>CM029929.1:7032694-8256027 GCA_017639245.1 Myiopsitta monachus | reverse complement strand
CAACTTCATCCAGCTCAACTAGTCAATACTAGGTATTGACAGGTGACTATGCACCCTAGATACCATTTTCATCTTCAATTTGTGAATTTTCAGTATTTCATAACAAATATTAGGAAGAGTCAAAGGCCTGCTGCATTACTGCAAATGGAATAAAACAGTGATGAACTATTTGTTTTATAAAAAATGTTCACAGCAGCAGAAGAAAATACAAAAGTTATGACAAACTGAATACATCACAGGTGTCTTACAAGTACCACATCTACCACACATTTTTAAATGCCATCCCTGAGTAATTATGTTACAACCCGTAACAGCATTACAGAAGCAGTTCAAATCACAAATAAAATCAAGGTTCCCAACTGCATCAATACGAGAATTGCTCCTGCAGAGCTCACAGTAACCTCTACACAAAGGAGAAGTTCAGAACAGAGTAGACAGATTAATATCCCTACATGCATTAAAACCCTGTAACTTTAGTTACGCATTTCTGAGCTAAGTAACAATTCTATGCTTTGAGGGTAGATTAACAATAAAGCAAACTCCATGCAACAAACAGTACAAAAAAAAGTAGCCAATGTAAAATTGACACGTTTTGCCAGATGCTAAAAGTGATTTTCCACATGGAAATTAGATTATTCAAAGCTACCATATTGAATCATTTAACTTGTCTAAATACTCCTGATGCAGTTGCACACTGCAATGAGCATTTGAATTTCAGATTAAGCAAATGAAAGGCAAGCTATTTCTTTACACACAGTCAGAAAGACTACTTAACACCACGATGCCACACAGCTTGTAGAGACAAGCAGTAACTCAGTTCAACTTTCATCAATTTCATCCAGCCATGAGCTAGGATGGATGCATCTTTTACCAATATTGGTTTTACATAAATATTTAACTTGCAGCCCTTATACATCCCTCCTACATGTAACAGTCTCACAGATAATGCATGGAACTAACCCAGTGTAGAATAACTACAGTTTCTACTTCAACTCACCACCATTCAAACTGTCACCATCTTACCATCATCCTAACTTTTAAAGATCTGTTTAAATCAATTCTTTTTGTTGATCAGGCAGGACAGACTTTCCAATTGTGAAGTCCAAGTCTGAGCACAGAGTATGTAGAAGTTGAGCGATCTTAAAAATCTCTTAATAGTCTTTCTAGATCTCAACAGCCTTAAGCTATTTATGTATATTTACTAACCCTAGGGAGCTCAGGCATGGCAGAAATAAAGTATAACTGTACCTTGCGTTACATTTAAAATATGATAAATGAAGAGCAAAGGTAAAGTCTAGGGAAAAGGCTTCTAAATTAGATCATGAAGCACTTACTAGTAGTCTGAGTTCTTGTTATCCTTTGTTGCCAACAATTAAAATAGCCCATTAAAGCTACTCATCATAGATCATGCAGGTGTTCATCTCTGACCTAGTGACATAATAATAGAACAAAAATGTAGTGCCACCTTAAGTACCTCATCTAATTAAAAGTGAATGCAGAAGATAAGTTCAGCAAGCACCAAGTACTCCATCTCTTTCTGGGGAAAGAGAGATCACCTATTAGATTCAAGTGGCCAGAAATACTTTGTCAGCAACAGGAAATAAATTAAAAACTTCAGATAGGTGAAAGACATGGTATGTGGGGGAGAGATATTTCTAATCTGATTAGTTGAGTAGAATGTACTTAAAATCCATTTGAGATCTCCTTGACCCAACCTCATCCTCACTATCAATTGCTCTGCTACATGTGCTTTTAATATACGACGGTCATTCTCATGCTGCATAAGCATGGTCTTAAAATTATTAAGGAAAGAACTCAGCCCTGGGTTTATTACCTACAGCCTGGCAGGCACTCTGAGATCCTCACATGGTAATGTGCACTCGTGTGTTCAGTGAACTCCATCTGCAACAGGGGGGGCATTGACAGTTTTTCAATGGCACCAGAAGCATGCATGTGGTTATTACAGAAGTTCAACTCTACAGTCCTGCAGAGTAGACCAGAATGGCTCCAATTCCTGAAAAGCATGAGCAACAGCTAAACAGAGATTGAACATCTACACACTATCCAAGTGCACTTTGTCCCAGGTACAGCTGCATATCTCGGAAAAGACTCGGTGGATAAGCTAAACATTCAACATTTTAGTATTAAACCTTTCAGAAGTGGCCTGCTTGTCTGAATGACTGTTTCTTGTCCTACTACACTACTTAAGAACTGCACAGGGCAAGTTAGCAAGCCCCTTGACTTCTCAGACAACTAAACTCAGTAGTTTACTGGCACTACCAATACTAGATGAGAAAAGA
Organism: Myiopsitta monachus; assembly: GCA_017639245.1. Taxonomy (NCBI): domain Eukaryota; kingdom Metazoa; phylum Chordata; class Aves; order Psittaciformes; family Psittacidae; genus Myiopsitta; species Myiopsitta monachus. The sequence goes on along the minus strand of CM029929.1, from coordinate 8,253,727 downwards.
TTTCTAAGCACTGCACCTGAAGAGCTTAAACCCTCTGATACAGGGTTTCAAGTCTACTACCAGTAAGTGTCAGAGAAAACTGAAGTTATATTTGCCAGCACTGTAAGACAAGATGCATCTGTCAAATGGTTTCTTACTAAACCTGACTACAAAGATAAAGCATAACATATTAGAGCAATCAGAATGCATCACTGTTGTCTTCTAATTAGATTATTCCTTGTACTGGTAATTACATCAGACAAGAAAAGAATAATAGCTTCAGATTGCTAAAATCATCTGTAGAGTACGTGAAGGGAGAATGCTCAATAACGCTAATCTACTGGAACACATATTCCTAGAAAGAGACATTTTATCCTGAGTCATTCTTTAAGTAATCAGTGTTATTTCTCAAAGTCCATGTTACTCTCATACTGTACTTAAAAAAAAAAAGCCCAAACACAAGAGAATAGACACTGGAATAATCAAAATGCTGAATGGTAACAATACTTTGAAGGCTTCTAGGTGAAAAGCACATTACCAGCTTGTCCCACTGAACATAATCCCAGAAGTGAGAGCTCTCATTACCTTTATACAAAGAGAAGAAACTGGTTCAGAACAGACCTCCTCCCCAAAACTTCCAACACCAGAGACGCTCCAGAACACCTGACTACTTCTACTATCTAAAAATAGTTAACAGTGTACCTTTTAAATTATTTTCTCAGTCGGAAGGCCATCAACTACAAGAGAAAATTGTTGACCTACACAATTGTTCCTTTAGCATTGCCCAACTTCTCTGAACTTTGCTAGCACTGCATTGACTCTGTCAATCAAAGTTGCCTTGAACTTTAAGAATCATTAAATATTTTACAGCTAGAAAAAAAAATACAGCAGGAAGAAAAGAATTGGAGGATGCAAGAAGAATGGAAACCAACAAAAATATGAGAACAAACACAACTAAAAGGTCCAATAGCAGAACACAAAAAGATACCATCTGAAAAAGCTGAATGACACGCCAGAGCAAACCAGCAAAGTAGCATCAACCTTTATCATATCCATGGTCCTTCCCTTTTCTACCAACATGAAACAAGTATACCAATTGTAATGACAGTGCCAGTTAATTCAACAACACAAGCTGTAAGCACAGCATTGCCAGGACTGCACCTAACAAACACGTGAAGTGTCATTGAGGGGAAATAAGAAATATTATGCAATTACATATCATGGTTTAATCACAGCCAGCAACACAGCCCCACACAGCTGCTTGCATGCTCCCCAATGGTGGGAGAGAGAAAAGAACAGGAAGGGTGAAAATGAGAAACCTCATGGGTTGAGATAAAGACAGTTCAATGGGTAAAACGAGCTGCGTGCACAAGCAAAGCAAATCAAGGAATTCATTCACTTCCCATGGTCAGGCAGGTGTTCAGCCATCCCTGGGAAAGAAGGGCTCCATCACACATAATGATGACTTGGGAAGACAACACCATCACTCTGAATGTACTCTCTTCCTTCTACCCTAAGCTGAGCATGACACTATAAGGTCTGGAAAGTCAGCTGGGGTCACCTGCAAGCTCTGCTCAGCAATAACTGAAACATCTCTGAATTACCAAAACTGTTTCCAGCACAAATCTAAAACACAGCCACATGCCAGCTACTATGAAGGAGATTAACTCCAAACTAGCACAGTAAGATATAGGCTGACATAAACACATAGTTATACACACATTTGCTTCCCCACTGTGGTGTTAACCACCGGTTCCACACAATTTACGGGCCCAGAGTCAAAGATGCTTCCTTCCCTCCAAAGCCACAGGGAATATAGAACCTGATTACTAATCGTAAAGGTAGAAAGGCAAGATATAATCTATCCTTAAGTTTCAAAAGCTGAAAACACTTGTATTTGTGACAGAATAACTAAGAAAGGCTCAGATGAGAAAGTGGTCCCTAAAGCAGTGTGTTACCTTAAAAGTAAAGGTATTTTCTATTATCAGAAATAAATGCCCTCAGCAGCATTCATTATCATTTCAGCAAAGAAGATTTGGAAAAAAACATATGCAGGAGTGTTTCTTCAGTGCTCAGCCTGGAACAACTGCAGCTGTCAAATTTAAGAAGAAAATTCGGCCTTTCACATTCTTTACTTTCAAGGATACCTCAGATAAGCAAAGACCTGACTTATCTATTGATAGCTCAACCAGCTTCCCTAAATGGACTGCAAATAATTTTCTGAAAGCTTTGTCATCTTCTTGCTGCATTGAAAAATACCTAGATTTTTACAATCTTGAATTTCTTTTCAATCAGACATTTTCACATCAGTGGAACTGTGCAACAGTAGGCAAATAAGAGGTGATACAGTACAGGCGATAGCACATATCGTCAGTGAAGAAGATACTGAGACTAAGTTTTTCCTAAAATTAGTCCCAAGTCTAAAGTCCTTTTATATTCCTGGGAGTTTAAAGTTTGTTTGGGGTGTTTTGTTTTTTGAGAGGACTGGAGGAACAAGGAGCTATATGCCTTTCAGAAAGCAACAACAGTCACAGCTAATTGCATCCTATGAATTTAACAGCAACATGGAATTAAAGGTATAAAGAAGCTGCAAAGAGTTACTTACCATTTAGAAAACAAGCTTAAATCTAATCCTAACGGACTCTTCCCAGCCTTAAACAGAAAGGCACCCTACAGTGCGCCAACATGGTTAACTGCTGATGGAGAGTTCACATTTTATGAACCCAATGGATTTGTAACTACATCACTGTATTCATGAATTCACATCTGTGAATAAAGGATTTACAATGGTTTGCTCAATTATAGGAAAGACCTAAGTCTTATACCAGTCAACTGATAGTACAAGAACAAAACCACAAAGAACATCAATGAACTGAAGGTTGAGAATTACAGAAGAGAGACCACAAAGACACAAGCATATACACAGGAAAAGAAATATGTGGAAACACATACAAGGAAAAGAAAAATAACTTAAGAGTCCACAAAGACAGCTGCCAGAGCCAAGCAGCACCATATTGTTCTGTCTCTACCATTTAACCAACAAGCAGAGAAATTTCCAGTTTAAGTACAAGTTGCAGTAAAACAAAATTATTCCCTTGAGAGAGAAACTTATTCTTTAAGCATTACCCAAATTATTTGGACATTCTTGCCACAACACCTAGTTCCCATTGCTTTCATGCAAAGCTTCCCATTGAAAACTCACCCATAGAAGTACAAAAGTGTAATCTGGAGACAAGTATGAAAATTTTTTTACACAGACATTCATTAAGGCTTGGCTTTAAGTATTTTAAGCTTTCAAAGTCACTTTATTCCTGCAGGTCTGTCTGTTAATGAAGCACAGATATGGATATGCGACCACATGGGTTATTCATACATTATTTGCAAATAGCTTTAAAACTCTCACAATAAAAGCTACAATCAACAACCTCAATGAAGCAGCTGTTGTCAGCAGCCAGCAGGAAATCTGAGTATACAGGCAGTATCATCACATCTTTTACAATTCTCCTCTACCACCTTCCTCCCTAGTGACTGCTCCAAGGTTTGTTCCTCCCCCTTTTTCTTCCTCCTTTCAAATCCTTCATTTAATGCCTGTCCCGGGTTCAGCAGTAGCAGTCATTTTTCTCCTTCTTGGTAGCTGGTGCAGCTCTGTGTTTTTGATTTTGGGCCGGGGAACAGCGCTGACAACACCAGTGTTTTCAGTTACTGTTTGGTAATGTTTTGGTCTGACCAAGGACTTTCTGAGTCTCATGCTATGCCAGGGAGGAGGGAAGGCGGGAGGAAGCAGAGACAGGACACCTGACCCAAACTGACCAAAGAGGTTATTCCATACCACAGCACTGTCATGTCCAGGATGTAAAAACGGAGAGGAGAGACCCGGAAGGGTGTGGTGGTGCACTGGGGGCTTCGCTGCTGGGGGTTGCACTGGCTGGGTCAGGCTTAGTGAGCAGTTGTATTCTCTTTCTTTGTACTTCTCCTGTCATTATTATTATTGGTGGTAGCAGCAGTGATTTGTGCTATACCTTAGTTACTAAACTGTTCTTATCTCAACCTGTGCGAGTTGCATTCTTTTGATTCTCCTCCCCATCCCCCCAGACTGGGGGAAGAAAGAGAGGGGAGTGAGTGAATGAACTGGGTGAGTTATTGAGGGGCTTAAACCACGACAAAATAAAGACATAATTTTTCCAAAAATGAGGGGGAAAAGGAAACACCAAAAACTTAAGACTTTTATCTAGGAGTGTATCGGGAAATAGTTGCTTCCTGAACAGCCCCTTTTACAAAAGAAAGTTTGAACTACACTACAGGTAACACCGAGGTTCGAAAAAGTTCAGAAATTAGTGAACTTGTTAAAAAATAGAAACTTCACATTTAGTTTATACTTAATACTCCTTTCCAGACCTTATTCAGCAAGCATAATTTTAGCATCTACTCACAAGACTGAGAGGTGCATTACCTGACTTTAGTACTTTGCTCTATCACAGAGTTCAAGACAAGTTTTTCACACATGGCTTGATCTTTCTATGGCTCTAATGAGGGCCAGGTCTTGGATGTCTGTGAAGCATCCAGGTGTCAAGAATAGGGAATGAAGAAATGAGGTAAACCAAGGGATGTCCCCAGTTCACCTGTACCTGGGGACATTCCAGCAGCTTGCAAACCCAGAACATTATTGCAGTCCAAATAAGCAATCACTGGTTTACGGAACAACAACAAATACAAAAAACAAATCCACACTGATGCCTGCAGTCCCAAAGGTTTTAAAAAATCAGGCTTGAATACATACTTGAGAACTCAGAGGGCTTTGGACATGAAAAAGCCTAACATAACCTTCTCGCTCTACAAATACAAATGTAAAAATAAACAACCCAAAACATATATATTTGTGTGTGTTACTACTTGTAAAGTCAAAGACAAGCAAAACCTCATAGAAACATTCAAAAAATTTTTCAGCTATTGAAGTGGCAATGGTTTTATTCCCAAGCATCAAAAACCCACGCTAAAAAAAAAAGGATACTTTCCAAACCTATCTTAAGGATTAAGGCCAACAGGTGTGATCTTGACAGGCTTTATAGATATAAATGATGTACATGGACAGCCACTGAGAACAGGATTTAGTCTTCAGGATCCTTTAGAAATGTACTTTTCCCCCTCAACCCAGAAGTATCAGTTTCCCACTAGTTACCACATGTGCCTGGCTTGTTTCTCAGCATATGCAAGGGGTCGTAACTGCCCACATCCTTTCCTGCTGCATCACCCAAAGCCACCACTCTTGCTCACAAGAAGCTGCATCAGAGCTCCTTCACCAACAGTGTAGAAAGGGGGTCATTTAAAAACAGAAAGAAATCAGGTTGCTGGCAAAGCCATGGTGAGATACATTAAACATGTTTCCTATTAATTAAAATACAGAAGAAATATTTGTAATTTAGTCAAGCCTACTAGCTAGCTTTAGATGAAAATGACATCCTGTAGGTAGCGAGTCAGCATGATCTGGTATTACACATTTTCAAACTATTTAATGAACCTTTTAATTGCTGTTATTTGTAGTTTGAAAAAAATTTACAAAGAAGTGTTTGAAAGCACAATATTTAGCCAAAAAAGCTCAAAGCATGGCAACAACTCTGAACTCCTTGCACATCCATCATATCTGTTATCCCAAAGATGAGTAAAAGCAGAGATTGTATGGCAAGCAAAGACGAGATGGGAGAAGATGCCCATCCTGAGGGAGAGGAGCAAAGGGGAAGTGGCATAATTAGTTCAATTCATATATTTGGGGTTTTTTTTCATTGCAATTATTCATGAAGTGCTGCAGGTTTCAGCAGCAGCTGTTCTTTAGTAACTGGAATCTACTGAATTTGAACTGCAAACACTTCAAATTAACCAAACTTTTAAAATTTATTTTAAAATACTATTACCATAAGTAACAACAACACTGCTAAAGTGCCACCTTACTCATAGCCTAAAGATACTTTGCACTAACACTGAACAAGGGGGAAATGGAGATCCTGCAGGTCATGTAAGCAAACTAATGAACTAGCAGAATGGGTAGGTAAGAAGTGATAGCTATTTTAAGTCTTCTACCTGAACTGGTTCTCTGAAGCCAACACAATGTCAGAAAATCAACTGAGAATTTGCCCTGAAGGAAGTCTGAAGGGTATTCTTCAGGGAAGAGTTCCAATCCCTCCCCACACTGAAGGAAACCATTCTCACAACAGATATGGGTCTTCAGGCAAGTAGGCAATCGAAAACTAGAATCTCATAAATTTATTCTCTCTAAAAAACACACAGTAACTTAATTTTTTTACATGTATTTTTCAACTGTTCTGTCCATTCAATATCCTGACGCATCTTCTGTGGGAAGAACACAGCAGGTAAGAGTGCCTGTAACAAAATGCTGGATGCTTCTAATTCTCACCCATCTGGTTCTCCATCAATTGTCACCTACATCCTACGCATCAGCAACTGTAAACAAACTCAGATTTCACAGGAATCCGATAATCACATTTTTGAAGTGTTCTCATGTCATGAAAGCTTAAACCAATGTCTAATTAGGTTTTCTGAGAAGGAAAAATAATCTGTGAACCTCTGCAACACTTACAGTGGTCTGGCTGGAAAGAAAAATGTTGATTCTGTCTTAGTTATTTTGTTGATCTCTTCTTAAGTAAATGGCACTTTACACCAAGATCCGCAAAAACAAGGATCAGACATTACAAAACCAACACATGACATCTTTAGGTGAGATTAATCTCACCTCAATTTTAGAACATTTCACGCATTAATTCATAGCAAGAACTTTGGAAGCCTGTATGTGCCAGTCCCCCTATATCGCTATGACACCTAGAACAATGTATGGTAAATAACATTAAACAAGCAGATGTCTAAGACATTTTTGTATTTCTACATTCTAAAGAGCAGTGTTGTCCAGTCATTTGAGAAGTCTATGTCTGATCATTCTCTAAAGCTAACCCATTCTTAAAGCAAGCACAAAACCTTCAATAAAGGAAAGCCAACTTTCAAAATATCTCATTCAAGTTGGTAAGAAAGGAATACATTTTTATTAAGATGAGAAAGAAAGTTTTTACCCACTTGGCATAGAAGTATCCACTTCCTTAAAGCACTGACAGATGTTCAGTGAAATGTTACGCCATTGATGCCACTTCCTGTAGTGCGCTGTCAAAATCTCCAGCAAACCTCATTACCTCTTCTGGCAGCTCTGCTGCTGTATTGAAAGCTTATCTAAACAGCAAATAAGATCATCTTCTGCAGGATGGCCAGGTAACATAATGCCAACACTACAGCCTTCATTTTATGTTCCCTGCTTTTACTAGCATCTCTCTCAATTTTAATGTTTCAAAGAATTCTCTCTTCATAGTTTTCAAGCACCTATATAAAGAGGATTTGTAAAAATAACTCTACAGATCTACTGGCTGCTGTGCTTAAGCCAGCCTGGTAGTCACAGCTGAAGTGTCCTTGGAGAGTATGTAGTGGCTCTCCCTTTTTCTTGGAATGCAACAGCGCAAGATCTTGATATTCCTCTACTCTTGAAGATCCTGTGAAGACAGGATCTTGACCTCCAGAACCCTGGAGCAAATGCAACATTGTCCTAAGCTATTTTCATAACTTGCCAGAAAGACCAATAACTCTCCATATAACCCGCTACCTACATTAGGCACAAACATATCATGAGAAAGATTAGACATACAGGTTGGGCAAAGCCAAGCTGAGTAAGAATTTCACACAGGCTAGAATAATTCCCATCATTTTTCCAAAAACCTCTTTCCACTTTTTCAGAAACCACTCCATTGTATGTGGAAGGAGAAATCTTCCAGATATCTTCTCAAAATTAATCAAAGTAGACCAGTGATAAGTATTTCTAAATACTTATTAATCTTTATGGCCAAAGTCTTTTCTCTCAGTTACCTCTTCCACTTTAAATATTTTTCTTTGTTAAAGCTGTGATACAAGAATTACCAGGCTTACAAGTCTAGCTTAAGAAGGAACACAGATAACTGATTTAAACCTTAGGTTTTGGCCAGAATGCAAAGCTAATGCTCAGACAAGTCATATAATCTCTAATCTACGCAAGACAAGGTCTGCACTGGCCCAGCTACATCATCATGTCAGAAAGAAGGTGCAACCACTGACTATACTTCTGAGCAGACACAGGATTTATGATGAAAACTTTCCTTTCACCAAAAGCACACTCTACAGGCAATAGATAGTATGAGTGTAGCAGCAACTACAGTTCTCAGCTGTATTTATCCTAAGGGTGCTAACTAGACTAAATTTTCTCTTATCAAGACCCAAAAATGGTAAACAACTTAAGAGCTTTCTAAGTTGAATTATGTTAACTAGTGATCTAATATTAAACTGATGCTGCCAAAAGCCACTGAATAGATACTTTTTACTGATATACATCAGTATTACAAGACAGCAATCCCTTAAGAAGAATAATTATGCCGACATGAGAACTTTCACTCATGCAGCTGCATTTAGGAGAATCAAATAAAGCATTCTGCCAATATAAATATGCTGTCATAAGAAAAACAGAAATAGAAAAAAATGTGCATTTCAATACAGCGGAAGTAATGACCCCATTTAATAAGTTGCTTCAGGTTTCTCAAGGGAGTTGTTTATTTGCAACACAAAACTCTGTTACTTTGTGTTGCCATTACGTCACGTGTCATTTGTCTTTCTGAAAGACATCTGTATTGTAAATACTCATTTTATTGCTCAGTAAATTTTCATTAAATGTGCCAGTTATCTCTACTTTCTGTTATTTGCCTGCCATACTTGCCACTTCTGATATTTTTCTAACAGTGACAGGTACTTAAATTCACCCAGAAAAAGAATCCCATAAGCGGCCACCTCTTCACCAACATTTAGCATTTCTCTTCTCCAAGGATTAATAAATTTGCACAACAAATTAGGTCTACATTGGACTTATTATTTAGTTTCTTCAGGAAAAGACTCACAGGTTGATTTGCTTTATTTTAAAGGATGACAAACGTTCTTAGCCCAGTGCCTGACAATGGAAATCAGCCAAAAACTCCTAACCTGGAATCACTTACATACCTTCACCCAAAGCACTGAAATCAATGTACCGAAGAGGATTTTAACATATCTGCAGCCATAGGCACAGTCTAGAAGTTATTTCCACCCATTATGAAAAAACAAACCTCCAAGCCAACAATCTTACGTGATACATAAACCTACTGCATTAAAATTCAAAGGTGCATCTCTCTTAGGCCTTTAGAATACTGTGGATCTCTGAGCTTCAGAAGCTTTATTCCCCTGCACATGTCACATTTCAGACGGCAGAACCAGTGTGAATTTCTTTATATAGTAGTTTGCTTTTCAAATCCCTATGGTGTTTCAACTGTTTCAAGGTGATGCTGCAAATTTAGAATTGAAAAACAGTTCTGAAACCACCACACCAGTGCCTCATGTTTCTTCTTTGGTCCAGGGGAATCTCACTCTGTGAGGAAAAGCAGCAGTGGCCCAGATCCATCTCTCATACACAGGAGAGATATCTTTACTATTTGAAACACTAAAAATGAGGCTTTCACAGAAACATTAGCCTAAAATACATTTTCTGTGCTTCTTTAGGAAGACAAAAAGACTGCCTATTGCAAAACATGAAAAGCAGCATGAAAATATTGTACAGACTACCATATTATTCAGTACTATCCCAAAGGTACCTCTCTCACAAAAGGCTGAAGAGAACCATGACAGAATGGCTAGTGTAACACTTAAAATTTACTACTAATAGTATTGATGTCTTTAGGTTTTTTGAAGCACCACTTCATCTATTTTTCAAACACCAACAGCCCCCAAATGATAAAACTCATCAATTTTTTACTGATGGCGTCTTGACGGCAGCCCATTTTTAAAATAACATAGGTGGTAGTCAATCATGAACATAATATAAGCTAGTCCTAAGTACTATTGCCTTCTTATTTATCTTCACAACACCACAGGGTCTACCACTCCTGCCAGTGACATTCCTGCTCCCATGTTAAGTGTCAAAGTGAAGAGGATCTCTGATGCTGGTGAAGGCTCTCTAAGGCAGCACTACAACAGTCAGGAATAAGTAATTCCTACAGTTTTAAAGGATGGTTCAGATGAGTACACATTCCTGAGCTATCCTATTTCAGGGAATTGCTAACATATAAATACAAACATTTGTCAAGGTTTTTGTCTTGCTTGATAAATACTTACAGGCATCTGGTTTATAGACAGTAAGGGCTGTATTTACTTACATTCTCTGATCCTGCCTGCAAGTCTGCTTAAGTACAGGAGTCTTGAAAAAACACCTATTTGTTCCTGTTGAAAATAGTAGCAGTAGTAGTAACCTCCCCCCATCTTTGTAATTCTACACAAAACTAGGCAAATAGAAATAGTCACAAAAGAAAAAGAAACTGTTCTTCCAAGGAAGTGCTTTCATGAAGCAGAAAAAGGCATAAACATCTCTGAATGCCTTGTGTGGAACATGGTAAGTCATAAAGAAAAAAATACATTAACTGGAAAGCTTGGTAAAGGTCTTCTGTGTCCTGTCAGAAGAGGGCTCCTGCATAAAACCAGAAGTTATTACTCTAAGGAAAACCTTCATTTCCTTTGCTGTTTTTTTATTTTCCATCACTGCTTTCCTCCTAGAGAGACATCTGCCCGCAAGGCAGAGTGTCAACAGGCTTCAATGTATGGAGAACAGGCATACAACAACAACAAAATGTATTCAGATGAAGCATGAACATCCATTAGAACTGGCAGAACCTAGCTATCCACACACTGTAAGCTTCTACTTAGAATTTTAGGGGCTACTTATAGGCTAATAAACCCTTATTACCAACCTATTCCATTTCAAGTCCTACCAGACTCTTCACGTGCTCACTTCAGATCAAGAAAGATATTAAGAATGACTGAAATCACACTCTTAAGAGTAAATCAAGACTGCTTATGCTTTAGACAATAGGCCATTCCAAATATTCCAAACTGAACTTAGTATCACAGCAGGAAGGCAGGGGATACACAAATAACAGATACACACCTGAGGATACGCACTGCAAGGAACACTGGAACAGGTACAACCACAGCAAAAGTTCATGCCAATAGTGGTTTGAGGGACAGCCCATTGAAATCAATAGAGAACTAGCCTCAGTGTCAGTCAAACTGCTCAAAAGTTAAATGGTATCATTTCAGGTACAACTGCAAGTTTAAGCCGCAATGGTAACAAGAGCATGCCTTATTGTTCTTCCTGAGCCAGGTTAACTTAAAAATATAACCAAAACAGCACGTTGACCACAATGCTCATTCCAAGTACACAGAGAAGCAACCTTATGCAGCAAGTCTGAAAACACAGTAACCACTAGCAGCCAGGTACAACTTTTCCCACTGGTACAGACAGCTCCACAACAGGTCACCAGTTCACAGCCACAGAACACTTCAACTTTCTCATAACAATTCAATACAAACCACTGCAGCAACATCACACATTCTCTTTCCAGATGAGCAACTTGAAAGTCTCCCTTCCTCCCATGTGCTAAAGCCTACCACATTGTTTCTGTATTTGAGGACAACATAGAGCATTTGGCATGTTTTTCTGAACAGTCTTTTCTTCCTCCAATCTGTTTTTAAAAAAATAAAATTCTACCAAGTTCTTTAGTTGCTGGATCAACAGGTAATAGATGAAATTTCTAGTTAAGAAGTTACAGGAGAATTACGAGAGGGGTTTTATTGAAAGTAATTTTCATTATCTTACCTTGCTGGTGCATTGAATGAGGCTGCTACTTGTGAGGAATAAATTGTTTTTTTAAAAACACAAATAAGTTACTTATCGCAGTGTACTTGACACTGAAAGAATCCAGCCAGAACAGACCACAAAGTTTTGTTTGGAAAAGCAAAGCATATGTTTCTTCTGACAACACTGGGCAGATAAGGGGAGCACTGCACCTCTGAGCTATTTACAGCTGGTACATGCTTACTTTAGTAGAAAACAAACCAGCTGTGTATTTGTTTTAAACTATTTACAAGCACTTGCTGTGAAACAGTGCTATCTCTCCTGCTACACTGCGCCGTGAATTAATTCCAGCAAATTTTTCAAGCTAGACAACAAATGAGAATTAATTCATAGCAATGGTGTCTGGGTTTGCAAGTTCTCTTACCTGTTTGCTAACCAAATCTGAAGTGCCTTAAGATAACTCTCTTCAACCTGTTAGTATCTACAGTCTGTTAATATCACATCTGTTAATATTATTTCAGTGAAAGCAGGTAAAATTAACAATTCAATTAAACTAGGTTGGGATAAAAACTTCGTGTGTCCCCCTGCTCTGGCATGGGAGCCTCCCCAGGCTGCATGACAGATATCTGCTCCACCATGGCCCTCCCCGGGCTGCAGGGGCACAGCCTACCTCACCATGGGCTGCACTATGGGCTGCAGGGAAATCTCTGCTCTGGCACCTGGAGCTGCTTATCCCCTTCTTCACTCACCTTGGGAGCCTGTGGAGTTCTCTCTCTCACACTCTCACTCTTCTCTCTGGCTGCAATTGCTGTTGCAGAGGGGCTTCCCCCCCTGTTCTTGAATGTGTTACCCCAGATGTGCTACCATAATCACTGATGGGCCCAGCCTTCGGCAGCAGCAGGATGTCTGTCCCGGAGCGGCTTGGCACTAGCTCTGTCAGATGCAGGGGAACCTTCTGGCAGCTTCTCACAGAAGAAAACCCTGTAGCCCCCCTCTCCCACTACCAAAGCTTTGACATGCAAACCCACCCCCAAATCCCAGCTGAAGCATCAAGAGTAAAAGGCAACAGGCACAAACCATAGCATGAACAATTCTGATCATGTCAGGAAAAATTCTTCAGAAAGGGTGCAATTGGGTACAATTAAGTACTACAGCAGATAGCCAGGACGGGTTGCAGAATTTCCAATCCTTTGAGATTCTCAGAGTTAAACAGGAAAAGCTCCTGAACAACCTATTTTAGCTTTGGGTGGACTTTGAGCTTATCTAGAGATTCCCACTATCCTATGATTCCACAAAATAAGTTGTGCTTGACAACCACAGACTGGAAAGCTACTTTATCATAACTGTGGCAGGCATGATTAGACTAAAATGGTTGCTGTAGTGAAAGACGAACAAAGAAATCTGGACAGTGAAGAGACCTTTGACATAATAAGGCAGTAATATAAAAGATCTACATCCTTGCTAAGTAGAAAGGACTATCTAGAGACACAATCATTCAAAACATTCAAGGAGAGAACTTGAGCAACAGCAGAAGCTCAAAATGTTTAGGATGCAGAGGAGAAAGAACTAATAAAGCTGTAAATACAACAAATTAGAAATTAACATAAAGAATTAAGTCCGACACAAGGAGAAAAAGAAAAATCAGCACATGAACAAAGAGTACTGATATAATGAAAACAGTGGCTGAGGCAGCTGCACCTGCATCCGGACAACAGCAAAGGAGGTTAAAGCTTTTGTCACACAGCACAAGAACAGGAAGATCTTAAGTGTGCTGGCATGGTCACAAGAGAGATACAGAAGAGTTACTTTCAGTCCATCTTTTCCTGAATAGCACTGGTGCAACAAAATCTGAAAGAAAAATAAGTCAGTGAAAAGAATATGCTTGAAACTATTTGACTGTAATGATCAGAGCATGATAGAAAACAGAGAACAGCAATTTTGAGAAGAAAAAATAATTTACATTTGATCTAGCTCAGGCTTCCTTTGTGTCAGCACTTTAAACAACATTAGAAAGGTGCTGACAAAAGTTCTGTTAACATTACTGTGAAAGCTACTAAAACTAAATGAGGTTTTAAAGATTGCTTGCATTACCTGATGGCCTGAACTGCAAGCCTAAAAACAAGACTTTACCTATCATAACCCAAGTTTTCAGCGTACTTGGCCTATGCAGAAACAAACTAACAGGAAAGCAAAGTCCTCCTTCATGTAAGAAAAGGAAAAACCCACCAGCGATTCCAAATCTCACCAAGTTTCCAATTCAAAATTATTTTCAGAATATCCCCCCTTTACTATCAACACAAACTGCAGCTATTGGGTCCTCAAGCACTTTATCTTCTTCCTTTAGTATGTTACGGTGCAATCTACAGTACCACAATTCTTATCAAAGCAAGTAGCTGCTCAAAATATCATTCAAGACAAAGTTACTGTTAAAGTCTTCACAGAACTGCCAACATACGAATTATCTGTTTTCATATCAGAGAGAAAACAGTAACAGTAAACAGAACACACAGCAGACTAAAGATACTGAACTGTGTTAACAGTTGTGTTAATACTCTTGCAGCCTCCTGGACAGGACTTATTTCTTTTCCACTGAGTTTTACTTGCACTGACTGTAGTGGGAATTATGGATCCCACTACTCCTACTGAATTATGGACAAAGTCCAGAGAGCTTGAGAACAGCCTCACAAGTCTAGATCTGAGCTCAAGCAAAGGAAAAAAAAACCTGTAGAAGAAGTGGAATATATATAGCATCCTCAGCATAACATTTCTGAAGCTACATCAACAGCCAGAGGCACCCGCCCCTATGAATAAACCCCAGCAATGCCACCCACTTTCATCTCTTCTATCCCACAGAGTGCACTTGTAATACCTTCTCCGCATCACAGCCAGCAGTGTTGGACCATATTCACAAAACAAAAGCCTTTTCCTAATTGTACATGTTTTACTACCCTTTAAAGAACAGAGCCATGGCCAGTCGCTCAACAGCCATTTGCAAACTTCACCATTCACTATAAAGAAATGGGCATTTTAGGTGGTATCAAACAGCAACTTATAAAAAAGACAGGGCATGGTTAAATGCTAAACACAGTATTTAAAAAATCCTTAGTATTTAAAGACAAGTAAGACACTGTAGTATCTCAATAAGATTCAGGCAGCCAAAATGTCAAAAAAGCATAAAACCCCACTATCTATCAATAATACAGAAAGAAAATCAGAGTAATGGCCAACCCCAGTGATGGATGAACTTTTAACTAGGAAATAAGGTACACTTCCAGCTGCTTTACCTCTTTGAAGAGATTCCTAAGTAATACATTCATACTGTCTCAGAGTGAAGTCTGTAAGTTAAGAAAACCCCACGTTGCAGTTACATAGATAGTGCACTAAAGACACCAAAATATTTTCTCATGATCACAATTAGTGGGGTTAATCAACAGTGCAAGAGATTAAAGGCCATTTTACTACTTCTCAGTGCTACTCTGTCCTTTAAATGCTGCAATTATGACTGGTCAAGTAGATCTTTAATTTGCACACCTCTTCCAAATACTGATTATCTGTGTTCTGCTGACATCTGCAAATACATATCTCAGAGCAGCCGACTGTCACAGAATGTTAACCAGTGCCCATTGTTCTTATACTCCTTTTATAGTTGAAACCCAATGCTTTAAGTCTATAAACAAGTCTACTTAGTAATTTTCTTACAAGTTATTAATGTAGAAACTATAATGTTCTCTTCTCCCCCAAAGCTTATAATACATCATAGGGATAACAGCATTTGAAAAGATTAAGCATCAAATACAGGAAACACTGACTAAATTCAAAGCATACCTGAGTCATCACTGCAGAAACTCCATTATTTCTTAACGAGTAGGTAGGAATGCATGGGGGGAAGAGAGGGAAACACTAGAAAACACCAAATTAAAACTAAAACCAACAAGTTTCAAAGAATAGATGCATGTAAGCACTGGGCAAGCATACAGCCCTCTCCACTATGCACTGGCACTAATCATCATTAAAGAAAATTATTCCATAATGATACTTCCATCTGCTAGAGTTTTCCATTCAGAAATACTCGTAAGCAGTCTGAAATAAATGGAAGAACATCACAGTTAGCTGACAGAACTGAACATGAAGCAACACTAATGAGAATCAAACCAGGTGTTTAAACCTTTGAATTATACAAACTGACCTCAGACAAACAGGATGCAATAAAGTATTAAACACAAACTACAGTAGAGTTAGCCTCACATACAACCAGGAGAGCATAGATTACCACTTCAGTCTCCTAAAAGATGCAAAACACACAAATGAAGCTCTGAGAGAAGACTTGCCCCAGCTGTGAGACAGAGCACAATGCGCTCAGCTTCTACACCAGCTTGTTCACTCCTGAGCTAGAGAGTCTTTAGTAAAAATTAGGATATTTGAAAACTAGACCATATTTTTTTAGAGACTGGAGCACTACCCAAGCAGCCTGGGAATTCCATCACTGGAAGCTTTTGAGAGTAAGTTCAACAGCAGAAGTAATGGCCACAGATTCTATCTCGGGAGATTCAGCTGGGTATTAAGTACTGCAGCAGGTCAACATCCTGTGAAATTTACCTAACTAAACAATGGTTGACTTGATATATTGCTGGTAGTAATCATCCTGTAAACAGAGATTTGGACCTGATGGCATATAGAAGCCCTTTCCAAGCAACAGGTTGCCCAAGGTGTGGAATGTCCCAGTCCTGGATATTTTTAACATCCAATGGGCAAGGCTCAAAGGAATACGAATTAAATTCAAAGTCAGTGCTATCTTGAGTGGTAACTGGACTAAGATCCAAGTATAATATGAAGTTCATTATTTGTAATCTTTGATATGCCATGGAACCTGGTTTATAGCTGGCTATGCTTACAGATACACCAATTCAATACCCATTAGCTGCGCAAGGTCTACAGTGCCAAAGTTTGATATGAGATGACATTTAGCATACCAAGCATGAACTTTGTGTGAAGTTACACAGCTCCTCAGTGTCAGAGCTCAGAAAGAAAAGATTTTCCAATCCCATAAAGCCATCTTATTATACAGTACAGTAATATCAAAGTAGTAAATATTTAAATATTAATTTGCTATTTCATTAGTTAATAAACAATGTAGAAAAAGATCAAAGCAACTTTCTGAATTGCAGTGATTGCTTTGTAAACGCAGAAATTGGGAAAATAAAATATTATTTATATCAAAGACGACTCAGATCTTCAGCACAGTTTTGAACTTCTTTACTTCCAAAGTAATTCTTTAAGCAAGCAGGTATTAGTAGCAATGCAACTACTTATATTTACAATAAACTCCACTACTTTGCCAATTATCCCAGAGTTGCTTTGGTGCCAGCATCTGAACAGAAAATGTTTTCAGTGATCAGCACCTCTGACACAGCATCTCATCAGGCCAGGACACAGAGCAAGAACTGCAATTTAATAATGCTGCTGCAGTGCCCAGCCAGCAGCTGCAAGCATAGAGAAAAACCAAGAGTTTCAAAACAAGCAAAATGGCAATACTACAATAACTGAGAAAATGTCCTTTCTTTTCTGTCTCTGGCACAGTAGGCTGGGTTAATACAGAGGTCCAGAGATGAGAACAATCATGCAAAACAGTGAATTAATTCAACAATCTGGTTTAAGATTTCAAAAGAAGAGCGCGAGGCAATTAAAAACAATAAGCACAAAAGATTCACCCTTCCTGCCTACTTGACTTCTTTTGATAAATCACTGTAACACTCATGACTAAACACATCCATGCTACTTCACACACCAAGTAAGCAAGAAAGTAAACTAACTTTTAGCACAGGCACAAAAGTTAAAAGTACACATAAATCTTCAATACCCAAATGGACATTACTTAAACAACTGAGTTAAAAACTTCATTTGAAGCCTGAATCATTGAAAAAAACTGGTTGGAGAGAAGTTTTGTGCCTTACTTTTCACTTCTTTGTGCACTGCAGCTGCAGCTGCAGTGCACAATCTTTTCAGCCAATTTTGTGTTCTTTTGAAATATGAAAAAGGGTTAAAGGTCCCATTAAAATGAACCTCATTGTCTTCCCTGCAGAACATCAACATCACACTAAATTACCAAGCTCTACAATTTCTGAACTTTCTGCATCTCTAAATAATGACAAACATTAAATTTGTTCAATTAAATGCACCAGAACAGCAGATAGTTTTTTAAAATTGTTATTCACTTTTTTGTGTATGTAATTGTTTTACATGAGCCACTGTATTTTGAAGAAGTTACCTCTTTTCCAATCATGTTAACCATTATCTCTTCTGACACCCATTTAACTGGCAAGGATTCAGCCACTCATTCTAAATAATGCCATCTGCTATTGTATTAATCATCTAAATAGTTTTTACTGTCTCCTGTCTCTAAGCATCTTCAAGGAACCTTCAGCTGCTTTTCTCATTTGTAGCCAATTCAGAAAGAAATCAGGACAGAACACAATACCACTTCTGAAACCAGTAACAAAATGTCATTGGAAATGGTTCATTAAAATTGCAACATATGCATTGCATCCTCCCTGTTCAGTCAGTATCTGCACTATTAAAGACACACTTAAAGACAGCAGATCCTATTGTAAAACTTACTAAAATTTAAGTGAAGTTCTTAATATGGTACCTAAAACATCTGCAAAATACAGAGGGCAAGGTATACCCTATCTGATTCTCAAACAAACTAATTCAACTCATTCATTAGATTTAAGATTAATTTTGGTATAGCAACATGCATTTTCTTTCCAAGTTTTAACTCATTTAGTGGAAAATACGCTAGACAAATATTTCACTAATCCATTCCCGTACTCATTTTTCTAGACAGAGACACTCATGTTATCTAGTGGGCACATGAGCACACACGAACACTGACTTAATACTGTCCTTCATCAAAACTTCCTCAAAACATTCCATGATGCTGAAGAACCAAACTAGGTTCTTCAAGGGGGAGGTGGGAGGGTAGAATATCCCTTTGCTATATTATTTATATTCCTGTAGAACAGAGTCCTATTCCAGTTTCTTATAATCGCTTATAAACAGATTTACTTTTACCCATGATGTTAAGTATTCACAGCTTTACACAGAAAAGGCAGAAGAAACTCCAGTATAGGTAAGCAGAAGGCTCAAGCATAGCAAGCAAGTACTTAGAAAGTCTGGCATCTTTCCAGAAGTGACAAGAAATCACACTCAAGCACTGTTTTCAAGTGAAGTGAAGAGCACAAAGTTTATGTATTTGACAGTTCTGAAAGTATTCAGAAAGTCATATGGGGTACGAGTTGTTGAGTGCAAAAGCAAACCAGCATTTGTGTTTCTTTCCCTACAGAAAGCAGCTTTGAGTCATTCTTTTTTGTTCCTTCTATCTTCTGTCTGCACTGAGACCCAATCTTGGCTTCTCTGAAGGGATCTATCCATCTGAAGTGTCTGTGGTACAAACCGCTAGGTTCCAGCCATTACAGTAGGCAGAACCAACCTTATTGATATATGAAAGACCATGGATACACCTATTTGAGAGGGGACAAGAAGCCATTTGTTTAAAGAAAATATACTCAGTTTGCCAAAACCAGAGGTGCTTGCGCTCTCTCTCACCTATGGTTGGTGATTTCCCCAAACTTCAGCATAGACACAACTTTGTCTTAATCCTGTCATCTACTAGTACCAAGTTGCAAATATCTTGCTTCTGAAACTAGATACTACTACCCCATAACTCCCCTCTGCCTCCTGCAGTACCACACATTGTACTCAGCTCCAATTTCTCTGTTTCGGCAAAACTGACAGGTCAGGACTCAAGGACAACGAGGAGACATTGCCAACTCAGGTAACTGCTTTTTAAAGATCTCTGCCCTGCTCCCTGTTTACACCTCTTGTAAGGCTGTATTTCCCAAGAAAGACAAATGCATGAACATTTCTCACTAAAAAAGTGCAACAATTCTCAGCTTATTGTATTCAGTTCCCCATTGTTCACCACAAAAGATATTGCTCAATAAGAACACACACACTAAACTCAGTAACAAGATAATGTTAAGGACTTTAAACTCTTTCAAAAGGCTAAAAAATTCATGGTTATTTTTGAGATACTGTGATTTCTGTCCCAAAAAAATAATAAAATGGAATGCTCCTTTCTTAATATGCAGCACAGTTCAAGTCCTTTTGACTCAGTCAGAGTTATTCCCATTTTTCTTTGTTATTCTCCAAGTTATTAGAAAAATGTCACTTCAGGATCTATTGACAACAATGGGCACTGTGGATTTTAAACTTCTACCCTTGCTCTTGTAGCTAAGCATGTTCCATGTTCAAATCAACAGCAGTAGTCAAGCGACTAATGGGAATGTGCAACTTCTGTTTTTCCCATTAAAAACATGAACGCCTACTTCCCTAACACTTAGAATATGCAGTAGCCATTCTTATCCCTTTCAGAAAGCTTTTAGACATTGACTGCATTAACTAATTAATTTGACATTAACTAATTCATATACTGACCAAAGAGAGAGGAACTGGCACTGGAAAATTATTAGTTTGGAGGTTAAATTAATTAAACTAGTACAGTAGTGGCAGAATTTAATCTCCTACTTCTCATGACAGCATGGAATCACTCATAGCTGCAGTAATTTGTGATAAATCCACAGAGAGGTTTCATGATGGGAGTGGAAACAATTTGTGTCACCCCTAAGAGTGTATGTGCTCACTCAACAGTACCTATATTAAACAATATTTAAAATTTACAAACTGAACAAAGCAAAGGAATTATCATTTGAGCTTGCATGTGAAACATGTCCCTCAATATCAAGATACAATTATTTGCATCAATAAAATTCAAGGGATCACAACAGTGGTCAGGAGAACCAGAATGTTCTCTACAGTCCATCTTTTACCTGTGTGATACACAGTGTGAATTGTGAATCAATTTCCTTTACTAGTTTAAGTTCATTCTTTATATTCTACTTTTATCATGAGCACTTTTAATCCAACAACTTGAAAACTGAGGAATGACTTTAAAACACAGTCAAGAAAAAAAAATCTACATATGCTTGAGGGAAGAAACAAAAGAGGGAAAATAAAACAGAGCTGGGGACAGACAGAAAGAGGCTCTCATAATACTCAATCTCACAAATACACCTACTAAGGAACAGAGCTACACATAGCTACTTAATTCAAAAAGAAAGATGGACTCAAAAAGATCACTTTTAGGAAACTACCAACACCTCAGAAGTCTAAAATAAAGAGAGCAGTGATTAGATTCCCAAACAAACTGAGAAGCAATGAAACATCAGAGACAAGCATGAGAAGACAGAAGTATTAGCTGCTCCAACCACAGGGAGTTAGGCTTCTGCATAACCATTGATCTTTCTGCTCAGTCATTTTCTGGAGCTCAATACAAGACATCCTGAATACATCAGACTTCTAAAGCCAGGCTCTAACTACCAAAGTACCTGAGCTGTTTTGAAAGCAAGATATAAAACCACAAAACACAGCTTAGAAGATTTGTAAATGAAAGTGAGAGATGGCTTTGCAACTTACACTTTGATATATAATGCAACTTACATTTGGATATATAATCCAAATGGCTTCAAGTTTATTGTTGCAAGCACTAGTGACAATGTAGTCACAGCAGCAGTTTCCAGCACGAATTGTACAATTCTGCCCAGAAGCTAAGTGCTCACATTAAATGCGCCATGTGTATTTTGCCCTGCCTTTCGTATTATTAGCAAGGAATCTTGTGTGAGCAGAAACTGTGGCTTAGGACAACGGCCACATTCGCTAGGTGGTACTGTCAAACAAATAAGAGTAAAGCTAATAACTAGAAGGAACTATTAAGATGAATCAATATAAAACAAAATTACAATGCTTACGTAAAACTATTATCTATTCATTGAAAAATTACAATCCCCAGAATATAACTGATCTGGCAATACAGATAAATTGTTATTGATTTGCATTGAGAATTTTCCCCTTCTTGACAGTTCTAGAGTTTTTATGTAACTATATATCATGGCTCAGAGTGAAGATGAAACCTATTATAAATTCCACACATCTGCTGAGATATGCCATTTTGAAATTAACTGTCTTGAAACCTACATCTGGAGCACATGAAAGTCATTCATCCTCCCAATATTAACTCCTCTTACATCAATACCTGAATTTGAGATAGTTTGCATTCTTGCTCACACTGTAGAACAAAAAAACAGATCCTTTCTTGTGGACTCAAAAGAAACAAGTGAAACCCGGTATTTTGGGGGCAGTTAGTTGTGCAGAGCACGGGTTTAGCTAACATTTAAGCGGCTGAATAAGTCAACGCCAAATAAACATACGATGTAATCAAAAGCTTTTGAAGTTCAAGTCATGAAAATCTGATTATTAGCCTTAAGTTGCTACCATTAACATCATTCCTTTTTCTACATAAGCAATTTAAATCTATTTTAACAAGGGTATGGCATACAATAGACTCGTAACATCTAGTCAACTAGTAAGCTTATTTACAGCTACTAAAGACCCAGAAACACCACAGTGATCAACTGTGAGATGCAGGCCAGCACCTTTGAAAATGGCAGCTCTTAGCATGGATTGTGAAGTATGCAAACATGGAAATATGCACTGATAGCAAGTTACAATGATGAGGGGCCTCTGGTCAATGTTACATATACTCTGTTACAACGCAAGTATCAACCACTAAGGCTTGTTTCAAACAAAATTCATTGTGACTTAAAAAGCTCTTACAGTTATTTTAGTCCTGTGCTGCTGTAATTTCCTGTTGAAATGAAAATTGTGTGATACCAAATGATATCTAATTAGTTGAGGAATACATTATAAATGCTATTTGTCTCACAGACACTGTCTTGAGCTTTACATTAGCTATCCTCCAAACTCAACAGTGATCTAGCGACAGTGGATATAAGCACTACAACTGGTTTTTGTGAGGGAGGTTAACAAACCAACTACTTGCTGATTACTCTTCCCCAATCCTTACCATTCAACTAATTTATCCTGTCTTTTGTCCTCCACTCTTCATCGCATACTCCCACAGAAGGAATTAATCAGAGCAATGAAACAGTACCTATGTTATCTTATGTCATCAGACATCATTAATGACATTTCTTTATTAACAAGAAAAACCTGTTTATCAAAGCTCCAGCTCTTACAGGCAGGTGACAGAGTAACTGTGAGTCCAGCTTCAAAAACGGAATCACACCAAAAAGGCTCAGAAAAACATTTCCTTTCATCATGATCTGATAATCTTCCTGCTCATGTGGATCATGTCAGACTTGCGCTACCATCTAGCCTTGCCATATGCTTGCTCTGTAATACTCTACCTGCTGTAAATCATTCATTCAGTTAGTTGCTGAAGATGGAGATACCTGAATGGAAAAATGCTCCATAGAGTGAGAAGATGAACTAATACACAAGACCAGCACAGAGACCAACGTCTAGTGCAGACAGGCCAGAACACTGCAAGACAGAAAATTAGAGTAACATTACAGAATAGAATACAAACTGGATTGAAGCAAGCAATGGGGCATTCAGAGGACAGCAAAACACAGAATTCTCTAAGGAAAACACAGCAGCTGGGTTTTGCTGACCATGTTGGCTTTATTTTGATTTTTTCTCTAATTAATCAGTATTTTTTGCTAGGTAAAGCTTTTCTCCAGATTGGTTTTAAACACAAAAGGCAAGTCAGAAAAAACCTAGAGATTATTATTTGTTACAGTCACTTCTGCAAACTAAAGTTAAAACACAAATAATTTAACATAATATGCTGTGAAGGTCTTCTACTTTTATCTGATATTTCACTTGGTACTCAAGAAGAAAACTTGTGTGTTACTTTGAAGATACTCCTAAATTAAATTGTCTTGTCCAAATTATAAACTTTGACATTTAAAAGAATTTTAATAGGATAATAAACTCAGGAAATTTCATAACTCCATCCAAGATAGAGCCATCTCTGACCTACTGTCAGCTTATGCTGAATTAAAGTCATCATTAAACTCTCATGAAGCAGCACACCAATAGATACTATAGACTGTGACGGATTTGACTGATAAAGGACAACATGAAGGAAAAAAAAACGTTCAGCCTATTTTTAGCACTATCTTTACAAGGACTTCAAAAACACTTCACAACATTGTGGGATCTCTCCTGTACCCACAACTATGCAGTATTTGGTATTTTTCTTAGAACACTAAATAGCCAGAATTTAATATTTCTATTCTTTAAAAAACCCTACTTTTTATCTCCTTTCTTCCAGAGAAAAACCTTGACGTTGACACCAACCAGGCCAAGTGGTCAGAAACAACAAAGTAAATAACAAGAACATTAAAAATTATATATTTCCACCTACCAGCTTTTAGAAGCTTGACTTAAGAGATGTTTTTTCACTACAATTAATGTGTAAAACATGAAACACCACATTCAGACTTTGTGGCAAGCCATATAACATAAACATGAAGCTTTAATATTATATTTTTAAAAACCAGCTATAGTCTGATACTTTTCCTAATTATGCTCTTCTTATTGAGCCATAAAGCCATAATGCACTCAAACCAAGCATTTGCACTATAGTTTTCAGGACTGCTGCTAAGAGATCTTGATCCAAGAAGTTTTCAGGATCATCTTCACCTCAATATCTAAACCATCGTGTGAGGAATCGCTGCTCTTCCCACATGCTTCAGTACTACTTGTCCAGCACCTCTTGGCACTGAGATCTCTTCCTCAGAATCCAGCCTGGCAGAGTGCTACAAAGCTTCCCTGGATATCCCTCCTACAAGTACAACCTCTGAGTGCAAACCAGCCTTAGGTATGCAGATCCCCTCTTACTGAAGAGGCAGACATAAAAGATAAGCCACAGCTTATGTTATTTTACAGATTGTACATATTCCTTGAACATACCCTGCATTTTTCTATTTAAATTACTATGACTGTACTCAGGACTAAAGATGGGATTTATAAACTGCTTTCACAGAATATTGCATAATAAAGAATATGGAAAATATCAAGTAATAAAGCATAACTGAAATAAGCCAAGAAATTGAAATAGCAACACAACTTTCCCAGAAAATATTCCATAAATAATGCTCAACAAAAATTAGAAGACTTTTTTTAGCTCATCTTTTCTCAGTTACAGGACTATCTGTCTTCTTTATTGCAGTAACTATCAGCTACACCAACAGCCACAATTGAAGTCCAGTGGGCTTGGAGGGCTAGGGCTTTTTTGCCCTGGTCACAATCATAAGCAGTTATTCCCTACAGTTATAAATATGTCATTGACTGTTTCTAGTTTTACTTAATATTCCCACAAAAGCAAAGCCTGCCATATATATCTTTCCAACTATGAATAACTACTACCAAATGAATCAAAAACCATTTTCTATCCCTCTGCTAGATAGAAAACGAACATCTCCCCACTATTGAACTGTGATTTCTAAACTCAGTACATGTTGCACGAGACACATTAAAAGCTGGCCCAAAGCAACCTGTAATTCTGATTCCCATGTGCCACCTGGCTAGAAGGAACATTTATAATCTCCTCCTAGAAGTCAGGCAAATGTACAAAAGAACCAGACTTGTTATAGGAGTTGAGTAAAGAAAACAAGGGAAGAGAAAATGCTAACATTTCTTCTTATAAGAAATTTAGAAGTTTCTCTTCTAAATAACTACTGAATGCTTGAAGTCCAGTGGGAGAGAGATCTCCACGCATGCTATACACCAGTGCACCTTTTTTTACCAGGATTACAATGAAATAAAGGTCTTGCAATTAATTGTTCCAGAACAAGCCCCCATCCCTGCTGCCTAGCACGGGCAGGACTCCCAACTACATCCCCATTCCAGCATAAATATGGAGGTGCTTCAACTCCACTGATCTGTACCAGTAAGGGAAGAGGATTCTGAAGCTACTATATCTCTTAAGTTCTCACTGAGAAAAGGAGACAGCTGGGTAAAGATTTACTTGCTTTAGAAACTGAGTTAATTTTATGCTTTACCTAAAGTGGATTTAAGTAAACAGTCGCAATAGCCAGTTTAAATGGAATACTACCGCTTTATAGCAAAAATTGGAGTTTATTGCACTGTATGATAGAAAATATGAACTGCAAAACAGAATGTTGTTTAAGACTACTGTAACTGAAATAGCAACAGTAGCCTTAGAGGGGATAGGAAGCCCCCCAGCTGCATTGCTATTCATACCCTGCTGGCAAATTCATGGAAAGGCATTTGTAAATGGCTTCATAAAGGACACTTCAGCACCTTTCCAACAACAATAGCTTCCAAAAAAATATTAAGGGAGTGAAAATTGTTAGGTAACTAAAATGTTGTCTACATGACAAGAACAGGCCTTCATTAGTAAAACAAGTTTCCTTTGCAAAAGGGCTCAAAGCACTGTATACAAATTATACCAACCTGCCTCTGTACCTCATCCAGAATATCTATCACTTTACCATTACTATTGCCACACTGAGAGAGGAGACAAGTACTCAGTGCATAATACACACTGTAGTTGATTGAACTTCTTTTAAAGAACAGGATTTTATTCATGAAAATCATTCACTGCTGGTTACCGAGCTATTAGTCAAATGTAAAACTGATTCACTTCTGTACGCCAGAACCCATATTATGAAAGCAAACATGGAAACTATTTGTGCCTGACTTCATGTGGAGGATATGTAACATACAATGAAATGTAATTAACTACAGTCAGAAAATGCCTGGCATAAGACAAAAAATGGACTAAGTATCCCGGTATCAATATAGCAGTTATCACAACTGTGTTACACTGGTTCTTGAAAAGTAAGATTCAAAGCATAACTTAAAAGAGTATTAAAAAAAATGAACTGTCTCCAAAACATTTCTCTATGTTGGCTCTGTAGGTGACCATGAAAGGGAAGGAGCTCCATACACACAGGTTTTCAGTCTGAAGTTCAAGCTGTGCACACTTTCCTACAAATCTCATCTCAATAGGTATTTAAGATATAAGTCAGACTCCAACAACTAAATTCCAGACTAAAAATCAAGACTGTATCAAGAAGGAAACTATGAGCCCATACTGAGGCTCAAGAACCATGTGTTCCCAGTGGGCCATAACACTTACGCTTTGACTGTCTGTTAGAAGGAACTTTCCTCCTTTCCCCCTCAAACAGAAGCTAGGACAAGCTAAAACAGACTTGAAACAATCAAACCTACACCCAACCAGGCTATAAATAAGTTACAGAAGCTTATAAAACCAGCATTAGAAAATGAATGGCTGCAATCATCTGGCCAGCTGCAGATATGAAGTACGCTACAGACTGCTAGTGCTAACCCTCAAGACACACACAACAGTGCAGCCACCAGGCTTGTCAAGACAAGAATCATGTGGGCAAAGGCCACACTGCTAATAACAGCTGCATTAGCATGAGCATCAATCACACATCAGAATGCTCCTTCATCTCAATTAATACTTCTTCCAACTCACATAATTAAACCTACTCTATTAATTTCACTAGAGATCAACAGATTCTGGTAAAGCAGCAGAAGTCTGGACTCATGAATTAATAAAAACTGTCACCTCCATATTGATAAAATGCATGTTCCCAAGTTACATCCAAAAAAGACATTACAGAGTCACAAGTATAAAAACACAAATGGTGTGTGAGTGTGTGAACAACAGATAAGCCACACTAGTAATGGGGAGGAATTCAGACTGCATTACACAAATAATTTACAAGACAATATTGAAAGGTAAATGTAAAGCATCTAAATATTTTGGAATTACTAAAATAGCCATATCACATTCTATATGTCACAAAAGATTAGGTCCCAAAAATCAGATTAAGCATAGTGAGTTTGAATCAAATTCAATACTTGGTACTTTCTTTCATGTTGCTGGTCAGGAACACAGAGGGAAGAGGAGTTTGGAGGAAGGAGAAGGAAAAAACAAAATATTTGACATACATCAACTTTTCATCTTCATTCATTTTAGTTCCACCACCAAGCCAGAATATTCACTGCTGTCATGGTTTAAGCCCAGCTGCAATTCACGCAGTTGCCCACTCACTTCCCCCCCTTCCACCCCATCCCTCACCCTGCTCCCAGAAGGATGGGGAAGAGAATCAAAAATGTAACTCCCACGGGCTAAGAACAGTTTAGTAACTAAGGTATAACACAAACCACTGCTGCTACCACCAAGAATAATAATGATAAGGGAAATAACAAGGGGAGAGAATACAACAGCTCACCACTCACCGACCGATATCCAGCCCGACCCAGCAGTGATCTCACCCTTCCTGGTAACTGCCCCCAGTTTTTACATCCTGGGCATGACATGCTGTGGCACGGAATACCTCTTTGGCTAGTTTGGGTCAGGTGTCCTGTTTCTGCTTCCTCCCGGCTTCCCCTCCTCCCTGGCAGAGCATGAGACTCAGAAAGTCCTTGGTCAGACCAAAACATTTGAGCAGTAGCTAAAAACATCGGTGTTATCAGTGCTGTTCCCAGGAAGAAAGTTAAAACCACAGCACTGCACCAGCTACTAAGAAAGAGAAAAATGACTGCTACTGCTGAACCCAGGACAATAGCCTATTCAACTGTAGTGGAAGCAAACCATGCAGAAACCCTTCTACATGTAAAATTTTCAAAGTACTGCTACTAACTCTTATCTCGCAGAAATTCAACTATTGCCAGGCTACTCAGTCTACTTATGTAATACTCCACCAATTAACTAGCACCTGACCGGTAATGAAAAGCACTTATGACATACAAGAGAAATTCTGGTCATATTACCGCTGCATATTAAGCTACTCCACAGCAACTCCACAAATACCCTTGAACACAGACTGATTTTCACTATATAATCCTGTGAAAGATTGGTAACATCCTCTGGGTGACAAAACTCTGCTGGAAAAAGGGCTGCCTAAAAGCCAGTGCAGTGATGTGAACGAACTACCTCAAGTAGAGCCTGGGAAGGCAGGGGATGGGGAACCCACACACTATTTTCCATCAACTTATTTCCACTGTTCATTAAGGCCTCAACAGGAGGTTATCACCATCCTCCCCAGTAACAACTGCCTCATATATCATCAATAAGCATGTTTGTGGGATTTAAAAATTATTCCCCCATCCTACCCCCAAGGCTTATTTCAACATTTTCCCTTTTGACTGCTCTCCTAACTTCTTCCAAATCCCTTAGATGAGCTCAGAAGACAAACACAGTGAGTTTTTTTTCCTTATTTTTAAGCATATACATCATCTGACCAACCACGTTTTGTAGATTTATGAACAAGCTATCTCCTGTTCGCTCTACGTAAAATGCCAGCCCTTACCCTCCTCCTTGCTGTAGATATTTAATGAAATTAAAAGTGGTTTTGAAAAGTGTTCACACTTCATTATTTCACCTGTCACTCATCAAAAGATTGCTTTATAGATGTCTTACAATCACAGCTGCATAGGTGGTTGAGTTTTTTATATTATCAAAGGGTAAGATTTAAGAAATAAAGAAATACTACTTGATTGCAGCCAGATAGGGCCAGTTTGCAATTAAAGACCTTCTTATAAGCCAGAAATATCCAGTAAGAAGCACAGAAATACAAGACTACATGCTACTCAATTTGAAGGCAAAAATCAGAAAGATATTTGGAACACAGGGATACTGGTGCATTAACACAAATGCTGGGTGCAGAATCAAAGCCTCTGTCAAATCTTACATTGACTAAATGAAATAAATTCTTAGTGAAAACTTATTTCTCAATTTTGTACCTTTTAACTGAGTATAAACACTCTTGAGGTATCAGCAGCGATACACTGCAGTGGAGTTGTTTTCTCATCATTAGACCAAAAAGTAGAACAATATGAAAAGAAATACATATTCAAATGCAGAACAGCTAAAAATAGCATTCAGAAGTTTTGGGACAGATGCCCTCATTTCTTGTGCACTGTGAAAGTTGTGTTTTAAGCAAATGACATGAGTTTTAAGAGACAAAGAACAGCAGTAATGTTGCATGCTCCCACTGTACTGAGCAATGATGGGACACAAGAGGCAGAACATCTTAACTACACTGGTGTGAGGTGTTTCAAAGAAAACAGGATGATCTGATTTATAAGTAAGGATTACAGTATGCTTATAAAGAAAGTGTTCTTAAAATGAAGAAGCAAACCTTTGACACCAAAACATCTGTATAGTTAGCTAAGAAAACAATCTTCTAATTTTTATATTCATAGATGTTAAATTGGGAAAGCAACAAGACATGACCCCTGGTATTTGCTTTTGCCCAGTTTACCTACCTGTTTTAATAGATATTTAATTGGAAACTAAATCATGAGGGAGACAAAGACAGCACTGGACGTATGTGCATGCAAAGAAAAACGCATGCACATACAGCATTACTTTACAGTATCTGTCCCTTGTTCTTACTTATCTGATTAGATGAGTGTGATTTTATCCTTGGTATTTCAATTTATTATCAAATACTATCTTAATCTCTAGAACAGAGAAATGAGTTCAAGTAAATGCTATTTTATAGACCATGCCTATGGGGGGAAAAATCTACCCAGAATTTCCAGATTTTTATAATTTTCAACTTTTTATTCCATCATTGCTTTTTACGTTTCTTGAAAACAGGCTTCTTATTACAAGTTCTGTCAACTTAGGCAATTCTCATTTTGGCTAAAACTCTCCTTTTGTGTGCCATATAATTATTTTTAGTATCATAAATGTAATCAGGGAATAAACCTGCGGTCAGATTCTCTTAAAACATATGGAAGCGGATAACTCACTCAAGAAACTGCAAAAGGCATATGAGATGTTTAATGGAAACTGAAATAAAATCATTGCTGCAGACATGCAATAGCATTAGCAAACCTGCAGCCTACCTAAATGTTAAGATCTTTGAGACATCAAAGATAGAGATATTATCAAGCCTCAATGCAGATATTTCAGTGACTATAAATGTATTTAAGAGGAGTCACTCCTAAGTGTGAAGGGCAGCACGACAGACATCACAAGAGGTGCTTACTGGGAAAGTTAACTCTATGGAATATAAGTTTCACTAAAACTAGTACACCCAAGAGCTGAGCTGACACACCAGACCAAAGGAAGAGTAATTATATATCTGTTTGTATACAGCAATGTAGATCACTACCCATACTTCACACTTGCACCTCAGAAGCTCAAAGATGCTATATTGCTGACAGAGGCTCTCGTGATTTGAGCCCGGCTCACACAGTTCGCTCACTCACTCCCCCCTCTTTCTTCCCCCCAACTCCCAGAGGGAAGGGGAGGAGAATCAAAAGAATGCAGCTCCCACAGGCTGAGATAAGAACAGACCAGTAACTAAGGTATAACACAAATCACTGCTGCTACCATCAATAATAATAACGAAAAGGGAAATACAAGGAAAGAGAATACAACTGCTCACCAGCCGATACCAAGCCCGATCGAACAGTGAACCCCACCCTTCCGGGTTTCTGCCCTCCGTTTTTACATCCTGAGCATGACATGCTGTGGTATGGAATACCTCTTCGGTCAGTTTGGGTCGGGTGTCCTGTTTCTGCTCCCTCCCGGCTTCCCCTCCTCCCTGGCAGAGCATGAGGCTCAGAAAGTCCTTGGTCAGACCAAAACATTAGCAAGCAGTAACTGAAAACACTGGTGTTATCAGTGCTGTTCCCAGGCCGGAATTCAAAAACACAGTGCTGCACCAGCTACCAAGAAGGAGAAAAATGACTGCTGCTGCTGAAGCCATGACAGAGGCAATATCCTGGGAATGTCAGTACATCTGAGTAGACTGACTGTTTATGGAGCCATGTTCAACTTTATTTCAAAGAAACAAAAGCACATACTGATGAAGTATGGCAAAATCCAAGAATATAATGCTATTTATTGCAGAAAGCAGCATCCCAAGAGCAGTTAATTGATAATGGTTTCAGGTTAGGAAGTGGCTGGAGAATGCTGCTTAGAGCTGAGTACAAATCAAAGTCATCTGTTCAATTCCTAGTGCGTTATGGGAAACATATCTGTAGCTTTGCAAATAAATATACTTACTCCCTCTAATTCTAAACATCCTTTTCTCCTGATAACTTGTGAACTGGATAATTGGTTCGGCTAAAGGAATAGCATTAAGCAAGCAAATGCAGGATAGAAGCTGGCAAAGTCAGCATTAGCATCTCAACAGGATATGAGATATGGGAAGTGATATCAGGACAGATAAAGGATCCTAAAAACTGATGTGGTTTTCAGGATGTAAGAGTTAGGATAAGGCTTCAGAACAAGCACATAAGAGACCTTTGCAGAAAGACAGGCTACTGAAAAGGCACATTTTGCTCCCATTTTAAGCATCTATGCCTGTCACTGATGTCAAGAAATGCAGGAATTTTTTCATCAATTAACTCATCACTGGGAATTGCACAGAGGAAATACATGTATAGAAACCATCTCCTCCTACACTTGCTGTATCTTACACTTGCCCCAATCCACAATGTGTTCACTTGACATGCTCTTTTCAAAAATTAGTTAGAATATCTGCACTTGGCCCATGAGAAGAGGGCTGCATACATCTGGTTATGACAGTAATATCTTACTCTACTCCTAAAATGCATGCATCACTTATTCTGGATCAACTTGTTCACGCACAGAACAGGATTTAGCTACAAGAAACAAAATGCAAAACTTCTCATCTTTCACAAAAAGTCTATTAAGTATAAATTGCCTTCCTGCTTCCTCTGAGTCAGAGGATGAAAAGAATTTGCTAAAAACCCAGCAATGAAGAACTCAGGATATGATTTGAACCTTTCTTCTTCCTTTCTGTGCAGTGCTAACTAAAACCTTCAATCCCATCCAAATTCCACCATAGACATATTCAGGAGTATCTTTTTTTTTTTTTGCCAGATTTCCCTCATCTTCTGTGTTTCATGAGACTGGAAACATTTTATCTTCAGTGTAGTAATGTTCTTTTAAGTGTAGATTCAGTGCAACAGCTCTGTTTACCTAGTTTATTCCTCTTTTCAAAATAGCACTTCATTTTCTTGCAAATACTTTCCACACCTTCAAAGCACCTTTTTTCCTGACTCCTTTTCCTTTTAGAGCAACAGTTCAGTCAAGAAAATCAACGACAAAGATCCCAGGGAAAAAGCATAGTAGGAACAATACTAATATACAGTCCATAGCAGCCACAGCCCTTGCTATGGCAGTGAGTCTCTGTGTAATCAGCACTGTTTATTTTGCGATTCTGTGGGTTTGCTGTATTAATTTTTAACACTCACAAGGTTGAGAAAATTGATTAGAAAGACTTAAGATTCTAATGGCCAACCTACGTAATAGCCTGTAAACAAGCAGTAGAGCCTGGCAACAGGAACAGAATAGCCTGGAATCTAATACCAGCATCCTGGTAATAGAAAGGACCTGACCTCATCAGGATCATGCACCACAAGTCACAACAGTAACAGCGCAACCCATCACTGCTTTGCAGATTCCAGTGTCTCCTACCTGTAAAGAGAATTTAACTAAAGTTGCTACACTCTGTTGATTAAGTTATTTTTCCCCACTCTACATGGTTTCAAGAGGCTTTATTAATAGAAAAATCAAAGGTAGGACAGAATGTTTGAGTGCAAAGGGGTTTTGGCCCCCAGGATTTTTCAAAGGTGTCAATAATTCAGAAAATTAATATGCCATTCTATGTATTATGCACATTGGGATTCCAGTTAGTCCCAGAGTTTCCTGGGAAATAACAAACAAGTTTGCAAGCAGTGATGTATATACACAGTATCCACCCAATGTTACAAACCTTACTCACACAGTTTACCCTTTCTTACACAAATAGTACCACTGAAGTTGATAAAACAACTTAAGCTAAACCCCAACCCATACAAAAAAAAAAAAACCCAAGAAAAGACTTGTATCCCATCTGTATTTCAACATGTAGTTTTAGGACACTCAATCCCTAAGATTTCTTCCCCGTTTTTCAAATACACAAGCAAGAAGATGTGACTGCTGGGAATAATGTTTGAGTTCCCTGCAGGCCCCTTTCTGCTGATTAAGGTATATCCAGAGTATGTATCTACTGAAAATTCTCCAGTATGTACTGAAAATGCCTTTTCCTGGCATTTAATTAGGGGTAAAGGAAAGCGTGCAGGACTAGAATTTTAAGTGTTAAGTTTAATAACCTTTATCCAACTCATTTCTGAATGATTTTCTTCCTCTCTAGAGAGGCTTCTAATGTCAAACACTGGTATTAAAGCGAGTCTTGGTTACTGAAGAGACAGAGAGAAGGCACATGACTAAATTATTAATTATAGGGAGGGAACCAGTCAGAGTACTCTTTTCACTCCGTAAATGTCCTTCTGAAACAGAATATTTAATACTTTATTGAAATACACTTTCAACAGTCAGTAGCCATTAAAGTCATACTAGGGTCAATAAAAGTTGGGGACTTGAATGTGTCATTTGAAAACCACTATAAATGAGATTTTGAGAAGGCACTGGAGAATTTGAGAAGGCACAAAGGGTTTGTTTTGTGGGGGTTTTTTTAGTACAATAAAAGAAATTGGGCAACTATTGTATATTTCAGAATGCGTATTGTCAGATTTCACCTAACTGAAATCCAGCACCTTATATTCTTATACCAAAAGGTATGCATGTTGATACATAAAGTGCCTTATAGCAACTACACAGGGGGAATCTGTGGTTGGGTTTAGCTTGTTGTTTTGGGTTGGGCTTTGGTTTTGTTTGTATTATTATTCTTATATTGTGTTCCTGTAACCCATTTTATTTCTACTAAGTTACCAGAGCTATTGATACTTAAGAGTATTTGGGTTTGACATTTTATTTTGTACCTTACTTGTAACTGGCTTCCATGTTCCATAAGCACAAAACAGCTCCTCTATAAATGTATTCTTACAGATGACATGAAATCACTATGTAGTACCACGTAATGATGACATTCTACAAAGTAATCAGAAGCTAAAACCAACAGTGACAGCTAAAGAACATTAAATTCATGAGCAGCATGCAGGGTAAAACCACTGCATTTAATAAAGCGTATAATGTTGAGTAGTCTGTTTGTGTTTATAATGTCAATGGAACAGAAGTATTTTAAATAAAAACCTTTGAAAAATTCTAGTGCTTTTTGCATTCCTGAACAATAGCTACCATCATGTGCATCTTTTATCCAATTCAAACAAAAGAGTTTGTAAACTGAAAGGTTCCTAAGGGTTTGGAAACTCTTCCTCCCCTTCCCTCTCCAGCCTTTTTCCCCAAAATTAGTAAACTACGATTCATATTTTAACAGTACCTCATCCAATTACCACAATATGTAAGTGTAACCTATAAAAAGTAAACTTCAAGAGCAGCAGGACTTCAGAAGTAAATGAAATAGCTTTGGTTGCGGTTTTTTCCTCTGAAATTCTAAGGTTTGCGCATTTGAAGCGATAAAACCTCTGGGTATGAATTAATAAAGAGTAACTAGCAAATTAGCATAACCATCAAGTGCAAGAATATCTTGTTTATAAATACAAGTGCAAACTGCACACAACAGCTGAGAGGAAAAGCCTTTCACAGAACACCAAGATATCCACACCTCTTTATTACAGCTAAATTTATTTCTTATGTCCAGAAGAAAACACAGAACATAATATTAGAAAATTTTATTAACAAAAGCATCAGACAGTGCAACAACACTGTGGCTAGAATAAAACCCCATCTTATGATTTGCTATTCTTCACAAGTTAAGGAAATATTTCAGAACAACAAAATGAGTAATTTTAAAGTAATAAAAATAGAGCAGCAGATTTTGGTTTGGTTCGGTTCTGTTCTTCCTATAGCTACAACACTAATTATTGCAGTAACTGGAGAAAACTGAAGCCCTTGTTCCTTTAAAGCTTTCAAAAGAAACGAAAGATTTCAACAAAGCTTTCTTCAGAAAAGTGTGTCTCACCTCCACTGCAAACTGTGCACCACACGCAAATTCACCCCAAAAAGACATGAGTGAGCGAACTGGCTTAAACCACGACAATGAGTCCCCCATTTTATGAGGCCTTCAGGACAACCACCTCCCCCTACACTATAGGATGATTATTTGCAAGGTAATGTTTTATCTCTCATGTAGAATATTTAACAGGATTTTTAAAACCCCACCCCGAATCAAGTAAGAAACATATCAATTTTTAATTAAAAATAAAACTCTCAAAAGTATCCCCAAGGATATCTCCTACTTCCCTCACCCATCCTCATAGAAGAGAGAAAAAAAAAAACCCTCTACAAATACAATACAGCAGGGAATTACCTATTTCTCACTGCCCTTTCTGAATTACTCTAAACATGTACAATATGATTACAGCATGCACATATCAAGTTTACAAGGCCCAATACCTAACATATCATGAGAAAGCTTATTTTGCCAGTACTCACTTTAAAGATAGAATTTGCTTGCAAACACCCCAAAATTTAGACTGTGAAGCACGACAAATATATAATCCTTGATTTGAAGTCATACAGACTCAAAATTTGAACCTCCCAGTAGCAACGAATAAAAGCCAGAACAGTAGTCGCTACTGCTTGGGTATTATTATACAACAAAACACAGGCTTATAAAGTATCCCTTGGAAGTTACCTATAATCATATTATACTAATTTAATAAATTTTCAGAAAGCTGTAGTAATCGATTTATAATTAATCTGCTACAGAATGTAAGTACCTACATCTGCGTGAGAGTTTGTTACAAACAGCAGTTACTGCAGCTTAAAAG
This sequence comes from Myiopsitta monachus, assembly GCA_017639245.1. Classification (NCBI taxonomy): domain Eukaryota; kingdom Metazoa; phylum Chordata; class Aves; order Psittaciformes; family Psittacidae; genus Myiopsitta; species Myiopsitta monachus. The sequence continues at coordinate 8,217,312 of CM029929.1, read as the reverse complement.
GTAACAAACTGGTCTGCTGACTTAGAGCCAACCAGCATCATTTCAGCCTCCCACCCATCATGCTGAGCAGGCTTCAGTACAAATTGTCTTTGAACCAACACTCTGATCACGATTGAAGCAGGAAGTTCATGTAGAAGAAAGCATAATGTAATGTTTATGCAGGACATGTAATTTGGAACTATTTCATTTTGAAAGACTATTAAAAGTAAAAAAAAAATCACCATGTTTTTGCCTAGGAAACACTATTTGCATTACAGAAAGTCTATAGTACCTTGCATTCAAGTAATTTTTCAAGTTAGTTTGCCTGGTACAAATCCTACTTCTTACAAACACCAGAACATTTAACTCTGCCAATGAATTGCATTCATGAAAAGCACAAGCTGTGAATGCCAAAGACCATGTTTGTCAACGAGAAAAAACAAAACATGCTTTAAAAGATGACAGTTTTCATGAAAGCCATTCCTGCCCTTTCCATTGTGCAAAAGGAAATCACTATGGGCTCAGCATTTATTTGGCAGCTCACGGACAAGACATGGTATAACTTTACAAAATGCCGTTTCTGAACATTTTTTCCTTAAAAGTCTTGATTTTTCAGTGGTCACAGGTCAAATGGCAAATGCAAGCGCAAGCTATTTGTTAGAAATAGTATCTCATCATACCTGCACTCTATTTTACCATATCCCCTTCTTACCATATATTTTATCATATCCCCATGCATCTTCTGTAGCTTCCAATACACACCTTTAGCCTAAGAACTTCCTCCACGTTCCTTCACAACTCTTCTTCCCAGTTATCCCTCTTTCATTTTCTACAGCTACCCTTCACCAGGCTGTCTGCTCTTCCACCATGTCTACCTTTAAAAACCTTTCATTAGACCCTGAAAAACTGTAAGCCTCCTTCACCGCCCCTTTAAACGCATCATCTGTTCTTTCATTATACAGGCTCTTTTTCCAGCTCCCTTCAACAGTATTCAAGCTCTTCATTTGTGTGATAGGGATCATTTCTGACCTTATCACCAGAAGACAGCTTGTTGTGGTGGCTTGGGGGTGGTTTTTTTAAATACAAATATAAAATATAAGAAAGGTTTTTACAAATAAAAGAAAAAATGGTTTGGTATTTAGGCTGAACTTCCTGCTACCAGCTGAAAGCAGAAAAAACTGTCAATAAAGATCATGCTTTTGAAAATAAAGTCTTTTGGATATTTAAGGCCATACTCATACATGAAACCTAAAATAGGTATACAAACAGGCATTATAATATTCCCTGAGGAAACAGAGAAGTGCTAATGGGAGCTTCATGTTCCTAGTAATCTCTGCTCTTGAGACAGCTGGTTGCTGTGCTCGGTCGCCTTCTGTGATGCAGCTACAGAACTGATGGACAGGGGTAGAGCACTTGATGTCATCTACCTGGACTTGTGCAAAGTGTTTGACACCGTCTCACGTGACATCCTTGTCTCTAAGTTGGAGAGAGATCAATTTGATAGGTGGACCACTTGGTAGATGGATAAAGAACTGGCTGGATGGCTGCACGCAAAGAGTTGTGGTCAATGGCTCAATGTCCAGCTGGAGACCAGTAATGAGTGGTGTCCCTCAGGGATTGGTGCTGGGACCAATCTTGTTCAACATCTTTGTCGGTGACATGGACAGTGGGATTGAGTGCGCACTCAGCAAGTTTGCTGATGACACCAAGCTTCAGTTGATATGTTGGAGGGAAGGAATGCCATCCAGAGGAACCCTGACATGCTTGTGAGGTGGGCTGATGCCAACCTGATGAAGTTTAACCATGACAAGTGCAAGGTCCTACTGCTGGGTGGGAGCAATCCCAGGCACAGCTCCAGGTTGGGCAGAGAAGAGATTCAGAGCAGCCCTGAGGGGGAGGACCTGGGGGTGTTGGTTGATGAGAAAATGAACGTGAGCCAGCTGCAGTGTGTGCTTGCAGCACAGAAAGCAAACCATACCCTGGGCTGCATCAAAAGTAGTGTGACCAGCAGGTTGAGGGAGGTGATCCTGCCCCTCTACTCTGCTCTCATGAGATCTCACTTGGAGTACTGTGTGCAGTTCTGGTATCTTCAACAGAAAAAGGACATGGAAGTGTTGGAACAAGTCCAGAGGAGGGCCACGAGGATGATGAGGGGACTGGAGCACCTCCCGTATGAAGATAGGCTGAGAAAGTTGGGGCTGTTCAGCCTGGAGAAGAGAAGGCTGCATGGAGACCTCAGAGCAGCCTTCCAGTATCTGAAGGGGGCTTATAGGGATGCTGGGGAGGGACTCTTCATGAGGGACTGTAGTGATAGGACAAGGGGTAACGGGTTCAAACTAAAACGGGAAGTTTAGATTGGATATGAGGAAGAAATTCTTTTCTGTAAGGGTGGTGAGGCACTGGAATGGGTTGCCCAGGGAAGTTGTGAATCATAGAATCATAGAATAGTTAGGGTTGGAAAGGACTTGAAGATCATCTAGTTCCAACCCCCCTGCCATGTCCAGGGACACCTCACACTAAACCATGCCACACAAGGCTCTGTCCAACCCAGCCTTGAACACCACCAGCGATGGAGCATTCACAACTTCCCTGGGCAACCCATTCCAGTGCTTCACCACCCTTACAGGAAAGGATTTCTTCCTCATATCCCATCTAAACTTCCCTTGTTTAAGTTTGAACCCGTTACCCCTTGTAATGCTCCATTGCTGGTGGTGTTCAAGGCCAGGCTGGACATAGCCTTGGATGGCATGGTTCAGTGGGAGGTGCCCATGCCCCTGTCAGGGGGGTTGGAACTAGATGATCTGAACATCCTTTCCAATCCTAACTATTCTATGATTCTATTACGTTATGCAAGTCTTGGCTTCACACACACAACCTGACAAAAAGCAAAGGACAGATGTTATAAGCGTTCAGGATCATCACAACCAGACCTGAATGCACAGTATCTGCATATCATCTTGTGGTCGCACACAACTCAAAGTGAATATTTCTCTCCAACTTGAATTACAGGTCACTGCCACTTTTAAATTGGGGGGCAGAGGTGATCTGGTGCCCCTACTATCCTTTACTCTGCAGACCCTGTTCATCTGGAATAATGGAAGAAAAAGAAAATACAACCCCTATTTCTGTTAGAATATTTTTGCCACCCTCAGAACTTGTATTTTTTAAAGCATATATTACTGACCACTCTTCCCACATTCGTATTTGACAGAGCTTCAGAAGTCTTTTTGAGCCACTGTAGAACAAGTAAGCTTTGGAGAACACGAGAAAAACCTAGGATTATAAATGCAGAAAGAGACCATGAACATACAGAGTTCCGTCTTGAAAGCAGGAATAAGATGCTTGACTGCTGCAATGCAAAAGTGATTGAAACAAAAATAGGCAATCCACATAAAGCAAGGTGGAAGAGGAAAGGAGGGAGAAGAGAGAACAGAAGATGACTTCTTCACGAGCATTCAGATGGACTGGACTTATGGTGTTTCCTTAATTATGTTTAACATAAGAGAAGTGACACAAAACAACAGTTCTGTATAAGAGAGATGCTTTTGATGAATAAGTAAAACTCGAGATTAAAACAGACCATTTCATATTTAACATTCTTACGGTATTTCCCAATACTGAGGCGTGTTTGATACCACCAGGAAGGGCTTACTCAACTGAAGATAGGAAAAGAAATTCAAAATGACAGAACAAAGCACTGTGATTGACTGTTATAGAAGTTCAACATTTTAAAACTGTCATCCTAGATTGTCAGCAGCATTTAACATTTAGCCAATGTTAAAACCCACTTAAGACCTGAATTTTTAAGACTGCACTGTTATTTAGCTTTCATTAATTAGGTTTTGGTTTTGCAGAGGTAGGGAAGGGGATTTCACTGGATGAACCACCATATACAAATTTTATTGCACTCTCTCCTTGTTTTCTGCATCTGTGTTCAGGCAGCCAGTGGGCCCAACCACCACTGTCACTGGAAACAGAAAAATTGATGCAAACTGTTTTATTGGTAACTAACAAAAAAAAAGCCTCCTTTGGTTTACTTGATTTGCAGAAGCAAGAAAGATACAAACAGACACTCTGTTTAATAAAAAGGTTTCACTCACTATGATTACTGTTCAAATCAATTCTGGTCAAAGGGGATCTTTTAACTGAAATAATTAAAATTGGTTTAATTGGAACTAATGAAACCTAATTGGAGCCTCAAATTCTACCCACAACAAAAAGCATAGGTTAGCTCGTTCAAAGTTTCTGCCATTTCAAATTACCATAAAATTGCCTTTTAAAGACAAAATATACACCAGCATCCATATTAAGTCTTCAAGATATTAAAGCAAATTTTTTTACCATTACTTACTTTTCAAGAATCACCTGTTATACTCAATGTGATTCTGTCTGAAATGACACTGCACAAGTGATAACAGATCTGAATTATAACAAAACCAATGGAAGATTGTTGTTCTATATTTTATTGCTTTTGATACTTCTTCAACAATCATCACGGCAGTTTGTCTAAGCAATCCTCTGTGCACTGACATTCACAAGAACGTGTTTTCATCAGGAAGTTAGATACTGTCATTAGGTTTCATGAAAGGCTATACTTTACAGTTCCTAGCTGTTTTTTCACACCTCACTGCATCACTGGGATATGATGCAAAAGTTTTTACATCTGTCAGCTTTAGTTATATTTGCTTAAACACAAGCATTAATAACAGATTACCGGAAATCTGTGGAGAGATGATGAATTAGTTATGTTCTTGGTATCCAACACTGCAATGGGACCACATTTATCACATTCTCTGTTTAAAGAGAAACTATCCATTAGCCATAATCTTCTACAAAGCATGAGAAATTGTGAAGCACAGTTATTCAGGTCTCATTATTCCAGAGTTTATATTTCACATACCAGCACTTAAAAAAACTTTTGATTTCCTAAAATTGGTATAAAATATTTGACTGTCAACAGCTCAATAGCTTGAGATACAGCTAGAAAATGTACCTAACCTACTCTAATGCCTATTACTTTCATATTTATCTACTAGTGTACAGAGGCTCCAAATACAGGGGTTCTCCCCCCTTTTACTGTCTTACACTTTAAAGCAGTTGCCTATGATGAAAACTTACCAACAAAGAAAAGTGTTGGGGAATTGTTATTGTATGCATATTTGCGCACAGAGACCACACAAACTGCCTCATTCTCATTGCCTCGTAAGGATCTGTAGAGAGGAAATGGAATCACCTGAGGATGTCTGCACACAAAACAGATGTTTTTAACAAAGGGTATAAAAAAGGCATGCTCTAGCACAATGACATCTTAGCTGTTAAAAAAATTGATATATATATATACATAGTGAAGGGGGGGAAATATATCTTAAAAGACTGGCAGTTATGACTGTGATAAATAGCCTGCAAATTCTACAGCTCAGTTAGATTCAAGCCCCAAACTTTCCCCCTTCCATAACCTTAGATATTTTAAAGCAAACTTAGCTTCCTCTTTATTTAAACACACACACACTACATACATTTATATAATGCTCTTTATTAAGATCAATTTTCTTACGTATCTATTTCAAAATAGTGTATTAACACTAAAAAGCTCACAGAGAAGAAATACGAAAAACTTGGGAAAAAAGGCATGAATAAATGTTGTCATAACGTTCTTGAAAACTCAACCAATTAAGCACCAATTGTCAGCGAGTGCACCAGCTGCTCTGTAAGCTCCTCACAGATATTAAAAGCCTCCTTATTTATTCACGTCATTGGTGAGCCGTACTCCAGGGACAGCTGCAGTTAGGAACCCCATGCTCAGGAGCAAGCGTCATTTCTATGTACACTAACTCCTTAAAAATGTTCAAAAGAACAAAGGAATATTTTAACCTAATGAGGAAAAAAAGGCATGACAAGTTGAACATCAAACCAAGAAACATTTCTTTAATGCCTACCTGATAGCTGTGCCTTTTTCCCTCTGCAGTTGCACCGCTGCCTCTAATAGTAATAGTAATGGTCATTGATTAGACCACACAGATATTAAGAAGGCAAATCAAAATGAAGCATGAATATACCTGGCTGACAAAAGGCTTTACAAGCATAAAACTAAATCATCTGAAAGATCAAAACAGTGGTAACTGCTTTCTACACGCAGCCTGAAGAGTATCATAAGAAAAGGCAGCTTCCTTTAAACTTCATCTTTCATTCAGCCACCCACACTGCTGCTGAACGCTGCGGGACCACATCTGCTCCCGCAACACCGCTGTTGGGGTTGCAGAACAGGTTTCTCTCTGCCAAGCTCACTGCCTACCCAGTAACAGTACAGCAACCTACATGTGAAAAAGATAGCGTCAGTTTAACAACCTGCCACTGTATCACTCTCCCTGTACTGGAAATGAGCCTTGCACTAGACATGAGCCAGTCATCACAAACCCACCCTGCTCCAGTGTTCTGTCTCTCTTGCTGAAAGAGCAATGAATGCCAGAAAGGTGCCTCCAAAGAAGGAGATTTGTGAGGCTGCCTGCTTCTCATTCATGTCATCTGTCCATCTCTGAATCGGGCAGTATTGAAGAGTAATGAGATCTCACTCAAACGAGGGACTCTTCATGAGGGACTGCATTGAGAGGACAAGGGGTAATGGGTTCAAACATAAACAGGGGAAGTTTAGATTGGATATGAGGAAGAAATTCTTTCCTGTAAGGGTGGTGAGGCACTGGAATGGGTTGCCCAGGGAAGTTGTGAATGCTCCATCACTGGTGGTGTTCAAGGCTGGGTTGGACAGAGCCTTGGGTGGCATGGTTTAGTGTGAGGTGTCCCTGGACATGGCAGGGGGGTTGGAACTAGATGATCTTAAGGTCCTTTCCAACCCTAACTATTCTATGATTCTATAAGATCAGCCTGAAGGAGTCAAGCAGACACCCTTAGCAATTAACTTTGATTCTCTGTAACTGAGACCATAATCCAAATAGAGCAAGATTATTTAAAGCCCTTAATCTGAAAGCTTCTCTTCATACAAAGATAAGACTGCTTTAAAACAGACACAAGAAAACAGACATCTGCTGGTGCTGGCAACATCTGATGCTCTCTGCAAGTCTGTACACAGCAGTAGCCCCACACAGTCGGTCTAAATTCAGGTTTAGGCACAAACTCCATGGCTAACCCTCTAACTGCCAAAGGGATCTTGAGGCAAGATTAATTCTGCATAAAAACTATGATGTAACATTTCATCTTTCAGAGACAAAGAATTTGTGAGGAAACTCAAAAATAGATCAGATGCTATCAGGACAAGTTTATTGGCTAACTACAGTGCCCAATACAATTCAATTCTTCGTCACATTTACTAACCATATCACTATCAGCACAACAGAAACCACATCAGCTTATTTCCCCACAGCAGTGATATATAATGTGTAAGCTGAATCAATCCTGCAACAATAGCTAAGAATTAGTTTTATGAGCAGTTCCCTTGAGGGGCTGGAGAAATACTTTCCCAACTGCTCAACATTTCCACATCAGCATTACATGCAGATCACCTCACATGGAACTTATCATACCTACAGCTCACAGACTGAATACTACTGCACATTTTTATCAAACAGATTGAGTGGCACCTTTTACTTGCAGATGTTTTTGTATATATGCTTTCACTTAACACTAGGGATTCCTGCAGTCAAGCTCATAAAGAGAAAACTAAAACTTGAAGCATCTTTCACTAAATAAAAACAGTTAAAAGAAGATTATGCACACTGTCACCATTTTATTACTTAATGCTATTCATGTTATTCCGAATGTAAAATAGTAAATACTGTGGTTTGCTGCTTAATTTAAAGGGGGGGAGGGACAGGACACAGGAACAACTTTGTTTTTTAAATCTAGGGATAAGATTAGTTCCCTTTGCTATTTTCAAGCATCTCTTTTCCCTGGGCAGTATATTCCTGTTTACTCCTCTCTGTCTTGGAGGAGGGAAAAAAGAAAAAAGGAAAGAATCTTTAGGGACGTGCTGCCAAGAAGCTGAGAATCTCAAAAGCTACATTAATCAAGGAAAATCTCTGCTTTCAACACTTCACAACTTTCACACTGAAAAAAGCATCAAGAGAATTAGAAAAGCACTTTTCCTGAGAATATTGAAGCCTGTTGAGACATATTTGTAAGAACAAAAAATCTAAAAGGAGTAATATTCACAGCTACACCATTTTCCTTATGTCATATTCACTCTTAAGAAAAAACAGTCCCTGGAAGAGTGACATGGTGGTCAGCTGTCAAAAGGAAATCTAATTTAGCAATAACAATAGACAAGGTATGTCAGACTAAGTACTCAGTGAAAACCATGAAGACCTCCTTGAATGAAATGCTTTTAACAAAAGCTGTATCTGTAGTACAGTTTTAGAACTTTATATGGAATAATTTTTTTAAAAAATACATAAATCATTATAATAACCGTTTGGATTTTCTTCTGAAAGTTACCATTTTTCCTCTATTTTTTCATATACCTTTGTAAATGGTATATTCCTATTCCAAAAAATAAAGCAATCACTTAGACAGTCCTGAGCACATTCAGTTGTCTGATGACAGCAGCTGCTATGTTTCTGTTTTGCAGAAGCATAACACAAAGTTACCAGCTGGGCTCTGTAAGGAGCTTGGGTCATTTGCTGATGTTGACTTGATAATTTTTATATTCATTTCCTAAACCATCTTTCTTTGGCTAAATGGTACTTAATGGTACCAAGGCACTTTAGCTCCTTAATATACTCAATGGAGATGAAACAGCAGAAGATGTTTACTAAGTCACTGGATCACTCATAAAGGCCCATGCTATAGAAGTTACTCTTAGAAAACAATCAAGTTTCAAGTGCTAGACACACCTTGCAAAGCCTGGGGCATTTCACTGATTTAACACCAGCCAGCAAAACAAAAAAGCCTTTAAAACACCAAAAAACAATTATGAGTTTAATTCCAAGAGCACCCAAAACTAGACTGTGACCTAGGAAGCCAGGGCTTGAAATGGTGAGCAAATGTTTCCTTACTGAAGAGGCTGCACTCACAGCTGGAGAAGGAAGCGTGTGTGCTTTACTAGAAAGAGGCCTGAACCAAAGACCTACCTGACTTGTACCATCATGTTCTCCTGGCAGAGGAGTTGCCAGCAGCTCATCAGCCAACCCCTGAGCCAGCAGACATGGCACCAGCTTAAAAGCACCCCAACTCCTGACCTAGCTCAGTGCTTCTGGAAGCCAAACAGCAACATTGCTAATAGGAAAAGTAAAATCTCTCTTGTCCTGGTCCTTGTTGGTCAAGCAATCTTAAAAGTAGTTTTTAAACAAAATACAAACATCTGTTGGTAACCAGCACTAACCAGATCTGAAAAAAGCAACTCCACAGGGAGTTAAAGAGGTGTTAGTTGCCATGTTATTTTAACATGTTACCATAGTCTACAGGAATTTCAGATATAAGGGAGGAGTGAGACAGGGATAACTTGTCTAACATGCTGCTTTTTCAATTAAAGTGGATAGGAAGACCAACTTCTTCTGATAAATATTCAGGCTGCATTCCTGCTTTCAGCCTTGTTTCCACAGGCTTCTTTTCAGATGAATGCAGTTCAACCTTACTGAAGCATTTAATCAGCTCTAAAAGCATTCAACTGAAAACACACAACATGAAATAAGATGACTATGCTTTACAATGCAATATAAGAACACAAGGACTGAATAATCCTATCAACTAAAACTTCTGGGGGGAGAAAGAGGGAATTTAGAGAAGGAAAAGGAAACCAACAGAGGGCAGAAGGGGAGCTGACTGAAGATGTCACAGGTTTCTGTCCTGCAAATAATGACACCATTTCACTGCGCACATGAACTTTTATAGCACCACTACCTTTAATATGAAAATCTGAAGATAACAGTCACAGGATATTACAGTACTTTCCAATTAAGAAAAAAGATTTCTCAGGATATTTGACATTAGGGATTGATGTTTACTCTTTCACTTCAAAGCAAAAACCTTCTACACTCAAAATAAGGCTTCTGCAATACAACAGTATTAACTCTACAAAACAAAACCCACCACATATTATAGCCAACTAGTTTCAACATATCCTTCTAAATCACTGTAAAAAAAAAAATAAAGAAAAACCGAAACATTTCTGTGACCCTAGCCAAAGAGAAACAGCCACCAAACTTTTCACTTCAAATCCATCTTAAGTCAGTGAATCTTTACTCACTGATGTATAAAGAGTGTCTGCATTAACAGGCATGCAGTTATTCATGTGGTCTTCATCTTGGCTAGAAAGAGACCATAAGAATTTCTCAGTCCACAAAAATAATTGAGTGACACATTTTAAATAAACCTTCCGAGGACACTGACCTGATGTACTTCACAAGTAATCATGATGCACACCTGGTATTGTGTGAAAAGTATAGATATTCTCCAAGCAAGCCTCAGCTTTTCAACTCTACAATAGCAATTGTTCAGGAAAAAGAGGAGAACTGAACAAAAATGCAAAAAGGAGGGGAAAAGGCAAGATAATTACATACAACCAAAAATTTTAGGCCTAATAATGCAAGCTTACTAACAACTACATCTTCCTGCTCATAAAGCTACAGAAATGAGTGACAGGATGGAAAAAAAAAAAATCTAGAAACGAGAGTCTATTTAGATGTACTTGTCTATATACATGGTAGGAAATCTGTGCTCTGTGCGGTTCAAGGCTACCTTTTTAATGTTCCAATGTTGGAGCCCACAGATACAATTAGCTCAAACCTTCCATTAATGACCAAACCATCACTTCCCTTGCTTCAACAAAACATCTGAATACTTAACGTTCAAGTTCAGCATATATTGAAGATTAACATACATATATTTGAGAAGAATTGTTCATGGTACATTGTAGAGAGGAGAATGCCGAAGTGTGTTTGAATTAAATAGCTCTACTGGATATTACTTTTTCTTCTGAACTTCATGTAGATCCATAATGGAGAAGGGACATGACAAGAAGCAAATGCCATAAATACACAGCACAGAGAAGTGTGAACAAGATGTTAAGACCAATAGAACTAGGCTTTCCTACAGGTGGATTGCAGGAGTGCAAACATGCATAGCAACTTCCCAAAACTTCATCTGCAGCATTTTCCAGAAAACCTACATTAATAGATCACTGTATAGGCAAAGGAACTCCTCAAATTTAATGCAATTCCAAAATTTAATAATGCAGGGGTCCTAATATTATCACATACACAGATTTGTTTTTATTGAAGGGTAAAATACACAGCTGAGGCCATTAAGAGCAGAAATGGACAGTCTCCTCTCCAGCGAGTCTCCATTTTGTCTATGAGTATGGATAACACCAGATGTTTTCTAATGCTGTACAAACAGGAGTCATGAAAATTTATTGCTGTGAAAATCAGACACCTTTCTAGAATACTTAATATGCAAAGCCACAAGATTCAGTCTATGTATGAACATCAAATTAGACTCAAACTCCTACTGGAAAATTGAAATATGTCAATTAGACAGAATTCTATCACTAAAATAGAGCTGACCATGGAACAAAATTACTGCTACCTTGTGACATCTTATTTAGAAACAAAAAACAAAAAAGCTGTATAAAAATCAGTATTACTGCCTTGACTTAGATTTACTTTTTAGTAAATCTAGTTCTGAGGCAAAGTAACTCCATTTTACTGATTTAACACTTTCCAATATGCCAGAATTAAGACCTGTGACTCCCAGGAAGGACACAGAACACCTAGAGCTAGACAAGAGATGAGGTGTCCAGGTGAAAGGCTTATCAGTCATTTTTTTTCTTATATCCCTAAACACAGGACATGGGCAAGAAGTCAAGAAAGAGGGAAGTCTGGTCCTCTTTGACAAAGAAATTACTTCATTTCCATCCCTTCCAAAAGACACATGAATGGCAAAACTCAACTACTAACAGCACCACCATCCCACTCCAAAAAAAGCAAAAGGCACAGCTACAGTCCTAACACCCCACACTCCCCTGTTCAAAGGACTAATTCACAGCATTGTGGCAACAATGGACATTCTTTAATTTTCCCAAAACACACAAAAAAAAACTTGCCTCTTGCAAGTCATCATCCCTGTGTTACACCTGAGAGAGGTTTCACATTATATATTCAAAGCTATAACTGTATAGCTCACATACTCCTCTGTAGATCAGAGTCCCAAAGAAACCAGTAGCCCCATACTGACTCACCATCCTGTGTTCTCACCAACTGACAATCCAAAAGGTTTTTGCACTGGGCGTAAGCAGCTGTTACATAAGGTAGCTTGCACATAGTGGGTACAGACATGGTTCAGAAAGTTCTAGCCAAGCCCTAGAAGTAAGCAACTTTGTCATGTCCCTTTTACCATGGGATATTTCAATGTAAGCCCGGGTAAGCAGAGCCAAAGCTCATGTCTCTGTAGTGAAATACAAAAAAGGTTACCTTTAGTGAATTAAACACACAATAAATCAGGCAGCAAAGCTGCGCAGTCACGGCAACCTCTTTAACTGACCACTGTACATAATAGTTGAGGGTGGGGGGGAATCTACACACTACGTATTGCAGCAGAACTTTGTGCTATTCATCTCCACTGTTGTGTATTCTACCAATATACAATTTCTGGTATTACTACAATGATTTTACTACGTGGCCCCATGAGATAGTTTCCATGTTACTAAAGTCCTCTAATAGGTTTTCAGGCATTTTAACCAAAAGACTTCAGCATTATCCAGCAGCTTTCCTAATTTTGTGAACACATAACCCAGACAGCAGCCACATCCTAAACTACATCTTGCCTAAGAAAAAAGCCAATGTGAGACAAACATAAAGCTGCTGTACATCATCGTAAATAAGCGCCCTCCTTGTTCTGTTGTTAAAAGCCTTGATGTTTTGAATCTCTTTATGCATTATTAAAAACCTTACATCTCTTGGCTAAACTTTAATAGATCTTACATTGAAAAATTAAAGTTATTTCCTTGTTATTCCAACAAGCACAGCACTAATCTATTTTGCCTTAATAATAAAGTAGTTAGGAAGACATCTTTCTAAGTAGAGCAGCACAGGCTGACAAGTAGGCATACAGCTGAAAGTTGTCCCATTCCCACTCTCCACAACTAACCAGCTCCTTCAATCTCTAGGGTTTTTATGTATCATACAGGATCCTTTTGATTTGAACATATTAGTCTGCTGAAGACAAGTACAATTAACATACGACTGCAGGAGTCACTCTGTCTCAGGGAATCACAGTACTTCTTGGAATCCTTGATGCCAAGGAACCAAGGGTTATTACTATTACTTCCTTGCAGAAAACTCTTATTATCAGGTCTTTCATTATTGTAGAGCAAAATCCAATCCTGCTAACTCCTTGACAAGACACTTAAAACATCCAAATACTTGCACAAACTCCTCTTACACTTTCTGCATCCAGGTAAGTTGAGGTTTTGTACTGATCTTGTACTTTGTTGTTTTAATTTTCTACTGAAAAGCTAACACAAAATCTTCCTCCTTGAAATTCTCCTGCAGAGACTACAGTTGCCAGGGTATTTTGCATAAATATTTCATATCCATCAAACTTGTACTACATTGTTTGGGGTTTTTCAGCTAAGCTATTATTCAACACTAATAACTTTTACTATACGCCTGCATAAACGCACTTAATCAAGTGACTTTCCATTTGCAATTTTCAAGATATCAATTTTTCACAGATCAGTGCATTTCCATGAATGAACCCTCTACAGCTCTCTGAGTTTTGGAACCCTCAAACTGTGCCAGTCCTACTGGGATGGTCACTGTCCAGTGAAGATCATTTAAATTAAATAAAGGGATAAAGGCCTGGAGTTATCATCATCCATCCCCCAGATTTTTCCTGAAGTAGTCAGCTTCCAACTATAAATACCTTTGACTTTGAAGGTCAGGGGGATTTGCGAACAAAATCCTCAAAATAACAGACAAAAACAATTATTTTACCAATGCCAAGCAGGAAGTCAGTAAGGAGCAAGAGCCAGGAACTGAGCTCTTATCTATTAAACTTAAATCTTCTACTTTCACCCCAACCTTTACTTTCTGCTTCAGTACCACTGTGCTATTTGCAGTTCCATTTTAAAGACTAGAAATAATCTTAATCCTCCAACAGCTGTCTGTCACATTTGATTAATGGACTCCAGAATCCAGGTTAGACTTAACCGAAGAAGAAATTTCTCTATAGCTGAGTGCCGTGGTTTAAGCACAGCAGGTAACTCAGCTCGCTCACTCCCCCCACTTCCTCCCTCAGCTCCTGGAGGGATTAGGGAGGAGAATCGAAAGAACGTAACTCGCATGGGTTGAGATAAGAACAGTCCAGTAGCAAAGGTATAACACAAAACCACTACTGCTACAACCAATAATAATAATAATAAGGGAAATAACAAGGGAAGAGAATACAACCGCTCACCACCTGCCGACCAATACCCAGCCCGACCAAGCAGTGATCTAACCCTTCCAGGTGGCTGCCCCCAATTTATATAGTGGGCACGAAGTGCTGTGGTATGGAATACCTCTTTGGTCAGTTTGGGTCAGGTGTCCTGTCTCTGCTTCCTCCCGGGTTACCCTCCTCCCTGGCTCAGAAAGTCCTTGGTCAGACTAAACACTACTGAGCAGCAACTGAAAACATCGATGTTATCAGCACTGTTCCCAGGCTACAAGTCAAAAGCACAGCACTGCACCAGCTACTAAGAAGGAGAAAAATGACTGCTACTGCTGAACCCAGGACACAGTTAAAACCCCTTTCAGAAAGGTTATATGAGAATTATAAGAAGGAGGGGGAACACCCAAAACTCCTTCAGGTATCAGTAGTGCTCACACGAAAGCCATATTACGGAAGAAACTTGTTTAACTTTTAGTGGTACAGCTGAAGTATCTGGGAACAGCTTTAACTTATTCCCTTCTCACACAAAATACAGTCCATCAAATTAATCTTGGGCTGTAAGTTAGGTTTAAGTCTTACCTGTGATACCAAACAGAGGAAAGTGCGACCTAAATCATGGCTAACATCAGTATGTTCAAATGTTCTACTTCAGAGTTATGTGTATACTCTCAATGTAATGTATGAAAAATTTGGCTGAACAAGGAGGTTTCTTACTACATTTATACAAAGCATATATATATGGAATAAGGTGACTTTCTTCTCCCTAATACATCTCTAAATTAACTATTTGCAACTAATGCTATGACATAAGAATAAAAACATAAATCTGAGCTGCAATGAAAGAAAAGTAAGGGATTGGAGTAAAAGAGGAAAAGCAGTGTGGGAGGCTGGGGGCAGGATAATAAGAAAAAAAGCAACCAGCACAAAATTTAAAGTTCCTCCAGGGAAAAGAGCTGCATAAATCTATCCAAAAGAATGAGAGACAGGAGAGAGAAAACAGTATACAAGAAGATTCAGATGTAAAGTGACAGAGAATGTTTCCACCCAGTATAGATACTGAAGAGCTTTAAAACATCTAAGTCACATCCACAATATAGCCACACAAAGTAAGATGTAAAAAAATATACACCTGCTAGTGACAGAAAAAGAGTTTCAAACCATTTTAAGTATGAGAGAATTTGGTAGGACAACAACCAGGGCTGATCAAGTATTTACCCCTTGAACTGTACAGGGAGATTGCCAGAATAAGGCAAAGGACAGTACAGTCTGAAGGGTAAGAATTACTAGAATGGAGTCATCACTAATTGTTTCTTTAAAACAGCATTTGTTCAGAAGCTGGCACACGTCCCAGATCAATGAATGAAGGTAACTCCAGGACAGAGAAGAATGGTCACATAAGACTATAACAGAAATCATTTAGTGCTGAACAACACATTTGTTTTAGATGTTATGCAGCTTCAGAAACTCTACTCACTGAAAACCCTGGCATACATTTTAATCTATTACCACTCCTTCAATAAACTACAAACCCAAGGTGCTTTTCCCCTTTTGAGTGACACAAAGCAAAACAAACACTTTGTGTTATCAGATAACCAGGTTCTGCAGGAAACTGACCTAAAGCCAGTAGAAGCCTATGGAAAGACATCATCGACTTTGAGATGAGTAGGGGTGGGGCTGATAGAAACAGATCTCTAATGAAATTAAGCCTGAATGCTTCATTTCTAGAGATAGCAGTCAGTCCCCTTTCTTTGGGGCTGCCGACATTATGGTGAAAGACATCAGAGATGCAAACAACAGTAAAGCTGTGACATGATGAGAAATGAACATACAGTTCTACTTGACATTAAAGGAGTGTTATGACCATGTTTTTAATACACCAGAAAGTTGAATAAAAAAATAATTAAATCTAAAAGCACAGCATACCTGAAGTAAATAACCCCATACAAACACCACCTACAGAGCACTGAATTTCAACTACTCCGAACTTCAGTATCTGAAACATTTCATCCTCATCTGTAACACCACCATCTTCTCAAACATCTCTTTCTAGGCAACTTTCTTCCCCTGGGCTGTCTTTCAATTACTGTGATATTGAGTTTGCTGGCACACTGGTTTTGGCTGAAATAGAGTTAATTTTCTTCGTAGTAGCTAGTATGGGGCTGTGTTTTAGATTTGTGCTGGAAACAGCCTTGGTAATTCAGGGGTGCTTTAGTTATTGCTGAGCAGAGCTTACACAGAGTCAAAGCCTTTTCTGCTCCTCACCTCACCACCAAGGAGACAGGGGATGCACAACGAGATGGGACAGGATACAGACAGGACTGCTGATCCCAACTGACACAAGGGACATTCCAGACTATAGGGTGTCATGCTCAGCATATAAAGCTGGGGGAAGAAGGAGGAAGGGGGGGATGCTCCAAGTAATGGCATTTGTCTTCAAAAGTCATTGTTAGGCATGATGAACCCCTGCTCTCCTGGGGATGGCTGAACACCTGCCTGACTATGGGAAGTGGTGAATTAATTCCTTGGCTTGCTGTGCTTGCACACACAGCTCTTGTCTTACCCACTGAACTGTCTTTCTCTCAACCCATGAGGCTTCTCACTTAATCCTTCTGACTCTCTCCCCACCCCACCAGGAGAGAATGAGCAAGTGGCTCTGAAGTGCCTGCTGGGTTAAGCGGCAACAGGTGGACTGGCTTTACTAAACATACTTGTAAATCTTAAATTCAGTTACATGAGGATTTCAGTTGGAGAGAATTTTCCTCCCACAAGACAGACCAGGGTGCTTTGGTATTACAAAACAAGCCCTTCATTTTCAACCCTCATTTTAAACAGCTTAACCTAAATAGTATTTAATAGCTAAAGTCAGCATTTAAGTACAAGCTTATTGAAGGCTAAGAACTTTTCCTGGGGTGGCGGGAAAGCTTTATAATAAACTGATTCCCATTACATTAAAAGTATACTGCTCCTCAATGCAAAGTACAACATCCACCTCCTGTTAAGAGGTAAGTAAAATGGCTGTTAATCAGGAAAGCATTTTTAAAACACACAGAATAACTCTGAAACAGAAAATATTGTGAAGTTTAACTCTATCTGGTATTTTCTCCTCCACCAGACTGTTAATAAACATTTTCTTGGAAGTCCCAGGAGAGCAACCTACTTTCTTTATACCTCAGCACCTGAAGACACACTCTTAAGGCAGTGATTATGACCACAAAGGGGGACAAAACATGTCACCTTGTCCCAGGGTCAGCAGAGTCCTACAGTGAGGTATCACACTGGGTGAGCAGTCTTCAGAGAAAAGTTTCCAGATAACTTTGAAAACTCATTAATTCATTCAACTTCCTTTACTTCTGCCAATGCTTTTAAGTTGCCCAAGGGCTACTTGGAGGTTTAAAGACTTCCTTTCTTATAATAAAAAATACTTGAGCAACAACAGTTGCTAGGGCAGCATTGATTTATCAATATGCTACCTCAATATATTAACACTCAATTCTTTTTGCCCAATTCTGTGCAATTACAGGCAAGTCCCCTGGAAGGGAGCTAGAAGCAATCAAACACCTAGAAGCAATCAAGACCTAGAGTGATAAGCAGAAAATGGAACTAAAAAGGTTGTTCTATCAAACAGGTTACCCTGCCCAAAGGGGAAGGGCTTCAGGACTTACCTGCCTTGAAACTGTCAACAAAGAGCGCAAAGATTGTTAAGAGTCAGCACTGCCAACAGCCATGCAAATCAGATGCTTGCACAGAAAGCTGCGCACTGCTGTCAGCATAAAAACCTGGTTATGATCTTAAGGAGATGATGCCCCCAAATTCAGAGGAACTGAATTATCTGAGGCCCTCTTCCAAATTTGTGTGGCATTGTCATGGGTTCAGCAGCAGCAGTCGTTTTTTCTCCTTCTTGGTAGCTGGTGCAGCACTGTGTTTTTGATTTGGGGCCTGGGAACTATGCTGATAACACCAGCATTTTCAGTTACTGCTTGGTAGTGTTTTGGTCTGACCAAGGACTTTCTGAGTCTCATGCTCTGCAAGGGAGGAGGGGAAGCCGGGAAGAAGGAGAAACAGGACACCTGACCCAAACTGACCAAAGAGAGGTATTCCATACCACAGCATGTCATGTCCAGGATGAAGGGCAGAGACCTGGAAAGGTGGGGGTGCATTGTGTGTTCGGGTTGATATAGGGTGGTGAGCAGTTGTATTCTCTTTCTTTATATTTCTCTTGTATTATTATTGGTGGTAGCAGTAGTGATTTGTGTTATACCTTGGTTACTAAACTGTGCTTATCTCAACCTATGGGAGTTGTATTCCTTCGATTCTCCTCCCCATCCCCCCGGGACTGGGGAAAGAAAGAGAGGAGTGAGTGAGTGAACTGCGTGAGTTATTGAGGGGCTTAAACCATGACAGTCATTGATCTGTGAGTTTGAAGAGAAGTTTTGAGACACTAACAACAGTGTGAACACATTAGGTCTGTGATTTAGGAATAGATGTCAAAGATATATTAATATGGGGCAGGAGAGGACCAGCTTACACAACTTGAGAACATCAGGGACCTCCCAGAATGCGGAACTGAATGCAGCCTCGTTAACATCCCTTTGCATAACCTCATTCATTCATGTAAAAAGTTCCACCAAAATTAAGACTTTTCATGCTCCACAGTTCTTGCTGAAGGATTCCTCTACAATTTCACAATCTATAATTTAACAAAATTTGCAAATTAACAGTACTAAGAAAATTGCAACACTGTACACCAGAGGTATAGTTACTCAATTTAAACTAACCCACCAGGGCTTTACCAAGTCAAATTTTCAGTCATTTAGGCCAAATCTCCAGGTAAAGACAAGCTTATAGATGGTTGGCTGATGACAACCTTATGAAGTTTAACCATGACAAATGCAAGGTCCTACACCTGCATCAGAGCAATCCCAGGCACAGCTGCAGGTTGGACAGAGAAGAGATTCAGAGTAGCCCTGTGGGGAAGGACCTTGGGGGTGTTGATCAATGAGAAAATTAACACGAGCCAGCTGCAGTGTGTGCTCGCAGCACAGAAAGCAAACCATACCCTGGGCTGCATCAAAAGGAGCATGACCAGCAGGTTGAGGGAGGTGATCCTGCCCCTCTACTCTGCTCTCCTGAGACCTCCCTTGGAGTATTGTGTGCAGTTCTGGTGTCGTCAACAGAAAAAGGACATGGAACTGTTGGAACAAGTCCAGAGGAGGGCCATGAGGATGATGAGGGGACTGGAGCACCTCCCGTATGAAGATAGGCTGAGAAAGTTGTGTCTGTTCATCCTGGAGAAGAGAAGGCTGCATGGAGACCTCATAGCAGCCTTCCAGTATCTGAAGGGGGCCTACAGGGATGCTGGGGAACTAGATGATCTTAAGGTCCTTTCCAACCCTAACTATTCCATGATTCTATGACTGTGCAGAGTCATACATAAGGCTACACAGAGTCATACCCTGGAAAGAATGTGAGCAGAAAAAGGAGTCAGGAAGTAACTTGACCCTGAACTAAATCAAATGAAAAAAAGATGAGTTTCCATTACTCTGGGAAATCCAGGCAAGACAGAATATTAAATATTGTATTAATCAAATAACAAATGCTACACTTACATAAAAGAAGTCTTGGTTCACAAAAGCAGCAAGGAACTTTTTCAAGATAGAAGGCAGAGAATTGGTATAATGGCTACGGGACCTCCACACACTAATTCAGGCAGTAAAATGCTATAACACGGAATCATAGAATCAAAGAATAGTTAGGGTTGGAAAGAACCTTAAGATCATCTAGTTTCAACCCCCCTGCCATGGGCAGGGACACCTCACACTAAACCATGTCACCCGAGACTCTGTCCAACCTGGCACTGAACAGCGCCAGCGATGGAGCATTCACAACTTCCCTGGGCAACCCATTCCAGTGCCTCACCACCCTTACAGTAAGGAATTTCTTCCTCATATCCCATCTAAACTTCCCCTGTTTAAGTTTGAACCCATTATCCCTTGTCCTATCACCACAATCTCTAATGAAGAGGGCCACCCCAGCACCCCTATAGGCTCCCTTGAGATATAGGAAGGCTGCTATGAGCTCTCAACGCAGCCACAAAATCCATCTCAACTCTATCTCCATATAGCCCAACTACACAGAAACCATGCTAGAATTCACAATCTATCTACTTTTTTATGGAAGTTTAACCTGTACACAGCAACTCTAATAAGCAGACACTTAAAAAATAAAGGGTGCTGCATCCCCAAGGGTATCTTGAAAAGTGTTTTCCAGTTTTACTTATAAGGCTGTTGCCACTATATTATATTCTGCAAATAATATTTACTCCTAGGTAAACTATACAGTATAATTGAGTTTGTCAGCATGCAATAGCATCATCTTTATTTCTATTGCAAATAAGAACATAAAAAGGTTTAAGCCAAAGGGAAACATTCAAACATTTAAATGACACTTTCATCTTAAAAAGCAGTTCTATTCCCAGCACTTCACTCTAGCTATACTTTTTAAAATACACCACTCTGGTCTATTAATTTAATTGAGACTTCTACTAATCTAAAACATTACTGCATATTAAAAGACTCAAACAGCTGAATCTGGCCTCCACGTCAAGGTGTGGAATAATTAGGAAATGTGGAATTAAACTTATATTTTAAATGCAGCATTGTCCACACATAAGGGAAAAACGGACTTTCAGGGCCTTTCAGTGGGAGATGCAGCCACACCTGGTATGACAGGAATGTGCACTCCACAGTGGTTCCTGGATGGAACAGGATGGAGCAGGGTGGAGATCTCCTGGTTAGGCTTTGTCCTAGCCTGGGCAAAAGATGGGAACTAGGTGGTGCAAGAAACTGATAAAGCTGCATACTTGCTACCCTGAGCCAGCAGCCTGTCATCTTTTGACAGAACGCTGTCCTCTGTGTGAACTTTGCTTCATTATAATGTCATTATAATGCATTTACATGCTAAAATACACTCCCATCTCCAATGTAACCCCCCTCCAAAATGAGACCACCCCCCTCTGAGCATGTGCTCTGAATTTTTTGGTGTCTTATACCTTTAAAATGAAGCGAGAGAGATTTGCACCAATAGTAATAAAGGTATAGATGACTAGAGCCACTCAAGCTCCACCTTGAAGGTGAAAATGATATAAAATAACCCAAGAGGGAGGGGGACATAGGGGAAGATATCTTCCTTGACTAGTCCACGATGATAACATCAACAGACTCCCGGGACCAGGTCAAGGAGCTGGACCTCTCTTCCCCCCCCATAGGGACGTCAGTGGGTAAGACTTACACTGTATCCAGTTTTTCCCCAGGAAAACTTAGAATCTCTATAGAGTTACTTTTACTGTCACCTGTATATTTTAGAGTCAGGCTGTGTTACCTTTTGTGAGTTTTAGAGACTTAAACCACGACAAGTTTTACTCACACACTGCCCCTCTTTCTTCCCCCAGCCCTGGGGATGGGGAGGAGAATCAAAAGAATTCAACTTCCACAGGTTGAGATAAGAACAGTTTAGTAACTAAGGTATAACACAAATCACTACTGTTACCATCAATAATAATACAAGAGAAATACAAGGAAAGAGAATACAACTGCTCACCAAGCCTGACCCAGCCAGTGCACCCCCCAGCAGCTGAACCCCCCAGTACCAAAAACCTGACCATGCCGTGTACCCCCAGTCCACCTCCACACCCTTCCGGGTCTCTGCTCTCCATTTTCACATCCTGGACATGACGTGCTGTGGTATGGAATACCTCTTTGGTCAGTTTGGGTCAGGTGTCCTGTCTCTGCTTCCTCCCAGCTCCCCTCCTCCCTTAGCATAGCATGAGACTCAGAAAGTCCTTGCCCAGACCAAAACATTAGCAAGCAGTAACTGAAAACATTGGTGTTACCAGCACAACCCCATAAGCCCAAAAATCAAACACATAGCACTGCACCAGCTACCAAGAAGGAGAAAAAACGACTGCTACTGCTGAACCCATGACATAACTTTATCGAGCACTTGTATTCATGTAACTATTATTTGCATGTGCTTTTGCAAACAGTATCTACCACTGGCAACCCATAAGAACCTGCATCTGTTGCATCAATAAACTGCACTGTTTTGGTAGCCAATCGCAATAAACTGCACGGTTTCAGTAACCAATCGTAATTTTCTCACTGAACGCGACCCCATCTCTCGGTGTGGCCATGATGGTTCATGAGCACTACTCGACCAGCAGTGAATCCAGTGCAGTGAAGTTCAAAATAGAGAACATGGCTGGACTGATAGCTGCCCCTAATTTTCCCCCCTTTAACGCAACACAAGATTACAAGGAACCTGAACTGACAACCTATGAGCTGAATTCGGTATTCAATTTCCCAGTTTTGATTGTGATGGGTTTTTAATTGAGTTGCCTTTAAGGAGTCACCTATATTTCCTATATTTCTATATTTCTGTTTAATAACAGAAGCAGCAGTAAGGTCAGGATGACAGAACTAGTTCCATGCACTAGCTCTTTCTATTCATCCTGTTCTTAAGAGACTTCAAACATGGGATCACATCCCTTTTGCAATGCCACAAATCAAAATACTGTGTACTATGAAGAAAGCTGAACTGGTTTTGTTCCCCCACCCCACCCCCAAACCCCTCCAAAAGAAGGGGCATTTCAAGCCATTTCAGATTTTATTCACCTCCCAAAATTGTGCAATGTATTTAGGACAAGGTTTTTCATTTTTTCATCATAAATTGGAGCATCTATATCCTAGAAAAGAGATTCAAGAGCCACACTGGCTCTCCTCTTCTGTGCTGTACTTGGTGTGCTTGTAGCTGATAGGGTAACTTTCAGAAGCACTTTTAAAAGGGAGACTTAAGACATTAAGTTTTAGTGCCCCAAGATACAGATTCCTACAGTTTATGAATATCACTGTTAACTTGCTCTTTATCATTTCTTTAAGCAGGGTTAAAGTAGTTAAATTGATGGTGTAAATATGAACCAAAACAAAACAGCTGCTTCTTCTTGCTTTGACACAGGAGATTTGCAACAGACAGGATACACTTCCTATCCATGTGTCATTAGATACATGAATATAACTTATATTAACAAAGTTCCACACTCCAAATAACATTTTTAATACCTGCCAATATCATTCTTACACAACAAGCTATAAAATCCATTTAACTTTTGTCTTTTTCTGTTGTTTTTTTAAAGTGATCCCAGTAATCAAGTGCTAAAGAAGAAAGCCACAGAACAACTAAATTAGCTTAAGGTGGGTCAACAAAAAACACTCTATACAAATCAACCTCAAGCCTGGTTAAAACCTCCCCACACTAATACTGTGAGTAGACCACCACAAACCTTTCTGCAAGATGTGATTACATGCATTAGATTCTCTCACACACATTTCTAAAGAGAAGCAATACAGGTAAATGGAAGAATTACAAGCAAAGAAACTGGAAGAAGAGACAGCCTCATTTGTATTCATACCTTAAAATACAAAAATCCTCCCTTGCTAAAAACACCAATTCTGCTCCTGCAGATCCACTCTAGACCACTATCAAATATTGTACAAGCAAATCCAATAACTTGTAGTTGCAGTAGCAAGAACCAAGAGTTCCTATGAAACTTAGTTTATGCACACCATTTGTACCTAGTATTGATTCTGATGCTACTCAGAAACCTTTTTCCTCCCAACAATACAACAGCAAATTAACAGTAAAAGCCAGTTTTTCTATTTATGTACAACTGTAAAACCATATCTGTAAAACAATTAGTAAGGAAGCATAGGAAGTGAATTTTACATACCATTTGCCAAGTGCAGATTTCCAAATACACTGAGATTCTATTTTCATAACAATAGAATCTAAGAAAGAAAGTAGCAAGCTCAGATTTATTTTGAGCAAATCTATCAAAACCAGTGCAGCGCCACAAAAAAATACACTGTTTGCCACTTAGCTGCCCATTCTTCAAGTACTGATGTACTTGCTTATCTTTAGATATCCAAGTAGTTCCCTTGGGATAAGTGCATAAATTTTACACTGCCAGCACCTGAGGAGTTCACTCCCCATCCTTAGCCATTTTCTTGTCACCACAGATTACTTCTTCTCTCCCCACTGGCCTAACTGCAAGATTAACTTTGATGTTCTATTTGAACATCTATCTAAAAATATAAAGGGGGGCGGAGGGAGAAGAAAACATCTGCCTTATGTTGGGTGGTACACATATAAAATGGAGAGCAGGAATGGAAGTAATACCACATTTTAAAGAAACTGAAATACATTCTTAAGAATCAGCAATGGCATGTTGTGCTTTGAAAAGACAAATTATCCCAGGGCAAAATCAGGATCTCAATGTGACTGTGCACTAATGAGTTCATTCACATGTGTCTTAGAAAACTGCATGTACCACCAACTCAAGTCAACTTCAGTCCCAATAAAGTTTAACAAAACCAATTAATTTTCTTTTCTCAAAATGAATACTATATTCATTCACCTGCAATTCATTCCTTGCATAAAGAAGTTGTAAAATTTAGAACTGTATTGAGTCATATTCTATTTTTTTTAATCAGATTATGATAGATCAAAGTATTGCCTGCCAATCAAAAGCAAGGCCATTAACATCACTTAAGGTCTGGAGAGGTTTCATCTTTGCTTCAGACCAACAACCTCAGCAGTCATTGAAAAGCCACTGAAAGCTTTGCTATTTACAGCTCTTCTTCAGGGGGGAGGGGGGGAGAAAAAAGCAAAGCCAAACCCCACCCAAGAAACCCATGACTTGTCACCTCTAAGAGTTTGATCCTAGTCTTTAAATTCTCATGTTCCTTGCTTTCCAATAAAAATCAAATTTGAGACATTGAAGTATGTCAGCAACTTATGTAGCTTTGGTCCTGCACAGCTACTTTCCATAGCCCCTGAAGGCACCAGATACCAGTTAGCTCCTCTGAGATGCTCCAAGTTGCACACTGCACCAGCCTTTCCCCCCTTCTGAATACGAATGGAGCCAAGGACAATTAGTAAACTCACCAGGCTAAGTTAGGTGCCTACAAAAAGGAGAAAGCATTAAGAGTGTTGATCAAAAGACACTGACATGATAGGTGAGAGAATCAAAACAGACATGATGATAGGATAAATATAGTTACTGTCCTTTACCAAGATCCTGTATGTGAAACATGACTTTTCCCCCCTATGCGGATGCCTTTCTCCTTTGAGCCAAAGTACAGGGAGGGAAAAGCAGCAACATAAGATCCTCATCAGCCATTCTCAAAGTACAGTGCATGCAGGCACACACCCAGCACTGGTTTTAAAAAAAAAATCCACACAAACAGCAAAATAGGTTTACTTCAGCAGCAGCAAAAGCCCCATTTAACTCATATCTTCAAAACAACTTAGAAAATCTCATTGTTTAGACAGCTTATCATAAAACTCAGACAATTTCCCCTGCCATAATGAAATTATAGATCGGTTCACAAAAACATTAAGTGTAGAACTATAAAAGTTTACCATTTTGCATTTAATTAAATGCTACATCTTCAGTCTTGGAACGATTTATGCATCTACTCCACGCAATACAAGTGAGGCACTCAACTGCAAGGGCTGTTAGCAGAGGTAGCAACATTTGGTATAAGCCAACATTGATTTGAAACACATAGTTGTTAAAATAGCTACAAGTGGGTTCATTTACGTCTAAGATCACTTTTAGGCACAAACCACATTTTATTAAAACAAAACTCCTACATTAAGTTAGATATGTTGTCAAACCACATCAATAGCATCTTTTTTGTTCATTTTGACTTTCAAGTTTTCTATCAGTGATAACACTTGATCATTCTTGTATTCCAACTATGAACATAAATAGGAGTCATATTTCTCAGCTTTGATTTTCATTATTTAGTTCTAAATGCCCACATTTTCACCATGTCAGAGCACTTCACTGAAGTACTTGATGGACTGTACAACAGAAAAGTAGAAAGCAAGGTCATGGGAAAAAGAAGGGGTGAAGGGGAAGGACAAAAGAACCCCTAAATCTTTTGCTGCAACTTCCCCCAAAACCCCATGTTTCAGTCAGGTAGTAGCATGTCCTGTCTCCTATATTATAGATTCCTGTAATACACTGTGCTCAAAGCAAGTCAGTGAAACATCTTCTAAATATGTTCACAAATTACTATCTTTAACAGCCATTTGACCTTCAGAGGCTTCACATTCTCGCCTTTAGTACTACAATAAAGCTATTTTCCCCAGTTACTTTTACAGAGAAAAAAAAAAAAAAAAAGTGTTTTCCACTGAAATTTCTATTGTCTAGACCTCTTTTTAGCTATTTTTCTGCTTTATAATCCCTATCACAAAATCAGTTCTGAGTTGCTAGACAGGACCATAATAAATTTGAGTTAACAGAACAAATCTCTATCCTATATTCAATAATTTTGAAGGGAAGAATTCTTATGTTACTGACACGACAGGCACCTGTTAAAAGCAAGATTAACTGAAGATAAAGAAACTGAGTTAGCATTAACCCAGTCTCTTTTGATGCTTGCTCCCTTGGTACTAGGTACTGGTTTTCCAAAGCCCAAGTGCTCTTCTACCAATTTTAGTGCAATTTATCAATGGAAACGCCTTAACATGAAGAAAAAATATGGAAAGGCTCAAGTACCTTTGATAACCCCAACATCTGCAGCAAACACAGGGAAGAAGGGAACTCCCACACCTCTTGTCCATTAGTATCAGCCCATAAATCCCAGGAAACTGATACTGTTGGCATTTAAGCAGCAAATACGAAGAAACAGATCAAACTTCAAAACCAGAACAAAATCAATGAGAGCCTCAGTTATTTTTTTGCGTGACGGTAGCAAGGTAGATAACAGTTATATAAGGACAGATTCTACAAAAGCTATTCAGATACTACATGAAAAAAAGCTGTGTAGTGCTTCTGCATTCCTTGGTTAGCACATGTATGCCAGAACCTGGGGCCAACACACTACATGAACTATGTCTTTGTAGTTGCCCCCTAGCCATCACCATTTTCCAGCTGGACAACAAGGCACCACACACCCCTAAGTCAGCTGAGGCCTGTGATGTCTCTTGAACCTGCTCTGAAACACTTCAATATCAAGAAAATCCTATCCATCAAACAAAGCAAGGATCACCAAAACACAAGAAACACCATCAAACAAAACTTTAAAATCTTCATTTCCTACCTTGAAGAGACACACAAATGTACCTGCACAAACATCAGGTAAGTTTTCAGCAGTATCTAAATGACCTGGATTATGAAGACAGTGACATAGACAACACCACCTAAACGTTCAGAAGATTTGAAGTCAATATTAGAGAATAAATTGATCATAACAATCCTTCCCCTTCTATTAGATAACACACCATTAATTCTGGCCTAAGCAGAGTGTTACCTTGATATAGATTCCCTGGATAGCTGCATCTATTTTCTCCTGAGAATAACACATAAATTTTACTTCTATTGAGCAACACATCAACTGCTGAGACTGAACTTCCATTCTCCATCAAATCTGGTGCTCCTCCTAGCTAGTGGGATAAATACCAAGAACAATTTTCTACCTGACAGAACACTTCTTTTACCAGTGAGGAGCATTAGCTGCATGCAACTTTGCAAGTCCAACTGAAATCATCAAGTCCCTTTGCCAAAGTAGCTGTGCATACCAGAACTGACCCAAGTTTCTGTTTGTAAGAATGCAGTATATGACCAAGACTACCAAATCTATGAGGTTAAAGACTCTGATGAAATGTATAACTTCTTGTTTCTGTTTGGTACTGCACAAACATAATTAGACCAATCTCAGAGCACAGCTTTGGCTGGCACTCTGCTTTTGTTCGAAACAGATTCCTAAAATTACCCAATTGTTTGACTAAGAAGTTAGTTTGTATTTATGTAGAGCCATTTTTCATTCTAATTCTATACCTCAAGCAGCAATCACACTGTGCTCAAAAAAGAATAGTCTGACAAATACAGGAAGCTTTTACCTGGCATTAATTTTACATCTGTGTAACTGAAAAATCCAGTCTGCACTCTCAGAAGCCTGAGTGGCAGAAAGACTAAACATTTCCTAGTCAATGCACTTGTGACTGAAGTAATTTTCTCCACAATGCAAAGAGAATCTGAAGGAAACCTGAAAAAGTAATCTGAGATACATTTCTGAAACATCTCAGCTTTAACACCAGCCACATTACAGCTGTACCTATTCTGAGTCTCCAAATAATCACATGCAATGATTGACTAATGTGTTGTAGAAACATTTAATAAATCTGACTGTTTCTCCTAGTTAGCACAGTGCATTGTTTATATTACACTTACAGGCCACTGTGCCCTTACAGAAATTAGATACAAGTGAAGAGGCAGATGGCAAATTGTAAAAGGCAGCACTAAGTGGATCACTATTTTCAGAACAGTTTTAGATGTTTTCTCACTGCTTGAACAAAAATATAAAAATAAATCCAGGAAGACCAGTACAGAATTGGTAAACTACAAGTACATGCTTGCCTTCAACCAAAAACAAGCTATAGGGAAGTAGAGACAGGGAGGAGGAAGTATTGAAAAGTTCATTGGTCATCTCATTTCTGATAAAGGCGACTCTTCTGAATATATTAACCTCCATGTTAATAGTTTACTGCATTTGAAGCTTTAAAAGTCAGCTTAAATTAGATAATGATGCCATATCTAATTATTTTCCTATTTAAAACTTGAGCACTAGTGCACTAAGGTAATTGCATTACTTTACAAGCAGGAGTGCATAAAAGGAATCATGCTGTTCCACAGTTATATGCTCCACATAGGTGCTGCATCACTGGCAGGCAGCAATCATGATAAGAAATCCATATGGCATTTCAAAACACCTTTATGCCCCAAAATATTTTAGTTTTTAACTATCAAGAAATAACAGTTTTCAAATCAGACATTTTACTGATAAAGTCAAGTGCTGCTAATTAAAAGGATGAGTGATGAATCTCAACATTGTTCATTTAAAAAATTGCATTTAACTGGGATTTATTAGATTGAATTTGAAGTTTAAAATAAGGCTATTTCAAAAAGCTTCTAAACACTTGCGTAAAAAAAAACCACACAAAAAAAAACCTTCCCAATCATATTTCAAACTATCAAAGTTTGAAACTTTCAAACTATCAAATTTTACAAGTATTATGCTGATTTTGCAAATCCAGAAACTATATTAAAGCCAGTTTAAATGACCTGTCAAAAGATACATAAAGAACCAACAGCAGGAGGCTGAAAAAGCTGCAGGTTTAGTAAGATCCAATCATTATCACTTTTACTACCAGATCTGCATACTAACTGGGTACAAGAGCATTGGAAATAGGGCTATAAATCAAACAAAAACAAAAAAAGCCCTCTCTCCTTAGTTACTCTTCCCTACAAATCCAGCAAAACTACAGAGATGGATTCTTCCAGAAATAATATTTCACTAACTTATTTCTTCAGCTGAAGCTGTATATTTTATTAAGGAGAGTGAAAACATTTAATGGAATCATTTTTCGTTTTTCTTTAAATGAGAAGTGGTGGTTATATAACTTAAATAACTGAAACCAATAGGTTCTAATGTCTTTCTTCCTCGCTTTTAAATTTATAAGTTATCCGTGTTAAACTAGATTAAGTGATAATAGAATGTTTCTATTAAAAACACTAGTTTCGATTTATACTTTGACATAAACTAGCACAAAGTTGCACATACACACTTTGATATAACACTTTTCTATTTATCTAGTTTAAGTTTCTTTGAGATTAAACCCAGCTCACATGCAAATTGGTTCAGTTGTCTATATTCAAAATTTGCAAAGTACCTAGTAAAAGTTAAAACTGCTTTTGTCATTTCAACTCTATTTTGTGCATAGACAAAGCTTATTATAACTTGATAAGCCAAACATTTTTAACCACAAAAATATTTTGAAGCCTAATGGTTAAAGCATGAGACTACAAATCCAGTTTTAAATAGAAACCAATTTTATCACAGATCACTCGTGACTCTGAGCAGATTAATGAACCTCCCCACAAACGGTGGGATTGGGATAATGCCTTCCTTGCAGGAAGGCTTCATTTACTCATGCTTATGAAATGCTGTGGGATCCTTAGGTGGATATACTATAAAAACACAAACAAGCTCAGCATTTCAAACAGTACTCTGGAAGATAATACCTATTTGATAATACACCTCACTGTCAAGTAAAATGTCAATTCATAAGTAGTATTCGAGTTACTTCATCTGCAGTAAAAATATCTCCATGTAAAAATCACAAGCAAAAATAACAGAAAGGCTACATATTACATGTCTCTTCCTTTAACTATGCACAGAGTTAATTATTACTCAGACTTCAATAGAACTAATCAGATAGTCGTCAGCTGCAACCACATACATTGCAATTAACTTCTAAGAGCTCCTCAGAGTCTGCCATGGACCAGAACTCATCTCAATTCAGAATCTAGTTCTGACTGCAAAACTAAAGCTCATTTCCAGTGCAGCTCCACTGCAAATATTTCACTGTACCTTATTGTGCTGGATCCAGCTTAAACCATGACACTTATTTTTACAGATTATGTAACCTCCTGATCTTATTTACTTTCAAGAGGACAACAGGAAGTACTTTATTCCAAGAACTAGGCTGTCAGAGCTAAAACCTGAAGGATGGGGTAATGCCATGGTTTAAGCCCAGCTCGTAACTCAGAACCACTCAGCTGCTCTCTCACTATCTCCTCCTTCCTCCTCTGGCTCCTGGAGGGATGGGGAGGAGAATCTAAAGAATGTAACTCCCACGGGTTGAGATAAGAACAGTCCAGTAACTAAGGTATAACACAAACCACTGCTGCTACCACCAAGAATAATAATGATAAGGGAAATAACAAAGAAAGAGAATACAACCGCTCACCACCCGTCAACCAATACCCAGCTCGACCTCAGCAGTGATCTGGGCCTTCTGGGCAACTGCTCCCAGTTTATATAGTGGGCATGGCATGCTGTGGAATGGAATACCTCTTTGGCTGGTTTGGGTCAGGTGTCCTGTCTCTGCTTCCTCCCGGCTCCCCCTCCTCCCTGGCAGATCATGAGACTCAGAAAGTCCTTGGTTGGAGTAAACATTACTGAGCAACTAACTAAGAACATCGGTGTTATCAGTGTTGTTCCCAGGCTGAAAGCCAAAAGCACAGCACTGCACCAGCTACTAAGAAAGAGAAAAATGACTGCTACTGCTGAACCCAGGACAGGTAACTGCAGTCATCAAAAGTTATTAAGGAAGATTACCAAAGTTATTAAGGAAGAATGGGGATTTTGGGAAGATGCAGCATTATGAGACCAACATTCTCTCTTCCCACTGTCATGGTTGTCAACTTCTTGGCAGCATGCTTGGACTTCAAACATTCAGCAAAGAGAAATGAGGTTTATGTCACAAAATTCTGCAAAATATGAAACTGAAAAGTAGTTCCATATTCTCTCCTTCCTACATCTGCACATCATCCCTTTCAGACCACTTGCTTTCTGTAATAGAACATGCTCGTCTACCTCTGAAGTTACTCATGCCTGCTTACTTCCACTTCGGTTTGTTTTTACTGAGAACAGTAAAAAGAATCATTTTATCTCCTTTACTGCATAACTACAGCTGCTATTGCATAACAGGTTATATTTCAACAACTTCAGTGTTTCACTGAGCCTTTGCAATCTCTAAAATACTTAAGGTCTTGAAAAAAGACTATAATCCACTAGGTATGCCTAGTATTCCCCCCCCCCCCCAGTTGCTAATATAGATACTGCATATGGATCATTCAGTGCATTTTTAATACTTCATCTGACATCCTTACCAAAGCTAATTTAACGGAAGATGGTTTCACATAAAGAAGAGTGCGTCTACAATGACTCATTATTTAAATGAAAAAAGACTTTATTCAAGATTTTCTTATCAAATCAAACTTCAGTTTTCATGTTAAAGGTTTTAATCTTCTGATAAAAACTCCATCTATCAAAAGTTTCCATAGCAAACAATAACATGGCTTATGGCAACACTTTGTCACTCATATATAGACAACATTAAATCAAAAGCAACCGTATTACAGTACCATATACAACTCCTGTGGTATGCTTTAAATAAAGCTTCTGAACGTCTTGAATCTTGCAGAGAACTGCTACCAAATAACATCTAAACTAAAGACAACACTTCTAGTACAAACCGGGATATTTACACTGTTAGCTATCATTACAATGAACATTAACACCACATCTTGAAGGCTCTAGCTAATGTATTTCACATAGTTATCTCTACTCCTGAAGTGGACCCTCTTAATGCTTTTCAGATGGTTTTTCTTTAACTCACTTTAATCAGCTATCAAATGCAAGCATCCTCATTCATGGAGCACTTTCCAGCATTTTTGTGATGTCTTAAAGCAGCCATTTTTGTACCTATGCTTCAATCACTATGACAGAAGGCCTGAGAACATGTGAACTTGAGGCTACAAAACATTAGCAAGTTCTTCTAATCTCTCACTGATGCCCAGCTGAAGATGGATTTTTATCTAGAAATAGCAGACGCACAAATAATTGTTTGCCCATGTGCCAACACCTTCAAGCCCAACCACTAAGACCATGATAGAAAATTAATAAATTACTAGAGAAGCAGCTACCATACCCCAAAGTTGAGAACATCTCCTTAAAAGAAATGCAGAGAAGCAGCTTGGCTTCACGTACAGGCCCACAAAGTTTTTCGTCTACTATTTAGTACTGAAAAAGCTCATCTTAGCAATTAGATTTTCTATTTTAAATACACTTTAATGGGATTGGTATAGGAAACTGGCAGATGAAACTGCAAGCAAAACTGAATGGCTGCAACAATGCTGTTAATTAAATTTATTTCTCTCTTCGGCAGCACATACTTGGAACATCATGGAAACAGAAAAACAATAGCGCTTTTTTTTTTCCCCCATGTATTTGGAAAAATTTGCATAAACTATCATTATAACATAACCCACAGATCATCAAATACTATAATGTTCAGACCCTCCAAAATGTCACAAGCCTTCATGACTGAATGTATTCTCATAGTGTCTAAGAGGTTAGAACATTAGATATAAACCATCAATCTTCTAAGACAACGTTCAACAGATTTTGTTTCTGAAACTCATACATCACAATGTTTTTGGACATTAGGAGCAACTAATTATTTTTATAAATAACTGAACAGAGCTCTGGTATAAAAGTTGGGACAGTTGTTACCATAAACCCCACTGATCAGTATCCTGCCAGTTCTTAGGTGATCCTGAAACTAACCTCATTTTCCTTAAAACTGAGTAATATACATATTAAAAACTTTAGAATCATAGATGTAGAAACTTCTCATTTTCACTGTACTCTCCAATTTTCCTGTACTCTAGACCAACATGTAAACATCTCAATATAAAAAGATTTAAAACTCCAAGACCTATTACCACTAGTAAATCAAGCATATGTTTATCTAAGAAAAAAAACCCACTCTGCTAGAATTACCTTACTGAAGTAAGTGAAGTAAAAACATTCAAAAAGTGGATTTTGACATTTCATATTTGGTTGAATACCATTACTGCACAGGCAATCACTGTCTCTTACATATAAATTAACATCCTACCATCTGTGAAGTGTTCAGATAATCACAGGGTTTAATACACAATATGGTTATTAGAATGTGACCTGACAAAAAGAAAAAGAACACAACCTAATTTGGACTATGAAATCTATGATCTCATTGGCAAATGACAGTTTGACAAGCTATTATTCTGCATTTTGGCTTCTACACTAAAAACAATTTTACACATATGTAATTCTATTAGTCATACAGCCAACTGCCTGGGGAAGATTACTTCAAACTATAAAATTTGCTTGGTCATTCAGGATTTTGAACTTACACATATATATGCACCTTGAATAGCAATTTAATGATCTGTATATATGCACATCTTCGGAATAAACCACAAGTCAGTACACAGAGAGATCCTCCGTGATACTCCCAATCCTACAACTACAGACTTCCCATGTCCATTTTCAAGAAAGCATGCAAGAAGTCATTAAACCAATTCACCTATACATTAACTGACATTGGCTGCTTCAGCAGCGCAGTTCTACATGCAATCTGTTTCACGGGCAACTGTCAATCTCCTATTAAACACCATCAACTATTACTTCTATTTCCAATGTTACTTACTAGCTTTATGGCTTATTCCACTTCCAATATCTTCTGCCAAGGTGAACACTATTCACAGTTGTTTCCACACAAAACCACTGAAAAATTCTATTACTCTCTGCCATCGGAAAACTATGCCTGGCAAGCCTCATGTGCCTATGACTTAACTGCATTGTTAATGCACCAACACGCATCCAAAGGATACACTGTAACAATCACTTCAAAGTGTAAAATATATGCTTGGGAAAGGTGAAATTATATCTTCAAGAAAAACAAATAAAACACTGTAAGAAAGTGACACAATGAAAACAAAATTAAAACAAACCATAATAAACAAGTTCAACACATTTCTATCACCTGCAGGACTTCAGCAGGGCAACTACTGTGTAGCAAGTAAAACTAAGGAGTAGGATTAACTATATTTCTTTATTTTTGCCTTCACTGAGCCTCCACAGTTTTAACTTTCATGCTTTCTTTAGTCATGAAAAATGAGGCAGTTTCCGTCATGCTGGCTCAATACCTTGTGAGTCAGTGCACTGAAGCTTCTGCCTAGAGAATCACGGGATCCGCCTAGCACTATCATACCCATGGGAATGAAGTAAGAACAATGTGATAGATTTTTCCAGTGTTAGTTACACTGCACAAGAACCTGCCTCAATAATAAAGTAGCATGATCTTGTCTTCTGGCAGGAAGGCAAGAAAAATCAGACCATGGTTTATGCAAAGCCTGTCAGCATTTCCAAGCCTAGTACCACTTAAAGCTATACAAAACAGCTCTTCCCAGACAGAGATCCGCTATTCTTATCACCAGTTTCTACCAAAATGGAAAATAAAACCCAAGAACAAACCATAAGGAAGAAATATTTGGAGTACCTCACTTAGGTTCAGTTTTACATGTAGTAAAAGATTTTGCCCATTAAATGCCAGAAACTATCAGCTGTAACCTGTGATTGCTTTGTGAAACTGATTCCCATGTATGGAGGAGCCTCTAAGATTGTACTTGATTATTCTTACCTATATCACAGCAATTTCCCCATTAAAATAATATACTCATTCTCTACTAAGATATCTTCTAGTGTGTAGTAAGTGTGAGATAGTGAGAACAACATCTTATGCTCGTATGCTCTACAAATGTTTACCTGGAGAACGGCCATGCAGAAAAAATGCAGTAAATTCAGCCTCTTACTGTTCATTGAATCCATGAGGTAAAAGAGTGTTCAGAAGTCAAACCTTTCCCCAAACTGGAATTTACCCAACTGACTGAGTGCCTATATCTGAAAAATTTACCCTTAAATTTAACCATTTGGAACACTCTTCCTCCCTAGCAATAACTGACAACTCCAACCAACTTCAGGCTTTGACTAGACAACACTACACAACAAATCACAGATTGTGAAAGTTAGAACACTGCATGGAATTGTATTTGCCTTGTTATAGTCATTAGTGTTTAACTCTTCCAGGCAGGCATGTGTTGAGACTGACACTGAAGTTATCTTCTATGATGGCTGCTAATTGCTAGTGCTCAAGTGACTGAAAGCAGACCTACAAAGACCTACAGCTGCTAAAGCACACCTGATCAGTTTTACTGCTATACATGACACTTTGAACAGAACATAGCTGGTCAGCTCTAAATAATCATGCAGATGTTGATTTTAAGTTGCAGTCTTTGGTAGGAAGCTGTGAAAATATCCACAGTCCCAACAGCACATTCTAGAGACTGCCCACCTCACTCCACACAGAATACTTCTGGGATACAGCCTCTGCCTGCACTGCTATGATTAATAGCTTCTGCGCTGGCAAAAGTAGGGATGGGGAGCAGAGAAAAGGCTTCTGGGTCAAAGCCTCCCTGACCGGCAAAGGGGAAAAGTTCCAACAGATGTTGAAGCTCTCAGGTGAAGGAACAGCAGTACAGGGCTTGCCAGAGAGTATTTACAGCAGACAGGTGATTTTGGCTGGGTCCGGAACAATCACTTCTACTGCACTGCAAGAAACCTCCTCCAACACCATCCTCAGACCAGCTACTTAAAGAAAGCACCAGTCCTGGGATAGGCTGCACACTCCAGGAGGGACTGCACAACACCACTATGTATGGTGGAGGTACAGACAGAATAATCAATACCTTCCAGCATGTGAAGATGATGGCAAGCATCTATAAAGGCTAAACAGATCACATATTCTTTTCTGTTTTGACAGCAGCACACAAACTCTTCGTTTTGGGGCATAAGGGAGTTTTTTATCGCTGTTAGAGTTCTGCACATGAAGTTCTAAGGATGAAGTTCAGGTATTTAAAATAATTTTCTTGCACTTGGTACATCCCAGTGAAGAAACCGTAAAATGAAATGAAAGGAAAAAAGACAGTATCAAAACACATCCAAAGCTACCGTTTCCAGTGTTCTTACTCTTTTAATCCTGCAAACAAGGCTGAGAAAAGGTTTTAGGCTTTGAGGATACTCTCTCTTTTCCAGACTTTGGTTTCCAAAACAAAACACATTGAAGAGATACTGTGTGTACACAGGTCTCCTACATTTACATTTTTCCTAAGCAACTGACATCACAATGCATTTCATTCACCTATGGAAAGGTTTCATTCTAAAGATTCAGTACACCATCTTCTAATTTTCTTCTGTTCAGAGAACAGTGTTCATAGGAAGCTGATAGAGCTTTTGTGGTTTAAGATCAATTTGCAAGTTATCTGGCCTATAGTATTCAACAGGGCATTTACATTCTGATTCACTCATCGCACCTGTCCCATACTCTCTCATGGAAGCATGAAATTGAAAACACTAATACCAAACAATTAACTAGGAAGACAGTTTCCTTACTCAAACATCTGAAGTAATTTCTCACTAGACCAAGGTTGGGAAAGATGGAAGATTAGTATCTGATTATCCCAAATAAACCAGAACACAAGAGCAGCAGATGATCTAAAGGAGTATATTACAACTTCCAAAACAAGTGGCAATGAGAAAACCCCTGTATACTGTGTAAGGAAAATGCTGTAGGTGAGAGGAAGAAAAACACACTTTAAGAGCAGAACCTCTGGTAATCAAAGGAGCTTCATACTTATCTTCCTCTCAGATGATTCAGCAAATTACATTTGCTTCTCTATAATAATTTCGTCCTTAACAAGATCAGAGGAAATTATTTATTCCACCCCCAGTCTTCCTACGTTTGTACATCATCTTATGGGACACTGCCTTTCTGAATTGCTTTTGGCCATCTGATATTAAATTACTGCAGTCTCCAGCAGAAGGAGCCAGAAAAGAAAAAATAAGAAAATTAAAATAATGACATTAATGCTGGGAATCCAAGTTTATTGACTTCCCCTTGAGCTATAATACCAAAAAGCTGGTTACAGAAGTTAACTTATTCAATGATACCACCAACTCCTCCTTGAAGTCGTTGAAGTATCTTCTGAAAACATTCTCAAAAGTTTTTGATGTACAATAATACATTAAGTCTGGTTCATCTCAATGCCGAAGACAGAAGTTCTCTGCCTCTGCTCCTTCCACCTGCTTGCACCTACCAACACACTGAGAAACACTGTCATTGTAACGAAAACACCCCTTCACGGACTGCTCTGAATTCCTGCATTCCTAA
Source organism: Myiopsitta monachus (assembly GCA_017639245.1). NCBI lineage: Eukaryota > Metazoa > Chordata > Aves > Psittaciformes > Psittacidae > Myiopsitta > Myiopsitta monachus. The sequence goes on along the minus strand of CM029929.1, from coordinate 8,179,209 downwards.
GCAAGCAAACATCTCATTTTCACATCCTAAGTACATCCTACTTATTGTATAAAACCTGCAAAAAGTTTTTACTACAATGCAGTTCTAATAAAGGTAAACACCTTACACCCACATGGCAGCTTGCTCTGAGAACCTACATTCATAACATGGTATTCTGTAGTATGAAGGCTCCAGCTCCAACAGTTTCCAGAGATGATTATCCTTTATTCAGTTGTCACTCACACTTCAGATGTCCCCTCCCAGCAAAGACAGCCACCTACACATGCATTTTTTCCCAAAGCTCTCTTGGAAATTGCTAACACTTCTTCCCCAGCTGTCCACCACTAAAAAACAGATTTCCTCTCCCAACACATTTTCTCCTGGACCACAGGTGTCAAAAGCATCTTCTTCCTTCCCTTCCATTCTTAAAGTACTGTAAGGTATAAGATGCATTTGTGGGAAGAGGAGGACAGATAATTGGGCAGCTGACACCAGCAAAAAATGGACAGAGCTACCTTTTCCACACAGGTTGGCAGTGCAACAGACAATACCACCTCTAACAAGATTTGTCTTTGTATTATTTACAATACTATTGCCTATTTAAAACATACTGAAAACTTACAATAAACAGCTTCACAAGACAACGTTGTTGTCAAGTTTTCTGCACACTAAAAACCACATAGTATTTCATTGCAGGGGCTATAGCAAATTACTTTTCACTTTCAACGTAACTGTGAGAATGCTATGGAATGTTTACAGTAAAAGTCTCCCCTTCTTGAGAGGGCTAGAGCTAAGAATTCCTTATTTTTTAAATCTAAACGTTACCTCTTCTGAACAGCATGCAATGAGAAACCCCATAAAATACAACAGATTAAACAAAATGTTAATCTTCAGTTTCAGATAAAGGTAAAACTTCTATAGAAGCAAATGAGTGAAATCCTTCAGCAAGACATCCATTAATCCATTTACCCCAATTATATGGGACAAATGAAGTTCATTACCTTCGTTACATGGTGACTGAACAAAGGGATTTATGCCAGAACACTCTTGCCAACATATGATACTTGCATGTCTGTAAACAATCTAGCATGTTAATCCAGACCTTTTGATGTTAAAGTGAATAGGCCCTTTGATACTCATCCACAGTCAATCACTGCATGTAAGATCAATCTGCAGCAGAAAATTGCTTTGGAAATTTAGCTTCAACTAAGATTATTCAAGAAAAGTGCTCAAACAGGATATCATGACATGACAGATCAGAAGAAACAGCTTTTCAGTAAGGCAGATGGGGTATGCTTCTTACCTTTTGCAAGGCCATTTGTTCTGTAACAGTAGAAGAGACCACACCAGACAGAACCAAAAACTCAGGCAACAGAACTGGTGTCAGTGCCCCCCACTCCAAGAGCAATCCTTCATTTAAGTACCTATTGGACCTGTGAGAGGGAGCCGAGATACCCAGAGAGTAATAAATATGACTGAACCTTTGTACATTTCCAGAGTATAATCTGGTTTGCTTAATTAAATTAGCTTTTGCCAGATACTGGGAAAAGTAAAAAAATCTAAAGTTCCTAGGTTAGGCATTGCAAAAAAAAGCATTATAGCAGAATCACAGAATGGTTGTGGTTGGAAGGGACCTTAAAGCTCATCCAGTTCCAACCCCCTGCCACAGGCAGGGACACCGTCCACTAAAACAGGTTGCTCCAAGCCCTGTCAGACCTGGCCTTGAACACTGCCAGGGATGGGGCAGTCACAGCACCTCTGGGCAGCCTGTGTCAGTGCCTTACCACCCTTGCCCCAATCTTTCCAATCAATTTAGAATGCTGCATCCACCACTAAACTTCTGTTTGTATAATTAGTCTTTAAACATCAAAGAAAAGGACTAGTTCTTTTGGGACCTTCCAGTGGTGTCAAGGCTTGGAAGTCAGCAAAGATTTCCTGGAAGAAATACAGTTTGTGAAACTATTACAAAGCAGCAGCAGCAATTTGCATCACAACAGCATTACCTAGAGGAAAATACTAAAAATAAATGTTTCTAAAATATTGACTTCAGTAGCATAAAACATCACAGGTTCAGGTTGCCACTGTCTTAGTCAACAAGCATTTTTATAATAATGAAAATAAGCAGGTTTACCTACCTGCAGGTTAACAGGTTTACCTTTATTTTAAATTGTACATGTGAATTACAGTAAGAATTTTGGCTCCCTCATGCAGAGTCCAGAACTCTGACATGGGGAAAAAAAGAATAATAAATTAGGTCCTGCAGTTTCTTAGTTCTAACCAATAGGAACAACATTTGAGAAGCCAAAAGGAGATAACATTTCCTATCAAGGACATGGCAAAAAACCATCCTCGCCTTGCAGAACTGAACCAAAGTCTGAGTTTCTCTACAACAAAACCAGTTTTTACCACTCAGGCTCACTGACACCACCCAGCTCATCTGAGGTTAGTTCTCAGGGCAGGATGGGACAGTGACCAGGTGCCATCTTCCAAGAGAGGAGCTAGAACAGTTAAGTTTGCTTCTGCCTTCAGTATTCATCTGATTTCATTAAGATTAGTAGAGATTCCAAGAACCTTCCTTTTCACTTGAAACTTAAGATGGAGGACAAGAGTTTGAGATACAAAAATGTGGCGTGGGATAAGAGACGATAAATATAAACACCTTGAAAGTTGTTTAATGAAGAGCTATTTATTAGAGTTGAACTACTGTGGAACTATGGAGTAGTCACTGAACGGTTTATTACTAAGAAATTGTAACTTTGATTAAAATTGTTGTAAGTTTCTATCCTTAAATCTGAAATATTGTAACATACAAGAATATATTTGCAGTATTATTATTATTTAGATATTAAACTATCATCACACAAAAATTACGTACCTAGTATGGATAAGCAGGAATAATGCCTAAGCTATATAGCAATAATGGAAATTACATTATGTTTTGAGTCCAGCTGTCCAGCTTTGGATCTGCTTCTACTCAGAAGACAGCTTGAACAGTTTTAAACAATAGCTTTAACTTTACCATGAAGGTACAGGAAATGAAGGGTCTTGAACGTCTCAAGTTTTCCTGCTAAGTATTAAAAGCTCTTTGTTAAATCTTCCTGGTGGCTTCAAATCCTCTACTACTGGCTTGAAGCACCTTTAAAGAAGTCATTTCCTAATTACACCTACCAGTCTGCTGCTCCCACACACAGGTGTAAAAATTACCCGCTTTAGTAGTACAAAAGGTACAACAGTTCCCTTTGCATGAAGCCGTGACAATGAAGGCTTCATTAGTGGACAATTGTAAAGCATAAGAAAATAAACTACATTATTTCTTCAACTACCTTATCAAATACAAACTATTCCTTTCAAAATATTCAATATACTAATGCAAAGGCCATATTGGTTTGCAGTGCCAAACAAAAACACAGACCAAGTTTTTTTGTTACTGATCTTCTCATGTTAAGAAAGTTAGGCCAAAGCTTTAAATGGATGACAAAATTTTAATTTCTTACCAACTATAATTAAGAGGAATCCCTTTAACTGTAACCTGAACATCTTTTTGCCATTTCTGCCCATAAGCTACAGCTTCAAGAGACACAGAATAAAGTTGTGCCGTGCATTATACTTTTACAAAGAACATGAAGCATAACATCCAGCATAATGCATTTTTCATGTGTAGCCCAGTGAACAAGCATTTCTTCCCAAGACTGAGGAGTTTGCCTTCAACAAAAGTAACCCAAAGCAGAAGGATTATGAGAAATCTGTCAGCATTACCAATGGGCTTTAAAGCAATCTAATCAGGTAGCCAGATGCTATGCTTTGCAAGACAACCAGCAACCCAATAACCAGACTGTCATTGGAAAGAACATGACAAATGCATGAGGGTTTTTCCACTACTCTTAGCTATATTTGCACTATTGTTAGCAGTGAAATACTGGATTCTCCTTAGCCATTTGCATCCTATAAAACCCTGCTCCACATCTCAGTGGGCTGACAGACTGTCCGCTAAAATGGTTTGGGGCTTGGTTTTTAGGAATTCAAAAGTTTGGAAAAATATTTAAGCATTACATGCCCTATCTCAGGCTCGGAACTATGATGAGAGGCATTCAAGTTTAAGCACCACCTTCAAAAAGGGAAGGATTCAACACCTGTTAGATGCAGAACTTCAACTCTGCAATGAAATCATTATGTATTACACTATAACGGGTTCAGCAGCAGCAGTCATTTTTCTCCTTCTTGGTAGCTGGTGCAGCGCTGTGTTTTTGATTTGGGGCCTGGGAACAGCACTGATAACACCCATGTTTTAGTTACTGCTTGGTAATGTTTTGGTCTGACCAAGGACTTTCTGAGTTTCATGCTATGCTAAGGGAGGAGGGGAAGCCGGGAGGAAGTGGAGGCAGGACACCTGACCCAAACTGACCAAAGAGGTTATTCCATACCACAGCACATCATGTCCAGGATGTAAAAACGGAGAGGAGACACCTGGAAGGATGGGGGTGCACGGCATGGTTGGGCTTTTGGTATCGGGGGGTGAGCAAGTTGTATTCTCTTTCTTTGTATTTCTCTTATATTATTACTGGTGGTAGCAGTAGTGATTTGTGTTATACCTTAGTTACTAAATTGTTCTTATCTCAACCTGTGCGAGTTGCATTCTTTCAATTCACCTCCTCATCCCCCGGGACTGGAGGAAGAAAGAGAGGTGAGTGAGTGAGTGAGTGAGAGTGAGTGAGTGAGTGAGTGAGTGAGAAAACTGCGTGGCATAGAGGCTTAAACCATGACGAACATTCATGATACATGACTGTTGATGACATCTACCTGGACTTGTGCAAAGCGTTCAACACTGTCTCACATAACATCCTTGTCTCTAAATTGGAGAGACATTGATTTGATGGATGGACCACTCTGCACATACAGAACTGGTTGGGTGGCGGCATGCAAAGAATCGTGCTCAATGGCTCAATGTCCAGCTGGAGACCAGTAACGAGTGGCATCCCTCAGGAATCGGTGCTGGGACCAATCTTGTTCAACATCTTTGTCGGTGACATGGACAGGGGGATTGAGTGCGCCCTCAGCAAGTTTACCGATGACATTAAACTGTGTGGTTCAGTTGATACATTGGAGGGAAGGAATGCCATCCAGAGGGACCTTGACACGCTTGTGAAGTGGGCTGATGCCAACCTGATGAAGTTTAACCATACCAAGTGCAAGGTTCTACACCTGGGTCAGAGCAACCCCAGGCACAGCTCCAGGCTGGGCAGAGAAGAGATTCAGAGCAGCCCTGCGGGGGAGGACTTGGGGGTATTGGTTGATGAAAAAATGAACATGAGCTGCCAGCGTGCGCTCACAGCCCAGAAAACCAACCATATTCTGGGCTGCATCAAAACGACCATGATCAGCAGGTCGAAGGAGGTGATCCTGCCCCTCTACTCTGCTCTTGTGAGACCTCACTTGGAGTATTGTGTGCAGTTCTGGTGTCCTCAACAGAAAAAGGACATGGAATTGTTGGAAGAAGTCCAGAGGAGGGCCACGAGAATGATCAGGGAACTGGAGCACCTCCCATATGAAGATAGGCTGAGAAAGTTGGTGCTGTTCAGCCTGGAGAAGAGAAGGCTAAATAGCAGCTTTCCAGTATCTGAAGGAGGCTTATAGGGATGCTGAGGAGGGACTCTTCATGAGGGACTGTAGTGATAGGACAAGGGGTAATGGGTTCAAACTTAAACAGGGGAAGTTTAGATTGGATATAAGGACAAAGTTCTTTACTGTAAGGGTGGTGAGGCACTGGAATAGGCTGCCCAGGGAACCTGCGAATGCTCCATCGCTGGCGGTGTTCAAGGCCAGGTTGGACAGAGCCCTGGGTGACATGGTTTAGTGTGAGGTGTCCCTGCCCATGGCAGGGGGCTTGGAACTAGATGATCTTAAGGTCCTTTCCAACCCTAACTATTCTGTGATTCTATGATAAAATAAAGTGAGAATCATTGATAAGACAAGAAATTAGATATCCTCACTTAAAATCTGAGGAACATATTCAATTTGATTTGTAGACTGACTCGATGACAGGTAGTAGCTTACAACACCACTAAAAAACCTTCAAGAAAGTTAACGCACTTCCCACACTTATAAGCTTATTAAGATTTACTGCTTTGTTTCACTTAAAAACTGTGATTTCAGTAAGTATTTCCATCTTAGTAAAGAAATACTGATGTAACAACATAACTCTAATCCTGAGACAGTTGCATTTTTAATATCATCTGAACCTCCTATATCAGAAATGTGTTACTCAACCTGAATCTCTATATAAATTAACATTTCTGGTTGCATGGAGAAATTGTCTTTCAGTCGTATGATGATATACAGAATTTGAAGGCCATATGATGCAGTTACCTGGAAAACAGACTGCCTCTGCTATCTCATTCTCCATCCATACTTATATTCTAACATAAATTTGGCAACTAGTATGTTGACAGCTTTTGAAGTTAGAAGTCAATGTAGTATAGAGCCTGAAACATGTAATCCCAAATTTCACGGTGTAAAATGCATTAATCTTCACAAGTTTGAAGGACAACACCTGCTAAGCTCATGCAGTTAATACACTGGCAAAGATGAGTAGCTGGGAAACCAGAAAATGTTTCAAACCACGGCTTCTATACCCATGTTCAGAAATAAGAACTCTTCCATATGGAGGGGACAAAACCCACTGGCTCTTGTGGAAACACCTTTTTGTTGTTGTTTCATACTACATATTTTAAACCCCTGTAGTATATGCAAAATCTAAAGGAAATATTTGAAAAAGCACTAAAAATACAGCTATATTCTGTAATTGGTAAAAAAAACTTTCTCCTCTTCAAGTAAAGGAACAACATGCATAACATTACTACGGTCCTTGACAAAAGCATGACACATCTTCACTAATATATCAGTAATAATCTTCCATTCTATCAAAAACTGAGGAAGCAACTCAGAATTCAACAGTCCTCATCTGAGAGCAAGGAATTCAAAGTTATCATGTGATTGCAATATCATCCTGGCTGCATATGAAGCATTGAAAACAACATGATATAAGAAAATCAGTATAGAAAGCAATAATGGAAGGAATTACTCCTTTCATCAATTTATGCATACAAAAAGCTGTAGTATCAACATATACACTTAATTTTATCCCCACTATTACATCACTTTTATTTCTTTCTTGATAATCCATCCTACTGACATCCAAAAAAACACCCACTGCAAATGGACAAGTGTTCTCACAATGATGCAATGATTCACCTGACTGTACTCCAGAACTCTGACAAAGTACTACTGTAAATACAGTTTGCATTAAGCCACAAAGTTATGACAAAAATTTGATGACAAAAACACAGCCGCAATTCTTTCCCGTGCCTCCCCATTTATTTTGGTTTCCTTCCCCCAGCATTCAAAGGACCCTGTTTACAGTGTGAAAACCTACTTTTCCCTCAAGCACTCTATTTTAGGAGTGTTTTCTTCCTGACCAAGTTATTTAAAACTATGTATTTGTTATGAATTCATAGCAAAGCTCCTATTGATGCCATTTCTAATACGGCTGTAAACTAGTCACCATAGAAAGCCCTTATGCAGCACTACTTTGATTCATCTACCAAACAGTGTGCTACCATTTGAACTCTACCCTTAAACCAAGAGCTTCAGAAAAGCAGATGTTTAACAGCTACTATATAAACAAGTAAAAGAAATGAAAACTAATTCAAATACAGCATAGTATTCTAATTGAATACAGGAAAAAGTTCTTTACTGTTTCATTTCAGAGACAATATACCAGAAATACAACAGAAAATATTTGGTTTATAGCCACTGAAAATATGAAAGACAATCCTTGATTATAAGCGTAACATCCAGACCTCATTTTATTCCCCAGGTCTCAGTAAAAGAATAAAGATTCTTCTCCCACTCCCAGGAAATAGATTAGGTCGGCATGACATTTCTTCACTGTTGCATGTGTTTTTAAGCTTTCCTTTTGTAGTGTTTCTGAATTCAAAGAGTGCGAGGGTTAAGCTGGAGCAAAGCAATATGGCATGCTTGCATCTGCTTTTATCAGGGAAAGGAAAAGCAATCCACAAGGTCTGGATTGACCTTAAAGCCCAAGTATTTATTTGTAGATTTTAAGGACTTACCAATTGTGTTTAGTGAGAGGGAGCCCAAATTCCATCACACTCACAATGTCACCTTAATTCAAGCAATCACCTTTCAGATCTTCCGATGCATCAATAATCTAATTGATATTCTACTACTATAAATATTTTCTCCTTAAAAAGGACATATTAACCATACATTGCAATTCTACTACGCTGTTTTCTACAGGGCAGAGTGGTGGACTTGGCAGTGCTGGGTTAACAGCTGAAGGTCTTTTCCAACCTAAATGATTCTGAACAGATATCTCACATAAAGAAATGACCACTGGCCACCCACAGAAAGAGAACTGTTGTAGTGTTTAACAAGTCCTCTACTTCCAAAGTGAACACACAACTGCGGAAGGAAAGACACTTGTGTTCCTTGCTTCTCAAGGCTGCCTCCAGAGCTCCTGTTTTCTGGATCTGGAGCCAGACTCATCACAGTTTAAACACAGTTTAAAATTGAGCAGGTCTGCTCAGAGCTCAAAGGCAAACCAATCAGCTCCCACTGATACACAGAGATAAACACATACAACCCTGTTACCACCACGTACAAGGTTCTACAGCTGTGATTCTTCATCACCATTTTCTGCTCACCCAGTCTGTTTGTTTAACATCCTACTAAGGTACTAAAGGCGTATCTACACTGCCTTTTCAATCCAAAGAAAAGCTACAGGAATCTCTTCATTTGACCTCAAATCCAGATCAGTAGCATATGCTAAGGGGCAAATCACAGTAGCTTGAACTCAGCTCAGTGCAAAAAGGGTGAGACCGTAGCTCCAGGATGGAACTAGCTCATATTCACCAGTTCACAGTGAAGGTGTAAAGAGCTTCTATGTGCATGGACTGCAACATTTGAGAAATCTGCTCAAACTAGGGCAGAATTATTCACCTCCTGTTCAGAGGAGATTTTTCCTCTTGCCAGCATCCCTCCAAGGAAGAGCATATCTGACAATTAATTCAGGTAATAGCAACTGACAGCAGCTATGCAGATATGCCACCTAAAGGATGAAGGCATTGAAAGGAATCTAACACACATTTTTACCCAAATAAAGAACAGGAGGAAAAACTGGGAGGTAGAGGGATGTGTGTAAGAAATAGAAGCCAAAACCCTCTAAATTAACAGCATAAATCTAAGAAGGCTATTTCGTTCACCAGGTCACCTACAACATGCAAAATCAGAGATACCATAACTATAAACAGAAGATTAAGCAGGTACAAACAGCTGTAAACTACAGATTCCTGCTGACACATACATAAGTACATTTTTTTGCTTCTCTTAAGTTTTCCTTTGAAAATACTTTTATCCAGTGAAAATATTTGCTCCAATCTTTTTTTAATTCATCTACCTATGAACAGCTAAACTATGCATCTAAACATTCAAAATTAATTTACAATTGATAAAATACAAAACACGGTTAGGAAAAAAAAAAAAAACAACTCACTAGCACAGCACTGCATACATTAATTTCCCCTATATTATACAGATCTGTTGTTTAGCAACCATTTAAACAGTTGATCAGTGATTTACAATTTATGCCACCACAAATTCATATAAATTTAAATTTCACTGCATAATGTGGCAATCTTGAATTTCTAAATTTTCCTTTAATGTCGCAGACTGCTTTCATTATCACGGTTCAACTTTCTGAAACTGACAACAGCAATATCTCAAAATGAAAAGTTGCTGAAAACAAATGAGATTATGGGATATTTGAATCAAACCAAAAAAGCTTATTGATGAAAATGGGTCTCCATCAGGGTGCCTGATGTTTTCTTTCGAGTTTTCTTTTTCTGCTACAAAATCCCCCTATTTCCACTTTAACTATTAATCAAAGAACAATTTAAGTTACACATTTATAAGTATAGAATGCTGAATTTTCTTCAAAGACTAAAGTTACTGTAATACTTCATGCACAATTATTATGCTCCACTACTTGTATGTTAGCTATTTATCCACCTAATACACAGTGAAAACTTCCACATCTATGCAGTTATGTATCTTCATCTCCTGCTTTCTGTAGAAATGCTTGATGCATACTATTACAAAAGCAAGCCTCATGCAAATTCAGAAACACCATTAAAAAAAAAAAAAAAATCACTCTTAATTTGTCCTTTCTTTTTTCCCCCACCTGGCATTATTCAGCTGGGGACTAGAAGCAGCATCACTGCATTTATTTTTAAGTACACTAGCATTAATCTTTGCAAACACACCACCACTAGGGTAACTTTAGCACTGTGAACAAAGCAGAAGTCAGCAGTCAGTCTCAAAGATTCAGCAACCGTCAGCACAGCAGCTTTCTTTACATTCTCCCTCTATCACTCAACATTTCTGTATGAAGTGAGGTGACCAAAGAAGTTGTCCTATCAGCTTTAGCTTTAATCTATGCACTTACACCTATGAATATAACAACAAAGGGTGTAAGGTAATGTCTGAACCCAATGTAATAAATATACTTACCTTAAGAGTATTATCTTTCTGTACTTCAAGGCTACAGAGGAATAATAAATGCAAACAGAAAAGTAATGACCTGCCTAATAATAAAAAGAGAAATTCTGGCCTATATATTAATAATGTTTATTTTTTCAGCTACTACCATATGAAGAAAGTCTGTACTTTGCTTCTCTAATGACTGCTCTAATGACACCATAGTATAATCATTAACACTAAAGTCATCCAGCAGTCACACACACACAGATAAAAGCAAGGCTAAAGCAATTTTGACCGGTACTGATTTCGTCTGAAGTTATAAGGGAACTGCTATGAATGTCAGGAGACAACACAGACAGAAGATCAATTTGTGCAAACCAGAGTTTAACCTGAAGATGATTAACAAATGTCATGGTTTAAGCCCAGCCATAAATCAGCCACACAGTCGTTAGCTCACTCCCCTCCTTCCTCCTCCCCCCTTCCCTGCTCCCAGAGGGATGGGGAGGAGAATCTAAAGAATGGAACTCCCACAGGTTGAGATAAGAACAGACCAGTAACTAAGGTATAAGACAAAACCACAACTGCTGCCATCAATAATAGTAATGATAAGGGAAATAACAAGGGAAGCGAATACAACCGCTCACCACCCGCCAACCAATACCCAGCCCAACCGAGCAGTGATCTCACCCTTCCAGGTGACTGCCCCCAGTTTATATACTTAACCATGATGTGCTGTGGTATGGAGTACCTCTTTGGTCAGTTTGGGTCAGGTGTCCTGTCTCTGCTTCCTCCCAGCTTCCCCTCCTCCCTGGCAGAGCATGAGGCTCAGAAAGTCCTTGGTCAGCCTAAACATTACTAAGCAGTAACTGAAAACATCGGTGTTACCAGCGCTGTTCCCAGGCCAAAAGTCAAAAACACAGCGCTGCACCAGCTACTAAGGAGGAGAAAAATGACTGCTACTGTTGAACCCAGGACAACAAAGTGGAATTCATTACCAAAGAAAATGGACCCTCATCCCACTCCCAGTGTCTTCAAATGAAGACAAGCATTCCAGCAGACACACTTCAGCCTAACAGAATTTACTTGCCTCCATCTAGGGAAACAAGTGAAATTAACACTCCTGACACAAGAGATCAAACTAAATAATGATCTCTTATGAAGATCACTATGAATCTATAGAGCACCCCAGTAATACCATGTATAATTTTAATCTTATTTTAGTACAGTAAGAAACATAAATTTGTCCAAATACAAATTCTTAAAAGCCTTCCATCGAGTTTACCTGGAAAAAATGAATCAAGTGAAAAAGAACTACCTCATGCTCATCTCAATACTGCTCTGAGGGAAACAGATGAACAAAACCAAAAAAACACTTTTACCCTCTTCCCGCTTTTAATTTCACAATTGTACCTAAATGATGATGACGCTTCAAATTTAGACCATCGAGATCTGCCTGTATAAGGAGCAAGAAACACACTCCCAACAAAACTGCGTCAATGTCAAGGGAGAAGGCTGCACATGTGTTAGCTCAGAGCTTAAAGAGTTTAAGACATCAGAGCATGGAATTCAGTCATTTACATCTCCACTACTGCTGAAAACTTTTATGGACTATAAATGTGCATGAATAAATTGTTACCATGTTTTATTACCATGAATTTGGGTTATCCTCTAATAAACCCTCTTTTATCCACACAAAACCTGATTCAGGTTTCACAGTCTGTTACTGGTGAAATAACAACCCAAAGCAACCCATCCAAAATACATTTAAGCCTTTATATGTTGTAGAGTTTATTACAGAAACAGCAGCCTTCTGCTGACTTTTCAGAGTGTTTTTTCACTTACATTTTATTTCAAAGCTTATTTTGGACATTCCTTTTACATCTGCGACACTGCAATCGATTAATTCCGGTCAGAAGTCACAGGGTTTATTTTTTGGATCAAACCAGTGGACTTCCTGAATGAATCATCATCTTTTGGGGTTGTTTTTGTCTTAAAGGAAGCTAACAAGTAATGGTTTTACCAACAAACTGCACACTGTATTCATTACATTCACAGCTTTCAGGATCACAGGAGGGCATTCCAGTTCTTTGTTATGCTCTCAACTAGGATGTGGAGTACAGGTGCTGCCTGTAGTGACCAGGTAAACAGAATTCAGCTCAACATCTTTAGCTCATATTTCAAACCTAGAACATTACATTCCACTTCATTTTTAAGAGACTTAGTTCAAATTTTGTACCCAGGACCTGTGTGGAAAAATATGATATTTTTCTTTTTTCCATAGCTATACCACCCACAGAACTCATCAGGTGAACTGTCGGCAGCCACTGTTGCGCTTTACAACAGTCATATTGATTGATATCTCCCAAACGCATATTATAATAATTTTACCACTGATATATGCCACAGATAGATCATTTTGCTTGTGAACTGCCACAATCTTATTATAAAAAACAAAAACCATTTTATGATTGTTACTAACTAAAGCAAAGTAGGGGGTTAGAGTTAGATATCTTTAAGGTTCCTTCCAACCCAAACCATTCTATGATTCTATGATCTGTCTACTTCAAACAGCATGTGTTCCACTGATGCCTCACTATCATCCACGAATGAGCACCACAGTTGTAACATTGGTTTAGTTTCTAAATACCCCTGTAAAGCTACCACTACTACAGTTAGTGCCACGACAGGGAAAGTCTAAGTTCTATCCACATGCAAATATTTAAGACATGCCCTATGCAGACATGGTTACGGTGTTATGTGCTTATGGAAGCAATAGATAAAAACATATAACCAGCAGAATCTGTTACATAAAATAGTTGTAAGCCAATTCCACAGTCCTATAACTAAAAACTAATTACACCCTGGGTCTGTAAATACTGTATCCAGCACTAACATTACCTCATACAGCCAGTTTTCAGAAGAGCCAAAAGAAAACTAATTCTCTTTAAATACCAACAGAACAAATCCATGCCAATATAGCAAGATTATTTTTCCATATTAAAATAAGACTTACTCAGTTTTGCAGTTAAATTGGTATTAAGTATCACAAAAGTGCACATCTAATTGGATGCAAGTCAATGTGAATTAAAACACAAAATTCACAGCAGCATTTAAAAAAGAAAAAATACAAAACCCATAAGGATGCACACCTCCTCTTTAAGAAGTCACAATAGTGCAGCTTACCATGAATGTACACATTCTTGTTGCAGCTACCAAAATTAGGGGTACTGAGAAATGATGTGCTTTTACATGCATTAGGAAGAATGATGCTTTAATTCAGAAGAATACTAAACCAAAGCAGAAAGTTTTATAAAGTCAGGGCTGTTCAGCCTGGAGAAGAGAAGGCTGTGTGGAGACCTCAGAGCAGCCTTCCAATATCTGAAGGGGGCCTATAGGGATGCTGGGGAGGGACTCTTCATTAGGGTCTGTACTGATAGGACAAGGGGTAACGGGTTCAAACTTAAACAGGGGAAGTTTAGACTGGATATGAGGAAGAAATTCTTTCCTGTAAGGGTGGTGAGGCACTGGAATGGGTTGCCCAGGGAAGCTGTGAATGCTCCATTGCTGGCGGTGTTCAAGACTGGGTTGGACCGAGCCTTGGGTGGCATGGTTTAGTGTGAGGTGTACCTTCCCATGGCAGGGGGGTTGGAACTAGATGATCTTAAGGTCCTTTCCAACCCTAACTATTCTATGATTCTATTAATATTGTGTGTATACATATATCACTTCATTATACTAAGACCTGCAATGACTGGGAAAAATTCTTAAGTATTTCCGGTCTTAACTATTACATCTCAGTTGAATGCATTTAAAAAGTCAACCCATAATAACTTTCCCCAAAGATTTAACTTCTATCAGTTGCTACTATGAAGCACGGAATCACACTCTACAACTCAAGGAGAGTTATAAAGCAGGTATGTTTATTATGGTGCTGGGTGCAAGGGGGAATCACTCCTCCTAACTTGCACACCAAGGGGTTAAGCAAGCAGATATTTATTACACACAAACATACATATTCATTAGGTTCCCGAGCAGTAGGGATATTACAATTAGTTTAGGTACTCATTATAATAAGTCTCCTCCCTCTTGGTGCTTGTGCACTGCTCTCCGATGGTCGATGGTTGTGGGCAGGGGTCTTCAAGATGAAGTAAGCAGTCTTCCTCAGGGTGCACTTTTTACTCTTGGCACCGTTGGATGCCCCAGTAATCACAATTAGCTGAAACCAGCCATATCTGCAAGTTTCTGAGAGCTGGCAAAGATTTAGAGCAGTGCGACCTTCATACAATATTGACTGCAAGCAGGACAGGATGGGCAGACAAGGAGTATCCTAAGCTAGCAGATATTTGGGAGTCGCTGTCTCCAAACTAACTGATAAATTAGGAGGATGGTAAGAAAGAATTCACTCATTAGAAGGATAAAAAGAAATCATTCACTCCTGTTAGTAAGACTACTAAATTCTGTTAGCATACCACAGACTTACAACACAAACCTTATTCTCTTAGACCTACGTTAAAAGTATTTTAACCCTATGTTTTCCAGGCACTTGCTTTCCTTATGTCAACTACTACTATTTTTATATTAGAGAGCGGTAAAGTAGTCCTAAACCAGACAGATTTTATAAAAATATTTAAAGTTATGTAATTTACCCTCAGTGTTCATACAGGAAAAAAGGACAGTCAGAAATGTCAGTCAGTACTTTAAGGAAAAAACTAAGTATCTTTCATTTAGAGCCAACAAACATTTTTAGAAATATATGAAGTAGCTATAACATAAAAGCCAGGACAGTGAAACAATTTTTTGTTCAAAATTTACTCAAGTAACAGTTAAATGTTGCATGATTGTAAATTGAAATATTTGGTGAAACGGAATTTCCATCAAAGTTTAATAACCAAATTCAAGTGAATACAAACTGAAGTGTTAAGTACTTTCTGTAGCTCCTATAATGGCTGATTCAATAACCCTCAATGGAGTCTTATATTTTAAGTTAGATAAGATAATTTGACAGTTACCATACTTTGAAATACTACTGTAGTAAAAGCATTTTAAAAAAGACATGACAAAGTGTTAGAAAAACTTCTTCCTACGCTTGGCATGGGGAAACACCTCTAATCAACATTTATTAAGCCTTACGTTTTGTGCTGCTTCTAATACTCTCAAAACAACAAGTAAAAATTAGCCACTGCAAGAGTAAATCAGTCAAGCCAGCCACATATGAACTTCAGAGAGCAACATGCACGGAGTGCCCTAATACTGCTCTCATCACAGAACTTTAAAAAGTGTTGAGATAATGGCAATTTTTGGCCCAGCGTCCAAAATCCCAGATGCACTATTTAGGAAAAAAATAATGAAATCTCCATGAAGGTTTGAACATTTTAAATGCTAAGAAAGCATTCAGAATGGAAACTGAAATGCCTCCTGTCACTGCCCTACTGAACTACGAAACTGTTCTTAGTATTGGATCTTAAATATACAGCTAAAAGCTTTCCATCTTTTTCAGATCAGGAAACTGGAAGACTTCTTTGGAAATTAACCTTCCATGCAATCCAAAGCCCTCTATCTAGTTCAGGGGCATAATTTCATTTTTTAAACCACAAACCTTTTGATCCTTAAATGTGGCTTACATTTGCATCTCTAGAAATATGTGTTTTACCATCTATTTTTTTAGCATTTCATTTCCCTCTGTTAACAGAGTTATAAGCAGGTTGCTAACTGTGTTGATAGGCAGCGAACGGGGAGAAGTACTCTCTCCACATTTCATTCAGATAATAGAAATCTGCGAGCTGCTCAGTGTGACAGATGAGCTGTGAGCTAAAGCAACTTGTTTCGCTTGTCAGCCTCCAAGAGTCTACAGCAGCGAGACACAACTGCGATGACACCAGGATCGCAGAACTGGGTCAAATATACAGTCACTTTAAAACAGAATGTCAACCTTTCTTTCTACTTGAGGAAATGGATTCAGTGACACTAAAAGCTGTTAGATACCATTAGCTTTATATCTAGGTTCAAAATGAAGCTGTTACTTTGACAGTATTTGAAGAACCCTCTTGTGAGCCCTACATTGCCATTAAAGTTCACAGGAACCACAAACTGTCAAATAACATCACTGTTGCCCATAGGGATTGGGTACGTTATGAACAGAATTCTTCTGTGTTGCACCAGGGGATCCTGTGCCTTTGGAGTAATATTTCCACTGTGACCTTTGTGGATTAAATGGCTTTAAAAACTAATAGAATTTTAAAGAAAAAAGATCATACAGATTTTTTCATTGCAGAAATAAAAATTAAAAGGTACCCTGACTTATGCTTAAACATGTTATTTGGCTTAAATCATCATCTCATACAGAAATTATTTTAGTGGAATAGAATTACTATTTGAGTGATAGCTGACACTTCAAGAGAACTGAAAAGTAATACTTAACCTACTCCAATTATTTCCTTAAATCTTGGAAAATTCCCTTGCACTACACAGCGATGATGAAACACTCCACACAATACAACTAACATGCACAGTTCAGTTTAAATAACTGTGGCACACAGATCATGCTACAGGGTGGATCCAGATAACATCTGGAAAAGTAGATATTAGGATGAAGATAGTTCTGATCTTACTCTGACATTCAATCATAAGAATATGTATTCATAACATATGAAGTTATTTTCTTCAACAGAATTGCACTATGCATGTTTCAGCACAGGTAACTTCTGTCCAAAAGCACTAAAACTGTAGAAGGAAGCAGCAGAAGTCTGAGACATCCAGAAGTAATTTCCTTCTCAATATTTACCAATTTGTGCCAACAGACAGAATCCAGCTCAAACCACGGGCACTGGCCATGTTCTAATCTCCAGCCTATCAGATTCCACAGTTGAATTTATAGTTATTTCAATATACTGAATTCAAAACACTGCATACTTGAGGTTTTGATGTATATAATTTCTGGTTTGTTTGCATTATGTAATTGCCTTTCTGGTTCAACATAAAGATTTGCAGGAAGAAAGAATTTTCCAAAAGAACTTCCCATGAAGCTGTTCAGATTCGTATTTTTGTGCAGTTACATAATTCTTAAAAATAATTGTTTACTTGCTTTGATTTCTGTTTGTCTTTGATCTCATTTATTAATATTCATTAGTCTTCTGATGTTGGACTAATGAGAATCTTACACATTTATGGGCAGCTATTTAAACAATGTTATCAGATTTTTTCCTCATTTAAATTCATCTATACTAACAACGCTTTATGCTTTGTATTCTCTAGCTGTTTCCTCAAACTTCATGAGGACATAGGCTACATACTCCAAAACAAAGTGGAACTCAACAAATGTGTAACTTAATTCAATTATGGGCACAGAACCTTAAAATGGAAAACAGCATAAACACATAATATATACGGACAGAATGAATAATGCTCATATTCAGCATCATTTCCTTAATGTCTTACATACATTATTTATGTTTATGATGGAGCATCTCTGAAGCAAAAAAACCACAGCCACAACACTGCAGCTTCACAAATTTAGAAGCACAAAAGCACCAGTGCTGTTGCCAGAAGACACCACCAGCCACTGATACTCTACTGCTCAGGTGCACACACAACAACGTGTATAAACACCTTGTCACTTGTCTTCTTTACACATAAGAAAGCATTAGTTTTGTTGTTTAGCTTCCACTGTTTCCAGTACACATCCACAAGAAGTTGAAAGTAAAAGTGTACCAGTATATGCCACAAAACATATCTGCAGCACATCCACTACATTAGTTAGAAGCACCAAGGGGAACCAAGGTAGGCTTCAAGGCCGAGCCAACCCATCAGAATATGCTAACAGACAGTTTCAGGTTAGGTATCCAATGCTCACTAAGGCTTCTTCTACACTACCAAAAGACTTTTGCCACTTCCCAATTCAAAACACTGATTAACACTAGAAGTAACTTAGGCAACACAATTCTATCCTACCACACAAAGGTAATTAAACTATGCAGTAACTTTCCAAGAAATATTGTTACTTCAGAAGTAAGTACCTATGAAGTCAGCTCCAGTAACTCTTAGTTCTACAAGCAAACCCAAGAGGTCTTCTGTTGAATACCATTTTGGTTAAAGAAGTTTACTAGGCACAAACCTCAACGCTAATCAAGTCAATGCCACACATTCTCATCTGCTTCTCTGGCATCTGGATTGATCCTCAATTGCTCTTACTAAACCAGGTGACTTCTGTGTCTATTATAACTCTCTTTCTGGGCTTTCACTGGTATTTCCAACTTAAAGGTCAAATATTTTTTTTTTATTATTGAGATTAATTAACACCAATTGGAAACCATCCATTAGAGCATTCCACCTAGGAATCAACTCTTACACCGCAAGAGAAATATCCATTACAAGCTTCCTAATGACACTACAATAAATGTACAAAAGCAGGAAAATACATCATTACAAGGTGCCCACTATAGCAACCAGAGACCAGAACATTTGCCTAAACACCCATACATCAAATTGCTATACATAGAGAAAGCTGTTGCTCTCATCTCAGTATTAAATAGCAAAAAAGTTCAAAGAACCCTTAATTCAAGGACCCCCAACACATCTCACAGGATGTTTAGTAACTAATAGCACTAGAACCCACCAAAACCAAACATTTCAATAGAGGTTTTTATGTATAGCAAAGCTTACAAGATCTTGACTGGTACCTGTAAAGCTGTAGAAATAAATATGAATTAAGTTCTACATTACAATTCTGAGAAAATAAGGAAGTAATTTTAGAAGCTTTAAGTAGTATCCAAAGTATTAATACAAGCCAGATGCTGTGGATAATCATCCATTTCTAATTCTGATTATGCACAACATCAGGACTTATATATTACTCTCAAAAGTATCATTAATCTTCCTCTGAAGATCAGTATTTCCCCTCTCTGCCTTTTCTCCCCCACAATTCCTCTCTGCACCTCAACTAAGGTAAGTCTACATTTAGATACTGATACTCAGTATTTAATTCTGATACTCAGACTCACTGCTTGGAGATGCACCATTGCAGCATACATCACAAGGAGATTTTGTCCCAGCTACATAAAGTCTTTTATAAATAAGGCACTTGGACTTCACATGACACGAAAAGTGTTACTGTCACTATACTAGAAGGGACTTTTTTTCCTGATACCTAGGGAAGCTGAACAACAGGATAAAACTATTAGGAATTATTCCAAGTAAACCAAGTATGTTCAATTGTTTCATGTATTTTGTCGTACAGCACACCTGCATTTTAAGGGATACTTCAAATATCCTAAACACCCCAAGTTTTTACGCTTCAGTTGCAGCACTGAGGATACATCTCACAACAGGTATAAAACACTAGAGCTATTTAACAGACTAGGATTCAAACAACAAAGAAAAGCCAACACAGAAATCTCTCTCACTGAAAACACTTAGGTAAAGTGAAATGACAATGCCTGCTACTAACAACAATTAATCAGTGGAGGGAAACTTACAAATTATACTAATTAGTACTGAAGCAGGCAAGAAAAATAAGAGCCTCAAAGCAGTAGCAGCATCTTGGCAAAACTCCCACGAGCAGCCACACGACCAGTCCAGTCCTCACCACACTTGTGTCTTTTAAAGCCATAAACCCAGCCATCAGCTGTTCATCACATAAAATTAAGAGTCAACCAGCACAGCCAAATACCCAATTTACTTAAAATAATTGTTTAAACTAAGAAAAAACCTAAATGACCAATCTGTTACTAATATCCAAGCTTGGTTACATCCAGACAAAGCTGAAGCAACCACAGATTAAATACACACTAGATTAATCTTCGGCAGGGAAGACTGGTACTCTACAGACATCTGTTACTACTGAAAGAGCCACAATTTCCTAGGTGAGATTTATATCCTTCTACCCATGAAAAGAGACTCAGAACAATTTTGTAGCTTTTCACATAACGGCAAAATATGTCCATACTTTCCATAAAATGTGCACTAAACCAGTTTTGTTATGTTCGTTCAATAAGCATGTTCTGCCTCATTCAGATTTCAACTCCTAAAGTCAAAGAAGAATATCAGAACAGTTTTGTAAGAAAAATCTCATTTGGTTTAACAGCTCAAGACTTCCAAAGTGAATGTAAACCTGAGTACCTTTCTCAAAGCTTAAGTGAAACATCATCTGTTCTAAAAAAAAAATCTCTTTATGAGTTATTTAAATATGTCAACAAAAATATTTCTTACTACAATGCTTGGGGGGACTTATGCAACAGCCTTTTTTAGGAGCAAAAAGGCACCTTACAGATGCAGTCTCTTTTGTATTTAACAGCAGCCCACTTCCTTACTCACTGCCATTGGTTCTGTGACTGAAAACTGCAATTAGTTATGCTTCACTGACACATAAATCCTTCTGTGGTTCAATGTTCAACATGAACATTAATAGGACTTAAAAAGTCCAAGGGATTACACCACCACTCCTATTTTATGAAACCATTTGAGGCAAAAGACAGTCAAATACTGTCAATCACTTAAATACATTATTCTAGGTAGGAAAATGTTAGTCTGTCACATAAGTCAAGAAACCAAAGCCAAGGCTACTGCTTAATTTGTGCAAACAGCACTTGATTTTTAATCTCGTAAAATCCGTCAAAAAATAAAATGTGTTACTAATACTGTTTTATTTTCAAATGGACCTCATATAGTTATAAATGAGCTTCACAAGAGAAATAAAATTGTCAGGAAATAAACAACAAAGGACACCAATTTTTATTAATTCAAATGAAACTAACAGCGGCTACCAGCAGTAAAAATCCAGCTTCTTCAAATTCCAAAATGAATCTCCTCTCCTGACCTTTATGGAGCTCAAGATGCATACATACAGAATAAACAAAATAATTTGAAAGCAAATTCACTGAGTGCACCTGACCTTTGAAGCAGCACAGATTATTTTAATCAGATTTGCACAATGCTGGTCTGTCGCAGTTTCCATGTAGGAACACACAAAGATGACAGAAGTGCTTAAGGAAGAAAAAACATCAACGTTTTCTCAAAATAAAAGCATCTTCAAATTACTTTTTTTTAAAATAGCCAACAGCCCTGCAAGTCTCACATTCAGGAAAGACTGCTGTGAAATTCTATTCCCACAGGATCCAGCTAAAGCTGCACAATTTAGCACTCCAGAGAAAAGCCCTTTCTGCCAGTTGCACAAGTTTCTGACAGTTAAGTAGAGCTGATACCTAAAATAATGTTAAGTTACACAAACATTTTAAAAATTGGGCTTTGCAGGAGTGGCCAGTAGTTGCCTCCTCGATCACCACTCATACAGTCAGCCTCTCAGTTATGTCGCCTTGTATTTTCAGACATAATGAGCAAAATAAGATCAAGACTTGAGGCTTAACTAACGTGACAGGCAGTGCTGACTAGTGACAACCTCTAGCTAAAAGGAATAAAAGTTCCCAGAACTATACACAGATTAGCCTTAGCTGAAAACACCTGACAAAATCTTCCTTTCTGGAAGAACAGATGTTACCAGCAAAGCTGAGCATTGCTTGAAATGCCTAGGGGAAAATAAAAATAAAAAAAAAAAAATAAAACAACCCACAAAGAAACCTTATACTTTACACAAGCTACAAACCAGTTTACTGCAACAACATATGCCTGAGGAAATGAGAATTAACAGGGAGAGCTAAAAGCCCAGTTTAAATTGAGAACCTGCATCAGATTAGACCTTCCACACAAGAGAGTGACAATGGGATTCTGCACAAGTGGCAAAAAACTTGCATGAGAATAAAATGCAACTAACTGAAGAGTCTTCTAAACTACTGAAGTTCGGCTGAGCAGAACAGATCCTTGTTAATTTAGTATTTACCCTAACCTATTTGAGGGATGCAACAAGATAACACTCTTTTGTCAAGTAAAGCACTTTAACAGCACTAGGTCAAATCTATTCTAGCCTAGTTTGTTTTAAAGCTTAACTTCCTGGCATTTACAGGGAGATGTTCAGTTTAACAAACCACTCAGAACAGCCAGAAAGGAATTATGAAGTACACAGTCTTATCTTCATAAATTTGTAACTATACACAGCTCACAAATCAATTTTACACATTGGCTGCTTCTTTGTAGAACAACCACTCACCTTGTAGCATGTATTAGCAGCAAGGTGAGATAAATGTGTTTCTAGAGTCAGAATTTGGTCACCTTATCTACACTCAAATCATTAAGAGCAAATATCATAACATTTGACATAGCTTCTGAGACAATAAGCAACAGAACAGAGTTTATAAATCATTTGAAAATAAGCACTGCTGACAGCTAACACATGTTAAAGTAGGATCATGAACACGACAGTTTTCCCAAACAGCAATCCACCATTTCCCTGTCACTGATTCATCATATGAATTTTCTGTAGGCCAGCCAACCCTTTTACATTATGGCAACAGCCACATTCCTCTTCTGCCAGACTACTTTGGTCTCTCTCTCCTTTACTCACAGCAGATTTTAGTTCTAGAGTTGTCTTTTGCCACAGCCATCTGGATAGCCTCATCTTTTCCTAATGAGTTTAACTTATTCATCTTATCAGGATGGTTCAACAGAGAGCTGCTTAGAGAGACAATCTGACAACTGAAGCATTCTGATCTTGCAGACAGTCATACAGGGCCTAGCACTTGGAAATGAACAGTAGAGAAATTCAAACTTGAGTAAGACCGGATTTCCAGACACTGAAAATCATTTAGAATGAGCTGAAAAGTTTTAAGTAAATATTGAAGTAACTTATGACTATGTTATTGCATTACAATTTATTAATATGAATGAGAAGTTATCACTCTGCTGTAAGGTAAATTCCAGTGTTGTTTTGTTAGGGGTAGAAGGAAGCCTACATGTACCACTAATTACTACAGCTTCCACTTCAGAAAACTCATATGGAATGCTCCTCAGTCCAGTAGAAAAGATTACAGCTCGATAACAACATTAAAGTAAAAAGAATGTCTCTATAAAAAGATGTAGAGACACAAAGCTCTGTTGCACTGCACTTTCAGAAAAAGCTCATTCAGTCAAAACCTGCTCTTCATTTTTCAAGGGTTTTTTGTTCTCATTTATCAAAATTTAGACTGGAGGAACCCCAGCCTTGACCTGACTATTCATTAAAGTTGCTTTTCTCTTTTTGCAACTACAGCTTTCTTGATTTTTTCCTAACCTCCTTAAAAATCAGAATTGGTAATTACATGTGTCATGGTTTTCAATAGGAAACAAGAACAGCACCATCTGTTAAGCTGCAACGCCCATCTTAAATCAGGGCAGAGACAAGACATCACTGGAGGCTTCACTCAACTTCATAGAAAGTTCTCCTAAACTGTCCGCAAAGTTTAAAGTAAGAAATTTCTCCTAGGAACACCAAGTATTTGTCACATGCATTTCAAGCAAATGCTTTAAGGAAGTGCTTATTTCAATTATTTATTTTTTTAAGTTTGTTTTAATATATACACTGTGCTGACTGCTATGTAGGTATATAGGGAAAAATTATTCAGAAAGTGTATCTAAGAAAAACTGTTGATCCACTAGCAGTGCAGGCCAATGAAGAACTTGTTTAACCTGTTGCTAATACACACTAATAAAATGAATTTGTGCCGAACTTTTGTATAATATTTTTTATGGCAGTACTTCTGTACACAGCAATGCAACACAGCTGCTGATCCACTGCAACATGGCCACATCCCATTTTCATGCTAATACTGAATAAATCCAGTTTGATGCAGTGCCTGTATGGCTGTATAGCATCAGCAAAGAAATTACAGCATTCAGCTTATCTCTAAAATTTACCATAGCATCCCACTATCAGTAACAGTAAGAAGCAGCAGCCACTTTTCAACAGAGAAATCTAATAATAGAGGAATGATAACCTAGTGGACCTTGGATTGTACTCACTGATTTAAATGAATCTGTTGCATTTATGGGAGCATTTGCGCCAACACAGCTAGTGTGAAAAGGCTGATTAGGAATTGTTCCTTTCCACCTCAGCTGGGATGAGACACTGATACAGCAGCACTTTGACTCATCCTCTGAAGCAGATGCACACTGCAGTAGTACACTCTCAGATACCAATGTTCCCAAGCTCTATTTCCTGCGTGGTAAGGCTAGCAACTCTTCCACATAAAGCAACTCCCACTTTTCTCTCCACATCCTGCATAAGCTTGTGTGAGCAACTGCCTGTAGGCTGTACAATGAATTTGAACAATGAATACTTGAAGTTTGTCACAGTTGAAAACAACCTGGTTTTGCACAGTCAATTTCCTCAGATGTCTCTGTTAGTCTAACTCACCATATGATCCAAAAGCAGCTTTACAAGGATAACAAATGTGTTATACATGGGAAAGTAACCAGCAGCTAAGATGTGTTGCTCGATCCGGATTTCTCTGATCTGGTTATGCTATTAAAAAAAATAAAATAAATAAAAACAAGGATTGAAAGCTTCTATCAGTAAATCCTACTTTTTGTAGTGGTTGAATCTTGTAAAACTGTGTCCTTAAAAAAAAAATTAGTAGTGCTTACACAGTCAGCATACAGTTGGGAAACTGAATTTCTCACTTCAACAGTTACACAAGTATCTCTAGACAGACCACTGTAGCCAGACTCAAGCACTAGCTCAGTATTTCTTACATCCACATAGCAAGAAGTCTAACAACTACAAGTGTGAGAAACCTGCTCAGCAGTCAAAATTTTACAGATGGAAATTATGAAGCAAATTGCCCTTTAATAGCAGCATGCTGGGTGTATCATCCATGGACAGATAAGCACCCACGCTCAACAGATATTTACAGTTTATATACCTTTCCACAGGTTTTGCCTCCTGACTATGCCAGCCTTCCTGTGAGAAATTATATACACTTTCCAAAAACCCAAACCCCTCCCCTCTGATGGCTCTCAGGGGGCCTCTGGTAGTCATGGGGAGGAAGGCTCCAAGTCCTCCTCACAAATGAACTTCTGAACTTTGCTTCTTGTGCAAAGCAGCCTTGCAGTTACATAAAAACTCCTTATCTGTATACAGATGTTCCTATCACCTTGCAGTTACGTAAACTCCTTATCTGCATACAGATGTTCCTATCATGGACTGCAAACTCCCTTGGCTGGGACTCACACCCTGGAGCCCCACACCTTACAGTCTTTCTGTTCTGCCTATAGCTTGCTCATAACAAAGCCTCCTATATTTTTCTCACAAAAGCATAATTCACTCCCAGTACCGAGCTATCTTGCCTACCTTTGAACACTTCTGCAGGGGTTTCTGCATGGACACAATCCATGCTAGCACAGCTTTGAAACTGACAGCCACTTTGATTGCCGGTATGGCTTTATCCTTCAGGATGCTACTACCACAGCAGCAACACATTTGGTCTGGCAACCACAGCCTCAGCAACATTTTCCTATCATTCCCAAAAAAGCTCATTTGACTACTCCCATAAAAATACCTATATTAAAAGGTACTGTGTGATCTAACATCAGAGTACCACAAATTGTATCCCAAGTTCAAAATGAAAATCACAGTACGATTCTTTGCACTGTTGCATAAACATCCAACCACTGCTCAATCCTTCCTGTTTTAAATCCTGCACCTACTATCCTCTTATATATGAACTGCAAAAAGTAATCCTGATTTCTGTTATGAAGTTACAGACCAGAAACTACTTACTATCCCATACTGAAGAGTCTAATTGCTACAGTCCAACTGCCAGGCATATTTTTCCTTTTCCAACTCTGAACTTAGTGGGACAACTTAGAATAAACACATCTACAATAATTTATTTAATAAATATAAATATTTCATAATACCTACTATAAAAATAATAATAGGCATAGTTTGTCACAGGCAAATGACTACTCTTACACAAGATAACTGAACCAAAAATATCAGCTGATAACATGCCATGAGGATGATCAGGGGACTGGAGCACCTCCCATATGAAGATAGGATGAGAAACTTGGGGCTGTTCAGCCTGAGAAGAGAAGGCTGCGTGGAGACCTCAGAGCAGCCTTCCAGTATCTGAAGGGGGCTATAGGGATGCTGGGGAGGGACTCTTCATTAGGGGCTGTAGTGAGAGGACAAGGGGTAATGGGTTCAAACTTGAACAGGGGAAGTTTAGACTGGATATGAGGAGGAAGCTCTTTACTGTTAGGGTGGAGAGGCACTGGAATGGGTTGCCCAAGGGAGTTGTGAATATTCCATCCCTGGTGGTGCTCAAGGCCTGGCTGGACAAAGCCTTGGGTGACATGGTTTAGTGTGAGGTGTCCCTGGGCATGGCAGGGGGGTTGGAACTGGATGATCTTGAGGTCCTTTCCAACCCTAACTATACTATGATCCAGTGCAACAACAGGCAACTGGCACAATATTTTGACAATGAGAATTTTGACAATGAGAATGACAAATGAGAATTCAAGAAACATTAACAACACTGAAGTAAGGCTGAAGACCAAGGTTGTAACTTTTTCTATTGAAATATTATGCGGACTACTAGCTCTTCATTCAATTCATGCTTGTGTTTTTTCAAAGATACCTGAATCTAATCACATTTTAGCCAAAGCTACACACTGTCCTCAGCAAAACATCTGCCTAATCAAAAAATGTAACTGAAGAGACTTATAAACCTTAGATGTAGGTAAGCTCCCTTCTGACCTTCCCTCATCTTCTTATGAAAAAGAATATTTTAAAGCCAAATTTGACCTGAAAACTTCTCCACAATGAATAAAATTCTGCTATACTAAAATAGCATTCATCACAACCATATAACTCTTAAATATTTAATAACCCAACATGCACTAAAAAGAAACTGAAAGCCTGAAATCATTAGAAGATGTCCCAGCACAAGAAATAAAACAGAGATGAACATTTCTCTGCAAGTGTAATTTCAAAGTCCTCTCACATCAGGATCTAAAGACTGTCAGCTTGCTTGCTCGGCTACTGTATATTAAATAAGCATATAATGAAACTACTGGGTTTGATTCCCTGAGATGCAAAATATCATGAGTACCTAAAAAAAAATTCATTAATTTTATGTATAAGTAACATATAAGGAAGTGGTAAGCATTAGGAACAGCATCAAGAAGAAATAAATACTGAAAGGAGAAAACGAAAAAATCCAGCAGCTGTAGTGATTCCTTAGAAAAATAGTAACGCATGAATGCTATTTAAGAGCTATTTCCAAATTCAAGGCCACTATAAAATAGTGTACAACTTATTAGTTCAGTGAATCATTATATCATTTTTATTAACAGATTAATGGCTAAAATAGAGTAACTGGCAAAAGCCATCTTGGAAGATATGGAAAAGCAAAGAGGAGCAGGAAAGTCCACTACAGCAGCTGACTTGAACAAAGAAATCACAACAACGGAAAATGAAGTTCAAAAGCAGTGTTAGCTGTTTGGTCTCTTCATTATGAAAACTTGCTTTTTCAAACTCTACTTGGTCTGTAACACCACTCCATATACAAGAAATAAGAGGAAAAGAAATTTCCAATTATTGCAGTGAAAAGGAGTCTGGTCAACAAAGCATTTCCATAGAAATGTCAGTAACATACTGCCCACAATTTTAATAACCTGATTATTGCAAGGTGTGTTTCGAGAATGCTGGTTTTCCTGTATTTGAGTAATTGCTATGCTGATCAAGCTCCTCTTCAACACCACCTCAATCTACAGTTTAACCAGACTAAGAATTAAGGACGATTCCTTAAGATTCCGTTTGCTGATCAAAGCAAATTCACTGTCTGAGTATAGAAAATAATTCTATTAAAATGCAGCTAACGAATAAGATGATTATCTGTCCCAATCCTTGAAATTCAGAACAAGGATAACAACTACTGATGGAATATCACAACAATAGTAAAGAACAACGTAAGTAAAACTGCATATCCATGAAAGCACTCCTGAAATTTGCAATGTTAACCTCCTGTACTTCACCGAAGTCAAGGGAAACAAGAAAAATAGAAAAATCAGCCTTCAATACATTGTGCTGTCTAGCCACAGGATTCCTTATGTCAACAATATCAACTGTTTGGGGTGGATGGTATTTTTCATGATAACAAAGTCAGTGCACTCAAACCCATTCTCTTTTTCACCCTGTAACGCCCGAAACCTATCGATGTACCTTGCTCTGAAGGCAATCTCGGCCCTCCCACTCTGATACATCTCCCTGAGGGATCACACTCTCCTGAACCCCCACTTTGGGACCTTTTATAGTATGGGATTCCTTCTCACAATCCAAGCACTTGTTGAGCGGTGCTCTTTTTAACCAGAACTCTTCAATCTGTTCCTTGAAAGGATACAAGTAACACTGTCTTGAAGTTTAAATGAAGGGAGGGGGGAACTAAGCTTAATCAAGGACTGTGCTGCACAAGCTCTTCCAATAGCGAAGTCGTTGGCTTTTGAGAGAACAAATTTTAACTGTAGACTCACCAAGAAGACCATATCAACACAGCAAGTGATGGGTTAGTCAGAAATAGGACTAGATCCAGCTCACAGATACAACCAAACACACATGAGAATCAAGTTCAACTAACAGAAGTTTTAATTTTATTAGTAAATCTTTCTAAATGTTGAAAATTATGAAGCTTCTTTTCATATAACCCTATTTTATTGTCACTTTGTGTGCATGATATTCTGTAACAAGACAACCTGACTTAAACTTAAAAACACTCAGAACTGAAGGGCTTCAGGTACTATCGAGTATTTATGATAATATTCAGAATTATGCTGTAGCTTCAGGGACAATCATATTTCCTTCATGCAGACTCAACCACCCAAAGGAAGACAGCAGGCATTTTATCACGAAATAAACAAAATCCAGATCTGGTTAGGCCTTACTTTAATTAAAAAAAAAAAGAAGGAAAAATCCAATTACATACACATTTTAACATTGCACTCAGAAAACATGAATTATAAACTACAAGAATGCATAACGAACACATTGCGCCAAACATGTCTGACAGTTTTATTT
Source organism: Myiopsitta monachus (assembly GCA_017639245.1). Taxonomy (NCBI): domain Eukaryota; kingdom Metazoa; phylum Chordata; class Aves; order Psittaciformes; family Psittacidae; genus Myiopsitta; species Myiopsitta monachus. The sequence continues at coordinate 8,149,736 of CM029929.1, read as the reverse complement.
GATAAATTACTGGTGTAGCAGAGAAAGACAAGAAGAATGAACACAATTTATTAAGACCTTTAAAGCATCTGTCTTCCCCTACAGATTATGGAAAGAGTGACAAAAATATTTAGCCCTGGAAGGATAATTTAAATATAAGCGCAAAGAAACTATAGGAAGGCAAACAAGACATTTAAGCTGTTATTAGAAAGAAAAAAAGGAGAAAATATGGATGATACTGGTCAACCTAAGTTCCACTTAAAAACAATTAATCTCAATGCACAAAAATAAAGCACTGCCTATACACCACCAATTTGAATTTCAAATCATTCTAGTATTAGAATTTGAGCTACATAAGTCGAAAACCATTTTCTTGCAGACTTCAAAGGTGAAGATTTGGGCCTCTGTAATAAACATCACTACTTGCCTGAAGTTGTTTATATATACATTAACCACATCCTACTCACAAATCAGTTGACAAGGCTGAAAATCAGCAATATGTTTACCTTTTGCTGAAATTGACAGTTGTAAGTACATGAACTTATATAAATACACGTAATTGACAAAGCTGCAGACACTGGAGAAGAAAAAATTACTTGCATAAAATTGAGTAATTCTATTTACTGCAAATTCACGAAAGGATTCCTGTGACAGATGACAAAACGAACATGAGAGGATTACACACTAACTACAAGAAGGCAAACCTTACAAAGTACAAAGTTAGAATATGCAAGGCAAGTGGGTAACCCCATGGCTCAACACTCAAGTTACATGAGTTGACCCAAGCCTTTGTTTCCAATATCACCTCTATATCTTCCTATTGCCCCAACATGTAAAAATATTAACTTATGAGTAAAGTCAATGGAAACTGAAAACCCACAACTCAAAAGCTGACAAACCAAAATATTTTACTATTACTACAGCCTCAATGAGATCTTCTCACTGCACTTGGAGACTGAGACATAAACCACAATTAAAACAAAATCATAACACACTGAACAAACATCCAGAAAAAAATGGACTCAACTAAAATAAAAACAAGCAGACTCCATAGCTTTTACATACTGCTGCCTTAATTCTTCTGTATTTTCTCAAGTCTATAATACCAATTAAATTAGCATTATTATAAACAGCATATTTTGAAGATTTAATTAGAGAAACAGAAACGCTCACACTGACTGAAACTAGCAATGTTTCTTCCCAAACATCTTAAAAATGGAAAAAACAAAAGCTGAAAGAAATACAGCTACAGGTTTCATTTTAAGTGGCAGAACTGACACGTGAACTGAATTCAGCTTTCAGCAGCACACACTGTACTATGTGAAACAGAAAAAAGCAGAGGGTGTGTGCAAAATGTCTTTTCAGCACATTGAATGTAACTTTTAAAGACAGGAACAGTTCCTCTGCTGTCAAAGATTTAATACTACTCAGAGTATCTAAAAATGCATTTGAAGGGAAATAGGAAAGCAGATTATGAAGTCAGGGGGCCCTACTACTTAAGAGAGATATATACTTAATAAGAGGTATCTTGGCTGAGGAAAAAGGCAAAATATTTCAATACCGTTTTTCCATTAGACATTTCAGGGATTCAGTTTCAAATTAAGCAGTCCAGATCTTACCATACGCTCTGGAATGTCTTATCTGAATCACCAACATTGAACAATTACTTAGAAAACTGCTTACAGATTACATGTTCTGTACAGTTATTCTTTGCACTGAACTTCGTATTTCCCTCTTTTTAAGAATGTTCTAACTTTTGATTACATTAAACCACACCAAAATAATGTTAAACCCCCAGCTGCTTTTAATCTCAAAACAGCTTTCAACTGAACACCCGAGCTCCCATTTTCAGTTCTGGCCTAGAAACAATAACATGACTACTTTTCTAGATCTCCATCTTGATTCTACTCATTCCTCAAGTGACTTACTACGAATCTACAAAGTTAATCTGCTCCTCAGACACATGCTATTGTTAGAAAAATTCAACTACACGTGTATGGGGATTGTCCCCAGTCTACCCAGGTCCAGCTAAAATCCTTTCTGAAAGGCACCAAATTGATCACTTGGACGAAGTGTATAAAGCTCCTGAAGTGATTTTAAGTGTTACTACCTCATATGCAGATTAGAATTCAAGAGATCGGCCGGAGTCCCTGTGATCCTAACACAGACAGGTCATTGCAAAGACTGCTTTCGTTTTGCTAGGGCAGGAAGGTGAAATTGATTTGCCTAAACGCACCGCGTTTCTGTGCGGAAAGCGGGCTCCCCACCTTTCCCATGCATCACCAAGGTGTGCAGGGTAACGCTGTGCGGAGGAGACAGAAAACCACCACCGCTGACACGCAGCGTGCCGCTTCCCGCACAGTTAAACGCAAGCCCAAGCGAAGGGAGATGGCCAAACGACCCCAGTGAATTAAACACGTGGATCAGAGTGTAGCGCTCCTAGAACAGCTTTTCTACCCCCAGCCCGGAAGAACAGCAGGAGGAAAAGCACGGCAAGGCGGCGCCAACACCATGTAGGAGAACAGGGAAGCCGCGGGAAGCAAGACAGACGGAGGCACGCCACGTCCCGTCACGTTCTGCTCCGCAACCGCCTCCGCCTCCTCAAAGCAAAGCGGAAAAGAAAGGGAGGGCGGAAAATAACACAAGATGGAAACTTACACTCCCTCTCCTAACACGCATGCGTCGCGCCGGCGGAAACGGATGTACCGCAGCACCCGCACGAGAGAAAAGCACCCCTCGCCGCTTAAGGAATGGCTGCGGGGCGGGCCGTACGCGTGCCTTTCTGCTGAGGAGGCGTGTCGCCGGAGCGTGGGGCTACCTGCTTCTGTCCCCGGCCTTCAGTAGAGAGTGCGAGTCGGTTGCTCATTCACTCTCCCTGTGTGCATAAAACCGCCTTTCAGCCCTCCTCAGGTCGCAGCCTTTAGGAGGCAAGGCACAGCTGATAAGGTGAGGAGAGTATCTGGGCTTCTGTTGAGGTGCTTTTTGAGCAGTGCCTGGGTTCAACTATGTACAAGGTTACTCGACAGGGAAACATCCCACAAGCTTTGTCCCTGCTGCCCTTGGATCAGCATTACTGGTAGGCCACACTGGTAAATAGGGAAAGTAGCATCCCAGAGCATATCCCATTTTTGTGCTGTTGCCCGAGGTATCTCCTTTTGCCCTGCAATAGAGTCAGAGTTGCAACACTTCCATCAATTTTTCCTTTCATATTGTTTTGATTTTTAGTTTCTATGCAGTGATTGACTTTATCACTCCCTGCCTCAGTGCAGGTAATGTTCCTGTTGAATTGTCTGGCACAGACATGGGCGTTTAGCTCAGTTCAGTTCTAGAGTCAAACACAGCCCCATGGAACAGTGGGCGCCTTCCTGCGCAGTGCACACTGTGATGAGCTTCTGCCATCATGTATTTCCCCTCCACCTTATTCCTAAAGGGAAAAGCATGTTTAGTAGCTTGATCTAGTTCCGCTGGACTGCTTTTTTAGTGAAGACAAGGTCTTACATTAGAAAGGCAGGTTTCTAGCGGGCCTTTGGTTTGTAACAGAGTTCATTGCGAGTGTGGTGTTTAAGAATGTTCTCTTATAGAGCTACTTGTATGCATATCCACTGTAGAGGCATGAAGTTGCTGAGCATTACTATTACGACAGTGCTTCAGGCAATCGGATATGCTGGGCTCAAGCCCAAACTTTGAACTTTATTTTATATTCTGAGGGAAATGAGTATAACAATTAGAAGACAGGTTTGATGTTTTTGCTGGAGCCATACCACCAACAATTAATGCAAGGCACTCTTCTTATTGCTGTGTTAATGAACACTGACACAAATAGTGACCAGTACTGCAAATAGCATAACTTGTCCTGTACTCTCACATTGATGACATTGTTGTCACCAATCCATGAATGTGGTATTAAGTGTCATTACTTAATGCCAACAAAGAGCCAAAATGCCACTGCCATGGATAATACCTTGGTATCTGTACTTCTACAGCGGAGTCCCCTGCCTAATCCCTCCAAAATCACTCCATGCTGAAGTGACAGCATTGATTCCCCTGCTGTTACACATTTTGCCAGCCCTTTGTGACAGTGCACAGTGACAGCTCCCTTGTGTCAGTTGTCTGTGAAGCTACCCCGGATGTGTCCTTTTGACAGTGCATACACGTGTCTTCCAGGATTATGCAATTGATAATCCAGTACTGGCAGCTCTCCCTATATCCAACTTGATCCTGAGAAAGATACTGAATGCTCATTCTGTTTACGAAAGCAAATAGAGTATGTACAATTCCTTTACCTGGTACAAGTGAAATATTTTGCTATCACAGTGTCACTTTCATATATTCCTTACTGATTATCTTCTGCAGTAGCACCCTGAATGGCAGACAGACCTTTCCCTCAAACTACCATGCATTGCAAATGCTAATTTCTATATAGTCAATTTTGACTCTCTAAAGATTGTTTGGTACTTCCTGAAATTCTAGCATGAAGTCCCAGTGTCTTTAATGGCATTATAGTTATGTGTTGATTTCATTACCTTGCACTGATTTTTAGTTTTCCTTCTTGTCTGGTTGCTGTTACTCAACTAAGTTTTTTTATATATATATGTATATATATATATAAAAAATATTATAGAACACAAATAGCAGCAACTGTTTCTGCAAATTGACCCAATTTGAAGACAATGAAACCTGTCTCTTCAACAGCCTCATCTGAATCACCTTGCTGCCTTTAAGTTATGTGATTTTTCTGGTCATCACACCCTGTAATGATCTTACTTTTCCCTTATGACATGCTTTTTACACTAGCAAAAGCAAAGACAATCAGACTTCTGTATAGACACTTTCATTGCCATTTGCAAATGGAACTCCATTCAAATCAAAGGTTACTGCGTGAGATGATGTGCTCATCTCACCCTGATGAAGATATGCTCATTTATCCTTTTATGTGTGTTGTCCCTTGTATACTCAGCATTTTAAAACAGCATTCAAAAACATTCCCTCTTTTGAGGTTTCCTAATAAAGATAAACATTAAGACTCTTTTGTTGTCCTAGGTACAAGCTTGTGATACTGTGAAAACAAACAACACACTGAAGTATCTGCTGAAAAGAATTGAGACGTAAGTAAAGCAGAACATCAGAAAATCTGCTTAAATATGTCAGAAAGTTTTAAAACCAACAACAAAGAAACCCACCATGAATGTTATTCAGCAGTGTTTAAAACAAACTGCAAATCCTAATGTCTTAGAATAGCTCTAGTCATAATTCTCCAGTTCTGACATTGCAACTGCTGTCTGTATCCAGACAATTATGTGTTACATAAATACCTGCAGCTACTATAACTATGTAAAAAGCACATGAAGAGGTGGGCTGCTGCTAAATCTTACCAAAAAATAGACTTACTTAATATTCTGTTATTAACAGAGAAAAACAAATGCAATACACAAGCAAAAGTGAAGTGTGTTTCTAGTTAATCTGCTTCTAATGTTCAGCTGACTATGAAATCTCTTTTTGAAGAAAAGCTGGGTAGAGATCCCAGGAAAACATTCTTTATGTCACTTCTGCTTGTTTGTTCAGTGGGGCTGTTCACTTTGTTGCTTTATACTGAGCTGCTTTATACTTATACCTTTATAGTTTTTTGATTGGTTGGTTGTTTTTTCCTCCTTTGAATCCTTAGCAGGAACAGGGGCCCTTAATATCTTGTCCTTGCCAACCTCACAGTTTCACCTAAGTCAAGTCCTTATAAAGGCTGCAAAGTGATACATGAGAGTCTGTCTGGCTCTGTGATACATGGGAATTGTAGTTCATTTTTCAGTGAATATTGTGGTTTCCACTATGAAACTATTTTTATCTTAAATCACAGGTCTGTTGTGGTTTAAGCCTCTAAGCCACGCAGTTTTTCTCATTCACTCACTTCCCTCTCTAGAACTGTTATGTTATATAGCATGTACTTTCAAACAAACTTTCTTCTGCCTTTTTCCCTTCATATTTGTTATGTATCCAAGAAGCAGGAACACAGTAGTTCTGAAGAAGTAACAATGGTATCAGTAGATTCAAATCTTGCAGTTTTGTCATCGTTCATATAAAAAGATATTTCTTCTTATCGTCTGTTTCTGCTAGGTACCGTGTTTCTTTTTTACTGTGGGAAATTATATTATTCACAATCCTCAAACATCTGTGAGAAGACAAACCTTAGTGCACAGCCATCAGAAAAACCACGCAGCATTGCAGGACTTTTGTAACAAGTTTTAATTGTTTTCCTTTTTTAGTATTCAATCCTAAAGATATCTTTTGTTGATTTTATGTAGATAGAATCCAGAGCATACACTGTGCTGGATTACCACCATTTTAAGGAGCATTAATACAGTTTTAAGCATTAATACGGTTTCATGGCTACTTCACTGTTAACTGTGGTGCAGGTTTGCTCTCACCAAGTATTTTCTTCAAGCCACAATGTATTATCCACTGGTTAAGCTCAGCAACTACTTCTTTAAGGCCAGTTGTCTGTTTCTTCTAAGACTCTCTTAGTCATTTCTCTTTTCCTCAAAACCGGGCACAGTATTCATGTTTTTGGCAGAGTAACAATGACACTGCATCTAACCAAAACAGCCCCTTCTGTGAAGCCAGTCATTAATTCCTCCCTGGTAGCTTGTCATCACCAGATGTCTGCTGAGTTTACACCCTGTGCATTTCCCATGACTGCACCCACATGGCATCCACAAATGATTCTGTATTTTCAATAACAGCACCACATTCTTTACAAACCTTCCCCTTCTCTACCTCAGCAGCTGCAGCTGCTGACAGCAGAACTACAGCCTCACTTTACGTTGTGTGTTCTACCTCTCCCTTGACTGAAAGAGTCTAGAAACAGCACAAGAGTATAGTATTACCTTTACTTTAAGGATGGAGTTTCATCACTTTAAATTTCAGTGCATGGATTTTGCAGAGAAAGAAGGAGAAGTATTTTACATCCAATCGAGAAAAACATTTCCAGTTTCATATCAACAAGTAGAGTACAAAATGGTTTTGTTTCTCATAAGAAGCACTGGCAATGAAGTCTAACCCTGCCAACAACAAAGCGTATCTGAAGGAGGACTCACATTTATATGTAAGCTTGAGGAGAAACACAAGCACATTTCCCTTCAGAAATCTGCACTCACTGTACATGATCACCAGCAGTAGATGCAATTAGCTGTGTCCAATTTACATTTTGAGCACAAAGGACAAGCTTTCACAGTGTGCTTAATACAGCCAACACAACAAACTGGCTTTTCTGAACACAATGCACGGTTCTCAGTTCAAGTGGGAAACTACAAAATATATGTGCAAGGTATAATTACAGCATGTTACAAATAACATTTCAAAAGGATAATTGAGACAACACTTATTTCTTGAAAAAAGAAGCTGGTTAATCAATGTAGATTCATAGATGTATGTCATAGCATGCAATACAAAAATATATAAGCACCAATTTTCAAATCAACACAGGTTTGAGAACTTGAATTCAGATTTTAGGAGCAGCCCCTCAGCTAACTGGTAAAGATGAAGGAAAAATTTGAGGATCTGTTAATATTTTTCCAACTTATTTGGGGTCTTTCTTTCCTCTGTTATTTTACTTGCTCACTGTGGCCATTGAGACAAGTAGGAAACCAGCTAATTTAGTCAGAAAACTTAGCAGCAGTAGCAGGGAGTCTCATTTGTCATCACATGCGACAGCAGCTGTCTCCATCAAGAATGAAGTTAATCAGTACAGACTAAATAAATTAGGTAATTCTTTAGATGGTTAACAACGTACTTGGAATGAGCAAAGACCAATCTTTGTCTCCTGATACTGGGAAACTTCTGTTTTAAATATGCCAATTTTGTGGTTTGAAACTAGAGCAAGGAAGTTCTTTAATGTGTTTTTTACACAAATATTTCTGATAACAAGATATTCGGTTTACACACGGCACGCAAAGTTTTATAATTGTTGTAAGAGCTGTATCCAGACCCAGGTTTTCTTCACCTTTCTTCAGCTTCTTACATTCTATTCTTGATTATTTCAAATACTTGCCTAAGTTTCTTAAGTAGGTCAAATCTGAGAATTGTAGGAAACAAAAAAGAGAAGACCTTAGGAGCATGTTTCTTCACATAAAAAACTGGAATATACTATTCTGAGTTGATATGCTGAACACTTAGCCAGTAAATTTATAAAGATTCTGAACATCAAACAAATTTGTCCCCTCCCCAACCTCTGCACTAAGTAAAGCAGCATGTGAGCTATTCAGGAATCCTTCTCATAAATTAATTTTTGCAGCCTTGAGAACATTTAGGACCTTTTTCAGCCTCAGGTTTTGTCACTTTGCACGATGTCCCTTGCCTGAAAACAAAGATTGATGATGTCCCCATGGACATAAATGAAAGAAGAAAGTGGCTGTGTAAGCTTTATGCCTCTTCTCTATATGTTTATTATAGAACTTATATGTAAAGCAAGTAACAAAACAGGAAAAGAACTAACCTATTCTGTAAAATATGAGAGTTAACGTATTTGGAACTCTGGCCTACAGACGTAGAAGATTTAGTTTTCTCCCAGTTTGTGTCACATACTCCATCCTCAAAAGATCTGGACTGGATGAATTTGATACTGTAAAAAAAAAAAAAGTGGTATGCAGAAAGAAGAGCTGACACATGTCAGCCTTCAACTGTGGGAAGAAAGTACATCTCAGAAGGCTGCTTCATAATTCCAAGAATGATACAAAAATAAGGAAAATAAAGGCTACTACTGATACGCTAGCTTAAGGGAAAGCCTATCAGTTAATCATATCATTAAATGACTTTACTAATGGTGTAATATATATACAGTATATATACTGTGGGCATGCTGTTTTCTCAGGAATGCTGCTTGCCTGAGTGGACAGAGAGCCTGTTCCAAAGCTACCGTGTGATGAATACCCTCAGAGACTGTTAGAGGGTGATACCTAGAGTATCAATCAAAGGCTGAAAAAGAAATGGGTTTGTGCATAAAGATTTCAGTATTTATCCTACTCTTATGATCACAGTTCATTACCTCCTTCTGAAAACAATACTAAAGATTTTCAATCTGAGGTCTTTTTCAATTCTTTCTTCAAGGCTCGAAAAAAAAAGGTGGTAGATGATGCCTTTTTAACTAAAGGTGCAACAAAAACTTGAAGCAAAATCATTCTAATATAAAAAGAACCATATCTTTATCACAAAAAAGGAAGCAAGGAAGCTCTCATGTGCTACAGAAAACTCATTTAACCTTCAAAATCTGCTACGCAGTTTTGTGAGGAACCACAGCAACTAAAATACATATTACAACAATTAAATAATGAAGTAAAGGTTAGGCAGCCCGTATGTTATCTTCAAAAGTTGTCAAACAATGAATGGGAATATTAATGCAAAGAATATTCATACCTTGATGCTATCAAAGGCATACATCAAAGTGGGGTAGTTTTGCAAAATCAATGGAAAATTACTTTTGTTTTGACACTTGGCACGACATGGCTTATCAAAAGAAATGAGTTGTTTTCAAAATGTACCGAAGATATTACTTTTAATGTATTGTGCTTTACTAGGGAGGAAGAAACAGAAAACAGGAAAGTCACAAGATACTGGCAGTACTTAAAGGAGCTTAGGTAAGCACTGTTACAATCTTTGTTCTTTTGCAAGCAGCTCTAGTCTTCACACACAAGCTCTGTGTAAGGAGTATGGGTCATGGATTTACAGAATTTAGATAAAATTTAAGATTTCGTATGTAAAGGTTTCATCTTGATAAGCATCAAGTTATATTTTCTTCCTGAAAATTCTGCAACTTGATTTAAAGCTCTGTTTTATGTAGGAAAATGCTCTAAATTTCTCTTGTAAGCATTTCCTCAGAAGTAGCAAAACCAGTGATAGGTTTGCTCAAATGTATTTTAAATTTGCTGATGGACTAATGCTGAAGAACTACTCATAGCTATAAATTTACTTTCAGTCAGTAATTTGTATAACATTTCCATGTCAGTGACACAATGTCATATAAGGATGTCTTTCCTCAATCACATAAACCTGATTTAAATCAGTTATTGTTTTAATCAAGTTCTGTTGGCCAAACTCAGAGTTGTCCTTTGAATGCATGAATTACCTGATGGAAGTTTACCTTGAGAACAGTATGATGAAGTATCAGCAAACATGTAACTCATCCTTTGACAATTCTTAGTGCTTATGAAAACTGTTGTGGTGAAAACAGCTGTGTCAGCAGCTACTAAAATGCAGTTCCAATCTGGCTTGACCAGACCACAAAGAACTGAGAAAGCTGGAGAGCTTCCACACCCTGATAGCTTAAATGTTTCATGTTTTCGTATTTATGCTCCAATTTTAGTAGGTAATAAATATTCCAATATATTTAGATTTCTTTTTCCTTTGGTTTCTCTGGTGATTTCTTTTTGCAAGGTAGTGAGGGGTTTGATAATGCCTATAGGTTATGTAACCTCTATATGCACATACATTCCTTTGTGAGCACAGAGTCAATGGAAAGATACTAGAAAAAACAGTAATGAGTTTTAAATAGTAGTAAAGTACTGTCTCATAGTCATTTTTATTGCAGCATATTCTGACCTTAAATGGAACTGATATTATTACTGTAATTTTTGGTAAAGGGGAATGTTTCAAACTACTGTTTCTCAAGCTTGTTCTGAGCAGTTGCAAGGAGAGTTGTATCTTGCAGGCTGCAGCTAGGTATGGAGGAGTCCACAGAATAGCACAGCCTCTCCCTTGTCATGCATCATTCTACCTATACCAGGTAAAACTGGAAGCAGTAGTCCTCCTGTTCCTATCAGCCAGGCTGTCCCTGTGATCTGTATCACAGCATCACTGCTGTGAGGGAAGAGTAAGCCTGGGCAGTAGGTACACCACTTTTGATTTGTTTGAGATTTTAAGTAGTTTTAATGATATTAATAATAGTTTTGGTAATATGTCTGTTTGTTTAGACTTGGGAGTTTTAGTAAAGCGTGTGAGACCCTGTTTTACATTTCTTTCAATAAGAAACCCATGGAGTTTTGCATAGGTGTTCCCTGATTAATATGAGACCATGAGCAATTTTCTCTGTTAACGTATGGTTCTCATGTCTGGCATTAATCTGGGAATGGAGTAGAAGAAGCATGGCCCTGTGCAAAGGCTGACAAAAATTCACAGTCAATGTCACAGTCTCAGCACAGTCTTTTCACATTATTTCCACCTACATGACTCCTTTAGGGAAAGAAAAGGATTTCAAACTGGGATACCAGCAAAAGTGCCTCTACTGCTGCTTCGAGAGACGGAGGAGCTAAAGGTATGTGGTTCAATTGATGAATACAGTAATTAACCATAGGCTGCCACTCTGATTTTTCTTTCATCAGCATTCTGTGGCCGTGTCCTTTGTGTTCTCCCTAGAAATTACCCGCAAGTGAGCTGAACCGAGACTAACCTTCCAAAAATACAAGCCACTGAAATTAATCAAACGCTGTATTGCTAAATTCAAGAGGAGGACCAAGATATTTGAGGTTTAGATTCATTCCTTTATAAGCCTTCTGACTGGCTTCATTATAAAGTCACTCATCTTCTAGAACATAATGATTCTGTCGAGAAATTCACAGGTTTTTAAATTGTTTTGCTTTCATACTTTTTGCATAAAAAGATTAGAATGCAAAGCAAAACTGCACAGCTATCAGAGGAAACTTTGAAGCAAAGCAAAATTAACATGAGAAGCAAGTAGAGAACTACAGAGAAAAAGGGTGCTACTCAAGAAACAGTAGTATTAAGATCCTGTAGTTGGCAAGACAGCAAGCCTAGACTGATTGCCAACAGAATGGCAACAAAAACGTTCAGATAAATTCCAGTCTCATAGACATTGGGCCACATGGAACCATTTAAATGCAATGTAGTGTTCTTGCCTAAAGAAGTGGTGGGAAAAAAGTATTTATTTTCTTTTGGTAGAGGGGAATATTATATTTGGTAGAGAGAATGGCTAAAAGCTATGAGCAGAATTTTAACCTAGATTGGCATTTCTACTCAGGCAAAAAGGGTTGTTGTAGCTGATCTATTTTATGATTCTTGTAAGATGGGGAAGGATTCTCTAGTCCTCACTCATTCCTCTGTCACTCTGAAATGCACAGGTAGCTACTCTCTGCTTGAAAGAGAAGTAGTATGTAGTTTGATCTGGTAACACACTATGCACTGGGTAGCATAGGAATAGAATCATAGAATCAACTAGGTTGGAAAAGACCTTTAAGATCATCAAGTCCAACCGTTAGCCCAGCACTGTCAAGATCACCACAAGATCACAGGTTTTGAGCACTTCCAGGGATGGTGATTCTACCACTACACTGGGCAGCCTGTTCCAATGCCTGACCACCCTCTCTGTAAAGAAATATTTCCCAGTCTTCCAGTCTTAAACCTCCCCTGGCGCAGCTTGAGGACGTTTCCTCTTGTCCCGTCACTTGTTACTTGGGAGAAGAGACTGACCCCACCTCACTACAACCTCCTGTCAGGCAGTTGTAGAGAGCAGTGAGGACCTCCCTGAGCCTTCTCTTCTCTAGACTAAACACCTCCAGTTCCCTCAGCTGTTCCTCATACGACTTATTCTTCAGACCCTTCACCAGCTCCATTGCCCTTCTCTGGACCTGCTCCAGCACCTCGATGTCTCTCTTGTAGTGACGGGCCCAGAACTGAGCACAGGACTCGATGTGCAGCCTCACTAGTGCCCAGTAGAGAGGAACGATCACTACCCTGGCCCTGCTGGCCACACTGTTTCTGATATAAGCCAGGATGCGTAGTAGGATATGTAGAAATTCAGTTAAAAGGCTATCTTGAAGCTACAGTGTTCAAATGAACACAGCTCTACCCTTGGGCAATGAGAAGAAATCATAAGCAACTTATTTAGCTGAAAAAGAAAGTCCCTGTATTTTTTCCTAATTTGTGACTTTTCTGACTTTTACCCATTTCTGTGATCTATCTCCACTGGGAGCAAAATCTAGCCGTGGCTGCTGTAAAATTTGTATGTGATGTTTAATAAATGGCTCTTGGTTTCAGCCTCTTTTCTATAAGATGTCATTTGAATTTTAATATATTTAGCATTAAATATAAGGCCTATCCCTGTGTATTTTCCCTATTACAAAAAATGCAAACATACTACTTGAATGCTATGAAGGATTATAGATGAAGAATACTAAGACACATAAATCTCCATTTTACAAAGAAGCTGTTTTAAAACAAAGTTGGAATGATCACTGCTGATTTTTATGACAGGATTCTTTACTTAAATTTCTTATATAGCTACTATCTGTGTGATAACTCCCCATGGTTAAGTACACAAAAGCAAGATTAGAATGATAGGTTAGATTTTTGCCTTTACAGGCAGTAGCTGAGGTGATTGTTTTATATATAATATTAAATGGTTGGAGCCAATCGAGGTATTGTTTTTATTTGACTTCAGCATGGCCTTTGACTGAGGGTCAGAGGGATGAATTTAACCTGAATTTTAGCTTAATTTCAAGTTCAGGTTTTTTAGATTTCTTCTGTGCTTCGAGCATGCAGAAGCCCATTAAAGTATATATCGCAGCTCGCTTTAGAAAATTACCTTTGTCTGAAATATCCAGTATGGTCACCCTTGACTTAGAAAAGCGTGAAGAATTTCATGCAGAAAGATTTCCATCATCTTGCACAACAGGGGGCATACTGTGTGCAGTAATGAGCTGGACATAACAGCTCAAATGCAGTGAGGATTTTAACTTTGAAGTCAATACTGTTTCTGTAATCAAACATCAATAGTATTAAATAACAGAGAACTGCTATCATGGTGAAATATTCCACTTACAAACGCACAATAAATATGGTGCATATTTAATATTCAATAAGATACATGTCTGCAAGAGATGATTTTGTAAGAATTCATCAGGTTCTCCTCTCTGCATAACAATGAGCCATCCTACTTTCCAGAGACATGGACATGCAGAGAAGAAGCAATGGTCCAGAACCAGAGCACAGTTCTCTTTATCAGTGGTTTTAAACATTATACTCTAACAAAAAACCTGTGATATAGGGCAAAGTAACACCCAGTACTTACAGGCATCATTCTGTTCCACTCCCTCCTCTTACAGGAACAGAGAGCTTCCGGTAGCTCGTGGGCTTGAAATTCAATTCACTCTACCCAGCATAGATTACTGGTACTGTTGTACTAGTGTAAAACCAGAAAAAGCAAGCTGTGAAACAAGCCTGTTCTGATACCATAGCAGGTGTAATACGAGGCCTTTAGCTGACACATTCAGGTACTTGATGGTGTTTGGTGACTGTATCGTATAAACGTCTGGTTGAAAGAAGCAAACTTTGAGCCCTCATTGTATTTACTTGCTATTACACTCGGCAGGTCGCAGTAATGCATTGCCGCACCAGAGACAGAGCTGTTTCATATTTGTTAATGCTGATGGCCATATTTGTTGATTTACTTTAATATCACATTTTGTAACAAACCTGTAGTAAATATTTAGGGATCTTCATTTGATATTTAGATAATCTGTCTGTTTATTACTTTAGTTATTCTTGGTAGAAAAAGGGCTTTTACATACTTACAAAAGAAGACAAACAAATTGGAAGGTGTCCTGCTGGCACATGAACAGTTAGGAAAGGATGTAGACAGTACATCCTTAGACTTTTGTGTTTATTTCCATGCTACAAACTGGCTAGGATATTTTATTCAATGCAAACACTGGCAAGAGATGAATATTAACAAAATGATCCCAGATGAGTAGCTCCAGCTCATTGTTATGACCATTTCTCATGCAACTGCCTATTTTAGCGGTTGAACAATTGCTCCTATTCCTGACTTGAAAGTATCAGTTCCTTTTCTGTGAAGACTCTCACAAGCCAGGAGTGACAGTGGGAAATTGTATAGTATGATGATATAAACTATATAAAAAATCATCATTTTGAAGATTAATCTTTTATTCATAACCATAATTTTCATGCTATTGCATCTCTATTTATCAGCCTTCATAGCATGTCAGTTTTCACATTCATTCTTTTGGCATTATAGCTTCTACCAGCTTAGCCAATAAGACAGATACTCAATATCTCTAACCAAACATGCATTTTCTAGAACATAAGATAAGCCAAATGGAAACTGAATGATAAAAGTACTGTAATCACCATCCATATTAATAACCTGTAAAAGTAGACGCTTTAAAATGTAGTCTACATATAGTCCTTTTATGTAGTATATGGAGGTCTTTTTTTATTATCATTATTGATCCTGAACGAAATAGTTAAGAAAATAGCTTTTACAATAAAAAAGCTACAGCTGGACCCATGATATTTACAACAAACTTTGGCATCAATGCACTTAATGCAGTCTGGTTTTTCTGTGTTAACCTTAAATTTTAAGAAATTCAAAAGTTCTATTGATCTGGCAATTAGAAATAGCACAAAGTACTTGGAAAAGTCCTGTCTTGTTATATCTATAGAGAGACATTGAATTACACAACATGAGAAAACAACTCGCATAAGAACTCAGTTTGCAGGTCGAAGACTCCCAACTAATAGATTGAACTCTGACAAGAAAAGGCACTATGTTCTTGACCCAGCCTTAACTGACAAGCCTGCAGATATATGTGCCACAGTCCCACGTTAGCTTTCAACTACACTTGCAAATACGTATCAGTATCCATTTCCTGATCATCTGCAGAGTGCTGTTGAATTAGTAAACCTCTTTGGACGCTACATTTAGATGACACCCCAACTATCTGCATGATGCAAGTTTTGTTTCTCTGGAGTAACCATTGTTTAAAAACTACTTAGAGACACCCACACCTATACTCTAATAGTACTCATGGCATAGCAGTAGTATTTTTTAGGGTTTTTTTCCTAGGCATTGCCCCATAATTCCAAAAATAGCAACTGGTATCAAGGAATATCAACAATAAAAACTTGAGTCCTTTTGTTTTGGAATTAGGGTTCTTTAATGTCACAGTTTATGGATTTTTTTTTAATTACTTAATGATAATAAAATACTGTTTGAATTCTTCTGCTTCATTCTTTGAAGAGCCTTGTGGATGGAACAATGTAAAAGAAAAAAGAACATTTATACAAATGAGAATGTGAATATATCAGATACATTGAAAGGATATGTTGTCCGTAAGTATTTTTATATTATTTTTTGAGCAAGGGCACATAAAGGATTCACTCAGGTTGTTCATTAACTCTAAGACAGGAAAATCTTAATTTGACATTAATTCTTTCTCTGTGTGAAAACATTTCTTACCTGGACTATATTGCCTCAGTTCAGCAAACTTAGGCAGAAGAATAATGTTACTGTGTTGCAGCTTCTACTAAATCCATGGGTCTAGTTCTAGGCTTAAAGTTAAATCCATGTGTAAATGCAGAACGAGAATAAAATCCTAACCCAGCTGAAGTTGATGGCAAAATTCCCATAGGCTATAGTGATGCCAGCCCTTAATCACAGAGTGTTCATATTAGAACACCTGCATCTAACAACCCTCCTTAAATTACTGCTTCAAATTCCGTTATTTTAAATACGCAAAACTGCAGAGCCATTGTTCTAATATAGCTGTATATATGAAAAATACATAAAGTACATACTTCCATATTTTTATGAGGCAGTCACAGTTTAATATACAAATTCTACATAGAAACATCCCTTAGTCACAAATATGGCAACCCAATCCATTTATGAAATGACAGGAGGAAAAGGTCACATGATAAATGAGAGCTAAAAGTACAAGCATCTACATCTGTAATACTGAACAAGAGAAATAATAAGGGAGAAGGCAAAACCAAATTCCAGTTAAGTGTATAACCTGGAAGAAGAGATGAAGAAAATAAATACAAGGTAGATAGAAGAAAACAAAGATCGTCCTAAATCAAAAAGTCAACTGATACAGGCCAAAGAGAAAAAGAACTGCTCAAAATCTACGTTTTTTCCTGTATTTAATATAAGAGGGGAGCATGGAGCTCAGGGAGATAAATATTAATGAAGCTTTGGGAATATCGAGCAGCAGAATTAACAAAAAGCAGGTAAAGTAATATTTAGGTAATTTAAATATTTATGATTCAGAAAGTCAAAATCATATGCAACCAAAGGATCTTAAGGAATTGGCTGAGAAAGATCTGACAGACATCTTTGAGACCTCATGGAAAAAAGGTTAGGTACCAAAGAACCTAAGAGGGATGAATCTCAGGAAGCAGAAAAAGGTAAAAAATGGAGAATTTCAAGCAACTTCCCTCTATTCCCCGCAATGCAAAATACCACAGTAGATATATAACTAAATAGTGTATCACTTAATGCACAGCAACATCAGAGTGCAATGTCAGAGCCATCAGTTTTGAAACTGTAAATTCTGTGTCTCTGTCCATCTCTCTGGTTAATGGCATTCAGTCTCAATCACTGCTGGATAAAAGTAAAAGCTGCTGATTTTCAAAAAACCTCAACCCACAGTATTTGGAAATAAACTGACTATTTACATAATAAACCCGAATATTTAGCTACAGATCTGTAGAAACTGACAAGTTAAACAACAAAGATTATAAAAGGAAACAATCAAGATGGCTGTTCTCCAGGTTCAGCCTAGAGAAGAGAAGCCCCTGGGGAAACCTTATTGAAGACTTTCAGTACCATAAGGGGCCACAAGAAATCTGGAGAGGAACTTTTTACAAGGGCATGTAGTAAAAGGACAAAGGGGAATGGCTTTAACCTGACAGAAGGGAGATTGAGATGAGATCTTAGGAAAAAATTCTTCCCTGTGAGGGTGCTGAGGTGCTAGCACAGGGTGCCCAGAGAAGCTGTGGCTGCCCCATCCCTGGCAGTGTTCAAGGCCAGGTTGGACGGGCCTTGGAGCAAACTGCTGTAGTGGAAGGTGTCCCTGCCCATGGACAGGGGTTAGAACGAGATTATCTCTAAAGTCCCTTCCAACTCAAACTGTTCTATGATTCTATGAAATAAAATTACTTAGAATTACACATCTGTTTTAAAGTTCTTAAGTGTACAAGTTCAGTCCCAGCATAAATGACACTCATGGAAAGCAACACAAGGTATAACATAAATCTGAGTTAGTAACTGTCTGTTTGAATCACATGATCTTGCCAAGATCCCTCTTTTCACTTAGAGGTTAGTTTTTAAGGTCACTATTCAAGATATATTACTTTGTAGGACAACATTTTGGCATGCAAAAGTGATTCCTGTCTTGTGGGCTTGCCACCCCTATCTTCTTTTCATCCCATTCACAAATTGTTCACCTACTGAATTAGAAACCACTAGGAGTTTGACACTTATTCCTGTATCGTGGTTTAAGCCTCTCAGCCATGCAGTTTTCTCACTCACTCACTCACTCGCTCCTCTTTTTTCCCCCTGCTCCCGGAAGGATGGGAAGGAGAATCGGAAGAATGCAACTTCCACAGGTTGAGATAAGAACAGTTCAGTAACTAAGGTATAACACAAACCACTGCTGCTTCCACCAATTATGATGCAAGAGAAATACAAAGAAAGAGAATACAACCGCTCACCAGCTGATACCAAGCCTGACCCAGCAGCACACGCCCACCCTTCCGGGTCTCTGCCCTCTGTTTTTACATCCTGGACATGACGTGCTGTGGTGTGGAATACCTCTTTGGTCAGTTTGGGTCAGGTGTCCTGTCTCTGCTGCCTTTTCGGCTTCCCCTCCTCCCTGGCAGAGCATGAGGCTCAGAAAGTCCTTGGCCAGACCAAAACATTGCCAAGCAATAACTGAAAACACTGGTGTTATCAGTGCAGTTCCCAGACCCAAAGTCAAAAACACAGCGCTGTACCAGCTACCAAGAAGGAGAAAAACGACTGCTGCTGCTGAACCCAGGACATCCTATCAGAAGTTGTTCCAGTATGTCACTTCCTCAATGACCAGAATCATGCTTCTAATTTCGAGCTAAAAACTATGCATAGGCAATGTGAAACTATCCCTTATCAGCAATACTTTTAATTTCAGTAGCTATTACTTTTTATGTCTGATGTTTATCTCTCTGGAGTTTTTTAAAACATTAATCAGAATCTTTCTCAGTTTTGGTGGCTAAACAAGTCAAATTCTTTATATCTTCTCTAGTCACATTAATAATCCTGTTCTTTCAGCCTGTATTTCTCTGCTATATTCAAGATCCGGTCTTTACATCACTGTCGAAGTGCAATAATATTTCCCATGCCCCCTGATTCATCCTAAGATGTTGTTTTCCTTTCTCACTGTTTTGCAGTGTTCCTTACATTTATCCTGAATTGATGAAGACTCCTTGATCTCTTTTTGTAGACTCCTGTCAGGTAGAAGCCAAAATTCTTCTTTATGTCTCTGAACCCATGATTTCACAGTATGCAATATTAAGTCCCATTTTATTTGTATTTCTGAGATCATCAAATCACCTAAATTGTCCCAGATGATATACTGGTCCTCTCCTGTATTGATTCTATCTCCCAATTTTCTGTTTTCAGGAAATTTCATTACCACATTTTTTCTTTCTATGCCATGCTCATTAATGAAATATTAAATCAGTCTTTGAAGAACTCCATTAACTCTTCTCCTTGCAGTGCTTTCACTTTAAATTGTTATCTCTTCTTTAGCTGTTTCTTTGCCTACTTTAGATTTCTTGTACTATTCCCCAACTTCTCTTTCTTAACCAGTAATTTCCCAAATGGAATTATATCAAAAACCTTTATGAAATCCAGATAAATGAGACCTACTTCATTTCCTTTGTCAAAAATCCGTTCGTTTATCTGAGAGAAAATATCAGATGTTACTAAAGTTATATTTTGCTGAGTATATTTGGATATATTTGTTTTTTCTTCTGCATTTTGATGCAACTTACAGTAGCTTTCTCAGTTTCAAAAACAACTACATGCTGCACTTACCCACTATCTGCATGCTGTTCAAATTTTCATGAGGATTTTAGTATGCAGAGGCAGTGCTCATGCTTATCAGCTACATTAACACAATGGCTCTTTTGGAGTCATTACAGTTGATCGTGCCAAGTGATCCATGGATTATATACTTTTATAAGGTCTGATGCACTTGCAAACAAAAGGTTTTTTCCTTTGCGTTTCTGTTTCTCAAGAGACATCGTTTCTCTCTCTTACCCCCCCCAATCATCCTTTAATATCAATGCAAAGCAACCAAACAAAGGAAACCAAGCCACAAATATTCTACCTGTGATGATGTGATGAATACACTTAATCTTGGAACAGAAAAGTAATTTCTGACTTTTTTATATGTTGTTTGTGGCTGCTGTTCTCTGCTTCTGTAGTACAGAAAGGCCCTGACCCACTCTCGGGATCATAAGCACATATGCAAATTCAGTCCCTTTTTTAACCATGCCTCCAAGACATAAACTGTTCCCTGAGGAGAGCACAGTGTGTTTTTGTGTCTTTTGTATCGTGTTTCTGCTTATCCCTGATTCTCACCATTCCCAAATAAAACTGTATTCTGAATCACATCCATGTTACCATCCATCTGTGCTCCTGCCCCATCCTGGTAGCCATGGCCTCTGAAACTGAGAAAGGAGACTTAGACAATGTCCAATGATGCAGATTATTTAAGGTACTTGGGAAATTGTCCTGCCTAATGGTAGTTTTCAGACCATGCTCTAAAGTTGGGAAAAATCGAGAAGGGAATAGAAGAGGAATGATGCCTTCAGACAGATTTCCATGCTTATCTGCAGACAAGACACCTGTGAGGATCTCAGGGAAAAGGACATGCTAGAATAAGCCAGATTAACCAAAAGTAATCCCTGTGCTGAGTGGAAAGACTAATTATCATTAGCTACACTGCTTGATTTACCTGTTTCTTAAACTGAAGCCTCTGAATTGTCCCCGCTATATTCATGCAAGTTCCTTGCCTAACCCCTTGAGTTCTGGATAAACCCAGTTCATTTGCTGGGCAGAGAAACAGTAATATAGACTAAAGGGCAGTGTTATACAGTGTAGACACAATACAGTCTGAGACAAGTTTTATACCTTCCATGTGACGCAGAGCTCCTGTGGTAACATCCATCTTCACACTCTCACTTCATCCCAGATTCAGTGCAGATACAGGCAGCCTGCACTAGAAGCCATTAACTCTACTTACTACGTGCACAAGACAGTTACTATGTGGTGTTACCTGCTGCACACATAGTAAAGACAGTAGTAATGTAACCAAAGACATTGGCTAGCAATAGGGGAACAGTGAAGTTTAATGAAAACAAAACAAAGCACCTGGAGGAACTCAGGGTTTCATCATACGCAAAACAAACAAAAAAACACAAACCAAATGCAGCTCCTTCAAAATACAGGTACTGATTCTGCAGTGATATGTCTGAAGATAATTAGTTAGAACATCAAAGAAGATCCCCATAAAAAGCTCTGCTCCAAGTTCCTTAAATGAGAAAATGTGATTTAACAAAAGAGCTTTAACATCCTTGCAAATCAGTTTGTAGACTTCTCACCAAAGAGTGAAGGCTGTGTTTGGAACATGCCTGTGAGCATGTTCCAAACACAGACCTCCTGTGGGACCACAGAAGTGAATCTTACTTTCCCTGAACATTTGTTACTTATTTGTAGAATGGGTAATGCATTCTCCCTTTCTTCATCCATTGTATGGTCTGTTTAGATGTTAGTTTCTTTAAAGAAAAAATTGCCTCTCACAGCAAGGGAGAAAGAGTGCAGGCTCAATAATAATAACACTGAGACCTAGATATTGTCTGACAAAGGAAGATGGTTTCCTCTTTTTCTCCTTGCTCATCAGCCAGGAGTATCAGGATGTGCAACCCTTTACAAGTCAGTGGGTTTATATAATGGAAGGCTACATACTTGAGTAACCACAGGGGCATTGAGTGGCTTTTAACAAAGGATATAAACTGTATTTGAATTAGGAGCAACTGACATTCAGGGTCTCCAACAGTGCAGGTAATATGGGCTTGTAAGGAATTAGGAAGTACTTACTAAGTAGAAAACTCTGCAAAGTACTGACCAGAAAAAGAATATATGAGGACTATTGTCAGTAAGTTCTTCGAGTCATCATCACAGTGATCTGAAAAAAAATGCCACACTTGCTGAAATGCATCAATGGAAAGAAAAAAACACAGAGTCAGGGAATAATAATGAATAATGATGAAAAGACTATAAAATCTTCTGTATAGAAGCATATAAAATCTTGTTTATAGAAGCATATAAAATCTAGTTCCATCTGCAGTATTGCAGTAAGCTTTGACTACCTTATCATGTATGGGATGCTATCAGTCATAGAATCATAGAATAGTTAGGATTGGAAAGTTCCTTAAGATCATCTAGTTCCAACTCCCCTGCCATGGGCAGAGACACCTCACACTAAACCATGTCACCCAAGGCTCTGTCCAACCAAGCCTTGAACACCACCAGCGATGGAGCATTCACAACTTTCCTGGGCAACCCATTCCAGTGCCTCACCACCCTCACAGTTAAGAATTTCTTCCTCATATCCAATCTAAACCTTCCCCTGTTTAAGATTGAACCCATTACCCCTTGTCCTATCACTACAGTCTCTCATGAAGTGTGCCTCCCCAGCATACCTATAGGCCCCCTTCAGATACTGGAAGGCTGCTCTGAGGTCTCCACTGCAGCCTTCTCTTCTCCAGGATGAACAGCCCCAACTTTCTCATCCTATCTTCATATGGGAGGTGCTCCAGTCCCCTGATCATCCTCGTGGCCCTCCTCTGGACTTGTTCCAACACTTCCATGTCCTTTTTCTGCTGAAGACACCAGAACTGCACCTTACTCCAAGTGAGGTCTCATGAGAGCAGAGTAGAGGGGCAGGATCACCTCCCTCGACCTGCTGGTCACACTACTTTTGATGCAGCCCAGCATACGGTTGGCTTTCTGGGCTGCAAGCACACACTGCAGCTGGCTCACATTCATTTTCTCATCAACCAACACCCCCAAGTCCTCCCCCGCAGGGCTGCTCTGAATCTCTTCTCTGCCCAACCTGGAGCTGTGCTTCTAGTAGGGATGTATCGCTCCTGGGCTTGCAGCAGGTGATCCTTGAATATCAACCAACAGTCCTGGAAGGGTGCAGTGCAGAAAGTCAGGGTGATTCCAGAGTCTTTGATACAAAGCAGTTCTGAGGAGTTAGGCTTGTTTTCTCTGGGAGACTTAAAGGGCACTCTGATATAATAGAACTCAAGGTGACACAAAAGTATTAAAGTTACCGTTGTAGTCAGCTACGGAGAACCAGCCACCTCTGAGAAGCACAGAGCTAAAGGTCTGGGTCTAAAAGAAGGACTGGAGGGTAAAATAACTTACTCAGGAGAGCAACTTACTTATTTCCTCTCTCTTTTGGGGATCCAGATTATTGTTTGATCTCCCTTGTGCCATGTAACTCCCATTTGTCACTGTACTGATGAAGACAGCTCCTAAGGAGTGCTAAAGTCACTCAAAATAATTCTCATTATAGGAACAGCACACTGTTAGGACATAAGTTCTATATTTCTGTATCATCTTTTTTATTGTGATTCCTATATATGAACAAGACTGGGGATAGAAATGCCACAGAGGCATATAAGAACAGGTTATCTTAGGAACAAACAAGAGTTCTTTTCCTCTGCTGAGCAACTAGATTTTTCCTGTGCCTAAGTAAACAGGTTATAATAGGGCAGTCTTCTAGTTTGAATGTTAAAAACGTCACTGTTGACCTCTTTTTGTCTCTTTACAACATCCCTCAGCCCAAAAGATTATTTTGTGCAATAACTTCCCATGCTGTCAGACTTTTCATTTTGTATTCCAATCATCCTTGGGCAGATATGCATCCTCTCAAACACGGAACCATTTCAGTTTCATGTGTTTGGTAATTGTAAGTTGGTAAGAGTAAGAAAATATGTATTGTATCCTTATAGACTTTCAGAAACTGTGGAAATGAACATATGCTGTTAAGACTGACTTGTCTGTCAGTCAAAAAAACCCTGATCATTTTGGCAGGCTCAAATTCAGCACTTACTGAGTTACTTCACCATTATTGTACTAGCAAACCAGCATGATTAGTAACTCAAACCTCTTGGAAAGAGGAATACATTTGAATGTTCCTTTGTAAAATGACTGTGAAGGAGTATGGATACTTATGTTTTATGGAACAAAGAATGTTAAAATACTGGAGGACTAGAATACTGATCAATACCTTAGAATCACAGTTGCTCAAATGATTTCACTTGCACAGCTATAAAAGAAAGTATAGTTTTGTATAGTTAGTTGTAACAGACTCCAGAACTTCACTGTTCATTAATATTACTGTATTTTTTAGTCATTGTTCTAATCATAATATAAAGTTAAATAATTTATAATTCCCACCGAATTGAAAATGCCCTCCAGTCAACAGGTACTATTAAAACTATTGAAGTTATTTGCAGATGAGAGTATGAAAAGCACAGAATTACACCTTTTTACACCTCCAGTTACCCACCTGATACCAATTCAGTAAGAACAAGCTCTTCTACAATGCTTATAGTGGACTTGACTGAGATAACTGAATGTGACTTGAGACACTGACTGAGATAACTAAATGTGACTTGAGACACTGACACCACATTTAATCCTCAGACTCTCTTCACTTGCCTCTTGAAGTCTGTAAATGCAGAACTTGTCCACCAGCAATTGATCATGATCATAAACAGCCAAGTAGTGATTGATCATGATCAGCAATGCCTTTCGCAGGGCTGAGCAGCTCAGAGTCTGCTCAAATTTGCCAAAATGGTTGAATGCACAAACTGGAGACATGACAGATCCCTACTGAGTTTTCTCTTTTCCTGAGGAGGACTTGACCCTGCAAATTCCATCATGTTGTCCTCAAAACCAATAGCCTGAGAGAGAACAGTCATCTCTTGAACTTACAGAACAATGCATGCAGAAATTGAGTATTAATTGAAAAGTCAATGTATTTGTAGAGAGAGATAAAAATAATGAGTGCAACCTCTCCATTTGGGAAGTGAGGAATCCTAGGTGCTTTCTCGGAATGACTATTTATTTTGAATTAGGTATATTATTTTAGATAGGTCATGTCAAATGGAAATTATAACAATCAAAACTAAAAGCAACTCTCAAAATCCATCAGGCTGCTAAAAAACAGAAGGATGAAGATGTGTCTTAAAATCTGCTGAAGCTGGAAGGAGATTTGAGTCTGTGTCTTTTTTGTCCTTTACACTCTGTGCCTTGATCATCACTTCTTGGTGTATCTTGTGAAAAGGGATCTGAAGTACAGAGCCAGCCATGCACATCTGTAGAGCTTTGAGGGGGGAAGTGCCACAAATAAGTGGATATTAGGAAGTAACTTTTTGTCTCCTTGGCGTTTACTGTTAGTTACATCAGGTAGCATCTTAATATTAATGTAGCATTGAAAGATACCAACTTCTTCCCCTTCACTGGCATAGGGAGACTGGTTGTTTACTTTAGTAGGGAACAAGAAGCTCCAGTGGTAAGCCAAAAAGTAGGTATTGCATGCTGAGCCTAGGTCACCTTTGTAGAAGGGTTATTAATTATTTAGTGATTCTGAGGAATTCTGCCAGCTCCAGTTGTTCTGATGAATTTTTAATAAATAACTATTAACATAAATGGGAAGTAGAAATTGCTTGCATTATGCTATATGCAGTAGTAGCAATGAGAGACTTCTGCGCTAAGGTCCAAGATATGCTGCTTACCTAAAAGCAACTGACAGCTGCATGATGCAGTTCTCCTGGGAGTGTCTTAAAAAAGCCCAACATCTTTTCACCATAAAGGAGTTCTATTTTAGTTTCCAAAAAGCACCTGAGGCAGGTAAGTTACCTGAAGAACTGACAAGAATAAACAGTATTTTAGTGATCTTCTCCAAAGACTTACCTGGAGATGGAAGTGTGCACTATGAGAAAATTCAATTGAGCCAAAGGGACTTTGTTTCCTAAAAACATCAGGCAAAAATAAACTCCTGTTAGGAGAGTGTTGGTCTTCTTGAAGCACAGTACTTACTGAAGACATTTTTAAAGGTTTAAAGACCAGAACAGTAATTTAAGGGTTCATTATCACTAGAGGAATTACAGTGCTTTCTGCTTTCCAACAAGTTAGAAAACGTTTAATAGGTGTTTGCATTAAATTAGGTTAGTTTAACACTTTTGACAGGACAGTGAGTCAAGCACAGCACTGCATTTGATGTGTCTGGACCTTCACCCCAGAGCAGACAGAATGGTTCTAAATTCAGAAAAAAACATCTACTTGAACGAAAACTAGAAATGAAACTTTTTAATTAGATGCTACTTGAAACAGCTTTAAACAAAACTACATTACAGTGTTTTGTACAGAGCTATCCCATGCTGCCTCTTTCCTTGCAGGCAACTGATTGCTTCCAGCCAACTCATGGCTTCCTAAGTCACTGAGCAAATTCTCAGTGTTTCCCTCTTGTCCCTGAGAGGGTCTCTTCATCTTTTGTGAGGTTTCCCAAACTTCACCCTTCCCATCCTGCAGTGGTTTTGCATGAGCTTCAAGCCAGCATCTTCTTTCTGTGTATCTTTTGCCTGCCTCGTGAAGCCTGGAACTGTTTGTGTCTCACCATAATCAACAGCTTCCCCAAGGAAGGAGCCTGCACAACCTCTCTGCAAGGCTCCACCCAGACAGGCTTAAAAGAACATAAACACAATCCTGAAGACCTAAATAAAACAACTACCATCTGTCATGCTAGCATTGCCCCATATGTGTAACCACCTTTTCTTAGTCCTTTCAACTGATTTTCTACCATACCCAAAGATGCATTTGTCTTATTAAAGAATTTTAGCACCTCATGGGTGCCATTTCATAGAATCATAGAATAGGTAGGGTTAGAAAGGACCTTAAGATCATCTAGTTCCAACCATTTTAAGTGCAATCCGTGCAAGTACCCAAATAATAACAGCCTACTACTTCCTAATCAGCAGTAGATCAGCTGTACAGTTAAGCTGTTTTTATCAGAATAATCTGTAGTTCTTTTAGTCCTTTCTGGCTGTGGAAATTTGTCTGCTCTTTGTTCAAAGATCGAACCTTTCTGAGTGTAAAGAAATTCTAAGAACTACTCTCATTTTACAGAACATTTCAAATCATTTTCCTGCCTAGGGTATGAATCAAAGGAGAGCTTGTCCTATGAAGAATTAGGCCAAAAAAAATTACAATGGTTAAGTATACTATTTTAAATTGTATTTCATATCTTAATCATGGCCTTATTTCAAGCAAAAGATCACAGGATGAAAGACAGGTCAACAGGCAACTTGAAAACCTGTTGATTGTATAGCATAGAGGGTTACAAAAGACTGTATGAAATACAATAAATTGGCACTGCCATTGACTATTTGTGCAGGCTTGGGCAGATCATGTAATCTCATGGAGCCCCAGAAGCTCTGTCTGTCTAGAATGGGTGATTCTGCTTTTTCCTATCTTTTGTCTGTCCTGCTTATTTATATAACAAGCTTCTCTTCTGAGGAGTACAGTAGATTCTCTCAGCAGTGATGTAATGCAAATCCATGAATGAAAAGCTGTGCTGCCTAACAGTATGGGTCCCATGACATTAAATTTGTCATGCCTTTATAACATTCTTCTAACCATAACCTTATTAACGTGATAAACTCCTGATTCTCATAATAAAAGTACAAGTGAAAGTGATAACATGGAATTTCTCTTCATTTTGGCCCTATGGGACCATAACTGACAGTGCAGCTCTTGAAGCTGATTGACAGCTCTAGCTCCAAGATGAACAGCAACCTTATATTAAGTGTCCTGCCTTAGAAGGACAAGAAGCCTCCTACTTTACTGGCTGCAGGCAGAGGAAAACTAGAGACTGTGAGGAGAAGATCATCTGGATGATATGTAGTCAGAGGATGCTGAATTTCCCCCTTTCTTTTATCAGTGTCAGTTAGCTGCAGTACCTCAGTGGCGTTGTATCAGTGTTAAACCATCCAAGTGATGGAAAAATGAAGTTCAGACTCAGTTGCCACAGGCAGGTATATGAGCAGCAAAAGTGCTCAGCTTCAGCCTCAATTACCATTTAACAGACATGAGATACTTTCCTTTCTACTGTCACTCATGTTTCTTTCGTGTCATATACTGATACGTTGTATTATAGGCACTTAATTTGCTCATTTATTATTGCAATATCATAGCACATTACAGAGTCAGATCATAAGGTGAGAGAGAATGGTTTTGTCTCTGCAAGCACAGCTGTATAGGTTACTTGGTACTCTGGAGGCAGGAGGGGGAATGACAGTAAATAATAAGTAAGGAAAATAAAAACAGATTTAAAAGCACGTAACATTTGGTAAGAATTTTTTTTTATAGCCATGGCTTTGGGGGAAATTACTTTTATGGCCAGCTTTTCAAGAAGCCTGCGCAAATGTGCGTATAGTGTTTGCAGGTGCACCTATCTGTATGCAAGGCATGACTGGCTAAAGAAAAATCTTTCAGCAGGCTGAGTTTTTCTTCCTACTTGCTTTTAAAACACAGGTCTTCTAGGTAAGAAACAACAACCTCCAGCTATGTAGTTGGACGAGTAACAAAGGCTCAGCATCTCCTGTATTAAACTTCCCAGACAAATCCAGTACTGAATTCTGTATATCACAGTGGATGCAACTGGGTGCAGAATCTTGAATAGACCCTGGCCTTAACATATAGATGACTTCATCTAACTTAGATTTGCATTTTCTTTCCCTCTCTTCCTGCTCCCACCCACCCCACCCCCCATTTATATGCAGACATGACACACACATGCACATACACATGTGTGTGTGTATGTACATGTGTGTAAGTTTATATGACTGCATGTATATGCATAGACACACCTACAGAGAGAGAAACACGGACTGTGTATTTCAAAAAATGCAAATCTTTACCATTCAATCATAACCTGACTTCAAGTGATGTATTTAATCATGCTAGAAAAGGTACAAGTTGATAATTTTATTCAAATGAGGGAATTGAACAGAACTTGGAGGTTAGAAGTCCTGGAGGCTGATTGCCTGGGGTTGAGAGCATGTATTTATAAGCAATTAATGGCATGCTTAGATTTTTTTTTTCTCCTACACAGTTTTTGCCAATGCTAAAGTACTCCCTGTATGGTATCCACCAGCTGTAATATAAAATAGAAAGAGATGAAAGGAAAAGTAAAAAAATCCTGGAATATACTTATTCTCTGTCCATACACAGCTATTTCCTCCTCCTTTTCTCAGTGGGCTGTAATTTCTTTTTGCCTTTTGAAAGAAAGAAGAATTATGAAGAAAATGGTAAACATATGTCGCGGTTTAAGCCCCCCCCCCAAGCAGTTTTACTCACTCACTCACTCCCGTCTCTTTCTTCCCCCAGTCCAGGGGGGATACGGAGGAGAATCAAAAGAATTCAACTCGTACAGGTTGAGATAAGAACAGTTTAGTAACTAAGGTATAACACAAATCACTACTGCTACCACCAGTAATAATACAAGACAAATACAAGGAAAGAGAATACAACTGCTCACCAAGCCCAACCCAGCCAGTGCACCCCCCAGCAGTGAACCCCCCACTGCCAAAAACCTGACCATGCTGGGCACCCCCAGTCCACCACCACCACACCCTTCTGGGTCTCTCCTCTCCATCTTCACATCCTGGACATGACCTGCTGTGGTATGGAATAACCTCTTTGGTCAGTTTGGGTCAGGTGTCCTGTCTCTGCCTCCTCCCGGCTCCCCCTCCTCCCTGGCATAGCATGAGACTCAGAAAGTCCTTGGTCAAACCAAAACATTGCCAAGCAGTAACTATAAACACTGATGTTACCAGTGCTGCTCCCAGGCCCAAAATCAAAAACACAGTGCTGCACCAGCTACCAAGAAGGAGAAAAATGACTGCTGCTGCTGAACCCATGACAATCCACCCCTTATTCCATACCATTCACGTCATTTTAAGGATCTGGCATTTTCAATATACCATCATATGTATATATATACATACACACACACACAGAGAAAGGGAGAGAGATCATCCCTTAGTGCACGGACCAATCCCTATAGAGCTGCTGAGGCCATCCAGTCCATGATATCGGGCTCCATCTTTTGTAACAGTCTTTCAGAGCAGGAGAGGCTCTGTGCAGTGCTCACACTCGTGAATAACCTGGACAATAGTGTCCATTGCTAAGTGCACCCCTCGATCATGAGTCCATCTGTATGCTGCATCTCTGCCCTAATGGCCTGAGGTGTCATGGGCTCACCAGGCTCAAAATAATTCCTCCTTATGTTGCCAATCTAAGTCCATCTGAGCCACTTCTTTTTAGCCGCTTGTCACTGGGGACTCCATACAGCTGCCTTCCATCTCTGATGCTTCCAAAGCACAGGAGGGGTCCAGTGGACTAGATACTCGCACTTACTGTCCCACACACTCTGCCACTCATGGCTGTCCAGCCTTGGGGAAAATCTCTCTTGGTCATCCCACATTGCAGTCCAACCCCAGACAAGGCCCACACCCCACTATACTTAACTCTGGGGACCAGACAGAATGGTCATGGGTAAAACACACTCTGTATGAGTGCCAACATGCTGACCCCCATCACAATCAGCAGGCAGGTCCCAAGGGTGCCTAAAGGCCATTCAGAACCCTTCAGAACTCTCAGATGAGGCTGCTGTACTTGTCCCTGGGGCTGGTGTAGCTGCTGTGCTTGCCGGCTCTCTCACCACCAGCTGCTCTTTGTCTGAGTCCAGATCTTCCTCCTCTGCCTTGCTGGGAAGTGCTGCGCGGTCTCCTGCATCCTCCCGGGGCTCGGGCTCGCGGAGCTCTGCGGGCGACTGCCGGGAAATGCTCTCGGTCGCTGCGGGGCCGGGCTCGGCCGCAGCCTGCCCTCCCCGCTCGGCAGCCGCGGGGCTCGGCTCGGGGCTCGGCTTCTCTGCCGTCTCCTCCGGCCGGTCGGTAGCCGCCTCCTCCCGCGGCTCGGCAGTCACCGGGCTGGGCTCGGTGGGGGGGCTCAGCTCCTCTGCCGCCCCGTTCCCGGCCTCTTGATCCCCCGGGCCCTTCTCCCGGGCCGTTTCGGCCGCCGGCGGCTCCCGGGGCCGCACCGCCTCGGCTTCCCCTCCTCCCTTCTGGAGCTCGGCCGTATTGCAAGCCATTCCAATAGAGTACAATGTAACAAGAACCTTAACCCAAAACCCAGATGTGAAAAACGTTAAGATAAGAAATACCGGCTGTAAGTAAAGTATCATACGCTGAACCTGTGAGAACCAGAGCAGCAACTTTGAGAGCCAATAAATCAGCATTGCGACGAGTGGCTATTCTGTCTTTATCTCAACCCTTCGTGCCCCATGTTGGGTGCCAAAAAGAACTGTCGTGGTTTAAGTCCCCAACCCGCCACGCAGTTTTCTCACTCCCTCCCTCCCCCTTTTTCTTCCCCCAGTCCAGGGCGGATACGGAGGAGAATCAAAAGAATTCAACTCGCACAGGTTGAGATAAGAACAGTTTAGTGACTAAGGTATAACACAAATCACTGCTGCTACCACCAGTAATACTACAAGACAAATACAAGGAAAGAGAATGCAACTGCTCACCAAGCCCAACCCAGCCAGTGCACCCCCCAGCAGCGAACCCCCCACTGCCAAAAACCTGACCATGCTGGGCACCCCCGGTCCACCACTACCACACCCTTCTGGGTCTCTCCTCTCCATCTTCACATCCTGGACATGACCTGCTGTGGTATGGAATACCTCTTTGGTCAGTTTGGATCAGGTGTCCTGTCTCTGCCTCCTCCCGGCTCCCCTCCTCCCTGGCATAGCATGAGGCTCAGAAAAGTCCTTGGTCAAACCAAAACATTACCAAGCAATAACTATAAACACTGGTGTTATCAGCTCTGCTCCCAGGCCCAAAATCAAAAACACAGTGCTGCACCAGCTACCAAGAAGGAGAAAAATGACTGCTACTGCTGAACCCATGACAACATGTTTAAAAATTGGGCACAAAATGCTAACATTTTAAAGTCCTTTGTTGTCACAACCTCTATGAGGTGTACACATACACATGCAGTAGCACTAAGTATCAGAGACATTGACAGCATGGAGGCAAGCAGGATCAAATACTGTTTGCAGTGAGTATTAGGCATGTACACCTGTAAGAAAGAACAGATAAGGAGGACAAGTTTATTTTTTTTATTAAGGTTTTAAACCATTCAATTAAGGTTAAATCCAGAGTTCTCCGGGTTTTTTTGCCACACAGAAATCCATACATTTTCTCTCCAGCTGTTGACTGGAAAAGATTTGGAAACAAAATGGTGTTTCTTGGAAAAACACTGATTTGTCAAAAGCAAAAGTTTTCACAGAAATGTACCATATTTTTTGATAGGCAAAAAAAATGTCTTAGGTTCAGAAATTTCTGGGAAAAGGTGGAGGGAAGGAAGGAAAGAAGACTTCTGGAAGTCTCCAGAAGACTGGGAGTAACCCCAGGATATCTTCAAGGTAGGATGCTTGCATAAATGTGGGACACTAGTCCACAACTTCATTTGAAGGGACAGTTGATTACTTCTAGATTATTCCACAATGAGAGACCTTTCTCAGCACAGTCTCATGTAGAGCCTTGTCTTGTGGTATGGGAATATTGACTTACTCCTAGATCTTCCTCCTTTGGTAGTGAAGGATTAACATATGTAAATATTTCATTAATTCAAACTCAAGGATACAATGACATAAGGAAGAAAAACAGGATTGGAAAGGACCTCAATATATCCTGTTGTCTACCCCCTTGCTCTGTGCACACAGTGGTGGGCTAAATTATAGCAGTTTGGAGAGAGGACCTGTTTGTGTGGTAGCTCTTTCCTTTCTTGGAAACTGTAGCCACTTACTCTGGAAGAATAGTGTAAATCAGAGTAGGGAAAAAGAGAAGAAAGCCTGAACTTTGTTTGGGTATATTCTCCAGAATTAACATTCATGAAATTGAACCATGGATTTTTTTCCCTTAGACATCTTTATTTCTTTGCAGAACCACTGACAAAAGTTAAATATTTTACCAAAAGTGCTGAGCATGTCAAGAAGTGTGCATGAAATAATGTCAAAATTATTGGGGTTTTCCCAGTCAAAAACATCCACCAGTACCAGAGTTGTCTGGTCTTTCAGTATGTAAACTACAAGTCTACTGTATCACTGTAGACATTAGATCAGCATTGAGAGAAAACTTGTTAAACTAAAACATCAGAAGTAATCTAATCTCTAACGTATGCAAATAATTTCTTACTGTACCAAATACCTTCCTTAGACATTTTGATTTAGTAATGTCTGTGTTTTGGCACCACATTCTCTGCGTTACCTATGCAGACATAAGGAACCATCCAGGTTGCATGTGAGGCTTTTTGTCATGCTCACAGCACGTCAGTCATACAAGTTCTTTCTCAACGTTCATGTTGGATGATGAAGTCCAAAGACTTTAGAAAGTCCAAAGATATCGAAAATTCATGTCAGCTCTTCTTGCCATGGCGCTAGTTCTAAAATTCCTGAACCCTGTTTCTCCAGGAATTCTTAACCTGTAGCAAAATACTAGTGACTTTATAGATGTGTGTTGCTGTGCTGTCATCTAGTGGCGAGGATGAATTAGACGTCATTCAGTGTCCTTCAGTGGCAGTGACTAACAAGGTGTCCTTTTCCTAGAAGTAAGCATATGGTGTTCCAAAGCTCCGATTTTTGCTCCTTGAAGCCACACTGCAAGGGTCACTCACTCCCTCTGTGTTCTGCAGGCAACCACTGTTGTGCAGAGCTTATGGAATGGAAACTCTTGTTGAAAACAACAGGGTCTACAGAACATGGCACTTCCTACCACAGCATCTTCATCTTCTGTCATCCATTTGGTCTGTTAATTATTTGCAGCCAGATACTTGCAGCTGGATTTTAAACAGTGATTGATACTTTCTTAATTACTGCAATTCAGAGCAGTGTTGACTAATGAAATGAGTAATTACATCTATGATCACCTAAGATCAAGAAGATACCTTTCCCTCAGCAAGAAGTCCTTCCTCCTACATTCATTTTTAATTGACTCTTAGGGAAATATTACAAGTGCCACAATGTGGTTTTGCGGGAGAAACCAGACAGAAATACCTTCCAGAATGACTCAGATTTATTTGGGTATTTAGCGAGCTGACTGGTGTCAGTGAACAGACTCCCTGCTCTTGGTTTCTAAGGGCTTTCGTCCTTAGTTTGCATTGGGGATGTTGTTATTAACACAGATAAACATTTACAGTTCTGAGTTCATTTTCAAACTGCAAGTGCAATGCTGGAATTAATGTCTTTTTTTTGTAAACTGCTTATGAAATTACATAGAAAGTAGCAGAACCTTAACAAATGAACTGGTCACAGTATCTGGAACACCTTTTTGGCATCACCTGCTGAATGCTGCTGGGCTTGGCTACATTAGATATCCTTGGCTCCCTTCGAATGCTGATCCCGTTACCATTTTGATTGGAAGCCTGGCAGCTGCTTTTCAGAACTTACCATCTTCCTTATAGTTGGAGTTCCTCATATGAATGGAGTGGAGGACAATCCTGTCAGACAAAGGTGGACTCTTCATAGTTAGCACTAATGAGCAATCCTCACGGCAAAGAACAACTCCTAAAGAAGCATTTTGCAAGTATGTCTGAATGGTCTCTTTCCATTCCTGCAAAAATGGATTCAACAAATAATACTAAGATTCCTTTTTATGAGGAAATTGGAGTTTGTGTTTGTATTTCCCTGTCTTCCTACAGTACAATTTCTGCTCTATCCCTGAATTTACCAAGCACAGTAAATCAAAACCTAAATCTCCAAGCAAACAGAAGAACATGCTGATGGATGGCCACACGCAAAGAGTTGTGGTCAATGGCTCAATGTCCAGCTGGAGACCAGTAACGGGTGGTGTCCCTCAGGGATCGGTGTTGGGAGCGGTCTTGTTCAACATCTTTGTCGGTGACATGGACGGTGGGATTGAGTGTGCCCTCAGCCAGTTTACTGATGACACCAAGCTGTAGTGGTTCAGTTGATATGTTGGAGGGAAGGAATGCCATCCAGAGGGACCTTGACACGCTTGTGAAGTGGGCTGATGCCAACCTGATGAAGTTTAACAATACCGAGTGCAAGGTCCTGCACCTGGGTCAGAGCAATCCCTACTAGAAGCACAGCTCCAGGTTGGGCAGAGAAGAGATTCAGAGCAGCCCTGTGGGGGAGGACTTGGGGGTGTTGGTTGATGAGAAAATGAACGTGAGCCAGCTGCAGTGTGTGCTTGCAGCCCAGAAAGCCAACCGTATGCTGGGCTGCATCAAAAGTAGTGTGACCAGCAGGTTGAGGGAGGTGATCCTGCCCCTCTACTCTGCTCTCATGAGACCTCACTTGGAGTACTGTGTGCAGTTCTGGTGTCTTCAGCAGAAAAAGGACATGGAAGTGTTGGAACAAGTCCAGAGGAGGGCCACGAGGATGATCAGGGGACTGGAGCACCTCCCATATGAAGATAGGCTGAGAAAGTTGGGGCTGTTCATCCTGGAGAAGAGAAGGCTGCGTGGAGACCTCAGAGCAGCCTTCCAGTATCTGAAGGGGGCCTATAGGGATGCTGGGGAGGGACTCTTCATGAGGGACTGTAGTGATAGGACAAGGGGTAATGGATTCAGACTTAAACAGGGGATATTTAGATTGGATATGAGGAAGAAATTCTTAACTGTGAGGGTGCTGAGGCACTGGAATGGGTTGCCCAGGAAAGTTGTGAATGCTCCATCGCTGGTGGTGTTCAAGGCTTGGTTGGACAGAGCCTTGGGTGACATGGTTTAGTGTGAGGTGTCTCTGCCCATGGCAGGGGAGTTGGAACTAGATTATCTTAAGGTCCTTTCCAACTCTAACTATTCTATGATTCTATGATTCTATATTCTTTACTGACAGGGGACGTTTAAGCACATTCTTGCCTCTCTGAGGTCTTCAGTAGATTCTGAAAAGACAAAAAGAATGATGCTCTACATTTATGAGCTTCCTTGTTTTGTCTGATTCACAGACCTCCATCCCTATAGTAATGGAAAATATTAATGAAGAAAAGAAACGTTCTGTTTTCCAAATTAATTATACTTAGTCAGAGGCAGTAAGTCAATGACCTTTCACATTGGAATATGATAAGAGATTCCTTTATAAATAAATTCCAGAAGAGATTTAGGGTTTTGGTTTTTTTTTTTGGTTCAGAATTTCATCTTCCCTGGGTGCTTTATAGAAGCAAAATTACATCTTTTTAATTAAGAAATTGAAAGATGAGCTGTTAGAAGGTCCATCAGGTTGAAATAGCTGCATCCTCCTTATAATGTAAATGCTTTTTCTTACATATCTTGATATAGTAAATGGTTATGTACAAATAAAGTGTTAAATAAAGCCAGAAAGGTTTAGGTCTAATACAATGAGTAAAAGCGTATGTGCTTGTATAAAAAAGCTAGGCTTTCATACAGAAATTAAAAAAAAAAATGAGCTTTTGGTGAGCAAGAGTTAAGGGTTAAGATTTAAGACACATACATCAAAAAAGAAGTGAAAAAGATATTCAAAGCATTCCAGTGTCACCTTCAAACTTTTGTTCAGGATGCTATGGGCAATGACACTTGTAACTGAGATTGGGTTAAAAGCAGTACGTAGAGAAAGATGGGAGCTGCAGTGTTCACTGCCTGCAGTAACTAAGCTACTATTGTCATCACTGAATGGTGCTTTTCATGAATGACCATTTGTACATATATTTTATCCTTTTTGCAGTCATTCTTTGTATGTTCTCATTTCTTTAAGTGTACCCTTTGTGCCTGTTCACAAATCCAGACCCTGCTCCTGCTCCTTTTTCCAGATCTTCTCAATACTTACACAAATAAATAGAGTTTGGCAATTCTGACACTGAATGAAGGAACAATTTGTCAGTTATTACTTTTATTACTTGCAAATTTGTAGTTTCCTCATCAGAGTGACAGGCAAAGGGAAAAAGAAGCAAGGAAGTCTTTAGATGACTTGATCGTTTCTCCATCCGATTACATGTGCAAATAAAAGCATAATTATTCAATTTAATGTCATAATCTTCTCTCAGCCTCCTCCTTATGAGTTTGTTTCTCTTTCTTTGAGCATGGAAGGAAACCCATAAAATTCTATACTTGCTGATGATCCTTTTGTATTGATGATCCTTCTTTTGACTTCTTTCTGAAGATGCTCTTAAAATGTGGATCACAGATAGTGTTACTTACTCTATGAGGCACCTTTCAAATTTTCTTTCTGTTCATCTGTTTCTCAGCACACAGGAGATTTTCCAGTTCTTTTCAGCTCCAGATCAGACATTAAAACCTTTCTCTGTTTCATAAACATGTTCAGCTTTGGACTCACAGACATTTGGTCTTTGTCCTACAAGGAAATCACCACAGAGTTTTTCAAGTAATTTATGCATTTTGCCACTATTATATATTATATTTAACTTATATAATGGATCTCTTAAGATGGACTTGTGATAAGGGTTGATTATTTTTTGTACTTGGTAGAAAAAATAATTTATATATATATATGAAAATACTATCTACAAATTGACAAAGATTAATTTGGTTAAATGCCAAGAAAACTGAATTTTAATGTATGTAGTTTCCTTTATTAGATGAGTGTGCAACTCCTACACCCACAGAGAATCTGTATAAATTCATCTTACTTTCCTCGCTTGTGTAAACAATTCCAAAGAATAGCCAAAGTTAGCATATTCTCTATAAACCACATTTGCATATGCTACACACAGCTTCCTACACTCTTCATCTTTAATTTAGCAATGGATGAATGATGAAGTCATTGAGTCTTAGGAATGTACTTGTCAGGGTCTAAAGCTTTATACTTGATCCAAATACCATTTTTGTTTGGCCCTTTTTACTGAGATGCAATCCATCGTGGTGCAGAAGATTTAAGTGAGCACCATCAATAAATCAAGCAGAAGTACATGTTCTACTACAAATTATGTTGCAGGAAGCTGCAAAAGCTACCTGAACAACTCTTTTTTAATAAGTTTGAGGCCAAATCATGAGATTAAGAACATAGGTAAGGTTTGTGGCTGTAGAAAGGAATCCAAAATGACCTTGGAGGCATTAATATCTGTGATGAGAACTGAATCTGCACAAATGCTTTGTTTCTTTGCCTTTGACAGTAGCTATAGGAAAAGCATTTCTGACTCAGCCTATGATTTGTGCCTACTTAATGCAAGTCTGTCATTGTAAGTAACAAAGCTTTTTACTTCAGTGATCGATCTGTGCTGTTTTCATAGCCATAGTTAATTCTATTGTATGCCACCATGAAGACTATATCACAGGCGTCGAAGATCCTATTGCTTGGGAAGGCTGATGAAAATATAGACTACAATTTTCTACTCAGAGTAATTAAGTGTAGCAGTATTGACTTTGTGAAAGTTATTCTGAGCCACCACAGCCAAGAAAATGGCCTCAGCTTTCCATCACACTGGATTTATTTTGCAGTGGCTCCATGACTGTCAGCAGTCTCTTTTCAGTCACTGGAGAAAGGTGAAAACACCCAGCATGTCCTATGGAAGCGCTTAAAGTTAGACAGCAAGAATGTCTCCCTCTGTATCAAAGAGCCCAGTTAGATATAAGGAGTTTAAACAAATGACCAATTTGTTCTGGAGAGTTCTGAAAAGGACACAGCTTCTGTATGGAAATCTTTAGAAATATTCCTCCCGGAGTTCTCATCGGGATACAGGATTTTCTCATCTCTCCTGGCAACTCAGGGAGCTGAAAGTAGGGATTTCCATTGCTGCAGGAAGAAAAAAGCAAGAAAGGATTCCAGCCCTTTTTATCAAGTAACCCAGTGCAGTTGGTATCATTGCTAAATGCCCATGGCTCCATACTTTCAACTGGAATTAACCAACCATTAATATAGGGAACTTGTAGCATACCAAGAGGTAGACTCAAGCTGTCAACAGGGACAATAAGTTGATCCACATTTACATTTTCAACACAGAATCTTGTGTCAGGAAACTGCTTAAGTTTGGAACTTAAGAGGTGTGTGCTGAAGATAAATAGGACACAGTATTAGAAACATAAATCATTTTAACAGTTCCCCTTTGGACACGAAAACTTACACATTCTCCCACTGATTATGTTGGGTTGGATTTTGGGTTTTTTTCCCAATCACATATTGAAACACAGGCCTGTGTATTTCAGTAGGTACCCAGGTTATAAACCCAGAAATGAGATAAGGATAAGATAAACCCAGAAACCACAGACCAGGTAGAATTTCATTGTTTGCCTATTAAAGCAAATTGGTGCATTTCAACATCAGTCAAAATTTGCATTTTTCTTCACTATACCAGACAACCATTTAGTAGGCATTTGCTACCAAGTGTGACTTGCTAATGCAAGATTCCTGTATTTATTTAATGGGAATGTAATTGTGTTGTAAAATACATAATCTCAGGTAACCTACTATGACATTTACATTTGATTACCATATCAATGAATGTTCCTCTGCATTACAGATACCTTTGGTGGCGGTCTTTGAAAGTGCAGAAACATAATGCAGTACGCAGTATTTCAAGCAAAAAAAAAAAACATCCATTAGGAAGGAGTTCTGGTGGTAAATGGCTCTCCAGTGCCATTGACCACTGGAGCAA
Source organism: Myiopsitta monachus (assembly GCA_017639245.1). Classification (NCBI taxonomy): domain Eukaryota; kingdom Metazoa; phylum Chordata; class Aves; order Psittaciformes; family Psittacidae; genus Myiopsitta; species Myiopsitta monachus. Next base: position 8,110,187 of record CM029929.1, on the reverse strand, counting down.
TTCAGCACTTTAATTGGGATGTTTCACTACCATTTTTTGCCTTGTCTTAAATGAAGTAGACAGATAATGCTTCACAAATGATTGTACTCCTTTTCTGCTGGTGATGTTACAGGCATAGGAGAGGAGTGCTGGAGCAGGTAGCCAGATTGTTCCATGCTAACACCATTCCACCAGCTTGTAAGTGCATTATGGCCCTGTAGCATGTATTTTTTTACTGTTCTTATGGCTTATATATATAGCAAGAAAAAACACAGCAGGCAATGTGCAGCTGCAATAGGGAATGCTTTTCATTAACCTAGAACACCAGTAATAAAGCTAAATTAGACTTAAATATTTCCTAAAGCACCTTGTAATCATTATTTGGGGGAGCAATTTCATTAGAGACAGATGTTTCATATCAAAGCCAATCATTGGATAAGATATCATTTTCCATGTTTCCTATAAACTGTATGTTTTATCCTTCACCTCAATAGTGTCTAGAAATAGCTTCCAGACACTTTCATATTAGTCAGTTCACTTTAATTAAATAGGTTATTTTTCCTCAATAGAACAATACATTGAATACAGTGATACTTCCCATTCTCCTTTTCCAAATTAAAATCTTTTTTTGCAAGCAGAAATGCAATGTACAACACTAGGATGTGTAAATGCTTTGTAAATATATTTGCATTACATAGGCATTTCAGGAATGTTTCAACTCTGTAGCTTTTATTTCATAGTCAGGGTTAAGAATACTGTGATTCTCTGAACAACTGTGTTCAAAACAAACTTTCTTTAATGTTGTATCTCTGTATATGGCTGTAACAGAGTGTGAATGACACCTTTTAACTGGCAGGTTTGCTGGAGACTAGCCTACTGCTGTTAGGAGCAGCCTCAGGTTACCCTCTAGCAGTAGTACCAGTTCCCCTGCATGCAGGGTCTTTCCCTGTCTGAGGGTTTCAGTGGGATTTCGAACAATGTGCTGAAATAACAGCAATTGCCTTTTTTCATTACAAGCATCTATAGAGACCCAAAATACAACAGAAAGGTTGGAAATGGACCAGTCCTGTTGCTGAAGAGATTCCAAATGATGCAGGATGCCCAATAACTGCTGTAAAACTTTTTTTGTGGAGGATTTCTTCCTATCCAGGCCGACTCACATGAACTGAAATGAAATAAATGCAAATATAATACTTTGAATGACATGAACCCCTGGGATCAGATCAAATTCCGACTTTTCTGATGTCACCTTCTTCAGAGCAGCCTCTCATGTAAAAAACACAGATGATGCTATTGAATGGATGGATCTCATTGTCAGAAAAGTGTTTAACTTCATCTTTCTGTGCTTTCCAAACACTTCTTTTAGGCACACAGCCAACATGTGCTTGTTACTTGCCTCACAAAGCCTTTGATGATCCCTGGTATTAATCTAATTGAACTGAACTATGGGTCCACCACAGTGCAACCACAAAGCACCTTATAAATACCATATGTCCCAATTGGCCAGTCAGTTTCATTGACTCTGCCTTCTTCTGAATCTCTCTTTGTTCTCTCAAAGCACATATTACTCAAAATCATCATAGTTCTGCATTTCCCCAATGTGTTGCTGAATCTTTCAGCCTTCAAGGAACTGGACTCCTGGTCTACAAAGGGAATTTCTGCACAGGGAACTGTAGTTACGTGGTGGTCTCAAGGAGGATTTTTGGAATCTGATATTTAAACAATTTGGTAGCATATATTCAGTGTCTGTATTACACAGTTTTCACCTGAAGCTTTTAGAAAGTGAATTGATTTGGAACTCAAAAATATGAAATCTTTTAAATCAGTTTTCTAAACGGATGATCTTGGCACTTGAAAATCCTCTCATGTAACAAAGATTTTCCTTTTTCAAAGTGAACTGAAATTAATTCCCAGGCCAAATGGTATGTTTTTGCTGTGCAGTTAGATACATCTAACCTCTGGGGTTCTGACTTGCATCTTTTCACATACCCAAATGATCATTAAGACATAAGGCCAGTGGCATAGATTTTGTTGCAGATGCATATTAATAGGGGAAGAGGAAATCAGCTTTGCAAAGACCAACTGTAGGGCTGTCAGAAGGACTAGTGCACTACATGGTTAATTATTATTTCAGCTCCAAAACACTTTGGCTAGCTATAATTACCCAATTCTAAAACTGGAGCAATTAAATCTCTTTAAACTTCTTCATGCTGCAGAAGTGTGGCAGCTGCAGCTTTGCAGCTTGGAAGGACAGTTCTGTGCAGGAAGGACAGTTCTGTGCAATACATCCAGCTCAGAGTGGCAAGCACTTTCCCCATCATGGTCAGTTGTGCTCAACAGCATGTTCCTGTCTTATTCAACTCCAGGAATACATGCTTTGCCCAGCATAAAATCCATGCATTGGGATTGCTCTTCAGCTTATGTTGCCCCCAGAGATGCTGTCTTTTACATAGAAGGCCCACTCTCCCTCTCCATAGTGCTTTATTAATGTTAAGCCTTGCCATTAATGCAGAGCATTACTGTATATCTATAGCTACTTTCATTCAAGCATATAAAAGTACTCATAAATATTAATGTATTAAACCTGATAACACCCCTAGGAAGTAGCTGAGAATTTCAGCATATATTTCTGGATCAAAGAGGATACATGGCTTGCCTGTTTCTTACGCTAAGCCACTGACCAGAGCTAGAAACAAAATCCAGGAAAACTCATTTCTACCAGTCATTATTACTGTAAATTTTTTTGCTATCGTATCCAGATGTTGCAATTAAAATCCAGAGGCGCATAGTTTCACACACCTCGCTAGTGCATGGTAAAGCCCCTGTCCTAAAGAACTTACAGCCTAAGTAGATGAGATATAGAAAGCTAAAAAGAGAAAAGAGGAAACAGGCAGATTCACACAGTGGAGATGGGAAGACACTCCCTGAGATCCAGCCCAGGGTCCTTGTCCCTACGTAAAATTCCTTTCCCTCGTATTAGTCAGCTGATAACTTCCCCCCCCCCCCCCCCCTTAAAATTAAACACTTCCCTTACTCAGGCAGACAATTCTCCTGATATCTTGAAACATTAGGAAAAGGTTACTTTCAATGTTTTCTGAACTGAAACACAACAAGGATCAACTCGATGAGTTTTTCACTGTTGAAAGCAATAGTCGAAAGGTGAGAAGTACATGAAATCACTTAAACTTAATTCCAAAAATTCAGGAGTGTTTCTTACTTACGAAACACTTTCTGAAAATTATCATCTTTGAGATTAAAGGCTAAAATAAGCTAAACCCTGTGTACAGCTATGAGAAATGAGAGGGAACTGATTTCAACTGATGGCAGCAATTGGTAGATGACCATTACAGATAACATGTGCGTGGTATGCAGCAGAACAGCATCTGATGACAGCCTTTGTAATCAGTGGCAGAAAGCTGCCTGGGCAGGATGAAAAGGCCACAACTTTAACTTCAGCATTTACTACCTGTCGCACAGAGAAATGGGAACAAACCTGCTGCACCCCCATGCTGCAGCATGGTTGGAGGCAGCCTGTATTCCCTATGCTGGGAATAATCAGGCAGCTGAAGGGCAGTCAGAAAGCTGTAGACTTCATAAGCATTAGGATGCCTGAGCAATAGTGTGGAATCATAGAATCACAGAATGGAGAATGGTTTGGGTTGGAAAGGACCTTAAGACCATCCAGTTCCAGCTGCCTGCCATGCGCAGGGACACCTCACACTAGACCATGTCAGCCAAGGCTCTGTCCAATCTGGCCTTGAACGCTGCCAGGGATGGAGCATTCACACTTCTGTGGGCAACCTGTTCCAGTGCCTCACCACCCTCATAGTAAAGAACTTCTTCCTTATATGTAACTGAACTTCCACTGTTTAAGTTTAAACCCATCCCCCCTTGTCCTATCGCTGCAGTCCCTGATGAAGAGTCCCTCTCAGCACCCTTGTAGGCCCCCTTCAGATACTGAAAGGCTGCTATGAGGTCTCCATGCAGCTTTTCTTCTCCAGGCTGAACAGCCCCAACTTACTTAGCCTTTTTACTGTTGTCTTTTGGGTTGTAAACATTACCAGGGAGGAGAAGCCCAGGCTGACTTCACCTGCTGAGCCATTCCTCAGCCTCTGCCTACGCACAGATGTACAGTGGTAACAAGGCAGCACTCTGGAGCCTAATGGGCTTGTTTCTTTGAGGAGAACAATTAATAATAATTTCAAAGTCCTGTGCTAAGGGAATTTATAACCAATTAATAAAAATGTGTCTGCTGCAGTTAAACACCATAAAAGTCACTCTCTATGCAGTAGAGACCCATACATTTACACAATTATGTTCATGTCAACCCTATTTAATGTATAAAGTTTCGTGTATATGTAGCTACATTTCCTGATAAAGAAGTAATTATTAATCACAATATTGCATTAAGTGTATGCGGCACTACTGTGTTATCAAAGAATGGCCTTTCATGATATTCCAAACCAAACTCTAGGAAAGCTGTTGGGTTGTACCCATGTCATGGGTATCTGCCAGGGGCAGCTGCCAGCCCTCACCTGCCTGGCTTGCTCAGGCTGGCCAATCAGAATGAATCCATTAGCTTTGTGACAAGAAGTGAACCTAAACGAAACTACAAATAATGAGACGTAGTCCCTTGGTCAAAATTTGCGACTTCAGAGAGCTGATAGTAAGGCAAAGGGATATGCTGTGACATCCGTTTAGGTTATTCATTATTTTGTGCTGAAACAAGTAAACTTGGGAATCTAAAATATATGGACTAAGAGGAGTCTCCTGGGAGACCCTCTAGAGGCGCTTTATCGGAAACAAGGAAAAGGTCTTTACTTTCCATTTTATCCACAGGATTTTATTTATCTTTTTCACCTGTATTTTTCTTAGGAAACTGAGGCCTTTTTTCATCTCATCTAAGACCTGACAGGCTTCTTAGCACATGAACATCTTTGCAGATTTGGTATGACTTGGGGTTGTCTGATGTTTTCCACTAGTCAGGATTTGCTTGCATGTTCATAGTAACATCACAGAGAAAAGTACAAACTGCAGTGATTATCCATTGGGCATAACTATGGAAACCAAAAGTTCCTTTCTTATTTGTGCGATTTTAGGTTACAAATATAACACTTGCAGAAGATGATTTCATGGCAGAGAAGCAATAGATTGAACAGTGGGAAGGATATGGTTAGCTTTTAGCCTGAATTAAAACAGAAAATAAATTAGAAAATCAGTACAGCATAAAAAGAGCTTCTTGGTAACAGTAAAATAATCCATGGAAGTGATGCTTAGAATACAGACAATGTGAATTTCAACTTTGTTTGGGCAAATACAGAACTTTATGGTAGCAATTTTTTAGGAACCACCTCATCTTGCGGTTCTTTTCTATGAGTGTCAGGAAAGGAAATCTCAAAAGCAGCAACCTAATATTTTAATCTGATTACTGTCAGAGAGCAGGTGATTCAAACCATGACAAAGCCTAAGCAATGGGAATGGAAGGGAGCAGGGGGGGATATTAAGAAAAGCATAGAGCAGAAAATGCTTTAGTGTGATGGCATCAGGGAAAAGCTCCTGGTTTCTCAGATGTGCAGGCAAATTGGATTTTTGCTCTTCTGAAGAAAATATCTGGAATTGAGGAGCAGGGAGAGATTTGTAGATAGTAAAGCAGCACCTTCTGCTCTTGTGGGAGGAGTGGGAAGTATGGTGCTTCTCCCTCACCCCATTTCCATTTTTGCCCAAGCTCAATCTGGATGGCATTGTGGGCACCACTGACTACCAGGATAAAACAAAGGGAACTGGAAAGCCAGATGGCTAAAACGGATGGCCAATGATCAAAGAAACAAGAGCAATTCAGCTCTTTGAGAGGGGAAGCAATGGTCTCTAACCAGGAACTTTGCAAGTCAGACCCATTTGGAAAACAGCGATGCAAGTACAAAACCAGGCACCAGAACACAAACCCAGTGTGAGATCCATTGTGAGATAATTCTGCATCAAATCAAAATGTAAGAACATAGACAAATACAGAGTAATGTACTCAATAGAGGTATTTGGTGGAGAATTACAGAAATCATTAAGAGATGCAGAGGGTAGTCTAAAGCAGATTAAGATGATGAAGCCAGCTGCCTTCATACAGCTGCAGTTCCAGCACTGACTTCCAGTAGGCACACATTGATCAATCATGTAAGAGTTAAAAATTATAATTAAAAAGGGGAAAGTTCAGGTTTGCCAGTATGTCAAAGTAACAGAGGAGAGATAAGAGCAAAATGTAAGCTGCCTACATCTCTCATAAGCAAAGGCAGCTCTCACTGATGTCAAGGGGAGTAGCTTGCACATATCTGAGGGCAGAATATGCCCAGGAATCATCCTCTGAGACTGTCAGCTAAGCACCTTTCAAAAGCATTAAATACACATGCTAAGATTTATCCCTGGCCGCATGAAGCCACTTAGCAAGAACCAAGTGACAGACCTTGGGAATGCTTAGCAAGATCAAAATCAAGGCTACCACACCTTCATTTTTTCCCCTATTGGAGATGAATCCAGCAGTGAAAATCACTTCCAAACTTCTTAAATGGGGAGAATTGAATTCTCAGGTCTGTGTCCATAGCAAGTGGTTCCCTGAGCAGCCCGAACTAGCATTGCCTGGTTTTCTGTGGATCACACTGAGATTTCCCAATATCTTAGAAGGTGTGGGATGTGATTGAAGTTTTTTCCCCTTAGCAGAAGCATTAGGATCACCTCTTCCCTCTCACAGCCTACTACTGTGTATTAAAGCTGTAAGTATTAAAGACCTCTATCCCCATTCCTACATTTGCACAATCCCAGGAAACCAGTCTGAAACATTCCTAGACCATGTTATGAAGCATCACAGTCTTGTCTGCTGGCTAATGGCTTTCCAGTGGGCTTTTTGCAGTGGTCCTCCAGAAAGCCACCACATGTCCACAGGTGCTGCTATTTTAAGACCTAAAGCAGTAAATGTTTAAAGATGAAATTTTCAGTACGATGACCTAAGAATCATTTCAGAATACCAAGAAAAAAGTACTCAGAGAAATCTGTCGCCTCACTACAGAATCTACAGGGCTGTTTCTTCTTTTTGCTTCTTGATATGTCCACGTCTTTCTATTTTATTTTTTCTAAGTGTTTTCATAGATTTCTTTTTCATTTTATGCACAAACTGAACACGGTTAATCAGTAGGTCCAAAATGCATCCTGCAACATTGTCAGTAGCCTAACATAAGGGATTCAATTGCTGAATTGTTGTAAGATTAGGCCTAAGCCACAGTATAAGCTTCATTGATCCAAGCACAGCAAGATATCCATTCAATAGCATGTGTTTTAGCAAGGTTTTCTACTCGTAAAGACTTCCTGCAAATTGGGGTTCATCCGATATGTGCTATAAACACCGTGGATCAAATCTCGCTTCAGTTTAAAAAAACATCTTACTCCTTAGGAACTGGGTGTATTGTGTAAGCAAAGAGACACACATGTAATGAAGTTAGCTTTCAGGAGAGCCGTAGCTGTCAAGCTGCACGTTTAATAGACGCTGTTCTTCCTGACAAGGTGCCTCCAAGAAGCCAAAGGATGAAAGCACAGATGATGTGCTCAATGTTCATAAAGCCATAGGTTCAGTAAAGCTGCTGTTGTTACCAGCTAAGCTGTTCTTAAACATAAGCATCTGCAATGAAGAGGTTACAAAAAGGTGCCTGGCTCTTGTTATTCTGCAGTCCCATTGCTGTAGTATCTGAAAATCTCAGAGTGCAGTGTGTCCTCTGACCCTGCCCTGCAGTGGGGCAATGCTACTGCCACGCCATGCTTAGGGGGGCTTAGTACACAGGAGCCAAAGGACTCTTCCAGGCCTCACAGTCTACTCTGTGATCCTGGCTGTCCCTCCTCTCAGCCATGGTCTCCACCTGTTGAGAAGAACATGAGATTTCAGTGGGAAATAGGGTATAATACCACAAGAGATAAATAATGTAGGATTCCAGATCGTGCTGGGGGAAAAGCAGGGCTCTGGGACAGGTTGATTAGCTTTGGTCTAGAGCAGAGGCAGTTGCCAATACATGATTAATTTGGAGCAGACCGCTGGTGGTATTTTAGGGGTCTCTCTGTTAGCAAGATTGACAGAAACCCAAATGGCAGAGGTAATCTAAACGCATCCAAGGGTTTGTGTTTCTGCTTGCAGAATCCATCACCCAGCAGAAGGCATGCAATGACATGGTTGTGATCAGACCCTGGCTTTATAGCCACACCAAATGAAGTGAGCATGCTGACACCAAAGGAAGAAGCTGAATGAGTTTCAAAATGATATACATCTACCAGGAAAATAATGACTTTATATCACCTAAGGCTGTTTTTTTCTTTAGAAGATTTTCTTTCATTGGATTTTGCCCAAATCATAAGTCTTATTTGGTTCTAAATACCTAAATGTAGAAATTCTGTTTCAGTCTTCATCCTAAAATCTTAAATGCACAGCATGCAGACTTTGGCATCAGAAAGGACTGACAGCATAATGATTTTACAAATATGTGAGGCTTAAAATTACCACCAGTATGCTTTTATTCACTGGATGCTGCTCTTGAGAGTAAACTTTAGTACTGGTAAACATATTCCTGAATACAGTCTCAGCTGGTACATGTATCTTTCATCTTTCCTCACAGATTAAGAAAGCCCTTTATTATATAAATGTCCCCATTTTTCCAGTTGGGAACTGATAGTTTATGTATACTTAATTGTTAGTGTTGCTTGAGGAATGAGTCATCTTTATTTCCACTGAGAATTTCCTCGAACTGCTTTAGTTTCATGTAGGGAGCTGTATTATTTTGCTTAATTATATAAAGATTCCAGATCACGAAGATTTTATGTTATTAACACAAACGTCAAATGATTTAAGCAAGTTCCTAGAATACCTAAGAGGGGAAATCAAAACAAGTGCCTTAGAGGAACTGCTGCTTAAGTTCTGAAAGGGTGGGCAAATGAAAGAAATTAGTAAGTCAAGTATTTAACTCACAGAAAACTAATAAACAGAAAGGCAAAGATACCTTCCTTTGAAGGTGAAACCTCCAGTGCCAAATGTTTCACCTTCTTTTATTTAGCCTAACACCCTCCCCAGAAAAAAAAAGAAAAAACAAACACATAAACAGATCTTTAAATTTATGAGCTGGAGAAGTCTACCCACATGAGCTTTTGCAGGATCAAGACCTGAGAGAATGATTTCTGTTCATAAAGCACTTTTAAACTTTTATGTGCCAAAATTTGAGAACAATCTATTTTCACCAACCCACTCTGACCTTATTTGCTCAGCAGGCACTATTTCTAGAGCTGCCAGGAACTTCAACATGGCCATACATTTTGCTGTCGACTCTTGAAGAGATAAGGCTAGTGTTTTCAAATGCTTTATGCACTTATTCAGCTAGTTGAGTGGTTCCTCGTAGACATGCTGGGTATGGGATTTTTTAGTGAATGCAGATTCAGGGAGGCCCTGCATAGGTCTATTTATGCCATGATTACAGTCCAGGGACAAATTTCCTTTGAATGCAAAGCATGACTTGCACAGAGTCAAAAAGGTTAAAAATGGCCTTTTATAGAGCGCAAACAGATGAAGAGCTCAGCTAAGAGGGAGCCTGGTTCCTCCTCCCTGTCCTCTCTCCAGGAGAAGCAGGTGGCTTTTGTCACAGTGGAAATCAATCAGGCTGTTCCCTGCTCCCATCTAGTCACTGTGTGTGAAATAAACCCTATTTCTAGGGTTTAAGTGGGACACAGGGGAAAGCCATAGTTTGCTGCACCCTATAGATAATACACAAGGTAGTAATCTAGTGCAAGATCTGGATTTAAGGAAAAGTTCCTAAATATGTGTTTTCCCAAAACTTCCTCTTTTTGTGGGGGCTCCAATAATGTGAGACAAAGACACTGACCTTGCACCTGCTTAAGCTTTACTAAAAGAACTGAAATTTATCAGTTGTGCTTTGCCATTCAGTATCTTTGCTCTCCATACCAGCAATATTTATTAAATATTACATTCCACTTCATGATTGAAAAAAATAAGAGGTGATTAGCTCCACAAATGGTAATAGAGCTTCCAGGAATGTGCCTTTCTCCATCACTGTTTTCTACTCCTTGTCTCCCTAAAGACCCACTCACTGCACAAGCTGGTAGATGAATGGACAGCTTTGTTGAATAAGAGTGACAGTATCTGGTTTGAAATTCAGACTAGTAGCTAGTTATAAAATATAATAGCTTGTTTGTGCTTCTTAAGAAAAGAAAAATTTCTTAAAACCCAACTCTGATAAGCATAATAATTTCTTTCAGCTTTTACACCCATGGCGTTGAAGTTGTCTTCTGTAGCAATTAGACTTTCAACAGGTTCGTTTACTCTTTCAAAAATTCTCAGAGATTTCAACCTTTGCTTTGGTTATTCCCTGATGAACAACCTGCAGAATCATTTCAATCCATCCAAAATCTTCCATGGGCACTATCCAAGCCTGTGGTAAAACGAAACATCATGGTAATAAATAATAGCATTCAGTTCTTGAAGTTTCTTTTACATGTATCTCAGATGCCACAGTAAAAACTTAAGTTTGAGCATGCAGTTGTGGGATTATTTCTACAAGTATTCACTACAGGGCTCAGGACAGTTCTGGGACATACTGGCAATTGCCACCACGTATCTATGATACATCTTACTTTGGGAACGTCCTTTGCAGGCCCTGATTCCCATGTTATGGATGATTCTTGGTTGTACCTGTGAAATTTTACAGGCTCAGGCAGATCCTCTGCAGTGCCCACCCATCCAAATCCCTGCTTTGGCAGCTTGGGTACCCAGAGAGGCCCCTGTTAGCCCAGTTTCAGTTAGCTGTAATAACTGCAGGAAAACATAAAACATTTCTAACTGAATCAAACCATTCATGTGTTACAAGTAAAATTATCTCCCATTGGTTTATCCTACAGAAAGTAGGAGTTTGGGATACCATTAAAAACAACACAGAGGATTAGCCAATCTCTGTTTCAAATTCCTGGTGATCTCATTCACCAGCTTAAATGAATTTAAATATTTAAAACCTGATTTTAAAGTAATATAAAATATTTATAAACTGTAATTACAAATGACAGTGAAAAGCAGAGTTGATTAGTGCAGACAAAAGTATCAACAGACTGAACTGGGGAGCAAGCACCTCCTCTGGGGTTGTGTAGCTTGCTAAAATATTTAAATTGAAAACCTAGAAGCTTTTCTCTCATAACTCCTGGGAACAGACTTTTTCCCAGGTGTATCCTCCTATGTGGATCGCGCATTACTTTAATATGTAAGTAGCTCACCAGAAGGTGCTATGCTAGAAATCTAAATATGGTTACAATGTCTCTGCAGGGCAGGACAAAAGAAGTTCTGGGAGGATGTGGAGCTGTCGCCTCCTGCCAGTGTAGTCAGTATCTTGTGGCTCTCCTGTACGTGCTTAGCCCTCAGCACTGGGCTGCTGGCAGAGGGCTGACAGCAGACATGAAACGGGGAGTGACTGCCAGCCTGATGGCATTGTGCACTTCTTCGTGCCTCAGTGTGGATTGGAATTGGAAGCATCTTTCTTATTTAAGGTTAAGATATATCCAGGAGGAAAAAGAGGGCAATATTGTTCTCTGCATTCCTCACCTGGGGAATACAGATATTTTTAAATAGAGAGTTAATATGTAGGAATCACTGCTTACAGCTTGCCTAAAGAGAATCTACCTCTTAGTGTAACTAGCTGAGCAAGAGAAATCTGGTGTTTGCTCTCTTTGGTGTATTGCTGGATGGAACTTACAAAACTATAATGGCTTGGGAGTAAACATCAACACCATGAACTCTCAAAATTAAAAAGCATCATTCAGAAAAGCTGAGATCAAACTCCAAATATCACCAGATACCTAGGATAATTCCCTTGTGAAATGGACATCTGCTGCTGGTGTGTGAAGCTGAAGTAATGCTACTGAGACACTGCTGGAGGGCCAATTCAAAACTGACTGCTGAAAGCTTGTCCCATAAAGGTGGGAATAGTGGAAAAACTCTAATCAGCAACAACTAGCTGTCCAAATATTGCACAATACACACCATTATAAGAACATGGAAAAGAGGAATGTCTTATTGGAGATATAAACAATGTAGACAGGCACAAACACATGATCTGAGATAGACTGCCTTTGGGGGCAAAATAAGAGTTATCTGCAAAAAGAAGAGGACTATGGATTATAAACTAAGATGGTACTCCATAAATACAGTAAGAGTACTTTATCTGCAAGAGGATTCAAAGACCAAAGAGAATTTCCTATGCTTAGATCACTGTAATCCTGAAATTCTGCAACTTAACTGTGGCTTCCCTCAGTGTGCAAATGGAAAGCAGAGACTTGATTTATTTATCAATAAATCCACAACATAATTGAATATACAGAAAAAAATTGTGCCTGAGGATAGCTGAAGCAATATTAAACTACCCCCCAATGTTTGCTGAATCTGCCACTTTTGTCCTTGCAAATTTCACTGTGTCAGGACACCACTGTGTGGGGAATAGGTTCTCTCAGTGAGGGGCAGGAATCTGTCAGACACTCTCTTGCTTTCCTCTGTTCCTACCTCTACATGTCCTGAGAACTCCTTTCTCAGGATCAAGCCATAGACTGTGTGGTGCTGGAAAAGAACATGGAAATGCTGGCCATGGCGCTCAGAGAAACCCCTTTAAGTGCTCCTTTCAGCTCCAACCAAGTTCTTGCTCATGCATCTCACAGGGAGAGCCTTTCCTGGACTCTTCCCGGACCCTCTGCAGAAGTAGAGACAAGGAAAAACAGAGCTTCCCAGCTTTCCCGGGAGGTAAAGATACAGAGAAAGCTTAGAGGATAGGTAGTAGAATAGCTGTTGCTTATTCCCGAATTCCGCCTTCCCCACCTTCAGCATCTCTACTTTGTCTAAGTCCTATCCCTCTGTTAAAACACAGATGAACCTGGAATCATCAGCGTCATCAAAAAGACACTGACTTGTACTTGCTTCTGATCTTTGAAATGAACAATCCACATTCCCAAGGGTTTTTTTGGTTGTTTTGTTGTTGTTATTGTTTGTATATTTGTTTTAAATTAAAATTAGGGTATGCCTGCACCTACAAAGCTATGCAGCTACAGCATTTCAGGAGCTGAGGAAGGTAGAGCTGGCAGGGATGTTTGGGGCAAGTCCACCTTTGCCAGGGTATGTGCATCTAGTATACCCAGCAAGGTTGACAGCTGTTTTATCTCATCTGTGCTTTAAAACCCTGTCCTGAGTTCAGCAGTAGCAGTCATTTTTCTCCTTCCTGGTAGCTGGTGCAGTGCTGTGTTTTTGACTTTAGCCTCAGAACAATGCTGGTAACACCAATGCTTTGAGTTGTTGCTAAGCAATGCTTACTCTGATCATGGACTTTCAGTCTCATGCTCTGCCAGGAAGGAGGGTCATGGGAAGCAAGGAGGAGGCAGAGATACCGGACCCAAACTAGCCAAAGGGGTATCCCGTACCACAGCACGTCATGCCCAGTATAGAAAATGGGGGAGTAACCCAGAAGGCCCAGATCACTGCTTGGTCGGGCTGGGTATCAGTTGGTGGGTGGTGAGTGGTTGTATTCTCTTCCCTTGTTATTTCCCTTATTATTATTATTGGTGGTAGCAGCAGTGGTTTGTGTTACACCTTAGTTACTGAACTCCTCTGATCTCAACCTGTGGGAGTTACATTCTTTCCATTTTCCTCCTGTCATGGGTTCAGCAGCAGCAGTCGTTTTTTCTCCTTCTTGGTAGCTGGTGCAGCACTGTGTTTTTGATTTGGGGCCTGGGAGCAGCGCTGATAACACCAGTGTTTTCAGTTACTGCTTGGTAGTGTTTTGGTCTGGCCAAGGACTTTCTGAGTCTCATGCTATGCCAGGGAGGAGGGGGAGCCGGGGGGAAGCAGAGACAGGACACCTGACCCAAACTGACCAAAGGGGTTATTCCATACCACAGCACATCATGCCCAGGATGTGAAGACAGAGAGCAGAGACCCGGAAGGGTGTGGGAGTGGACTGGGGGTGCACGGCATGGTCAGGTTTTTGGTATTGGGGGGTTCACTGCTGGGGGTGCACTGGCTGGGTCGGGCTTGGTGAGCAGTTGTATTCTCTTTCCTTGTATTTGTCTTGTATTATTACTGGTGGTAGCAGTAGTGATTTGTGTTATACCTTAGTTACTAAACTGTTCTTATCTCAACCTGTGCAAGTTGAATTCTTTTAATTCTCCTCCCCATCACCCCGGGACTGGGGGAAGAAAGAGAGGGAAGTGAGTGAGTGAGAAAACTGCGTGAGTGGGGGGTAGAGACTTAAACCACTACACCTCCCCATCCCTCTGGGAGCAGGGGGAGGAAGAAGGGGGCAGCAAGAGAGTGGCTGCGTGGTTCTGAGTTACCAGCTGGGCTTAAACCACGACAAACCCCAAGTAATGATAGTTCTACAGCTACTCCAACATCCTGTTCCAGTGCTTACCTAGGCTTATAGTTAGAAAGATAAACTAAATCTATCTTGTTGGAAATTAAAGCATTTTTTCCTGCCCTTACCTCAGTGAGTAATGGATCACTATCTTATTTTAGTAGCATCTTACACACTGGAATTGTTATCCTACTCCCCTCATTTGTGTAAATGAAACAAACTGTGTTTCTACAAACTTTTCTCATAGTTTATGTATTTAGGACTTTCTATTTATTCCTGTTCCTGTCCAGTGGGAATGAACCTTTTATTTAAATAAAATATTTGAGCCAGTGTAAACTGGTAAAACTGATAGTTCTGAGCACAGCAGAGTGATGGTGCTCGGCATATTACAAGAAGTGATACTGTTAGTACATTTTACAAGATTTGCTTTCTTACAAGTACATCTCACTTCTCATTTACTGTAGGTGTTATCACCTTCAGGTCTTCCAGGCTTCTGCTGTCCTTTTGGATGTGCAGATTTGGCTCCTGCTATATGTAGTTCTTTTTATTTCACTTTAGTGAATGTGACTCTGTTGAATTAGTATTTCTCTTTTACTGAGAGCACTGGCTCTAACTGTGGTGCTATAGCATTTCCAGTCCCTTCGAAAATGGTGTCATTCACAAATGTTATTATCTTGAATTTATTCTTTCCTGTGGTAGCTTGTTTAAAGTCAGTTAGGCTGAGAAATCCATGCTTTCTTGAGAGTTCCTTTTTCCATTTTTTTGAAAGCAGGTACTGGATTTGCTCTTACATTTCTGTGGGACTTGACCCACTTGTCCTCCACAGGTTCTGAGAGATAATAACTAATAATTATGATATTGCACTGCTTAATTCCTTAACGGCTGTAGGGGAACAGGTCTTGCTGTCCAGAATATATGGAACTCAGCTAAATCTGCTTCCATTTTTTCTCCATCACCCTGTTAGAACAAATTGTGGTTAAGGATCAAGTAACAATCTTCTTTGAGGCAAGACCCTAAGATAGCATTTCAAGTGTGAGCAAAATTGCTACTACACCCTCTTGGCTCCTTTCTCCCTCCAAATAGAGCCCTAAAAAGCTTGTGAGAGGAAGGATTAGCAGGAAGTAGAGTGAGAGAATAGCACAACCTGTGATGGCAACTTGAACTCTTCCTTAGTTATAACGTTGTGTTGTCTGCTCAACTTCCCTCTTTGTTCTTATTAATTGGCAAACTACTGCTCAAGTAATTCATTTCTCAAAACTTATTTATTTTGCCTCACAACATTTATTTGCACAGCCCCACTGTTGTATACAAAGCTTAGTATTTAATGGAGTTCAGAACACCCTTTCACAGCATGCATTTCTGTTCAGTCCAGACTACAGTACACCATATACACGAGTCTCTAGCTTAAATTAATCTTATTTGGTTTTATCCTGCTTGATTACTCTTTATGTGCTTTCCTTAAAGTCATGCAATTTTTTACTTATTATTTTGACTGTTTTCATTACTTGCTTCCACAATATATTTACAGGGATATTCCACCGTTTGTATTACCTAACTGAAATAGATTTACTTTTATGAGAACAAAGTTAAAAGAACACAGTCTCAAGTGTCCATTTAAGTAAAAGTGAGTCAGAACAAGTAACTCCACACTGAACTCTTTAAAATGTGGGATATTGGAGAAGATGTCATCACTGTTTCAGCACGTCTGGATGCAAACATACCCACATGAAGGTCTGTTTTACAGGCTATCTTGGCTGCAGTCGTGCAAAGCACAGCAGGAAGACACAAGAGAGTGTATATTTCTGGAGTTTCAATAAAGCTGACTATTGGCAGTGTTGATCTGAACTCCTGCCCAGGTTTGATCTTCAGTGCTAGCTTACAAACGCAACAGGAAAATAAACTACATGAGAAATAGACCTATGTGCCCAGAGAAGCTGTGGCTGCCTCTTCCCTGGCAGTGTTCAAAGCCAGGTTGGACAGGGCTTGGAGCAACCTGGTCTAGTGCAAGGTGTCCCTGCCAGTGGCAGCGGGGTGGAAGTAGATAAGCTTTAAGGTCCCTTCCAGCCAAACCAGTCTGGGATTCTGTAGAAGGGCTTTAAGATGAGTAAGCATCACCTGCAGTAAAGCTGAAACCTCCAACCTTGGCAGAGGTAGAGGACACCAGTAGTGAGCCACTCAGACCTGGTGCAGTCAGTCTTTGGAACTCATGGAGGCAGCACCCAGACCAATCTGTCTCCTGTGGGGTGATACAATGAAATGGCTCTAAACTGGCTTAAGCAGACTGCAGAGCCCCCAGCAGATTGCAGCATTCATTCAGGCAATCAAGTCAGCTGCTGTGCTAGTCAATGCTCAAACTAGGTAGAATAAACTGTAGTAACTTGTCTGCTCCCAGGGCAGGCCCATTTCAAGGTTGGAGTCTCAGGCTGGGTCTGTGCTGCAGCCTCCCACAGCCACACACCATAAGCACTGACTCAGCACTGCCAGCAGGCTTCGCTTGAGAAGCTGCCCCAGCCCTTCAGCAGTTGCTTTGACCTCCAACTGTGCTGATAACAGCACCAATAACAAGGAGTCTGAAGGGAGTGAGAGTGTTCGGAATGCCCTACAGACGCTTGCTAGCCAGGGGGAATGCACCTTTCTACTCTATGCTAGCTGTTTCCCTGAGGACAGTGGAACAGGCCAGGGCAGAGGAAATGCCTGCAAAGAGCAGTCAGAAGAGGGAAGAAAGCTGAAGATGTGGTTTGTATTTTATAACTGTTCTTTAAGTGACCAGTTAAACCAAAGCCTGTAAGTGATAGATAGGAATAACACCTACCTGATCTGAAAATGGGAGCCGTGGTGACTTTCACATCTACTGCGGATAAGCAGTATCTTCCTTGGTCATAGGTGCACGTATTAACACTGCTATTGCTGCCAGTGTCTAAGAGGACAGCTGCCCCCATCTGCGCATTCAACAGATGCACAGATGCTACTGGTACCTCTGCTTGCTAGATAAAGCCAGCCAGTAATATCAGCAGACTCCAAGCTAGCTTTATCTAACTAGCATGGCTACTAGTGACATGTGAGGGGCATGCAGATCTCAGGAGCTGCCCTCACAGATGCTGGCAGTAACACTGTCAAATGCTCAGTTAAGGGTGGAGATGGCTGCTGCCAAACCCTTTAAATGCAGAAAAAAATAGCTGACCTATTTATCTCATTTTATTTACAGTAATGGGAGACTGTTGAACATTATATAAGCACACTACAATAAAATCAATAGAGAATATTAAGAGCAGAAATAAAGATCAGCCAACTTGAGGAAACTACTAACTTGAATGAAAGGATCTAACAGGAGGGTAAACTGAACAACTCAGGAAAACCAACCCGGCAAAAAAAAAATTCCTGGGTTTGATTAGGTAAATCCTGAGCCTTTCACTGAAACAAGGTGCCCTTGACATGATGGTTTCTCTGAAGCCTTTGAAGGGAATTTTGCTCAGCAATTACTTGAAAAATTTCATAATCAAGGACCTGAAAATGCATCATCTCCACTTTGATCTCAGGTGAATATAATTCCAGAAGCTGATTTACCCTCACTGTTACTGCAGGTCTGGAAGCTAAAGAGAGCATCCAACCACTGAGCAAGTCATTCTGTCCCTTTTGAAGTCAACATGAGTTTTGCCATTGGCCTTAAAATAGTGGCAGAAATTCTCACCCCATGTAGAGGGATAGTGGATTTCTAAGTATAGACTAATGCTTCCCTTTCAGATGTAAGAAATAGGTGGTATCCTAAGTTAGCATGACTGTGAGGTTTCTCTGTGATAGTTACTCAGATTCTGAGACAAAGTTTTATGGGCAAAGCTCAAGTCCAACTAGAAAAGCTGTTATCTGGATCACTGACCCAGGTTAATCCAGTTTGTGAACCATTTATCCGATAACATACCAAGAAATCTGTTTTTAAAGAGCCAAAACTGTGTTTCCTGTTGGGCTGATTTCTGTCTGGATCAACTGGACTGTAAATGAGCTATCAAGGATAGCTATCCATTAGTAGAGGTTACAGCACAAGCCACCACTATACTTTGCTGAATATCCTCTCAGGAATTGCCTGATCTCCTCAGATTTGTTACAAGTGCTGTGTTAAACCACCTACCTCAGGTCCTACTGAAGTATTTCAGACTGCATTGTAACAACAGGTTAAAGACATCACCTGGTTTGTTTCTAACCACAGACAGTATGAAACTGGGAAACAATATAAAGACGGAAACTTGTAAGCAGGTTGAAATCTCTAACCTGAAACTTTAAAAAACTATATTTGATCCAAGACAGTTCTTCTCTGTAAAAATCTGACCCCTGAAAAGTTCCTGGACTTTTCTCAAAGTTAGACATTTTGAATTATCACTGTTCAGTGATGTCTGGTTTTAACTGTCTTTTTCTTAATTTTTCCTTCTTTCGTTTCTGCCACTGAATGTCTTAAAATGAATGATGTGAGGGTTCCATTCTTTACATTTCAATTTTATTGTTTCTCTAGTATTAATTTTTCTTGTTCTGCTGCTTTTCAAAACTTTTATGTCTCTTGTGAAGTTTAAAAACAGAAAGAAATCTTAAAAAGAACTCTCTCAATCTCTTGACTGGCAACTGGCAGGTTCCAAAAACTTTTCAGCTGTATATTCCAGTTCCACTTATCCCAAATAATTGTGCAGGTAATTGAATTGGAAGTGGTTCACATTCCTATTTGTAACTGTTAGGCCCAAAGAAAACAGTGAGTAATGAAAAAGAACCATGAACATTGCTCATACTGGAGTGGCCTGTGCAGTAGAGAAAGATGGGTAGGAGGGGGAGAAGGTCCAGTGAGGAAAAATGAAAAGCCAACCTCAAAGAGTTTCTATTAAAGCTAGACATTGATATTTGCATCAAAGAGAAAACATTTTAAACTGTGAACATACATGAACACTTGTGCATTTAAAGGAGATGCTTATTTGTTTTTTTCATTGTAGTTCAGCTAAAAATTCCCTGCCACAGAAAGCAGTAATTATTCTGGGTTTTCATATTGTAAACCTGGTCACTGTCATTCTTCCTTTGCCTCCACATGCCTCAATGCCACATTTTCTACAATCCTGGGGAGATTGCCTTGGCTCTCACTCAGCTGGCTAATGCAATTCACAGGCCTTCAAATGTAAGCTTGTAAACTGTTTAGTTCTTTTTCTATATAACAGCTTGTCTATTAACAGCTCATTCAATGGAGGAAGGAGAAAAAGCCAGTGAGACCTCTTTTGGTATTGTTCAGCAGTGACCCCGGCTTCCTCAGAGCAGTCGCCAGTACTCACTAACTGGTGTTCGTCAGTGCTTGGTTTTTTGCTGGATAATAGTACATTGTGCTAGCAGTGGTCTGTATTAGTAGCCGGTAACAACGAGCTGGCAAAGCAAGTGTCTCTCCTACGGTAAGGTCATAAAAATGATGTACAAAAATCCATGAGAAAGCTCATTAGGATGCTCCAGTGCAGTGCTAGAAAAATTGTGCTGTCTTGAGAGATTTTTGCCAGCACTTCCCTTTGTTTGTTGTTCAGGACCCACATTACTGCTCTATGCTCCAGGTTGAGGTGGACTTGTGGAATGAGGATGGATCACCCCTCAAGATATGCTATGTGATTTCCAAGCTCTATGTCTACTGCTCATGGCCTGTACTTCATGAAAGATGTGTTTTGTCAAGGTACCAGGCTCATGAAATGCCAGGATGGGTGTACCTAGAGACTGCCCACACCAGGGACTATGCCCATTATTCCCATAACTATATGGTAGAAGGCTGTGCTGTGCATTGCAATTAAAAATGTGATCTTGAAATGCCTGAACCCTGCTCTGGCACCCTTGTTCCATTTTTGCTGTGCTGAAAAAAGGTGTTGCCATGCCATGCAATGGACCTACCATACCCTCTGCTTTCCTAAATGGTTACATGAAATCTGTAGTGTTACCTCATGGCTGAGATTTCTTGCACTTTTCTTAGTGTTCTGTATGGAAATACCAGGCAAATTGGTGGCTTAAACAGTGCTTAATAAAGAGAATTGTGCTTGACACAGATTTCCCCACCAACAAAATCCTATCCACCTTACTAACAAACAATTTATTTATAGAAACACCTGGTTTAGGCTTTTGCTCTGCAGATCCTCTGTTATCTCTCAGGCAAACTGACAAAGCTGCAGAACAGAGAAATCAGGTTTCAAAGTGAGTGATTTATGAAACATGAACTTCTCCATGCGTGCAGAGAGACTCCCCCGTGTGGCACGGCAGCTCTGGCCAGTGCCGCTGTCAGGCCAGCAGTGAACATAATGAAATGTGGCCCAGTGAAGACTCCCATGTTCAGGAGCGGCCATCACTTTGCAATTAATGTTGACTGATGGAGAATAATGTTGTTCAGTTGTGTTTCTGCTGTAGAAACAAAGTAGAGTAATATTTTACTAACTGTGATGTTGTGGGAAGAATTATGAGGTCTCATATTTTTTTACCGTGAATTAGTCTCACAATTTTATTCCCTGTTTCCTTTTTCCCCAACAATGTGTCTTAAGATGATACCTTTAATAGATGCTAAAATCTATTTGAGCATCATTAGTTATTTAAAACCTGGGATTATAAATTCATGTGGATTAATAGAACAGTTCAAGTTTTAAAACATATTTTAATTGTACTCCTCTTCAGGTCATTTCTGATAAACATCTTCCTTCTGAAAGTCTTGTTTTCAGTCCAGAATTGAATGCTTTTACCCGATAGAAATTTATAATAAAAATTCCTCTACTATGTATTGTATATCTTAAATATATTTTCTTGGGCACATGCCAGAGGAAGGAATTGAGTTCTTCCCAAGTTAAAGGGCCCTATATACTCTGTCCTATATTCTACTGGCTCAACTGTCAGCTGGGTAAAGAGATGTCGGAGATACACCAGCATAGACAAAGGGAGAATTTGTCCCAGAGTGTTTATTGTTCTCTGGAACTTGGGATCCTCTTCTCCCATTCTCCTCCTGAAATCAACATGAAACAGATGCTGAAATTCCAAAATGTTTTAAACACTCCAACACTGTAGCTGTGAGCACAGTGCATTATAGCCACCAGAGCTTGATGGCCCAAATATATGCATCATGAACATGAAATCTGGGTAGAAAAGATGAGGGCACAATCTTTCAACACTTTCAAAGTATCAGAAACACTGTAGAGAGTAACAACTACATTTCCGTGGCATTTGGTCACATCTGTCCTTGTATTGGCAAAACTTTGACTTGGATCCAAGTAGGTGTTGTTCCAAGAAAGTGAATGCCCAGTCATTTATGACAGTGGAGTTGTGCCCAGCCACAGTGGATCTATATTTGATGGCAATTGAAAAGATGAATGAAAATAATTTCAGTTGCATTAGGGATGTAAGCTGTCAGGGGTTTGTATTACTGCTTATTCAACTTTTTGGATGGCATCTTTTAACTTTCAAGAAACCCTTTCTAGACCAGGCATCAAGAGGAGGCAGGATGCAGACAAGTAGCCATGCTCATGACACTGCTGTTTGGCTGGAGAGGAAGGGACTGGAAAGGCAAAACTACAGAAAGCAAAGGATACTCTGTGGGTGTGCAGTACTGCCAGATCTCAGTGGCCGAGATACATGTTGTTGTTTAGCTATTTCCATCAGTGCTTATGGATATGTATTGATCTCACTAGCACTCATGTCTGTGGGGTCACTGTGGGTATCTGATTTTATCTCTTTCTTTGGAAGGTTTATTAATATTGACACTTCTTCATTTAATTGGGGCACTGGCACGGAATCATATTAGCTAATGTACTCTCTGTCCACACTCAAATCCAGAGTGCCTTACACAAACCCATATCTGAGTAACTGATAATATCATAAGAAAAAAACAACAGAACACAGATCTGTGAAACCAGGGAGAATGGCAAAGACAGAACTGTGCTGCAATCTGCAACCTGCATTTCTCTATTACAACACATAGGGCCCAAAATAAAGTCAGGGTTACTTGTCTCTGTAACACACAAATGTTACTTTTTCCCTTGTTCTGTCAAGGCCTCTCCACACACCAGGGGCTGCATTCATTTCTGGAATGTAGTTATTCACATCTGTACAAGCTGTTGTAAGATAGTACCAACTGAAAAGGTACAGAACACACAAGTTTGCTCCTCATCTTATACATGCACTCAAAAAGAGTGTATCTCTGAAAGTATGTGAATTTGGCAAACGTTTCTCCTTAACTCTGTCTTCTTTCCTTAAACAGATTTGGAGACTGGTTCTACCATTTATAGAACATATATTCCCCCCCCCCCCCCCTTAAAGTGCTCTCCTGGGATTGTTCAGGAAAGTGGGTTTTGCAGTCTGCTTGATCTGTTTTCATTGTGGAGCAATTCCTGAGGCCTGGCTTTGGACACCATTTGCAGCGGGTTTATATTAGAAGGCTGTGTCTTGTTACAGAGCTGTTACTGCCGCTCCCCCTTGGGACCATTGCACACCTGTGACTTTACCCTTCACAAGCAGGTTCTGATAACATCTCTGACATCCATGCAGGAAAGAGGGAACATGTTGCACTGACTCCTTTGAGGAAGCAGCAGTGAAATGGAAGAGGGGGAAAGAAACAGCAGAAATTCCACCTTTAATAAATTTATTCATTCTTACCAATTTATTTATAGGGGAAAAGGTGGAGTCTGATGTTTTCGGTTGCCATGCATGAAGTCTTTATAAGAGTAGATACTCCTTTGTGATCTTGACTTTCTGGAGTCCTCTGGAAGACAAGGGGTCTGGAAACAGAGGTTATTAGAGGGACAAGAAGATTTCTCATCTTAACTGCATATATAATATGTCTAGGTCCAGCATGCTCCATTCATGCTTTTCCTTCTAGCAGCTAATGTGCAGCCTGAGTTCCTGCTGCCTGCAAACCCTGCCCTGTCCTTGAGTCAACTTTGCTGTGTAAAGAAACCTGACAGTTGCAGTTATCTCACTGGCAAACTGATAGTGTTAAAAACACTGAGGTTGGATAAAGCCTTCCTGGTCAAGAGGATTGCTTTTCTGCAGCTGAACTTCCCAAGATTTACCTTGAACTCAAATATTATTGAAACCTATAAATTATTTTTTTGCTAACAATGAAAGTTCATTAGTCTGTTGTCTCATTAATTTCCACCTTAAATTCGGCAAAGACAGTATATTCCTGGTGAGCTACTTATATGGGAAGAGGCAAGCAGGACAGTAACCTGGATCTTCCATGTTCACCTCTCAGCTCCAGTCATTACCATGGTTGCTCTGTTCGCTGCTTCACTGATAATAGATTTTTTTTCCTTGTTCTTATAACAAGAGAGGATTTGTGAATTAAACACACGCAGCCCAAGCAAGGTCATACCACAGAACTCTAAACTATAGTTGCTTTAGAAAAGAAGAAACTCATTGCTGATCAATCTGACCTTCCACTGTGCCAGTTGCTAACACACACTTTTACAGAATACAGTCATTTTGAGGCTATTTCAGCAGACAAAAGTGCAGTATAACTTCAAGATTAAGATGAAGCTTTTAAGTAGGTATTTGAGCATGTGACTGAGTGTCTGTTCTGAATGATTTAGCCTAAGGGGCACTAAGGTGGAGGTTCCTTTTATAGACCACAGGAACATACAGGTATTGGTCTTCCAAAAGAACCTTCTGCAAAACTCTGTGGGACACTGCCCAGCCAGGACATCTTGTAGCATCATCATATATACCTGTATTCATATAATGCTGGTAGTGTTACAGGTGTGTGGACTAATAATACTTGCAGTAGTCTCTGCCATAAAGTGGATGTCTTTACCTAGAGTTTGCATCACCCATCAACATTTTTCATATGTTTTGCTTTACCTGCCTCTCTGGGTTAATCTATTTTTATGTCTTCATAAATCAGACAACACAGCTCATTGCTATGATTGCACTGAAATAAAGTCCTCTTTGTTTAATCACAGCTATGTTGCTTGCCCTACACTTCTGTTTCTCAGCAGGTCCTCAGATGACTTGTTAAGACTTTCAAAGCCTCACAGCACACTCTGAGAAGAATGTGACTGTCCTGAGGCAATGAGAAGGTAACTTTACAGCAATATAATTCATGAAACTCCAAGTTCAGCACCCTTTTTTCCTTTTATGCAAAACTAAACAGGAACTAGGGCTGCTGAATTAACCTGGAAGTTTATAATCTGAACTGTAGCTAATTTATGCTCTCAGGGCTTAATTCCCACCTGGTATTTTCCCCCCTGTTCCATTGAGACTGGCTGCATGTAAATCACTGAAAACTCATCCCTTTCCTTCTAAATACAAAACAAGTGTAACTTTCTAGATCTGATTTTTTTTTTCCTTTGATTTTTATTTCCGCAATCCTGTATATAGTCATTATAGATGTTAAGAAGGCTGTTTTGGAAATGATTAATG
Organism: Myiopsitta monachus; assembly: GCA_017639245.1. Taxonomy (NCBI): domain Eukaryota; kingdom Metazoa; phylum Chordata; class Aves; order Psittaciformes; family Psittacidae; genus Myiopsitta; species Myiopsitta monachus. Next base: position 8,085,408 of record CM029929.1, on the reverse strand, counting down.
CTATTAATACTTTTCTAATTCAATAAGTCCCCTCCTCTTTGAGCTCCTTGCAGTATTTTTCTGCTTTCCTCAGCTTCCCACTAATTCAAATCTATGACAAATGTGAGGGTTTGTTTCAGTTTTCTATTATTTCTCACATCTCACATCACATTATTTTCTCACATCAAATAAATTAGCAGAATTTCATTTCTTTCCCAGGAGTGATGCCCATATGTTGATGAAAGCAGCATAAAAATATTACCTGTTCAAACAGGAAGGGAACAGGAAAGATAGAAGTTATCTTTTATTCACTGTTCCATGCAAAACGGAGATGCTGATCCTATTCCTTTCACCTCGACAGCGCCCACTATGTTTAATAGCAAATATTACATGATTTGCAGCCTCCCCGCATCAATCTGGTTTAACTGTGCTATGTTACAATGTCCCTTCACAATCTCTTCATACAGCAGCAGTTATTTTAATCACACCACAGTACTTCAGTCACTGGGAAAGGATCAGCTGTCCTATTTAATGTCCACAATGCCCATCACACGGCACCAGCTAGGCAGAGCAGCATGCTGCTAATGCAGTTTTCTGTTTGGATAGTTAAAGGTACATCTCCAGGCCAATTTGTACCTGCGTATTGTTGATAGACAGAGTGCCGCAGGCAAAGAGATACTGCATGCAGGAAATGGATTCTCATTTAACAGTGATTTATTTTGTTCTCCACATCTCCATCATCCATCTTCCCATTTCTCTGCCCACCCAAATTGCTAATGTGAATCAAAGCTACTTCCGCCACCACAGCTCTTAAACTGATGGGTGACAATACAATGATTGATCCGCCGCTCCAGGACAAGTGGGTACACATTGTACCATAGTGTGCTGGATCATGGATCAGTGCCAACATTGGGGGTCTACGCATTTGGTTTTAGAAGTTCAGACCTGAGGGGACTACTGTGAATATTCAGCCTGAACACTTTTGGGTTTTGATGGGAGCACTGCCCTTCTAAAATCTTCCTTAGCAGCTTGTCTGAAGTCATCTGTGCTCCTCAGGAGACAGTATTCTACTTATGCATTTCATATCTTACTTGCATGCTTGCTCTGAGGATGGAAAATATTGAATTCCTTCAATTCCAAGATATGGGGGAAGTTTCAGATTCCTCATTTTCCAAGACAGGAAACCCTAAAGTAATGTAAAAATATATGTTAAATATAAAGTGATGTAGTTAACAGCTCTTGCGAAGGAGTTTGCATCAGTGAGAAAAATACTGATGCAAACTGCCCTTTGAAAATATCCATAATAGAATCATAGAATCACAGAATGCTTTGTGTTGGAAGGGACCTTAGAGATCATCCAGTGCCAACCCCCTGCCATGTGCAGGAACACCTTCCACTAGACCAGGTTGTTTCAAGCCCCATCCTGTACTTTTATTCTTCTTTTGTGAGATTGCCACTGTGTTTAAGGAGTTTTCTCATGTAATGAGACCTCTTGAAACTCACTTTAAGATTGTCTCTTACAATGCCATTTGAAGAGGAAAGTCTCCATATTGGAGGAGAACTTGCATACCTACCTCTCTGCTGCGTTAGATCAGCAATATTAGAATCAGTTGCCAAAAGGGAAGTATTTTGCAGGTTCTTCTGGAGCAGCCCTATAAGTAACTGAGCACAGGAGCCACTGCAGAATCCAAAAGGTCAAGGCAGGTGGGGATTTGGTTTTTTTTTGTTTGTTTGTTTGTTTTTGTTTGTTTTTTTTTTTTTTTTGTTTTTTGTTTTCAGATGAACAAATAAATTCAGGGAAATTTAGCTCCTAAATTTTTATTTATTTTTTTTTTTTTTATGAGAGTTGAAACCAACCTCCAAACCCCACCTGTTTTGGGAAATGATTTAATGAACAATAAGTCAGATAAGAACTTTCATCAGGGCCCATAATTGTTTTGCTTTGTTTTAGGTAAGGTTTTTTTTGCTTTCTTTTAGCTAAATCCTTATACAAGCACCTTCTCTTTTCTTTGCACACCCCAATGGGTGGTGCCCTCCAGGGCAGAAAATATCTAATCAGGTCCTTAAATCATCACGCTAATAAAATCCATATTGGCATAAACAGTTTTGCCTAGGAAGGGCTGCACTTTTAACTTCCAACTGTTATTTTTGGCAGGCATAATCTGGGATGTGGTGAGAAAGTCAGAGGAAAGCCTATGAATGCCTCCTAATCAGGGGCCCTTTGGCTGCAGCGTAATACACTGATTTGGCACAGGTTAAACCTGGATGAACACAAAGCCACAGCCTCTTCCAGAGCACAGCAGCAGTATATACCAAGTCCTGAGGGCTCTGCTCTAGTGATCCCTAAGTTGAGTCAAGGGGGACAGAAAATCACTGCCATTCCACTGAACAAATATGCTTTCTTTTGAATTTTCCTACTCTTCCTCCTCCTGCCGCCCATCTCCTCTCCTCTGGAAGCACCACAGATGTGAAATGTTTGCAGGTAAGCAAAGAGGACATGGTCACAGCAAATGACAGAGCCAGAACTGAGTGCAGCACGCACTGATAAACCTCTGCCAAAGCCTTTCCCTTCTGAAACAGAATCCCTGTAATGGAAATAATTACTGAAGAAACAGACAAAAACTACTTCTGAATGAAATCTAAGCTTCAGCAGACCACAGAACCGCCAGGAAATGCCAAGTCCAAGCAGCCATCCCTTCATCCCGATTTCCACACCATTTTCTGTTTCCTGTGCAAAGTTATCAATCACTCAGAAAACTGTTGTCAGGAGGGAGGGGGGAGGGAGCTGTGGATTAGGCTTTGGATACAGAGTGCCTTGGGACAGCCTTCACCTGACTCTGCAAAACTACCAGACAGCTTCCTCATGTTGAGAGGGGGCCTCTCTGGGAATATGTGGTGTATTGGGGGGAAAACCAGCAATTTGAGGGGGGACTTTTGGCAATACCCAGAATTATGAGTGTTAACTAGGGGAGAAAAAAGATTTGTGGGGGAAAGGATGACAGAGGGGGGTCTCTGGCTATATCCAGTGCAGTATTGGGTACTGGGGGGAAACAAAACTGTATGACTTCGGGGGGGGGGGGGGGACGGGGACGGACACGGACACACGGCGGGGGACAGGACACGACCTTTGGCAATCCCTAGAATGACGCTGTGTGATCTGTGTGAGTATTGCTGACAGCACCCAGAGCAGCACTGAGCTGCATGATTGTGTGTGGGAACCTCTGGCAATGTGCAGCACTAGGGGGCTGGGGGAGAATGACAGGATTTGGGGTGCGAACACCGCTGGCGACACAGAGTGATGTACACATGAAGTGGAGGGGACGCGGACACCCAACACAGAGCCCCAACCGCCCCGCAGCGCGCACCCAGAGCGCGTAACGCCACAAGTCACCTCAGCCACACACGCGCAAAACCCGCGCAGAGCCAAGCGGCGCAGTCACGCACTTTGTTCCAGTCCCCATCCCAGCACACAAACACTCCGCAGGCACAGCGGCGGCCGCAGGGGCAACGGCGCGGGTGCGCGCACACGAGCGGGCGCTGCTGCTTTAAGGGCGGCGGGGGCGCGCCTCCGGGGCGCTCAGCGCGCCTCCGCCTCCCCTCTCGCTGCGCCGCGCTCCCTACTCTCCCGCTCTCCCTTTCCCTCTCCCTCTCTCTCCCTCTCCCTCGCCCCGCTTTAAAGTCTCCGCCAGGATCCGGGCTCGCCCGGCACTTCCTGTACGGCAGGATGGAGCGCGCCGGGGCCACGGCTGACCGCCGCCCGCCCGCCCGTGCGCGAAGGCGGCTCTGAGCTCCCCGTCCGGGGCATGCCGCGATCCCCGCTGCCAGCGTGAGCCCCGCACCCCGCCGAGCGGGGGGACCCCCCGACTCTGCCCTACCCCACCCCCGGGGTGAGGGGTTTATTTTTGGCACCCCTCCCCCCCCCCCCGGGTGAAGAGGCGAGCGGGAGCCCCCCGCTTCCTCCCGCAGGAAGACAGAGGGCTGCGGGAGAAACTTATTTTCAACAAGTTTGATTTTTTTTTCTTTTATTTTTTCCCCTTTTTTTTTTTTTTTTTCTCCACCCTGTGCGTTAATTATTTCAGTCCCTCTCTCCTTTCGATGTGCGGCTTTGGACATGCGGAGGCTACTGCAACCGTGTTGGTGGATCTTTTTCTTGAAAATCACCAGCTCCGTGCTCCATGATGTGGTGTGCTTCCCCGGTGAGTGAGCGCAGCGCTTCGCGGGGGGGGGGGTCCCGCTGCTTCCGATACACGTGTCCGCGACCCCCGTCTGGGGTACCGCCGGGGCACCCCGCGAGTGCGGAGGATGCGCTAGGGACCGTGGTGATGGAGTGGCTGTTCTGATGCCGGCTTTTCCTCAGCTATGCAGCACCCTCCTGGCTGTGGGCAGCGCTGCCCGCGAGTGGGGCCGTGAGCGGTGCCCGGGCTCCCGGCGCGGTATCCGAGCTTCCCGGTGCACTGCAGCCCCCGATGGAGTGGAGCGGGCGGGGAAGGGGAGGTCCTATGCGCTAGCCGTGCTGCGTGGGGTTGCTTGCGGGGCCCCCTTTGTGCTGTGGAACTGCCGCCCGCCGGCCCGCAGGGAGCACGGCTCTGAGCCCTTGTTGCAACCCCGCGTCCGCTGCTAAGAACTTGACTGTGCGCAGGTTTCTGCTCACCGCACCCGTGTCCGCGGTGGGTGTCTCGCCCTGCCGGCGCCGCACCTTGCTGGGGCCGGTGGTGGTGGGGGGCGCGCCCGCTCTGCACCGGGGCTGTTCTGTGCAGCCACCACCGCACGCCCGCGAGAGAGGTTATGCGGGCGGGGAGCACCCAGCGCCTACCGTGCTTCACACGCACACGTAACCCGCACCCCATGCTTGTGCGTATCACTCTCGCCCGGCACCGTACCGCAGGGGCTGGGGGCTGCCGGGGCCGGGTGGGCGCCGGGACTCCGCACCCGCCCCCGGCAGCGCCTCCGGCCCAGGGGGGAACTCGCAGAGCTCCGGCTCTCGCCGCCTCCGCAGTGCCCGCGGCGTGCCGCTAGAGGCGCTATGGTGCCGCCGGGCTCCGCCGCGGGGCCGCGCGTAACCCTCCGCCGGCGCGCGGTCCGCCTCCTCGAACGCGGGCTGGATTTACTGTCGTGTGTCCTCTCCCCTCCCGCATCAAGGGTTTTCCTGACCATGGCTTCGCATCCCGCGGTTTGGTTATTCCCCGTTTTCTGCGCTTCGGCGGGGTGATGTGGGGGGCCGCGAGCAGAACACTCCCCTTCCACCGTTCCTCTTGACCCTCGATGGATGCGTGATGCATCCCCGGTCATCGGCTGTGTCCGTCCGGTTGTGCGAGTGTGGAAAGAAAGGCTTAAAATCAGGGAGCTTCATAAGAACTTCCACTTCTCTTTCTTTTCCTTTTTCCCTAAAATACACCTTTTTTCCTAAGGCAGAGATAAGCAGTTAGACCCATCCTCTCCCAGTCCTTCCAGCAGTTTCTCACATGGTAAAATGATTTGAAGCAAAAACCAAATATGTTGGAGAGAGGGTTAATACCTCTGCAGCTCTTGAAGAAACATTTATCTTCTTTGTATTGATTTATTCTCAATTTCAGGCCTCAGAGTGAAGTCTTTCTCTCTGGTTCTGATATATATTATACAGTAATTACATCTAGAAGGTAGGCTCCAGCAATGCTTCAGGAAAACAAGCTGTGATGTGGGTTTAATATGATAGTATTGTACTACTCGCTGATATAGATCAGTGAGGTTTGAACCAGTTGATATTTGAATTACAGTTTGAATAGGAAGATGAATGTAAGCAGGGAATAGTAGGTCTGTGGATGTTTGCTGTGTGTTGGTAAACTCTTTAATGCTGGAAGGCCTGAGACAGCTGTGTAACACTTCAGAATGCCTCGGGGCTCTTCATGAATAAAGGTTTGCTTGGAAAGCAAACTAATTTCCAGGAGGGTTTTTATGGGTTTAGTTTCTGTACGGAGCTACTGCTGTTAGCCCTCAGTGTTTGCTCACTGCTGTATGCTGCCTCCTGAAGAGCAGTAATGTCTGGTGTGCATGCGTGTGTTCGAGCAAGGGGGTGTGAGTGAGGCAGCGTGATAAACCAGACTCTGATCCAGTACATCCGAGATGCCTGAGGCAGGGAAAGCTGCAGGGAAGATCTCAGTGGACTATAACAGGACATTGGTGCTGACAGCATCCAATGGCACATCATTGGAATTTGTCTTGGCAGGGAATCCCGGCAATATATTAACTGTTTAGTATCTACCACAAATGTTTTGGTGCCTTTTCGTGGCATTTTCTGGAGAGGATTAGTGAATTAAGGCACTTATTTTACATGTTAATTCACAAGCATCTTTCTTCTCTCAGTTTCATATCCTGTTCTCCTTAAGCAGGAGAGAGGTCACCATTTATTCTCTTCCCTGCGAATTACTTTACTTTCTGAAGAAACATAAAGCTATTTATTTTCTTTGTTCAGCAACAACAAATGAACCATGTAGAAAATAAATCTTTGCAGTGCTCTTTTGTTCCGAGGACTGTAATAGGTTTTCACTGTTTAAGTAGGTATTTTTTGCTGTTGTTCCGTTGGTTGCAATAAGAGGAGGGAGTCATTCTTGCACAAACAATATGTGGGTAAGGTTTTGCTCTTTCTGAAGTGTTTAGTGCATTTCTCTGTGGGCTTGTCACTGGTAATTGCATTGCTTAATAAATCATACTAAGACAAGGTAAGAGAGGTTGTTTCCATGGGGTCTCTTTGTTCATTAATCTAAATTCACAGTACCACAAATGAGCAAGACACAAATATTAACATTGCTGTGATATACTTGGTATCCAGTTTCTCAGTGTTTTACCAAGAGAGGATAAATATTCTTTTGTGAAGGAAAAAGTACACATGTGCAGTCATTAACTGTTACTGTGATGATCCTGTCACCTAAGGAGTGACAATTGTTAGTGTTCTCTTGGACTAGATGCATAAATTAAAGTAATTTTCTTGATTCTGGTTTAGCTCTTGGGTAATGGATGAAGTTGTTGCTGGCCTGGTCACTGCCAGGTAACTGTAAATGGGTTTTGGATTTTTGAGTCTTTCTAGTTCTGAGTTGAGAGTTAATTTTACATGTAACTCCTGCTTGGAGGAAGAAATATACTAGGAGCTTTTCCCTACTACTAATCAAGTGCTACTTCAGGTATTTCTAAAGGCATGGAGGAGGCTGGCTTTCTTTATGAAAGGTTTTGCACAGGAAGGTGCATTATGCACGTAGAGAAATACGGAATGTACAGGAGAGGGCCCTCCAAGACTATTTAGTCCTGTGGCTTTTATGAAGATGACACTTCTTACATTTTAATTTTCCATTATTTTCAGTGCCTTTTAAAAATATGCTGTACATTATGGGAAGTTGCTAATGGAGTCCTTGTAGATAAAGAATGTCAAGTGAGCCTATCCCACGCTGTAAGAGCTGAGCTTGCTATATCCTTCTGGGGGGAAAAACTCTAGGGAGAGCTTTGCTATCCGTTAGCAGGTTTACAGGAGCTCATTTGTGGTAAATAGAGCTTAGACACAGGTTTCCAAAGTCTTTGAGTACTCACAGGAGCTATCTGCACTAGTAGCCTAGGTAAAAGGCTATTGAATTTGGGAAAGGAAGAAGAAGCATCACAGTGGAAGGGATTTTGATGTATCCCAAAAAGAAAGGAACACAATTTGAGGATAACTGGAATTCGCTCAGTCATATCTGCAGTGTATCCAGGCTGGGGACATTGCTCTGCTTGAAGCAGTGAGGAGGATGTTTGCCTGTGTGTATGAGTGTCCTGGGTTCAGCAGTAGCAGTCACTTTTTCTCCTTCTTGGTAGCTGGTGCAGCGCTGTGTTTTTGACTTTCTGCCTGGGAACAGCACTGATAACACCCATGTTTTCAGTTACTGCTTAGAATGTTTTGGTCTGACCAAGGACTTTCTGAGCCTCATGCTCTGCCAGGGAGGAGGGGAAGCCGGGAGGAAGCAGGGGCAGGGCACCTGACCCAAGCTAGCCGAAGAGGGATTCCATGCCACATTACATCATGCCCAGAATGTAAAAAACAGAGGGGAGGGACCCGGAAGGGTGTTGGTTCGCTGCTGAGTCAGGCTGGGTATCTGTGGTGAGTGGTTGTATTCTCTTTTTGTTATTTCCCTTGTCATTATTATTACTGGTAGTAGCAGCAGTAGTTTGTGTTATACCTTAGTTACTGAACTGTTCTTTTCTCAGCCTGTGGGAGTTGCATTCTTTTGATTCTCTTCCCCATCCCCTGGGAGCTGGGGGGAAGAAAAAGGGGGGAGTGAGTGAGTGAACTGCAAACTGTGTGAGGGGCTTAAACAACAACAGTGAGTTAGGATTTCTGTTACTGCTCCATCTCCTATCTCCTTTTTGTCTAAGAAATGGGGACAAAAGGGGTTTTGATCCTCGTCAGAAAATAGGTGTCTTGGTCAGAGCAGTGAGGAATTTGTGTGAGTGTAGCACAAGGATGTCACATCATTCACCTGTCCCTCTGCAGCCATGCTGGGAACCTCTGCTGAGGAAATAGGTCTTGCTGGGCAGCAAAAAAATAACCAAACCCCACCTATGGGTTTTGGTAGGGTGATGGTTTCACTCCCTGTTTCTGGGTCTTTGCAGGGAGAAGTGTCTGAAGTTATGTACATGCACTCCATTAAAGCTGGACTGTTATCAAGATGTGCAAATTTAATAGTTGGTGTTTGTTTCCAATTACAGAAACGACAGCGGTGAGGACTCTATCCACCTTATGATCAGCGCTCAAGGGCTAACATACTTAGAATTTTCTGAAATAAAACTACATCAATGTTAACTCTAATATCAATGTTCAAGTTTCATGGTTGAATTCAAGAAATGGACTTCAAACTATTAATCTCAACTGTCCTGGAAAAATCACGTATCATTGGGTTGCTGCTTTTCAGCAGCCGAATGATCACATGGCATGATGTGCTCTGAAGCCTCAGGGTGCAGTAATAAAACTGTACTTTAGCTAATATATAACTTTAATCTGAGAAATTACAAAGAAATAAAGCTAATTTCTGTTTGCCCAAATGACTGTGCTTCCATTTTTAAAGGTCACAGTTGCTTCTGTGTGTTGACAAAATAGTAATTATTCATGTTTACATGCCACCCTGCTTAAAGTTTAATTCTGAACAACCATTTTTAAGTATTTTGGGAAGTGGAATCTTATCATACAAATTTCCTTAAAAGACATGGTGTCATCTAAGGATGGATATGCACCAAATGTATTAATTTATGCTTTTATATATCCCTTCTGGGGACTGCTTGCTGCTTTACGTGCCTAAATGTCTTTGCCCATCTTTCCCTTTCTTCATGAAGTAAATTGTCAATATTTCTTCCAAGTGAAAACTGTGAACCTGCATCTTCTTGCACCAGGTTGATGGGAATGTGACTTTATCGATTGCCGGAGTTACTCTCAGGAAGAATTAGCCTATATCAGTTTTGTAGAGTCATGCAGGGGTTGGAAACAAAGCAGAGAAGGAAGGTGTAAATTAATGCACTCTTTCAAATAAAGCAGGGGATGTGGAGCTTGGCCGACCGGAGATGCCCAACTAAGAGAGTAACTGTAAATGAAAGCACTAGTTTCTACTTTTGTGTGTCTATAAACCTTTAGAGAAAACCTAAAAAAATCTCAGAATGATCCTTGGTTGCTGTTAATTTTTCCATTACTAAGTATCTTGTGGTAGTGCTGATGATCATGTTATCCTGCTGTAGGCTACAGCTACCCATCCACATTACCTACCCTGGGACAAGTCAAAGTGGCTTCTTTCTTTTAATGCTGCTTACACCTGGTACAGTTCTCCAAAGTGATCTTGCCCACCTCAGTGAGGACAGTGGTACTCTTAGATGACTCAGGGCTCCTTTGGTCATGTCTTCCAAGTGCTTGCCTTTCAATGTACAGTTGTCTTCTTGAGGCACAGCTGCCAGGGCATAGTGGTTAACACCTTGAGCTCGCACATATTTATAGCCAAAGCAGAGGCTCATCCCACCCAGCAAATGAACAGATGAATGAGGTTGCAGATTGCAAGGACAGCAGTGAAGATCCTGCAATACTCCATGGGTGTTGCTGTTCTTTTTTAATTTTTCCTTTTCTCTGATTGCTAATTGGAAGCTGAAGGAAACAGTGATGGTGAATCAACTCCCCAGCTGACTGGAGGAGGAGGGAGGACACAGGACAGTAAGGAAATGAAGAAGTTTATGCAATTACTGTAAGATATGCTTTTATTACACTGAATGGGCTCACCTTGCGGCAATTTGAATTCCTCTTCAAGTGAACTACGGTTAAAGTAAAATCAGTTTGTATACGGCCTTTCTGTTTTTCTTCATGTGGTTTTATTATGCACCACCAAGTTTGCTCAGGAGTTGAAGTACCAGCGTTCTTCATTACCAAGTAATTTGAATAATGATGAACCATTTTCTAGAACTTAAAACTTGACCACATTGTGCACCTGCCAGCAGCACTGACACATAAAACCTCAATTGACGTGAGTATTGCAGGCTGTCTGTGCGTAAATGCCTCAGTGATGCCTGAATGTGCTTATCCTGTGCCAGTGCCCTTTGAGGGAGTTTGCATTCAGAGCATGGAGGCTTTAGTAGAGAAAATGTAGGTGTTTTGAGATTTGGGTGCTTAGCTTAGGAAAGGTGCTTTGAAAAGTTCTTTTCTCTGCCTGTAGATACGTAATGAGTGATACCTTGAGCTCTGAACAGCTGCATTGATATTTAGGAGCAAAATGTGAGCTATTATTTGGTCTTGTGACAGCTGTTTTATTCTCTCCTTTTGGAATAGAATGTGCCTGTCTCTTTGACGGAGTGTTGTTAAAGTTCTGCTGGGTGTCAGGTTTCACTATTTGGTAACTCCTTGCAGGCAAGGTGGGCAGTTGTTCCATTTTCCTGCACTTCACTCTTTCCATCTTCTATCCTTGTAGGAAGCTTGTAAGAGACATACATAGTGCTCTATGTTTGCTTTAATCCAAGCAGTGCCTTGCTCTTTCCTTACTCCTATAAAAGCATCTGCAATTTGGGTTACTGTATTTTTATCAGTCTGAAGTCTTAGACCTGGAGTTCCTGAGTCAGTTTGTCAGATTGGTTTAAACGGCAGTGTTAGTTGCCCGGAGTGGAAGAGGACTTCACCACGACAAGTGGCGAACACTGCATATGCAGGATCTGAAGGTGAAATCCCTTGTGCCAGTGCACTGGGCAAGCCATTTTTGTACTGCAGAGGTAAACAAACAGTTCTGTCCTGACCCTTGCTCATCCTCAACAGTCAGTAAGTTAGGGTTTTTGGGCCTCATTCCATTCCTTTAGAAGAAGGATGTCTGTGAAGTAAACCCTACACTGTTGAAGACCAGTCCTGCCTTTCTGTCATTTTGGTGTGCTTAAAATGCTCTCCTTATGGATGTGTATTTATCTAAGTCTCAGTTTAATCATTATTTATCATGTGCCTCAGCATGAGACTGTTGTGTCTGTCCTACTTTCCCTGTGGAAACTCCAAGCTGAGCCAATAAAGGTACTGCTAGCTTTCAAATAATTAAGTGCAGGTCTACATTGCTGTCACAAGTGAATTTAGGGATTATATTTTTGATAGACTTTCATTGGTGTTTAGATTCCTAAAGTGCTTTCAGACTTTGGGAGATTATGGCGTAGATTTCCAGCAGACCAAGTGGAAATAAGGGTTTGTGCAGCATCACTGTCTCAGCATTTGCATCCATTCAGCAGGTAGGCAGAGAGAGCCAATTTGAAGGTTTGTTCTTGCTGGTCTCCCTGCTACTTGTAACTAGCTTACTCATGTTCTTATAGTGCAGTAGCTCCTGTATTCTGAATTTAAATCCATGCTTAAAAATACAACTAAACTTTGCCTGTTGACAGCAGTTGCATCATGTTTTAATTGGTGAGAATCGCTAATGGAGCGTTCAGGTTCTAAAATTAGTTGTTTATTTTTCCTTCTTTGCCCAAGGGTCTTGCATCAGATTTATACAGTTTCTGTAAAACTGTTTGTGTTTCAAAGCAATACCTTTGTGCAGCTTTAGTTATGTAAGTAAGTGTCAAAAGGATGGGCTCAGTGACAACGGTTTCGGAAACTGTGGTTTTCTTAAAGCTGTTTCTTACTATATTATTTATGCATTGTAAAGTGCTTCTTTTTACTGTGAGTTAATTCACTGTCATCTCTGTAAACCTGAGGTGCAAAACGTGCAAGTTTGTAATGTTTTATCTTAATGGCAGGTCCTCTGCTGCTGCAGATTTTCTTAGCATGATTGATATGAATGTATCTATGGCATCTTTCATCGGGTGAGGATTTGCATGGTAACCCTCATCAGGACATTGCTCAAGATCAACAGTGCATTTTCTCTTCAGTATTTCCATAGGCTGGCTTTGTGTCAAAGGTGCCCAGTTTTAATACTGTCTTTATGCTTCTTGGAGGCTTTTACTGTGTGGTGAAATGTAAACCCACCTCTTTGTGCTTGCTGTGAAGCAGGGGTGTCCAGTCCTTCCATTAAAATTCTCTTTGGAGTATGTCTGCTATGTGTATCAGTCCTGGGAATTGCTCTGTTGTATTGTGCCTAATTTTTGACCAAAGCTTTGAGGTTTTCTGTCAACAGCTGTCTGTTGTTTGTGTTTTTTAAAATCAATTGCTTCTTTGATGCAAATTGAAATGAAACCTGCTTTTCCTTGAACAGTTACCAAAATAAATAAACAACCCAAAAAGCGATTGAGTTATTCACTGTAGATGTGATTCTCAAACTGCAAATACACGTCCACTGTAACAACTGTCTTTTATGTTTGGCTTTTCTCTAGTAGTTTAAAGAGCCCTCTGATATTTTGTTACCATGAGGTCCTTACACATTACAATAAAACCATGTCACAATGTCCTGATTAACTTAGTGACCAAACTCCACAAGCCCTTTGCCATCAGATTTCATCCAGTCCTTAACCAATTTTTGTAGCAATCTTTTTCTTTTCCTAGTCTCCATTTTTTTTTCTTCCCCAACTTATTTTCAGAAGGGTGTGCACCAGAGTTCAACACTGGTCATATTCATATCGTATGTGCATGATGCTATTGCCCTTCCTGTTTGTCCAGGGATTTTCAGTGGCCTGCTTTTCTGCTGCAGCAAGAAAGAGCATGTTTATTGTTTGCCTACTATGACTTACAGGTGATTATTCAAGTCAGTGTTGAACAGCATAGTCTGCTGTTCAGTAGATGTGGCCTGGATCAAGATTTCTGTAGGGTTTTAACTTTATTAAAGTAATTTTTTTTTTACACATGTGTAATGCTGTAATGGTAATTTTAGCAGTAATGAGCATGGCAGTCCTCTTTGACTGAAGTCCTCTGCAATCTTAATGTCATCATTTGTTCTGGCTTTGTTTCCTTTTGCAGCCCAACAGTTTTTAAGGAAGCAGCATTCAGTACCTCCCATAATAGTCCAGGTGCCTGCTGTGGAGTTCTCCAAAATAGAATTCTTTGGGTTTGAATTCTGCTATGCACTGTGTGAGGCTTTCAGTTTACAGCTCCAGAACATGACTGTGACTTTCTGGTCATAGTTATCCCCCTTCTGTGATACCACTGAAGTGGCTAACACTTGAGCTTCATCAGAAACTCAGGAGTGGGGGTTACAGCTTGAATGTAGCCCCAAGGAGGCAATAGGAATGTGGGTTTTGTCCCCATCCATTCCCTCACCCCTTTATACCAAAACCATCAGCAGGTATAAAGTGTTTATTTTAGTGTCCTCTTTTTCTGCTGCTCCTGGATGCAGAGGGCTGGATAGGGAGCCAGCTGCAAGAGTTTAGAAGATCTGCTCTGTTGCCATGGCCTTTTTTCTATTGGGGTGGCCTCCCTTGGTTGCTTTAACTTTCCACCTTGATTTTTTCATGCAAACTTGCACCATTCGTCAAATGGGGAAAAACAGTTCCTTCTCTCCCAGCTAATATTACCCTGTCTGGGAAGAGACTGGTGTCTCTGAAGGTAGGTGGGAAGGTGAAAAGATTCTTATGAGTAAAGTAGAGGGGCAGTCCAATGTTCCAAATATGGTAGTCTTCACAAAAAAATGGTGAGAACACCTGATCCCTACTTAGCAGCTAATATTGGATCAATGTCTGGCATGCTGAAAGGATCATAATCTTAATTGTGCTTGATCAGTACTGATACTTCTCATGTGCTTCAGGAGGATATAGTGCAGCTTGAGCCAGGCAGGCACTGGCAGCACATGCAGCTTGTAGAGCGCAGGGCAGTGACTGGGCAGTCTGCCAGGAAGGTTTCAACTAGTCTTTACAGTGATGGACTAGATGGCCATCACCAACAATCCCTTCCAGCATTGTTCTGTGCTGCATATACCTTACTGTGCATTTGAAGTCCCTGGTTGTCTCTGAGGACTGGAGGAATAAAGTGGAGCTCCAGCCTGTGTGGTCAAAGAGCCCCTGCTGTGCGTGGAAGGGCAGCCTGATGCCCAGTGGTATTATTTGCTGGAGCGTGAAGCCTGCAAGTAGTGGTAATGCAAATGTATTTCAATTTGTAACTTGGTCTTCTGTATCAAGATTGGACTACTTCTGTTGCACATGTACATCACCTGGGGAAACATGCTGATAATACTTAACATTTAATTGCTTCTCTTGATTTTATTTGTAAATTGGAATCTAGAGGATCTGTAAGGGGGGAAAAAAAACCCAAACAAACCCAACAAACCAGTAGAGCTTAATTGGACAACACTTTAGAGTAACAAAAAAAGACATGTAGCTTTCCAGCTTTTGGAGCTGAGACAAATGCAAACTTACTTATTGATCCATATGTATGATATCATATTTTAGCTACTGTCTAACCTGAGGTCATCTGTATGCTAGATTGCTTCAGAATCTATCTTATCACGTCTTATACTCATTTACAGCTGCTTCCATTTCTGGCCTTGTTGCAGAGACAGCTAGTATTTCAACCTAAATTAAAATCAATAAGAAGCAATTCCATTTGTTTTTTAACTACTCGAGCAGACTTTTTTTGGTAAATCTCTATATGTTCAAATAAGCCACTTTGTTCTTTCCATCAAGGTAATTGCCAGACCTCATTAATTCTTAATTTCTGCATATGGAGGAAGGGGTTTATTTTCCAATGTACCTAAGAGAATGTCAACAATAATTTAAAAATAAACATGTATTTTAATTCACTGCTGAGAAATAGCTGCAATAAAGAATTCTTGGCAATTAGAAGTAGTTTAAAAACATCTTGAGGGGAAGCATATGTTTGGGGTTGTGGTGTATACTGTTGACATGGGAATCCTGCACTGGCAGGGGAGCACAGGCTTCCCCCCTCGTGCATTTGGGCAATGTTCTGGAGGGAGGACTTCCAGTGGATAACGTACAGTCTGGGTCTCTGTGTCTTCAGTCCTTGGCTTCGATCTTTCTGCATCACACCAATTCATGTAAGAGCCTGTTGTCATGTTGTCAGCTGGCTTTTACCACACAGCCAACAGAGTGCCAGCAATAACAGTTAACCTGGGTCAAATTCAACATGGAATTCAGACTGAAGCAATGTTGGTACTTCCTAGAGAAGGCAATGGTGAACCATAACATAATATTAGAGTAAATATCTGAAGGTAACGCTCTGATGAAGTGTTAGAAATGGGATGTGTTGCTGCTCTGGCAAGTTGATCACAGGGGCAGGAAATAACTTTCCTTAGTTTATAGTGGAGGCTGCCCAAATGGATGGAGATAGTTACATTACTGTGGAAAATGGTTTAATTGGAAACATGAACTCTATGTTTCTGAAGGTTCAGTTTTCAGTGGCAAGGCTTCCTGTCCCTGATGTAGATATCTAGTTTGAAGAAATAGTTTGTGTCTTAAGAAACAGCATACCAGTGTTGGACCAGTGTCTATATGAGCATTTCTATTCTTCTGCATCTTTTAAGTTATGCAAGGTGAGACTAAATGTATGCTAATGTTTTTGTCAGATGGCTCTTTGGGTTTCTGTGATCTTGCCCAGTGCTTCTCATAACATCAGAAGTGTTTAGGAATTCCTGGAAATCTTCCTTCCAAAGACAAGAACCTTTTGGATGGTCTAAATCTCATTTTCTGTTTAGTTCCTGAGTATTATGAGCTACCTGTTATTTTAATCTCTTGGGTTCAGTTTTCTCTCACTTTTTGCTTCCACTTGCTTTGATTCAGGTATGTTAATGAATCAAGAGGGCAAGCCAAAGGCAAAAAGAGGCAGATCTGGCTAGTCTGGTAATGAAAACAAGAGTCTGTTCCCTAAAGAAAACTGCTAAAGCAGTGTTTTATAAGAGCAAAACATAATTAGTAACTAGATGACAAGGATGAAAAGCAGGTTTTCTTCATTCTTGAAGGCAACTGAACAGTTGTATGTAAACTTTTTGAGTTTGATATAGAAACACCAAGCCATTTCTTTTTAACTAATCACTTAAAATCACACAGGAATTCATGTTTATGTGCCAAGAAGCCAGCTGTGTTTAAAAGCACATGAGCAAACCTGGCACACAGAATGTAAGGTAAAAGACTTGCCTACACGTTAGTGACAGCTATTGTGAGTGATTCCTAAGCCATAGTTCAATGCATGTGATATAGCACAAATAGGTTATCTGTCAAAAAGGTAATTAAAACCTCATGTCAAACACTATCTGCATGCGCCGCTTTCTCTATTTCACGTTATTAAGCAGCGTGACCTTTTCTCTTTCAACAGTTAGCTTTCAAGGTGAAACCCAACTTAGGAAGAAAATGAACTTTTTTCATTGGGTCTGAGGAATCTTGTAGGTAGGTTCACAGTAGTCTTGAGTGCACCTTCACGCTTTACAGTTTTGATTGCCATCTTGATCAATGACTCTTTATTTCTGTAGTCTTGACATTGCATTTTCCTGTTTGCTTCTGTATTTGGGAGGCATCATAAGGCATTCTGGGTGCAGACAGTGTCTGCAGAGCCAGATGAGGCTTGTGAGTTGTGTGCTGTCAGCGGCTAACAACTCTAGCTTGTTACTAATAGGGTGCAAATAAGACAAGTTCACTTGCTAAATAATTCTGTTCTGATTTTCAGTTTTTAATTTACCTGACAGTTGTGCTTGCTGTTGAACTGGATGATGACCACCCACTGTAATAAAGCAGTGCTCTCTTTCTTGGCAAAACCAAATGTTTCTAAGCTGCAGACACTGAGTGTGAGAATTAGGGCTTACAGCTTGATTTGCCTTTTTGCTTCTATTGTGAAACAAAAGACATCCTGGAGTTTGCTGCATTTGATTGAATTCTTTGGAAATGCTCTTTACTAGGAGTATTCTTTCTGGATGAGTTCTAAATAAAATACGTGGTTCTGATGAACACCATTTCTGTAATCACTGATTGTCTGGGCCATACAATACTGAGCAAAATAAAGGATCAAAGCACTGTCCTGTCTGCCCTGGAAAGCTGATGGATTGTTCAGTGCTTCCCTTGGTGCCTTTCAGTGACTTCTGCTGTCATTGATACAGGCAGCATCAACAAAACTTGGACCCTTCTGCTAGCTCTCATGCTTGCAAGTGGAGAAAGCTCAATTTGTTTGGCTGCTTAATGCTTTGCTGTTCTCACACATGGGCTGTATGAAACCTGGTTACATATTTACTTTCTGTTACGTGACTGCTGTGTTCTGCTTTCCAGGATGACGCTTCAGTGGTGCCGACATGGTTGTGAAGTAGCTAATGCTGTGGCTGTGTAAAAAAAGTGGTTTAGATATCTTTCAGCTGGACTGTAAACATAATGCAATGTTAGTGTCTTTAATATTTGCAGCCTCCCAGAAAGAGCTTAGGCTTAAGAAATGGACCAAAGTCCAGCAAGAGGTGTAATGATGCCTTCTTGAGCACTGTAGTGTCTCTGCTGAATGTTTTTGTGTCTCCCCTACATGAATGCTCAGATTTGAAATGGGGGCTCCTCTCTTTGCCCCATCCCTCTGCAGTGTGGCTGGGCTCTTATGCTAATGCAGTGTTTGCTACCCAGGCCTTATGTGAGCTTCAAGCAGGAATTCTCAGTGCCTGAAAGTGTAAGCTGAGGCCAGATGTCATTCATCACTTTGCTGATGAGCAGTTGGAGCAGTATTTCAGACACCAGGACTTGATTGCTCAGATATCTTGTGTCTTACCCTGACTGCTAAGGAGGATGCTCTGCTGCTCTGTGATCAGTCTCTTGCTCTGTCTTGTCTGTTGAGCACTTCTGAGGTGCTGTTTTGCATTCAAGTTGCTGTGTGTTGCTATATATATATATTTATGTATGAATGCTACTGCTTTTAAAACCTGTCATTGGTATTAATTAAGCTTAGGAATTATATACCTGAGTAGTTTTCTTCCATTAGTAAAGCAGTTAGTAGGTGGGTTAGAGTGAATATTCATCAGGTGTCATAGTAGCAGAGAAGAGCTGACTTCACATCTGGTATTTATAATGTGTGTCTGAATTCACTGTTGTAGACAAAACTGTGAAATAGGGTTTTTTTTGTTGAAGAGTGGTCTTGTCCAAAGAATAAATGAGGCTTCTTTATAGCAGAGGAAACTTCTTTGGTGGGTGGTACTGAAGTCAGGTGGCCTTCTGATTCCTTTGGCAGAAGTGCGTTTAGCAAATGCTTTTTGGTAAACTTTGAAGCCAGGGTTGTACATAAAACCTGAATAACACCAGTTAATTCTGCCCTGGAGTTGATGTGGTGTGGAGAAAAGCTGTATTTCTTTCACAGTGATAGGTAATTAGTTATACAGGACTCTGCTTTCTTCTGCACAAAACCTCCTTGTTCATTTCAGTGGGGATTTCCACCTTCAATGTGGAATGGCACGGCATCAGATGGAATCTGACTAGTGAGTGATTTACTGCAATGTTGACAAGGAAAAACTGTCTAGTGCACTATATGTTGGTAGAGGACAGTGATGCTTCATTGCAGTTTCTTCCTTGAAAAGCTACAGTGACATTGATGTTTTATTGTTTACATGTTGCTTCATCAGTTTGGGCAGCTTGTGTCATGGAGGGGAAATGTGCGGAGATTGTGTGTTTTCGAACACTAGTGCCTATAGATGCCTTTCTTTCAATGAGAAAAGCCAGGAAAGAAGCCACCTATTTGTACTATCATGTTTACAGTCAGATTGCTTCCTCTTCCTGCCTGTGCTTCATTTTACCAACAATGTTTTCTTTGGTGTTTCAAGAAAAAGACTGAAAAAGCAATAGGAACAGTGGCAGCAGTCTTTGCGTAAAACACGTATTGGCGTTCTAAAAACCAGTTTAATTTTAGCATGTATTTTAATACAAACTTCAGCTATATTTTTCTTTGCCACTTCTTCCCCAGTTCAGCTGTTTTCCATTCCAAGGAATGTTTGTGAAGCCCAGAAATGCTGTGTAACACGTGAGAATTCCAAAGTGACAATGACATGAAAGTTGCGTGGTGTGATATGCCAGATCGTAGGGTATTGTAGGCATAAGATAACTGAAGGGATCTAATGATAATTTGGGGAGGAACCCCAAACTGATACTGGGGGACTAGGTATTGTAGAATCTTAAACTTGATAGGTTCAAACCAGGTCACTAGAAACTTTCTTTGAAGAAGCGTAGGCCTCTAAGAACTGTGGGGTGTGTTGCTTCTCAAGACCTTGTTATCTCCTGGTGTTCCAGGATCCTAGAGAAGGGCACCAATCGACTGGGCCGTAACTAATTTTGAAATGACAAAGCTGTACAAACATGCTAAAAATACCTTCTGAAGTTGGCTTGTAAGTAACCAGCACTCCTCAGATGACAGTCTGCATTTCCATCACTTCTAGAATGTCAAACCAGGTTGAACTGCTCTAGTTTTTGTTAGTGGAGTTGGATCTGACAGCTACAGGAAAGCTGAATCTGGTACCCTGCCTTCCTAGCAATGAAGGCCAGTGTGAACACACTGCACTTGTGAATGGCAGCCTGAGCTCCTTTGTTATCCTTAAACAAAAGTCACCCCTGATTTTAATGAACAGTTTGGACCATGTTTATCAGAATATACCCATATGCACAGTCTGTCCTGGCTCTTACTGTTCCTGTATCTTGTGGTGATGCTGAAAACATTGCAGTGAAAGGAGGCACTAAGGAAGATATCCAGTAGTTTCTTTGCATTCAGTGACATGCATTATTTTGGTCAGAGAAACACTGTTATATTCCTCGTTGCATTCTTCTGCTTGTGAGAGTGTTGCTTGAAGGTTCTGGTTTGGTTAATGTGGGAGCTTGGATAGCTTGCAGATGTATGTTTGGAAGTGGCTGTGTTTTCTTCCTCCTGTACTGGCTCAGTGGGGTGCTGGTGAAGTTATTGATAGTATTTTTAAGACTTGCTGCACAAGGATGAGCAGTTGCATGCCGAGGTGTATGCAGTCAAACCTGACTGAACCAGCTTGCTGAAGCCAGGATGGCTTCTCTCACTATGGTGGCAAAGAAGGTGAACTCCTGAGATGCAGTTTTGGCCTCAGCTGAATTTAATGAATTTAGATGATCTTAAGGTCCTTTCCAACCCTAACTATCCTATGAATTTAATCAAATGGCAAATGACTTCCTCCTGCTTTAACCCCTGTGGAGATCAGGAGCAAGAGAGCAGCCAACGTACTGTGGAGCTCTTTGCATCCTGGGAGAGAGGAACACCTTTCTGCTGGGGGATTTCAGGATCTTAGTGCATTGCCATGCCATCAGTGAAGCAAGGCTGCCAGAAAGTCTTCTTGGCCTGTGAGTTGTACATGCTGGTGTCAATCAGCCTAACTGGTTTCTCTGCCTGGAAATGAAGACAAGAAGTGTATGTTGCACAGCAATAGACTGAGTGGATCCAAGATGCTTATGGGCAATAGTTATCAGGCTAGGAGACATCCTAATGTTTGGCAGTGCTGAGTGGGAGTACCTTGAAAATGAAGAAGAGATGGTGTCTATTCCCCAGATAAGTTGCTTTTACCTTTAATGGCTTGAATTCCTTTTGGATAAGCCTGTCTATCAGACCACCCTACACTTAAGTAAAAAGCCTTTCCTCAGTGTTATCTGAGTTTCTCTGACCTATAGGACATTTAGAGCTATGCCTTCGCTCTTTGAGCTTCTTTATGGCTGGCTTCAGGATAAATCTGGTTTGCTCTTGAGCTTCATAATCATGAAGTCAGTGTTGATACTGAGCTGGTGGAGTTTTTCAGAGAGGACAAAAAAAGCAGTAGTCTCTCCATTTCTCTTAATCAGATAGCCCCTCTTCTAAGGGAGGCTAGGAGCTGTGAACTGATGTGCAGTGGCTGAGACAGATCAAAACTGATTCATCCACTGATTGCAGAACAGTGTCTGAAAAAGCAATTCTTTCTGGTATATAAAGTAAATTGTCTCTGGGTGATGGTATTGGTATCTTGTTGGTCATGCTACAGCCATCTTCACAAGCCTGAGTTTTCATTTTAAAAGGCATCATTGTCTGTTAAATATTTGGACATTTATACTCCCCCTGGGTCAATCAACTATTTGAAATGAATTATCTGACAGTGCTGTCACAATTAAAGAGCGGTGTGCTCAGGTGCAAGGGTTTGTCTGTTTCAGAGGTTGGAGCGATATGATCAGTGAAAATTAACATCCTCCCAAGGTTAAATTATATATTTAAAGCTCCTGCAATTACAGTGTTAGATAGAAGGGATTTTTTTCTGTTAATGTGGATAAGAGTTAGCAAAGGACAAATGATACAACTGGAGGGGGAGAAAGAGACTTCATATGTGCTTGCATCTAAAAGAGTGAGAGATAAGCAGAAGGCAATGCCAGGAAACTGCCTTCAGACATCTTAGTCCTTTCTGGTTGCCTGAATTGCAAACAGTTTTTTTGCAGATTGGGAAAGAAAAGAATAAGTTTGGGTGTAAAAGTTTGCTTTGACTTCTCCTGGATGTGCTCTGTGGGCCTTGTGAGTTGAATTGACGTATTTCTCATGCACACATTATAGCAACTTAAACGAAAATTACACTCGCAGCAAGAGAATGTACTCTGCTTAAATTAGATCAAGAGATTATGTCAGAAAAAGATCATTGAATAAAGGGGGGTTTAAATTAGACAGTGAAATAAATGTATGACTTCAAACTTCCTCTTGCCAGAATTTATTAGTAAAACACCATGAGGTTTTTGGAATACAATGCAGACCTCTTCCTTAGAAGGTTACAGTGTAATTTGTGTAAATGTTTGTATAATTTGACTTCAAGACATTCCTTATAATTTGGTAAACTGCAGGTCTTGCTCCAGTCTATTGCATTTTTCTTGTGCCTCATATTGACGCATCTAATTGCCTCCTAAGTACATGCTCAATTTAAAGCCATTGTACTGCCCTTTGGACCTTGGGAAGTTCACCTTCCAGTCTGTAATAGTAATCCCTGTATGGATCTTATCTGTGAAGGAGCTGGCCACCTTTGCTTGTTTCCTAAGTATACACAGCTAACTGCTGTTCTGAACAACCTCCTTTTGCTGTCATACAGCTGAAGAAAACTTACTGTATGATACCTTAATTTTTCCCAGCTGCAGGATGCCCCTTATTGTCAGGAAAGCCAGGACACAGCAGTCACAGGCATCCTCTTGTGAGGAGCTGGCTGATCTTCAGTGGGAATATCCCCCGGCATTGTATGTGTACATCTCTGTTTCAGCTGGTCCCTTACTGAATGTTTCCTGCTGGAATGGCGTAGAAGAGTAGCTTTGGGCAAGACATTGATCAGCATTGGTAGGACATTTATGTTATTATGAGTATATTATTACAGTGATACTGTTATTAAATGGGTTTTAAACTTGAGGTTTTCTCAGTATAAAACAGGTGCTGAAACATCTGGAAACAAGTTATTGCTTTAGTGCTGCTTTGCTGCTGAACTGCTTTGAAATCCACAAAATACCTGGGCAAATTATTTGTATCTGGAGACATTAATACTGTGTGTATGTGTTGAGTTTGTTCACCTGAACAGTCTTAAATGGGATTGTTCTTGGCTGGTGAAGCAGGAAGAGATCTGGGATGAAAGCCGATTCGGAGAAAACTCCGGGAACAAACCCGCCAACAAAGTTTTCTAGTTGACAAGCAGGTATTCTTTATTGTGGTGCTGGGAGACACGGGGGATAGCTCCTCCTAACGTGCATCCCCCTATTGCCACACAGGCCATCCTTATAGAGTCACTTGGGCACACATACATATTCATGAGGCTACATATGAATTACATCATTTTCCAGAAAGTTTCCCGCGTGCGTACAAAAATGTGGTGGTGGTCTCTGAGGGTCATTTACTTCTTCCAACAATCTTCATCACTGCTGGCAGTCTTTGAAGCACCAGCTTAATTAACATTACAGACAGCAATCATCCTGTCCTTCTACTTATCAGTTAGTTTAACTGCTCCCATCCTGGACATCTGCTAGTCCCCCATACTCCCCAGTAGATGTTTACACCAGGTTAATGGGTTCATTAACATAGCAATCATCCTGCCCCTCCACCCATCAACTAGTTTAACTGTGCCTCTCTCCTGGACATCTGCTAGTCCCAGACACTTCCCATCCTCAGGTCCTGTTTTTCTATTGTTTTTCCCACATTTTTTGTACTGAGGTCCTAAGGACCCCAAACCATGTCAGCTACCTTCAAGCACCGCAATTATTTTCCGTTACAAAGCCTCCAAACCCAGCCTTACCCAGAACTGATTACATTTGGTGCCTCCTTGTCTCGAAGCGAAGGGCAAAATGCAGAGGGAGGTAAAACCGAATTGGGTAAGATATGCTTATGGAATGGTTAGGGCAGAGAGTCACATTGAGGAGTCTCAATTGAGGAACTTTAGGTTCCAGTAGGTAGTTGGGGTTTTATTGTGTTGCAGTGATTTCTCCATTGGCTTTACACAGCAGGGCCTGAAGAAATGGCTGCTAAAAACCATCAGGAATATAAAGTGTCTCTAAGTCTTAAAATTTCACACAATTTTGTACTGAAATTATTTAGGAAGGATACCTCTTAATGTATGTATTGATTCTTAAATCAATGGTATGAGACTTACAAAGAAATTGCACCATTTACAACTTGTTTCTACGTCCTTGGATTAAAATAGCATGTATAGACTTCAGAGCAGGAGATGTTGAGTGAAGTTATACAAGCTTAATAAAAATAAACCTACACATGACTTTGCATAAAGGGGGTGGAGAAATCAAAGGACTAACAAATTTGCATCGATAGCTTTTGAATTGTTAATTCCTATTGCACTTCATTGCAAGGATGTAATTTTTAATTAAGAATAAAATGTGGCAGATATTTGAAATGGAAAATGATTATAATTGCAGGTGGAAATTGAGGTAATGAGAACTGTTTTAATTAATTGTTAACATTTTACTTTGTTTTTTTTCTTTATGAGCTTGTGGTCTGTGGACATGACATTTGTTTTGTTGATGTGTATATTTAAGCATCCAATGATTAAGACATGAAATGTTGACAGCAGACACAGTTTTAGTCCTGAATTTTATTAGTAACTTGAAGTGGTCTGCATGGATGGACTTTTTAGCATCTTTGGTAAGACAGACTTTGCTGTTTGCAGGATTGGTATGAAATTGCAGTGTAAAAACTATATTCTCAAAACGTCCTTTTGAAACCATACTTGTTTTTCACTGTGGGTTTCGCAGATGGTGGAGATACTTCACAGGAGAAAAATGAGGTGGTGTTTGTACCAAACAACTGTTTCTTTTTAAAGTTCTCCATTGATGAATATGACAATACTGTATTGACCTGAATCTAACTCTGCAAGTTTCTGTTGAGCTGTTGTGCTCTGTCTGTGGTTAATGAACAGGGGCCTACAGAAAAGTGTGGGCAGCTCTTGGTACATCTGAGCAGATCTGTGCCTGCAGAGGAGGGAAGGATGAACCGCGTGGTGCAGCTTCTATTATCAAAAGCCCTACGTGCATCTGGGAGGATTCCTATAGCTCCAAAGAGTCCAGCAGAAGTCTGCCAGGAAAAAGATGGTGATACTGGAGGGAAGGAAACTCCAGGTCTGTGCAGAAGCAGTCCCACTTTGCTGTGCTACAAGAGTATTTTGGACACAGCCTGTTCTGAACACTGTTGGCTGCTGCCACTGTTGGAGAAGGTCCTTCAGCCCCGTGTACAGCACCAGAGTGTAGCCCCTTATGGGAGCTGTGCATGGGGTTCGAGTGGGGACTCCTCACATTAAATTCACATAACTTCTCAGTGTGCACTTGATGTTTTTTTCTTGTTAAAACTTTGTCAAGGTCTTCTAAAAGGTACAACCTTATTTAGGGAAATGCAGCATGAAAATCTCCAAACCAGTGATTTTCTGTGCAGGGAGCTATGACATGTGAGGTAAAGAAAAATATTTATGTAGAATTCTTAGGGCAGAGGGCACTTTACCAAGATTTCATGTGGCTGAAGTTATTTACCAAGCTTAGAGCTTTGCATCCAGAAAGGATTTTCAAATGAACAAAATTAGTGTTGCCACTTACGTTAAGAACCACGTGTGAAGACTCTGCCATCTCTGGCTGCGGAGGAGCTTGGAGAGAGCAACAGTTAGCACTAATTGGAATTGCATCTGAATCTGCTGTCTGTTGGTGGGGAGATGGATCCTCGAAGTGATTGGCAGGAACTGTCTGCCTGCTGTAGTTCCCTGGAGAGCTGCTCTGTTGCACTGCAGCACATCACAAACAAAATGAGTTTATCAGGACCGACCATGCCTGAATTATCCATGCAGCACAGATGCTGAAATTCAGTTCATGTTACATAGTGAGCTGGGTACTTGTAGCTATAGTAGTAATAGAGATGCATTACAGTTTTCTTTTGAGAAGTCTTGAGTTTTGTTTCCTGCAGATTTCACTGCACTGTGATGCTTCATAGAATGGGTGGAAAGGAAGGTCTGGCATACCAGAGAGTTCTCTGAGCTTTTCAGTACATGTGGCTTTTGCTTTATTTTCTCATTGTTTTGGATTCTTATTTTGTCCCCTGGAAAGCAGCACTTCAGCTGACATGGGGCTTGTGTTACCTATGTTGGTCATGGGGAAAAAAAATTGCCAAAGTAAATAAAACTATGTAATCAGAAGGCTACATTTCTGCTTGGTTTTGTTGGGTAAATAAAATAGAAACCCAAGGAATGAATTAATATTCAGTAAAATGCTGAAAGAATTGAATGACAACATAGTGGTGGGGTTTTTTTCCTCTGAAGTATGCAACGAAAAATATGAAGTATGGTAATGTTGGTAGGCTAATACACAGCTGATATCAGTGCATTCATTTGAATTTCTTCCCCTTACCTTGTGTTTCTTTTTTTCCCCTGAAGCACATGTGTTGGGAATTGAAAATGCAGTTTGCCTATTATATGCTGGCAGTAATCTTCCCATTTTTTTAATGTAAAAAATGAGGCCACCAACATGAGCAGCCACTGATGTATGGAGCTATTGATGGGAATTGAATTTGTAAAGGGAAAATGGGATTTGGTTGTAGTCTGAAATGATAATGATGTAGCCTGAATGGTCATTTATTAATTTTTTTTCCCCTGCTATTTTGTGGTTTGACAAAACATTCATGCAGGTGACTATGAAAGTAGCATAGGTTCACTCTGAGTGGGAGATAATAGCTAATGGCAAACAGTAAGTATGCAAAGTCTGAGCTTCAGCCTGTTCCCAGAACTACATTAGGTGAAGGAAGGGATGCTGTGATTTATTGTCCTAAGGGGGGGGTGGGGGTGTGATTGGGGTAATGCTGCTTTGTGAGATGTAAGAAATAAGAACAAAATGTACCTTCACATGGATTATTAAAAATGCACGGATTTGTAGTGTCAACCTAGTTGAATGCTTCATGCAGCACAACAAATGCCTGCGACACTTTGCAGTGTCTAGAAAAAACCAGTACTGTGTCCTGAAGAGTTTCCAGTCTAACCATGACCAAACTAATGTGCATTACACTGAGATGCTGTGTTGGATACTTGTGTTCCTATTGGGCAATCCTCCCCAGCCTGTAGTCTGAATCTGTAATTTGTGTTACCCAGGGGGCTGCTGAGTTTTCTATATATTCCGGGTGCAAGTTTTATGTGCCACTCTTTTATGGTGACTTTCATGTTGGTCTGATTCCAGTGGAGCTCTGTCTTCCCTCCTGTGAAAGTGGGAGGAGAATGACGTGCCAGTGTTTGCATGGACAGAACAAACTGGTGGTGACATGAAAATGATGATTTAATGGTGTGGATGGTTTTTTGGCTTTGTTTTCCTCTTGCTTCTATTTTCTTCTGTTCTTTTTTTGGACCAGTGGACGTCACACTTGTAAGCTGCCTTCCTTTTTAACGGGAGTATAGCCTTCGTTAAACGCCATATAATTTAAAAGTATGAATAGAAGTAATTATGGAGTATAGAAAAAGTGCTTCTGGTTTTATAAATATATTCCTTATTATAATTTTTTTTCATTTAAGATCAGTACAGCCAGTGGTTCAGATGCAAAAGCTGAAACATGTGCCTGTGTGAAGGAATCTGCTCTCAAGTTGTAGGAGACAGAAAGGGAGTGTGTGGGGAAAACTGGCACTGATTTACCTTAGCGTCCCTGTTTTTTAACTCTGCTGCTGATTAAAGCGTGAGCTTTCTGAAGGAGCTTGGCTTAATGCTCTGAAGCCCTTGGGAGGCCTTCCTGGGGGAGAGCAGGCAGCAAGAGGATTGCTGGTGCACAGCAGGAAACGTCCTATTGTGAGCAGAATCGCTTGAGTATTTCCTGCAATGTGACTTCAGCTATTTTGACTGCAGGCCGAACTGCTTTTGTCTTTTTCCCTTATTTTTACTTGGTAAGCATTCCATGAATGGTCCTGCTGCAGAGAGGCTGTGGGCATCTAAGTCTGTTTATTTTAATTGGCTTTGCTATCCTGATAAAGCTCAAGGCAGCAAGAGCCAGGCAGGCTCAGAGTGCTGTGGGTGGGGTTTAGTTTGTTTAAATGCCAGCATTTGGGAACTGCTGGTTTGTTTTAGAACCCAGCAAGACGAATGTGGGCTGGGTTAGGCTGACATCCTGTCTGTGTGAACTCTTTGGGGCAGAGACTGTTTCCCTGCCTGTACAGTGTTCAACACACCACAGACCTCTTGGGAGCTTTTGAGTGCTGCAGCAGTATAAATAGCATGAAGGGTTGGTACTTCTCTCTGTCTCCTTCCTTTGCGAAGTGCAGCAGTTTCCTCTGCTGGTCCATTGTTTTGGTCCATTTTGTGCTATGGTAAAGGAAAAGCTGCAAATACGTTGTTGGTATTTGCCTGCTGCTCTTTAAGTAGTCTCCTTTGAATGCAGAAAACCTGTGCTGGGTCTGCCCTTATAAGTGCACTTAAAGGATAAGTGCTGAAAGACACAAAGAATTTTGGTTTGACTATGAAATTACTAACGTTTCCCAGCCTGAATTTTCAAATGTTAAAATAAAACTAGATAGCTTACTTTAAAAATACTATAGTAACTTTTTAATATTTTAGTATTGGTTCTAATGGAGTATTCAATATCTTAATATTGATTCCAGTGGAGTGAGTTTTGTGTGAGAGGTTTAATCTTATTTTTTTGATACTTAGGACTTGCTACTAGACAAGCTGATTCCTTGTCATTATATGTTAATTCACGTTTGTAGAAGCAGTGGTCCAGAACTGTCAGGACTGTGATGTAACTTGTACTTTAATGAACATCATCTTGATGGATGTGGACCCCTAAAAGTTATTTTGTGCTTTCACACCAGTGCAGTGAGTGCTGTGGAAGGTCAGATGCCAGCAGCTGTAAAGCTGAGCTTTGAGTGTGTCTCTTCAGGAGCAGTATATTTGCAGGCACTCATGGAAGCCATGAGCTTATGGATAGCACAAATCAACAGGTAGCCTATGTGATGTTCTGACTTTGTGCTCCAGGCACAGCTGAATAAAGGTGGATGGAACCATCATGTTGCTGCCTTGTTGGAGCAGAAGCTCTTAGATCATGTCGGGTGTTGTAAATTTACATGAGATATTTGGAAGAAATTCTTCCCTGCGAGGGTGGTGAGGCACTGGAGCAGGCTGGCCAAAGATGTGAATTCCCAATTCCTGGCAGTGTTCAAGGCCAGGTTGGAGCAGCTTGCTTCAGTGGAAGGTGTCCCTGCCCATGGCAGGGATTGGAACTGGATGAGCTTTAAGGTCCCTTCCAACCCAAACCAGTCTGGGACTCTGTGATTATTGTTACTTACAAAAACTGTAAGTAATTTCTTTCTGAAGCCATATAGGTGATTTTACTGCTTGGTGTTTCCTGTCTATTTTGGCAAAATATGTATTTGTTGCTCTAGTAACTGGCTGCATGTACACTACTAACACCCATTCACGCAGTGCAAAGGGAAGAAAATTGATGTGCCATTGCAACCGAGTTTGCTCAGGTAGAACTCCTGCAGTCTCTGTTTTGTTCTGAGGTGGGTTGTCTTCTGTTTCCTGGAATTCAGTAAATGTTTGCACTTCTACAGTTCCATTTTGAAGTGTTTTGGTGGTACCGTATAAATAAAATGGAATTTTCAAGTGTAACCCAGAAGTGTTCTGTTTGGCCAGTGAAAGTTTTTTTTATGGTGTATCTATGCACATGAAAGCAATTGTCCTGAACACTTTTATTCAGAGGCTCAGGGTTCAGTTGTTTTTCTGGAAGTAGCAAGTATTTTCTTGTCTTTTCCTTACTTAGCACCCACATAAAACATTACACTCATGAAACATTTATGGAAACAATCCATTAACAGGAAGACAAACGTTTTTCTCTAAAGAGAATCGCCAAAATGTCTTGCTGAAATGAAACCTGTTCTCCAGCTGTTTAGTGTGCATTATTGCTGTCTCTTACTGCAGGTTGAAAAGGTCTGTGTGATGTAATGCAATGATACCTTTGTGTGCAAAGCTGCTTGGAAGCAATCTAAGTCAACAGGAAAGCAATATCTTCTTAAAGCTTGTGACATATTAGTTTTGTGATCTCAGGTATGAAGGAGATAAAAAGGGCAAAGGTTTACTGTAGATTCTCTTGAAGGCATGTAGGGTTCTTGAAGTAGTAATAAATGACAGATTAAAATTGATCTCGGTGAGACTTCCAATGTTAACCAGTGTTAAGGAAGTAAATTACTTCAGCTTTTTGGCTGCTTCATCAAAAGTATCATGTTGTATTGTGCTGTCAAGAAACTGCTTTATCTGAAAATTCCAGCTATGGAAAGAGCCTTTCCAGAGTGTCTCTAGAACAGTAATCTTAGAACTATAATGAATGATTGAATGACTATTTGTGTGTATATACACACACATCATTTTAATGGAAGAGATAATGTTCTTGATGACAAGATTGAGGATTCGGAGGAGCATTTAAAGCAGAAATATTATTTCTAAGTGAAGGGGAGGTGAGAAATTAGTATCCAAATGTTAAAATAATGATTGGTACTGCTAGGAAATAGCGGAAAAACTGGTTCAGCTGGTATAGATGAGCAGTTTTAAAACCATGATATGCCATGAATCACTTCCTCAAAGTGACAGGGTCACTCGCTGTGTTGTTACTAGTGACAGTTCTGTTGCTTTGTGAGCCTTTTGGTGGAAGAAGGGGAGAAATGTATCTATATAATGTTCTCTTACAGTTGAGGGCAACTGACTTTTCAAGTGCTAGAGAAACATGGAGATAGGCCTGAAATATGCAGCTCTTTGAATACAGAGCCTGCACACAGAGCCCTGATCAAATTTGCTATCAGCCAAAATAAGCACATTTCTGCTGAAGTCAGTGGAGTTGTGCATTGAAAAAAAATATTAGTGCCTATTTTCACTACTTCAGAAACTGGCAGATGGTTTGTTTCTGATGTTTGTGTGTGAACTGTACTAAGTGGCGCTGTGTGGAAAGTATGGGGGGACATTCTTGGTATTCTCTGCTGCTGAAATACCGCTTGCTGGCAGCCTGTATTTCCATGAATCCATATGCATTAAAGCAGTTACACGGAGAAGGAAAGTTTTAAAGAAATAAGCATGGAGGATTTTTATAAACAGCTTTTTCAATTTGTTTTGATTTTAATTTCTTATGGATGTGTGCGCCATAGGAGTTGGTCTATTAGTCATGCCTGGCACTATTGCTACCTCAAGATCTGTTTTCAGCACTTCCGTCCTTCACAGGCATGCTCAAAGGTTTAATCCTCTAGTCATGGCAGTTGCTCACAGGGCCTTGAGTGAAATTTAGTTATAAAAACTGTGATGTGCTGAGTAAGTTATGTGTTTTGTCAGGCTTTATAGTTTCCAGAGGAAAGAATAACAATTATGTGAGTTCTCAAGTGCTTAAAATGTCCAAAATATGATAGAGAAGTGATTGGCTTTCTAGTGAAGACTAGAACTTAGTGTATTATCTTCCATGGATGAATAAAGCTATTCTGTTTTTGTTCTGCCACACTAGTGTTAAATTTATGAAATACAAATCTGAAGTGCATGTACTGTGCATATTTGCCTTAAGCCTGCAAAGGAATAGAAGTTTATTACTAAGTACAGAACAATTTTTTGAGGTGTTGGTTTACATTCCTTTTACTTAGTAATGAACTATGGAAATTGCTTACTAATGAGCTATAGAAATGGAGATTCTGCCTTTTCCCAAGTGTGAAAGTGCTCGCTGCACAGTAAGTAGAATGACTTGTTATAGGTCGTGGAATACACGGCTGTTCAGTGTATTGTTTTTATGTCCTATGTGGCCAGAGTTTCAGCAGCTTATAACTTTGTTGTTGCTGCCTGTCGTTTTCTCCTGCTAGTTCTGATGAGAAAGGTTTGTCATAGACGCATAAATTTGCAGAACTCTAGTAAGCAAGTTTGTGCATATAGAAATAATAAGCTAAGTGGTTTTGAATATACTGAATCCAAATTGAACTTAGGTGATTCAGGTTTGCTTGGAAATGCTCTATTTCTAAGCACTGAATGTTGTATATTGATCCTGGTGTGCTGTATGGCCTGTGAGCACAGGCCGAAGTACTCTGACGTCTGGTTTCTTTTTTTAGCACAAAAAACTAGGGAGGCAGAATGTGTGAGATCTGTACAAGGAGGTAGAATGCTCATTTTCCAGCCATTTGCTAATCTGCTGGAGATATAGAAGACCTTTCAGAAGAAATTAGGTTAAGAGATCCTCCAGTTACGCATATGGATTTCAGGTCTCAGGATCTTGAAGGCAGTAAGTTTATGTGCAAATCAAATGTTAACCCAAGTTAGAGATGTTGAGTGTGTGTTTGTATGCACACATGCATATAGTAATGCAAATGCTTTAGAAGGGTGGTTGTTTCTAGGAGTCATGAAGAATTAACTGATTGGGAAGAGAATAAATATAAACAGAAATAGCTGGAAGCCATTTAAAGTATCTTGTTTTACACCCTTTAAAACCAAATGCTCCTTTCAGGGAAACAATAATATATGTTTTCAAAATAAAAGCCTTGGTTAGAGGGACTTGCAAATATCAATGATAAAAAGGGGAAACTTACAGGACAAAGAATATAAACAAGGCAGTAGCAGTAAAAGCAGCTGGTGAAGGAAGGTGCGTGTCAATTAGGCATTCCTGGTCAACTGGTTTATGTTAAATAAGAATAAATATTTTGAATGAAAATATTTCATCGAGACAAACCCAGTATGAAATTTTATGAATGAGGATGGTAAATTTGCCATGATTTGCCACTTGTCTGTATTGTACTAAATGAATGTATGTTTTGTTGCAAGAGAGGAACCAGATGCTGTGTTCCCATAATGCAAGAAAAACAACATAACTTTTCTTCTGTTAGTAAAGAGGATGTTTAACAGTCATTATTAAGGATAAATGTTTTTTGATGGCAATTTACATCCCCAAAATACTGAAGACTTCTAGTACGTTTTAGGACACTGAGAAGCATGAGGGATTAGAGAAAAACCATTATTTTCAGGTGGATAAAACATGGATAAACTAGAGGTAGTGTATTCTCCTGAAATCCGTCCCAGGCAAAATAAGGAAAAGTGGATGCGGGAAGCACTGAATAGTGTGAATAAAAGACAGTAACATAACTGGTGCTGACCATCGGTGTTTTATGAGAACCAGTCAGGCTTCCTGTGATGGAGCGTCAAGTTCGACTGAAACACGGTGATATGATAGACTTTGATTTCTGTGAGACATTTGATTTAGTTCCACATGACAGCTTAATTTGGAAAAGAGGTGGAGGTAGAAGGGGAGCAATAGCTAAAACTGGGCAAATTCAGTCCTGAAATAAAGCAAACCCACTTAGTCCTACTGGGGTGTAACTGAGGTTGGGTGCTGGTGCAACAGCACTCAGTTGTAGTATTCCTATGATAGCAGATCACATTCTTTCTTTAGAAATGGCAGTTAACAGATGCCTTTTTCCCCTTACATGAGCAGACAGAGCTAGTGCAACAGGAAGCTATGTCTGAGGCGAATACCATCAGTTTGTTTGTTTTGTCGGTGTAATACTGTCGAAGCTGTATTGAATGAACTCACTTCAAGGTGTTGATATAGTTCAGACCGTGGCAGCTCTGTAATCTCCTTGAAGCTTTAGTGTTTGATTGCATTCGTTTGCTCTGCAAAAAGTCAACTGTGTAAGTTATCTTGAAGTGAGAATATATGTGTTTATAATAATATTTTATATAATAATTTATATATATATAAATATTATATATATAATATATAAAGCCTGTGTTTATAATGGACAATTGTAAAGGAGTATATAGCAGTGCAGAGACTTTATAAAACACACAAACTCCTCTGAATATGCAGTGAAATATTGAGTTCTGCTTCCTGAAACCTGTTAAACCATGTGGTTGCAAGAACCCTTTGGACACTTGGCTCTAACTGTTTAATGACATGTGACATGGCTGCCTGTTGGCAGGTCACTGCTTAGTTTGATGTTGATCTTACAGTGTGGTGCTCTGCCTCTTTTGGATACGTAAACCATCATATTTTGTCTCTGTTGGAGGAGAGTGATGGGATATGCAAAGTAATTATTTGCTATATCTGTTTTTTAATTAGATAGTTGACTTCTGCTGTGATTGTCATGTTTTGTCATCTGTATCCATCAAACATTCCTTTGCAGGTTTTGGTAGGGTATTGGAAACTAACGCGTATGTGATCAGTTTCTCACTGATAAACTGATTTCAAATGCATAATAACCCAGGTATAATGCAACTACTGCAGTAGAGGCTCTGTAAATAGTTTCATTCTAAATGGCCCCTCTTAGGGCATTGTGTCTTCTTTAGGGCACCAATTTGACAAACCTATCCTTAGTGCAGAATAACATGGCCAAGAACTTGAGTAAATATATATTGGCTCCTTTTTGAGACTATGGAAAAAGAGTGTTTTAAGAAATGCAGACTTTTTTACATACTTTTTTTTTTTTTCCCCCTTAAATATGTAAGCTTCTGTAGCTGGTTCTTTAAAAAAAATGAAAAGCTGCTTTGGAGGGGAGAGAAAATGATAGGAAGGATTGTTCTCTACTTCATGGGAAATTATTCAAGCAAGGGGGTTTCTCGTTGTTTCCCTACCCACAGTTTCTTTTGTGGGGGTTGCTGCTTTTCCTTTTGCCATTCTCGAGGCAGTGGGTGAATGCTGCAGCCTTGTAAACTTTCTGTTCTAGAACCAGGGACAGGTAACAGCAGTCTGTGAAAGGAGAAGAATGTGACCCCTGCTTGTTCCTTCTTAGGACTGTTAGGAAACAGGAAAAAAACCAATTTAAACCAACCAAACAAAACCCCATTAATGGTGATTATCCAGGAACCTTGATTACCCTGTATCTGATTAAGAATTAGTCCAGGTAGTTATTACTACAGGTGTATTAGTTCTGTCATGAAGGAGAGGAGTGGATGGATGCGCTGTCCTTTATGTCTGTCCACCTGCAGTTGTGTGCAGTTTTTGCTGGAGGCTTTGCTGCTTCATGTAGAGTCTTCCACAGTGTATTGGCTCAAGTATTGTGGTTGGCAGGGCAGTGATCAGATTTTGGGAGGAAACACCAAAACCATCGTTTTCCAGATGGATGTGTTGCTATCTGGTACATTGCACAGCTGTTCAGACTGCTGTGCTAAAACAGTGGGAGGATTAACTACTGGAAAGGCATGGGCAGGGTTATCTGCTTCCAGAATTCTAAATGGAGAGTGCTGTTAAATTTGTGGTTGTTTCTCATTCAGCTGTAGTCCTAAAAAAGTTCCTAAAAGCTTCTGATCAATAGTACAAGCAGGTGATTAGCAGTTTGAGTCCTGAACACTTCTCTTAATTTGGCTGGTGTGGAATGTTGAATATTGAAGGTTGCAGTAAAAAGCTAGGGATGGAATGAATGAGGGAAGGAAAGCAGAATCTTGGGTCATTTTGTGAACTGAAGTGCTCATAAGCTGTCAAATTGGAACTTGTTGCATGTTTTAGAATGAAAAGAAAATCACTTGGTTACTCAGGATTGATGGGTCTGCGAAGAGCACTTGATAGTGCCATTGAAGGAAATCAGTATTTGAAGAGGGACGATTCACTGCTTTGGATCATACAGAGGAATCATTTTCCCATTGATGACATTCCATCAAACACTGAGGATTTAAGTCACTCCTTCATGCCTCCTGATAGCGCCTTTAGAAATTCCTTTGTGTCAAAATGTATGTCAAAATTGAACCGATAAGGTCATAAAACTAATGGAAAAGAAGCAGAAATGCAGGTCTGTCAAGAATGAGCTTGCTAAAATGCAGCACAACTTGAAGCAGCATTGGAGTCCTCTGGTAAAAACTTTTGTTTCCACAGGTACAAAACTCACAGGTAGTTTAGGGTGTTGATGGTGTGTTCTTCAGTGCTCCAATTGCACTTTTGCATTGATTGTAGCATGAATCTTTTGCAAATACATTATTTGATAATTGATATAAAGACTACAGTCTCATGCAAATTCAGCAGGCTAAAAAGTCCCTTTTGTCTAATTTGCTTTAATGTTGCCTCTTGAATGCTTCAACCTGCAGTCTTAAAATAGCTTTCAAATATAGCTTTCTGAATGGAACATATAAATAAATGCACTCTTCCTTTCTCAGAGAGGCAGGAAGGGTGTGTATGAGTTTAACTGTTTCATAATTCTTTCTCAGATGTGTTAATAGCACAAAACAATACACGCGCGCACACACACACACCGGTTTGAAAAAAGCACTTATTTCTTGGTGGAACATGTGGTTGTATCCTGATGCAATTAAAAGACTTACTTCAAAATCTGGTTTCCTTCAAGGCAAGTAGAAGCTCAAATAAACCCTAGGAAGTTACAAATGGCAAGTATAGAAATGCAGAAAGCCCTCAGGAGGGTTGTTATATATATTAACCTATAGAGTTGCAGTCCTGTCCTTGCCTGAAGAGACCCCTCAGTCACAGCTTGAGGCATATATGTGGCACTTCTACTGCATGACTCTTCTCTCATTGCATTTTCAATACTTAAATCTGCAGAAGTAAATTAGCTTCAGAACATGTGAATTTCTACTGCTTAAAAATAAGCAAACATGAAACCTTTATTTCAGCTTTGCAACCCCAATTTATCTGGTAACTTCCTCCTTTCTTCTTTTCTCTCTTTTTTCTGAATGTTCAAGGTTTGTTATTGCAGGCAATTTAAATTCCTTTCCCTTGTAATAATCTCTTGCTTGCACATGCAAGATAACAGTCACATATATGGCTTTGCTGCCTTACTAAATTGACAAAACACCAGAGAAAACCAGCAATGTGTTACGAATAGAATGAGTTGCTGTTTAATGTCCTTTTTAATTTATTCAGGTTCTATTTGCTTGCTTGGCTCTAGTAAAAGCAGCCCAATTGCTTGCTTCAGATCATTCTGTGGCATGCAAACTGATTACAGCGACCTATGAAGACGAATGCTGGGTGTAACTGGGAGAGCCTCGAGCCAGAATATTTGCAGGGTTTTTTTCGGCAGACATCCAGGAAAAATCTGCTCAGTAATCTGTAAATGTGTAATCCTTTTAATGTGTTGACTTTGTTAGAACACATTAATGTCAAATGTTAAGTGTAATGTTTTAGTCTGTGAAGCATATTGTTGAAACAAAATTAAACTGAAAATGTAACGTGATGATGGGGAGGGAGGGGAAACCCTGTGAAATCTTCTTGAGATGAACCTGGATTAGCTTCATCAGGTGTTCTCCATCAGCCTCCAAATGCTGGTACCACTACATTTACATGTGTCTGGGTTGAAGCTGTTTGATTTTGAACCTAATGGCGGCTTCAGGAGACCCCATCTGGTTTGAACTGACTGAAGATGAGACTATGTTTCTGGTCTCTGCTCCCAAGTAACAAGCTGATAGAACAAGAAGAAGTGGCCCCAAGGGGAGGTTTAGACTGGATATTAGGAAAAATTTCTTATCCAGAGGGTGCTCAGGTATTGGAGCAGGCTGCCCATGGCAGAGATGGAATCGCCATCCCTGGAAGTGCTTGGAAACCATGTAGATGAGGCCTTCAGTGTTGTGGTTTAATGGTGGACTTGGCAGTGCTGGGGAATGGTTGAACTTGATGATCTTACAAGTCTTTTCCAACCTAGTTGATTCTTTGATCTAAGTTATCATAGTGTTGTTAATCTGTTAATCTGTTTTTGCAGTACTCTGACATATTTCCAGTGGAAATTCAACTAGTTTATGTAGAAATTCAGCTAGAAAATTTAATAATTTTCTATTCCAATAGAAATTCAGCTAGTAGATTCCTTGCTAAAGGAATGTCTCTGTCTAGAGGGGTGCGAGGGAGCTTGTGGGGTTCAAGCTGTTATGAAACATTAGAACTGTGTCCTTTTAAGTTGGTGTGTTTTTTAGATAGGGGAGAAGATGTTCTCAGTCTGCAGGCTTTTCCTTCCTCTCTAATTTTGAACTCATTTCCTCCCCTTTTCTCCACGAACAATGTGCAGAACCTTATTTTTCTTGGGTATTTTAACTAGTTTCAAGGCAGGGGAGGGGAAGCCTGATAACTGTCAGTGTAAGACTAATGCAGCCAGGGCCATAGCCACCTGTGTAATTGTTGTTCTCTGCTTCTGTTGTACTCATTTCTTTCTGCCCCTTCATTGATTTACTTGATAGTACCCAGGCTGTATCTGGGCTGAATTATTGACAGGTTTTCCAAGCTTTATTTAGGCTGAGGATAATTGTCCTCACCATGAGATCCTCCCAGCTTGTAGTGCCTCCCTGGTGTTAGTGTACTGGCAGGTATTAGATGGGCGCAGAATCTTTAAAATCGAATGGAGTTAGTATAAATCAAAGCTTGCTGAGATTGAGGCAGCACACTTGTTTGAGCTTTTTTGTCCTTAATGCTACATCCCCCAGCTCTGGCCAGACACTAAATCTGCAGCTTGCTCCTAGTGCCTCACGCAGATACTGAAACATCCCAACCTTTTCTCTTAAATTATCAGTGCCTTGACATTAAATATTTCAAGTGGGTTTTATTGAACAGAATGTAGCCTTTTTTTTGTGTGTTCTTCTTAAAGGTTACTTCTTGTTGGAATGAAATTGAAGGTTGGAAGCTCTTGGCAGATGTTATGATTAAATCTGACTGGTTGTAGGCTCCTTCCTCCCCCAGCTCCCAAATGTAACATTTGGGATGATGAATAGCAGAATTTATAAGTAATGTCGGTAGCTCTGATTGTTCAGGTTTTTGTGTATTTGTGTGTGCATAAGTAAACTCTTTTTCTGTGAGCAAAAGCTGTGCTGCAAAAATGATGGTTCTTCTCTGGCTTGTAACTGTATTTAATATGTCAGTAAGTCCCCTTCATATGGGAATGTTCTGATAACAGTGAATGAATGGTTTGATACATGACTTCAGTAACCTCAGCTGAAGGATAAATCACAAAGAAAACTTGATGTGTGTTAAGTCTTTTCTGTATGTCTGGTGAACAAATTTTATGTACTTATGCATTTTTGGGTAGATTTTATTGTTCTGAAGTGCAGGAACTAGGTGTTACTAAATCTTAACCTCCAAAGTAGCTCCTCTTACTTCTTTTTCTTCTTACAGGGAAATTGCCTGTTATCAGGCTGGTGTTGACCCAGTCGTCAAATACGTGCCCCTCTCGCCTCCAGCTCTTCAGCCTTCAATTTACAAAGGCATTGCTAAATCAAGCACAATTGAAAGCCTGAGTAGTGCACCAACTACTAAAAAATTTGATGATCTTCCTATGTACATAAATGTGTCTAAAGTCTGCAGGATATTGTGGGGGGAAAATGTATTTTTCTTCTCTAATATAATATTTAACTTAAGGTTTTAGTAGCAGTGCTGTGTAATGAGAATGAAATCAGTGCCCTGTGTCTGAGCCCTAGAAATAAATATTATTAATATACTTAAAAACAAGAGTTCATAAATTCATGCATGTGTGTATCGAAGCTTAAGCATTTGGGTCAGGTGAAAACAGGGCTCTTCCAAGGAAAGCCCAGAACTTCCAAATCCAAACACTCAAAACTGAGTCACTCTGTCCTATACATTCATAACATCTAAGCCCTACACAGGTTTATTTGCCTTGACTATTTTGTGGTGGTTTTAGTTTTTAGACTTTCAGGATTTGTTTTCAATGAAAATTGCACTTCTTTTCGTCTGATTTGAGATCCTACCACTATTGTCCCGTGTGAGCGTAGTGTCCTGAGTGACAAGAAGCAGTTGCATAAGATAGGGAGCAGTGTTTCTTCAGGAAGTCCCTGAGCTCCTTCTGCCATACATACTGGGAAGTTGAGAAAGGTGATAACTGTAATGATTGTACAGCATCACATATGTTGTTTTAAATTGATTTTGGTTTATGTAGAACCAGCTAAGCTGTTTGCAGCCAAGTTTCTAGTGGCAGCAGAGGTTTCTGGGGTGATCTCTGTGGAGCAGAAGCCTTGAGTTGTGTTATATATACTGTACCATACCCTTGCAGTGAAGGGAATAATTTGGGGCAGAAGTCCATGACTTCTGGACCAGCTTCATTTAAAGTTACTAGTACACCTTTGAACTGCTCTGCGTTGCCTGGTGGCTTTACAAAGAGGCAGCTA
This sequence comes from Myiopsitta monachus, assembly GCA_017639245.1. NCBI lineage: Eukaryota > Metazoa > Chordata > Aves > Psittaciformes > Psittacidae > Myiopsitta > Myiopsitta monachus. Next base: position 8,045,550 of record CM029929.1, on the reverse strand, counting down.
AGGCTTATTGAAACCTAAAAATCAATTAAAAGAAAATCCAGCATCTCTGTATATCCATTTGTGACCTCAAAGTGGAGAAGGCACTCAGATGCCAGGCAGATTCCACTTTCATCTTGGACAAATACTGAAAATGAAGTATGTTTTACAAAGATTGGCTGAAATCTCTAGAAACAGTATCTACCTATGAGAGACTCTTAGTGCCCTGACCTAGCTGAAGATAAAGTGTATTAAAATACTATTAACACAAGAAAAAATTAACTGGCTGAGTACAGTGGGTTACAGTGTCCTCTCTGTCTGGAGGAGCACTCCAGAGAAGGCTGCTAATACAACTTAAATGCCACTGCTGGTAGCCCTGGTCTGGCAGTCCGGACTAAGCAGGATGTTTTCAGTTGTCAAAATGACAGTAGACTCAACATTTCATTGTCTCTGTTTATACAGGAACAGTCTATATTTAGTGATCTGGAATCTCAGTTAACAAGCAAAAGATTTAAAAGAGGAAAAAAAAACCCCAAGGAAAAAAAAAACTGTGTTTGACAAATATGACAGACCATAGTCCCCATGGGCCTTACTGAACTCTATAGGATGTACTAGGGTGTACTGTTTCAGGTAGAGATGAAATAAAAAACAAAAGACCTGGAATTATGAAGCTCTCAATTACAAAGCAAGATTTCCAGCTAGGATTGATCACATTCTTACTTCCCACTCAAGTCTAGCTTCTAATTTAATTGTTTCCAGGCAGTAATATATTACTCTTAGTAATAAAGTGTTTATTTGATGAAAAATACAATATAAAAGTGAATTTTTGCCTTCAACAAATCCAAAATTTCACGTGTTTCTTGGTGCTTTGTTAAAAAGCTGTAAAGAAAAGGCAATCTCTACTGATAGACATGCGTCTCCATTGTACTGCTGCACATGCAGCCTCAGAGCGAGGCTGCCATTTCAGTGAGACAAAACCATATGATTCTTGGTAAAAGTACGGCCAGAACATTTCTGCATAATTGCTTCAGTGTGTGCTGCTTACCATGGTTCTGTTCTTTCGGATGCAGAGGACATGTGCTTCTGGGAACCTGTGGTGGGCTGTTTAGATGATACCAGTGATCTTGGAGTTTGATTGAGATGTCCTTTTGGGTAAATCTGTATTCCTTATTTCTTTACCATTAATAGAATGAGAATAGCATGAATTCCTGGCTCCAGCAAACTGGATGTGAGAACTCTCACTGATTAAATGTGCCTGGGCTTTTTCCTTCATGTCTTTGTGGTTATAACTTTTTTCCCTTCCTATCAGTGTTGCAATGAACTGTTCAAGGAAAGGAGAAGAGCAAGCAAACTCCATGTAATTTAAACTGTCACTCAGCAATCGTCCTGCACTAGCTGAAGGAATGTGACACTTTTGGTGGTCATATGCCTTGACGGTGAACTTAGACCCATAGAGATCTGTCCAAGAGTATGCTTAATCACTGTTCCTCCAGAGAGTTTTGTCATTCTTGCTTTCCTCCTGCTTATGTCACTGTAAATTAGAAGTTACTCTGCTGAAGTTGAAGTAACTAAATCAGCACTGAGAGGAGAATTAGACTTGTGCCTCTTGATTTTAGATGAATGAAAATAGCAAAACCGTCATCGTTCGTTTCACATGGTCCTTTGAAAAATAACGTCTGGTAATTTCCAACTGACAATAGACATCTTCCTGTTAAACTGAATGACAGGTTGAACTTCACCTCCTGTAGACTATGAAGTGTTGTCAAAGGGAAGGTCAAAGACCAGTGACATTTACTGACATAGGAGTTTGGGGATTGGGTTGGTTGTTGTTTTTCTGTTGCTGCTCTGTACTTCCTGGTGAAACTGTTGGAATAAAACTGGGTTCAGACAGGACAGTGTCATCTTCAGGAAGATGCCTTTTTAGTGAGCATCTTGACTCCACCATTGGCCTTGCTAAATGTACTGTGAATAGATGTTGACTTGCTGTCTCCTTTAGACCTCACTTTCCTTACCTTCAGGAAACATGAAGAGTTTTCCAATACTGTGGCAATAGAGTACATAGAGGCTGTATTAATGACAGGATGCTCAATGGTCTTCTTTTTTGTGGTGGCCACACTTGAGAATTACTACTGTGGATACAAAGTGAAGTAGTTTGAGGTTTTTGGTTTCATCTCTTGCGCTGTGTGAACTATGTTCATTCAGATAACAGTACTCTGGACTAGACCTGCTGGGCTTTCTACTGTGATGCGATTTTTGCAATTGCTTATTGCTGCAAGTAAATGTAAGCTGGCTCAAAACAAAGGTAAAATTATATTAACTTAGGACTGTTTAAAATAATGCAAGGTGAAAAAGTAATTTGACCTCTTATTTTCCTTGGAACATAAATTTAGAAACCTGTCTACTGCTCAGCTCTTTGTGTAGGAAGTTTGCACATCTGAGCTTTTAATCTTTTCTGTGAGCTATATTAAAGTACCAGTACAAACTCTTTGAAACCTCATTCACATAAGAACAGGATTCAGCAGGCTGAAGTTCCTTTTTGTGTGGTGTGTGAGGAACAGGGTGGCAGACACTCAATGGTAACACTTACTCTAATGTTGCAGATAAATTGTGCTTGCTCTTCTCTTTGTATATACATTTATATTTTTTCCCTGCTGTGCACAATTTTATCGCCTCATTTATCAGCCTCATTTACAGGGGTAGAGCTTGATCTCGTTTCCTACATCACTTCTATACGCAGCCAGATGGGTGCATTGGCTGCCGTGTTTTTTAAAAACCAAAAACACTCAACAGCCCATCTGGAATCCCGGTTGACGTTGGCTAATTCCAGCATCGAGCAGATTCCAGATAAGTGCCAGCAGCAACACATTTCTCACTATTAAAAAAATACATCATTTTCTGTCAGTTCTTGAGTTGAAACTTGAGATGGAATCAAAAACTGCGTTAGTTCCACAAATACAGAAGCATTGCAATGTTAATGCAGATGCTTTTTGAAATATTCAGGGACTGTTCTGCAAATGTGCTGAGAATCCTGCAGCTACTTAGAGTCTGTGGTCATGCTACACTTGAAATTTGGGTTGCAGTTTTTGGAGGCATTTATATTATAGCTCTACTGTAGCTGGTGCACATACCGCTTAGCATAACTTTGATAGTACTGGCTTCCACATGGAATATGTGAGCCCAGCTGGGAATCTGATCACACCTTTGAACAACCTTCTCAAAGTAAAATGATTATTTTTAAGTGAATTGAAGTGTGTGTGAAAAATTCTGACCTTCTCATTTATCTGTGTAAGTAGTTATTCAACGGGGAGCTAGACATCTTTCTGCTCCCCAGGTTACTGATGGCTTATGCGCCAATTCTTAAGCTGATATAATAAGCAGTGTGTGCATGGGTAGTAAGAATGTAGGGGAAAAACAAAAGCAGAAATTCCCCCCTCAGTGTCTTGCATTTAGAGTAGATATGATATGATTATCTCAGACTGTCTGTGTTAATGGAGCAAACCCCCACAAAACATGCCTAGAATTTTGATTTTTTAAAAGGAATATTGTTTGATTGTAGTTAATTGCTGCAAAAAGACATGTGGCAGGAGTGGGAAACACTCCAGGATCTAGTCTTGAATTCTTTTCTGCAGGTGTTACTCTCATTTTTAATGTGAAGTGAAATAGGAAGCTTTATTTTCTGACTTTATGGAACAAAACTGGCCCATCTGAGAAGGAGCACTGTCTGGTAACAGAGGGAATGCAAGGAAATTCTGTCCTATCTGAAATGCAAATACTGCAATCATTACTGATCATACTGTAATTCTGCTTCTGGATCTCAACAGACTATCTCAGTGTTATTTTGGGGAGAAAGAGTTGATAGAGCAATTTAGATTGGTAAAAAGCTGTATTAATAAGAATTCAGATTTTTTAGTTCTTTTTAAAAAAAAGCAGCTCAACCCAATACTAAAAAAAAAACCCCAAACAGGAATGGCTTTCTTTCCTCCTTAAAACTTGATGCTTAATTCGAAGTTGTTCCAGCTTTATCTTCAGTTTCTCAACAAGGAGTTTCAATCCGTGAATATGTATTCTTTGAGTACGTTGCGAAGCCTTGTTACCATGTGCATGGGATTTTGAAGTTGTTTCCATTTGCATCTGTGATGCAGTATTCAGAGACTATGTTAACGGAAGAGCCAGAATAAAGTTAGCTTTATTTACAAGCAAGTTATAGGGTATAAAATTCAAGTTAATTCATACTGTTTTGCTGCATTAACTCCTTTCCATCTTCTTTAGGATGCAAGAATATTTTTGTTTCTTTAGACTGGAAACTTACTTCCGTCATTCAGATGGGAGAGAAAAATGGAAGCACTGAGTGTGCTTCATCTGTGCATCTGAACAATACTGAAGCCAGTGCTATACATATATGTATATGTCAACAATTTCATGGTTTTTTGAGCCATGGTTTCCAGTTTATCAGCTCTGCATCCTCCCCATGCTGTCCTCTTATACTTTTTGTTGAAAATGCATGCATTTAGCTGAAATACAATAGCAAATACTGTTTAACTTGTTTCTATGAACTAGACTACTGTGTTTAGTGGAGTAGCTGGTGGAGATCAAGTGAGGAAGCTCTGCTCCATTGTAGGGCTCATTGGCCTTATCCTGGGAAGCAGTGGGTGTCCTTGGCTGGTCAGGTAGGCTTCCCATGGGTGCTTTCTTGCCTATGTTCTCCCATTCCCATGTAAAGAGGGCATAACACGTTATTGAGTACTTAAGAAAGGCACTGGTTAAGGGTTGTGGGGGGCTTGATTTTTGTATGGCAAGGGGGATTTGATACATGGGAAAATTTAGATGCTGCGGACAGACTTGGGTCTTGCTGTCTTCAAGTCACTGCTTTTAAAAATGCTGTGCTTCTGCAGACTGATGAGAGATGCAATAATGGAAAGTTCTGGTGTCCTGTGATCTATAAAATAGGCTGGGCTGGTGGGTCAGTATGTACAAGTGATTGCTGCGTGGTTATTGCAAACAAATTAAAGCTCGGAGGATTATGAACTGAGCTTTTGAAACCTGCCTGGCTTGCAGTCGAAGGGTGCCACTGGCATTAGATGGTTCCTTGGTCTTGAAAAGCTTCATTGCGGTGGTCAATATTGTAGTTTAAAACAATGCTACGGAACACGAGACTCTGGTATATACTCACAATTTAGGTAGTCTGTTTCACTTAATGTTCTTTGTAGTCTGTCTGTTTAGAGTGGTATTTATGTGGAGTAAGACATTTGAAATTAGAAGGGTACAGCTCTGAAGCATGAAATCATAGAACTGTTTAGGTTCAAAAAGACCTTTAAGATGGAGTCCAACCGTTAACCTGCTGTTTTGGATTTTCCAGTTATGTTTCTTTAAAACTGGAATGACTTTGAGCAGCCAGATAATGCTAAAGCTTTAGCATAATGATGTGTGGGTGTGGTGCCAGGAACTGTTATTTCCCTTGAGAATATTTGTCATCCTTTGAATAAGATCAGAAATAGATTTGAGTGCTCACTACGAGTTCTTCTTGGTATTTATTTTATTCTTCTGTTAGATGCCATTTGCCTTATTGTTTCCTCCTCCTCCCAATACCTCTTCACCTTTCTGCGTTTTTAGTCTCCAGCTTGTCCTGTTTGCCTCGTGGGTTATGACCTGTCTTGGCCAGGAACCAGTGAATTCCTGGAAGGGAAGTAGTGTTATCTGTTCTTCCCCTTGCACCTTGCACAGCAGGGCTCTGAGCTCTGGGAGTAGGTTCCAATGCGTTGCTCTAATGCAATGGTAAGTATTCCTACTGTCGTGGTTTAAGCCCCCCACCCACACAGTTTTCTCACTCACTCCCCTCTTTCTTCCCCCAGTCCCAGGGGGATGGGGAGGAGAATCAAAAGAATTCAAGCTCGCACAGGTTGAGATAAGAACAGTTTAGTAACTAAGGTATAACACAAATCACTACTGCTACCACCAGTGATAATACAAGAGAAATACAAAGAGAGAGAATACAACTGCTCACCAAGCCCGACCCAGCCAGTGCACCCCCCAGCAGCGAACTTCTCAATACCAAAAACTTGACCACTGCCGTGCACCCCCCAGTCCACCACCACCACACCCTTCCGGGTCTCTCCTCTCTGTTTTCACATCCTGGACATGATGTGCTGTGGTACTGGAATAACCTCTTTGGTCAGTTTGGGTCAGGTGTCCTGTCTCTGCTTCCTCCTGGCTCCCCCTCCTCCCTGGCATAGCATGAGGACTCAGAAAGTCCTTGGCCAGACAAAACATTGTCAAGCAGTAACTATAAACACTGGTGTTATCAGCGCTGCTCCCAGGCCCAAAATCAATAACACAGAATGCTGCACCAGCTACCAAGAAGGATAAAAATGACTGCTGCTGCTGAAGCCATGACACCTACCTACTTCTCTAGGGTATTAGAAAACTAGAAAAAAAAACTAAAAGAAAACTAGACCAAACAATGTACCTACCCAGAAACAGCTCCCTAGTACTGAAAGTAGGAATAATACCCCACATCCCTGCTGAACACTGATCAAGCCAGTTCAGGTTGAGAAACTTCCTGAAGAGTGATGCTGTAGTTAACACAGGCTTCAGCATCCAAAGAGATGTGGTGGATGTAGTCTCAGCAGGGAGTCTGTGTTGTAACCCCTGAAACCTTCTCATAACCAGGGCTTTGTTAGGTGCTGTTACTAGATGGGGCATTTGTGTCTCAACTTCTTTTGGCTGGAAGGAAAAACGAGAGGAGCTACTCTCAAATATATCTTAATCTGTTCTGGAAAGCCAGTCTTAAACCATGTGTACACTGTTTAATGATAATGTGGGCATGAGTCTGTTGCATAAGCATTGATATGTATGTAGTACCTTTCAAGATGTTGTAGGGTATTTGAGGTGATGCCTCATGGTCAGCAAATCTGACACACAACCTATGGAATGGATACCCCTGTCCTTCTGAAGCAGCCTGTAGAGCCCTTGAGAGTTATCTCAGAGCATCTTGGATGGGGTGTGAATAAGAAACTACGTAGTTTCATGTGTTGTCTGCACACATTAGACGTGCAGTCTCTGTGTTGTGGACTGATGGAGACAGGAAATATCTTCATCTGTATATTAGAATGAATGGCGCAGCTTGGGTATCGCATAAGCAAAGTTGGATCTCATTATCCATAGCTCATTTTTATTAACTTTGGTACAGATCTCGGCATTTCATAAATGAGAGCAGTGTCTTATATCAAGCCAGTTTTCCTTTCTGCTGCTTAGTTGATGGGATCTGGGTGGCAACGGGCCACTAACTCAAGACATAACTTTGGTTAGTACTTCAGCTTTATTTTTCCTTATTCAGGAAGTGCTGTCAATATGTATGTTTTTACTGGCCTTTTCTGTTTACATGGGGGTTTGTTTCTTGCCCCTGGTAGGTTGCTCCAAAACTTTAAGTATGTGTTTTTCAGTGTCTCTTTCAACTTCTTTCTTTGTTTGATGTTATGGCGAAAGAATAATCACTGTGCTTTATTTCTGGCAGGATTGTTAAAATGGGTCTGTAAGCTTAGTTTTTTTGCTGGTAGGGAGCTTCTTGCTCTCTGCCAACGTAGAATTCCTTGTATCTCTCTGTCTGTCCATCTATCTATCTGCCTATCTCGTTGGCTTTTTTTCAGTGTCCCCAAGGAGTGTAGAATATGCAGCAGTTAATCATGTCCAATTTTTCTGAGGAATTGCAACTTTGCAGTCAATTTGTTTGTGCATGTAGACTTCCAATACTCTCGTGTCGGTATTTTGAGAGAGTGTGTGTGTGCTTTTCTGTTTGGCAGTAGGAATTCACAAGACCTGCAAGAGGCTATTTTGCATCTCTGGAATTAGAATGATTCCTTGCATTAGTGTGATTCTTTGTGTGTAGAAAACCTGGAGTAGTGCTGACAACTTCCATGCTATGTGGGCAGGATAATGTGCCTTAGAATTGTTTTATATTGTCTGCTCAATAATTAGTAGGTAGAAGAACACTTCTAAACCATGTTTATTTGAATGTTAGAACTTGCAGCAATTGATAGACACACTTGAACACTGAATTCAGGTCTGCAGTACACAGCAGATGTAGCCATCTCCCAAGTAGCATAAGGATGCCTAATAAATCAGCTCAAATCCCAGAGAAAATTATGCTGTGTTTGAGGGGATATGTGTTATCTCCTTTTATCAGCCTCTGAGCTGCTGTTGTTGTGCTTTTGACATGGGATTAGTGACAGTGGGATTAGTAATAACATACTAGAACTCGCAAAGGGAAAGGAGACACCACATTATAAAGCTGCATGGAGCCTGCAGAAGGAAGAGTGTTTTTGGGTGGTTAAGAGGTCAGCTGTTGAAGCTGTATTTGGTTTGGGGATATTTTTGAGAGCAGAAAGGACAGCTGTAGTCATATGTTCTCTTGCTGTTGACAGTAATGGGCATCTAATGTTGCTGGTCAAATAATTTGTAATAAAAGTCATAAAAGTCTTGGTTTTGAATGGCCAAGTGTTTGGTCCTTGACACTTCCCTTCTTCTGTGAGACAATGCTCTTTTCAGTTGTTACTTTCCCCAATGATTTCTGGAGGCAAGAGGTTGTTGCTTAAGGCTTTATTCTTGGCTCTTCGGCTCTTCACCTTGATCTTCAGGTAACTTCTACGATTCCTAGCTGAATTGAGGGTAGCTGAGGCTTTCATACCTCTGAGCAGATGATTTTTAAACATGTCTCTGTCCTCTGCTAAGCTTCCTCTGTCATTGTTGTGCACTGGCTTGTCTCTGTAAAATGCCTCACAGATGTCTTCTCAGAGCAAATAGACTATTGGAGAAACCTCAGTATCTCCTTTGCCACACCAGGCAGGTTATCCTGAATTACTTCTGTCTCTCCAGGGTGTTTTGTTGTTCAGGCCTTACTCTGCTAACCTGTTCTGAAGTAAATTGTCTTCTCAGTCGTAAGCATTACTCCTGTTGGTCCAGCCAAAACTCTTATACTACCCTACTTGTTCATGAAATTCCTTTCTTAGAAATCCCTTGTAAACTTCTCATCAGTTATTTTATCTGATGGATATTTTTTGTTAGTCTTGAAACTGTGACCCTCTCCATTTAGCTTCCCTTACTAGAGTTTCCAAGGTCTCCTGTCATTTTTCATTTTTGCTCTGCTACTTACTTGTCGGATGCTTCATGATCCATCTTTGTGCCTCCTTCTCTTTGTGACCTCCCTGCATTGATCTGCACAGGTCCCTATCCTGTCGGCTTTTAAGTCCCTCTTGAAGACCTACGTGTACTGTGCCGCTCAGTGAACCCAGCTGACAGACGTACAAATTGCTGACTGCTCCCTGAATCAAGGTTCAGAAAAGTGTTTGGAAAATGCCTTGCATCTCTATTTGCTGGCAGCACCCACAAGTAATAATACTTGAAGTGGAAATCAGTCTGACTTCTTGGTACAACTTCTCCACTTGTAACTCCTGGCATGGATGGCTGAATCATCTTTGTCTAAATAGACAGTACTGTGAACAGATGGTAAATAATTTACAAAAAGTGAAGCTATGAAGCAGGCCTGAGGTTGAAATTTGCGTCATATCATTCTTACTGTCATAGATGTAGACTTACAGCTCTGAATCACAGCAGACTGTACTCCATTTCTAAGATGAATTTTAAGTTGTTGAAGAGTAAATGAGACAAAGCTGAATTTCTTGAATTAGACTAATAACAGGCAATGATCCCCCAGAACAAAGGGCTGTGAAAGGACAGAAAAGCATTGCCAGAAATTCATCTTGTGCCTCTACCCAGGAGCCCTGGTCCAAAGTAATGCTGAAGCCACTTGTCATTTTCACTTCAGCTGTTCCACTGACACGCTTCAACCCAGCACTCAATGCTGTGTCAGAAAGCTTGATGTTTGAAGAAGCAGCATTAACTGTGAATTCCAGGAGACACCGTGGGAGGAATAAGTTCAGTATTGTAGAAGGGCCATACTGGTAGTCATGTGCTTTAAGCAGGTTCACTAACAGTTATACCTCTGTAAACTTGGAGTGACTTTGACAGCAGTCCCACTATCTAACATGATGGCATCCTCTAGCATTTAGGAGAAAAATGCAGGGGTCTGCAGTTCCTGAGTAAGTTACATTGGTTGTAATAAGAGACTGAAAGTCCTAAATTAGTGTTATTCTTTAAATTATTACTGGTAGACATTGTAGATATGTTCAGCTTTTTAGTTGGTTCCCTCTTCTATTAGCTTACAGATCTGAGTTGTCCATAAACTCTTTTAGGGGAACTCAGAATATCAGTACTTGTTTGATGTCATACTCCAGCATATAGAGCACTAATTACCTTTCAGTTCTCATGTGATTGCTTTGAAAGCAGAACCAGGATAAGTCAGCTACAGATGCTTTCAAATAACTGATGGAAGGGGCTGCATTGTCCCAATGCTGTATTTTCAACATGCAGAATTGCTACTAGCTCTTGTAGGGAGGCAGTGACCTGGGTCAGTGTAACAGATCTTGAAGAAAAATAAAGAAAAACAAAGAGATACAGTATGTTTTCTCCTGCCTTTTTGATTGGTTAAGCCTGTCCGGATGTTTTGTGCCTCCCACAGTAGTTAAGGTAGAAATAGCTGCCCAGTTTCTTCCTGCAGCAACTGTCTGTCAAAGGTTGGGTTGAATGAGGACTGCCTGATCTCTTTTCATATAAAAATGAATGTATCTTTGCTGAGCTCAGTAGGCTGAGTATTGACTTTTATAGCTTGAAGTAGTCACTGTTCTTTAGAATAGTTCCCTCTTCTAGAAGAAATCATTACTGACCTTTGGAGATTTCTGCCACTGCATTTGTTATGGTGTAGATACTCTTTCCAGTTAAGATCTGATTTTTGGCAATGCCTATGGATCTGTTGACAAGACCTAGTGGAACCATTACAGAATTCAGTGGCTTGTAGCACAGCCTGCCTGGAGTAGCCATGCTGTGTATTGATACCTGCAGTTGCAGTTACCTGATCCCTGCAGTAAATGCAGTTTTGCTGGGCTATGGTACAGGTACAACAGGGACTATATAACCCCTTGAGCAAGTGCTTTCTTGTTTATAGAGCCACAGCACTCCAGATGAAAGGTAGCTGGTAATGTTTGCCGGAAGTGAACGTAGTCCAGATGGTATCTGACATGCTATAGTCAGTGTTTAGCTCTAAGGTGTTAATACAGAGCGAGTTTCATGGTGATTGATACATGAAAAGTCCTAGATTCAGTTTAGGCTTATACACTTTTTTTAGGTTCTTTTAGAAGTATTCTTTGAAAATGCACCCTTTAATCAAAGAAGTCAGTTGTAAGTCTCCTCTGCAATAGTAACAACACTACTTCTCGTTAGGCATGAAGGCAGACTTAAATTTCAGTCAGACTGATGGGTAGAAATGTTGTTTGGAATATCAAAGTAGTGATACTGTAGAAGTTTTATCACAGAAATGGGTGATTTATTTTCCTTGTGGCTAATGTTACCTACTTACATGACAATTCCTGCACAAAAAGGTGTAATTCTGCCAAATGAGAAGTTACATGATTCATTGCAAGGACCCTTAATTTGCCTTATTAATTTTTTTAGGAGTAATTGTAAAGTGTATTAAGCATGGTAGTGTGGCTGAAAACGGTGTATGATCTCAAAGTCCCCCAAATTCTCACAATTATTTGTGTGATGAGTGCTATCCTGTGCTAAAAATACGTTGCGCTACTGCAATCATTTTGTAGCTGGATTCACTCCATCACACAAGCTCTTTATCTGAAATTGCTATAAGCCATAACATAAAGCTTTTTACTTGCACACATCTAATTGAGGGAATATTTATTTGATGCATATTAAATTCAGACTGGCCTACTTCTGAAGGAATATTTATTACTTCAAATCTCAGTACTTTGAAGAGAGAAGTTTTGGAAGCAACTCTTATTCATATGACAAAGTTAATTAGAAACTTGTACTTTAGTTCCCATAACATTTGAAAGGGAGTAGTGTAGTGTTTGACAAATAGGTATAGTAAATCATGGTTTGTTGACAAAATTAAACTGTAAATGAAAATTTAACTTTTATTGGGCACATTTTGGAATGCTTTACAGGACACATGGGGAACTTCACAGGCAAATCTGGTGTGTTATAGCTTAGAGCTTATAATGCAGCAACGTCTATTCTGGCTTTTGCAGCCTGATCATACATTATGGATACATAGTAAAATGGGGCATGTTCCCTGCTGTTGGACTGGGGAAGCAGTGTGGTGAACAATCCCAATGTCTCTTACAGAAACTCTTGGGGATTAGTGGATATGGAAAAATGTCTAGAACCAAACTATTCAAGAACCAAAGCTTTGTCTTAAGTATTTATGAAATACAGATTAACCTGTTAGATCTCAGTATAGCCATAAAGCTGTACTTGTGATTTTTGAGTTGATCCTGTAGCACAGTACTTGGCTTCTTCCACTGAGGAATTACCAGCTTACTGCAACCACAGCTACTTGTTTCCTCCCCCATAAACGCTTCTGAAGCAGTACTATGGGTGTATATTGAGAGTAAGCCATCTTCCAGTAAACTCTGCTGTCTTGCTGATGATGAAGATGAAACTTGCATGTTAGAAATCAGCAGTAATGAGCAGCAATTATTGGGCTGAGGCAGTTGCAGTTCTGTGCAGCGCATGTTTAAAAATAGATGAGTGAAGTAATTCATTGACCATTGTTACATGGCAAAATCTTTCATGTTGCACGTCTCACGTGTCTGTAGTCATGTAATGGTGAGCTATTTCTGCTTTAGCCAGGGTTATGCTTAGGATTACAACTATTTGTTTTATGAATTATAGATTTCTTCCACCCGACTAAGAGCTCTTAGCCTGAAATCTGCTAAATTCCAAGCAGTGTATTTGGGATGCTACACATTAATGGTGGGATGGGCTTGAATGGGTGTTTGGTGCAGCTTGTGTGAGGAGCTGTGTTTGAGGTAGATCACTTGTGATTATTTTCCCTTTATTTATTTTGGTTGTAGTGTCCCTAAAACTGTCAGAAGTCTGAAATACCTATTTTGCTTTTCTTGGAGTTCCTAAAGAAAATCACATATCTGGACAGAGCTCAGGCTTCAGCATGAACACTTACAGGATTCTACTTTATCTAGGCACCTATAGGCATATATTTGTAACTCTGTATTTTTTCAAGAGCCTGTATTTTGCATTTCTGGGGTGTGTGTATAATGCCTAAGGTGTTGTGTGAAGTCCAAGGAAATTACAAAGTAGCAGCTGACAACTTGAAATTGGATGTCACCTGTTTAACCAGATACAACCCATGTGCAGATGAGAAAATAGAAATGCTCTCAGCTCCTTTTGTTCAAAACTATATAAAAGCTATTTCATATTATTTGAAAGTACAAAAGCAAAGACAAATCTTGAGCCACTAATGAACTAATGCAGGGCAAGGAAGATGTTGAGACTGTATCTCTTTAGACCATCCAAAGTCTTGACCTTTGTCATGGGTTCAGCAGCAGCAGTCATTTTTCTCCTTCTTGGTCGCTGGTGCAGCATTCTGTTTTTGATTTTGGGCCTGGGAGCAGCGCTGATAACACCAGTGTTTATAGTTACTGCTTGGTAATGTTTTGGTTTGACCAAGGACTTTTCTGAGCCTCATGCTCTGCCAGGGAGGAGGGGAGCCGGGAGGAGACAGAGACAGGACACCTGACCCAAACTGACCAGAGAGGTTATTCCATACCGCAGCATGTCATGTCCAGGATGTGAAAACAGAGAGGAGAGACCCGGAAGGGTGTGGTGGTGGTGGACTGGGGGGTGCACGGCATGGTCAAGTTTTTGGTATTGAGAAGTTCGCTGCTGGGGGGTGCACTGGCTGGGTCGGGCTTGGTGAGCAGTTGTATTCTCTCTCTTTGTATTTCTCTTGTATTATTACTGGTGGTAGCAGTAGTGATTTGTGTTATACCTTAGTTACTAAACTGTTCTTATCTCAACCTGTGCGAGCTGAATTCTTTTGATTCTCCTCCCCATCGCCCCGGGACTGGGGGAAGAAAGAGGGGAGTGAGTGAGTAAAACTGTGTGGGTGGGGGGCTTAAACCATGGCAACCTTCTGTCAGATAGTTCTGCAGTACCTGAGTGGTACACCTTATGCTCTGAATGCCTCCTGAATTATTAAAGGGTCATTAATGTATGTTTGCACTGTTTGAAACTGATTTTAAATATGAACACAAGCAAGTAAAAAGTTATAGGAAATAGGACATGAAACCAAAGTGAAGGTTATAGTATGTGAAAGGCAGATTGGGGAAGAAGCACCTGCAACAGAAACTGGGCTCATGTGGGAGTCTGTAGCAGCTTTTGTACCAGACTGTTCGGACTTTTTACTCCTGGGATTTCTTGTGTTTTTATTCCTCTGGCTTGATTACATTGCATAGTATAGCAGTGCAGTTTATAGGTGACCAAAGCATAGATTCTCATCTTGAGATGTACCATCAAGAATAATTTTCTAAAATGGTAAAAACCATGTGCTTAGGAAAATAGCCTATCATAAAGTAACTGGAAGGCAAATGCCGTATAGTATGTTCTGCATCTTTAACTATGTAATCATAGCAGAAATAGATCTGCTGGTGAAATGGATCACAATCACAAATTCAAGGTGCCATTGGCTCTGGGCTATCTATCATAATGTCAGAGTTGAGTGCAACCTCAGAATACTGTGTAAAAGGAGCAGTAATGTGTCTCAATGATCTTTGCAGATAACTCAAGGTAGCCAGAGAAATGCAAGTGAATCAGCCTTAGCTGATGGGTAAGTGAATCAAGACTCACTCTCTGAATGTTGCCAATATCGTATTAGATTTTTGGTTCAGGTTTTTATATAGTTTGCCAGAAAAGGGCATAAGTATCTCTTCTCTGAGTAAACACTGGCCATTAGCTAGATGGGAAGCAAATACAGGAAGAGTAGACCTACTGTGAAAGTATGGATATATCATCTGTTTGCCAGGCTTGACCAGAAACCCCCACTAATATACCTGAAAAGGTTAAAGACTTAAGCTGCTGAATGCATGGAGTTCATTTACCTTGTACTTTAACTACTTACCTTGTGCTTTAATTACTTACTGTGGTTTTTAATTGCTTGCTATGGTTAGACCTATTTTTCCAAATAAAGATCCATCACTGCTAGAGATGTGGATGTGTTCCTGGAGCACTGCAAAACGAAATGTGATCGGGGATCTGAAGTCATGCTTGTGGGAACTGTTGAATAATCCGCCAACAGTGGGTCATTGTTTATTTGGTTTTGTTTTGTTTTTTTTTCTAACACAGTTTTGCTTGCATAGAATTTTATTCTCTGCCCTGGAAGGGTGAGGAGAATGTTAGACTGGTTGTTATACAAATGTACAATGTGATTTTAACTCTTTTTGTGTTTAATTTACTCACTAGACGATCTGCTCAGGCATGGTTCAGACATGCCTTTCAGAAAATTGGGAGATGAAAAAAGCCCCAACCTCAGTACAGTAGATTGTTGCTCATGGAACTGTTCTGTTTCTCAAAATGACTTCAGTCAGGGACTGAGAGTGTGTTTGCAGGCAGATGGGAATTCATGCTCTGCTTCACATGGATGTGCCTACACTCTGAGCTCTAACAGGTACCTGTGATCTTGTGGCTGACAGGATGGATTATTTGCCAAAGTGGGTAAATCCAGTTTGCCCAACGTGGCTGCACAGACCCCAGCCCAGGCAACCTTGCATCTGCCAGCAAAAGACTGTGAGCTACCTGTGCGGAGGAGCAGACATGCCTGCTGCTTCTTCATCTCCCTTTCTGAAAGCTATTCCCTGTACTGAGCATTGTATGACAAAACCCAGCAACAGCACAGGAGGTCTTCCCAGGACTGCACACTGTTTTCCATGGAGAAAAAGCAGAAAGCTGCTTACTGGTATCTCTTAAGATGAGGAGGCACCTGCACTAGCAATAGGCAGGTTATGAGATCTTGACCCTTCTAGGAGCTGTCTGGTACCCTGGAAATCTTGCTGTGTTCACTGGGATTATTTGTGATGTAAGGTGGTATGTAACATAACTAAGGAACATCACAATCTGTCTCTTTAAATTAGCAATCTGTTAGAAAGATCAAATTAAAATTAAGGTCAGATTTCCATTTTCCCATGCACGTACTTGGCTGACATGCAAGTCAACGAGAGTTCTGTGTGCGACTCAAGATGCAATTTGGCCCTACATTAATTTCATTAGCAAAACTGAAATTCAAACATGGTGTAAATGAGACATCTGTTAGTCTGCTGGTTCATGTCAAGAGAGAAGTGTCATAAGGATTTTTAGAATTCAATGCTGCATATGAAGCAGCTGCTCTGACGTTGCAGATCAGTCTGGTTTACATGAAATCTTTAAAGAATAAACCCTTCTGTGATTCCTTTTGTTGTGAATATATGTCTTTGAAAATGCAGAGATGTGTAACGGTGAAAATGAGACGGGAATGCAGTGAAAGAAGCGTGGCAGCTTCCTGAAGGGCTGGCCCATCAACCTTGGGTAAATAGTCACTGTCTCCCCCCCAGAGAAAGACTTTAGTTAGGTGTGACAGCACACAGTAGCAAAGAAATCGTGTACCTGGGAAATATTAGCTTGAAATGAGTCTGTTACCCTCCTCCTGGCATTTAATCTGCCTTCTCCATTTAATTTCATTGGATGTGTGTTGCATTGTGCTTTTTTCCTGATTGGAAATTTATTTGTTCCTATTTAATACTCACATAATCACAAACCTTCACTACTGGTGACAAAATGTTATTTATTTATGTTTACTTGTTTTTTTTATTGGCTTTTATAGCATCTGTTTCCTTTGGCATGTGAGCTTCCCTGCTACTCAAACTGGGATTTTGGTAAACATGAGCTGAAACTGCAGCGGGACTGTACTTAAAACTGCCTTTAATATGTTTTGGTGGGAGCCTGAATATGCAGGGATGGCCAGGTAGGTGTCATGCCTCTTCCAGTGAGGGTAAGCACTAGGGAACACAGGAATGGAGAGCAGTAGCAACCCCATTTTATTAGAAATATCCCAGGAGTAAGAGAGGCATATTGTACATGACACATTAACAAGCTTAGTTTTAAATAGGATGCTTTTTCAAAGTCTTCCTTTGGGCACCAGTGTCTGTTCAACTGCAACATTATTGGATGCATTCTCTTGATGAAGTAACAAGATTGTGGAGGCTGAAAGAGCTACTAAATTTCCTCCTGCCAGATTTTGCATATCTTTGGTTTTCCTCCAAATATATACCTGGATCGAGGTCCTAGAGCAGGGGAAAATCCATCCTCATGTCTGCAGTGCCAGTGACCTCTGTTAGAAGGAAGTCTTCTACTGTGTAAGTTTGGACCAGAGCAGTAATTGCTGTTCCCAATGATTTGAGTACAGGAGATGTACACTCCAGCACCTGGAGTGCTGTAGGGGTATGGATTGTCTTCTGAATCTGGCTTTGGTGATGGGAAGATACTGGAAGCCTGTACATTAATGCAGTTCTTCGTACCCACAAGCACTGACTGCTGGATCTGTTTTGCTTCATCATGCAGAAAGCCTTGTAGCTGCCTGGGAGTTCATGGAGTAATGAACAGCAGCACCACAAGCAATGATAGAAATGAAAAAAAAAATATGCAAAATAACAGTTTGGCTTTTGTGAAGTGTGTTTCCTCTCCTCCTTGGCCCCAAGGAAGTTGCCTTCCTCCCTTGTATGGTTTGGCAAGTCAAATAATTATGCTGTTTTTCAAGATATTGTACTATTTGCCTGGTCATCTGTCATGGTTTAAGTCTCTAAAACTCACGTGGAGTGAGTGAGTGAGCAACTTTCGTGAGTTTTAGAGACTTAAACCACGACAGTTCTTTTATGGTGGGGCCTCTTCAGCACACATCACTCCTTCCTTCTCTGGTAACCTTCCAAAATCTTTGCCCTCTGGCCAGTCCAGACTGGGCCAGATGTTAAAAATGTACTGTACACCGGAGCTGGGGAGAGCGGTCCTACCTGGAGCCTCTGGCAGAAAGCTCCAGGGGAAACTCGAGGTCGACCCCTCGGCTTTTGGAGTCGGGGATACAGAGGACCTGAGGCCAGCTATACCCCAACTGAAAAAGAGATATTGGCAGCTTATGAAGGGGTTCGAGCTGCTTTGGAAGTGATTGGCACTGAAGCACAGCTCCTCCTGGCACCCCGGTTGCACATGCTGGGCTGGATGTTCAAAGGCAGGGTCTCCTCTACACATCATGCAACTGATGCTACATGGAGTAAGTGGGCCGCATTAATTACACAACGAGCTCCTATAGGAAATCCCAGTCCCGGGGGGGAGATGGGGAGGAGAATGTGCAACTCGCACAGGTTGAGATAAGAACAGTTTAGTAACTAAGGTATAACACAAATCACTACTGCTACCACCAGTAATGATCACAAGACAAATACAAGGAAAGAGAATACAACTGCTCACCAAGCCTGACCCAGCCAGTGCACCCCCCAGCAGCGAACCCCCCAGTACCAAAAACCTGACCATGCCGTGCACCCCCAGTCCACTCCCACACCCTTCCGGGTCTCTGCTCTCCGTTTTCACATCCTGGACATGACATGCTGCGGTATGGAATAACCTCTTTGGTCAGTTTGGGTCAGGTGTCCTGTCTCTGCCTCCTCCCGGCTCCCCTCCTTCCCTGGCATAGCATGAGACTCGGCAAGTCCTTGGCCAGACCAAAACATTACCAAGCAGTAACTGAAAACACTGGTGTTATCAGCGCTGTTCCCGGGCATGAAATTAAAACCACAGCGCTGCACCAGCTACCAAGAAGGAGAAAAATGACTGCTACTGCTGAAGCCATGACATCATCTTTCTTAATTTCTTTGTCCTTGCTCTCTTTTTGTACCTGTTCTCAGAATCAGGAGCTTTGAAGGGTGTCTCATTCCTTATTCAAACAGGCACTGCAAGTCAGTTTGGGCCCTAAAACTCACCCTTTCACTCATCTCTTGTTCCTTCTGTGTTGTCAGTACAACACCATTACACATTTTGTCTCTGGTCGGATTGTAGAAAGGCTGTATAGAGTAGCATTAGAGCATCAGCAGATTTCGCTGGCTGTGATGATTTGGTACAACTTTCATCTGGGTTATATGTCATTTCCAGGTCTCTTATCCAAGGGACAAGAAGCGTTTTGTATTTTGAGAGGTGTGGTTTTTATTTACTTATTGGGATCAAGTCATCAACTCATCTGGATGAAGGTGGCTTAAGTTAACACAGCCATGGCAAACTGAGGTTGCTACAGTACTGTTCCAGGGACATGAAGTATCTGGAGCCTACCAAATGCATTCAGGTTAAGTCTATTGTTAATTACCTTCTGCTGAAGGTGTTCTGCTTTATTTAATTTAAATACTCATTGTAGCAGAACCTGGACCTTGAGCTCTTTTCTCTTCCCCTTTTTCTGCCCGTGGCAAAATCTGTACCAGGCAATTGAGCCTTTTTCTGATCCAATGAGTATTTAAATATTTTTTACAAGTATTTTCTATATTTTAATTGAGAACACATCAGCAAACAAGAATAACTCCATATGCTAATGCTTACTATAGTTTATTGGTAGTGAGGAAACAGGATGATGCTAGAGCTCCAGCACATGCTTTAACAGGTTAACCTGTTAGGCAGAATTAGTAGCTTCAATGTGATGTTCTGCCCCTTGAATATTCTGTAGCTCAGTAGTGTAAGGGTGCTCAGTGAGTAGGAGATCCGGATCTGCCAGAAAGGAGGTTTAAACCTGCTTGTCTTCAGGTGAATGTAATAATTGCTTATTTAAATGTGAGTTAAGTTTATGCATGATTGCATGAACTGCATTTATTCTTTTTAGTTCTTGGAGGGAGGAGGAGAGTGATTTTAGTACACAAGGACTATTTTAGACCTCATCTGTTTATGCTTCATGTCACCTTTCTTTCTAAGGCCTTTCTTCCTTTTACATAAGCCTGGAAGAGCAGGGAAGTGCTAACGCAAAAACACGTAAGATTGAAATGCTCCAATATACTCCAAGCACTTCTTTTTAAGAACATGAAAATTAGAGTGCACTATATGTGATAATTTAAACTATATTGCTTAATTCATGACTTGGCATCTCTGATATGCTGGGAAAAAAAACCTCTACAGAGTCAAATGCCATTGTAGCCATTAATTTTGTTGCCTTAATCCCTTTATTTCTGAAGTATAAGCAGTAAGAGGGGAATAAAAGAAAGTAGTAAAGGAGGAAAATCTTTTTCTATTGTTTTATATGCTTAGCTGATGCAAAAGGAATAATTAATGAATGTTACTGCTCTATGTTCCAGTATGTAGGTGTGTTTAAATGTCACTCTCTTGTCAAGCGATCACCTCTGGCTAGTACTGGGCTGTTAACTTGGAGTGAACAAAAAGACTTTTGAGGGAAAAGTAACAGAGCAGGTTTTTGTTTGTGTGGGATTTTGTTTCACTTGGTTCTTTTATAAAGCCCTGTGATACCTGATGAGAGTGCGTGGCAGAGCACCAGGATCTTGATTATACAGGAAAACTGCTTGTCTTTGTTGTAAATCCTAATTATTCTTCATTGACAACAGGGTAGAGTTCTCTAATGTTTTCAACTCCAGTCTTGGACTTTCAAGATTGAAACCTGTTATCTTACTTATTCCTGCTAATGGTGATGAACGTCGATGCTTCTCCACAAATAAGCATGTACCTCCATGAACAAGCAAGTCTGGCAATTTTTCTGCATACCCTAGAGTGGAAATCAGTGGCTCAGACTTATCAGTCACTGCAAGGAGGTGCTAATACAATGTGTGTGTCTTCTGTTAGATCAGAACGACTTAAGAAAACTTTTTATTCTCAAGATCATCTATTTATCTTGGCTGAAACTTAAGATTAATTCTGAATTGTTTTGCCAAATTGGCGGTGGTAAATGATGGACACAACAAAATCCCTTCCAAAAGTAATTGTCTAGTTCAGTAGATTTGGTTAAGCTGCAAGAGACATCAAAGCTGGCAAGTTTTGAAACATTGTCTTTTGAAGCTTAACTAAGCAATTTCTTCTAAAGCTAACTATTTCCTAATCCCAAGTTAAACCTTGTCTTCAGCCAAAACCAGTATTCCAGTAATAAGAGCTGAAGCAGCTGCCATGGTAAAGGAGTGGGGATTTTGTCCTTTATTTTCTCCTCTACCCTCCACAAAAGTAATGCAGAACATTCATCATATCCTACCACTTTAGCTCACCCATTAAGAATCAGGACTGTCCAAGTAGTCAGCTGGATGTTGAGAAACCTTTACAGTTCCTCTCAGGATAATCAGCAGGGTGCACT
Organism: Myiopsitta monachus; assembly: GCA_017639245.1. Taxonomy (NCBI): domain Eukaryota; kingdom Metazoa; phylum Chordata; class Aves; order Psittaciformes; family Psittacidae; genus Myiopsitta; species Myiopsitta monachus. Next base: position 8,024,309 of record CM029929.1, on the reverse strand, counting down.
CATGGAAGTGGGAACCATTGGGTTGCTGTTCTCAGCACCTTTTCTGAACCTCTGGTAACATTGCTTGATCTTAAGTTTGTTAAAGGGAGCTTAGTCAAGAACTATTGAGCATATGTAAAGGTGCAACAACTTTGATCCAGGAAATAAAGTATTTTTTATCTGAATAAATAATAATGAAAAACTGTTCTTTATTTTTAATCAGGTTAACAAAAATCTGAAGAATTTTTAGGTCAATGGTTGTAGGAAAACTTGTTTGGCACAGAGTGCTAGTAACAGTTAAGAGCAGTTCACTGAAACTGCATTTGAATGCCTTTAGCCCTCTTGCACAATGGATGAGTATCACAGAAGCAGTTTAGAACTATTGCATTAATAATATTCAGCAGTATATGATATAATCTCACAAATTGATTGATAAAATGGCTCTGCAGATAAGAAAGCTCACCTGCCTCATCTCTGGAAAAGACCTTGAAGCTGTTGGCTCAAATCCATGTCAGTGTGGGAATTGGGCAATGGAAGGTCTAATGATACAGAGCAAGAATAGGGTATTTCACACTGCTGAACAGTTTTGTCTCAGTTCTGTATTAAAATTTGGTAGTCTGGTGCATCATAAACAGCTTCCTAGGGTCAGCAGTCAGTGCTGATGCCTCCCAGGTTTGCCTCATTGCCTTGCTATTTTGAGAGATCTTTGTCAGCAGAAAGCATATGTTTTTTGGGCATTGTTTAGTTCTTCGGAGGTTAGTATGGCTTAAACTAAAGGGAAAGCTATTTGCTGGGGAGCTCAGGTCATTTGGAAGGTAAAGATCCAGCTTTGCTTAGTGCACTGGCCCCTCAGACTGAAGGCTTTGCTCATCCTGCGCCATGGCCAGCTCAGAATGCAGGACCACTTCCAGTTGCTAATTTCTCCCTGAGCCAGCAGCTTAGTGGGTTTGTGCCTCTTGTTGTTAGTGGTTGTTACTTAGATGCTGGGTAGAATTAGGCCAGAAAACCATGATTCTGAGGGGCCTTTTTGAAGGGAATTTCAACGTAATTCTAATTTTGAGTCTGCCTAAGCCAAGTGTTTGTTGGAGGAATTACATTGCATGTACTCAGCAGTCTTTGTACAGCTTATGGCTGATCCTCTCCCAAACTGGGGGAAGAAATCAGTGGTGCCTTTGTACAGTGGGAGAGCATAGTTTATTACCCAGTAGGTGCAATTTAAAAAGATCTGAGGGAGAGATGACAGATGTGAGGAGAGCTTTATGTCCGAGGAGGGTCAGTTATATTTAGATGCCCTGGTATATTTGTTTTTTGAAATGGCTTTTGCAGAAATAGCACTCTCAAAAGAAAGACCAAAGCCTCACCAAACAACATGCTGTCTGATTTCACATCCAACCTTTAAGACAGGATAATATTCACTCCAGGGAGAAAGAGTGGCTGAATAAACATGTAGAAACTTAAAGGTACTGAGGTTTTGAGTAATGAGTGTGCGGTGTCCAGTGACGACTACTGGAATCTTATGAAACAGCTCTGTCAATTTAGTTGGAATGGAACTTAACCTACACTGTAATCAGATGTTTTCAACGAGTCCTTCAAGTCTCTGCCTTCTCCCTTTTGGGTGACCTAAACCGAGCATTTCTATAAATTCATGATGTGCTCCTCAGTTCGTGATCCCCTCTGGCATCCCACCTGTTACTTTACCTTTTAAAGTGGAGTAATAGCTCCATGGGAGGGCAGCCGAGTGTCTCTGTGGCCATGCAATACTGAGTTGGGTGGATTTCTCATCATGGGCAGGGCCTGCGAGCTTTGATTTCTTTTAATAACACATTTTATTCACTAATGAAATCACTCATAGGGGAAAAAAATTATTGTATAAAAGCAAGTGGCCAAGTTGGTAGCATTTTTCTAGGAGAAAAAATGGATGTTCTTCCTGTTGGTTTTTTTTTCCTTTCCAATTTAATATTTCAATATGGATAGTTCTGGACATTTTTCCCCCATAACAAGGAACTCTTGGCAGTTGTATAATGAAGTGCTAATTTTTAATGGTATATTTTATTTGCTGTTTATTGTAGGGCTAGCCTGGTGTGGTGAGGTTTTTTGTTTTGTGGTTCGCTTTTGTTTGTTTTCTCATATTAATTCATGCATGACCTAAGTTAGGGTGTGTGGGACTCCCAGATTTGAAGAATCTTCCTCTCCACTCTTACTACTCACCTACATCCTTTTTTGCTGCTTTGTGACTTAGTAAAAGCCATTGCCATTGTGTTTGTTTCTCCCCTTTTGTCCCTCTGATGGGTGGTCCTGCAGCTGCTCTCTTGTCAGTTTGAGGGAAGACTTGGTGTGTAAGCAACCAGTTGTGTGTAGCAATAAATGAAACTTTCCATCTTCTCTACTAGAAGCTACCAGTAGGGGTTTGACGCATTTCTGTTCTCCCTGCAACCCCCTACATCCAACTGGTTTTCTGCTGGCTCTTTGTTCAGTTTGATTTACCCCATCTTACTGCTGCTGCCTCTTTCTAAGTCATGGAGACGTTTTGGGCCATCTTTGGTGACATAACTTGTGCATGCTCTCCTGTGAAGTCCCTGGTGTGGTGTTTGTGATGCTACACAGTGCTTTGTGCCTGTGTTAGTGCAGGATGACTGTAGAGTAACAGGACAGAGGGATGTGCAAGGAAGCTGTTCCAGGGTTTAATGACCCACTGTGGTTTGACTCCTTTTTGTTGGTTGTGCCAGTTCTTCTGATATTTAATCAGAAGCCTACAGTACTGCTTCCCCAAGAGCCTTAGTTCCTCGAGATGTGGGATTATGTGAGAAGCCTGACTGGATGTTTTGTAGTTGTGTGCCAGTTGTTTGCCTTTTAGTAGAAAATGGGTCCCTTGGTCCTTAGAGCTTTAGAGAAAAGCTTAAAAAAAGTCACCCAGTAAGGTTCAAAACCTGAAGGGGAAATTAAAAAGTAACATATTATTTCTGTATAAAAACACACAAGAGAAAATCCTCTTGTGACTGTTTTAAGCTGTGTTTTTGAAAGGCTGGGATGGGAGGTAAGCGTGAAGCAGACCCCGCAGATTTGTATCTTCCTGTACTGCTTTACCCCTTTTCCAAAAAGAAGAAGGAGGGGGGAGAAATAACAAAGCAGCCTTTTCCGTGAAGTGCTGTTGAGGGGGTATTGTGCACATCCTAAAAAACCCACATCCTTGGGCAAACAGCTGCTGCTCCTCTTTTTATTTTTAAGTAGCTTTAAAATCATGCTAGATAGTGAGGAGGGTGGAATCTCTGCCTGCTTCTAGCTCAGAAATGAATATTTAGTCATGTAGAAAGGATTTATGAAAGCAGATTCTGTTTTCAAAGATGATTGTCACAGTAGCTTAAATTGTTTGCCAAGCATCTTAATGGAGTTTTACTACTGTAGGAAAACAAAAGCAGAAGATAAGCTTAACTTGCTGAAACAAAAAGAGAACAAAGGGGAAGAACAGAAAAGAGTCTCGCTGATGACAAGAGAGCACTGTGATTTCCATGCAAGTAACAACTTGAAAGGGGCTCCTAAAATAAGGTTAATATGCTGAGCAGATTCAGAGGTGTTTCTGCAACAGGGCTTGGGTACTATGGTGATAAGCATGGGGGAATGGGTTTCTGTGCTCCAGAGCAAGTCCACCTTCCTGTTCTTGAAGGTGGGGCTCTGAGGCAGCATCTGGGGCCTCACACAAATCCAAAAGTCTTGTTGGGCAGAGAAGGAAAGAGATTCCTAAGTGGGAGGAATCATGAAGTGGTGCAGATGTGGCCTAAACCAGTTTCTGACCATTTCATTTCTTGCTGTCTTTGTTCCTCTGCTGGAAACTGCATCAGTTGACTGATCTTGCTCTTTCACTGCTTTCAGTTGGTACTAAAGGCATGGCTTAGGCCAAAAGACAACACAAGAGAAAGTGTCCAGGTAAAGCAATAGTATTGGAAACTATTTTCCTTTCAAGAAGGAGATGTTTGCCTTTGCAATAAGCAGTTACAAGGCACTAGCACTGTCAGGAAGCCAGAGCTCACTACCAGTCTTAAAATAGCACATACGTAGTTTCTGTCTAGCCTTTACAATCTCTGAAGCTTCCTATTTTGTTTTCACTTATTAAATTGTTTATAAATATTCATTACTGGATATAAATGAATGAGTGAATATCAACCAGGTGAATAGCTCCTAAGACTGTAAGACGTAGCGTCTATTGGGACGTAGTAAGCTGTCTCAGTTTCCAGAAATTCAGCTCTAATCCTGCATATGTTTAGACATTTAGGCTTCCTGTAGTGAATATTTGTGTGACTAGACTTGAACATAGGACTTGAATCTATCTGCTACAGTATTGTGATGCAGAATGGAAAGGCTTGCCAGGACCTCACTGCAGTGCTCCGCGATAACACCTTCTGAACTCCATTTTGCTATGAAAATAGAAAAAATACAGTGCACAGTGCCTTAAAAGCATTTTGACCACACCACTTTTCCTCTTTAAATGTTGTGTTTGTGGTGGTGTTTTGGTTGTTGCTTTACTTTTAAGTTTGCAAGCCACATATAGAAGCAAATGATGATCAGAATGGCAGAGGCATAACTGGGACTAGCACCAAGCTTTTCTGCCTTCACTGTCCCTTGGAGTCAGTGCTGATGCTGCATGTTAGGGGCATTGGATGGTTGAACCTCATGTTCAGATTTATATGAATTATATATAAATTAATTCATATATATATTCATGTGTGTATATATATATATGAATTCATCTCCTTCCCTGAAAAGGGATCCCCAACAGACACTCTAGAGCAGTGACACTAAGCCTGCTGATACTGCCCTTCTCCATTGGCTGCATGCAGTGCATAGCTAAAAGGTTGATCCCTGGAAGTGCTCAAGGCCAGCTTGGATGGGGCTTGGAGGAACCTGGTCTAATGGAATGTGTCTCTTCTTGTGGTGAGGGGTTGGAACTGGATGAGCTTTAAGATCCTTTCCAATCCAAACCATTCTATGATCAGGTGTCACATCCATGCAGTGAGGCAGTGGGATAAGCTGGAGTGCCTGTGTGCACTGGCTGTTACACATCTTGACTTCAGTGCCTTGCTGTGGAAGTACTGGTGGGTGTTGGATGCAGACATGGCTAGATCATCATAAGAGTTTACTGATCAGTGTTTTATTTTGAGAAATATGCAGAGTAACATTCTGAGCATGGCTTGGAAAAGGCCTGTCCTGGTACCAGTTCTGTCTGCTATTCCCATTTCCATAGTGATTTGAGATGATGCAGAAGGGAGTGTACTTCAGCTTGCAGATGATGTGAAGCTGGGATCGGCTTAGAAATACATCACATAATCTTAAAAAAAAAAGTCCAGATGTGATTCATTGAAGACAAATGTAGGAACAATCACTTGGATTAGTGCAGAATGCTTGTGAAGAAAGATCTGGAGCTGTGCTATGTCACAAGCTGAAGGTGAGTCAGCAATGCCATTGCTTGTGAGAGCACTTTCCACAGTGTTGTGAGGAATGCAGTGGTCACGTTGGCTGTGCTGCCTCTGGGTCACCTGGCATCATCACTCTGGTTTGTGCTGTTCCTGAGACCCCTGTGAAGTTATTGTGCCTGGTTTGGGGCCCTAAGCTTCAAGGGAAAAGGTGGGATGACTGAGTTGAGTTGGCTGGTGGTGCTTAAGCTGAAGAAGGTTGTTGTGAGGCATGATAATAGGCTCCAAGAGAGAAATCCATTCTCTGCACTCCCTGTGCAAGAAGCTTAATCAGGTATCAGGTATGAGGAAAAGCCAAATGGTAAGGCTGGGAATATTGTGCTGTATGATTTGATGGGGTCTGTGTGACAGCCAGCAACAGGCAGGTGAGGTCTGTTAGGTTTATGGAGAGCTTGGTGCCTTTGTAGTGTTTCCTGTAAATTATGGTTAATATTACAGCCCGGCTGAATCGCTACCTGCTTGTGAATGAAACCCACCCATTAGCAGTGTGTGGTGTGTCATATGCCTCTTAGACAAGTGCTCACTAATCCTACTGTCTTGAGAGCTCAAGGAGTGATGCTGTGGACATCAAGCAAACTGAGATGGGGGGGGTACATGTTTTATTTATCTATACCAATGCTTTTTCCAATCCCAGTATGAACAGTTGTGTTGAAAGACTATAAAATCCACATGTGTGTCTATTCTCACTGTTCTGTGTATCCAGGGATATCATCGTGAGTTGGTGTGTAGGTACTAGAGTGCTGAGAAGGCTGTGCTTTTGTCTGTGATTTCTGAAGGCCAGCTCTTGGGCACATGTCATGTCTGGCACTGGTGCTACGAAGGTGTAGGAGGGAACTCTCATCCACTCCAAGTAAGCATGCCAAGAGGAAAAGAAGGAGTCAATTACCTACTTGCTTGGGGCATGGTCTGCTGCCTCTCTATGGTGGTGGTGCATGTTTACTTGTAATGCTGCTCTTCGGTTGTGTTGCACCACTTTAGGCACTACGTGACGTTTACAGGCCCACACAGTAACCTGAGTCAATGAAGTGATCTAAACTAGAAATAGCCATCAAAGAAAACTGTTATTTTGCTGAAGGGTTTTTTTTGGCTTAGGTGTGGTTCCCCACTTGAACTGACAGGCAGCTGTACCAGCCCAAGTGGGCTTTTTGAGCAGGGAGAAGAATTAATGGAATGGGAGGGCTTGGAGGATGCCTGAAATTTTACTTGTGCCAGTAAAAGCCTGCCTTGCTATAGGCCAAAGGGCTCCCGCATCCTGAGCAAGTGGTTCAAATAGAACGGCTTTGGAAGGTGTCAACTTCAGGTGTGCTGCAGAGGCTGTATATAGCATGCAGGTATACTATCTGTCAAGTAGCAAGTGCGTAACTTGTGTTCTATCCCCATTAAATCCCATGCTGTTACAGTTATGAAAGATCTTTTATATTTAAAGCCATCTGAACTTTAAAGGAAACAAGATTTCAATTACTCTTGTAATGATAACGATGAAAGTTTTCTAGTTTATCTAGAAAAAACCCTGTTCTTTAATGAGCCTCAGTAATTAGAAATGCACTAGTCTATAAGTGAATTTCTAATGAATAATCTATAGATTTAGCAGCTCCGTCTTCTTTCCCTGTGTCCTTTATAAAAATTCTCAGTAAGCTACATATTTCCCACTGAGCACTCAGAGAACACTACTGTCTTGCCATATGGTTGCCTTCCTCTAGCAATTAATAGGATTGTGTGCAAAGGCCCCTGAATCTTTGGGGACTCTATATTTGCTTGTGGTATGTCAGAACGTGCAGCATTTCGATAGGCAATTTCTCACATTTATGTCCACTGAATAACAAGTTGCCCAAAAGGCAGCACAGGAGCATAATTGAGCTGAACTTAAACAGAGCTATTTAGTTTATACAATCTAAAAAAATGAAATTTAGAGTGGGTATATCTTTACAAGCTTCTTGGGTCATTTTCTAGAACTAGTTTTTATGGCTGGATGCATGTTGCATGGAGGCGTGTAATCAGTTTCTTGGCAAGTATATTTATGTGGCCATTGTTCACAGTCATTTTTCTCCCCTGTATTATTTAAAATGAATAGGACCCCAAAGAAGTAAACTTGAAGGAGTCACATTGATAGAGATGTAGCAAGTGAAGGAGGAGAAAGGTTATGGAAACAATGGTCAGAGGTATTTATGTGAAAAAGAGGTTAAATAGCGTATTGATGTTGCTAAGCAGTGCACCTTTACCGCACTTATGTGAGCACTGAAGCATTTGAAGAGTATTTTAGATAATTTCCACATTGGTTTTTCATCAGTGATGAGAAATACAGGCACCTTTTTGGAATAAATTTAGTCTGAAATATCTCTTGTGCTGCTGGAGTCTACTTGCATGACATTTGAAAGTTGGCACGCATGATTTCCCTTTCCTTGTAGCTCTCATGGGCTATGGCAAAAGTATTTCTGAGACCCAAGCAGCTTTCAGGGCTTTGGGCTACTCTCCATTAGAGCATCATCTTTGTGGTGTCTGTGTGGGAATGGCTTTAAGCTGAAAGAGGGGAGATTGAGATGGGATCTTAGGCAGAAATCTTCCCTGTGGGGGTGCTGAGGTGTTGGCACACGGTGACCAGAGAAGCTGTGGCTGCCCCATCTCTGACAGTGTTCAAGGCCAGGTTGGACACAAGGGCTGGAGCAAGCTGCTCTAGCGAAAGGTGCCCCTACCTGTGGCAGGGGATTGGAACTGGATGATCTCTAAGGTCCCTTCCAATACAAACCATTCAATGATTCTAGGAAATATGGCTTAATTGCCAATTGGAAATTGAAGACTCTTGGCCAGTTCCTGGTTTTGGGCAACTAGGAACACAAGCCTCTTGATTTAGAGCTATTTGGACTGTAAACTTGTTGAAGGTAGAGCATGTCCCCTTCTGTATATACTGCAGTGTCTAGTAAAAAAGGGCCTTTTTCTGCCTGTCTCTGACATAAGATTAAGCTTATCTTTTTGGATGGAGTTTAGTCCTGCCAAAAGAAAAGGGATGTGAGAAAGATGTATTCATCTTTTGCACAGAAATCTTAGCAGCACTGGGAACACAGTGAGTCAATGAAGTTGACATTCTGAGGAAGTCAGTCAGGATTTTAGTGTACCAATATGATGGTAACTTGAAGGCTTGCTTACCTGCCAAGGAATTCAGGAGACCATTCAAACCTTATTTTCTCTAAGGACATCAGGAAGGGGCAGCAGATAGAGGATGATGGCAACTAATCCTCTTGTGATGCTGGAGATGATGATTTGACTAAATCTGTTAAGTTTCTGTGGGTCTGCCTGGAAAGTGGTTTAAGGCAAGGGATTACTGTGCTTGTAACCACTATCAGATGATGAGATGCAATGGACTGCCACTGGGTCCTTGCCTTAGTTTTTCCTGAGGTCATAACAGCACGTGTCTGCTTTATGTGCATACCTTGATTCAAGGATACCTCTTTAAATGTCTTGAGGAAGAGTTGTCCCCACACCTGCAGTTAAACTCTGTGTTATGGGTTCAGCAGCAGCAGCCATTTTTTATCCTTTTTGGTAGCTGGTGCAGCGCTGTGTTTTTGATTTTGGGCCTGGGAGCAGCGCTGATAACACCAGTGTTTTCAGTTACTGCTTGGTAATGCTTTGGTTGGACCAAGGACTTTCTGAGCCCCATGCTCTGCCAGGGAGGAGGGGAAGCCGGGAGGAAGCAGAGACAGGACACCTGACCCAAACTGACCAAAGAGGTTATTCCATACCACAGCACATCATGTCCAGGATGTGAACATGGAGGACAGAGACCCAGAAGGGTGTGGAGGTGGTGGTGGACTGGGGGTGCGTGGCATGGTCAGGTTTTTGGTATTGGGGGTTTGGTACTGGGGGGGGTGCACTGGCTGGGTTGTATTCTCATTCTTTGTATTTCTCTTGTATTATTACTGGTGGCAGCAGCAGTGATTTGTGTTATACTTTAGTTACTAAACTGTTCTTATCTCAACCTGTGCGAGTTGCATTCTTTTGATTCTCCCCCGTATCCCCCCTGGGACTGGGGAAGAAAAAGAGGGGAGTGAGTGAGTAAAACTGTGTGGGGGGTTGGGGACGTAAACCGCAACACTCTGGAAAGGCAGTGTCTGTATTTTTTCTCCCCACCTTCCCTTCACCCTGGAATGAAAATATGTCATACGTGACTATGCCCTGTGAACGTAGATAGGTTTGAGCAGATACGAAGGATGTCAGTTTAATTTCTGTCTAGAAACCTGTAGAATTGATATCAGAAAATTTGGCCGGGGGTTTCATACAGGAAATGCAGCTGTTGCTCTGTTGTTGCTGTTAAAGATGCTTATATGATCAGACAGTGTTAATGAGTGGATAACATCAGCTAAATCTAAAAAGCTATTGCACAGGGAGAATCCCTTTAATTTCATGGTCATGGACACATTTTGTGTTTTTAGCTATTCTGAGATAAAAAAACTTAGAGTAACCCAAGCAAATTGAGCAGCTTGTGTCCCTGTCCCATTAGGTTATGTGTCTTTAGGTAAAATGAATAGTGACTGGGCTGGACCTGGAGTGGAATGCTGCAGTGCTCCATGAAGGGTTATTATAAATGTATCTGGTGCAGGAATATCAAACAGTAAATAAGCAAATAGGTACTGTATTAATACATGTTGGACATTCCTATTTGGCATGAGAGTGGTGGGGAGGTGTTGGCTCTCCTTCCATGGTGGTTAATTACATTTCCCGCATGACATTTCTTTCTTCTTGACATGTCCCATCATTCGCATCAGTGATGATTGTCACCAGCCCTGCTGGTATCTCCTGTGTGTGTTTGGAAGATGAAGCCATTTGTTTAGGGGAAAAAATATCCCAGTGTTGTTTTGTTGTTTTTTTTTACTCTGTCCTGATTTCCTCACCAGCTTAGTTGAGATACTCTCTGAGGTTTTTATTCTCATAAACAAGTTTATTCTCTAGATAGGCTTTTCCCAGATGTCCTAGCCCTGTTAGATACCTTGGTTTCCATGTGTCTGTTACCTGTGAGAGGAGTGTGTTTGACATGGTGTTTTCCTAACCAGAGAAATGTATTTATACTCCATACTTAACAGAATACAGCTGTTTATAGAGTTTGATCTGGTGAAGCTTTTTTTCAAGTAGGCATTCTCTACATGCCTAAGTGTCCAAACAGAAATATTCTGTGTACATAATGTATTAAAAAATGACACCAGCTTTTTGTCTTCTGGGGGACAAGGCGGCTTTTATCATTTTAAAGGCCTCTCAAGGAAATGAAACAATATAATTGTACTGGTTTATTTTCATTGCTTCTGTTATATCGGTATCACATTTAAATTGTTTTACTTCAGAATAAGAATTGACATGGAGGTAACAACAGTCCTGGTAGCTATTCCAGGAACTATCCCAACAGAAGTGAATGCTGAGCAGCTTCTTAGGATGATGCTGACCTTTGGGGCTGGTACAGGGGTAGCCCATCTGCCTTATCTTCCTCTGTCAGGTCTCATAGGAATGGGATCAACACTGTTACTTGCAGGAGAGTACTGCCTCCTTTCTGTGACTTCGACATGAACGTTGCTAAAAGCTGCCCAGATAGAGTCTCTTGCTTTGTTTTTGTACATGAAAATAATCTTCCCTGTAATGTTGCCAAGCTATGTTGAAAAGTTGTTTCACCTTTACTTAGGCGCTGCTGTGCCAGCAGATGTCCAGTTTCCGTCTCTCTAATCGCCTTTTAAATAACTAACTCACACCTTGTTAAATATGCCAGGAGATTTGAAGTTTTTTTGGTGTTTTTACCACTCAAATCAGGGCTGAAACTTGGCCAAGCAATGGAAAACTAGATTTAGATCTGGGAAAAGGCTAATAGCAGGGATCCCTGTGTTCCTTATGCTATGCATTCAATTATTGTTTGACCAGGGACAGGAAATTACGCAGAATTATTTAGGCTGAGATTGAGGAGCTGTGGAGGGAGAGTGAGGGAGACCTGGGAGGGAGGGCAGCAGTGTGGTGGGTACCGTATTGGGCACTTAGCATAGGAGGTATTAGACGTGTCGCTGCACCTTGTTGACTTATGAATTAGCAGTAGTCTCATGGGGACAGAAGACTTGGGCATTAACGTGAGCTGCTCAGTGCAAGATGATGGTGAATGCTTGATGGCAGTTATTGATTCAGGTCTCAGAAACTGGCATGTATATTGGATTTCAGAGGTTATGTGTTGGGCTGTTGGAGAGGAACAGACAGTTCCTGCTCTCCCTCTGACAAGTGGATTTGGTTGTAAGATCAGCAATCGCAAGGCATTAAGCTTGAATGGATCTAACTGCCTGGGGCTATTAGGGTGTTGCTGTTCTGTTTGTCAGAGTAGGGGTAAACTCACCTGAGGTTAAAAAAGCAAAAAAAACCAGAACTTAAAACCATTCAGGTTTTTGCCCTTGCCAAAGGCACTGCTGAAAAGTACAGTAAGGAAGATGAGGGAATGTCATATATATGTGTATGAGGGGGTGTCATATATATAGCTGTAGATGAGGGGATGTCATATATATATTTATGTGGGTATGTAGGTATAGAAATATATATATTTTGGGGGGGATGGCAGAGGGGAACTTGAAAAGGATGTCACTCTCAGAGGCTGGTACTGGATCCTGTCTCTTGGATAGCTGTACTGATATCAGATGAGCTCCCAGCTTATTGTGAAGAAGGTGTTCCTGAAGAAGTCTTTGTGTCTGAAAAGTCTCTTGTGCCAAAGTGTAAGATATATGAGATGCTGCATAGCTTTTTTTAATTATTCTTAGTTAAAGAGAAGTGTTCCAAGAGTGCTTTTAGTCTGAATGACCTTGGGCTCAGGTTCCCAAAGGATCAGTGCAGCTAGTCAAAACACCGTTGAATCTACATGGTGGTAAGTGGTTCATAGTGTATCAGGACAGTATACCTTGGACATGTTCTAAAAATGAGTTACAATTAACCTGGAACTTTGAAAGCAGGTGCCAGGATGGCAGTGCTGCCCTTGATTGTAATATATTGGTGGCCTGAGGGACTCAAGATTTAGTTAATGAAAAACCGTCCCGTTTCTTCATTTGACATTAAATGCAAAATCTTCCAAGACTTTAGAAAAGAAGCCTGCAAAGTATGGTAGATGCAAAGGCAGAGGGGCTGAAAGAAGGAGAGGAACCCCCAGCTGCACTTGCAATCTTATGACATTTTACATGAGGCAGCACAGCAGCGAAATACCATTCAACAGCAATAAACTTTAACTAAGGTATAACAATGGCTTGGGGAGTTCCTTTTGTACTGGTATAAATCTGTAGATTCAGAGGGGTTATTCTGATTCAAAATTATGCAGCTTAGGAAAAGCTGTGGCCCTCTATTTCTTTAGAGCTCTGCTTATCGGAGCACTTCAGGATGAAATCACATCCTTGTTGAAGTTGATGACAAAGATCCCACTTACTTTGATGGAGTCAGATTTCATCCATTGCAAATTGCTGAACATTATAGAATTCAGTCAGATGTAATCAAAATACAAATGCAAATTGGTATCATCATAATGTAGCAAATACAGGGGGAGTATCTTGTGAGTGGTGGTGTGAAAGACACATCTGTGCATATTTTTTAATGCACCTATGCTGTGATGAACAGATTTAGATACTAAGTCATTATGATCACAGGGGAGAGACATTTGCACTGTCATTGACTGCTTCTGCTTATTCCTTCTTTCATAGTAAAAAATCTAGAGATTATGATGGCCAAGACAGAAAATATAATCTAGCTGTTTGTGTTGTGGTTTCAGATGGTGGCAACCTTCTCCCCACATCTTGAATGTGAGCTGCACAGGAATGGCAGTGCAGTTTCATCCTTTGAGAAACCAAGGGTGGGGGGAAAAAGTACCTAGCCATTATTAGGGAGTTTCTGTGATGGCAAAATTACTGAGCTCTGATTAAGTACTGGCTGCTTCAGAACCCTGTGTAGATCTTCTCAAATCAGCATTATGTTGGAGAGTGTTTTAAGGTAATTTCTTAAAATACAGGAAATACTTCCCAGAAGCTTTTGAAAACTCAATCAGATTTTCACAACACTTTCCAGAGGAAAAACTTCTTAGGCCAGTGAGAGTGCTGATGATGGGATTTCGGTTATTTACTTGGTACAGTCAGTCAATTCACTGATGAAACTGTTCTTGAACCTTTAAGATAATCACAAGTTAAACCCCAGAACTGTTATTTTAAAACTCAGCCTTTAAAAACATTGAGGGGGAAGACTACCTCTTCCAAGTTATCTGAGTCAGCGTGGGAACCTTTGTTATCCAACATGATTCATTTTAGGGAGTGAATCAGGGCTAGAGTGTTGGAAGAGGGGGAATCAAAACAGGGCTAGGGTGTTGAAGAGAGGGAATTGGAATAGGTTTAGGGTGTTGAAGAGGGGGAATCAGAATAGAGATAAGGTGTTGAAGAGGGGGGAAAAGTATCTTAATTTATCTTCCAAGCAACAATTTTAACTCGAAAGCTAGTTCTTTCCTCTTCTTCCATGTTGTTATAATGGGACATAGCTGTAGATAAGCTAGTTGGCAGAGCTGGAAATAAGCTGGACAGTGAAAGATAGGTTTGGAAATAGTTGTGTGGAGTTGCGTAAATGTGAAGTACTGTAAGGAAATGGGATCAGCGTGTTTCTTTAGTGGGAACTAGTAAACCTGTACGGGTTATGAGGAGCAGCACAGGTGGGGCTTGCAGACAGTTCTGGATAAAATGAGCTGTGTATTTTGTGGTCTGTTATTTAGGGGCTTTTGATTAAGAGCTCTCTGTGAGCTTTCGGAGTCTGTTCATCATTTCTGTCATCGAGTATTGTAGGAATGAGGAGAATGTTCCTGCTGTTAAGGCAGCCATAAAAGAATATGTAAATTAAGTATTTCTGATAGAATGGTGAGTCTTCTCAGCTAGGATTTTGAATTAAGGTTTCCCCATGAATGTGTAGCGTGGTCGAAGGAGAAAAAACCTGGTAAGACTTTTGAGAAACAGCTAAAACATCATTCTGGTGCCTGTTAAAATGTGACATGAGATTCCTTTTATGCTGTATCACTGTGACCAGAGGTGTTCCCTTCCTTTGTAGTGGTGGTTGGAAGCTAACCAGGAGATACAGTCAATCTTACGTCTCATTTCTGTAATGTAAATCCTAAGTGCTGCAGTGGGGCTTTTAATGGTTAACTGCATTGATATCAGTGTATTAACCTACAGGGTGGCTCTAGGTATTGTAAATTATCCTAATAATAAACTTCAAACTATTTCATAGGAGTGTACCTATGCCAGCAGGATGGAGAGGGGGGAGGAGGAGGAAAAGGAGGGCAATCTTTTTTTCCTGGGCTTCTTGTAAAACTTGTATAATTGAGTATGTACTAAATGAGAGCAGCCTGTAGCGAGAGTAGAGGAGCAGAATGACAATTGAAGCTATGCACTTCAACCTTAAAACCAGGAACAAGGGCAGTAAACATACCTGGTTGGTATGAGCAATGTTTTTCTTTGGGAACAAAAAAAGTATGGTTGTGATTCCTGTAGCACTGTATCATGTCCTTTCTTTGTCCTTAATCAGCTGCAGCAGAGGCTTGGAGTTCAATACATATTGGCTTAGAGCATATGCTGGAGTCTGAACTATTTGGGTTTCAAAAATCCAGCTGTCAGGAGCAGCATACAAATCTCGGTTAAGCTGTCTGTTCTTTTAATATTACTTCTGCAGTATAGTCACACGTTTAATTCTAACATGTTAAACTCTGAGGTGTTTAAAAATCCATGCATCCCTAACACAGAGCAGCTTGTTGGACTAGCAAGCATATAACTCATTACAGAAGTCTAATTGCCTTTAGTACGATGTTGCCTGTGTCCATTAATCTCAGTAACATTATATACACATAATATATTGATAAAATGTTAATGGCCTAACTTAATGCCAATAAAAGCAGGAAATGAGAGTGTAGGAGTTCAAAGTGTAACACTCTTTAGCCTTCACTCTTTCTGGTTGGTTTATTTGTTTGCTTACTGATTATTTTTTTAACCCTCCCCCTGCATTGCACCAGACTGTATGCAGAAGCACACATTGTGCCCAGATTCTGAACTAGATATTCACGCATCAGAGGATGAGAAATGTCCTCGGACTGGCCAGGGCACAAATGTTTTCATATTCAGATTTACTTTGCCAACTTATGCTGTTCTTTGGGCACCTTCTGTGCATGCTGCTTGTTGCACTGTGACTTCAGCCAACAACCAGTGCCTGCCCTGCCCCTATTGGCAATCAGGAATTGAGTTGTCTCATAGCATGCCAATCACTTATTTAAATGCAGCTGGTAACTTAACAGGTTTTCCACTGGAGTAAGAGCATACTAAGTTGAGTGGTCTTATTTGGAGCCTCTCAGGATATCTGTACTTCTGATTGGTGAAAACAGCAGCAAGCACTTAAATTGCTGCTGAGCCAAACTTTGCTGCTGGTACCTACACAGTGCTGTGAAACCCGATGGATTTTTGTAGCTGGAACACAAAGAAAAATGTAGCCTGGAGAGGTATTAAGGCTTCCAAGTATTTCAATTAAAACTTAAACCTGAACTCTGCGATGCATCCAATGGACAGAGGAGAAACAGAGCAACAAAAATCAATACAAAAAATAGTTCATGTTAATGACATTTAACAGTCCTGCCCTGCGGTGTGTTCTCATCCAGGGAGGAGGGAAGTGTATTGGCTATTGAAGTCTTATATAAAAGTGTGAAATGAAGAATGTGTGCTGGAGGGCATCTGTATAAATATCATAATATGTTTTAATTTTTCCCCTCCTAATTAAACCAAATGAAGCTTATGGTGGTCCTTATGGGACTTTCTTTGGGAGGAGAGGGAAAAATGAGCTGCATCTTAGATTCTGTTTGTTGAAGGTTAATTCTGATAAATCAGAAAGCAAAGTCTTGTAATGGGAAAGTTTTTTCTGCACTTACCCAATTAAATGTTAGAAGCTGGATAATGGAATAATTGAAGTTAGTCACTTACTACACAGTCACAATAGCTTGAGTAAAACTAAGACTTCTAAGGCAGTAAAATGCCAGTGGTAAAAAAAATAAACCCATTATTTCAATAATAATCTCAAGTTAATTAGAATAAAGCAGTGCAGTGTATTTTTAATACTAGACAAAACCAATTAGTATAGTACTTAGTAACAACAATATCTTTATTATCTGAAAGACAAAATAGGATTAATACAGCAATAAAGCATTGAAACCATATGTTGACAAGGGAACACAGAGGAAAAATAACTTTGTCAATAGCCCAAGCCCCAACTCAAGTGATGGAAACTTCCACCTCCAAGGAAGGGAAAGCTTGGTTGTAGCAGATGTATGGTTGAGTTTCTTAATACAAGTGTGGTCTTTTGCCCTGTGCCAAATGTTTTTCTGTGGATTCATTCTCACAAAATAATCTTGAGTCTGTTCTGATTATTCCTCCCTCTTTTTTTTTATTTCTCTTGGCAAGATGAGGGATGATATATTCCCACATGCCTGCCTGAGTACATAATAACTGAAAGTTAAGGCTAGAGGGATTACTTAAATCATGGTCTGACCTCCTGCAAAACATAGACCAGAGAATTCTGCCCCTTTACTCCTGTATTATCAGGCTGACATTTGAAGCAGATGTGTGTTGTAGATGCCTCAAGTTTCAGGACTGCTTTACAGCATATGGCAGTCAGCATTCTGACCCCATCACTTCTTAATGATAGGGTGAAAAACTGCAGTATATTTTGGTGCAGTTGGCCTGATAGAGATCTGGAAGGCTGAGAATCCATTTAGCATTCAAACCATGCCTCAGCCTTACGGCTGCAGCAATCTTTCCATAGGGACATGTGAACACGGTCTTTTGACTTGGAGAGAACAGTCAAGAACAAAATGCTCATTTTTGTTCTAAAAAAAATCTTTATAATTGCTTTCAAGATGATCCGCAGAACGTGATGGTATTGTCACTTTGGTGCTGCTGTTCCCTGTGGGCTCTGGGTTGTTGTTACGTTTCAGGGTTTGAGGTGGAGCAAACAATCTCATGCTCATCCTTACCTGCACTGTTACTCATGAGCAAAATGAGGTATTCCTCCATGAGGGAAAATAGTGACTAGCAGTAGTATTTCATTGTTCAAGCCCTTACACTTCACTGTCCTGCTGCCTCTGGCTTGCGCTTACTTTCAGGCTAATCTCTGCTCAAATAGCTGGTCAGCCTGGCTCCTTACCCTTCTTTTGAAACCTTAGGGAGGATCCAGAGTGTGTGCTTCATTATTTCCAGGCCCTGCCCTTGCAGGATAGGGCAGTTTGCAATGCACTTTCTTTTTTGCTTTTATGCTGAAATCTATTGCTTGCTTATTCTGGAATAGAACAATGGGGAGGCTTTCTGCCTGTGCTGCCTGACCCTGTGCTCACCAAAGGCAATGGTGAAGGTCCTCTTGGCACAAGGGGGTGGAAGATGCCCTTGGCTTCCCTGCTGAGACACTCAACAGATGCTAATCAGTACTACTCATTACCCAGTGCTGTGTGGATACCATCTCATCCCAGCTCCACAGCTACGTGGACCTGGGCAGAACCTGAAATGATGACCTAAATGGGAGAAGCCTTGAAGAGCTGTGTGAAGAAGAGATGAAGAAGTGTCATAGGAAAACTGGGAACATGTAAATCTTGTAACTTGCAAGCTGCTGCTTATCATGGTATAAATTAAGAATGTTGGATGTCTGTGAGCTGGCTACAACCAGCTTTGGCTGGTTGTTTTTTGGCTTTGAAAAACTTGGTCTTTTTGCCTCATGTATGTGTTTTGCAGAGAAATACACATGCTTGTGATCTGGCAGATTTGCTCGTAAATACTGGTAAAAGAAAGGCAGTGGTTCTGGAGAAACTTGGCTTTTTCAGAGAAATGCCGAACGTTCCTGCATAGCTACCGATATCTGGGTTGTATCTGCCACACTGCAATAATATTTTGCAATTTAAACCCCAAGACATAAATTCAGGAATTGCAGCATAGTCAATAAACTAAAAAATTGCTTGGTGTGGATAATTATGGCACTGATCTTACATTACATTTTAACCTACATGAGACCCTGCTGACTTGACAATGTTAGTTACTTCCTTTTCTTGTAATGCATCATACTAGCCAAAAAAAAAAGAAAAAGGGCCATGGATCTGTTCCACAGTGTGTATTCCTGTTTTACAGTACAGCTATTTGATAACCACTAACCAGTTGTATGCTGAAAACTCCAGGAGATGCACTGTAGAAGGAAATATTCTAAAAGCATAACTTTAATTTATTAGAATGGGATATTAGCATTTTATTCCTCTTCATTATCGTTTATGATTCTGCTGTGACTTGTGCATTCCTCTGGCTTCTATCACTGGAAATAATGGCTGACATTTGGCTGGGGAACGTGGGGTGGTGGAGAAGGTTAGGAAACTTCCCCATTTTCTGTCATGACAGCTTCCTATTTGATCTAGATAAAATAAGGATTCTAACGAGATGTCCTATGAATAATTTGTAGCGTTTTGCCTCCTGTTAATTATAACTAAGTGTCTGGGGAATTGTTAGGAGGGGGCAAAGACTCACATAAAATCAAGCATTTGAAAGAAATCAAAATATATAAGCTAATTCCTGCAAACATATCTTGGAGAGAGAGGCATCTCCCGAAGGCGCTTTACACGATGGGAAAGCTCTTATTTTCAGCAACATCCTAATGTCTTTGTGCTGCTTGAGATTTTCATGATGCTGTCAGCTGCTACAGACATATGGCTCCAATTGATTTGTCCTGACAATAACAGTTACCAGCACTCATTTCTCCACACTCAGAATGAGGCACATCTGTTATAAATTTGTTGACTGTCAAGGACCAGTAAAGACCTATCTGAAAACCATCCTATTTTTGTCTTGTGCTTCCCTTACTCTCTCTGCCCCCTCTTCAGCGTGGTTGTGACCTGCTCATGGTCCAAGACCATGGCTGTTTAAAGGTCACTTGCGTGGTATCGTGTATATCATGGGCATTCATTTTTATCAAGAATTTATTGCTGTGACTAAATAATTCCTGAGCACACTTGCTCATTTTATGCTGGGATTTCTCCGTTGCTCAGAAGGGGGCTTTGAGGGCAGCTTTGGTTTCTACTCGGAGGCAGTAGCTCTGCCCCTTAGTCCCATTTCAGGCTGTAGGTGATTATTTTAGTGTGTACTTTTGCCCTTGAGTAGCAAGCAGAGGTTTATTTTATTTTGAGTCTGGGCTAGAAGATTCCTGCAAACTACCTTATAGCAGCAAAAGAAAGGCAGAATCTTTTACAATATGGCAAATTGATGCAAGATACGGCCAAATGAGGCAAGCTTTACACAAGCACATGCAGCATAATGTTATCCTTCTGCCATGCAAACCCCTTTTATTTCAGTTGCCTCTTCCATCAGTTTCTTCTGTGGTTGACTATCTGGATGCACTTTCTGACCTAGTGCAGTCTGAACTTCTGTCATCACCTTGTGTTTAACTTTTGAAGGACAAATTGGTGCAATTGCCTGGATGGAATATTCCACTGGCATTAAGGTCTGATCCTGCATTTTAATTCTAATTTGGCTGATAGCCATCAGATGATACTGAGGAATGATTGCTCTTCTCTGCACCTCTGTTTTTCCAGTGCTGAGCATCTCTGCAGAATACTGTGGTATCTAACATTGTACATGACTATTCAAGGGCAGTTTTACTTAGTTATGATAGAAAACCTCCATGACTTGGTAGGAGCAAGGAGATGAGACTTTCCACCTTGTGAGAGGTGTGTGGAATACAGTTATGCTTAATGTTTTCATCAGGAGTGTGGGCCAGGTCCTGGAGAACTTTGTGGGGCTGCTTTTTGGGTTCTGGTTTAGTGACCAAACTCTGTGGCCTTCTCCTAGTAGCTCCCCCTCTGTAAGCTCTGATGTGTTTCCATTGCTCTCACCTACCAGAATCAGGAAAGGTAAGTATCTCACATATAAGGGAAGTTTGCTTTCTCTTCTGCTGGCACTGCAGCAAGACATGCCTTCCTGGTAGAGGAGGGATTAGGATGGACAGGTACTGTGCAGGTATTTGCTTCTCTTTTGCCTGGCTTGATTCAATGGAAGATGACTTCTGTTGCCTTGCTCTGCACTTCATCTGGCATAAGGATGGCTGTAGTGATACAGAGCAATAGGCTTTACCTGTTCCCCTCTACTTCAGCAGGAGGAACATGCATCTTGTCTCAGGACCTTTGCCCTTAGACTACACAAAGATGCCAGCTTTGGCTCTCTGGTATCTGTAAGGCTTAATGAAGTTTAGATTTGCCTTTTCGTTGAGTTTGCATAAAAATGGTAAAGTTTCCTTTCCTGCCTCTCATTCAATAGCTGAAGCTGGGATTCATAATTCTGCAAGGGAAATGTTAATTTAGAAGAAAAATCCTTTTCCTTCAACTTGAAATTAAATTTCAAATGAAGGAAGATGTCTCTATTCCTCCTGTGGTAGTCTTTCTTTTGTTTTTAGTACAATGTATTATAACATCATATAAGGAAATATAATCTTATTAAAAGACATGTAGCAAGTGCTACTTTATTAGAGACTTTTTAAAAAGAATAATTTACCAAGTTGAAATATTAATGCGGCTGGTTGGAAATTGCTGATTTTTTTTTCTTACTAGAACACAGTCATTTTTTTAAAAAAGGCAAATTAAAGTAGATATATTTTAAAGAAGTCACATTTCTGATAGTGCCAAGCTTTTACTTGCATATTCTGGCACCACAACATACTTATAAAATATATCTTTTTTTTAAAGTTCTTGAAAATTCATTAAATGTAAATAAAATAATTAAAATTATTCTTGCTTTTTCTGCCCCCTTTTCCCCCTGTAATTTTAATCTGTGTTGTTTGTAAGTCTGGAGTAGGAACAAAATGATCTTAACAAGTCTCAATTTGACTGTTACTTGACTTTTATGTAGTCCAGATAAACTTACACCAACCAAGGCCCTTGCTTGAGAAATGACAGTGTGTGTGTGTAACATCATCTCACTTACCTAATTCTAAGGGCTATGAATGCAGCAGTGTGCTGCATCAGACATCAGTGGCAATTAAGAACTTGCAACTCTTCGAAAGATTTCTTTCCTCCCAAATTGACATTCCTTACTGCAGCCTGAGGAGCTTCTTTTTCCTTTCCTTACCCCTACAGAAAATAATAAATAGCTATTGATTACATGTTACTTAATGGGCTCTAATAAATTTACACTTACAATAAAATGTGTTTCCAGGTTAATAGGGGCTGTGCTCCTTTGCAGTTACCACAGCTCTGTGGCAGTGGAGTGGCTAAAAACTGCAAAAGCAGCCTCTTGCTCCGTCTTTTTTTTTATTCTTACAATATTATGACTTTCATGTGTGGGTTACTGACAAGAAAGTAATCAGTGCCATCACAAATTCGTGATGGGTACTCTGCTATTACTCTGGCAGTCCCTGGCCCTAAGTGGAGTACCAGTCTATGCCATGTGTCTGTTACTCTTTGATTTGTACTATGCCTGGGCTCTCTCCTCCGGCCCTGTCTCCCGTCTTGTTCTGGCAGTTTTGGCTTCGTGTTGCCCACCCTTCTGCTCCAGCTATCTGGAGCCAGAAGATGTTGTTATGTTCCTGTCCCAAAACACTCTACTTTTTGGACTGCTGTGCCTTTGTCCTCCTGACCTGCCAGACCTTCTGCTGAATGTGTTCTTCAAGCCAGACCTTTCTCAGTGTAGCCAGGCTGCATCTGAACATTGTGTTCTTCATGGCATCTTTAAGAAATAATCCTCCTTCTCTCTCTGTCCACCTGCATGAATATGCAGGGTTTTGTCCTTGAGCAGTCTGAAAGATCTTTGCTGGTCTTGTGTCTCTTAGAAACCTGCTGGGAAGACTGCTTTTCAAGCCTGTCTCTTTGAGTCCGGGACCTTTTTCTCTTGTACCAACCAGTGTCACATTCCGTGAGGCTCAGTCTTGTCCCACATGTCCTAATTCCAGCTGAGGGCAGCTCTGGCTGGTTGATGCTGGGCCTCATCCTGTGTGCCCCTTTTCTGTGCATTCTGTAGGTTTGGGGAGTGAAAAGGGGGATTGTTTGCTGGGATTTTTAGGTGTGTTTGGGTGGTTGGAGTTTGGACTTCCAAAATCCTGGTAAGTCCTAGTATCAATCTTAATAGGATAATGGCTAGAGCCAGCTCTGCTGGAAGCTAAGCTGCTTGCAGTTTCTGGGCATTCAGTAGATCTGCTTAAAGTGACTCCTTATCTCATGCTTGTATCTTTTACTTCGTTTTAGACCAGTGCAGTAATGAGGGGGTTGTGCTCCATGTGGGCAAAGATGGACAGAGATGGTCTTTGTGTACACTGTTACAATGGATAATATTGGTTGCTATATCAGTCTTTATTTTGCTGCAGCTTTAAGTCTAATCACATACCATAGATGATATTTTACTAATCACAGTTAACTTTTTTTCTGTAGCTATTTCAAGTCCTGTGCTCAAATCGGATTTGGTTGTCAGTTGGCAAGTTGCTTCAGTCTATAGATACCTCTTTGTAATACATCAGTTTGTTCATCAGAGAAAATTACAATGTCAAGAGCCCTCTTCCCCCACCTCCTTGGAGTGTTGATGTGTGCTTTTTGAAGAAGTCATGAAAGGATTTAAATCCAAAGCTGAAAAGCCTGACTGGAACTGATTGGTTTGAGCTTCTTGTTTACAAAATACGAGTTAGGGGGTTAAAAAGAGAAAGAAAACAACACAAGGTTTTCTTATGAATAGTCTTACTTTTGATTTCTGTAGCAAAGGCTGTGGTGTTTATGGGGAATGTGAAAAAGAATAATAATAAAAGCAGATTTAATGAACAGCTTTTTTTTTGAGGAAAAGCTCATGTTTGATAGCCTGTGCAGTGTTGAATGAAGTTCTTTATAGTTGTGTGGTGCAGTTTTGCAGATCCCTGTGATGGATAGGGCAAATGCTGTCACAGAACAAGCACTGTCAATGTATAATGCATTCGTAATTGTAAAAGTAATTTCCTTATTATAACGCGTTTTAAAATTGTTTATTAGAGTGGAGAATATCAGTTGTGTGCAGAAAGGATTTATTAATATCACAAGCTAGAACATAGGATATTGCCATGAAGGAATCTGTTAAGCGTTGCGTGGAAAAATGAGTCTCTGTTTTAACACTGACACCAGGTATAGGGGAAATTGGATACTGTTACATTTCACAGTGAAAGCATAAAAGAAGCATAAAACATGGAAATAGCAGCTCTGGAACACATTCATACACTCTGGAATTAACTTGCCTGGGGGGAGTTATTTTCTTGAGTAATTAAACTTTCTGTGGGTATTGAGGATCATTATGGAGTTTTCTGAGTCAAGTGGGGGACTAAGTATAAGGCTGTGTTGTAGTTCAGTAGCCAAGCCAATCTGCTTGGGAAATGAGAAACCTGCAGCGCTCAACAACCTTGCTTTCTGCAGGTGGGCTGAAGTCTTTGTGAGGATTCTTATGATCCATCTTCCACAGCACAGTGCTTTTGTTGTGTAATTTAGGTGCTTGTAATGACTGTAGGATTAGTGACACTGGAAACTGGGGAGTGTTGCAGAACGGTTGAGGATGGAATGGGAGGGGGATGAGTTTCTGTGCCTGAGCCTTGCTGAGAAGTGGTGCTCTAGGGGAAGTGAAAGCTTGGGCATTGAGGAGCATCTCTCTAGCTTTCTTCTACTCTGCCACAGCTGACTTCACTCTTGTTGGCCTGGCAATGTGGGACTGTTCAAATTGCTCAGGGTGGTTGTTTGCCTCTCTACCGGTGATCACTTAAGCTATGGTTTCTATGCTCCACCAGAGCTGATCTGCCATTCAAGCAAAGCATGAGTTGTTCCTAGCACTTGTATGCACTGAGCATCTCTTCTCAAACCTGCCCGTTGCCTAGAAGATGGTTTATAGTTGAGCTGTCACCATGCCTGCCACGAGGTGAAAGCATCTTTGTTCCTTATGGATCTCTTCATCTCCTCTTTCACTCTTGTGCCGTGAGAGCACTTCTTGTCTGATGATCAACACTTCTGAGTGCTCTAAAAATCTAACTCTTTATGAGGCTTGTTATGAAAATTGATGTATGAAACAAGGGTTGGAGAGCAGAGTGGAGCATTTGAGATTTGAGAATATGAGCGTGGGTCATGCTGTCCAGGCCAGTGCAGAGCAGGGCACAAGGTTGGTGTTAAGGAGGCTTTGATTTATTCCGTGCATTGTTTGTCATCCCCCGTGGTCCCTCCCTCCCCTGCCCCAGGTCTTAGATTTTGATAAAAAAATTGATTTTTTTCCCTTTTTTTTTTTCTTTCCCTTTTCCTTTTGAGTAATGGGCCTCAAACAGCATGTGGCACTACAATGGCAGTCTTGCCAAAGACTGTCTAAAACTGAGTTATTGCTTCCAGTATCTCTGTGCATGTGCCCCAGGATAGCAATTGCCTTTTTCTGCAGTGGTATTGCAGCATGAACTTTCATCTAATTCATTATCCACCCTAATGCTCAAGTCTTTCTGCATTACTGCTTTCTAAACAGCAGTCTCTCACTTCATTCCTGCACTGATTGTTATTTCTCCCCAACTACATAGCCTTACATCTATCTTCAGTGGAATGTCTCACTTATATCAGCCCATTTCGCTGAGCTTGCCAGACAGCTGAATATTTTTGAGGCATTCTTGCCTGCTTCTTCTTCTCTTGGTTTAGTATCATTTACATTTACTGTGGCATTAGCTTTGTTTTCCAGATGGTTAAATTGGTTGTATAGGAAAGAGCAGTGACCCTGTGCCTTTTCAGCCTGTGCTGCATACCATCCCTGTATGATTACAAAGTGTGCACCAGTGCTGGCCATTTTTATCTATTTACTTCATCTAAGCTCTATTACTGCTTTTTTTTCTGTTCTTGCTGCCAAAGGCCTTAGTGCTTTTGGTCTTGGTAGTATGAGGTTTTGTGTCAAGATCTTTATTGCATTCTCTGGAGACAGATGACCAAGGAACCAAGTATTACTTTTGTATCCTAAACAGCACCAGACCCTCCTGCTGCGAAATATCAAGTAAACTTCTTGCCTGGGTGAAAAACTAATGGTGAACTGCACAGCAAAAGTGGAAGTTAGATTCATTTCACAGGTCAGCTCTGTCATATTTATAGTATCTTTTCCCCTTAGAACAGTGGAACTAGCTTGGAAGGAAAGGAGAGAGTTCTTTAAACTGTAGGTCATGTTTTTGGGGCATATATCCCTGAGTAGCAACTTCTTTAGTCAGCACAAAAACATCTCTATCTCAGTTTTCACTTTAGATTTGTATTTTGGGAAATAAATGTGGATGAAACCCTTTGCTACAAAATCTGTATGTAACACAGGCTGTCAGAATAAAAAAAAAATAACCCTGTTTTATTGATCAGAAGCCAATTAAATACATTTTTACACAAATAAAATGAATGCTTGTTTGCTTTGTTCTGCTCAGCTTTTAAGTTTTATCCTAAAATAATCCTTGTGGATCTGGCTGGAATTTCTGTTACATGCTGGAGGCACTAAATCTGACTACCTGAGCTCTGCTGATCTGTTTCAGTACAGTGATACAAATCTCAAGTTATTTCTGCTCAGTGTGGGGGAGCATGCTGGCTTATGCCCTTCCATCTTTCCTCCAGGAGCCTGTGCAGCTATAGATGGTATGACCTGACTGCAAACTGAGAGGAAGATATGTCACAGTGGGACTAGAGCATTTCTCCTTTTTTTTCTTTTTCTTAAATAGTTCTTTATTGAGCTTTCCACCTTGTGCATTAATTTGAGAGTCTGAACCAAATAACCAGGAAAGAGATTCATGTGGCCTCACTTTATTTCCCACAGTCAATAAATTGTTAAATGGGCCAAAGGACACGGGTTAAAAAAATCATTTTATATGAAGAATGAGGGATTTTTATTAGCTGACAGAACCCCTGTCTCTGAAGACTTTATAATGGGGCAAGTTTGATCTCATGCCATGCAGTGGGAGCAGCTCCATTGCCTTCATAAAGTGCCTCGCTGTTCTCCGTGTGAATGAAATCAGCACTGTGCCCTGCTTTTCCTGCTGAATGAATGCTGGGCTTGCTGCTCCTTCTGAGTTGGAGGCAGGTGAGTTTGAAGGGGGTGCCTTGGGGTGAGGACTTGTCGTGGTTTAAGCCTCTAAAACTCATGAAGTTGCTCACTCACTCACTCCCCCTTTTTCTTCTCCCAGTCCTGGGGGGATGGGGAGGGGAATAAAAGAATGCCACTTCCACAGGTTGAGATAAGAACAGTTTAGTAACTAAGGTATAACACAAATCACTACTGCTACCACCAGTAATAATAATGGCAAGGGAAATAGAAGGAAAGAGAATACAACTGCTCACCAAGCCCGACCCAGCCAGTGCATCCCCCCCCAGCAGCGAACCCCTCAGTCCACCACCACACCCTTCCGGGTCTCTGCTCTCCATTTTCACATCCTGGACATGATGTGTTGTGGTATGGAATAACCTCTTTGGTCAGTTTGGGTCAGGTGTCCTGTCTCTGTTTCCTCCCAGCTTCCCCTCCTCCCTGGCTTAGCATGAGACTGAGAAAGTCCTTGGCCAGACAAAACATTACCAAGCAGTAACTGAAAACACTGGTGTTATCAGCGCTGTTCCCCAGCCCAAAATCAAAAACAGAGCGCTGCACCAGCTACCAAGAAGGAGAAAAATGACTGCTGCTGCTGAACCCAGGACAGGACTCCATGTAGTGTTGATGCTGAATTCTGCCCCAGGCGAGATCTGGCATGATCTTATGCAAGAGCAGAATCTCTAGATGGAGACTGCTGAAGTTTAGCACAGAAGGCCCTGGTGTGTAGATACATGCTTGTCTTTATTGATAAAACACAAAGGTGGCTTTAATGGAGTGATGACATGAGTAAATGAAATTGAAGGCTACTTGTGGGGAAGTAGGAAAGTTGTCTGACAAGAGGGCAGCCCGGGTGAACAGAAGTTATGCAAGGAAGCTGCTCTACAGCAAATATTGGCAGCGAATACAGGCAGATTATTTCCAGAGCAGAGAGGTGGGACTGGTGATTTTACATGAGTCTGTGTGATTTTCTGAGTGTTACTGGGTTTAGTGAAATAAAATTGGTATGATGCTGCATTAAACAAATAATTGAAAGTACTCCATTAAGGTCACATTTATTTGCTAGTCAAAGGCTGCTCTTTTAGCGCTATATATGCCACAACCACCTAAGGATGAGAGAGGTGGTTCCAGCCATGGTGTGTGTTGCCTGTTATAAACCTGTTAAGGTTTAGGGTACATACAGTAAGGCAAAAAAATGAAATAAAACTCCTTTAGGTGTTGTTAATTCATCATACATACAAGTTTGCATTTTACATGCATAAACCATGACATGAATGAAGAAACCAAGATGGCCTCTTCTAAGTGTGCCTGTGCTGATAGATTCAGGTCTCTTCTGCACAGATACACTGTGGTGTTTCTGGATTCCAGTTTTTCCAAGCTTGACTTCAAGCCTTCCCTTAGGGAAACAACACACAGACATTTGAGCTGGCTGTGTGAACATCCGTTTTGCCCTGATAACTCGGTTTTCATTGCCATGGTTCACTCTGACCAGGCTACCCCTAGGTACTGGAGAACCGAGTTTATCTGTTTTCTCCATAATACGTGCTGTGATTCAGCCAGCACTGGCTTAGAGAACATTAGCTTCCCTGTGGAAGTCAGCCTTGCTTGCAAACTTCTGCTCTGAAGTTTTATTTCTGTGCCTGCGTAGTGCATTGTTATGTATAAAATTCAAAGGTGACAGGACCCTTGTGAAGTATAGCATGGAGAGGTGGTGAACAAGGATGAGGATTCTTCCTTTTAAGAAATGCAGGTAATGATGGTTATCAGAAGACTGACTGTGAAGGATGCACAGACCAAGAGTTTTCAAGGTTACAGAGTTTTCAGTTGCTCCCAATTATTTTTCGGTCTGACTACCCAAATCGCAAGTGTCTAAAATGATTGCAACTTTTACCATTTAATGTGCATTAGTCTTCCTTAAGGTATCTCAATTTAGAAGCCTAGAATGCCAGTCTGCTTGAAAAATTTATCTTAAAGGTAAATGGAGTGTATTTCTGGATGCAGGGAAGAGTCAGGGAACAGTTCAGTAGGATAAAGATTTTTACTGTGTATTTGGATCAGACACAGCTGGGTTTGATGTGTTTGCAGTTCTGAGTAATGGGGGATGAGTGTTCCTGAAGCTGGGGTCCTCAGACTTGGTTTCTTTGGCTCTCACCATCACATGCTATCAGCAGTGTGACGTGAACCGTAGTCCCTCCATCGCAGAGGAGATGTGCAGTTGTCTGGCTGTTTTTTTTCTGCTTACCATTTCTGCATTTTCCCAGTGGAAGAAATAACAGATTGGGGTGTTTTAGGCTTTCTTTTTTTTTCCATGAGGTGTTACTAATCTATGGGTAGATTTGAGTTCACTTACTGCAGTCTGAGAACCCTTAGCCTAAGGGTATTCCCCAGGTGCTCTGGCAGAAGTTCTGCTATGGGGCACTGTCCTCCTGGAAGGGGTGATGTTGCAGTTGTTTTTATTTGTGTGTGTTTATCTTGAGATGGAAGTTGTTGGCACTGTTGGTTATCTGGCTGACTTTGCTCATTCCTAGCAGAAGCACTGCAGATGATGCCAGTTGACTTCAGTGGTCCAAATTCACCAGCTATCTGTCATATCTTGCACAGCTGATGCTAGCAGAGTATAAGCCATGAAAACACAAAATCAAGCCCTTTCTAATAATCCGGCAGCATCTGTCTCTTCCTGGCCTCCCAGGCTTCTTTTTCTGAGTCCCCTTGATGGAGCATCATTAATGCAACTTGAAGTTGCCTGTCTTGCTAATGAGCTTTGCTAACCTTGCTTATAAAGCCAGGCAGGCTGAGAGGAGGAGTCATGGGAACTCATGACTGAGGAAACAGCTTTTCCTTGGGAGGGCATTTGCTCTGCTGGAGAAATACTGGTAGCACCGGGTATTGCAGTACACCTGTGTGTCCTTATGCTGGGTTGCAAATAAGGTTTTTTCTGAAGGAGGGCACTTTCCTGTCACCCTTAAACTCTATCCTTTGTGATGTACAGAAAGGACTGCACAGAAAATCTGTTTTCTGTTGCTTGTCTACATCAGCCCTAGTGCTTTGGGACTTGGATTGTATTGATGCATTCGAGCAGTAGAAAATTTCATTACACTTAAGTTGCTGGCTTTGAACTCAACAGGTTACCAAGGGTTAATGCACCTACTGACTGGTTTTTTTTTTGTTCGGGATAAGGGTTTTTAATTCCACTAGTTAATTTAATCCCCCTAGTTTGACAGCATGTTCCCTGGACCATTCTTCATCTTCAAATTGCAGTCTGCTGGTTAGTTGCTGTAAAGGCCTACTGTGCTCTGCACTTAACGTTCTTGTTCTGAGGATTTACAGTGTTACCACATTATTTGTTGGACACATGAACAACAGAGAATGGATGGGGTGGAAAGTCCCCATGTCATTTTTAGGAATAGACCTGTGGAATTAAGGGACTGCTTGGGTGACTGTCGTCTGGGAGAGGTATATACTTATCTTGGCAGATTAAGCATCTGGGTGTCTGTTATTTCACTTATGAGAAACTTACTTTTAACTCCCATATTAATGGAAAGCTGTGAAAATTGCATATGAATTCATAGGAGAATAGATTTTGTCTTTTATCTGATAATCAGAAGAAATCTCTGCAGCATAATCAAAGGAAGAAGTCTCATTCAGAATATAATTTGTTGCTGCTGTCTGACCACCATATGTTGCTTTAACTTTCATCCTTCTATGGCAAGATATAAAATAATCTGCAAAATGTGGAAATCCATGGCTGAAGAGTCTGTTTAAAAGTAATGCACTATCAAAATGGATTAGCTGTGCATGAAATATTTCTAGATTTATTTGCTGTCAAAGGGTGGTAAAATATTTAAGGCAGATAGCCTAGCTGTGTTTAGGAAGTGGTCTGTGGAAGAGCTTAGGGAGATGAATTTAACCATTATTTATTTTAATTGTACAAAAATATGTTAATTGTTCAATATTACGAATTAATTTCCTATCAGGGTTTTGGGTTTTTTTCCCCTCCTCTCTTTCTCCCTACTGGCCCTTTTGACAACAGTTATTCTAAGAAATTGCCCAGAAGCCTAAACTGTTTTCAGCAGAGTGTGTGTTACAGTGCATAGAATTGCAGTGTCTTCAGCTTATCTGCTTCTCTTTCACACAGTCCAATTAAAAATACAGTAAAGGCACCTAGATAAAGATGCTACCTTTTTTCCATGAGGCTTGCTTGAAGCTTTAGGCTTGCAGATGGCTGAGTGTCTTGGCTCACTGATCCCTTAAACTCCATTTAAGAGATGCTACAAAAGCCCTTCAGGTAATGTGTCTGCGCCCCCTCCTCCTTTTAAAATGTGGTGGTGTGCAGTCCTGCAAGAAAATAGAGGCTTCCTTGGTTTTGAGAAGTTTCCATTTACAGGCATTGATTTGATACAGAACTAACTGCTAACCTTCCTTTACTGGGTTCTTTTGCTGCACACTAACAAGATCTTATTTTTTAACCCTGCTGCTTTAAGTGTTTTCATAGTGTGACATAGTGTGGCAGCACCTGTTCCCGAGCAAACCATCTGGTGGCCTTCTATGATGGAGCTATGGAACTGATGGACAGGGGTAGAGCAGTTGATGTCATCTACCTGGACTTGTGCAAAGCATTTGACACTGTCCCACATGACATCCTTGTCTCTTAGTTGGAGAGACATCAATTTGATAGGTGGACCACTTGGTAGATGGATAAAGAACTGGCTGGATGGCCGCACAGCAAAGAGTTGTGCTCAATGTCCAGCTGGGGGCCTATAGGGATGCTGGGGAGGGACTCTTCATTAGTGACTGTAGTGATAGGACAAGGGGTAATGTGTTCAAACTTAAACAAGGGAAGTTTAGATTGGATATGAGGAAGAAATTCTTTCCTGTAAGGGTGGTGAGGCACTGGAATGGGTTGCCCAGGGAAGTTGTGAATGCCTCATCCTTGGTAGGGTTCAAGGCCGTGTTGGACCGAGCCTTGGGTGGCATGGTCTAGTGTGAGGTGTCCCTGGGCATGGCAGGGGAGTTGGAACTAGATGATCTTAAGGTCCTTTGCAACCCTGACTATTCTGTTCTATGACATTACTCTGGGTTCCAACGGTCAAGTCTCTTCTTTCCAAAGGCTGGCTTGTTTTACAGCAGCAGCGCTTTGTTGAACCACATCAGTTGAAAAGTGAGTCCACATTTGGGACTAGGACTAAAATTGATTTGGCTGCTAGTGTGGTCCACTGTGGTAAGTGTGGCAAGGAATGATTGTGAGCTGGGCAATGTGTGTACCTTTGACTTTGCACCATTTTAAGCGGAACAGCTGGGAACAGATTTGTGTGCAACCCTTGTCTTCAAAGAAGGCTTAAAAGAATCTGAGTTTGGCATGCAATGCAGTTAATCTACCATTATAACTAATGATTTCACCATTCAGACATTAAGTATTGACCTTAAAGGATTTTTCTTACATAGCTGATGGCTTGATACCTTTTAAACACTAATGCCAAGGGTATAATCTCTCTGAATAGTGTAATAGCTTTATATTTAAGGTAAGATTGGGGATAAAATTTTGTGTTTTCATGTGAACTATGAATACCAGTAAGGTATTCAGGCAGGAATTACGTTATCGTACCTTTGAGGGCACTTATCAAATAATTTTTATTGGAAAGTTAATATGTTGAGACAGAGTGAATGGAAAGCTGATCGGAATGCGAAAGTGTATCCCAGCATTACATTGCTTTTGCTGTCTGCATATCTGCGACATGGGCTGATTCATTTACCACATAATATGAAATCATGTAGTGTTCAGGACCGATTAAAATTATATGAAATTGTGTGTAAGAGATTTCTCCATGTTAGCTTTGAGGGATGCTCTCTTCTTTGCAGCAGCAGTTCTGGTAGGCACAGTACAAACTCGATTGACTGCACGTGTGACACTCCATAGGGACCAACGCTGTACCAGCAGCCAGAGGAGTTACTCAGGATTTAATTTCACGCTTGTGTATCTGAGTGTCAGATTGGTCCTTCTCTTTTAATCGTGTATCTGCGAGTCTCAAACCATATATTATGGTATTCATTGCTCCTCTGTCATCAGCACTGGTGTGATGTATTAGATGAAACCCTGCAGGGCAAGGGACTATTGCTGTCCCTTCTTGCTGCCTCCTGCTCTGTGTGTGTGTACCTGTAATCCACCCCACCTCCCTAATTTGGCTGTTCCATTTTGAGCCTTCCTGGAGCATGATTCTGCCTCTCCTATTATCCCGATTTTCACTTCCCCAACTTTTCCAGGGCTTCCAGGAGAGAAGAGTTTCCCCATGTTTGCCCTGTGCCACACCAGCCTGTCTAATTGCTGGCTTTTCTCCAGCATCCAGTTATTGAAGGAGCAGGAAACCACTTGGCTGTTCCTTGTTCTTGAGCTAGTAACTGTCTCCCAGCTGAAAGAGACTTGTAGAAAACTGTAGCAATTGGTGCTCTTATAACTTAACTTCCTTAAATGTTTCCTCCAAAATTTATTTGGATGTTGGGAACACTGAAAGATGTCAGTTGAGTTCAAGTCCCTTGAAACTGTAGAATTGGAGTGTTTCACAAAGAATGAATAAGTGTACTCTAATGGCTGAAGCTGAACAAAATGTTTTAGTGAAGGAAGCAAATTCAGCAACACTGAAATGCCTATTAAATTTTCACTGGTGATGTCAGTGTTATTTTGGTTGAAAGATACATTCCCAATCCTCCCCTGAAATCTAGCAGAAGTAATGATTCTGCCTGAAGCATAAGATGGTTTTGATACATGAAACACTTTGTTCTTTGAATTACTTGAATGCTTTGGCTCTTCCAAACCTTTATCTGAAAAGCCACTGTACGCTATGTTCTGAACCTTGTACTTCTTCAGGAGTCCATTGACCCCAGTTGGCGCTGCAGAGCAAAAGCACCATGAGATTGTGTCTGGTTTCTGGATGACTTTACTAGTCGAAGATATTGCTAACGATAGCTACTTGTTTTCACAGTGTTTTCTCAGAGTATTTGTGTGGCCCCACACAAATGGATGGCCTCACCATGGACAGGAGAACTGAGCCAGCTTAGGGAAGAAGGTGGTGATAGAGATAGACCATTTCCAGTTCACAGCATGACCAGAGATCTTGACCTATTATCCTTTTCTCAGAGTTGCTGCAGTACTCCAATAAGCATATGTCTTCTCTAAATTGCTAATGACTACTGGATGATTGCATGTTTGTTAGAGGGCTATTGGCGTTAATGTTGGGCTGCCCAACAGTGATGCAGGATTTTATTTAGAACAGGACATTCCAATTTATTTCTTTTTCAGTACTACAGAAGATATTCACTGGTACAGCCAGCAAGTTCCTTCCCACAGTTCTCTTGACAAATACTTGAGCTCTCCTCTTGGTTTGTAACATCCTTTTTGTTGGAGATAAATCTGTGTACAGTGTGGCTCTTCACCATTTATTAGTATAGATAAATGTACAAATCTATTGAGTGTCTATGCAGAAAACTAAAAGTGCATATTTTGACAAGGATGTCAGGTTTTTAATTGCATAATTAAGATGCTGACTGAAGCAAATATTCAATTTCACATTAAAGTTAGGCATTCATAAAGGCTTGGATTTGCATAATTTAGTTTTCTGCACAGAAGATACTGGAAATCAATTGCATGATTCATAGTCATACCATGGTTGCCATGTGGCTTTTTGATGGTTCAAGCTAGAAGTACAAAGGGTTTTTAAACTTCAGATGTTTTGTGCTGACTCAGAGCCTATATCTTCAACAGATATAGATTATTTAGACATAGTTTCTTTCTTCTAATGGTAAGCACACAGAGGAACTCACCGAGCTCCTGCAAAAGTACCTTATTCCTTGGAGGAGGCAGGGTAAAATCTTCGTTCTGCCTGCAGGAGTAAAGTTCTTTGGGTAGCAGAAGCCCACAACTATTTTCTTCCTCTATGAGAAGGATGCTTGAAAGAAAGCTGCTGTTGTCTTTCATATTGTGATAAGGAGGGACTTTAGGTCTGTTTCTCAGCACATGTGAGTTTTAAGTGAATAATTACACCACTTTCTCTGATAGCCTTTCCAGCCACCCACCCAGGTTATTTCTGTGTTCTCTTCCTTGGGATTTTATGGTCTCTGATCTTAGCTTAGGTTTTCTCATTTTTATTTGGTTTTGGGTGTTTTTCGTTCAAGAAGGTTTAGGTCTCCGCATCCCTTACCTGCTATTTCCTATTGAGCGCCTGTTCCCTCCCAAACTGGTAGATATATTGGTGCAAATCAGAAGATGAACAAATGTGCTATAGCACTGCCTGCAAACCCTGGTAGCATGACATGTTCCAGCATTTCTAGTTTGCAGCCTGGAGTGAATTAACATTTAGAGAGTTGCCAAGGAATTCTAATTCTTGGAAAAATCGTTCAAATCAGAGGCTTATAATAAATTTCACAATTAGTACCTTTGCTCGCACAAGAGGAAATTTGGCAAGGGCAAACCTGTAATGGCTTTCCCGAGATTGCATGACTTTTCCTACCACTTCAGGATTCTAAAATCTGTAGAAACCCATTGTCCACACTGCAGAGTGAAGGTTGTCTATAGAGCTTGACAGTCCTGAGATACAGCTGCTGGGGTACAAAGCAGATGTCACCCAGAAGCTTTTCTAAAGGGAAATAAAGCCAAATTCTGAGTTACTGGTGCTTGCTGTTCCATGAAGTCCTGTCACAGGCTTTGTTTCAGCCTGGTTGTACTTGACCTGGGAATAGAAGGGCATTCAGTGCTTTGTGACTCCATACAGGTAGCAGTGCTTTACATGGCTTCCTGAAGTTTTAATTTGAATTACACATCTAGTTTCTTCCTGATAAATAGGTGGTTTGGGATCAGTTGAAATTAAATTTCCACAGAGCCAGTTGGTGCTTACTGGTTCTTCGCTTTTATTATAGCACAGAAGTTTTTAGCTTTGGTGCTCTGAGGAAGGTACTTGAATTTATTACAGACTTTCTACTGACGTTTTTTTATTCACACATCTCCAGTTTGGTTCAGTCAGATGCATAGAAGCAATAAGAAACTTTTGCACATGAAACCCCCAAACAACCCAAGTTTTCATGGAAGCTATGCATTTATCTACAGGAAAACAAATACATACTGATGTATAAAAGAAAAACCCTGGGATGCAACGTAGGATGCATTCTTTTCTGGTTTGGATGATGAATTTAGTTCATTCTAGCTTGTAAAGTTTTACAAAGATCTGAAGGCTGTACATGGAGGAGATTCATGCGGTCCTCAGTGAAACTGTTGTACTTGGGATTTTGAGATGTGGTTTAAAATAGGTGCTGTTGTGATAACCAGGTTAACACTGTAACAGCATGTTCTGTCTGCTTTCATCATTCTTTTCAGGATCTTAATAATTTCTGCTTTGAATTACAGCTAGTAGTTTGATAGTCACTAGCAAAGTAAGGTGGCTTTTGGGTCTAGACAGAGAAAGTTTGGTCAAAAGTCATTGCTCATAATTGTTTGTGTATATCAGAATGTCCTTGTGGAAATTACTGGATTTATGCATGCATGTGCCAGATCAGAATAATGGCATCAGTGAGTCCTCTCTGCTGTTAATCATCTTTGGGTAATGGGTTTTCATAGGTGAGGAACATGTCTATTAAATTTTTTTTAAGCAACGCGAAGTCTGTAGTTTTTGCTTAGGGAAGATTTAAGCTTCACAATGGAAACTCCAGGGAGTAAATATCACATTCCTAATGATCTCTACTTCTTCCCTTCTCAGCTCTGACTGAAGGTTATGTTGGCTCTCTGCATGAAAACAGACATGGTAGTTCTGTGCAGATACGGAGGCGAAAAGCTTCGGGGGATCCTTACTGGGCATACTCGGGTGAGTTGATTTCTTCAGAGGACTGAAACATGAAATATGCTCCAAATCAACTTGTTTACTTGCTTCTTGTTACTGCTATGCTTAGAAATAGCTTAAATTAGGTTTACAATGTATTTTCTTCTGCTAACTTCCTTACAAACTCCCTCTGCACACATCCTCTCCTTTCTTGTGTTTCTGCATTTACCTGTAGGATTTGCCTTATTACTCTGCTCCCTCTCTGTCATCTTTAAGTTTTTTAACTCAGCCTTTTAAAGGATTATTCCCACAAACTTTTCCATACTTTCCCTGT
The DNA here is from genome assembly GCA_017639245.1 of Myiopsitta monachus. Lineage (NCBI taxonomy): Eukaryota > Metazoa > Chordata > Aves > Psittaciformes > Psittacidae > Myiopsitta > Myiopsitta monachus. The sequence continues at coordinate 7,987,651 of CM029929.1, read as the reverse complement.
CCAGTCAGTACATTCCCAAGCTCACCCTTTGCTTACTCTGTCAAGGTTCTGGGAAGACTAAGAATCCATATAATACATCCAGATTAAAAAAAAAACCCAACAAACCAAAACCATACATATTTTACAATTACTTCTTTGTGTGCATGTATTTTTCTGGTAGTGTATAATGATGCCATTGAGACATATCTCTGCAGCATTGCACCAGGGTGAGATGCTGAGAAGGTAGGATGTTGATGAGTGTTGTATTGTTTGTCCTAATACTCAAAAAAGACTTACGGAAAACCTGATCTATCTGCTCATTTTTAAATGCCCCAAATCAAAATATACTTCAGAATGATGTCTTTGTATGGTTTGAGAGTTGGTTCAGGTCTAGAAAGTACCAAGTCTGTATTTGAAGTTGTTAACATGATTTCAAGTTGTTGGGTTTATTAATGGTTATGTTTGCTCTGGTAATATCTAGAAAGCTTTTATGAAGATTTTGAGCATCATAATGAGTTTGTGTGTGCTATTTTGGAAGTTCTGAGATGCATTTCAAACGTTTGGTGCTTGTCTAAGGAAACTGTTGTGCAGGCCTGGTTTTAACTGAAGGAAAAATATTGCATTCTAAGAAGCCTAAATACTGATACCGGATAAACAGGCAAATGTTGTTTTTGACTGCCAGCTCCTCTCTTTATGCAGACCATAAATCTCATTGGAAATGAATAATTAGAGGTGATCTTAGAGGTTTTTTCCATTAATAAACAAAATATTGGGTGTGGCAGGTTTTCTCAGACCTCAAAACGCAAGCTATCTCATTTGCAAATGAGGTCCCACAAGTAAAAGAGATCTAAGGATTTTAGTGATACTATAGAATCATAGAATAGTTAGGGTTGGAAAGGACCTTAAGATCATCTAGTTCCAAACCCCCTGCCATGGAGGGACAATGACAGGAGCAACTGACATTCAGGGTCTCCAACAGCGCAGGTAATATGGGCTTGTAAGGAATTCGAAAGTACTTACTAAACAGAAAATTGTGCAAAGTACTGACCAGAAAAAGAAATATATGAGGACTATTGTCAGTAAGTTCTTGAAATCATCATCACAGTGATCTGGAAAAAAATGCCACACTTGCCAAAATGCAGCAATGGAAAGAAGAAAACATAGAGGCAGGGAATAATAATGAATAATAATGAAAAGACTATAAAATCTTCTGTATAGAAGCATATAAAATCTCTTTTATAGAAGCATATAAAATCTAGTTCCATCTGCAGTATTGCAGTAAGCTTTGACTACCTTATCATGTATGGGATGCTATCAGTCATAGAATCATAGAATAGTTAGGATTGGAAAGGACCTTAAGATCATCTAGTTCCAACCCCCCTGCCATGCCCAGGGACACCTTCCACTAAACCGTGCCACCCAAGGCTATGTCCAACCTGGCCTTGAACACTGCCAGGGATGGAGCATTCACAGCTTCCCTGGGCAACCCATTCTGGTGCCTCACCACCCTCACAGTTAAGAATTTCTTCCTCATATCCAATCTAAACTTCCCCTGTTGAAGTTTGAACCCGTTACCCCTTGTCCTCTCACTACAGTCTCTCATGAAGTGTGCCTCCCCAGCATCCCTATAGGCCCCCTTCAGATACTGGAAGGCTGCTATGAGGTCTCCACGCAGTCTTCTCTTCTCCAGGATGAACAGCCCCAACTTTCTCATCCTATCTTCATACAGGAGGTGCTCCAGTCCCCTGATCATCCTCGTGGCTCTCCTCTGGACTTGTTCCAACAGTTCCATGTCCTTTCTCTGTTGAGGACGCCGGAACTGCACACAATACTCCAAGTGAGGTCTCATGAGAGCAGAGTAGAGGGGCAGGATCTCCTCCTTCAACCTGCTGGTAGCACTCCTTTTGGTGCAGCCCAGCATACGGTTGGCTTTCTGGGCTGTGAGCATACACTGCCAGCTCATGTTCATTTTCTCATCAACCAACACCCCCAAGTCCTTCTCCACAGGGCTGCTCTGAATCTCTTCTCTGCCCAACCTGTAGCTGTGCCTGGAATTGCTCCGACCCAGCATGTAGGACCTTGCACTCTGTCACTGGTTAAACTTCATCAGGTTGGCATCAGCCCACCTCACAAGCGTGTCAAGGTCCCTCTGGATGGCATTCCTTCCCTCCAGTGTATCAACTGAACCACACAGCTTGATGTCATCGGCAAACTCGCTGAGGGTGCACTCAATCCCCCTGTCCATGTCACCGACAAAGATGTTGAACAAGACCAGGTCCCAAGCACTGATCCCTGAGGGACACCACTTCGTTACTGGTCTCCAGCTGGACATTGAGCCAGTTGAGCACAACTCTTTGCAGTGCGGCCATCCAGCCAGTTCTTTATCCACTGAGTGGTCCATCCATCAAATTGATGTCTCTCCAAGTTAGAGACAAGGTTGTCGTGTGGGACAGTGTTGAACACTTTGCACAAGTCCAGGTAGATGACATCAACTGCTCTACCCCGGTCCATCAGTTCCGTAGCTCCATCATAGAAGGCCACCAGATTGGTCAGGCAGGACTTTTCCTTAGTGAAGCCATGCTGGCTGTCACCAAGCACCTTGTTGTTTTTCATGTGCCTTAGCATGCCTTCCAGGAGAATCTGCTCCAAGATTTTGCCAGGTACAGAGGTGAGGCTGACTGCTCTGTAGTTTCCTGGCTCATCCATTTTCCCCTTCTTGAAAATGGGGGTTATGTTTCCCTTTTTCCAGTTGTTGGGAACTTCACCTGACTGCCATGATTTTTCACATACGATGGACAGTGGCTTAGCAACTTCATTTGCCAGCTCCTTCAGGACCCGAGGATGGGTTTCATCAGGTCGCATGGACTTGTATATGTTCAGGTTCCTAAGATGGTCTTGAACCCAATCCTGTCCTACAGTGGGCTTAGGGTCTTCATTCTCACAGTCCCTGTGTCTGCCTTCCAAGACTTGGGTGGTGTGTTCAGAGCAGTTTCCGGTGAAGACTGAGGCAAAGAAGTCATTAAGAACCTCAGCCTTCTCCAAATCCAGGGTAGCCAGTTCTCCTGATAGCTTCCAAAGGGGGCCCACATTGTCCCTGACCTGTCTTTTATTTGCAATATACCTATAGAATCCCTTCCTGTTATCTTTCACATCCCTAGCCATGTTTGATTCTAAGTGGGCCTTATCTTTCCTAACCTGGTCCCTAGCTTCCCAGACAACATCCCTGTATTCTTCCCAGGCCACCTGTCCTTGCTTCCACCTTTTATAAGCCTCTTTTTTCCTTTGAATTTTCCTGAGCAGCTCCTTACCCATCCAAGGAGGTCTCCTGGCCCTCCTGCAGCACTTCCTTCTAGTTGGGATGTATCGCTCCTGAGCTTGCAGCAGGTGATCTTGAATATCAACCAAGAGTTTTGGACCCCCTGCCCTCTAGGGCTATATCCCATGGAATCTTACTAAGCATGTTCCTGAAGAGGCCAAATTCTGCTCTCTTGAAGTCCAGGGCAGTGAGCTTGCTGCATGCTCTTCTCGCTGTCCTGAGGATCTCAAATTCGATCATCTCATGATCGCTGCAATCAAGGCTGCCCTGGAGCGTCACATTTCCAACCAGCCCTTCCCTGTTGGTGAGGATGAGGTCAAGCATGGCACCTCTCCTTGTTGGCTCCTCTATTACTTGCAGAAGTAAGTTCCACACAATCGAGGAAGTTCCTGGATTGCTTGTGCCAGGCTGTACCGTCCCTCCAACAGATATCAGGGTGGTTGAAGTCCCCCATGAGAACAAGGGTGTGCGAGCAGTGAGGCTGTTCCTATCTGTCTATGGAGTGCTTCATCCACAGAGTCCTCTTGGTCAGGCGGTCTGTAACGGATCCCCACAGTAATGTCTCCCATCTCTGTTCTCCCTTTAACCCTGACCCACAAACTCTCTCTGTCGACTTCTTACCTGTCCCAAGACAGAGTTCCAGTACTCTCCAGCCTATCCCTAACATAAATAGCAACTCCCCCTCCCCGCCTACTGGGCCTGTCTTTCCTAAAGAACCTGTAATATTCCATTCCAATACACCAGTCATGGGAGCCATCCCACCATGTTTGTGTGGTGCTTGTTATATCATCCCCCCGTAGATGTGCACACATCTCTAATTCCTCTTGTTTGTTCCCCATGCTATGGGCGTTTGTATAGAGGCAGAGCTCCAGTTGAAGCTGGCTCATTGGCTGGAGCAGCTGGAATATCTCTACATTGCTCTGAACGTTTATTATAGGTGCTGGCAACTGACTGGGTATGTTGGGATGGAATGATGCTCCCCTTCCCCAACACATCTAGTTTAAAGCATCCTTGACCAGTCTGGCAAGCCTCCTACCAAATCCACTCTTCCCTTTCTTTGTCAGAGCAGCTCCACCAGCCCCCAGGAGACCTGGCCTACCAAACTGAGTCCTGTGTTCAAGGTACCCAAACCCCTGACTATGGCACCACCCTTCTAACCATTTATTAACCTGGCCAATCCTCCTAGCCTTTTTAAGGTCCTTCCCGGTATGCTGGAGAATTGAGGAAAAGACAATCTGAGCTCCAGAGCCCCTAACCACCTCTACCAGAGCTCTGTAGTCCTTCTTTATGTTCTCCAGGCTACTTTTATCTATATCAGTAGCACCCACATGGATCACTAGAAGTGGGTAATAGTGGGACTGATGAGAACAGGTAGCCTCTCTGCAAGATCCCTGATCCGAGCTCCTGGTAGGCAACACACCTCCCTTGAGACTGGGTCTGGCTGACAGATGGGTGCCTCTGTTCCTTTCAGAGTAGAGTCCCCTACTACTGTAACTCACCGTTTTTTCACGGCAGCACCAGTAGTGACCTTCTTTGCCAGCACATCAGACGGTTGCTCCTGGTGCGAGTGTGTTTCCTCATCAGCCCCCTGCAGGACAGCAAAGCGGTTCTGGGTGGGGACAACAGATTTAGGAGGAAGCCTCTTGCTTTTAATTGTCCTCTTCCTCCTTTTTTTTGTTTTTTTTTTTTCTGTCACTGTTTCCCAGCTTCCTGGGTTAGCGGCCTCCTTTCCTGCACTGAGCGACAGCGGAGGCTTGAGGCCCCTGCACAGTCTGATCCTGGAGCAAGCAGTGCTGCTTCCCCTCATCTTCCCTGACACCTTTCAGCCTAGTAACAGCATCCCACAGCTCAGCCACCTGCTGCAGGGGCAATGAAAACTTTTTGTGATGGACAAATACTGCCACAAGATTACACTTTCGTACTGCAGCTTAATAATGTCTGAAGATTTTAAGCTCCCAGATTCATAAAGAGTAGAAATAAGCAAATAGTAGGGAAAATGTATATGTTGGAATGAATGGCCTGTTCCTATTTGCTGTCGTATGTAAAATATTACAGGTACCACTTGGCAGGTTCATTCTGTTTCTGTTACCGTAAAATGTTTGAAATATTCATTTTGGGTAATTAAATGAAAGTGTTTTTAAAGAGGGTAAAACACTATTGGAATTCTTTTCTTGTATGTGTCAAAACTCTGCTTGAATTACTTGACTTCTTTTTACTAGTCCTGGTTTAAAAATGGGGAGAACACCCCCAAACCAGACCAACCCTCCACACACCAGTTTATGCATAGACTGTTTTCCTTGTTCTGTTTTTGTGATGTTGCTCTTCCTTTATGAGTAACATCACTTGTTATCCCTCCATAAAAGCTTTTACCACCCACAAATCCTTTTAAAATATGTCTACATAAAACATGTATTCTTTATGTGTAGTTATACCTCCCTTTTTGGGGTTTTACATCTTTTGTCTATTGATAAATCTCCTGCTTCTGGGAGGAAAACAGCCAATCTTTTCTTCAGAGAAGAGAGTGACTTCTCAGCTGTCAGTCACATGCCATTCTACCTGATCAGTGCTATCTAATTAGAACCTGTTTGTCACTATTGCTAATAAAGGGAGTACATTAGGAGATGGAAAAGGTGGAAATGAGATATTTACTAGCACTTGTGAAGAAACTAGAAGAGGATGTAATACTATTTTATCTGGATGCTTTGTCAGGCTGCTCTTAGAGCAGTGACCTGAATGCCATTTGGAGGGAACATGGTTTGGGACCAGGTATTCCAACTGCAGAGCTTGGGTCTTTACTAAACGTTTTGTGACATGAAATACAGGTGTGAGTAAACAGCCCTCAGTACTGCATGCTCTGACTGTATAGGTTGTGCTTATACTGCGTCTGAGCAAGCCCAACCTGGAAGTGGGATGGAGATCTGGTGTCCTCCTGAGCCATGTTGTGGTCTGTGTCTGCAAGGAGGAGCAGCTCTGCCCAGACGGACCCCACACAGAAGGCACGGGAGCAGTAGAGCAGGGCCACATGCTGAATGTGAATCCTGAGATGCAGGCAACGGTTTGGGTTGTGTTTGAGAGGGAAAATGCAAAGGCAAGTAGAGTGTTGAGAAAGAGTTATTTATAAAGGAATTTTCCTGGGTTGCTGCTGTGTCCTGCAGGAGGCTCAGTACAGCCAGCATCTCCCTGAGAAAGGGAGGAAATTAAGATGAGCAATTAGGTGGGGAAAGCAGCCCATGCTTTGTTAGAAATTAGATGTTTCTACAGGCTGCTGCTTTTTCATGGCTTTTTATATGTAGGAGTTTCTCTTTCCTCCCCTCAAGTTGGATCCTTCCAGCCCCGTGTGGGACTTTCAGCCAGTTCAGCCTTTCTTATCTAATTTCTTTTTTTCCTGTTTGCTCACTGAGGGACCAGAGGTAATGAAAATGCCAAGCTTCTGTGTTTAGGTTGAAGATGGGAATAAATGGTGGGTAGCAGAGCCCAGATGCTGGACAGGTATTTGTTTCTAGCTGAGCACAATGAGGAGGATGATCATGTTATCTGTTTCTTTCTCCTTGCTTCTTCGTTCCCCAGAATATTTCCCAAGAACCCTTAGCAGGACTTGGCTAAGCAGTTTACGTGCTAACAACGTTTGTCCTATTGGTAGGGTTTTAGATGTGACTAGGAAGTTGACATCGGGTGAGCCTACAGAGAGCAGAAACTTTACTCTGCAGTAAGCAATTAGCTTTGTCAATGGTTTCCAAGCTCTTCTATAGACATTATCTGGTAGGCTGCTTCTCTTCCCTATCCTCACTTGGTTAGGCCAGCTCTGCTCTGGTTAGTTGTACAACATCTGCTGGCCCAGGCCCAGCAATTACAGGCAGTGAAGAAAGTTACGCTAGACTGTGTGCTGGTGAATCTGAAATTTCTTCTAAGGGAATTTGCCAATGGGAGTAAATTAGACTAGAGCAGCTTCTGCCAGACCTCAGTGGACAGCCATCTGTTGAACCCCAATATTGACCAGCATGCCCGTGTCTCTGCTGGGCCTACATTAGGCTGAACTATGGCTTTATGTTGATTTCAGTTGATCTGCACTGATGTATAGCAGCAGAGGCCCCTCAAGTTTACGGCTGTGCCTGCCGGCTTGCAGTGCTTTTGTGTTTTTGGACTTGAGTGCTCTGTAATAAATCCTGAGGTGGTGGGGAGAGGTCTGGAAGCAGACAGTCAGTTGTGGTTTTCCTGCCTGGGGGTGGAAAAAGGGCACAGCTGTATTGCAAGGAGCCCTCAGGTCTTTACCTTCCACAAGATATATCTGCCCTACACGTGCTTTAAGAGAAAATCCTCTGTGGCCTGTAGGAAACCCTTCTGCTGCCCCGTGCTTTTGTGGAGGATGGATGGTTCAGGAGCTGGTTTAATCTCTGGGGAATTTGCATGGTTTCATAAGCAATCTATAGCATTACCATCCACTGCCTGGTAATATGCTTTCTCTAAGACACAAGTGGTTAGAGAGGATAAATGTTAGTTATTGATCTGAAGTCAGGTAGCCGTCATGTCTGTAACCTTTGTATAATGTCCCTGCGACTACGACTCCAGTGCCCATACTGTGTGTCCTGGACAAAGCTGCAGAGCAGCACCACAGAGCTCCTGCTTCACTGTCTGATAGTAAAGGAAAGGATTTTTAAGCCTTATAAAATAAGCCTGTTGTTTACAGACACAGTTTTGACTATAACATTTATTCACATTCAGAAATAAAACCCGCAAAAAATAAAGACTAGATAATTAAATGAAGAAGGCCCATTTTAAATGGGTTCTGCCAAAAACACAGAAGGAAACACAATTAGCCTTTCAGAAGAAACTTCATTAAGTCTACACTAGCAGCACTTTAAACCAAATTCAGAAGTGAGTAAATGCTGAAAAACGGAAGAGTAACTTGTCTTTAAATAGGAACTGCAAGACTGAACATAGCTTATGATCTCCTAGATGTTGCTTTTAGGGTTTTTCAGGAAGCTCAAACTACATTTCTAGGGAGACTTCTCTGTGCGTGTATGTTTTGGCCATTTGTTTGTTCCATGATCGTGTCTTACAGTTTGCCAAAGACTTCCTAAATTGCGACTGGCCACATTAATTGCAGTGTAACAGGAATGTGGAATAGGCACAGTCAGAAGTAGGTGTGGATCCCTAACGTGCTTCAGTGCAGTCTTTTCTCTGCACTATAATCTTTCTGTTAGACTAACCACTGAACAGACAAGTTTGAAGTGATTTTTAGCACATCCTTATAATTGCCACAGAACTGACTATGTTTCTAATACCCATAATAGCAACAAATAGTACTTCAGGTGCTTTAAGTGTGGAAGTATTTTTGTAAATATGAAACATGAAACTTGAAATCCTACAGAAATATGCAATTGAAATGTCTACCAGATCAAGGGGTGTCTGACTACCCCTCCCTTGTGTGATGTATGCTACTTTACAGAGCGTAATATTCCAGACATTTAAAGATGCCTCTCAATGTCAAGTGTTGCAACTGTCAGTACTGAGTGCACTTTGCTGGTGACCCAAGCAGACACTACTTTGCCTTGTAGTAGCCCCAGAAATGGGTAATGAGAGGATTAGGACTTCAGAATGAGATAACAGTATGAGATGCTGATTCAGATGCTTCTGTCTTAAATGATAGTAGCTCTGAAGGGCCTATAGTTACTTCTATCTGGTTTTCTATTCTGTGAAATTAATGTGAGCATCATTATCTGAGATTGCAGAAAGCCAGAAATGGCTCTGGGAAGACACTACTCCTTACTCTGTCCCTGAAACTGGGGAAACTCTGATTCTTCAGATAAAAGGTGTAATGTGCAATTTTTCCCAGTATTAACAACAGATCAACTGGTATGGAATGGGAGGCTCCACAGGCCTTGGGCAGGATGTTGTAGGCAATGGTGCTTTAGTTGCTGGAGTTTACCAGTTCAGTTGTGGTGCTGGCGCTGGTGGGACTGGTGTACATGGCTCTCTTGGTGTCTGTGCTGCAAGCTGACTCATTCAAGGTGTACTCTCTTTTTAAGCATTCAAAACCATTTGGGCTTCTCAGAGAACAAAAAAGCAGACACTGACCAAGGATGTATATACGTGTTCTTTTTACTTGTTCAACTATGGCTTTGTGAAGAGAACCCTATGGAAAATGCATACATTTGGTTTTGCTCTTTAATCTTGCGGAGTATTCAAAGCATCTCTTTCTTCTTTGTACCTTTGATCTCTTATTTTCTGTGTGAAATTGTTAGCACTACTTACGATGCTTCTGTTCTTTAGTGCGTGTCCTTTCTGATGTTTTTCTGCCTAAAACGTTGGATCTTTTCTTTCCAAGATTTTGTGCAACTACCATGAATATTAGTAGAAGTTAATAGAAGAAAAATAGGCTTCGCAGGAGTAGGGATGACCCTGTCAGTGGGGAAAAGTGTCCATTAAGAATATGAACCATGGCCATGCTGTCACACTAGTGGACACTATCAGTGTGTGAATGCTTTGTCCTACAACACTTAAGCAGATATTGCTGTCCTTTAAGATCCTATTATTTAAAATATAATTGGTGGCGAATATAAGAATTGAGTGTTCCTCTCAAAAAGCCGTCGCTAGAATTAAAACAGGAAAGACCAGTAAAGGTTATTTCCTGAAAGGATAGTAAATGGTGTTAACTGTGATGAAATGTAACTTGAGGTCCTTTGTGTATGTGCGAATTTCTCTCTCTTTGCTTAGATTGTTCTCATTAAATAACCTGCTAATGTGAATTGGACAGGAAATAATCAGCACATAGTAAGGAAAGCATCAAGACTTATTGAACTGAGAGGTAACTGATGGCCTATTTGCTGCAGTCAGTATTTCACTCTTTCTGTCCCGCAGAATAATAAATCTTGATATTGACCAAAGCTCTGGCATACTGCATGGCTGGTTAAAGTTCCACTGTAAAGAGTACTCATCTCCATTCAATGCAGGATGGCCAAAATTAGTAGGTTCTGGCTCCTTTCCTCAGTCGTCTAAACTGACTTTCTAAAGAGGAACTAAACTGTGAGAGACCTAGGAAAAATATGTTCATTAATATCTGATCAGCAAACTAAGCTTTGAATATTTCATTTGTTCATCAGAGATGAGTGGTAGTCTCCACTGAACCCTGCTGAAACCAGCTGTGATGCATGCATTTCCATGTGCAATCTTGTTAGAGTAGCAGTTGTTCCAGAAATCAGTGCCACACGCTTTCCCAAGAGAAACATGGAAAACCATAGCTTGAGAATTTGCTGCTACTCTCTAAGCATGAACCATGTTTTTTAATATGCACAGCTATAGTACTATACTGCTGTGTGTTTTCTCAAATAAAGAGGAAATGCCATCTGTATACTTTGATTGATTGCATCTGATGGTACCGGGAGTCATGAGTCTCCATGTCCATGAGCAAGGCACTGTACAAATGTGCATCCTTGTATGCAGAGCCTGTATCAAAATGTGCACTTACTGGGAGGATGTCAGGGAGAATGCTTTTTATCTGTCTTTAGCTGTTCTGCTTTGTGAAGTAACAAATACAAAATACTATCTTCTGTTTTACTTACGAGAGCAAAGAAAGAAGTTTTCAAGTCCCTATCCCTGAGAACAGCATGCATCTTCCAAACCGTAAGCTAGCATGAATAAGAAATTCATAATCACATTTGTGTTGAGCATTTAACACTAGCAGTCCTCTAAGGAGAGCCAGCCTTGCCAAAAGCAGTCCAAGTAGTCTGTATCATTTTTACTAAGCCATATTGCTGGGGAACACAGCTCTGATTGAGAGTCTTGTCATTTACTTTGTTTATCTATTGGCAAGTTTCTAAATAATCTGCTAAGAAAACCTCTGATAGTAATTTAGTTGCTACTTAGACACAGACACGATTTCCTTATTGAATACCATTAATACTGTTTACTCTCTCTTCTTGCCTCCTTTTTGTGTGTGCCACGCTTGTTCCAACCAGTTTATTCCAACTACTGTCACAGTCAACGTAGTGTCTGGTCTATAATGCAATGGTTGACTGAATTTGTAAATGTTGGGCACAGTTATGGTGAAATTGCCTTTTTTTTTTTTTTTCCTTTTTGGCAGGGCTCTGTCAGGAAGTTGATTTGGTTTTTGTGTCTTAAATACGTTAGAGCAAATCTCTGATTTTTCGAATTCTCTGATATTTTCTTTACTGTTTTTGAGTAGATAGGCTATTGGCAGATGAACAGCTTTGAGAAGCTCAAATATAAGAGATGCGAAGAATTCCTTCAACTTCCATTCTTTCATGAAGGTTTTCCCTACCACAGCACAAAAGTATGAAATAACTACATCAGATGTTAGATGAAACATTCAGAGCTTCAGATACAGTTGTTCCAATACTACATCAAAATGTTTTTACTTTGTACTGCTGCAATCAGAGCTCTGGCTATCCACACTGAAATGAGCAAGCACATAGAGCTGCTTTTGCTGGGGAAGGGGGGCCTATCACTTCTTTAAATGTACTGTGCTTTTTGTTGCATTTGTTTCAATGTGAACACTGGGACATTTGTAGAAACCGTCTGGAATGATAACAGCCAGTGCACTGTTTCATGAAACTGAATGTGTGCTGAATTGCAGCAAGAAGTTGTCAATTTAGCTGATTTTTAGGCATTGAAATAGGAAATTGTAAAAAATGTTTCAAGCTCTTTAGACATAAAAATATGTGAAATGCCTGTATTTTAAACATACAAAGAAAGATGGAGTATTTGGGTAGCAGCTGTGATACAAGCTCAGTAAATGGACTGGAGAATACACAGAAGGTTGGAGTCTGCTATTGCCTTGAGGTTCCTGAATGATTACATTAATACATTGAACTTTCAATCTTGGTTTCCTATGTAACTGAATGCGTATAAGAGAATAACAATAGGGAAAAAAGTATATGAACAGCATGGATACTGCAGGGAAAAACAAAGCAAGCAGGGAATCTCTGAATAGCCTTGTAGTGTGTGGATAAAAAACAAAGTAGTTCGGCACAAACATTATTGCAATAGTCCAAGCATGAAATAATCAAGGAATGAATCAGAATTCTGGTTGCTGGATATAAGTGGAGCATTTGTACGAAAAGTCTGAGCAAGGCCAATACTGCAGTTGATGCAGTAGATGTAGAATTATATCTATTATTTTTTGCAATATCAGATGGCTGCTTTGTGTCATTCCAGTCACTGTTCAGAAGATGATCTTCTCAGTGTCTCTGTCCCAGGAATTATCCCATCTCCACTGATTCCCAGGAACTGTCTCCATCTTGTAGGATGTGGCATTGAAGACTTGCAGTTTTAAATCATTATGAGCCTTGAAAAAGCAGCACCTGCCTGTCAGAGGAATATGTCTGCCCTGCTGGGTTCCCTTGCCAAGGGAAGTGTGGGCAGAGACAGTGCCATGGTGGGCTGCTGGGTGCTGGCAGGGCATTGCTACCAGCACCTTGTAGGTGGATGGAGGTGCCATGTGTTTCTTCTATTCTTCTATGTTGAACGTCACGTCCCTATTAGGGAAAAGCAGAGTTAAAGAGAGTCTCATCTTTGTGTGTTTTGAGGTGTTCTTTGGTACCATGGCATGAGTACTTCGCAGTTGAAGGTGTTCTGATTCTCATAATATGTCCAAGGTAGGAGTGTTTAAGTGGTGGGAACTGAAGAACAGGGCAGTTTAAGTAACTTTGATATACCCTAGGCAGCGTACAGCAGAAGTGGAAATGCAGCCCAGGTGCCAGTGCTGTTCACTGTTTCTTAAGCTGCACATCCAACCTCATCAGGTGCTAACTGAAGAGATCTTGGGTGCCTTGGAGACTGCCTCTTCTTAGGGGACACCATCTTGGTAGCAGAGGTATAGCGAAGCTCGTGAACTAACAGGAGGCCTTCCTGGAGGTGATCCAGCTGTGGAGCTTAATTCTTCATCCAGCAGCAAACTGAATTGTGCTGCTTTGTTGAAGCTCTCAGTCTATTTGGTGCTCTCAGGTTTTTCCAGAGGGGTTGGGGCAGTGTTGGGTTTGAGTCATAAGACATTCTTTTCCTATTCACTGCGCTCAACGTCTTGCTCTAAATTACAAAGTTTTTTATTAAAGAGTTCATGCGCCCAGAAAGTTGGCTGGGCACACTTTTAACCATCAAATTAAATAAATATGAAATCCTGCAATGGAATGCGGAGCTGTGCATATAAATTACATCTTTAAACAGCACTTGAGTGATTTTCTGGAAATGTTTTAAACTCTCCTCTGAACTCTTAAGGGTCATCTCTGTAGCCTTCCTGTCTGGGGGAGGCTATTGGCACTGGGATGATTTACTGGAGAGGTATGTTGCTCTGTGGTATAAAAGTAATGTCAAGCTGTACTGAGAACCTGAGTCTTAAGCTTCAGTTTTTATAGAACTGGGAAAGTAAGTGGGTTTAATTGAATTAAATCCACTGAATAGATGTTTCCTAAGTATGTGTTCCCACCCACTCCCATCTATTGACGCTGCCAAGTTGTGAGGCGAATGGGACTTCGGGCTGATGATGATAAGGACAGTTAGTGAGATGACCAATTTTGTTCATGAAGGATTAGGAACCCTGTGTTCCTGTTGAAAAGATACAAAGATTCCAACTTGAGCTGTCACAGTAAGGACTGGTGGGCATCACTGACTCAAGAGTCCTTATGTTTGAACCCTCCGTAAGGTGAGGTACTTCTGAGACATGCAACTCCTTTAAAAATACTTAGGTGGACTGACTTGACCAGCAAGCAGTTCTTCCACCAAAGGAGTCTTCGCAGCCATGAATGTCAGGCCTTCTGTCTTTCTCCATCTCAAAGAAAATCCTGCCTGTCATCTTCCAAACACTACTGGCGAGTTTAACTTAGCCAGTCTGTTCTACCTGTGGCTGAAGTAAACCCTTCCTTTGCCTACTTTTCCCTTTGCATGCAGTCTTACTTCAGGCATGTTTGCCCCACACTGCTGTGGGATTACAGCCTTGCAGTCATGTACACTGATGCACATCTATTCTAGAATGTTGTGATTGCTGTTATAAGGACCAGAATGGCACAGAGAGGCTAGATGCTGTGTCTCAAGTGTGGCTGAGCACAGGGTTGAACTGGGGCTTCTGAAGCTGGTCTGTACTGCTTTTTTTACCTTGCTATAAATGAGAGCATTCAGGCCAACATCTAAGCTGTCCAGCTGCCAGAAAGCTCTGGAGGAGCATGTTTCACATGGGCTTCTTGATTACTGACTCACTTCCGAGACTTTCCAAACTGTCTTGGTGTATAAATTTCCTCGGAAATGAACAAAAGAATTGAATGCCTGAAGGTAATGAATATTGGCATACAGACTGCAGTTTCTGTTGCTTTTCCTATGTGGAACAGTGAAACAAATGTCTCCTGTCTCTTTCCCAGCTCACCTGTAATACACTCACAGCTATAACTGTGGTGAGGAAGGTCCCATAAATGTCAATCATGTGCTTTTGCACCATGCCGGATCAGGACCTCTCATGACTCCTTTGCTGTATTTCATGTCATCTGGACCTTCACCTTCAGCACTTGGGTCAGTCCCATGTGCTGAGCTCCTGTACAAACGAACTGGTAAATGGATGCTCTCAGAACTGAATTGTTCTTTGGGTTTGTGTGAATATAATTGTCAAGTACAGAAATAAGACTTACCCTGAGGTAACGATGGCTGTGAAGTCATGGAGAGTTTAGATAGATCACTTCACGTTCAATATTGCATGCTGTCTTTGGCTCCTGAGGTGTGGTGGTGTGCCTCAGGCTGCTGCTGAAGCCTTCTGGCCCTTGGGTATAAAAAGCTGTTTTACATGCCAGATGCTAGTCTGCTCCTAGCCAGAGGTGACGTGAACTTTTCAGATAGACTCCAACTTGGAAGCTTCAGTGGCACTTCAGATCAGATTTGTAATTTATATTTCTGTTGCCAAAGACTTGAAATTGAGACACTTATATGCATAATACAATATAATCACATGCTGATCTCTGATGAAGGGGATTTGCTACATGAAGTTTGCAGACAGAGTTGGGTGTGATTTTTGTAAAGAAGGGTTTGGTGTATGTAGTTCAGTTCCTGTTCATATTACACAAGAGCTCCCCAGATGTCAGCAGGGCTTAATTGCTCTCAGTGCAAACACAGGAGAGTTACCTCTGTCTTTAGATTTGTACAAGACATCTGAGAAATGGCTTAGTATTAAATGCATGAGTGGCTGAAGCAGGGTATAATGAGGTGAGGACTATGAGCTGGAGAAGGTATTAAGAGCCTTCCTTTCTCCGCTGTTACAAAAACCCAGAACTGTGTAGCTCTGTGCACCACTAAGTGCTTTATACTCCTGTGAGAAGTCTCCAATGTCTAAGAAGCTTTGGGTTTCAGAAGTGCTCCTCCAGTAGTGCTTCCTGCTTCAGTTCCCTCTGTTGTTGCTCGTGCTTCACAAAACTGGTAGCGATGTATATCACCCACTTCCCTCAGATCTGGTCAGTTAGCCACCAGGTTCCAAAGTGGAGGGGGAGGGAAGGGGAACTGGAAGACCAGACGCAATAGAAGGCTGAAATGCATAAGCCTGTTTTTCTTGGGAAATTAGGCTAATCCATTATAGGCCCCTGTTCAAAAGTGCAAGCTCTCATGAGTAGATTTTCAGAATACCTGCCAGTTTAAGTCTTGCTTCTGCATGGAAGTCCCTGTAATTTCAGCAGATTGGTTCTTAAGACTGGAGAATGTCTGGGTAGTTCAAGTGGTCAAAATACTAGTCACAATTCTGTCCTGTTGTTCTGTGTATAACTGTTCAGATGTTGAGGTTTCTCTTTCTGATGGTGGTGTTTCATCAAGGCCCTCTATGGTCTTGGTGATATGTGACAGTGAAGGAGGTCTGCACAGAAGCCCTTAGAAGAACACATGGTAGACAACCACCTATTTGGCATTAACAGAAGACCTTAAATTAGGGAAGATGGTTGTGTTGTGGTGCCTGGACATGGGATTCAGCATTGTATCTTATGATTTCTGTATGAACTGGAGTGCAGAGTACAGTAAATATGTTCAGCTTTTTTCCCCCTAAGTTCTATTGGAAACTGTAATAAAAAGTAACTGCTGGGAAAGTAGTTTTGCTGAGTTATGCTATTTTTGAAAATGCATAGTACTCAATAGGCTTTTAAGTGATACTGGGCATATTTAACATTCTTTGATGTTAATTTCCTGGTATATGGACATCTTGACTTATTAAAATAAATACTTTCAAATTTAATGAAATGATGGAGGAAATGGCCTTTTTTCACATTTGTGTCTGCTTCGCTAGGTAATTTAATGCTTAAAAATGTAAGTTCATATTAAATTTTAAAATTCAAGTATTGGTTTTTGAAATTCTGTAATAAAAAGGTTTTGCTGTAGGAGAGACGTATGAATTAGTGAGCATGATAACACAATTAACAAAGTCTAGCTGGTTATTTCTTCTGTACAAAATGCTGTCTGTAAATCCTCCCACTAGGACCTACAGTGATGCTCTGGTAGTAGGATCTTCTGGTACTAGTAAATGTTCCTTTCCTGGGGCATTATTCTGTAGCCTGTCAGACTTGCCAACTCCCTGT
The DNA here is from genome assembly GCA_017639245.1 of Myiopsitta monachus. Classification (NCBI taxonomy): domain Eukaryota; kingdom Metazoa; phylum Chordata; class Aves; order Psittaciformes; family Psittacidae; genus Myiopsitta; species Myiopsitta monachus. The sequence continues at coordinate 7,970,809 of CM029929.1, read as the reverse complement.
ATTCCAGAGTAGAGGTACATCTGTCGAAGAGATCTTTTGTTCACCTTTTTTCCCCACACATTTTACTGTCTGTTGGAGCTTATACTGTAAGCTTCTTGGGTCATTTGTGTTGGCTGGCAACAAGATCTTTATATATTCTTTTTATACGAGATTTGTATGTTTGCTTCCAAGGTCTTTGCATCTAGTGGGAAGGATTTCTTTATAGCCTCAGGCATTGCTGTGTTATTAGTAAGTATAGGAAATACAGTTGGTCCTCTCTGCTGAGGGAGGGTAAGAATTCCCTGGAGGGAAAGTAATGCTCAATTTAATTGACTGGATATAAATATTTGAGTCCTAAATATTTAATAGAAATCTTTGTGTTTGAATGTAGGGATGTCCAGAGAATGGAAGTTTGCTCTGTCTTGCATTTCTTGAGGGACTGCTTACGTGCTGTGTTGAAGCCAAGGATGGCTTTATTTCATTTTGAGGCAGACGAGAAACTGAAGAACTTATTTTCAGGGAGAAAAATGGCAGGGGGCCCAAATGAAAAACCTGCTCAGCTGAAGCAGAGGTGACAAAGTTCACCGTGATTATATTGATTTTAAATTACTGTGTAGAGCTGCGACTAGCCTGTGTCTAGTTGTGATCATGATGAGAAGAAGAAAGGAAGAAGGCAGGAATACTCCTTTCTTCTCTGCTTCCAAATACTTTGTTACCAGTAAGATAACAGAGCAGTCTCATCCTCCTGATGTCCCTGACATGCAAAGGCAAGGGCCTTCTGGCATCCTCAGTGGAGCTGAAAGGGGATAAGAGGCACAATGAGACTGAAATGTGGTTTTTTTCCTTCTCAGCAGCCTACCCCTGTGCAGTGGCTGCCTGAACTGGAGAAGCATGCAGTGCCCTGTTCGATTTATGACAGATGCCTACAGTCTGTGTGCCCCCAGCTCTGAGAGATGACATTAATAGGAAACAGAGCATGTCTGAGTTTGATGTATTTTGGGTGAAAAGTACACCTGCCCATACCACAACTTATAGCTAATCTAGAATTAATAGCAATTAATAGTGCCAGTATTAATTTACTAGAAGTTTTACAGAAGTCATTGCTGTTTAACTTCAGTTTGCATTTGTTTCACTGTCAATGAAAAAATTAGTAAGAGTTCATGTTTTATTTTAGACCATTCTTATCTATTTTAGTATCCAGTGTGCCTTTTGGAAACAAAACCGAAGAGCAAATAAAGGTAATTATGAGAGAGTTTTGCTGTGTTATTGTAATGAAATTCTTAGTTCCCACATGACTGAAAGAGCACAGAAAAGATGTCTTGTGCTTGCACTAAATACAGTAAAGATGGGAGATGTGTCTCCTTGTTTGGTGTGATGGAGAGAATGCCCGAGGCACTTGGGTAGGGAACATGACTATTTCTGTTTCTTCCCCATGGTTTTTGAGCAGTCTGAATTAGTGTGCATGCCTGGGCTTGTGCCAAGCAGAGATGCAGCCTCCAAGTGAGACTACTACTACAGTCCTAGATGATTAATTTTATACCAAACTGTATGGCCCTGATTAACCCAGAACACAATAATGCTTTTAAAAGATCTTCAGTGCATCCATTACTTCTATTTCTAGTGTATTTCTTCACAAGGAAAATATTTGTTTCTTACCATTAAACCTTCAGGTAGAGTCTGGCCCATGAAAATCAAACTGAGCTCACAGTGGCTTGTGAGTTTATGTTTGATTTTGACTTCATTGAGGGAATGTCTGAGGTATCATTACTGGTAACACTTTTGTAAGGCCAGAGACTGCTACCCCTACCACTGTAAGGGAGAAACAAATGTTATCTGTCTTGAGCCATCCAGAAGACTGAGAAAGCTGAGACTAGAATCAAAACCAGGGTTTGTAGATGTGCTTCATCTGCAGGCTACTTCTGCATGTGGTAGCACATTTGTGTGAGCCACCCAGGGCAGCAGGTGCTTTGTGCATTTTCTAATCAGTGGGGCTCTAACTAGCTGGAGCAGGAACTGTTATTCTCACCTCATTTATTGAGACTGCAGAGCTGGCCAGGGATGCTACCTGCCTTGTGCTGGATCTGTGGAAGTGGGAAGAGTTGGGTTGTCCTTCATGCAGGGCAGGATTGCTTTTGCATTCACAACTCTCAGCCTTTTTTAATAAGATGTTTCAATACATTTGGGGTGAGTTTTTTGTTTTTGTTTGTTTGTTTTTTTGTTTGTTTCTGTTTTTAATTTTAAGTTCTGAAATACTGTGTAACTCCCTTGCAGAAGTGCAGGTCAGAATAACCTGTCTGTATTTTGCGAATCACTGAACTTTTATACCTTTATCTAAAAGCTTTTCTTGGTCACTGCCAGGCTCTTAGGAAGCCTCACTTTTGAGGTTTTGTATAGTTCAGGTCTTTAAAAAATCAGAATAGAAAACCCCAATCTTCCTATTGTCCTTGGGAAAGCTTTCAGCCATCCCCTGGCTTGTATGGGGAAAGCAAATACACCCCCTTGTGCCAAAGGCCATATACAGGCACAGTCTTGTATTATTTGTGTAGGACCATGACTTCTGTGACCCCTTGCAGTTGAGTGCTTGCAGGAATAAATAATATGATAATGTGCTGCTGGCTGAATGTACCTGTGCTGGGAGTGATGCAGCAGTGATGGTGTGAAGAAGGAGCACCATTCAGACACTTGCTTTTGTAAGAGAACTCTTTCTCCATACAATGAGCAGTCTAGGTGTCACCTACATAGCACTATCAGAAGGACTCTGTCCTACTTGGAGGTTTCATATCTGGGAGAGAGACATGTCAGACTTCATATGGGCTTCCTGATCCTTATTGATGTCTTCTGAGATGAGGGTGCCTAGCAGAATCATCTGAGGTGACTGCCATTTCCCAACACATGCTAATTCTGCTTTATGCTTCTTTTCAGCCGTGGTCAGGCTTCAGCTAGAATTAATAGGCTTGGGTCTCATTATCTGTTCTTGTCAGTACTCAGTTTCCTTGACTTCACACATCTTTCTTCCTTGAGTATCCATACCAAGACAGAGATCTCCAGCCAGTTACACTGCCGAGTCTCTCCTGCAAGCACTTTTTTGACTAACTGTGTCCTTTCTGCTCAAGACTGGCTTTCACAAAGGATATATTGCTGATTTCTTAGACACCACCTCCCATTATCTTGATGCAAAGACATTTTCGAACTGTCGTGGTTTAAGCCACTATAACTCACCCAGTTCGCTCACTCACTCCCCCCTCTTTCTTGCCCCCACTCCCAGGGGGATGGGGAGGAGAATTGAAAGAATGCAACTCCAACAGGTTGAGATAAGAACAGTTTAGTAACTAAGGTATAACACAAACCACTGCTGCTACCACCAATAATAATAATGACCAGGGAAATATAAGGAAAGAGAATACAACTGCTCACCACCCAATACCAAGACCGACTCAGCAGCGAACCCCCCTCTTCCAGGTCTCTGCCCTCTGTTTTTACATCCTGGACATGACGTGCTGTGGTGTGGAATAACCTCTTTGGTCAGTTTGGGTCAGGTGTCCTGTCTCTGCTTCCTTCCGGCTTCCCCTCCTCCCTGGCATAGCATGAGACTCAGAAAGTCCTTGGCCAGACCAAAACATTACCAAGCAGTAACTGAAAACACTGGTGTTATCAGTGCTGTTCCCAGACCGGAAGTCAAAACCACAGCGCTGCACCAGCTACCAGGAAGGAGAAAAATGACTGCTACTGCTGAACCCATGACACTCTAAATGAGGGGAAAATTCCCTAAATGAGGGGAAAATGATTTATAATCAGTGAAACTAAATGCTGTTCCTGTATGGTTTTAGACACAAAGTACTGGAAACAATCTGTGTTCTGCCAGCCAGTGCCTCTGAGAGGTGTTTCTTAAGCAAGCTACCTGCCTGGAGGCTGATAGGGAAAGCTTGCTTCTTAAACAAAATTGGTTCCAAAAAGTCATGTTTTGCCTCCCTGGAAGCCTATATTTTTTGCAGCCACCTGTCCTGACTGCTTCCTGGTGTGATTTAAACCTGTGCAATCTGCCAACGTATGCTGATAGAGATTGTTTTACGGCAGGCTGGGCTGTGGGACCGTGTCGAGATGTGCTCTAGGAGTATTTCACTCCTGTCCACTACACTGGAGGTGGGCAAAACCACAAAAATCCAAGTTGAAACTCCACGTGGTTAATACGAAACTTTTGGGCTGTGGACTGAAACAGCACACGTTGAACTTTCAGAAACTGGATCCATCCTCACTTACAAAAGGACAGATAAAGGAAGAAGCCTCTCCCACAGGCAACTGCTATAAGTGGATTTTTATTACATACAGACCTCGAGGACAGTCAGACGAGGATTTTGATTTATGAGATAACAATTACCTTTAAAATACTGAAGGGGAGATTCAGGGGAAGATTACTGATTAATTACTGTTGATAGAATTGACACAGGTGTAATGTGACATTGCAGCAGCGACTGGAAGCCACTGGATAGAAATGCAGTGAAAGCATGTTTATTTAGTTTTCTACTCACTTTATCTTGCTTCTTGTTGTACAGGTCACTCATGAACAAACCTGTACAGATGTGAAGTGAGGTTTTCTGTGTTTAATGCTCTGATAAAAAACTAAACATTAAATTTTTATGTAAGAAATGCATTATAAATTAATTTAAACAAAGTGCCTCTTTTCACAGTTTCTTTCCTAATATTCAGTGATCCCTGTTGTTAGGTTTTTTGTGTGGTGGGTTTTTTGTTTGCTTGGTTGTTTTGGTTTTTTTTGTGACATTTTTTCCCTTTTTCTTTTTCCTTCCTGAATACGGATATTAAAGCAAAACCACCTGATGGGAAAGTGGAATATGTGTTCCACAGCACTAAAAATATATGGAGAGTTTTGTCTTCAATGGCTTAAGAAGGGAGCTTTTAAGACCTTACATATGAATAAATTTTGCAGACTTAACCTTTTTTCAGTTGCTTAATCCAAAATAATACCAGTATCTCCTACAGAAATGGATAATACAAGGAAAGTGTAGGACTTCATTTTCAGGGAGATAAATTTGGTTGAATGAATGCTACTGGAAGGGAGAATTCAGGAGCAATCTTAATAGAAATCTCCAATTAGTTGAATGGCTGGTTATCTGTGACAAGACATATTTACTAGACACTGGAAGCTGCATGAGTACTTAGAAAGGAAAAGGTAAAATAAGATTAAAGTTTGTGTACTGTGTCTTGTGAAATGTGGGCAATCTTTGCAAGGCTTTATGGCTTAAATAAATTTTAGAGAAAATATTGGGAGAAAGGTATTAGTGGAGCATAATATTATGAAAATGGAAGTGTTTGGGTACCTTGTTAAAATCTTTGCCCCAGGGCTATTTTATTACACTTGCCTCTAATTTGATAAGCAAGGCTGGCAGAACTGGGCTTTTAGGTTTTTGTTAGTAAAGGCAGCTCTGGGAAAAGAAGGAAGAAAATATACCCCTTTCAGTGCATAAATAAAAACAAAATGAAACAAACTGAAAGCTACATGGTAAATGGTATGGGGAGTCACCCCTGAGCTCATTTAATAAAATTAAACCCCAAAATACTAATGAAATCCCACAGGAAGTAATTTATGAAAATTGCAAAATCTGTTCTTAGTCCTAGAGATGGCTTGAATCTTGCATTTATTAGACATAGGCGTAAGGATGAGGATAAGTGGCATTAAGTCATTTGTAGTTCCAGGTTGAATTTTATACTGTAAAATGTCTGTATGTGGCTGTATATGTAAAAGAAAAAAAAACAAGGTAAGTCTCGAAGTGGAGTGCTTCATATGAAACATGGTTCTTTATGCATCACTGACAGTTTTACAGGTAATTTACAAAACATTTGTCAGCCCTCAAGCAGTGGCATTTCGTTGTTTTCATACAAGGTGAATTTGGGGTTTCATTACCTCTTTTGAAGCCAGTTAATATTAGGTAGAAGCACGCACCTGTGTGTGCAGCATGATGATGCAGCTTTTGCATCTTGGACTTTTTTTCAGTAGGAGTTGAAGACCTGTAGTGATTTCTGTTCCTACAATCCTGATGGTGATATTTTCACCGGATGATGATAGAGAGCGTCCAGACTTTTGAAGTACCCTGCCATGGCTGGGAACTGAAGCAGCAGAGGAGACTTCAACACATGTAAATGAAAAGCTCTAAGGCTAGAGGCATGAGATAGAGCCACTGGAACAAAACTATGGAAGTAAACCAGAGCTGCACCTTCCTTTACTGTATTTGGCTTATTTCAGCACAGAATTATGAATGTTCCTACTTCACATAGCAGTTGGTCAGTAAGTGTCCTGGGAGATAGTCCTGCAAAGGCCTCAGGTGCATGCTGTTTGTCATGTTGCATCTGCTGCAGAAACACAGAGTGGGAAGGGAAAGGGATGAAGGCATGACATTTGTGTTTGGTTTATTTTTCTTTGTCTGGAAGAGTCAGAGAAGAAGGTAAGAAGCTGTTGAGCTTTCGCTAGGCATTACGTTAGATCAAGCAATGCTTGACAGTTGGAATTTTATCAGTTCAAAGAAAAATATTTAGCATGCTTCAGGGGTTAGGTGCCCATGCTGATGCTGCTAACTGTGCTGAGGACGCTTTTTTTTTTCAGCCAAATATGTGTCTTGGGATGTGTTTCTTACTAAAGAACAAGCATTTGAATTTGAAAGATTTCTATGGATTTGGGATCAAATCCTATGAACTGGATGATCTTAAGGTCCTTTCCAACCCCAGCTGTTCTATGATTGTAGGGAATAAATTAGTAAGATCAAATTTTGCAGTCACTTAAGCAGTCATGAAATCTAATTCATATCAGTAATTCTGTAGAACTATTCATGTGAATTTGCACTGCATCTATGCTTTTAATAATGTCAGGTCACTGTCATCCAACTGTGCATGTAATAAATAAGAATATTGTTGTAATCATCTTCGTGACTGTTTAAAAATTATTGATTCAGTCCAAGTACACTAGCAATACTGTAGGTGTTTTTTGCAGTGGACCTTTTCCATCTTAAAATTCAATTAAATACAGCATGGTGTAATTAATTTTTTAATTGTATTCCTTCCAGGGAGAGAAATAATTGGCTGCTCTTATAAGACTGGAGTTGCTTTAAAGAAAAGAGCAAAATCAGATTACAGTGTTTTCCAGCTACCTGGGATCCTTTGAGAGTAATGGAGTATTATAGAATCTTAGAATGGTTTTGGTTGGAAAGGGCCTTAAGATCATCCAGTTCCAGCCCCCTGCCATGGGCAGGGATGCCTCACATTAGATCATGTTGCCCAAGGCTCTTTACAGCCTGGCTTTGAATACTGCCTGGGGTGGAGCATTTGCCATTTCTTTGGGCAGCCTGTTCTAGAGTTCACTTCAAGTACAGCTGAAATTTAGGTCAGCCAGCTCCATGGCAAAATGAAGCAACTGTTTAACAGCACTTAAGAAACAAGACAAGCAGCACAAAACAGATCAGTAGATAAAGAATATTAAACTTCATTAGAAGTCTTAGGTGGACAGAATGTCATTATTAAAACTGAAATTGTCGGGCTCCTGGGATTAATATCTCTGTACTTTAAAAATTGTCATAATATCAATGACCACAAGTAGTCACAATATCAGTTCTATATGGAGAGCCTTTAAAGGTCTGCTACTGACCTTAAAACCCCAATTTTAGATAAGCCCAGTATTGGAAAGGTAGGAGCACAGAAGGATCCATAGTGGAGCAGTGATTAGGTTTTTTCATTCAAGGTTACATCTCCAGCCGTCGTCAGTGGTTTGTGCTTGTGAATTTTTGATTAAATCAAAAGTCATGCTACCTGGAATTGCATTCACCTCTGTACACTGCTGCTCTGTTCAGTGTTAGGGCTGCCAGTGGAGCTGGAGTTTGTAGGGAGAAGAAGCTGTTGCCATGGGAATTCTGAAAGCTGTTGTCGTTTCATCCTTTATGAGCAATTAGGGAGAAAAGGTGACTCCCCAGAGCAAATTTTTCTAGGGGTGTAACTTGGCCATGCTGAGGTTCCCACCCAGTGGGGGATATCCCACCCAGGCTGGGATAGCTGAGGGGGTCAAGAAGAAGGGGCAGGTTTGCTTGTCCTCTGCCCAGATCACTAGCAGACGTTGCTAGTAACTGGGCTGTTTGGGAAACTCATGACTTATGAGGGTTATTAGGGCATCGTATTCTTTTGCCAGGGTTTGTGCTTCTCCAGCAATCTCCCTGGAGCAACTTTTCAAAGGAGTTCTCTATTCTTGTAGAAAATGATTGTGAAAATGAAAAACTCTTTTGTAAAGGTCAGCCAGAGTGGGGTGCTCAATTGACATTTATGCCTTTCAGAAGTTCCTCTGAGTTATTGTTTTAGATGATGAAGAAACTTACTTACAAGACACTAAGTAATTTGCTTCACGGTTCTGTTTGTCTTAAGTTGTATCAGCTGTTTGATACCTCTCTGGGCAATACTGTTCTAGCCAGCTGCTGTCATGGTTCAAACCCAGATTTTCCTGGCAAAGTTCTCCTTCAGTCTGACACTTCACAAGCTTTTCCCAAGCCAGAGATGAATGAATACTCTTGGAAAGTCTGCTAAGATTCTTCAGCCTGCTATTTTCTGTGCTACCTAAGAATTTAATCCAATAACCATTGCTAGTGGCTGTGGCAGCCTTTTGGATCAGGCCCAAAGCATGGGAAAGAGGAAGAAAAGGTTAGATGTTTATGAGAAGCATCCTTCCTTGGCAGCAGAATTTTGCAGGTAAGTTTGGGTCTATCCCCCTAATTTCTTGTGTGCCTGCTGTGCTCAGAAGAGATAGAAAGAGAATACTACTTCTTCCCTGCCCATCACCTCTAGTCTCCTAAAAAAGTAATGGTTTGACTTCATACTGTTTCTTCTTCTGTGCTCCCTCTTTTCACTTCCTTCCTCTCCTAGTTTGCACACTGGCGCTGAATGCATGATGCAGTGATGCATGGAAGTGATTCCCCAGTTATTTTTATTTAAACTTTGAAAAGTTCTTGCAGATCTTTAGTGAACCCCTGTCATCAGACTGTAAATAGATATCATCACAAGGTGGTTTGCTACGTGTCTGATACCTGGCTGTTGTTCCATTTTCTGTGACTTTGTGGCTGGATGGAAGTTTTAGGCTTGCTGTCAGCACGTCCTACATCTGAATACAGAAATCGCTGAATCTGTGTTTCCTCATTCTGCTGTCTCTTTCTTGATCTAGAATATTTGTGGGCAATGAAATAAAGCAGGTGAAGAGCCTTATCTTACACTGATCCATGAGAAAAGGTAGAGCTCTGCTTGTGAAAACATCTGCTGGTATATCCACCTTCAGACCACATGCATGTTGGTGGAGAAATTAGTGCCCAATATGCTGATTTTATTCATGTACTTCTTACTTGCCTAAACTTTGCTTTCCTCCAAGCAAAGGATGACTTCCTCTTTGAGGACTGTTTTTCCTCAGTTACCAAAGCACAAAATAAAGCAGCTGTTTATACCAATTTCTGCCATACTGTAAGGATCATTTTGTATGCAGGAGACCAAAAACTTCACTTATTCTAGTGCCATTTTAACAGACAGTGGGTTTTTTGGCATAAATTAAGGCCCCTTAGAAAAAGGTTATAAAAATTGGAAGAAGCTGTGTTGTCTGAGGGAAATGCTGAAAAAAGAGAGGAGTGGATTGAGGAAGACAGTTTTGTAGTTTTAAGAGCTGATAAATCTTCAGCTGAACAAGAAATTTATGTTGTCATGCACTGAATTTCACGGATTGCTGTTGTTTTCTGAGTTGACATGAAGTTCCTGTGCTTATGGAAAGGCATTATATAGAAGAAGGTTTTTTAGCCTGGATTTTTCTAACTCTAGGGCATTGACTTTGGAGAGAAGACGTTGCAGAGGAGAGAATGTCTCAATTAAAAGAGCTTTTCAGAAAGCAGTTAGGAGGAATTTGTATTTCTAATACAGACGTGGAAAATATATGCTAAACAGGTTGATTAAAATGGCCACCCACCTCAACCTGACAACTAGAGCTCTGTTGTGCCTAGAGCCTGAATTCTTAAAGGGAAAGAAATCCCTCCCTTGAGTTCATGTTCTCGTATTTCCATAATTAAAATAGGCTGATATTTCCATTGGTTTTGGTTCTCTTTTTCACTGGGCTCTCTAGAATCTCATAAGGTTTCCTATTGCTGTTGTATGTGGTACCTTCCTTACAATGCAATCCTGAAAATCCCATTTCTGTTGCTGTAATTCAGAACAAAGTTAAGTCTGATTGCCTGATTTGTTTTTAATAGTAACATCCCAGAATTCTACTGCCTATCTTTCTTGCACCAATTAGCTCTCTGTTAACCAGAAGTGCTATTGCTTTCAGTATGTCTTCAGAACTTGTAAAAAGATAATTGTTAACCTGGATGCCAATAGGACTTTAGTGAAGGCTTGTTTAGAACTCAAAGGTTTCAGCAGCAATCGATTTGATAAAATAATGGCTTTTGTTCCCATGTGGATGTATTTCTGTCTTTTCAGGCACTGTTTGTTGAATGGAGGGAAATGGTCATCAGAGCCAGAGCCCTTAGTAAAGGGCTGCTGAAAGCAGTTGTGACGTGTTCCCTGTAACTTGCATCTTTGAGACCTTTTGATTATGGAACTGAAAGAGAAGCAAATATTTTGTGTTATTCTGTCAGTGCTGTTCCCATGGTTGTCAATGTTCTGTGCTGCACCTTCCTATCCAAGCCATTGCATTTTGTGTAGGATTTTCTTTTTTTACTAGGCTTTCCCTGTTTAAACTCCTAATGGATGTAGGTGCTGGCTGCTTTAAGCACATTTAAAAACCTGGCAAAAAAAAAATAATCTCTCTAATTGGCATCTAAATGTTCATGCAGATCTCCTGCATAGCCTTTTAGGGATGTCTGCATACTGTTGTGACAGCCTGCTGCTATTAAACAATTAGCTTCTGTGGCCGGCACAGGTATGAAAAAGGCTTGAAAAACTGAGGGATGTGTAACTGTATTTAAGTGCTATATTGGCAGAACCTCCTGTATTAAGTGGTGATGCTGCTGCTTCTTTCCTCTTTAACTCTTACACTGCTGATGACTGAGTTGAATGCTTCCCTGCTGCTTGTTTGCAAGCAGTTGGTGTTGTTCTGAGGGAGCTCTTACGTTGGTTTGACTTTTCATTTTAAGTTCATGCACTGTAGTTCAGAAGAATAAAATAGACACTTCCAGCTAACTGCTACAATAGCATATCAGTTTCTATAAGAAATAATTTCTGTGCCTTTTAATTTGTCCTAAGGGAAAAATGAGTACACTGGGATATATTACCAGGTTGGGAACATGCTAGGAGATTTGAGGGCAGCAAACTGGAGGGTGGCTTTTCTTAGCTCCTGATTCTCCCTTTGTTTGCCAGTAATGTGTTTGGTGAAAGTTCAGTTTAACATTTCCCTTTGCATATCTGCACAGTAGAGATTTTCCAGTGTGGAGTAGTGAATGGTAATGGTGCCTAGATTTGTCTTTGTTAGAACAGTTCAGGTTTCTTATCAGATGTGGGGTAGGAAGAACAGGAACCAATCACTCACCCTGCTGCTTCTGTCTGCTTGATTACTCAGGATCAAACTGTGACCATAGGCTATAAAGTCCTTCCACATTTTTAAGAGCACAAATGTTTTTACAAGCTCTACTAATGCATCATAGTTCGTTTTGACTTGAACATAATGAGGAAATCTTACAATCAAGGTGTCAACTTCTGTGATGTGATAGACAAGAGTTTAGTGTTTAGAAAATTAATGAATTTAAAACTGGATAGTTGAAGGTCAGAACCCTATAGTGGTAACTCAGCTAATGTAATATTCATACCTTGGTCTAAAATAGTGCTGTTTATCAACATGTTGTCCCTGTCTGCCCTGATTATATAGGGTAGAAATACATTTGTGCACTGACAAATATCTTAAGGGAGAAAGAGACAGGGTATTATACAGTCAGTGTATAGGAAAATTCAGGAGTGAGGCACCTGAGAGGATTAATAGGCCATGAACCATTATTTGCTTCTTATTAAAGCAGGACTATATTGTTTAACCATTAACCACTGCCAATACTTGTCACAGTAGAATTGCCTGGACCATCCTTCAGCTGCTTCTGTGCACCAGATTAATGCCTCATTTTAGTAAAAAGACTGAACCGGGAATGGGGGAAATTTTCAGTTTACAGCGTTCAAAATCTTAATTATCCTTTGTCATCCTGAAAGAATAAATGTGGTAAATTTTGTGAATTTTTATTGATTAGTTAAATAAAGGTAATCTGCTCCCTTGGTTTTAAGAAAGCAACATACCTTGCCCTAAAGAGGCATGAGATGAAACTATATGGCAGGGTCAGTCTGGATCCTAGGGTTGTCATGTGAAAAATGAGGAGAGTGTGTAACTCTATTTGCAAACATTTACTTGGGGAAAACCACACCAAAATTAGCATTTATATACAGGCTCTAATGAATTGCTTACGAAGGAGACTTACAACTTGAAATAACAATAAACACTCAGCCTATGAAGATAGGATGAGAAAGTTGGGGCTGTTCAGCCTGGAGAAGAGAAGTCTGTGCGGAGACCTTATAGCAGCCTTCCAATATCTGAAAGGGGCCTATAGGTATGCTGGGGAGGGACTCTTCATTAGGGTCTGTAGTGAGAGGACAAGGGGTAATGGGTTCAAACTTAAACAGGGGAAGTTTAGATTGGATATGAGGAAGAAATTCTTTCCTGTAAGGGTGGTGAGGCACTGGAATGGGTTGCCCAGGGAAGTTGTGAATGCTCCATCGCTGGAGGTGTTCAAGGCTGGGTTGGACATAGCCTTGGGTGGCACGGTTTAGTGTGAGGTGTCCCTGGGCATGGCAGGGGAGTTGGAACTAGATGATCTTAAGGTCTTTTCCAACACTAACTATTCTATGATTCTATAGCTGGCTAGAGGAGCCTTCTCTATGCATTTATACTATCATGCTCCAAAAAGAGCACATGGTCCTTTACTCTGTATCACAAGCAAAGGCCTGAACTGTAGAGTTGAAATGTCTGGAGTTGTAATGGTTTGCTGTGTTGGATGTGGTGATATCAGGATTTGGTGTCCCTTTCCTGGTATGCCTCTAAGTATTCAGGGCAAAATTGAACTGATGTTGAGAAATTTTTTTATTGGTGTTTTGTTCTGGATTTTTCTTGGTTTTTAAGTCTTCAGGAATTTGACAGTGAATGTGGGAGGTCTTGAGGCTCTTTTCAAATCCCATGTCTCTGTGTACCATTCCCATGGATATATTGCAAACCACGTTAATGTGGTCATTGCCAGGCTAAAAACATGCCACCTCTCTGCTATCTTGTCAACAAAGGGTAGTCTGTAAGAGCTAATCCACTGCCTGAATAGGAGACTGTATGTTTTTCATGGCTTTCAAAAGAGCGCCTTTTATAGGAACATATAATCATATAAACATATAAGAGAATCTTCTGCAAAGGAGGCAAAGGACTTATATGCAAAATGAGAGCTGAAAAAAAGATCTTCAAACCAATTTATAAATACAAGTGGTTTTCCTCCGTCACTGTTACCAGATTTCTGAAGAGTCAAGAAAATGAATCAAAAGTAAGCTTCCTTAAGAGGATAGCTAAATAGATACTAATTTTTTTTTAATGCATTTCATATTTTGCACAGCTTTTGTAGTTTAGAAGCCCTTTTAACTCATGAAATGGGGGAAAACTCATTGTAATATTTGACAGGCGATTGCAATAGTGATCAAATGCCTGTCACTTGTAATTGTGCAGCAGTAAAGGGGAGAGGGGGAGAAGTGGAGAGATCTTATGCTTTCATGCCATTACTGAGACTAGTATGGAATTGCATTATTTGTGTGAATGTGTTGAAAAAATTGCTTGAATGTCCTATATTTTGTGTACAAATCGAGGAGTATGGTATTTTCAAAAAGGATGCAGTCATCTACTTTAAAAATAACATTTGAAATTATAATAATCTCTGGGGGTTTGTCTTCTGATATAAACAGATCTCTCTCTCTTAAAAGGTATTTTCTTGTACTGCAGGCAGGATTCAAATGAAAACAAGAATGAGAGGTATGTTAAAAAGTCCTTTTTGGATTCTGGTGACCAGTAGAGAGGGAAGAAATGAGTAGTGTTGCCCCAGGCTCTCTGGTTTGCCAGTTTAGCTTGTCCATGATGTACATGATTTTGCTCCAAGCCATGGGAAAAGCTGTGGTTTTGGGCAGCTTGATGTTTGGTGGAGGCTCAGATGCAAGGGATTGTCATCTTCCTGTTTGTTCATTTGGTCTTAAATGGTTAACTGATGTCCGTTCTGGGCTTAGACAAGTTGTCTAAATAACGGAACATCTAAGGTTCATTATACCCATGGCGCAGAGGAAAGATGAGTTTCAATAGGTGGCAAATATATGCCCTTTGACAACAGGAGATGCTAAGTTCAGACCAGCAGGGGAAAGGGCAGTAAAAGTTAGAAAACCTTAGAATAGGGAGACACCTTCTCCCACTTACTGTGAGGAACCACTTACAGGTTGGATGGAGGTCAGTAGTGTCTTTTTTGACTTCTCCATTCTCACTTCATCTCTGAACAAAAAGAAAACTGATGTGCAGTCAGGATCATGTCCAACCCATTGTGGTGATCTTCACGTCTCAGGCTCTGTTGTCATCTCATAGTGGGGGCTAAGTATCAGCCCTGTAACTGTGCTCTCCGTACCTGGTGGGGTTCCTGCAGGCTGACATTCTGTATGAGACATGAAGAACACCCAATATGTCTGAAGTTTTTCTGTCTCATCAACACAGGAAAAGAAAACTATCTCAAAAAACGATCTTGTAAATTTCTTGTTGGCAGTTTCAATAGGGAGAGTGTAACAAAGTTGAAGATTATACTTCAAGTTCCTGATGGATTCCTTAAAAACGTGGGTTTGTTGTTTTTTTGGTAGTTTTTTTTTTTCTGCCTTTCTTTTAAACATGGGCTGAAAAGTCACTGCTGTAAATGTATGAGAGCCTTGAGAGATAACAGATAATCTTCTTTCACATAAAGCTTTAATGTTTTCTTTTCCCTTAAATAAATAATACCTTGCAGAGGCATATTTAAGTGTGCCGATTTCTCTCTCTTAGGAAGACTGTGAAGGTGTTAATTATGGTGAGCAAGCTAGTTATTAATGATATTTTTACATTCTTGTCATCTGTTGGTGTCTAAAGGAGGATGGGGGGCAGGGATGCTTCATTTGTGGTATAGGTTCATTTCTACCAGCAGGCAAAGGGTAGCAAGAACAGGACTGATTTGGAATTGGAAGCTGGCATTTGTGTGGAGGCCTGGTTGCTGGAAGGTCTGAAGAGTTGCCTTTACTGCTTGTCACTTAAGTGATCCGTGAACTAAAGTGTCCCCATGTAGGATATGACACAACCACCCGTGACTTGCTCATTAAAGGTTCATATTAAGGCCTGTCTGGGAACTCTCTAATGCCAGATCGCTGAGACCATGGACTGGAACAGAGCCTTTAGAACTATGATCCTTAATGGTAATGCCTCAGTATCTGGCTCATGGTCAGAATATACAGCACTGCTGCCCTGTGGGACTGTTAAAGAGTGTTATCAGAGACCCCTTAAGGTGAAGATGATTGATAGAATGGGCTTAAAGTGTTTACTGTTCTTTGTGCCAGAAATCTTCATCAGATAGCAGCAGAGTCATTAGTTGATAGATGTTACTGTAGCATAGTAATGCTGTATACATAATCAGAATTACCAGTCAGTAAAGCATGGCCAGCCTAGGAGGTCTCTGAAAGATGTGTCTGTATGTTTACTTTATATTGCTGCTTCATAAAACCTTGTTGTGCCTGTACCTTCAGTGCTCTGTGCAGTTCTGGTATCTGCACCTCAAGAAAGGTAGAGCACTAAGTAAGAAACCTGACCTGTGAACAAGAGCTAATGGGAATTGTCAGAGATGCATCTCTTAATCATTCCTGATCCAGCATGCTTTCATGGACTTCCTAAACAGCTTCTTCAGTTAACACTGCTGGAGAGACAATAGTAGGCTAACTGGGCATGACTTGACCCACCAGGACGTTTCCTCTGTCCATACAGCCTGTTAAAGAGTGCTGTGCTGGAACCCAGTGGCAGTAAAATTTGACCAAAGCCAAATGAGAAAAAAACAGCAGGGAACAACTTATGGTTGAACATCAAGCTGCTTTGATAATCTATTTCATCTAAGTATTTTTGCAGATATACTTGTATGGTCAGCAAATGTGTCTGGGAGTGTCATTTCATGCTGATGGAGCATAGAATAAAAGCTGATTTTTACTGATAGGCCTTTTTCTGTGAAGAGATGCATCAGAACTTGGATATCATCAGTTATTCAGCTTAGAACAAAGGTATGTGGCACTGTCTTAACAGAAAACGCATTTGTGTGCAGTTTTGTTTTAAGGAGTTCTATTGTATTATGGAGAGAGATTAAATATAAATAGAGTATAGATAGTATTTTGGAGGTTATTTGGGGTTTGGGGTTTTTTGGTTGGGATTTTTGGAATTTTTTTTTTTTTCATTATAACAGCACAGGTTATAGCATTTATGTGTTAGGAAAAGCAAGGACAGCCATTTCACGCACAAGGGTAAAGGTGCATTCCTATCGTGTCTATGCTTTTGGTGTATGTCAACTGGGCTGTGTACGTATAAGGAAAAATGCTCCAAATTGCTTATTCAGCAGCTCCTCAGGCCGCAGTTAAGGTGCTAGTAGTGAAGTAACAGCTAAGCTAAAAGCTCTTGTTACAAAGTGAGTACCTGAGTCTTGAACGTGGCTTGGACAAATCCTGAGCACTGGCATGGACTCGGTGAACCCCAGAAGGAATAAGCTGTGATTGGCACAGTGATAAATGCAGGCAGTGATGCTTCCTTGGTATAAAGCCCTAAAAGGGCACAGGCATGTCTCTAAACTGTGGGGGCTGATGCTCATACTGGCAGGAAGTCCAATAGATGGAAAGTAGTTTGGAGATTTAAAATATGTGTCAAAAGGGATTTTGAAGTCTGTGGTCCTTAGTCTTGATTTCCTGCTTTGAATGAGAAAGATAATGAAGATGTATGTTGTACTTCAGTGTTATATGAAATTGTGTTGGTTCAGGATCAGTGTTAGCCATTTGCTTCTCTTCACACTCCCCACACCCCCAGTCCCTCAGAGTTTTCTGATGTTTTCCCAGCATATTGTATTTTTTTCCCCATTTTGAGTCTTTCCTGGTTTCTGTCTGTTTGTCTGGGTTAGGCATGTGCATTTTTTATTCCTGTGCTGCTGTTGTTGCATGATCATTGATTTTGATCCCTCTTATTTCCTTAAAGTTAGTTATTGCTTCAACAGTTATTGTTTGGCTTTAGTAAGTTAGAGGTTGTTTAGCTGTAGCCCTTCCTCAGAGATTGTGGGTCAAACCTTTAGCTGAGTAAAATCAATGTAATCAATAGAGCACTGCTGATACACATCTGCACAGATGAGCCCTTCTGTAACATCAGCTCAGCAGAATCCTACTCGAATCCTTGCTTTATTTCCCAGTTCAGCTTTTGGAAGGCGTTTATGGTCACAAAACACTCCTTTTCTTTCTATAAACTCTGTGGTTTTCAAAGGATAGAGCAAACAGAACTCATTTAAGAATGATAGCTTCCCATTAGGCATGTCAGAAATGTACCCTTTTTTTCTTCACAATTAGATTGAAGCTTGGAATATTTTACAGGAAAAATTGTGATCTTTTCCACAGTGACTGAATATATTAGTTCACAAGTCCCATATTCCAGGTGTTTGCCATTTCATGGCACTACAGCAATAGTAGCTGTTTATGTAGAGTATAATTAGGAAAATATCTGGTGCCTTTTTGCCTTTGCCTTGGCAGTAAATCCCATGTTACATGTGTGGGAACGAGGAGAGCCAACAGTACTTGACCAGCCAATTTCTCAGAACATCAACTAGGAAATGTTCCTTCCGCAATTAGTGTTCCACTGACCATATTTTAAAACCACTGGTTTAAATACCTGACCCAGCTACCACTAAAGACGCAGCAAGAAAACTACGGGTGGAGCCCAGCAGTGGTGGCTTTTAGTCTCCTTTCTATATGCTGCCTCTGTGTGTCAAGAGAGAGTAATACATCTTCCTAGAATAGATGGCTGCAAGATGTGCTAGTAAATTGGTTGACTGATGGCAGGCGCAAAATCATCAAGAGATTTGATGTACAAGTAGTATCATGCACCCTGTTCTGGAGCATCTGCACAGGCAGTTAAGAATCTGGCAATTTTCAGTGAATTTGAGAGATGTACCTTCTTTTTTTACATGTCCATTGTCTGCAAAGGAAGCTGTTAGGGTAGAAAGGGAGGATCTTTAAAAATATGACAGTAATTATTATTTGTTCTTGATGAAAAGCCTCTTCACTAATGGGTGGATACCCTGCATGGTTCCTATGCATAGCACACCCACTACCTGTCCCTGTTTCAAATAGGAAAGGCTTAAAACAAAGGAGGGAAAAGCACTGATTACCAGGAAATTGCAACACAAAATGAAGGAACAACAAATGAGAGTTAGGTTACAAACAGGCCTATCCTTCTGACCTGACCTGCAATGACTTTAGGATTGTAGAATAGAATATAGTCCTTCATCTACAGGTGCTGCTGGGGCAGGCTGGAGTCTAGCAGGTTTCTTCTGATGGAGGTAATCTTTCAGGTGAGGCCAGTTTGTCACAAAAAGAGCAAAAAGCCTCTTTTTTTTGAGAGATGGAAAGAGACAACATAATACTAAATATTTGTTTTGTCTCCGTAAACTTTTGTGCTTCCCCTCTTGCAGTATCCTCCAAAGTCCCTTCAGAAAGCAGGGACACTATTTTCCCCAAATGCTAGTGTGTTTGAGCACCCTTTGATACACTTTTCTTATACAGATGGAAATCTGGGATAAAAGGATGCATCTCCTTTCCGTGGCTTCCCTTTCTGTCTCCAACTGGCTTTTTGTCATGTTTCCACAGTGTTTTTTAGCAATCCTGCATTTCCTCTTGGTTTTTCATGACTGGTACTCAAGGCTATGCTGTCACCAGTGAAGGAGCTCTGTTACAACATTTACTTGATAGCGTAAGAAATGCGGATATATTAATGAATTAGGATCTGTGAAAAGCAGTCCTCTCTAATGGACAGTTGTGCAAAACTTAATGCAACACTCTTTGAATGTTCATAAAAGTGTTGTACTCATTGCAGGCTGCTGGCGGCCCTTGCCCAGCTGGTCCCTGAAATCTGAATCCTTTGTGTATTTCAGCAACTGATGTGTAAATGAGAATTAGAAGTTCAAATACATTCCTAGATGTAAGCCTGAGGTTTATCGAGTTTTGGAAAATACCATTTTTTCTTTGCTTTATCTCTTAGCTTTGTGTTTAAGTGGTGCCACACATTAAAGAAATCTTTCAGCTTCAGTGAAACCATGTCTTTCAATCTGAAAAACAGTATCCTAGCTTGTATCTTAGACCTATCTGTGAAGATACCCTTGACTTAGTTCATTAATACCTGTAAGGAAGTGTTGCATTAAAGGTATCGGTGAATCCGGATCACTAGAGGTTCGATATAGCAAACGTGACCGGGCTGGTAGTTGCATATTGGAGCCGTTCCCGGTCCCTCTAATAAAGCAAGGCGGTTTATTTTCTCCCCTTTAATGCAATAGGAAGTAGAAGGGAAACTGCTCTCAGTAAATTCCAGAAAAAGAAGTAATTACCCAGTCATGTACGCATGAGGAAATTTCAGAACTTTCAGGGTGATTAGTGATATAATGTATAATACTTGGCAATTAGCATAGCTGTAGGGACCTGGCTTTAAGGAGTTTTATGTCAAAATTTTTAGGTGCCAAAAAAAAAAAAAGGATAAAAATCTTACTATTTCTTAAAACATATACTTAGAGACATAGATTTGTTTACATGTTTTAAAATGCTCTTTAGAACTCTCTTTAGTGCCTTCGTGTGCATTACAGACCTGCCAAGATTCTTCCTGCAGTTACACATTCGTTAATGACTTTGTCTTGGTCAATACTTTCTCAAATGGAGACGCTCTGATACTCCAAGAGTCACCTTAAAAGACCTCTGGCAGATAAATAATTAAATGACCCACTGGCTGCCTTTCTCTGCAAAAAACTCCTGGTTAGAAACCTAATTGTCTGATTGCAGAAATGCAAACCTGCCAACGTCTTGAAAAAAGGCAGTTTTATCTGTTTGAAGAATCTCAGTTCTTGACGACTCTTGGTCGTCAGTGTTGGGCTGTTGAGTGACAGAAGAGAGACTTTTAAGCTTTAAAAAAACTAAAGCTCACAAAAGTGCAGTGGAGCACGGGAAGGTTGAAAACTAGGACATAACATCTGATCTTGTCTGGTTGCTAATTAGGAGCTTGATTCTGGCATTGCTCAAGCATTTGTACAACTTCACTACTCTGAGTTGTGTTGACTGCATTATGCATGTTCATATGTGGCTGGAAGGGGAGACACATCAAACCTGTTTCCTTTGCTGCCCTGACATTAACTTCAGTGGTAATAGGGAAGTCTGAATGCTGGGGCTAATTCTCTCCTGTATGTCCTGACCACTGGATCCTCTGCTCTGACTATTTTGAGCTTGCCTGAAATACCTTGGGCATGCTATGTGTTAAGCTTCACAAATGCACATATTAATTTGGCAATGAAACAAGTTAGTATTTGTCCTTGTTGCTTGTTAGATTTATGTATTATCTATCTAGACAGAAGTCTGCATCTTCTGGAGGCAGTGGTCAATCATGACAGCTACCAGCATAGAGAAGGGATGGAAACTGGGATCTCAAACTCCTACTCTTCAGGAAAAAACATTTGCCAGAACTGGTTTGTTAGTAGCCTTTCCACATGTAGTATGTCCTGTAGTTTGTAAATCATTGCAGGGTTCAATAGATGAGCTTAGTCACCGTAGAGAGCAGATTGGGAATTTTATTATGTTATTTATATTGGATTGAGTATTAAGGTAGTCTGTGAGATCATTTGGAAAATAGGGCTTGTTCCTCGAGGAAGCAAGATGTGCAAGTCCACATTATTGGAGTTTAAGGAGACATCTGACACAACAGTTGACTTGACAATTATGTGAGTGCAGATGCCTGCTGCTTTGAAACTGTTCTGAATGCCAAAGGGCTCTGCTGTCAGTCTGGATTTCAGGTATCTGTGTAAGCTGATGGGATCACTTGGCCCTGTGTAAGTCTTGTGGGTGATGGTTAGCTCTTCAGTACCATGTTGGTAACCTTTCCTATTAAACTCCTGTTAGGGAGTCAGGTAATCAACCTTGCCAGGATGAATATTAGCCATCATTAGGATTCACTGGTGAGTGGTGGCTAAGTGATATGTTGCTGTGGAGTTTGATGGGATCAGTGCAGCTATGCTCAGCATGGAATCTTGATGACTAGGGGTGGATCAGTGGATACTGGGAGGTATGCATTAGAGAGCAGAACTGAGGTACTTTTCCCCCTTTGAGTGGGGTAATTTTTAATTTTGGTTCCCTGTTTTTAGCTTCTTCATCCATGTGTTTGTATCATGTATAATGTAGTACAAACACTGTCTTTGCTTTACATTGAAGATCAAAATAAAAATGTCTCAGATTTCTCCAGGAATTAAAATAATAATTTAACACAATATCTGAAAATAAAAGAATTTGTCAATCTGTCAAGGGGAAAACCCCCAAAGTAATACCCGAGAACAAATGAAGGAATATATCACTGTGAATTTTGAGTGTAAACGTAGTTCATAAGCAAATTCTTCCAAATTTCATCAGGATCCTGAGAGCAGAGAGAATTCAACTCTTGTACCTTTTGTATTTTTGAATGCGTGGTTCATGTATTATAAGACACTGTGTGGTCCCCCTGCCTCTGATCTATCCACCTCAGTAAAGGGGTGGATAAAAGTTGCTTTCTCTCTTCAGTGGCCAAGTTTGAAGTTTCTCAGATAAACTGTTCTTTTTATTTAGCTGGTCTAGACCTTGATGTCATAGAATCATAGAATAGTTAGGATTGGAAAGGACCTTAAGATCATCTAGTTCCAACTCCCCTGCCATGCCCAGGGACACCTCACACTAAACCATGCCACCCAACGCTCTGTCCAACCCAGCCTTGAACACCGCCAGGGATGGAGCATTCACAACTTCCCTGGGCAATCCCTTCCAATGCCTCACCACCTGTACGGTAAAGAGCTTCCTCCTTATATCCAATCTAAACTTCCCCTGTTTAAGTTTGAACCCATTACCCCTTGTCCTATCACTACAGTCCCTCATGAAGAGTCCCTCCCCAGCATCCCTATAGGCCCCCTTCAGATATTGGAAGGCTGCTATGAGGTCTCCACGCAGCCTTCTTTTCTACGGGATGAACAGCCCCAGCTTTCTCATCCTATCTTCATACAGGAGGTGCTCCAGTCCCCTGATCATCCTCGTGGCCCTCCTCTGGACTTGTTCCAACAGTTCCATGTCCTTTTTCTGTTGAGGATGCCGGAACTGCACACAATACTCCAAGTGAGGTCTCGAAAGAGCAGAGTAGAGGGGCAGGATCACCTCCCTCGACCTGCTGGTCACACTCCTTTTGGTGCAGCCGAGGATATGGTTGACTTTCTGGGCTGCGAGCACACACTGCAGCTGGCTCATGTTAATTTTCTCATTGACCAACACCCCCAAGTCCTTCTCTGCAGGGCTGCTCTGAATCTCTTCTCTGCCCAACCTGTAGCTGTGCCTGGGATTGTTCCCACCCAGCAGTAGGACCTTGCACTTGTCATGGTTAAACTTCATCAGGTTGGCATCAGCCCACCTCACAAGCGTGTCAAGGTCCCTCTGGATGGCATTCCTTCCCTCTGGTGTATCAACCTGAACCATACAGCTTGGTGTCATCAGCAAACTTGCTGAGGGCACACTCAATCCCCCTGTCCATGTCACCAACAAAGGTGTTGAACAAGACTGATCCCAACACCGATCCGTGAGGGGCACCACTCGTTACTGGTCCCCAACTGGACATCGAGCCGTTGACAAGAACTCTTTGTGTATGGCGTTCCAGCCAGTTTAGTTCATTACAGTTGTCAGATCAGCATCTTGGTTATAGCAGCTGAATAGGTATACTTGATACTTAGAAACTTAAGGAGGTTGGATAAACCTGAAGTCCAGTCATGCTCAGTATCTTCTGCAGAGCTCTTTGTTCAAATATTTCCTCCCTTTCCAGAAAAGCAGTTGCATCGGACCTGTCCTTCTTCCCTAGCCAGGAAGATTCTACTTTAGATAGAGCTGAAGCTTGAAAAGGGAGAAGTGTTTCAAAGTCTTCTGTCAACTTGTCTGCAGCAGTTTTGTTCTGTGTAAGTTTCCAGGTCCTACAGTGATAAGCTGCAGTCACGAAGTTCATGACAGGGATGGGGAAGGAAATGTTAGTTTATTCTGCTGCTTTTAACAAAGAGGAATGGCACTTCATGTTTAAATCACAAAGGTTTGCTTTGAGCTTGATTTTTAACCCCGCGTTCTATGTTATGCAAAAATGTAGTTGCTGTTCAGTGAGGACAGTTTTGCAGGTAGAAGGTGCACTCGATGCACCCTCTAAAGCTTCCCAGGGAGGTCCTTTGGTTCAAAATTCAGCAAATAATGCTCAAAAGGTTCCCAAGAAGAGGCCTTATGGAACTTCATACTTAAAGCTGATGTCAGGTTTGTTTCATACCCTTTGAATCTGACAGTCAGTCCTCATGAGCATGTTTGTCACTTGGCGACTGCTTGTCATTACTTGTAGAAGCAAATGTTCTCTGCCAGGACATGCCTGAAGCCATGACCTTGTCCCAGTCTCTCTGTGATGGGCCTGCAGATGAGTATTTTAGGTAGCAAAGGATTCTCCTCGCCCTGTCCTTAGCCTTGTCTATTACCTTAGGTACTTATGGAGGCAGAGGGATCTTTGCAGACCTGATAATCCAATAATAAAGGCGAAGGATGCCTGTAAACCTTCCCTCTTCCTTCTGGTATCTTGCCTATATCTGCAGTGAGGCTGAAAGTATTCATATTCTTGCAGCTCTCTCAGCCCTAATCCTTGAAAAGCCCAATCTGTCAGGAGACTGGTATTAAAAATCACACTATTGAGAGGAAGGAAAAAAAAAAAAAGAAAAATCCTTTGATTTTTCTTTTGATTTTTTTCTCTTAATTCTTTTTGGATGGTATTTCTTCAGGTTTTCTTTGAAAACCCATAAGGATGGACTTTTATTCCCCCCACCCCATTTTTTGGGTGGAAGTTGGTAAGATTTTTGCATAACCGCAGGATCTCAGAAGTTGGCACATACATGCCAACTGCACTTCCAAAATGTGGTACAAAATACCTTCCATCAGTTTTATTTGACTGTCACAAGTTTGAAGAGGAGTCACTAAAGTACTTATGTCTTCTAAGGTGGTCAGCTCATGGCTGTGATGGCTTGTCGTGCTTTTCGACATATAGTGGCCCTCATACCACATCTCATTGGGAAGCTCCACTGTGCAATACTCTTGGTGGACTCCTCTATGGATACAT
The DNA here is from genome assembly GCA_017639245.1 of Myiopsitta monachus. Taxonomy (NCBI): domain Eukaryota; kingdom Metazoa; phylum Chordata; class Aves; order Psittaciformes; family Psittacidae; genus Myiopsitta; species Myiopsitta monachus. Next base: position 7,946,349 of record CM029929.1, on the reverse strand, counting down.
CCCCAGAAGGGGATTTGTGAGTCTTTTGTGAGCCGGCAGTCTGCTCTACTTCTCCCTCTGTAGCTGTGGGGGGCCTGGACAGACCTGCTGCCATTGCAGGTCAAGGTCCTCTGCGTATATTTAGTGATACACTCATAAAAACAGAGGGGCATAATTTGTAGTGTGGAATGAGAGGTCAGTCTAGCAGGCTGCAGTTATGTGACACTCTGCTAGTTGTCCCCCTCATGGTACCTTCAGGGCATTTTGCCTCTTCCTAAGCAGATTTTCCTCTTTCTTTGGAAGCCTTCCAGGAAAAAATGCAAATAGAGCAGTGTGATGGAGCGCATGGTAACACTGATTGGTTTTATTCTGGAAATGTCATACACACAATCTCAGCTAATTGTGCTATATATATATTTATGTATTTTTTTAATAAATTAAACTGTTTGTAAGGAGAAGGGGTGCTTCCTCTAGAAAATTAATTTTAATTCCTTATTCTTACTGAAAAATGTGGCTAACAGTCCCAGGTTTAATTAAATGTATGGCAGGCTTTGTCAGTCAAGGGAGACAGAATTCTACTTTGGCTACCTTCCAAAATAGCAAAGGCTTAAAATTAAACCCAAAAAGCTTTCCCCAAAGTGTTTTAACACACCTTGACCGTTATTGCAGCTCATGTTTGTTTGTTTTTCTTGTGCCAGTAGGAGAATGCCATTATACTGAAAATCAGATCTAACAGTTTCTGTTTATCACTGGCTTGGAGGTTTAGCTCTTTCTCTGCTGCACTGTATGGCTTCAATTCAGCATTAGGTCAATCTTGTAGGGGAAAAGCCTTCCATAAAGCAATAGGTAGGGAATGATATTATAATATTTCATTTCAGTAGAGATTTTATTTGTTGTCCAGGTGAGAGGTGCATAAAAATAATGACAAATCTACAAGGAAGGATGTGTCTTCTTGTAATGATAACAGAGCTTTGTTTACCTGACCTTCCAATTAGTCAAGTGTGGGTTCATGTTTGTATCCTGATTACCTGATTCTCTGTGGGTTCAGCTGGTTCAGGTGCAGATGCAGTTTATAAAGGGCAAAGCAACCCCCTTGAAGTTGATTTCCTGCACCCCACACCACCCCTGAGCTTGTGAAAGCAAATAAGATTTCAGCGTGATATTAATGAATAGTAACAGGGTTGGAATAATTGGTACCTTCCTGGCTGTGATTAGGATTCAGAGGAGTTACTTAACAACCACTGTTTCTTAAATAGGCATTCTGATTAATAACAGAGACCTTTTTCTCTCATCTGCTGTGCCTATTCCTAACACACTTTGCAGTTGCAGTACTTTGAAGTTGTACATTTCTTTTTATGCACTGTCATGCTTTGAATTGTGATAATCTCAGTGGGAAGTTTTGAGCAGCTCATGTCAACATGACCTGGAGTTTTGGTGTTATTATTTTTTTTATTGTTTTAATTTATTTATTTGCTTTTGTCTTTATGACTGTGGATCACACTGGTACTGTTTAAATCTGCTGCCTCTTGGAACAGATACTGACATACAGGTTCTTGGTTACCTCTGGCAATAAACATGCTTTCAAGAGTGACTGTTATGTAAACACATGGATGCCATCAGTGATTTAATTGTACCCAATGAGTCATTATATATAAACTGTTAATGTCACAAAAGTAATTTAGGAAATAAACTTTATTGTGGGGTGTTTTGTTTGTCTGGTTTAGTCTTATGAAGGTCTTATAGCTCAGGTCAAGTGTTGGGAGCTTTGACAGCAGTCCTGGACACATGCAGTGCATTAATCCCAAACTCACTGCCATATTCACTGCTCTCTTCCCTGTTAGTTTGGTGCATGTCAGTCTTCATTAACTGACTATTTTAGGAATCTCCAGCCATTTCCAAGCTGCAGCTAATTAAGACTATTCTAGAGGTAGGAGTGCAGGAGGTCAGATGCTATTTTATGAGGTGTAGTTACTTGTCCAGCAATCCTCCAGCTGCTGCTCAAACGTGTTACGCTGTTCTGGAAAGCTCTGAAGTGAGTGGAAGGAAAGACGCTGTCAAGGCATTTCATCTGCTATTTTATTATAGGACATTGTAGTCCGTTGGGCAGAGCAAGGAGTGCCAACAGATTTGTCTGTTCCCATTTGTTGGTGGCCTGCAGGGCCAGAACCATTTCTGTGTCTCGGGTTTTTAGAATTAGGTTTTAGGTTGTGTGAGGAAAAAGTGCAGCATGGTAAATGGATTTTACAGGGGGTTTGTATCAATATAGTGAAATTCGCTGTTAAAAGGAGCGAAGCAGCAGGTTTTTCATACCTTTTGAACTTGCTAACAGGTTTGCATATAAATTTAGAAATTTCCCCACTGATGTCAGCAGCAGATATTTCAGAACTTACTAGGTCAGTTACAAGCAAGGAGCACTTACTTAATAATAACATTAATATTTATGAGGATTGCATATTTATTCAGGGATCTCAAATCGTATTGCAGATTAAATGAATTACTGCACACATAACAGGCTGAGGTAGAGAGAAGTTAAATCAAATGCAAGTCATCCAGGCTTGGAGCTGGTGAGTTCTTCAGGGAGTACAGTGATTTTATCCACATCCTGAGCATTTGCAGGTGCTGTGTGGAATCGGGTTTAGTGAGTCATGGGTAAGGCTGTGAGCTGAGCATTGCAGGCCTGACTCCCAGGCTTGTGCTTTAGCCAGTAGACCATACTTCTGCACCTTACTTCAGCTTTCTTTCAGTGCTGATTTGAACTTGGAGTTACCCCAAGCAGAAAGTCAATTTGCCATAGTCAGACCTCCCTATTCTACATCTCTAGTTGATCAAGCAGCAAGGTCCACTCCAGATGTAGCCACGTCCTGTTAGGGAGCTTCTATTTCTAAAAAAGAATGGAAATAAAAGACTCACCAAATGATGTAGAGATGACTCAGATAGCAAACTTTTTAAATCCTCAGGCTGCTCTTTGCTCCTTTCCCCCCACCTCCTTCCTTTTTATTAAGGAAAAAAAAAAAAAGAAATCTGTGAACAAACTCCAAAAGGAATATCAAGACACTTGGACTGAAAGGCAAGTGTGTAAGCCATTCAGACTACCATTAAAAGCTGGTAGGTATGCCAGCCCATGGTCAGGCCCTGTTCTTCGCAGAGTAATTTATTTTACTCCTAAAACAAACCACCCCCACTAATGGCAAACAAAAAAGCTTTTTCTTCCAGATTTGCATTGTTGAATGAAAGGCTTTTGGAATAAGCAAACCTAACCCACTTAAATTTCATGGCATGCACCTTTGTTGGAAAAAATTGTTTCCTATTTTTGGATGGCCCAGGCATTTTAGTGTCTCTCTCTGTTAACTTTTCTACTATAGCTTGCGTTGCTGTAACTGTCATTCAGATCACAGTAATACACTGGAATTCAGTTCTGGCTATTATCAGTGCCTAATCTGGGCATTCTGGCCCAGGCTTTTGAAGTGGGTAAATTGACTCATTCTTAAAGGTGGGAGTAAACAAGTATTTGTGGGGATCGTAAATCCCATTGAACTAGAGGAGCTGCTCATATACTTACAGTCAAAGCATATGCTTGGAAGGATTTATTTCTCTGGTTTGGGGGCGAAACACTCAAAACTGAGTTAAGTGAATACATTTAATTTGGATTCATGTTTAACAGTTTATTTTAAAGCAGAACATGACAGAGATGCTCAAGCTCTTGAAAATACAGATATGTGAATCAGGTATGAAAGCCTGGAAACTTTCCAAGGCTTTGAGTATGTAAAAAGTAGGAATGAAATTAGTATTTTGGAGCCTGTAAATGTGCCTCTGGCTGTGTTGCCCAACCTGTGTATCCGAAAAGGGATTGAACAGAAGTTTTCTAGAACAGTATTGTTTTGATCCAGAGAACCATCAACATTTGTATGGATGTTTCAGCTCCCCTCTTTTAGCAAAGATTTGAAAACCAAGTGAATATAGTCATTAGATAAAGGTTTGTGCATTGTGTACACTTGTGTGCATATATGTAGACATATGCAGAGATGCTGTATGCGTACAGTATATTTAACATGCATATGCTGTATATAGATAGAAAATGTAGCTATCAAAAAGTTTTGTAATTGGCAATTTCTTTTCAAGTTTTTGTACCATTTCCCCAGAGTACTAGAAAAATCCGTACTTAACAAAGTAGCAGCTCTATTTTCTTTGTGTAAAGAATGTTTTTTATAAAGCTTGCTTTGCCTTTAGCCATAAAGCCTAAAATTTAAATTGCTGCAGGCTTCCTTGATTTCCATGGTTGAAATAAATGCTCTGTATCATTTTGCTATTCATGTAATTACTCCCAGTAATCACCACCCTCAACCTAGCACACTGTGTAGTATGCTCAGCTGAATATCTCTGACTTTCAGGAGGCTTCGTTGCTGGCTGTTGTTTGATTCTGAAGCTGCACAATGACATACTCTATTGGGCTAATTTGATAGTTTGCACTCCAGTTGCTATGAGTTATGACCTGTATTTTGCCATGTAAATGGAGAATTGTAATTTATAGGGAATCATTTGCTTCTCTGGTTTCTTCATCTGGAGCCAGTTTGGTGAAATTTCAAAACTTTCACCCTTTTCTCCTCCCTGCCCACCTCTGTAAAAGTTAATTGCTCTTGCTGTGTATTCAGCAGAGACTTGCAATGGAAAGGCAGGAGAGTTAATTTCCTGATGAGTATCGGAGCCCATTGCTGCTTGAACTCTTCCTGTGATCATATTCACGCATTGAAGCATTCATATGGTGACCAGTTCATTTCCCTTGCACGCATGCGCCTGGAGGTGCTCCTCATGAGCAGGGCAAACCATCCTTGTCTGAAAACAAACAGGGGTGGAAGCCAGCAGAGATTGCAAGATTATACTTAATGCTGCTTTAAGTACAAGTGGTATTGTGAGATCGAACACATGCAACTAGGTTGGTGAGAGAAATCAATTTGATCCTTCCAAATTTTTAATATGGTTTGAAAAATGTTGGTTGCCTATCTGCCCTGTACTTCTGCATTGCCATAGAAGGCTTAAATTATGGCAGAGGTAGCTGAAGCCCAGCAAGATTCAGGGTGTTAGTGCAAGTAGCAGATTTGTAAATCAAATTAATATAATTACAGGGAGTTGTGGTTAGTTTCTCTCTTCATGACCCCTCAAGAGAGAACAGACTGCAAACCCTTCTCCTTACTCCATGCTAGACAAGGTAGACAAGTAGAAAATGTGTTTTAGTACCTTAGCTTTCTGTGGCAGTGATTTACTTCGCAAAAAGGTCTCAAACAAACCCTTATTTTACTAGGAGCACTTGGGAAGCACAGTGTTTCTCAGTGTGATGGGGCATCTTAGACTATGGCATTTGCAATTGCTCATATTGTGAGAGCCAGGACAACTCATCTGTTCTCAGTGTTAGAACAACTCTGCACCTGACATGCTTACCAGGTTTGAGCTCTTATTAAAGCATTTCATACTCTTAAGAAAGGAACTTATTTAGAATATGGACCTTTCAACCCAAACTATTCTATGGACCAGCAAATGAAAACCTGTACTGGCATAACCTGCCCTTCTGGTTGTGGTGGCAGGGAAAGAAAACCCTGTGTGGAGGTTGTTTGATTTCTTGATATGGTCATTGAAGCAACCACTGAGAGCTGACATCTTGGGAGGTTCCTCACCAGAGGCTGGCTTAACTAATTACTCTTTCTGTTACAATCCTGAGATCCACATCATGAGGGAAGTGAAAATAAAAGGCAAATATGCCACTTGTAACCTGTTTCTTTTGTAGTAGGTGAGACAAAAGACTTTGTGCCCTGCTTACCATAACAAAAAAAAAGGAGTTTAAAAATATATGTGTGTAGATACATATATATAACACACACACACACATATATTTTTACTTTGGTTTATCAATTTAATCCATAAAGGTATGGGGGGTCCTTATCAAGGAAACCAGTTTTAAATAATTACATTTCAAGAGTAATACAAGAGAAGTCATGCACAGCTATGGAGCAGAAAGCCTCTGTGTGTTTTGTAGCTCTGTAGTAGCTATTATTTATCACAAATGTGCTGCCTGTTTGTTCACGCGGGGTAATGAATGACCTTTCTGTTTCCATAGCTAGACCTGTGCAGACTTCAGCTGATGGGGGTATGGTGCAGTAGCAATTTATCATGCTTCACTTATGCTGATCACTGGTTTAAGCTGCACCACCAGGGAAATATCTTGGACTTGTGTTATGGTTCAAAAAAGGAGGTTTTATGGGGTTAACAGCTAAGAAAAGCAGCCATTTTGTGTCCCTGGCTGCTGTAATTGAGAATTTACTTTGCTGGAATTTGAATCAAATTGCTGCCAATATTGTCATAAGCAAATTAATCAGCCAAGGGCTTGTTTACTGTGTCTTAGCAATGCAGGGCCTGTTTTGTTGTCTGTTTTCTTGGCGATTCCATTGTAAAGCTTCAGTTTCTTACATTGATAAATGGGATAGAATATATGAATGAAAACAAGGTAGCTCAGAAGAGGTAGTGCATTTACCTTTTAGCACAGAAGAGGAATATGAAGAAGTTACATTTTTAGCTCCTCATACTGTTCAGAAATGAATAATGTAAAGAACAGACAAGACTGTACTTGGGAGAGCATGGGGGAGGTTAGCATAGGGTGGGAGATCGAAGTAACTGAACTGTTCTTTGGAACAATAAAGGTCTCCTGTTTTGTTCCTGCAGATTGCACCAATTAATTATGTTTTACTGGTGCAATCCCTGGGTGTCAGAAGTCAGTCTTTTCCCATATGGCACGTTAAAAAGAATGCATTATTAATGCTTGAGGTGGGACCTCTGGAACTATGGTATAAAGCATTAAATGACATGAATTTAGACAATAATACTATCTTCATACTGTTTTACAAGCCAACAAACTAGCTTTTGTTCCCTCTAGTAGTTTATCTCAAGGAGGGAAGTGGATTATTGCTTTCTAAAATAGGCATAATAGCGTTGATGCTGTTACACTGCTATTATTACAAATGTTTCTGAAATACTAAACGAGGTAGCTGAACAAAAATAGAGGAGACTGCAACAGAGCCACATTCACTCTTTGTCATGTAAGCAAACTGAAAACTACAGAAAACATTTCACATGTGTAAAGACATGGATGGGAACATCTTCCACACTGTAAGAACATGACCCAGGAGGCACTCACACTTTCAACACAGGCCATTGGACTGAAAAGACTACTGAGTGAATTTTGGTCTTGAGGCAGTACTTGAGGTTGTAGCAGCATTGCATGATCCAGGTTGGATTTGTGCAGAGTTAGAGCAGATACCGTGGTACCTTTTTACTATCTGCCTTTTGGTAAAGCTTTATCACCCAGCTTGTTACTGGAAAGCTTTTGTTACTCTAAATAACGTTTACAGCCTTAGACCAGTAAATTTCAGATGCTGCAGGGTGTTTCTGAAGGGCAAAATGAGACTGAGACCACCCAATTCAGCGCTTGAGGTTGAGGTGATGCAGAGGCTTGGTTTTGGGGATGACAGGGAAAGATGGTAAGCTCTTACCTTTGGGCATTGCTCTGGGACTCAGGAAGGTTGGGTGCATGCTGCTGTAGCTCCTGCTGCTGAAGGGATGAAGTGCATGGTAAATTCCTCAGAGGGAGGAATTCACTTTTCAAGGTACAAACCACTTTCCTGTTGTCTGGCAGATGAGCAGTGTGTGATTTGGCACAAAATACGTTGTAGCAGTGCTTTTCGCATGTGGAATTAATGGTCTCTGCTCATTTGGTCTTGAACTCCTTTTCAGTAAAAGCTTTTCAATAAAAACCTTTACAGTGTGCAGGAGGATAAGTTGTAAGACAGCAGCATTTGATTATCTAACCTTCCCTGTTATTTGGAACACAGTCATGTCCCCTGGCATTAGTTAATTACTCTGAAAATTACCTCGATTATCCAAAACCTCAACTCTCCACGCACATCCTGTGTTTCTGTGACATTCAGATACCCAAGGTTGTTCTACATTAGCATAAATATCTGACCAGCTCCCAGGAACTGAACAGGCAGATTTTGGCTCTCATTACATCTGTATGTTTCTGTCAGCCTCAACAAGTCTGCTGCTTTATATTCATCCATTTAAAGTGATGATTTTTGTATTGTACTTATGGTCTCTCTGTGCTGCATATTGCAGAAAGATAGAATATTATATTGTCTTCACGTGATTTTTTTTTTTTTTTGGGTACCATCTAATAGAGAGCCCCTTTTCCTTCTTTCATCAAAACCCCCCAAACAACCAACTTTGGCTGCATTTAAAGTTAAGTTGTATTGCTTCTAGTACTACAAAAATGCCGAGCAGAGCTGGTTCAAGAAAGAGAAACTTCAAAGTATTTGGTATTCTAATTGTATTTTCAAATGTTTGATTTTGCCTTTGAGTAACTGTTATCTGGAATTAGGTTTTGCATTGGTTTTCAGTAAAAGCATTGGATAATGTTATTAGTCTCTGGTTTTGACACTGTGTTTGTATTCAAAACCACTGTAAAAAGTTAGATGGCATTATGAATTGATGTCTAGAAAATGTTTCTCTTATTCCACCTTGAGTCTTAAGAACTGGGGAGATAATATGAAACAGTGATATTTTTCTATTGTGAAGTTTTGTCTTAGAAGTGTTGTGCATGTTGCAGTTTACCAAAACATTACTCAGGGTATGTGAGGTAGTTGTCATGAAGTAAAATACTCACTATGTATTTTAGGTTTCATCATAACTTACTGAAGAGAAAATAATATGCAAGATCTGTGGGAGAACGCAAAGCATTATATTGATGTATCTGGGGTTGCAAGGGGATGAAGAGATGATTTGGAGTTATAAAGGTTAAATACGTCTTCCAACCTTGCTATGATTTGAGTGAATGCTTTTTTTGTTTCCCCATAAGTGATTGTAACAGGAAAAATACTTATTTGCAAGGGGGAGTCATGCTGCTGGGGGCGTGATTTATTGGGATGTTTTGGTTTCAGTTACTCTGTTCCCTGCTCACACCCAAACCACGTTGTGTTAGAGGTGCCTCTTACTGTGAAGGTCACGCCCTATGTGTGCAATTATGCTTTGAATAACTGTATCTTGATTATTAAATGGATCTTGATTGTTATTTTCTCCTACTGGCATAAATAGCAAACTGGTAATCTATAAATATGTTGATTTAACAGCATGTAATAAGTGTTTTATGTGAGTGAACTAGGTTGTCCTATAAGTGACGCTTAAATATGAACCTCTGGAAGGCGTTTTGTTTCAAATGAAAGAAAGAAAGCGGGGCTGCCATGTCCCTGCTCATTTTGATTCTTTGTAATGTCTCAGTAATAAGAGCTGAATTCTCTAGAAAGACTTATCCATTGAAAGTGGGACAAGCCTCTAAATAGGTTCGGAAATGCACTTTCACATTCTTGATCAGTTATTTTAAAAATTATTTGAATGAAGGGAGCTTGCAAAGAAAAGAATGTACTGATATTTATATTCTGATTTGGGAAGCAGAGTGGCATTACCATCCTTTCTGGAATACGAAGAGTGTATGTACCACTGGTCTTGTGTTCAGAAGCTTGTTCCCTGTCAAGATGCTACTCACTGCACATACTTCTGTCTTCCTTCTGGGGTGGGTTTGCAGAGGGTGGAAACCACAGCTCTCTCTGTTCTGTCTTGTGGACCATTGCACAGGTATCTTCCCTCAGTGTGGAGGTGGCAGGTAGTCGTGGTTTAAGCCTCTCAGCCACGCAGTTTGCTCACTCAATCCCCCCTCTTTTTTGCCCCAGTCCCTGAGGGATGGGAAAGAGAATCGAAAGAACACAACTCCCACTGGTTGAGATAAGAACAGTTTAGTAACTAAGGTGTAACACAAACCACTGCTTCTACCACCAGTAATAATAATGACCAGGGAAATGCAAGGAAAGAGAATACAACTGCTCACCACCCGATACCCAGCCTGACCCAGCAGCGAACCCCCAACCCCTTCCGGGTCTCTGCTCTCCGTTTTACATCATCCTGGATATGATGTGCTGTGGTATGGAATAACCTCTTTGGTCAGTTAGGGTCAGGTGTCCTGTCTCTGCTTCCTTCCGGCTTCCCCTCCTCCCTGGCAGAGCATGAGGCTCAGAAAGTCCTTGGCCAGACCAAAACATTCTAAGCAGTAACTATAAACATTGGTGTTATCAGCGCCGTTCCCAGGCTGAAAGTCGAAAACAGAGCACTGTACTAAGGAGAACAAAAATGACTGCTATTGCTGAACCCATGACACAGCTGAAGGCATGGCTGTCCCTTCTGCTCTCTTGGGTTTTGCAGTAGTGCGTATCTTATATTAACAAGCCAAGTCACGAACCTGAATACTAAGGCCTGGGCTTCTGTCCCGTCTTGCCATTTCTTCCTGTATCCAGCTGATGAACAGTGGAATATCATCTTAAGCCTTGCAGAAGGACAACAGTTAGAGCACAGCTCTGATTTTTTGCATTGCAGTGATTGATATCAAGGATGTTCTAGTCTTCTGCCTGCTGCAGAGTCAAGAACCTCTTCGTTGCTCATTCCTGAGCTAAGCTCTCAAGTTCATTTATTCACTGCTGAGCAGTAGGACAGTGGACATTAAACGTGTCATGTTTTCTGCTGTTCCCACTTGGTCTCTACAGGTGAAGAGGGTGGTACTTATTTTACAGAGCTATCAGAACAGATGAGGAACAAAGTCAATTCCTGCTGTGGTTCTCTGGGAAATATCAGTTGTAAGCAGCTTGGTCATAACCACCATAGAATGATATTGTTACCACAGTTGAATCAGAAATGCTTCTCTTACCAAAACCAATGAAAAACCCAGAAACTTTCTTCTTTTTGAGAGCAATGTGATGAAACTGCTCTGCAAGAATTCAAATAACAAAACGTGATACTTTCTACCACCCAGAAAAAAACACCACAGAAAAAAGTATACCTTAAGAAATGTATTATGTTTCCATTTTCTGCTTTTTCCCAAAAGCAGCTACAGCTTTTTGGAAACTCTTTATTTTTCTGGGTAGGTGGTATCTATTAATATCTGTATTGAGTGAGTTTTTAACTCTGATCAACAGAGTTAGCAGCTACAATATGCATGACCAAATAGGTATAGTCCCGGAAGAGGAGTTTTATTCCCTCAGCTTCCATGCTTTCCTTTACTTTGACTTCAGGACACCCACACACAAGCTTACAGTTGAGAAGCCATTAGATGGGCTAATGGGGCATTGGACTAACCTGAGGCAATGTATTTAGGAAACTGCTTCTCTCTTAACATCTTATTAGAACTCTCTCAAGTATAACAGGAGGCTAGAGGTAATTAAGCTAAAACTGCAAATAAACATGGTGTGACCATTTTTATGCCAAGTGACCAGCTAAAAATAAGTGTCTGCTCAGCATACATGGTTTCCATGGAGCAGGGTAAATACAAGCTTGCTGCTTGTGGCAGGGTCATGGTCTCCTGCTGTGGCCCAGATTGAAAGGTGAAGATTCACAATATTTATCTTTTCAGCAAGTGTCTGGGGTCCTGTTACAGGAAAGAGAAAAAGATGGATGATATGGTGGGTTGCTCAAATAGTCTTCCTATGCTGGACCACTAGGTTACCAGCAGCAGAAGGGAGACAGCCGTTACTGGTCCCGTCTCTGTGGAGACAGTAAAAATGAATTGATGGCTCCACTCCAGCTCCTAGTAGAGCAGCTTGCTGTAATTGTGCCTTTCTCTAGGTTGTTTGGCAGAACATAAAGGACTGACTATTTTGCCACTAGAAGTAACTGATGGAGGAGAGCATGAGCCATGTTGGAGGCAATACTGCTATGTGCCAGCTTGTATTCCAAGCTCAGCATCACCTGAAAGTGAAATCAGTCCATCAGTTTTCACAGGCAATATTACACTTTCTTTAAAGGCTTCTCTCATGGCCCCATGTCCTTTGTACAGCAATGGAAGCTTTGCCATTGGCATCCATGGATCTGGAATTCAGGATCTTTCATTTTAGTCATCAGATAGCTATTGATGGGGCTGAATGATGCTCAACTTGTGGGCTCCTTTTGGCGGTGACTTCACAGACCACACAGCTTCACAAGATCCATATCTTCTCATTGAGTCTCCCAAGGATTATAGTGCAAAGATAATGGTGTGCTAGTTTCTTACTGAATTGGTTTTGAAGAGGAACAGCTTTCCTGGTAGCTCAGACCTTTCCTGAGCAGTTGAAAGGTCTGTGCAATCTTTCCTGAACACAAGTTTTTTCTCAAACATGCCAACTTATGATTTGGGTTTGAAGTTGTGTTTAATTCTCATTCTCTCAGAAGGTTTTTCATTCAACAACTGTCTAGCACCAGTCCACAGTAGGAATTTGCTTGGTGCTGAGTGCCCTTTCCTCCTGTTGGGTTTAAAAGTACTTATGGGTGCTAAGCTGCTTGCAGGATCACGCACCATCATTTATTCTGTACAACAGTCTGATTTACATAATAAGATTTACAACATCAAAGACAGCAAGAATGCTCTTTTTAAGAAAGAGAGTGTGAACCCTTTGCATGCTTAGGAAAAGCATTCTTATCCTGTATGTATTTTTCTCATACTGGAATGCCTGCCATTTAACAGCATCTAGGGATTTAAATGAAAGCTGACAACAGAAATATCCCAGACATACCTCTTTTGTAAATACCTTTAACTTCTTTTAGCTGCCTGTCTTCTGGCATTGCTTTGTCACAATAAAACCCAAAATGTTAGACCGACTTTGTTTACAGGATTTCCAGAATACTGCAAGTCATTTCTCTGTGTGGTAGAAACCCAATAAAGACGTATGAGAGCACTGTCAAAAATGCACTGAGGAAAATATACCTGGCATTGTGGGCTTTTTTTCCCTTTCCATGAAGCAGTTGCATTCCTATTGACTCAAATTGAAGCAGGGCCAGCTGCTTTCGTTTACAGCTTTTGCCTAAGGAAGGAGCTGAGGAGTACAAACTGTGATTTACTAAACTTGGAAGGGCAGGGGCACCCCAGAGAAGTATTTGGAGAGCAAGGTAGGGACATCTGCTGTGAACAGAGGCCTTATCCAATCCATTGGTTAGACAATGCTTTCTTGCAACACAGTGCATGGGTGGTTGAAAAAATACAAATTATATGAGTAAGATACTTACAGGTGAAGTGATTAAATACACATATTATTACAGCCTTGTCTTACCCATGGCAAAAAGACTGTGACATACCAAGGGTGGAAAAGGTGGACTTGTATCTTTTATGGACCAGGAGACAAGGAGGGGGCACTACAAAATACAGATTGTTCTAAGAGTTGTTTAGTGAGTAGAACGCATACTAGGAGTAATGGATTGCAGTTAGATGCAGAAGTCTGACCAGTTGATTAAAACAAATAATTTTCACTACTTTGCTGTCTGAGAATATTAGACTCCCCATTCACTGGAGTCCTTAGAAGTCCTTTGCTGTTTCAGTATTCTTTGTCATGCTCCTCATAACCTTGTGAAATGCTCTGGCTCTGCAACCTGAACAGACTTTCTGGCAGCTGCGGTGTCCCAGAACTGTGCATTTTGGGATTTCATAGCAAAAAGAGATAGATAGCAAGCAAGATCTTTACTTCCCACCCTCCCACTACCCCCTGAATGTTTAGACCATTTTTGTGCAAGAAACCACTTGTTCTTGCTAAGTCGTACATAGTTGTAGGGTTACTAATTTTGTTAAGATTTAGAGTACGCTTTTAAATATACTCTGGGGAAAAATTCTGCAATGGCAGGAAATGAAGAAGATGAACTAATCAGTTGTCTCTGACACCGGTTTTACAATTCATTTTTATGATGCTTTGTCTCTATGAAATCATATGAAATGTGTGAAATTGCCCTTGTTTGCTTGACTCCCTAAATGTTTTGGAATTATTATTTGCAAGCCATGTTTCAGCTATAAATACAGCAGCAGAACAGAATTTCATTGCTGCAGTTTTTCGTAACTGCTTCAAGTGCAATCTTCATGCAAATGGAGTAATCCTTTTGCTTTGCAGTGTCTAGGTCAAAACTGGAAGAATGTTTGCAGGGACCTGACTGCCTTTTTTAGCTGGCTCCTGTAGAAGAACAGACAGACAGTCGTTGGAACAGCTCATGACATACATTTGGCAGCAAAAGTACCTGATTCCAAGTTCCAGATTAGACTTCTCAGCTGGCCCTCTTCCTGAGCACTCATTAGCTTTTCTTTTAGTCATTTTACACCCTGCAGAGGTAGCCTCCTTCTGCTGAGATTGTCATGTTATTTGTTTTTTACTGCGGAAGACCTGTAATGCAATGGTATAAATGTGTTGGGGTTTCCTTTGGGTGGAAGGGTGACAGAGAACATGTATATTTTAATGAAGAAGGATATGTGAACTATGGCGAACAGTTAATGAGAAATCTCAAGTGTGTCAGTGTCTCATCTTGCGCCACAGAGCCCTCATGTTTGCATGTTTCTGTGAGAGGCAGGACTGTTTCATCCCCTCTGGCTCAGACACCTATCTCCACGGACTGATTTCTTTAGGGCCGTATGGGTGGTGGCCACTTTTCAGATTTGGGTTCATCTTCCATTCCTGGCTGCAGCATCTTTCTGCAGAGCAGCATCAGAAAGATGAAAAACACCTACAGCATTTAAAACAAGAGAATAAATAGCAACAAGAGGAACCTCAGAATGTGGAGAGGTGCCTGACTGGGGTACTTTAAAATAACAAATGGCTCTTGTCTAGCAGCTCCTTTATAACACATAGTTACTGTCCAGAATATCTGAGGAAACCATTTTGTATTCTGCTAGTGTAAACCTAGATAGCAGTTTTATCTTTAAAGATTAGGAGTTATTTGGGAGAGCTTCATTTCATTGTTTCATTCCTGCTGCTTTGTCATCTAACTGTGCTATGTATTAAAGTAATTACTTTAGTGAAGCTGAGTTAAACAAATATTAGTCAGACTGCATATTTAAGTCTACTTATGGCATTGAAATAAAAATCCAGTCATCCCATGTCATATGCGCTTCCCTTCTCTTTCCTCGACTCCCCCAAAAAAGGTTTAAATTGTTTGGTTGTTTGTATTCTTTGGAGAATAAGAAGGTTTTGCACTTCAGACAAGCCTATTTCCTTTTTTAATGGGAAAAGCTCCAAGCATTTCTTTTCAAACAGAACTAGAAAGATTATTTTTGCAGACTTCTTTGGAGCAGTTTTGGACAACACCCTAGAACAGGAAACCATGGCTGCTTCTAATTCCTTCAAGATGAAAATAGATACCATTCCTGTCTTAAGTTACTAGTCATAATTAATGAGTTCTGATTATCATAGTAATTTATAAGTTGTTTTACCCTTTTACCCCTCCTATATGAATGAGTTTAGTCTGTGGTCCAACTTGAAGTTCATTGTTGAACGTAACTGTGTTTGAATTTGCAAGTTTCTGTTGTTACAAAGAATGGCTGAGATAACCAACTCCTCATGTAAAAACAACGTTCTTACGAAATGGCTCTGGGAGCAGGCTTAGTGTTTAGTCACTTAGTTTAGTGAGAGTAATGAGTTTGAGCATAGGTTAGAAAGAAAGATCTTCAGTTAGAGATGATAGCGTGGGCCCTTAAGGAAAAAGGTGATGGAATTAAAGGAACAAATGTTCACAGTTGTGTTGCGCAAAGAACATTTTGAACTTTCTCCAGAATCTTTTAATTTTGTATCTGCTGAGGAGTGTAGGTCACACAAATATTTCCAGAATGCAAACTAAACATAACCACAACTTAACAAACTAAATATAACCACAGCTTTACGAAATATCAAAGCCATTTTTTCTCATGAAATCACGCAGTGCAGTCTGAGAAGGGATATAAATGCCTATCTAATTTCAGAACAACTTTAGTTTGTATCTGAGGATTAGTAACTACTAAGTGCACATAATGCACAATGATACATATGAATATCCAAGTGGTACTGCATGGGCGGAGTAGCTCATATTTCTTCTTGCTATTCTGGGTATTGAGGACCATGGGTTATTAGGCAGGGACCAAGACTGAAGCTTCCATCTACACTCAACAGGATGGCAAACAATTTTGTGATGCCTTTTTTCTTAACATATACAGTAGAATGACATGATTCAGCATTTGAGCCAAATTCCTAGTGTGCGTTTGCATTGCAGTGAGTTTGGATGAGCAGTTTTAGTCAAAGTATTTGCCCTTGATGATGAAGTGTAAGGTCAAGATTGCAGGACATGATTTGAAGATGCAAGTGCTATTATTGAAAATCTTCGGGATTGCAGATATAGGAGAAATTTTACTGTTTTATTAAAAAGTGACAGGCTGAAGACAGCCAGAACCTCTTAATAAGAACTAGTTCTGGGGAAAGTGGAATCTAATCTGTTGAATTTTGCCTCCATTATGTTCTTGGTTCATCGTACTCCATGGAAGACTCATCAAGGAGAGTCCCTGCTTTAAGTTAGTTTAAAAATTAAATCCCCCCCCATCACTAAAGTGTGTTATATTTTACTTAGATAAGCATGTTTTAAAAAATATCATATAATATGGGGTTTTTTTGCTGCATTCTGGAGTTTCAGAACCTCACGTTAACCTCTTTTTCCTTTTCTTCTCTTGTTTATATGAACGATGAATACAAAACAGAAAATAGCTTTCTGGCAGTAAATGCTCTCTGGCATTGGAAAGTATTTGATGGTTAAGTTAAGAATGAAAAATAATGGGTTTGGAATATGTGGTGGTTGAGCTGCTGTGCTGGCTGAGATCCTTCCTGGATGGCCAGACCTGTGTCTTGCTGCCATAAATTTGTACTATGGCCCTTCTGCAAAAGGGGGAAGTAAAGACTATTTCTGAACAGGAAAGGGAAAGGCTTTGAAACAGAGAACCTGTTTTTACTTTGGATTTTAGATGCTTTCTGAAGTTATTGTTCATTTCTTGCCTTCTAAGACATAATACCACTGAATAAAAGAGAATACTTCACAGATTACCTCGCATTTGTACTTCCTTCTGCAGAGATCATTGCTGTACAAGTTTTACTCTTGCATGTTCATAGTGCATCTGGGCCATGGAAGCCCAATGATAATGGAAGCATATAGGCCACAGTTTATTAATAATATTAATGCCATGCTACAACATCTGTGTTATGTTCTCTATGCTATGGAATTACCCTCTTAGCCCAGTAAGTGACTTAAATGCCTTCTTTCCTCTTTCCATGTGCTGCAAAAGTGAGACTCGTTTCACTGCTCACTAGTTCAGGAAAGAGGCTTTGAACATGAATTTCTTCTGAAATTGCCACAGTGGGACAGTGCTCACATAGCAGTGTAATTTCCATCGCTGTCTGAGGATACTTACGTGGTTTAAGCACTTCAGGAGCCGCCAAAGCAATTTATACACTGGGCAGCCAGATGTGTTCTTGCCTGCACCCTGCTGTGCAGCAAATCTCCCCACTAACAGAATTCCTGTGTATTGCCCCACCTTCCTCCCATCGTCTCCTCCCCAGCTACACTTGTGATGAGATCAGCTTTCAAGCCAGGGATGTCTGCATATATGATCTTTGTTACTGAAGGAATCTCCCTCTCCCATTGCTCCTGTCCATCGAGTTGAGCAGCACTCAGTGTTGTTCTTGCTGCAGCTGGCTATCATGGTGCCATGAGGAGCAAGGCAAGCAGAGTAAAGCCATGTGAGTCCTTCTCTGTTGAGATTAATGTAGTGTAAGTTGGGAGCTATAAAATGGTGACGATCTTGCACAGGCAGCCTGACCCAGAGTATGTCCCATGGAAGAAACTCATACCTAATTGCAAATGTCAACTTAAAAACCCACTTTTTTTATCTGCTACTATATACATAGTTCACTTGCTATTGTAAACTGGTTATGTGCTCTAGTAGTAAAATACAGCTTCTTTTTAAACTGAAACTGACTTTATGAGTAGCGTCCTTCCTACAGCCTGTTTGCAGTGTTGTGGCTGAGCAGCTGGGAGAAAAAAGAATATGCTGTTTTCCATAAATAACTGCTGTGCCAACAGGAATGCTACTGAGAACCAAGATACAGTGGGGCAAATTATAGTATGGATCCTTATACACTGATTTTTTTGTTGTTGTTTGAGAGGAGGGAAGTAGCAATAACAGTAGAAGATTCAACAAAAGACAAATAAATATAAAGGCAGTGATTGGAAATAGTATCTTCATATCACATGGATACTCGATGTTTTATAGCAACAGATGCCAAGATGGTACTTAAAGCATGTACAGCATGATTTATGTTCAGGAGCCTAGTGACTGGTACTGTTTTAGGAAGAAAAGGCATATGGTTTTAATCTGTTAAAATTTGTCTTCAGCTGCAGAATGATTTCTAAATTCTAATGCCTTTCCCTCTCTGTATGCTTCTCCCATTTCTTGTTTCCAGAATTCCACAAGGTCCAGCCATCTGGCTTTCTCATCTGTCCCATTCTATATTGTTACTCTACCTTTCTGTAAAGAAGGGGAGACAAAGAAATTACGTATTTAATTCTGCATAGTTATTCATTCCCTATTTGGAGTCGTATTCTGGTATGATTTATATTTCCTTGTGTTTCTTGGTCCTGCCTGCTTGTACTCATATGTTAGTGCCTGCTGATGCTTGCTAGCTTGCTAATGTGGAGGAAACGTGCCTTCTATGGAGTGTCAATTTTGCTTGCTGTCTAACCTTTACTGGGTTTTTTTAACCCTTTGTGCAGCAGGGAGACATGCTTTTCCTGTGGTTTGAACACAGGTTAGGCAGCTGTAGCCTCTAAACTGGCCATCCTTGGGGTAGGTGTTTGAGGGCTTATAACGAAATCTAGAAGTCCCCTCTGCTTTATTCCACCTGAATGTCTTGAAAAGTCAGTTACTATTTAGAAGCTGCTTGAAAGGGCAGGGTGGGTTGGGTTAGATGAAAGCGTTACAGCATGTAGTAGGGGCAGAGCCATTTCTATCTCTGCTTATCCGGGCTCTGTTCCACATGAGTTGGAGAGGCCTCTATGGCCTCGAGGAAGTACAGGAGTCAAGGACAAGGCAAAGTTAACAAAATCCATTGACATTAATCCAAATTAACCTTTGAACACCTCATGTTTTCTGAATGCAATTTTTTAAATGGCAGCAGACAGCAGTAAATGATCTTGTTTAATATTTCTGGGCTTCAGTGAATGTGAAACATTAGTATGAAATCTCCTTATTGTTACAATAAATATCTGGGTTAGCCTGATAAGTGGTGAGATGGCTCATAAAATGCTGAATGAGTAAGCCTAAAAAATCTGGTTAATTGAATCTTCTTTCTTACAGCATCAGAGTCATCAGAAATAGAGGTCTGGGGAATTGTGGTAAAACTCTGCTTTGTCATTTTCTCATTGCCAGGCTGGGCTGGTGATTGTCCTGCTTGCACCCATAAAACCAATTGTAGGCAAGTCACTCTTAACAGCAAACGAGGCATTTTCATATAAACCTTGATGGTATGAAAATGTGTGTGTGCGGGTTGGGAGGCACGTAGCTTAATTTCATAGGTCAAACAAGGAAGCAAGGTTGAATTTAACTGTTGTGTTTGAAGTAGCAGCAAATGTGTTTCTTAATGTCAGTGTTTTTTCCTTTTCTTTTTGATACCGTGTTTTACTGCGTAGGGAGCACTTACCAGTTGTGTCTCTGAGTCCCTGTTGTTTACTGATGTGACCTTTTATATAGCTCTCAAATGTGGGGGATTTTTTTCCCCCATGTAAAATGAAGCTTAAATTTAAATCTCCTGTACCACTCACACTGGCAAGGCTTGGTCTTACACAAGCTGAACAAGCAATCCTCTCGAGTGAATAATCTGCTGAAGCTAGTTGTCTGAGAAAAGGCTCTAAGAAAGGTTAGTACATACTGCTTGAAAATGTCCATAGTGCATATGAGACCTTTGTTATGGGGGACAAAAAAGGAATATAGAAGCACAAAAGGGAAGCAATCAGCTATCACGATATTTATGAAACCTAAACACTTCAAAGCAAGTTAATGAGTAGTTAGGAGGATCGTAAATCTTATGCGTAGGTAGTGAATAGCCACATAATGCTTGCCAAATACAAAGAAATGCTTATTTCTTCAGAGACAGGTCTGAGCTCTGAACTATAGATTTCTGAGACTTCTAAGAAGTTACTTCTCATTTTATGTCATAATCTTACTATTTCCTGCCATGCTGCAGCCTTCTTATCATCTGGGAAGAATCATGTCAAGTTGTCAAACAGACTAATTGGTTTAATACTTTGCAATTCTTTCACTTGGAAACCGATTCTTAGCCCATGATAGAATTGCTTTTGGTTTAAATGTTAGTGTCTTTGGCAGCTAGAAGTATTAGATACTTTGATAGGATTTTCAGAATCGCCCATGGGTTTTTGGACATTTAATTCCCATTAATTTCTGTGAGGTTCTTGACTTCCCTCAGGGCACTCTCAAAATCTCAGCCTTTGTAAACCTTCTGGTAATGGCTGGTTTTAGAATCTTCATGGTTTCAACTTAATGGCAAATCTGTTTTTCACCCAGTATCCACAACTATAAAAGGAACGCAAGATTTGTCCTTGGAGTACCAGGTAAGGGAGGCAGCCAGAACAAGCACAGATAGGAGCACAGTGAGAGCCTCACTGGGATCCTGATAGCCCTTTGGGAGGGAGCTCTGTTTGCTTTTGCAATGCTGTGGGCAGAGTGTACATCCTCTCCTTGAAATGAGCTGCTTCCCACTGGGACCAATGGGAGGGAGAGGGCTTGCAGGCACAGAAGCAGCCCAGTGCTCAGGTACCAGCAAGGACAGCTGTGGCTCCCACTGGTGTGCTGCACCTTCATGTCCCCCCATGCAGAAATTCCCAGTAGAGCAGCTAAAATAGGGTGGTGGAAGACCTGAGGTAGATCTCATCCCCTTTCACAGAACCATAGAATGGTTTGTGTAAAGCTCATCCAGTTCCAACCCCTGCCATGGGCAGGGCCATCTTCCACTGGAGCAGGTCGCTCCAAGCTCCATCCAACCTGGCCTTGAACACTATCAGGGATGGAGCAGCCACATCTTCCCGGGGCAACCTTTTCCTGTGATGTTGACTTGCTATATTTCCTATCTTGAAGCACAAGCCTATAATAGGACACTCAGCTGGAAGGCTGCAGCTCTGAAGAGGTTAGAAAAAGGTTAGTAGTAGCTGCAAAACCTTTCTCGCAGTTTTGTTCGGAAACATACAGCTTGAGGAGCTTAGTAAATTCTGTGTTAAAACTAGTAAGTGAATTCAGAGGCTGACAATATGGCCTGTGAATTCTGGGCTGATGACTGTGAGAAAGCAGAATGTGTAAAACAAAGGGGATGGAAGCAGGCTGGGAACAAGGAGCCAGATGTGCAGCCTTCGGCTAGCCTGGGAGTTGATGAAAGCAGCCTGGTCCAGTAGCGAAGTTTGCCTGAAAACTTCACTTCTGCCCTGAAATCATCCGCCTTCATCTCTGTGCTTCTGACATTTCTTGGCTCAGTGATTTGACTCGTCAGTAGCAAAAGAGAACGTGAGAAAAAACATTTTGCAATTCATGTTGCTCCTTTGCCTTCATTCAGTGTGGCTGCTGGAAAGGGAGAGAAAGTCTTCTGCCAAATTTGAAGAAAGGGAAATGCAGCAGAGTGGGTCACGAGGTGTACTCTGGCTGTGTCTAGTATTACCAGTAATCCTCCAGGAGTTACTCTGGAATGTTTGAAGCCCCTGAATGGTTTCCTAAATGGGCCTTTTCCTCCTCAGAAGGGAGGGTGGGGAAACAGAAGTGACCTTTGAAGTGATCTTCTCAAACAAGGAGTTGCAAAAGAATGTGTTGTTGATCAGAGACACAGTTGTGCAAACAAAGGGCATCTAGTATGTGTCTTAATTCTTCTGACTTGCATTTGCCTGCTGTTAGTAAAGTTCTGTCCTGTGTCTTCAAAAGCACTGGAGAGATGTGCAACATGAAAGGAATGATCATGGGGCCACCACAGAGTCCCATCTTTGTTGTTGTTTATACCGAAGTATTATGTTAAGCTATTGGCAAAGTAATTTTCAGCTCCAAGTGAGACAAGATCAGTCACAGTGGTTTTCACAAGATTGATGTGAAGAACTAGAGTGGTGCTAATTAATCAGAGATGGGAGAGCATGTGCATGCATACTCAATTAGTGTAGCATTGCCTAAATTGGAAAGGAGCTCTGCC
The DNA here is from genome assembly GCA_017639245.1 of Myiopsitta monachus. Lineage (NCBI taxonomy): Eukaryota > Metazoa > Chordata > Aves > Psittaciformes > Psittacidae > Myiopsitta > Myiopsitta monachus. The sequence continues at coordinate 7,924,255 of CM029929.1, read as the reverse complement.
ATACAGTAATACCGTAGTAAAGCCTGAAGGGTGCAGAGATACATTCATAATGAGCTACCTCACCTCATGGCTTGAATGCTTGCATCCCAAGACACTATTGAAGTGTCTTGTAGGTGAGCCCAGGGAGATTTTTCTGTTGTAGGTACTGCAGTGCTGGGAATCGACCAAAATGCTCAAAAGGCAGCATTTCCTTTTATGTAGAAGATGTTGTGTAACTAGGCTCCTTAATTATATTTTTACTTAAACAGAAGGAGGAAGGGGTGTTTGCTACAGTAAATCATCTTTGACATAAACCATATTTAGTTACAGCTGCTTTTCACTGTTTCTTTGAAATTCAGCGACTTTTAAGAAAAACTGCAGGTTGTGATAGCTGCTACAGCACTGTAAATAATAATAAAACGATAGTTCCAGCTTTGTTCTGGTACTGCACATGGAATCTTAAAAATGAAGACTGATCTCCAACCTAAAGAAAAGTTGTAGATGGTAGGGTAGAATACTTGCTGTGCTTAGTACCTAATTCATTTCACTCTTAAACTTCATGCTTGTTTCTTCTGTAGCAGAAAGGATACTTTTTCTTGCCTATAGGTCGGATGACCTGTAAGCCATTGTGATCTGAAGTAACGGAAGATTTTTGTTAAGGCTTTGGAAATAAAGTGATTTAGTGGTATAGCAGCTTTAATTTTATCCAGATTTGTAGTTTACATCGGGCACAGCTGTTGAGTAAACCTGCAGAATGAATTAGAAATGGATTAATGAAGCTCTAAGACAAATATGTTAGAATATTTTAAACAGTTCTCAAGGAAACAGTTTTTTTGTTGTTTTTTTTTTATTTTAGTCATGTAATGGCTTTATACTCTGAGCAAAAAGTGAAACAATAGATTCAAATTCTGAATTGACAGCCGACATATAATTTTTTTCTACAGGGTTTTGAAGTATGCAAACCCATATAATTGTTTTCTGACGAGTGAAATTAGTTCACACAGTTTATGTGGGAAAGAAGCCCTCCCTAACAAATATGGTCTCTGGCAGCTGGCCCAATACCTGCTATGCTACTCCAGTGGCTACGAAACCAGAGATATTGACCCAGTTTCATTTGTAGTTATGCTGCTATAAATCTGGAGTAAGTTCATTGGTCTGATTTCACCTAAGTTACTTTTCCTCTTCCAATCTCTGTCATTTCATGTGCAATATGGTGTAGGTGAAATGTGTCTAGTATCGCTGGTATCTTAAGTCAGAAATAGGTCACTGATGTTTGAATCTCTGAGGGAAAAATACTCAGTTCAGCAGCCAGACAAGGGGAGAAGAGGGATGATAGCTTCTGATAGACTTAACTTCAAAAATCCTTAAGCTGATTGTGTGTCTTATTCAAGTTTCTGCCTTATTTCTGCTGAAACAATCCTTGAAAACACAAACTTCTGTCGCTCCTCCAGGTTTGCTGGAGGAAGCTGGGAACTAGTGGCTGGCTTACTCTTTGGGTTTCTGTCATCATCCTTTGAGCATGTGCTGCTCCTGTAGCATGGCTAACCCAGCAGGAGCTGCCTTGCAAGAAAGTGCCTTCAGGTTTACATGTCTTAATCATATTGCTGTAGTTAAATGGCTGTAGCAGATCTCTTGTAATTCGGAATATCCTTCTTTTTGCAGTTTAGCTGAAGTGTTACTACCTGCAAATTTAATTTGGCAGGAGGAAGACTGCACCTGTATGAAGGAGTGGTGGACTCCCACTGATAGACACGCTCATGCCGAGTTGCTCTGTAGCTGTTTTCTTGAAGTACAAGCTGTTGGAGCTGGCTGGGAATGAATTTATTCTTTGTTCTGCTTAGTTAGGGTGTTTGCTTTCTTTACAATTGAACCTCCTCCTGTAAGAAGTTGAGGAGGGATCAGGAATGTTTAACAAAAGAACAGGTACTTGGGAGTCTGCGTAGAACAGTGTTTGTAAGAAATAGTTATCCTTGCCTCACACTCAAGACGTACAAGGTACGCTCTTCACCTAATCAAACATTGGTGAGGCTGAGCTTGGCCCAGTCTTGGGTGGTTTAAAAAGCCTCTGCATGTAGGTAAATTCTAGTGCAGTGGAGCAAATCCTCTTGTTGACTTCCTAGGGTAGGTTGTTATTCTACAATTGCTGCTGAAATTAGCATATGTAGGAGTTTGTCTTGGTCCATTCTTTTTTGTGTTGTTTGGAATTTCATACCCTTTGGCCACGGAGCATGGCTGATCTGCCTCAGATTTACCTGCTCTACACCCTACAGAATCACGTGGAGTGACGTATATCAGCTTTTTTCTTCCCTGCAATGACTTGGCTATGCTTAAAGTCAGTGTGAGTGAAAAAATAAATACATCTCAAGTCCCTAAAATGCAATAAATAGCATCCCTGTTACAGGTACAAAATGATACTGCTGTACCTCAGTCATGCGGTTGTACAGCAGAAATGCTTCTTAGACAAAAATGTGATCTTTCACAATCTAGAATATGTTGTGTGACTTCATGGTCTAGTCAGAAAAAGCTCACATTTTTTCACTTAGACCATACTTTGTCTGTCTTTGTTTTTATGTTGTTGACTTCTGTAATCAATCCCAGTTATCTCCACATCTCTGCATCTGATTTCAAAGAATGGGATCGTGCCATACCTAAAACCATTGGCATTACCACTTAAATAAAATATGGCAGAATAGTTTAACATAATAACAATTTTTGTTCAGAATATTTTGGAAAGATAACCTGAGTTATTAACTAGCTGAACAGGGACACACATTTTGTCATTAAAGCAGCTGACTGAAGATTGAGCTAAGTCTTCTAATTATATGGACATTCAACCCTGGAAGCTATTTCTGTTCAAGCTATTGTTCTCTGATCAAGGGGAGTTTATGATAGTCATCTTTTTTTAATGAAATAGGAGATGTGAGTTGTATGAAATGTGCTACCTTAGTGTCATCTGTTATGTATTGATATTTTCATATTTCTCGGAATGAAACATCATTTAGAATAGGCCAGTGATAGGGGGGGTTTTCTTACTTTGTGTGGAAATCATGTATCTCTTGGGCTTTTTTTTGGTCACTGGTTTAATTTTAGCCTGGACGTAAGCTCTGATGTTTTCAGTGGCTTGTGTGAAATGGGGTGATGTTTTAGCCCACATTCCAAAGGAGCAGACAGTATCTATCCATGAATATAGCTCTTCAGGGAGGAAACTCTTTAGTCCTTTTAATCTGTGAGAGTGAGAATGAAAACTAGCACTTGCAAGCTGGAGCCTCAAAATAAATACAATGTGCAGTCATGGACCATTGGTCAGAGTATTTCTCGTGTCCCCATGTTCTTATCTCTCCTGCAGCAGCCGTGTCAGGGTTCTGGATGTCCTTTTTGCTGATGGATGCGCCAAAGGATGACTGTATGCCAGGCATGGGAGAACTTGGGAACAGTTCGCAAAGTTACCTCTGCTATTTCCATGCAAAACAGAGCTTGGTGTCTCTTTCCAGCTCTTTTCAGTCTTAGGGATCGAGATCATGTTCCGGACCTGTATATGAAGTCCTTGAATAGGTAAACCTCCTTATTAACCAGTAGCTCTGGGTTATCAAATCTGGACACAGATTAGATGTTGGTTGCCTGGTGGGACCAGGTCCTGAACGAGCAGTCGTGTCTGGGATTTTCTTTGTCTGTTTGCCAGCTGATGAGAAGCGTGACTTGAAAGGCACAAATTGAAATCTAAAGAGAGTCTTAATGGAAAGGCCAGGCAGATGGAGATCAGTGTGGAGACTGGTAAACGAAATAGTAAGACATACTTGTACTGTCACTCTCAGGCTGCATCTGTTGCTGGAAATAAAACGTGGGGTTATCATTATTTTACCTTGACAAGTATATATGAGCTGACAAAAAGCAATTCTCATGTCTCTAAGCATTTTAATGATAATGCATCTTCTATATCTGCATTAGGACATAACCCTACTCCTGCAACTTCATGATGCAGGCAGTGAAGACGTGAAACGATTGCATGTATTCACACCCATATTCAACACTGTGCATTTGCTGTTAATCATTGATAAATTGTATGCCAGGCCATCTGTACAGTTTAATTTCTGCCCTCTGTCTGCTTGCAAATAACATGACTATGCGTATCAAGTCATATTCCAGATACTTTATTGACAGTAACTTTTTATAACATTATACCCACAGCTGTGTTTTAGTGCTTCATCATTGGCTATATATCTAAGAAATAAATTAAACCCAGTTATTTATAACAAAATTACTCTTAAGTAAATCTGGGAAACGATTACGGTATTTTTAATAAGCAAAGGATTTGGAAAACACTAGTTTTTACTACATTTTTACAAGTGAATTTGTATCTGTTTTAGTAACTAAATTAAAAAACTAATTGCAAAGCATGTATTTATTTGATTAATGAACTTGGCTAAAATGCTGGTTCTTCAACTGTGTTCTAGGTAGGAAAGGATGAGGTTAATAATAAGATAGCAGCCTTTCATCATCTCTATAGTTTGAAAGCCTTATTAATTTTAACTTTTTTGGTGGATTTTTTTTTCTTTTGTTAGATTTTTTTCAGGGTTTTTTTTTGAGGGGTATTAGTTTTTGGAATAGAAAAGTGAAAATTATGTTGAGAAAATATCAGGAAGATATAAAGATGCAAGTATAGTCCTATTTTGTTACTAAATTGAGTGCTTTAAGTAACAGGTTATTCCTATTCATTCCTTGTAGTACAAAGTACAAATCACCTATATTAACATTTTAAACTTTCCACTGTGATGTGCAGAGCTGTGATTTGAAAATATTTTGCCCATCTGTGTAAATGATTATTTTTTTTTGCTTATGCTCTTTAGTTTGGAAAATTGTGATAGAGGAGTGTTTAATTTTGGTCAAGTGCATCAAGGATGATGTTTTAGTGCCCTGTACAAAGGTGTGTTTCAATGGAGGTGTATTGGATGTATGTATAAAGTCTCTTCCTGCACTGGCACCTTGACCTTGAGTCTCTGCTCTGCTCCCTGTCCTTATTCTCATACTGGTAAAATGGCTTCCTGCTTATCCCTGGGAAGTTCGTTGAGCTTGTCAGGGGAAAGTGGTGGGTATTTTATGAGTAAAGCGTGTAAGGATAAAACACATGCGAAGTGGAATAGTGTCCACTGAAATTGATGGATGCCTTTTCTCTTACACCGATTGAATTGGAGGCTAAGACACACTGCAGTCCTTGTGTAGGAGTTCTACACAATACAGTGTGTTTATGTACATGTATACTGACAAGCTGATTGTGAATGTGTTAAAAAAAATGGCTTTTTATATGAGCTGAGGCTTACAAAACATTTCTAATGATTAGATTTTTATTACATAAATTCTGCTTTTGATTAGTGTTTGGGTAGAAAGACTATTTTACAATTCCTTTTATAATTTTATATAGGAACAGGCGAAATCTGAAGGGATTCAGCATAGTTTGTGTATTACAGCAGCCCTGACGGCCTTTTAATCGTGTCAGTAATTAAAACCAAAGTTAACTCGGTACTTGATTGAGATGTAAGTATGTTGGTAATTTGACGTTTCCTCTCTAGAACAGTGAAGTTTTGAATGAAGTCAGCATTTCACAGTCATTCCAAGAGGTTCAGTCTTATATCCATGGGGATTTTTTAAGTTTTTATGGCTTTGTGTTTTTTTTTTTTTGTGTGTTTTTTTTTTTTTTTTTGGGGGGGTGGTGGTGTTTGTTTTTGTTTGTTTGGGTTTTTTTTCTTGGATAAAGTCATTTTGACCTGAGCATACAGGTGGCAAGATCCACATAGATCTGATTGTGTTTACTGTGCACTATGCAGTAAGCTGGATCACTTCTTAAAGCTTCTTTGGGGGGTGGCATCCTGAAGTAGGTGGATGCAAGTGGTTGCATAGTGAACTCTACAGACTGTGTTGTTGCATAGGGGTCTGGATGCCAGCATCTTCCTATTCATATGAATTCTAGGGATACTGGAAGCATTGTGTAGTCTGAGTCCCTGTGTAGGATAAGCATAGAAACTATCCAATACTTTCAAAGCCAAGAAGTCCTTGCTAATGTTTTCCCATTGCATAAACAGAGGGTTTAGCTATACACTGGCTTTACAATAGCTTATTTCCCCTTATTGCTAGGTTGAGTTGGTTTCTGTCTCAGCCCCTCTGGGGTAGGTTAAAACTGAATGCCTTACTAGGAGCTCTGAGAAGCTCCCAGTCAGCTGTTGCTCAAGGAGCCTGTATGGCTGATGAATGAATTTCTGCCCTATTGAAATTAAAAACAAGTAATTGCTACAGGGTGATGGTTCATCTTAATATAAGTAATAAATTAACAGTAAATTATATTTATACTGAAACAGGGAGGCACTGTGTATCTTTGGTGATTTACACGCACTATCTGCCAAGTTACTGAGCTAATATTAATATGTGGGAGACATCAACCTTGCTCTGCAAGATAATTTAGATTATTCCTTTTGTGAGTCCAGAGCATTCACATGAAGCTGTAGGAACAATGAAAATATTAACAAGGGACTTAAAAATGGGAATGCTTATGGGAAAGGAAAAGCCCCATATATCCCTGAATAAATCTTGTTCCTTATATGCTGATTTATTTCTTAATTCTCATTATGTTCTAGTATATTTTCTATAGTTTTCTAGCCTGCATTCATCACCATGGCTTTTGAATACTATTTGGTAGTCCATTAAGTAGCATGTTCATCAGATCATTGTAACCTGTCACTGAGGAGAGGATTAAATAGTGATATTGTATCTATTAATCTGGGAAACCATGCTTCAGTTACAGCAGACTGGAGAATGGGTGAAGAGATGAGGTTTTTTGGCATATGGCTTTGATAGAGTATTGGTAGTTTAATTAATTTGGTATTTTTTCTAATGTATTTAGAATGAAAATTGAAATTGTTTGAAAATCCACATGCAGAATTACCTATCTCTTACTAGGTAATTATCAAATATAATGTAATAGTCATATAAAGAAAAGAATGTTAGAATCTGCCTATCTATCTGAGGAGAAAAAAAATGAAAACATTATTATTTAAAAAATCCATGGAAAGAAGCTGTCAATCTCCAAGAAAGAGGTGAGGAATAGGAAAATCACAAAAACGTATTTTGATAAAGAGTACACCCACTGTAGAGGAAAACAAGGGAGAAAGTTCCATCTCCTGGTACTTAAAAAAGAAAAATTCCATCTTCCATCACCTGAGATTGGAGGGCACATGAACAAACATCAGCCATAGTTAGGATAAAATATTAAAGAAATATTTTAAACTATTCCCATGCAGCATTCACGCTTCACTGCAAGTACGTGCGCAGGGACATAGAGGGCTCTATAGTGAGGTTATATTGGCTTGCTGGAGCTAGATGGAAAAATCAGATCTTATGCAAAGCTTTTCAAACCCTAATACTGCATCCCAACAGGAGAAACAACAGTTGGGAATGGTGATTTGTAAGAGTTATATAGATTTTTAACTAAATTAATTCTTTTTTGTTTTAAACTTTTGATTACATGATTAAGAGGGAAGTTTTCCAGAGTGGTGGTGTTCTGCAATCTTTGCTTCTTTAAAATGGTAGGAAGATTTAATGAAACTAACCCGTTAAGGTAAATGTCTCCATCAAGTTATGTATTTTTCATCAATCTTTCTGTGAAAAGCAATCTTTTAAAAGCACAGAGGGGAGAAACCAGCAAAACTTGTACATTCAGCTGAGACAGCTTTGTGGCCAGAGTTTTGCAGGTGCTATTAATAAGACCATGATCGTATCAGCAGGGAGAGAGGCTGAAGTGGGTGTCTCTGAGCAGGCTATTGGCAGAGGAAAAGCAGCACTGACAGTGGCTTTTCTAGCATGTAAAGGTTACAAATTTAAAATAGGAGATTGTCCCATAGTATAGTAGGGTTAATGCTGCTTTGGTAATTAAGAATTCACTTGTAATGGAGCCCTAGACTGGAATAGGAAAGGGTGTCACACGTGGGGTCATGCTACCTGGGTTCGGTTGTACCTGCTCTGTTCCCAGCATCTTGTATCATCAGAAATACGGGAACTAAGGGTTTACCGGGAGGTGATGTGAGGGAAAGCAGAAGTAAATGTGAAATGTCCTTTGGATTAAAATACCACCATAGGGAAGATGCGGAGACTGCTTCCTGAATGCTTCTGAGTGTGAATGTTTCTCATAAATGGAATGAGATTTAGTGGGTGTGTTACGTGCCTGCTCTGCAATAGAAACAAAACTATATAATGAACAGAGCAAAGTGCAAGCTTGGAAAATGCATTCATTCAGTGTGTTGCTGTACTGTGTCTATGTCTTGACACTTGTAATTTCTTTATCTTCTGTTGTTACTGAAACAATTAGCTTACCCCCACTATTCTCTCTGGAAGTGTGGGTGATGAGCAGTTAATTATGAAATTACTTTATCACAGTTTCTTAAATGCAGTTTGTCCAATTGATTGACCAGTGACAACATTCTAATAATTACCTGTAACTCTTTCTGATTTATCTTGTTTTACAGTAAGCTACATTTAATAATAGCAACCTTGCTTTGCCTCCAGCCCTCTAGAGACTTGCTTAAGTAATAATTACTTGCAGATGCAGCTCATTTGTGCCCCGATTCACAACCATTCAGTCACAGTGAGGTCAGGCCTTTCACATTTGTGTCTTCCTTCTTTAAGCAAAGCAATATGTTGATAGAGAATACAAACACTGCAGGATCTGTGTATGAAATCTGCCAGTGGGAACAAGGGCTTTACCTGTTAACTTCTGGAGAGTCTTCCTCAAGGGATCCTTCCTGGCTCAAGGTAATAGGGACTTTGCAATTTCACAACTTGAAGTGCAGATCAGGTGGCTTAATTTCTTGGACTGATGCTTCTGTCTGCCTATTTGTTATCCCAGAAGTGTTTACATCTGCAGGCAAGGCTCCTGAATGTGATGGGACAGGAATAGTGGGATTAGGAGAGTTGAATACATTACACTTAAAGTTTCATGAAAGCAGAAGCCAGGGTAGAGAAACTCAGCTCTGCTAATGCCTCTCCCTGGAAGTAAAGGTGCTGTAGGGACAGTGCTTTCACAAGACATCAGCAAGTCCCCTGGGGAAAGAGCTGTTTCAAGTGCCTTGACTCCGGGATAAAGGAACCTTAAATCAGATTACACACGCTATTAGACACTGGTGAAGCTAACCACAAGATGCAAAATCCATTGCAAATCCAAGTTCCATTAGTTTTGCTATCCAGCATCATGTGTGCCAGGGTCTGTTCCTATGAGATGCTGAACACCTTTAATTCTGATCATTGCTGTTCTCTTCCTTCAGCCTCTCCTGGCTCTTACAGGGATATAAAGGTTTTTATACTGCATAATGGAACCCTACAGGGATATAAAGGTTTTTATACTGCATAATGGAACCCCTTCTGAGTAGGCATTAGCAAAGAGGACATGGGAAATTATCCCATGACAGGTTTCAGTGGTGAAATTTCAAAAGTGCTTTTGCCTGTGTGTGCCAAGTCAGGAAAACTCCATATATTTGCATGCATTGCCTGTGGGTAGCAATGAAGATAACTGACCACTTGGTTTTCTGGGAAAGAATGGGGCATTTTCAGGGAAAATACTGGAAAAATTAATTAGAATACTAAATGAGCAAATATTTTACTGTCATTATTTAAGCTTTCTTAGGAAAAGAGATAACTTTAATTGCCTATCAGAGAAATGGTGGAGGATTATGACAAATGAATCCGTGGGATACCAGATGAACATTTAGAAACAGGAGAAATAGTGCAAAACAAATAATATTAATAACAATGATTTGTGAATGCATATGTGTCAGAAATAGTTGAAAAAATTTCTAAAAATTAATCTTGTACATGTGTGCCATGTGCATGCAGTTTTTCTATTGAATTAGCAGGGACATCTTTCAGAATTATGAAATACAAGCTGTATTCGCCAATGCTGAGAGCTCTTCTAATTGCCAGAAGTACAGTAAATGTCCCAGTCATTCTCTGGGTTAAATCTCAGCATAATTAGCTCCTTGCACAATAGAGTGTTTAATTTGAATGGCTGCCAAGGCTCATTAAGTTAGAGAAGCAGTTCCTGAGATCTCTGTTGTTAAAATCAGGTCTCTTCTATGAGAGAATTTTCACTGGAGGTGTCACAGGGTGCTTTTTGATATTCCAATACTAATTTTAGGCAGGAAACTAAATATTTAAAGAAATACTGATGCATCTTTCTACCACATGCCAGAAGCTGGACTTCACACCTTGCTCAGAAATGCATCTGCAATCTTAACGCATCTTTCACTGAACATAAACATTGTGCAATTAGTACTGCCTTGAGCAGTGAAAGAGAATATTTTTCTAAGGAGGGGGGTATATCTTTCTTTTTTTTTTTTTGCTGGTGATAGCTGCAAAATAATTAATCTTCTTAATTTGGAGAACAGGAATCCTTACAGTGTATTATTGTGATTTATTCATGATAATGAAATCCTTTCATTTAATGTTTCACTCATCTTAAACATCAGTTTAATATGAATTCTTGACTCTGATTATCTCTGTTCTGTTTCTCTGAGTTGTTTCTCCACTGCAGATAGCTGTTTTCAATCTATGTAGCTGGTGGTGGGACTCCCAGTGCTGACTGCAGGCAGTTGTGTTCCTTGGATTACCTGGCAATTACCTGTGACTCATTCACAGGGTCACACAAATTAAAGCAATGCTAGACTGCATCGTCTTGATGGATCTGGTATTTCTGTTTCTTCAGATTGGAATACTAACAGTGCTGCTTTACGTTTCTAGACTGTTTGAATCTAGATGTCAAAGGCTCAACCAAAACTGTTTGAAAAAATCAAAAGCCAGCCAGTGTGTTGGCAGAGTTTGAAGCTAAATCTGCGTAGAATCATGTGCTGCTTTATGTCATTGGGACCTTGTCTGAGTTGCCTGTTGCTTAAGGTGTAAATTGGCTATACAAATAGAAGCTGATGTGAATGAAAAAAAACCCTCAAAACCCCAAAACTGACATGTCGATGGACTCTATTATTTTTCTCTAAGTTTGGATATTGCGTTCCTTTCTGGAGCCTGATCTTTTTGATTTATAGAAGAGGCGGTGTCTTTTCCTTTATCATGTGCTTTGTGATGGTCTCAGGGCCATTAAAAAAAACCAGTGAAAATCAGACCCCTCGAGAAAAGAAAATTACTGTGTTCATTGCTGACAGTGCTGAAGTCTGAAATTTGAGAAAGCTATATCAGATGTCTTTACATACACATCTTGTACTTCTTTGTGCTGCCTTGTGTTTCCTACCTCTTGAGATTTCACAGCGCTAGCCCAAGACTAATGGACATGGTTTCCAGATAAATTGCCTGAAACTTACAGGCAGGTTACTGTTGGGGTTCCTTCATGGTTAATGCATATGTGAGATAAATAAAAATGTTTCTGTGATCACATCTCTTCAAATGTGGCACGTTATCTGCGTGAGGTTCTCAAACGCTTCTCCATGGTAGTTAGTATGCCTGTGTAGAAAAATACCATTTTAAATCTCTTTGACGGAGTCAATTAAAACCACCCTTAATTCTGTCCCTCACACTTTGGTTTGGAGGAGGAAGAGCTGCCTCATCTGTTTATTATTCTCCCTATGATCCTTTTACTGTGGGTTTTTTAATATTACTTGCTGGCTCTGTGAGGTAAGAACCATCTCTTCCTCTGTTTGCACAGGATATAATGGGACCCTGGGCTCAGCTGGGCCTTTAACTTCTACCAGAATATCAACATAATTAGTACTAGCTTCAGACTGCAGAAGGATGTGGAGGATGAAGTATCTGTTTATTTAAGAAAAGCCTGAAGAGCTTAGATGACAAAATTTGTATGAATTATACATCGCCTCGAAGTGATACTCTGTTTTCTGCTTGTTCCAGTGCAGGTGATGGAGCTCTGGGTATCACTGTTCTTAGCGTGTGATCCCATTGCGCCACAATTGAATGTGTCTCAGCTTCATCTTTGAAAAATATTAAAATGGCTGTAGAGGTCAAAGCAGAGCTCTGTTTAGCCCAGTGTTTTATGTCTTTTGGTAACTCAGTAAGACAGGCTACTGATTAGAGAAGAGTATAAGGCGGCGGCAATGTATCTGTGGCTTGCCCTGCCAGGCAGTGATGGCGTGTGACTGAGGGGCTTCTTCAGGCGCAGCTTGTGTCTGCATAATTGTTTTTCATACTCCTCGATTGGATTTTCTCCCAAACATTTGTCCAATTGACTTTTTGTGCCATTTTAGTATTTTTGCCTTCTACAGTACCCTGTGGCAATGAGTGCATTAGGTACAAGGAGGAAGCAGTGTTTGCTGTAAACCTGCTGCTTCATAGTTCCATCTGATGCTCTGGAGCTCTTGTGCTGGCACAAAGTATGAACAGTAGCTCTCTGTTCATCTTCCCCGTGCAATTTCTGATTTTTAAAGACATGCAGGATGTTCTTCTCCACTCCAAATCAACTCTCTTCTAGGCTCAGGTTGTCGGGTTTTTTGCTTCTTTGAACAGAAGCCAACCTGTTCTCGTCCTTCATGCCTTTCCTTATTGCTTTTTTATATCCTCTCTCAGAGGAGGAAGGAGAACTGCTCCCAGAATTTGCTCCCTGGGTTTGTAAGATGGTTGCAGTGGTGTTTCACTCTTCCCTAATTCCCAGTTCCCTGGGTTTTGTTTGCCTTCAGGCTGCTATGGAGGTGACATGTAGAGAACTGCCAGCCTAAGTGATTACTCTGAAGTCTTCCTTGAATATTAACAGCTAATTTCAAGTCCATCATTGTATATGTAATTAGAGTTGATTCTGCATTGATTGTCATTGAATTTCATCTGCTATTTATTGCACAGTATTGTACAACTCTTTACAGTCATTTTTGGTGCAAGAGAGATGTCAAGATCTGCTGATCATCAGACTGGTTTATTTCTAAATTACCCACAGATGACTTTTAAACTCCTGTTTCCAGGTAAATTAAGATTTGAGCTTCTGTCTTGAGTGGAAACCCCTTCAGTGTCAACTTCTTTCCATGGAAAAACCTGCCCATTTATTATCACTGTTTGTTTCCTATTTTTAAACAGGGTTGCATCCATTTAACAAGTCATATGAGCATATTTCTTTTAACACATTAGTGCTGCCCCACCTAGGGTATGCTTATTTTAGGTAGAATTAGGTTGTATTGTTGCAAATGAATTGACGTGGGAACATGGTTGAGTTCGTTCACCTTCATACTTTCCCTACAAGGATTTGTACCACTTTAATGTGAACGGATTAGAAATTAATTGAATTTGATATCATAGGACATGAGAAACCTTTACAGGGATGAGTATATGAGGAGCTGACAGCACCATTTAATTCCAAAAGTGCAAAAAAAAAATCAATAACATTAATTTTTAAATAAATTGGGGCCTTAAGGCAACTATTTAATATATGAAGTTTCTGCTCTGAATTTATATTCTCTAGATTTGTCTGAGTCACTGAATTCAGCTAAATATTTCAGCATTTAATAAAACCCTAGCATATATTATTTTTTAAGGATCTCAGAAGCTGTCATTCAGAGATCTTTCTCTTTATCAAATAATTAAGAGCAAGGAATTTCAGCAGCCAAACGTAAAGTCAGGATAATGCTGGTCATTCTGTATTGTTGCTTTAAAACCAAACCGTATAAAAATAACCACTGACACATGGATGCTTAAAATTTTCAGCTCTTCCCGCTTACAGGCTCTAATTAAGCCAGTGAAAGCAGACTGGATCTAAAAAGGCTGGGAAGAGAAAGAAAGGTCCTCAGAGAAATCACAAAAGAAAACTGCAAGGTTTAGAAGTCTCTGAGTTGAGGAGCTGTGAAGAAGACACAGCTTTCATCCTCAGTGGGTATTTAAAGCCAAGCGTCATCTTGCTGTTTGTAGAAGTGTAAAACTGAGTTTCCTTGCCTTGGTACTGTTCTATGCACATAGTCCACTTAGCAGTCCTCAGAAGTGATGTTCAAGGCTGAGGGGCAAAGAGTGTGTGAATGCAGGAAGTTATTATCCTATGGGACTTTCCAACTCCAGTGGACATCCTGGCAAGGAAGGCCCATTTACCTGGGGAAATGATTTTGTAACAGCTTTCATTTAGCCATATTTTTAATGGTAAATGTGCTTCCAGGAGAAAATCAATGAAGGTGGGTTTGCAGGCCTTCTGCTCCACCTGTCAAATGTGGGAATAACTATTGGAAACAGCTCCTTGTGGCGAACATGTAGGTCTGGCTTCCTGCAGGCAAGTAAAAAATTGCCAGATCATGTGATAAATGGCACTTGTGCCATAAATGTCATTGTATTATATTGCAGTAGGACTTATTTTTGGTTATATTATTTTATGTTTGAGGTTTTTCCTGTTTAGGTCTGAGAAGCTGCCTGCAGCATTGCAGAGGTATGGAAACCCCAAGGTGTAGGCAGAGCTGTTCTTACCATCACATTTTTTAATGTACTGTGTGCTCTTTTGGGGATTTTTGTAGAGATGAGACAGTTTAATGTGACCAAGGGATTCGAAAAGAAAACAGAATGAGGTTTGTGGCTACTGATAGTCTACAAGAAGAATCTTGCCTTTTCCTTTTTGCTAGAGCTGTTCTTCCATTAGCCCAGTGAGACAACTGCAAAATAGAACATTGATTAGACATAAAAGGGAGAGCATGGTCCATAGTCCTGCAGCTCTGGGTGGATAAGTTTTGCCATTCCTAGTGCTAATGGCTAAATTATGACCTCAGCCCTGTCAGCCTGAGTCTGGCCCTGCTGGAATTAATAACGCAGTAAGAGCTGAGATGCATTTTGCCTTTCATCTCCACTGGATCTGGGGGCTGACAGTAGAGAGCAGGAACTGGCGGTTTGCCTCGGACTATGGAGATGGCCAAAAGTGTGAAAATTTGATCTTGTTGTTCCCTCAAAGAAACGCCTGCCACAGGCTACTGAATCTTATCACACTTGTTTTGGTTGTGAAATATTGTTTGAACTGTGATGATTACTCAGCCACTCTTTTATTTCCATTCATTTTATCTATATCCTTCCCAAAGGAGGAGGGCAGTTATTTTACGCTTGATTAAGTGTAAATAAGTAGTTGCCTGTTTCTCTTTTTTTGAGTTTCCTGGGCTTTTATTTCCTTATTTACACGCCTGCATTTGGTCTGTGCTAGAAAACTGATCTATGGAGGGTCTGGCCTCTCTTAAATATGTGAAAGCTGGATCAAAGCAGCATTCAATACATACAAGAGGTTCCTGGGTGCAAAGTAAACTAATGAAATGCTGTACATACCCTGCCAATAAAAGGTAAAATATGGTTCCTGTTTTACTAATATTAGTCTTGTAGTTTTGCAACTGGAAGTAAACTGCCAATTTTCTTGTAAATTGAGTTGTAAAGTACTTGTGCCAAAACGTCAAGGAGTTGCTTGGGAAGTTGGATGAATGCAAGCCTTCCTTTGGCCAAATTACTGGGAACCCAAGTTCAAGTGTATTATGAGGGTGAAGAATGTATCTGTTGTGTTCACTGGGTAATGTGGGCTGTGTTGGCCATGAGCCATTGAACTCCGAAAGGGATTATGTAGGGTGAAGATTTATACAGGAATTGGAGCCTGCAGAGATGTTGACAAAGAAGGTACAGCAAAAATTGGAGACCTCTTCACTGCTCTTTTCTGACACTTTTTAATCATTTTGTTTCTGGCAAAGACATTGTGGATTCTTAAGGTTGCAGACTTAGAGAAACAGAGAGAGTACCCACAGACTCTTCAGATGTAGATGTGTCCTGTAAGAACTAACTTGATATTAAAGACAAAGCTTTTTTATCTTCTTAGGGATGATCCAAGATCATATTAAAATAATAAAAAAAAATACCATTTATGAATTCCTTTAACTTTTTGTGCTCTGCTCAGTTATTCCCAAATTCGTCACAGTTGTTTTTTTGTTTGGTTGGTGTTTTTTTGTTTGGTTTGCCTCTGGAAGTCCATCAGATGACCCCCTCTTGTTCTGTCTAGATTTAGTGGATAAGCATGTTCACATCTTTCAGTAGAAGTAGTTCATTTATGTGACTATTTTGATCCTTGTTTTTTTCTTTTTTTTTTTTTTTCAACCTCTCATTTCAGTATAGTCCAGGGACTGTACAGGAATGTTAGCTTTCATTTTTAATACAAAAGTGGTAGTTTTCTGGCTTTCTGCTTTGAAATTTAACTGCAGTGCACTTTGCAGTTATGTCCTTTGATAGTCTCAAGGTAATACGCCTTCTTATTTTACTTTGATGAAAAGTCTCTATAGTTCTACAGGCATTAGACTATTGCTGTAGCTGGTGGTGGAAATTTAGCAGTGATGCTCCAACATCTAAAAATGTTCATTTCTGCTATTGAGAGTTTTTCAAAAGGAAGTAAAGACTAACAAGATGGCTTTCAGATTTTCTGTAACTAACAAAAGCTGGTATATATATAATCAAGTTATTTCGTATGTGTAATGCTACAGCTTTCCTTACCTGCACAGCCCATGGTAGATCCTTTGGGTTGTTGTGCGCTCTTGTGTGTTCCATGAATGCAACAATCCTTGCAGCAGCTTCTGCAGAAGATGACTCCTTTGTGCATTCCTTGGCTGGTGCTTTGTAATGGTGCAGTGTGGCTGTTTTTTCTTGTGAAATCACTGGGGTATTAGGTGCTTGGAGTATGTACTGATATTTCAGTACACTGATGTTTCTTGCTGTTCTGACAAAAAGATACTGCTTTTTTGTCAAGCTGCAAAGAGCAATAAATGAATAAAATTGCTGTGCATGGAGAGGAGGGTTAGTAACAATATTGTCAACACTTTAAAGAAAATATTAATGCCATTATCAATTACATCAATATTTATTTCCATTCTTCTTATGCATCTGTGGGCTTAAGACAGATGAAGGTTAAATCTGTCTAATGTAAGGTCTTGGACATATCAGAGTTTGAAATAAAGCAGCTACAGTAACTGGAGCTGACTGCATTTTTGTTGAGTATTACTGTAAGAGCAGAAAATTATGGGAACACATTTTTTTTACCTGAGAGAACATAGATTTATGTACCCTTTCAAGGTTCCTGTTTCTCTCCTTTGGTTTGGGAAGAAGCCTAGGTGACTGATGGAGATAGTTCTTTTAGATAGCTTAGGTGAGGCTAGACCCCAATTTGCTCTCTATGAAATGGGGCTGGGGCTTCCTCACTGCTTGGGCTATAAAGAAGCGTAGATTAGGTCTGTCTGTGAGCAGTTGCTACAGCACTAACATGATTGTGAATAGCTGGCACTTCAACATGACAAATGCTGTATTTGTGGGATTTGTTGTAGTAGCATTTTGGTTTTTTTCTTGAACATTTCTGTCTCTTAAATCTAAACATTATTATGCTTTTATGGTCCAAATGGATAGTTCTGTGTCCATATATGTATTTGCCTCAGACTCTTGCGTATGGTGATATGATGGGAAAATGTTGCACTGTGCCATCTTCTGAGACCAGTAGATGTGTTCTGGGTAACAGCAAGGCCAAGTCATGGGTCTTTGGTAAAAGTCCCATTTGGGACATATGAGAATAGGGTGGAACAGAGTGGTAGAGGGGAGACCCTAGGGAATGGTTCTGTCCTGGCAGGTGTGCAGAGCAAATGGTATAGAAAATCTTCTTTTTCATACTACTATAAGATACCATATTGCTGAAATATAACTTTGTAGTTTTAAAGTTATTTTTTAAGGCATTTTATTTTCTGACCTCTTTGTCAAACATTACTCTCTGCAAGCGAGTGTTAGTAAGAGAAGAGTGTTTTATATTTAATTAGCTATCTGTTACCACTATAATTACGAATTCAGAATGCAGCCCAATACAAAAGAAAGGGAATAACACTGGTCATGTTTATAACACATCACTTCCTAATTTGTGTACTTAATAGTTTAGTTTTCTGCTTGTTGAATGTTTCTAAAATGTGTCTTTATTATTAAAGAAAAGTATCAAAAGTTATCCTGTGCTATATAAGTTAGCAGTATATGCTGCCGCTTAAACTATGTCTATTAAAATTTATTGCAATGGCTTTGTTCAATTGGTTTTAGCTTTTTTTACCTAAGGTAGCACAATTTAATGTTGTTCAACCCAAAAGCAGAAGTCATAATTTGATTCAAAACCTATAAAATAGATAACATTAATTTTATATTAAAATTTGTTCATATGTAGACATTGTAGGACTTAGTTTGATAGTTCTTAATGTGTTGAGTGGCCTTATGGGTTAATGCTGGTTAGTAACTGAACAGCAGGTTGTAAGAGGGTATTTGGAAGTCAAATTTTATGTGTTCAAAAGCTATGTTACCAGTTTCCTAACAAAGGAATGTAACAGATGTTTTTGCATTCAGCCTTTTATCTTGATAGGTGACACATCATTATCAACAACTGTTGATTAAGAGCATTTAATACCCTAGGGACATGATGTTGTAGAGGTGAAGAAGCCTTAATTGGAACACACTTACATCTGTCTGTGTTTAGCATTTAAAAGCTGTTATCTGAGAATTATTAGGACTCTTCTTTTTTTTACCTCCTTTTTTGATTCTTTCAAGAAGGAGGAAAAAGCATTTGTATTCATTTGCATGAAATACCAGCACTGGAAAATATTACATAAAGTCAGCTGATCTTGGCAAGTTTGGTAAAATTAAACCTCTTATTTAATTTCCCACATCATCTCCAAGTCTTTTATATTTGCAACTTATTACAAACTTTGAAAACAATCAGAAGTTTATTGTGGTTTTTGTTCCTGTTTCTAGATGCTGAATTTAATATATTTTCTATGTCTTTCTCTTGCTTTCAGATGCATGGATGAGAGTCATCACAATTTCTCGATTTGATGCAAATAAATAATGGTCCATAGCTAATTCTGTAAATTGAACCGCAGTGCACGACCTTGCAATTTTTCAATGAAAGCCCTCAGCCTGAAAGATGTAGAATGTATTTCTAGAGCTGACTTCAATTTGGTTGAGTTTAGCTGGTTGCCATGTTGACAGAAAATCAGATACAGCAATTTGTTACAGTTTAAGTTCTGGATTCTGTGGCATTTTCATTTCTTTTTAATGGCAGGTGTCGGGTGTTGGGTTATACAGCACGGCTGAGGGGGTACTCAATGTGTTCTGAGAAGTACTATAGCTCAGGGAATTCATTAGGTTGGTTTTGATCATCTTCAGTTATTGAGGGGTGGAAAAAAGGGGCATTTTATTTTAAAAGCTTCTTTTTAAAAAGATGCTTTGTAAAATTACTGGGTTTTATGAAACATTGGTTTGCTATTACGCTGAACTCCTCATGTCTCAGTTATGTGTTTTTGCTTATATAAGGCATTTAAGAAAGCAATATATGACTTGGTTGCTGCCTATAAATTCAAATAAATCCTCAACTGAACTATTTAGGGCCAATAGGCACAGACTTTTGGGGGAAGTGGGACTTCATTACATTCCTGAATGCATTTAGGTACATTCAAACAATGTTAAAAGTTTTGTTTAAACTGACAAATGCCGAAATATCTGTGAGTCGGAGGAGCAATTAGGGCAAATAGACTGTGCAGATAAGAGATGTAAATCCCTGCAGATAGAAATAACATCCAGTTTTATGACCCCATATACTGGTGCACAACTTTCTAACCCCATGCAAATGGAAAATGATGCCGGAAGATGAGTTCTGCTGCTCTGGTGCTAGTTCCCACACACACTGGATATCGGATGTGGGAAGCTTCAAATACAGCTTGTGAGAAACCAGGCAAGCCCTGTGCTCTGCCTGGGGATTGCCTGTGTGTGCAATGCCCTGAGACTCAGTCTTAGCGATGATGTGCTGCTTGTCCCTGGATGCAGAGGGACTTTCTCAGGCAGGGGATGTTCTGAAAAGCACTAGTGCCAGAGGAGTGAGATTGTTTTTATGTGATGGATGAAAGTTCTTTAGCTGGGTGGCTTTGCTGAGATAAGTAATGGAAGATAACTAGCTCCACAGTGATGAGAGAGGGAGATGAAAGGAATTGCCTAATCTGTCGGTGGCTTTCCTCTCCTTTTCTTTTGATGCTGGAGTACAGGGTGCCTTACATGTTTAGCTCCCGAAGAAATTGGGAAACTCTCTAATAAAAGTATTGAAATATTTGTGGGTGTGATTTGAGAAGCTGTCAGGAAATAACTTTTCTTGAAGGGCAACATGCAGCTGTAGTCTGTAGTTCATAAATGTGGGTACTTGTGTCTCTCACATGTAATTCAGCATCCAAACTGAAGTGAGCCCCCTCAGCCCTATAGCCTTAGTGCCTAGCAGCCATGTCTACCACAGCAAAAGTGTGCTGTGAATAGCTGGTTTTCATTCATAAGCGTCAAGTGTGCTATAAAAGCAAATATTAAATTAATATTTATCATCATCTGATGTCTAGAGATGTCACCCTGATCTTCCTGCTGGAATAGTGCTAATGTCCCAGTTTAGGAGAGTGAATCCTGCCCAAGCTTCTTACAATAGCATGGTTTGTTGCTAATATCCCTTGCAAAATGTAGTAAGGGCTTGCTGAGGGGCCATGCAGGTGTTGTGGTTGGGGTGGCCTGGCTTCCTCTAGTCCCTACCCAGGCCCCCCCTTGAAGAGCTGTTGCACAGCTGTGTCTACTTATTTGTGCCTGTAGTTGCCAAATGTTATTCCGTTGAGGTTGATGGGGTGATTGGCATGTCAGATTCACCCAGAAATAAAATAAATCTTTCATCTTGACCTAAGGGGCTGTCAGAGTCTCTAATCAAAGGAAATTGCTTCTGCCTTGATGGAGAGGAAAGTAAAAGCTTTTGAGTCTAGCATCATCTCACAGCAAGGATTCTTTAGAAGTCCTGCTTCAGCATCCCTTAATTGTGCCTTCAGACTTTCCTCCTGAAGTGCTTACCTGGAAGAGTTAAATTAATCACCATGTTCTGGTGCTGTTTTCCTGTTGTTTTCCTTGTGCTGTGAGATGATGAGCTGACTGGACAAACTTGGCATCTTGAAATCTGCAACTGTCTCTTGGCATTTTTATATTGCTTTCAAACGTTGGTTAACTTTTAGTGCATAGTATTAAATATTACTATACCCTTGGTGTTCTAAAAATTGATAAACCCATTAAGAGAAATGCAGGGCAGGTGAGCTTTCAAATAATAGTTTCTCAGAAACTTTAAATATGTTTTATACGTACTGGGGACTGGCTTTTTTCACATGGTAAAACTGAGGACGATGTAGTTGACATCTGTTTAAATGCAAGTCTTTATTACTAATACATCTTTTGTAAGCTAAATTTTTCACATGTGCATTAAGTGTGGTTTTACTGACCCAAAGGGCAAACCTCCACTTTAGATGTTTGCACAAGAAATATACATCCTCTTCTCTTTCCATAATAGAGAAATTATGAAAAGCAGCAGTTGGAAATACAATTCTGAAATCTTCCTTTTATGTATCTCTCTGTACATTTTGTTCCCACCTGTCACACTAAAACTGTTCAACAAGTAGTAAATTAGCTGGCTCTGCTAAAAGTTATTTCTTCCTAAAAACATTGAGTGAGCTTCTTTCATAGTTAAATATGAATCTCACTAGTGGGTAAATATTGCATAGCCAAGTTCTTAAGAACATTATACTAACATCTTTGGGTTTTGTTTTTTTTTTTAATGTTTTTTCATTTCAAACTTGATTTCTTCTTTAAAGACTTAAGCTGATGTCGTGGTTTAAGTCGTAACTCACACAGTTTCCTCACTCACTCCCCCCTCTTCTTGCCCCCCTCTCCCGGAGGGAAGGGAAGAAGAATTGAAAGAATGTAGCTCCCAGGGGCTGAGATAACAACACGTCCAGTAACTAAGGTATAACACAAACCACTGCTGCTACCACCAGTAATAATAATGACAAGGGAAACAAGGGAAGAGAATACAACCTCTCACCACCCAATGACCGAGCTGTGAACTAACTCTGCCGGGTTCATGCCCCCAGTTTTTTATATCCTGGGCATGACGTGCTGTGGTATGGAATACCTCTTTAGTCAGTTTGGGTCAGGTGTCCTGTCTCTGCTTCCTCCCAGCTTTCCCTCCTCCCTGTCAGAGCATAAGACTCAGAAAGTCCTTGGTCAGACCAAACATTATTAAGCAGTAACTGAAAGCATCGGTGTTGTCAGCGCTGCTCCCAGGTCAAAAGTCAAAACCACAGCACTGCACCAGCCATCAAGAAGGAGAAAAATTACTGCCACTGCTGACCCCAGGACAGCTGAATATTCAATTAGCTTCAGTGATGTGACGTTACTGTCTTTCTCCTTATAGGTGAAGTATTTTTGGAAGATTCTTCTTCCAGCAGATTGCGTTAATATCCATTTCAGTTATCTTATTTACTAATAGTTAGAAAAGTGCTGAATTCTGTACATGGTCTTGGGTAACTGAGGAATTGAAGGGATCTGACATTCTTGTATTCTTTCAGGAAAAACACATACATTTTCTGTATGTTTTCCATACATCCTTGTATGACAGATCAAAGTTGGACAGCTGATCCCAATAATGCAAATAAGATCTTTCAGCCTTGCCTGAATCAGATTTTCAGATCAGTTTTTCAGATATACCAGCTCCTACGTTCATTGCTCATCTTTCAACACTGAACTGACTTCCCAGAATCTAAACGTCTGTTGGAAGCATCCAAGTGTGGAAGAAAAGTCTTCGTTAATGCAATCTATGTGAATCTCATCCCACAGTTCAGTCATTCACATGATCCTCCCTGTTGCTTTTCAAGGCAGATCCGTGCACTGAAGGTCTATGTAAAGCAGTGGTTGCAGTTTTGCTCCTAAATTAAATTTGCAGCTTTTCAGTTCCTGAGAAAGACAGCAGCCTGTAGCACAGGGCATGGCACAGTGGGGTGAGGCAGCTAATTTCCTCTCCCTTCCCCATCTCACATTTTGTGACACACTCTGAAGACCAGAAAGTCATGACTACTTTTAGAGTAGTCTTCCAAAGCACTGGGGAAAATGTGAGCCAAAGAAGGGAGCTCTTTAAGCTGAATATTGTACCAGTATTCCTTTTATTTTTGTAACATAAGGAGCCTTGTGTTCGTGCCTTGAAATGCAAGCTAGTAAACACTAAAGATTTATAAATTATAGCTTTCTTGGATGTGATTTTTGAGTTAATAGAACAGCAGTATTAATTTCTGTGTTCTCCATAAGCACATAGACATATTTATGCAGACTACAATCAGAGCTACATGGGATATCAACCATGCTATTTATCCTACAGAGATGGCCCTTTTCTGCCTTGTCTTTTTTACTAACACAGTTCAGCAGTGAGCACTAAGCATCGATCAGATAGCGCAAAAAGGTATCAATTATGTTTTATGAGGTTAAATGGACCATAGTGAAAAGTCTGTTGATATAGCACATATTTATTATAATTAATCTACCTAAAAATGAATGATACTGATATAAAAATAATGTTAGCAATATCAGTGTGACCTGAATACTAAACTCCTTTTGATGTCACATCATTGTATCTGCTCATCTCTGTCAGGGCAGGCAGGGATGGAATAGTTGTATGGTGTATTTGCAAGGTCTGATGAGGATCTTTGTATTGATGTGGTTATTCATTAGAAAACTCAGCAGGAACTGCCCCAAATTTTTGTAGCAATGGTTCTGTAAATTCTACAACATTCCTATCCTCAAGATAATATGCAAAGAAAGCTCATCATGAAATGTGCCAGATAATTTCATTGCTCTGGTAAGAGATGCTAATTCAGTAAGGGTTCTGATGCTTTGAATTGGTTTAATTTTTCATCCAACAGCTTCAAGTAACACTACAATTCCAAGTTTCTTGGGTATAGAGGTAGCTTAATTTTAAAATATGTTGAATTATTCTCCCTTTCACTCTTTTCAATCAGATTTATAGGTGATAGGAGTGTCTGGAAATAAGACACGTTTGCCAAATTCCAGGTTCTTCCTGACCTGTAAGTCACACTAATGGTCACCAGGAACTGTGCACTTAGCAGAAGAGTAAGCTAATTTGATTTCATATCCCATAAAAATGCAAACCAAGCATAGCTATAATGCTAATAATGCAAAGTGTAACAGTACAATACTATCGTATTACACTAACCCTTTGACCCAGTGACATTTAAATCTTAAGTATTTAGGTATTAAGGTTCTTCGGGAGGTTTCCTTCAGTATTGGAAGGCAATGTGTTCAGGAGATGAATGTGGGAATGTTTCCATCTTAGTGAGGAGAAACATTTACTGCAGAGTTTCATGCTGCTTCTGACTGCCTGATTATATTTGTGTTGATACTGTTGCACAACCATGAAAGTAAATGTTTAATTTTGTTGGCTTCTTTGGTTTTTTTTTCACCGATATTTGTCCATAAAACAAACTGACGCTTTATAGATTTTTTTAATTAAAATTTAATCACAGATTCACATTGCAGAGATTGTCATCTTTTAGCATTAGTTCTTCCTTATAAAATTGTAACCACAAATTTCACATAAGGACCAAACAATTAATTTCAGATTACAGATTTTTGTCATTCTGATTGACTTGAATATACTAAAAAACAGTGAGATTTGAAGGCATTTTGGTGTTATTTTCTCTTAGAACATGCACAGAACAATAAAGACAATTTTCATTCTTTTGTTCATATCCTTAACATTAAATCAAGACTGAAAGCTTTAAAGGCTGAGATGGGGAAAGCATAAGAAAGAATAAAGGATAGCTCACTGTATATAGAACGAACCTGTTGCTTGTAGCCAAGCGATCTGGACCCCAGGTGGACTCTGTAACAATAAGTAAGAGAACTCTTCAGTTAATGTTTAGGAAAGCCAGTTAGAACCAGCTAAGGAGCTGGCAAACGGACAAGAAGTCTGGCCAAATCCAAAGTTCAGCTAAAGGACAAAGTGATGAAGAGGAAGATGATGAAGAAGTGACCACCAGGGGTCCCAAAGACCACTGCCACATTATTGTACGCACGCTGGAGGAATTTTTTAGAGATATGATACAATGCATACGTAACTTCATGAATATGCATGTAATGTAATGAGTGTGTATATTTAATAATTATATAATCACAGCTTGTTTGGCACTCAAGCGGGACATGCTTGGAGGAGCTATCCCCCATGTCTCCCGACGCTGCAATAAGGAATACCTGCTGGTCAACTTAAACTTTGTTGGCGAGTTCTTAGAATTTTTCTATGAACAAGACAAATAAGCACTTGTAATCATTATTTTTTTCTATTTAACAAATCATCAGAGATTTGTAAAGCTCTGAATCATTACAGAGTTTTGCAGAGCATACAGTCAGAATGACTTCTGCAATGCAGAACATAATGGAGATTCTTTAGCAAGATGCATTAAGATTTGGGAGTCCCACACTGATCTGATTTTTCTTAGAATTATGTATACCTAAGGTCTCAGTGGCTTTATCACTTATTCAATAAACACTGTTTATTAGCATTGTTTTTTCAGTGACTCTGCCTCTGTATACTGTTACAGTTTCTCTTGCTTAAGTTTTTCTTAGTATCTGCGTAATCACCTTGATAAAAGGCATCTTTAGCACCTTTGGTCCCCATCAGCATGTAGCAAAAGGGCTTCCTGGGGGCTCAGGGTGTGAATGCACAAGGAAACACCCAGGTAAAGTCATCTGCTCTATGGTTGTATTACATTTACAGCCCTTACAGTATCCGTGAGGTGTGTTTAGGAACCAGTGACATGTTTGCTTTGCACTTGGCCTCTGAAAAGCTGATGTTTTCCAAGTTCACACCCTCCCTCACCTTTTGTTAGCATTTTGTGCCTGAGATTTACCAAATGGGGGACCACTGACCCATTGCTGCCTGTGTGTTCTTCCCTTTCCTGCCCTGTTCCCTAAAGCAAGTCTCTGTCAGTGCCATAGCTAATTTGGACACATATTGCAGAGTAATTGCCCACTTAAAGCACTGCTCCTGCTTTGTTTGATGCTTTGGCTGATGCCTGGTGAACACAGTTTCTTTTGGAGACTTAATAAATGAGTAAACAAATGTAAAACCCTTGGAGCATACTGGGAAGGGCACACTGCAGCTTTTAACCAACACCTGTGTGTTATTCCCTGCTGAATGTATTGCTGGAATGGAACGTGTGCAAAAAATTGACTCTCCTAATAGTCTGATAATAAGCAGACTCTTAAGAGGCAGCTTATTCATATAGTGTAATAAGTTAATCTTGTTAGCGTGAGTTTTATCTAGCTTCATAATTACTGAATTTGGTAATTTCCTCTTGGATGCTCCTCTTCCTCCTGTTTTGTATGTGCTCTGCATTAACTTTCCCTCTGCTTAAGCTAGAGCTAGAAGATGCTAAACAGTTGCAGCCCCTTTCTGCACAAATCAGAGCTGCAGAAGTCTTGAGGGGGAGTTCATGGCTCTAGTCCTGAAATGGGCTGTGCCCTGTCACCTTTTAATGATGTACAAGACAATTAATCTTTTGCTGTATAGCAGTGTCTGATCTTTACACTGAATTCATAATGATGAGCTGGGGCTGCCCTAGGATCCTGCGTGCAGAGAGCAGCCGTGGTGTTCCTCTGGAGCAAGGAGCTCAGCCTGGCACAGAGGTTTGGTGCCTTCCCTTCTGCTGGGGCTGCAGCCGCTTTCAAACCCCAATCTTTGACTTTTTCCCTTTTCCCTTTTAAAGCTTAAGTAAAAAGCAGCAACGAAATTTTATTGAAAGCATTACCCTTCTTTGCATCACTACAGTAGAAAATAACATCCAAGAAGGTTGGACCAGGCAGGCAGGCCATGATTGCAATGCATGGCTTTTCATCTTCATTTCAAAAAGCTGGATGGATCCATTACAGTGTGTATTTTAATTTTATCAAGAGTGCTAGTCGCAATTAAAGAGCCACTGAAGGTGGGAGCTGACACCTGAGAATGTCAAGATTATAGCTTGCTGCAGTGAAACTGTAGATATTTGAAATGAGTGTAAATAAAAACTTGTTCTTGGTGGACCTCTTTCAAGCTAGGATGTTTGATTCCTCCCTGGGGAACTCATTATCTCTTGAGTGTGCTCATCTTTCCATGGGCTTTTTTTTTACATTGAGGCTGTATCTTGAGCTGTTTGCGGCTGCCTTGCAGTGCTCAACTAGTGTGAAGGGTTGTTTTTACAGTGTGCTGTACACAATTTTGGCAGCATCTCTTCCTACTCCTGATAATCTGATGGGAACCTGTGACTGTGATAGTCTTCAGAAGGCAGTGAAGAGCGAGCTCCCAGCTGGGATCTATAATAACTGTTGTCGGGAGCATCGCAGCAGAGGGAAGCAGATTGTTTGTTTGTATCTTTGTTTCTGTGTGGAAGGGCACTGCAGTGAAAGCCTTTTTCAATCTCATCATTTCCTTCTTTAATTTTTCCCCAGCATTTAAAATGGGCAAACGGAAATGAGCAAAAGATGGCTGCCTGCCCTCCGGGGTGTTGTGCTAATGTCCCTCTTTGGGCTACTGCAGCTATAGAGGAGTTTTGTTTGGGAAGATAATTGGTGTTTTCAGTTGTGGTTACATCTGCAATAGTGAGGACCTGTAATATCTGTTCAATCCCTGGGCTCCCTCACACAGCCTTCTCCTTGGAGAAGGCTTTTGTGTGATGAGCAGCAATAATGTCATTGAGCAGATAATCTACACTTTCCACCACCCCCCTTTCTCAAAGCAAAACAGCAGTAGCAGTGTGTCATCTGCATTTCTTTTAAAAGACAAAACAATGATCGTGAGCAAACACAGCAGAAAAGGAGAGGCTGCCTGTGCTTGTTTTTTATTGTCCTTGTTTCCAAAGAGCAAGAGAATTTCCTGATGATTGGTTCGAGAACCTGGAGAATTGTGCTGGAATCCTGATTAACACGCAAGTCTTTCAAGCCACTCCAGTGCTTTCAGTGTGAAAGGAATTGGGATTTACAAGAGAAAAAAAAAATCATTGTCTAAATAGCAATGTGAAATATCTTATTTTTGCTGCTTTCATGATTAAGGTGAGTGCTTGAGCCTTGTGGTCTTCGTTTCATAGTTCACTCTGAGCTTTGAAAAAAGAACACCAGAGGCATTATCTCCTTCTCAAATTTTGGTAATGGAAGAAGTGGTTTTAATTCTGGAATTCTCAGATTGTTTTTAGGTAGAAGGAAGTTAATTTTCCCGCAAGAAAACTGAACCTACTGGGAGCCCATTAGGAAATGCATAGAATGACAGTGTCAGTACTTTGATTTAGCATTATATACCTTAACATCTGCATCTTGGGGAGCAATAGAGCAAATCTTATGCAATGACATTGAACTGCAGCCAGTTCTGTTTGCATTTACTGCCCCCAGCTGAATAGCAAAAAATAATTGCAACCAGTTCCTGAATTAATGTTCCTGTGCCTCCGTGGATTAGAAAATATGTGGGAAAATAAAATACAGTAAACTGCTCATCTACTAGAGTTAATTCTAATAAATCCAGACGATAAGAAGCAAAGTCAAGTTAGGGTAAAAATTTTTAATAAGTATTTCTGTTCAGTAAATCAGGTGATGCATTCAGATGTTGGTGATTTAACTACGCATCATCACGCTGACAAGTATGCATGATATTGGACAGAACGTATTAAAATCCTTTATTTTTATATCATTAAGGACAGGTAACTTGGGTACAAGAGTTCTTACAGAGCTGAGTTAATTTCCACTAAGGATGAGTGCTGCTGAATTGTTTTGAAGGAGATGCATACCCAGCTGAGAGGCATGATGTAAAACTGCTCTCTCCTGTTCTGAGGCTCTTGTCTTGCTGGTTCTCTGGAATTTGAGGTCCAGTGCTTCAGATTCAGAGTTTGGTGATCACAAGTTAGGTGTAAAAGTCAATATCTTGTAAATGCAGCAGTGTTGTTGCGTGAGTCTGGACTTTAATTGCAACTACCCTCAAGTCCTGTGAAACTCTCAAGTCTCAGGGGAAGTCTGGGTATCCTCCTGTGGTGGTTGTGCAGAAGAGTGGTAGTGTTGTATTAAAACTTGGGAATATGATTCATGGATTACTTACTTTTTTCTCCTCTTCCCATTTTATGAATCCTTGGTATAATATGAAATTTCAGATCAGAAGAGAACCCTGTGGCATTACTTTCTTCCTTGCTAACACACCAAAAGAATTTTAATACATTTTACAATGTATTTCTAGGTCACAAACCAATTTACACATAATTACTGAAAAGAATTGTCTTTTGAAATGCGCACTATGCGCAGGACTAAGCAGTAATGCAGGAGCCCTTCATTTGTGTTTGTGATTCATACTCCTGTAATTGTCCCATAATGAAATTTAAACCTTTAAGTATCTATTTCTTCCTGTCCTTTTAATCTTTGCAAATAAGTGTGACGTTCTGACAATGAACGTACAGACTCAGTTAAATATTTTAAAGCTCATGGTTAGATCACTATTTCTTGGCCCCGTGTGGTGTGCGTAGGATGTCATAGATACTTGGTCTCTTTGAAACTCAGCAATTTGAGTGATGTGGACTTTAAAGGTGTGTTCAGAAAAATCATCTAATTAGGTGTGCTGGCTGACAGTGGTTGAGATCTAGGTCAAGGCATTAGTTAATGCTTAGTGGGCTTACTGCAGCTGTTGAAACAATATGAATTTGGTTGGTGGAGACATACCAAGTAGGACTCGCATCTCCTTATTATGCTTCAGGAACTGTGTCTTTCAAGAAGCCTCCTGCCCTGCAGTGGCTCAGATCATTGCATTGCTATGTCATGCTGAATAATTCGCAGCATTTAGCACTTAAATTGGCTCATTGCAGACAATCCAATTAGAATAAAGTCTGTTATCATTTTGGAACCTTGGGATGAAATAGTGTTTAAGCAGTGAGTGTGCTGTACAGCTGCCTGTGCTTCCTCTAGCTATCCCCTGGTCTTGCAGGTCTCCTGTGCTGTGCTGAAAAGGTGCCTGCTGCATGCAGAGGGAAGCTCCTGCTCAGCCCTTGGTTGCATGCCGTGTTTTCATCTGAAGATGCGTGACACACAGTCTCGAGGGACATGAGGTGCTTCATCTTTTTGTCTCTTCATATGTAAAACTTTCTAAGCATTTTTCTTTTTGTGGAGGCAGTACAAGTTCAAGTAGCTGGCGCTATGGTGTGAGCAGTGCAGCTGGTGAAGGCTGGTGTGGCTCTGCGTGCTTGGGCTAAGCTGGGCTGTTTCCCACCCTAGGCTCAGGAAGCTATGCGTTCTGCTGTGAATTTTGCCGTTGACCTTTTGCTCTGACTTTGAAAGTCAACAGGGACTAGGCTTGAACAAGATGAGGTTTGGTGTGTGGGGAAATTTACAAACCAACTGAATGATTTGGGTATTGAAATCCCATGGACTAGAAGGAAATGGCAGCTGAGCTACAGGAGTGCACTTGAAATCCCAACTAGAAGCCATCCCTGGCAGTGTTCAAGGCCAGGTTGGACGGCGCTTTGAGCAGCCTGCTCTAGTATGAGGTGTCCCTGCCTGTGACAGGGGTTGGAACTGGGTGAGCTTTAAGGTCCCTTCCAGCCCAGACCATTCTGTAATTCTGTGTGTCTGTGCTGGCCCTTTAGCTTTTCCCTGCTTTAGGATATGCTTTTTGGGTTGTATTTATTGGTAACAAATTGAGTATGAATGCTTTTTTCCCCTTCTCCATCAGCTTATACACAGCAGCATGCATCCCTCTTGTGCCAGTTTTTGAGTTATGCAATAAACTGATTTGGGACCTGTCCCAGGTTAAAAATAACTCTTTTCTTCATCAGATTTTGGCAGATGACGTAGCTTACACATTCATGTGTTTTGGCTTGTATTCAGTAGAACAGTTTGTAGTAAGGTAGATGAAAAACCATGTATGAGCGAGTGCCTATGTTGAAGTGTATAACACGAGAGAATAATACGTGAATATTACATTATAATACTAATATTGAATCCTAATGCTCATATAAGTCTCTTGGCACTCAGGATGTTTTAGCAAGAGGAGATAAGGGCCAAATCCATTAGCGCTGGTGAGATGTGGATCTGTTTACCTTTGGATTTCATAAAGCCAGGCGCTTGCATCCCAAGCAGCCATTGCACTGGGTTAAATACTGCTGAGAGACGCAGGGGCATGAAGAGCTCATAGCAAAATGGAGAAGGGAGTTTGGCAATGAGAGTGTTCAAGTGGGGAGATCAGGTGTGTATTGTGTGTATCATTACCTTCTTGAAAAGTTTTTATTTACATACCTTAGATCTGTGTACCTAAACATACATGCAGATAACAACATTTTTCTCAGCCCTGAGCAATGTAGACTGGGATAGATTTTTGTGGTTCTTTGCCTTAAGTGTTTTTGCCTCATATAAGTGTTTGCCTTATTCCTCAGTGACATTAAAGAAACTGTCCATAGAATAACAGTAAGCATGTTAATCTTCCTATTCAAGAAGGCACAGTATTTGGCATGAAATAGCTACGTATTACCAAAACCACTCTGGTAATAAAATCCTTTTTCTATATATATATTAAAAAAAAAGCCAAGTGTAAGTCTTTATTGCACACCACTTGCACACTTTGACATATTGAAAGTTAGTATTTTAATATACTAATTTAAAAGATGCCAAGTCTACATGTTAGAGTATCCTGGAATCTTGTCATTTAGGCAGCTCAGGATTTGTGGATGGAGATAGCTGTTAAATACGGGCAGACTAATTTTGCTGCAGAAGTTAGACTAGTTTTCTTGCCCACTCTCATGGTATATGTGGTACCTGACATGAAGTGCTTAAGTTTTTAAATACCTAAGTGTAAGCTGAAGCATGCCTTCTATCCTCTGGTCTATCAGTTGCAAACGAGTGTTCCATTACATGCAACAGCTTTTTTTTTTCATCAGGAAGGTTTTAAAATACAATTACCTTAGAGTCACAGTGTTATGGTTCACCTGAGCCAATTCAAACTTGTGCCAACCCTGGAAAGCTCAGTTCTGTCCTCTGCTCCAGCCACATGTGGCTGCCTCTCCCTGCGCTCTGGTGACAACACTCATCCCCTTGTACTCTCTTTAGGAGGAATTCACCTTAGGAAGAGAAAGGAGTAGTTTCAGGCCTCTGTGGGATCAGCCCAGCAGCCAGAGCAATGGTGAGGGATGGTAGGTAACATAGAGAGAGGAAGGTCAAGTCCTTTGAGCAGCAGTCCCTGGTTAGGATGGCTCAGCCATATGGCTGGGTTTCATCCTTATGTACTGCTGCCCGTCCTGTCATGGTATTTTGTAGTTGCTGGTGTTTTGTCACTGCTAGGAACATTGTGGAGTTGAAAGAAAGCAGAGTTTTTACAGTGTAAATGCCTGCTTTGTGTTTGAGTCTGAACAGTGCGTTGAGAGGAGTGTGTAGGACCAAGGAGTAACATTTCTGTAGCACAGCCTTTTCTTCTCTACTGACTGCAGCACAGCTCTAGGAAAGGTTGTAAAAGGATTGTCAGATTGAATGAATCCCTGGTTGGAAAGCGAGCTTATCACCTACTGCTTTCTTCTCTGCTCACCACTGTGCTAGCCAAGCAGAATTGGTTTGATGCGGTACCCACTACATCATGTGTAAGCTGGGGGATGCAGGAGTCTTCTGCTGAGGTGGTATTGTGTGGTTGCTTTAACAAACCTGTTGGTGAGAACTGGGGGAAAACACTACATGTTGCCTGGGAATACAGTGCTGTAAAAATGCAGGAAAGAAGTGAAGTTTATGCCGATTATAAAGCCTCTTTGTTTATTCAGTGGTGATTACCTTCAGAGCAGTGTTTGGGCTTTGTTGTTAATTTGTACATTCAGAGTCTGTCATAGAATAGCCAATTAAAGAAAACATACATAATGAACACTTGCTTTTAACCATCCTAAAAATAAAGGTTTAGGTTAGAAGTGTTATCTCAACTTTAACTTCACAGTACCATAAGCTATGATAATGTGGTAATAGCAAGAGTTGATGCAGCACGTAATGAATCTGGACTTGAATATAAACTTTGTTATCCAGTGTATGGTTTCAGCTTGAGCCTGTCTCTTGTTGTTATAAGAGTAGCATTTGCATAATTAAATAAATGATTCTAAAACTGTCTGCTCCTGTGTGGCTGTGAAATACAACGCTTCTTCCTGTCAGTGTTCAGGCTCATACTCATGGATTATTGGAAAATGCATCACAGAAAATTAACATCAAACCTTTGGTCTTGATGAAATATACAGTAAGCAGCGGATTTACTGAACCAGCAGCCTGGC
Source organism: Myiopsitta monachus (assembly GCA_017639245.1). Classification (NCBI taxonomy): domain Eukaryota; kingdom Metazoa; phylum Chordata; class Aves; order Psittaciformes; family Psittacidae; genus Myiopsitta; species Myiopsitta monachus. The sequence goes on along the minus strand of CM029929.1, from coordinate 7,891,154 downwards.
TTTTGTTTCTCATCTCACTTGATCTATCAGCAATTCTTCATTGAAGAGAAGAATTGAAAAGGGTATTTTGAGGGCATTTTCACACTGGCTAAAATAAAAAATAGCCCTGTGCAGTGGTAAGGAAATCTGAAGGCATTAGGTATTCTTGAAAGGTGGGAGAGATAAGTTGATGTTCCTGTTCTTTATTTACTTTCAGTATTTCATGAAGCAGATTGCACTAAGACTCATTGCAGTGTGCTAGCATCAAAACGCGTTTCAGGGATGTAGCTTCCACTCTCTCCCTGTTGGTGGGGAATTTTATTATTATTTAGTTTCATCCTGTGTCTTTTGTTACCAAGGGCTACATTTTCTGGTTTTAATTGGAAAAATCAGTGCAACCCATGCGCTGGTGTGTTCTCATTGCCATGCCCCAGGAGAAGATCGACCTGCTATAGCTGTGCTCCAGAAAAGAGGTCTTTAGTTTGGAATATACACCTATAATCATTTTAGTTCTGGAAGGCACCAGTTCAATCCCTTGTTTTGGCCAAAGCAGCATTAGAAGCAAAATGGTATAATAGCATATATTTCCAGTTTCTTTTTGTTGCAGTGGTGACTGTGTTCTGTTGCAGCAAGGTGTTATCCCAGGGCCTTCACCTTCAACACATGCTTCTCACTTGAGAGGTCCTTTGCATTTTCTCCTAGAACTGGTGGAGAGAGCTGTGCTCAGTAGCTTTAATTGCTAACGAAGCTGGCAAAGCAGAGGGCATGGTGCCTAGGAGCAGCCATTTGACTAAGAAGGGAGAGCGTGTGTGACCCAGCACCCTTTTGAAATATAATGGAAGACTTTACCACTTTGGGATGCCTGTAAGGCTGGGAAGGAGACCAGGATTAAATGAATAAATGAATAAACAAATTCATGCTGAATTTCACAAATTAATTTTTCTAATGGTTCAAGGACAGCCACTCAGGGCATTGAAAACAGGTAAATAACTGGCCAGTAAAGGAATGTCAGTGGCAATGCCATTGAAATGTCCTTATGTCCTTATCCAGCACCCACTAAAGCCCATGGGAGAGGTTCAGCAGGATATGCAGCAGGGGCTTGTGTTACTTGTGAATTGTTACACAGGCATTGGCACTTCCCAGGGAGGAAAAAAAAAAAAAGAGAAAACAATATTGCTAAAATGCCGAATGTTTCCAAGCTTTGAGTTTCTGTAAAGGTGTCAACTGTACCATGATATTTTCCAGACATAATAGAATGTCATATTTCTACCAAAAAACTATGATTGATTGCCACTATAATGAAAGCCAGTGTACACCAATGTACACATTTGAAACTATTTCTGCCTTTGTGTTTCCTGTTTAACCTGACATTTTTGATTGCTTTATCAAGGTGCCTAAACATGTCAAATGTTTATAGTGCGTAAAGAGCTTTTTTACTTCCTTCCTTTCTTTCTTTTTTAAAATAGCACTAATCCTGCTTGAAACTGCAGTTTCTTGAAGCTTCTTTTCCTTTCTTGGGCATTTTTTTCTGTTAAGAAAAAGAATCTCAAATACTGCTATGCGGCTTGTGAAGCGAGGATGACTGATTTATAACAGTAGGACCAGTCCTCTTTTTTAATCCATTGACTGAATTCAGCTTGTTCATCCTAAATTTATTTCCCAAGACACAGAGCAAACATTTAGTTGAAAAGTCAGGAGCTTATTTCATTTCCATATGTTTTTAATTGTCATGTTCCTCTGAGAAAAGACCATTAACTGAACTAAATTACAGTTTGGATGTGAATTTTTCAGCATGGATCTCTGCCCAAAAGGTGATAAATTAGATGATAAACTGTCTTTGATAGTGACCTGAGAGATTAACACAAAACTATTTTGAAAACAGAAGGGAAGATTTGTTAGCCAGTCTGTGACTGTCAGGTTTGGGCATCATAAATTCCTGCAGTACTTGCCTTATTCGAAGTGAATGATGATAAATAGGGAAATTTCAAGCAAAGTTAACCTTTTGTCATCCACATAAATCTTGGAATTAAATTTGAGCAGCAGTAATGTTGAAATTATAAGAAAACAAAAAACCTTCTGTAGACTACTGTTTGCTGGTTAGATCTTTGGTACCTTTGGTGCAGGAGCACATAGACTGGTGGGAATCTGTAAAGAGTATGATAGCTGGAATCTGGAGGGAGCTTTGAGTTACAAATAAAGCAATAGCAAAATACAACTGAAAAATTAAATATCAACTCCTCTGTGACTTTGGTTCTTGTGTTGTAATTTTATGCAACAACACGAGTAACAGAGAGGTATATTTTTTCTTCACCACTTTTATCAGCCCTCAAGTTAAATGAGAAATGTTTAGAGTGTTTTGTGCAGCTGGGTTTGGTACATTAAATGCACAGACATGCTGACTGTTTTGACTTGCAAAAGGAGAAGATACGCATTCCTGTAATTTTAGCTGCTTTGTGGTCATTAGGAAAATGTCACCATTTTCATGCTTACATCTGCTACTTGATGATGACCTTTGGTGAATGCTCCCGGTGCCTCTCAGCCCATTAATGCATGCAGCTGTGTTATGCAGTGCTTTACTGCAGTGCAGCCCAGGCATGGTCCATCATCTTGGTGATGGTGGTGATAGAAAGCCTAAATGTGGTCAGTGTAGGACTCCTAATTCCTACTTGTGTTAACCATGCTTTAAGAGGTGCTTGCTTACAAGGTTTCTGTAGCTGGATCTTGCTTCCAAACTGGGAAGAAACTAATTTTTGAAGGATGCTCGTTAAACATTTTTCCCTTTAGAGAAAATATCTCTTCCTTCAAGGGATTTGAAGAGAGTCTGGGCATTACATTGGAGTTGGTAATCTTTGCAGCTGCCTTTTTCAGCAAGCCTCTAGGGAAAAAGGGATGAAGCAAGTGTCTGGGAAGCCAGGAGACAGAGTATTTCTTCAGACAAGTTGAGAAATAATCAGGGGCTACAGGAGGCTTCTCGGGATGAGAATGAAAAGGAACAGATGGATTCTGGAGATTACCCAGTGGGATTTAGTGACCACATCAACATGTAAAGTGGGGGAAGGATACTTCAGTTTAAGAAGTGCTCTGATGGCTTTTATTTTAAGGCATCCCTAAAACTGGTGACAAGGCTGGTGCTGTGTGATCCTTGGGTTCTGCCAATAGTTTACGATGTTTTGTCTAGATTTGATCAGTCTTAAATGTGGCAGTAATAAGGAGAGGGGCTGTTGGAGAGGAAATAGTACATCTTACTGTAAGTGAAAACATTGGACTTGACATTATCATGGGGCAGCTGGGAACTCATATCTGTTGAATTAAAGAATTCTCTTTTGTTTCCTCCTGGGACACTGGTGAGATTAAAGGTATGCGACTTCCTTCAAAATCCCTCTTTTCTGGGTATATGTTGTTAAAATCCCTGCCTTTGTATTTTGGTGTCTTGGTCAGCTGTGAGAACAGCAGGTCTGGAGCAGTGCCCTTCTCAACAGACAGGTTAATTCAAGTTCAATGCCACCTTATCTGCCCAGAAAGCCAACCGTATGCTGGGCTGCATCAAAAGCAGCGTGACCAGCAGGTTGAGGGAGGTGATCCTGCCCCTCTACTCTGCTCTTGTGAGACCTCTCTTGGAGTATTGTGTGCAGTTCTGGTGTCCTCAACATAAAAAGGGCATGGAACTGCTGGAACAAGTCCAGAGGAGGGTCACGAGGATGATGAGGGGACTGGAGCACCTCCCATATGAAGATAGGCTGAGAAAGTTGTGTCTGTTCAGCCTGGAGAAGAGAAGGCTGCGTGGAGACCTCATAGCAGCCTTCCAGTATCTGAAGGGGGCCTATAGGGATGCTGGGGAGGGACTCTTCATGAGGGACTGTAGTGGTAGGACAAGGGGTAACGGGTTCAAACTTCAACAGGGGAAGTTTAGATTGGAGATAAGGAGGAAGTTCTATCCTGTTAGTGTGGTGAGGCACTGGAATGGGTTGCCCAGGGAAGTTGTGAATGTTCCATCACTGGGGGTGTTCAAGGCTGGGTTGGACAGAGCGTTGGGTGGCATGGTTTAGTGTGAGGTGTCCCTGGGCATGGCAGGGGAGTTGGAACTAGATGATCTTAAGGTCCTTTCCAACCCCGATTATTCTATGATTCTGTAAAATGAAGGAAAGAGATCAGTTTTCCCATACTTGAATAGAGCAGAATTTTAGTGCTTTCTTCTGTGAGGAACTCTTTTTAATGACATAGTTTGGTTCTTTCTTTTTCTCTGAAAATAAGTAGTTAAATTTGCCTCTGCAGCAGAAGGCTGATAAAAAAGCAGCAACCAGCCAGATTATTTCTGTTCTCCCAAGAAGAGTTGAAAATGCTGAATTTTAAGGTAGATTTTTTTCTTTTAAAGTTTGAGCTGTAATATATAGCTGTACCTATCAAACATTGAGCAGCACTATTTTTGGTCTGTCAGCCAAGACATGAAGGATATGGGGAGACTTTTATACCTTTATAGACATTTAAAGACATTTATACATTTATTCCCTGCTCTTCTAATGACCCTATTCAATACAGTTGTGGGATTCCTACATTTTTCTCTACCTATTTTTAGAGATGGTTGTTCTTTTGTTTCTTGTTGCTTGGCAAAGCCCCTTGAATGAAGAAAATCTCTGCAGAAAAATGATTACATAGAAGCAAGTGCTTACAGGGTGCTAAGAAATTATTTGAAATGCTTGCAAAATAGTTTGAATTGATTGGCTGGATTGTTAAGTTACTCTAAAAGCATAGCAAAGAGCAAATGTGAATAAAATGGGAAACACTGCTCTCAAAAAGCAGATAGCACTGATGTCCATTCTGCTCAAAATGGCCTGTAACAGTCTTGTAGCTCTTTGTATAAATCACACTCCCGTCAGCTCTGTGAAGGCTTTCAGTGGAGCTTTTGAATCTTAAACAGGCAAAGCAGTCATATCAGATGTAGACTTTTTTTCTTTCTCCTCCATAGGGCACATAACAGTAAGCAGATGTAGTAGCAGTGGCTGAACAGACAATAGTAATCCCTACTGCCTATGTCACTGCTGTTGATCTGTTTTATTATCTAGCTCATTCTTGTACTTTCTGCAGCTCTAATGACCCATCTCCTGTGTTGCTGAATGTCATTTTTAATCTGCAAGAGCCTCCTTTTGGGTTTTCTGCATGTATTTCCACTTTCAGCTTTGAAAATGTCACATAATAAATACAATTCATAAAAATAATGAGTTACAGCTCCTCTTGAGACCATAGCTGGATTTAGTGCTGAATGTGTTTATCAGGTTGACTTTTGTAGTGCTGTCGGCCAAACTTTTGTACGATTGTAATGTAGGACCAATGGGAGGTTTAGATTTGAGGCTGAAATCCCACCTTGACACTTATCTTGCAAGTATCCATTTGTAGCTGCATTTTGAAAAGCTTCTGTGTAATAATTGGTCTGGGACAAATCCAGTTCGTCATATGGCTGACAACTACATGCAGGAATTGACTTTTGTGACACTAGTGGCTTTGATTGAGTGAGCATCCCTCTTCCAAGCTTCCTTGTGTATTTATTAGCAGTTCTTAAACCCATTGCAATTACAGATTAAACGCAAAGCTTTTTGTCTATATGAACCGCTGGTGCTACTAAGAATCTTTCAGGCAATGTAATGAAAGGAAAAGGAATCCTCGATCTTAATTTTGAGGAAGAACAGATTCTTTGCAGCAAGTACTTAATGATAACCCAGAGGACACCAGCATTTCGTCCTACTTTCTATCCCATATTGGTTTCCTGTTTAAATCAAGATTGATTTTGATGTGATGTCTATTACAGTGTTCTGTTTCCTTCTCCGGGCAGTTAAGTTTATATGTACCACTTATCCATGTCCTTACAGTTGCTATTAGGTTCTTATGCTTTAGATTTGACTTTGATTTTTATGGTGGATTTGGAAACAACTATGAGTTTCACTAGAAATTTCACCAGAATTCTTATTTTTACAAATATTTAGGAGAAGATGTGGGCATCTGTACTGATTGTGGAAACTGATTTGGGCTGCAATGTCTTGGGACAAACTAAAACTCCTGGCTTCTATTTTACTTTAGGATTTTCTTGTGCTTTTGTAATTGATATATAATTTTGACCTCTAGTGTTGAAATACCTTAATTTGAATTATTAAAATCAATTGATTTTACTTGTGAGGAAAGGGAGAAGCTTTATTCCATTCCAGACTCTCTTTGACTGCTGCCAGCTAAGATATCTGCCAAATTCATCTCAAATTATAAGCCCCAAGATGGGATGGACTGGGCAGAAGTGCAGGAGGAGGCAGCTGTTTGCAGCTGTACAGAGCCTGTCCTGTCGGTGGTGCAGAGACCAGTCTGGCTTCCCCTTATCTCTAGAGAGAAGACATGGTATTGATACTCATCTGTGGTGGTCTTTGTAGTTTGGGAACTGGCTGGCAAGACTGCTTCTGGGGCCAAGAGCTGTCAGGATGGAGGAAATCAAAGGAGGCCTGTTTGTGATATATCAGGGAGGAGGATCTGTTCATTCAAGCAGCCTTAGCTTGTAATTACCTTCCCCCAGTGCCTTGCCAGTTGGTGTCTGCTGGCATTCAGGAGACTCTGGCAGGTTCATCTGTCACTCGTGCTTTTGCTCACTGGGCTGATTGTAGATAAACTTCTTCCAGGGTGGGAAGTCTTTTTTCCCTGACATTAGTCAATAAACCATATATATTCTTGTACACTAGGCCTAAAGACCATGTGGGATAATGCATTAACAAATACCTAGTTAGATGGCTTGCCTTAAACTTAATAAGTACGTTTTGTGTACATGGAGAATGTAGCCACAGACCTCTTTCAATATAGTCAGCTTCTGCTTTTTTCATTTGTCTTAAAACCCACATCAGTGGATATATTTCCCACATTTGCTCTGGGATGGTACAGTCAGGAAAATGTAGCCCAAAAATACACTGACTCAAAGCATGCCTCTGTCCTGCTTTACTTCTTCTCCCTTTTATTCCCACAATTGTGTGGACTGACTCACTGACCCCCTCCATGGATGGATGTTGACTTCATCAGATCTGTAGCAGCAGCCAGCGTGCCATCTGTTGGGGTATAGGAGGAGACTCTCCTGTGGTCACATCTGCTGGTACTGCAGATCCCTCCTCAGATCCAGCCATCCAGCAGGACTGGAGAGAGGCTGTAAAGGTTTCCCACATCTTGTCCTGTTGGAACAACCTTGATGGTGTCGAATCCCTGTCTCTAGAAACGAAAGTGGCAGTGGAGGAGGAGGTGATGGTATTTTGTAGCGAGAGACAGAACAGGTTGACTGCAGCCCATGGGGGCAGAAGATAACAGGGAGAAGGGGCAAGTTACCACAGTATCTTTATATATTGAGGAATTGCCTTAATATCTGTGTTGCCTGCCGTGTTGCATGACTTTGTTTCAAAAGCCTCTCCTTTCACTAGCTGCTGTCTAAATGAATGCAACAGGAATGTTTGCAAACCAAGTGCTTGCAGTTTGCGCAGATCCATATCACACATTAAGCACTCGCCAGGACCACTGACACATGGCTCTCCAAGCAGCCAGCTGGCCACTGCCATATATAAAAGTTTTGGCAAAATTGTAGAACAGATTTCACTTGGGAGAGAAAGATGCGCTGGCTTGAGAATATCTGGTAAACAAGTTGGAGTCACGGAAACAAACCCCAAGTGCTCCTGTCCCCATCTCTCCCTCCTGCTGCATCTTCAGCACTTTTTGGAGGGTGATGTAGTTTTACTAACTTCTCCAAGCATACATACATGTGCAAGCTTGGGGTGTGTCTGCTTTCCAGCACTAAGGCTATGAATGTTTTGTAGGTCTGAGCCTTAATACTCATGGTGCTCTGAGTGTGTGCCCTTTTGGTCTCATAGGATCTTGAAAGTAAGTCAGAAATGATCTTAAATGAGAAGAAAACCCTATCTTTCAAAGGGATTGCTGGTGTGCATTTGTGTTTTATGTGAGCCTTTGAATCTCTGATATATGAAATGATACACTGGACTGTGTGCTTTTCTTCTGCTGTGAACCTTGTGGAGGTAGCAGTTGTTCATACTGGTATGTCCTGGTATTGTTGGTTATTACTTGGAAAATTGAGGGGCCAAAAATAGATATTGCTTGTTTCTGGATGGGGATTTCTTTCCCTTTTCCTACCGCCATGTGCAAACACAGGCTGCATTGTTGTCAGGTAGCCTGTTTTCTTTGGACCATGGAGAGAGAATTCATCTCAGAATCTTCTCAGGGGGAATTCCTCATGGCGCATTTATGTTGCGAAGAAGGGCCTTATCTCCCATCTTCAAAGCCAAACTTAACAGTATTGTGTACTTGTGTGAGACTGAAAAATAGAAGCACTAATATGAGAGAGGTGATCATCACTGGAGAATACACAGGAAGATTAGAAAGTCTTCTGGCTTCCTTTCCTGGTTGTCTACAGGTTGTGCGGTTTGCCTTCTGCTAATCCTACACCCCAGACTTTCATGTTCTTTTTCTTTGAAAGAGAGGAGGGCAGTAGCATCACGGCTGCCCTAAGAGCACACAGAATCATAAATAGAAGTCTTCAGCCAGGCTGGAGATCTTGACTGACTGCTGGTGGGAAGCTTAGTTGTGCTCTGCTGGGCTGGCTGTGATGGCAAACTGCCGCATGAAGTACCGGGGCTTAAAATGTCAAGGAAATTTATTCAGTTTCAGTTAATCTGCCAAAATACCTGGGACCTTATGTGAGGATCAGAATCTGATGTTGTGAAAGGATTTCGTATGATGAGACTCTTGATGCAGTAGAATGTCAGCAATCTTCCCCTTACCAGAGAGCACTAGCTGCCTCTGTGAAACTGGGAGGGTGGAAAATAAGGGTTTCTGTCATTGTAGGTGCTAATGTCCAGGGACTGGGAGGAGGGAGAAATGGGGCCACCCTGTTTTGGCAGTACCCAGATGTCAGATGAGTTGTGCTGGATCATTTAACCACCCACTGACCATATTTCTGAGAATTCAGAATTCTGATTTTGGTGTAATAGGGCTTAGGATTGTTAAAGGACAGCAAGCTTTACTGGGTGTGGGGTGAGTCTTGTCTCATTTCCCCAACAGCAGTGTTAATATTTTCCTCTATGATTATTTCTGAGGAAATGAGATTAAACTATTGGTAATGTTGCTGAGGAACAGAAAGTCTTAGAGAGTGCCAGAACAACTTCTTTTAGGTTATGTTTTACTGGAAACAGTCATTTAAGTTTCACCAGAAAGCCAGCACAGGGGGAACTTTGCAGCTGGTGGCAATTTTGATATTGTTAGTTACTGTAGGTCTGGCATACCTGTTTGTTGCTTGACACCCTCATCTGCTATTGAGTTGTTATGATAGAAACCTGTACATTTTTGGTGCATATCTGCATGTTTTGGGATGAGAGGAAAAGGTTGTGGCTCTCATGTAACTGGTAGAAGAAGGCTGCAGTCTGGTCTAAGAGAAGGAGTGCAGGCCATGAGGACAGGACCCTGTCCGCTGTGTCCTCAGTGCAATAAATGTGTGGTTTCCTACTCTGCTTTCCCTTCATAATCCCTGATTTTAATGGATGTTTTCTCTATGATTTTTTTTTCTATTTTAAACACTAAGGCTGTTTAAAATGAATCCGCTGTAATCCATTTAGCAAAGCTGCACGAGTTCTCCATAATGCCTGTTGGGTTGGCTTTTGGATGAAGATCCCTAATCTTTTATCTGTCTGTCTTTGGACTACATTTTTACATCTGGGATTTTCTTTTTTCTGATAGCTGTATCAAAATTTCTTGAGACAGTGGCCAAACAAAAAAACAAGGAGCAGGACGTTGGAGATGGGAAATATACTGGATGGATCCTAAAAGAACAACCTTTATTCATGCTGAAATGAAAACAACCCCCTAAGTTTTTTGCTTATTCCTTTGAAGGGTGTGTTTAATCCTTTCCCACTGCAAAAATAAGTATTTCTTCAAAGGAAAATCTGAAACATTTGATTTAAGGTTGGTCAAAGCAAAAATGTTAGCTTTTCAAGTTTTGATTTTTGTTTTAGCTGACAATATTCAGCAGATCAGGCTAGTTCGAATCAAATTTGTTGGGAGTCCAGTTCAGCCTGACCTTTTTAAGCACATAAACTCATATGAACAGACCCCACAGACGAATTTGTATGCATCCATGGCAAATCCTGCTACCTTTGCCTTCTGCTGAGACTCAAGTAACATTGAAAAAGGAAAGAAGTTCCAAGTGAACAATAGATTGCAGGATAAAGGGATTCAGCCAGTGGAAGTGGGTTGCACAGGGTGGAAATATTATAGTCAAGGGGAACTATCTGTTCCCCTATTAGAAGGAGGGTTGCAAGAGATGCCTGAAATAAGGCATCAGGTAGTGTCTGCCAGTGACAGTGGATGGTGATGAGAGCCAGCCGTGGAGAAGGAGCTCTGCAGAACGTGTTGGCATTTCTTCTGCCTCTTGCATCTGCCTGCTTGCACCAGAGTCAGGGAGTAACAGCACCGTGTTTAGGAAAGGCTTGTGTATGGGAGGAAATTGTTCTAATAATTGCCATTGAGGTTTTAAAAAACTTGTATCACCTTGATCCAGGAAGGCGAGTGGTATTCAATAATCTTACACTATGCCCTGGAGAAACGTCTCTGAGAAGAGAAGCCAGGAGTAATTTAATTTATGGATGACTTTTTTTTCTTTCTTTCTTCTTGGTTATGCTACAAGCACAGTAAAAGTCTTATAAGCTTCCTGAAGCTGACTGGCACACACCTTTCTTCAAACTTGAAGGATCACTATCTGTTACAGGGCTAAGCAGTGATCAACAGTACAATAACATGAGTTATGACAGGCTTAAGACCCGAAAGATACACTAATGAGAAAGCACATTTTCCATCTTAAATGGGAATTACTTTCCTGCAGCCTGAGTACTGGTGGAGGGGAATGTTTTGCTGTTCAGTAGATCTTCCATTGTGTCAGACAATAGAATTGAAGGCTGAGGCTGAGACTGAGACCTTCAGTGAAAGACAGACAAAAGGCCACTGCTGAGGATGTTTCGAGGGTTGTGGGATTGCACAGTGAGTGAGTGGATTGGGGTGAGGCCATGTTCAGTCCCCAGTTGAGGCAAAGCTTTCAGAACCTGTCTTTCCAAGAAACCCCTGTAGGTATTTGAAAGTATGAACTATAATCTCTGATCATGTAATAGAGCTGGATCCAAGCTCTTAGTGTGTACAAATAGTGAAAATTCTTCCAACAGGATTTGCACCTCTTCTGAACAATAGGTATGTGGAATGACATGGGTTGAATTTCAAGGAATTTCTTCCAAGATGTCAAGTTATGTACCGGGAATAACCCAGCCACTGGGAGCAGTGCACTAACCAACGCAGTAGTCAAGTTATTAATAGTGTCTTGTGCTACCAGGTTGTTTCAACCTTATCTTATTTCATAACAGGAGGGACAGTTTCACAGACATCTTTCGGGTGAAAATGAATGGTACATTCTGCCTCACTTTTTTTCCTTTCTTGCTGAAAAATATTGAACTGAATGATAAGAATAACACACAAGCTGCTTGTTTCAGAAAACTTCATGGCTGAAAATGATTCTGAAAAGTGATTTTATTGCTATTCATGGATAATAACAATTTTCCTTTCGTATTTGAACGTAAAATCTGAAGGATGGTTAGACTTGCTTTCAGCATATTGCTGTCTTCTGGGCAGGGAACTGTTACCGGCATAGGTATTTCCTCTTAGGTCTTGTGGTCTTGTGCGTTCTGCACAGTCCTTAGAGAGTAAAATGAAGATTTAGCAGAAAGTTATATGGTGCCTCTACCTTCTGCTATCATTTTCACGTTTCTATTTATTTTAACCCCTTCTCCCTCTCTTTTATGTTATTTTTTTCTTTTAATATTTGGGTTTTAAAACTTCAACCATGGGAGGAAAAAAAAGATCTTAAACAGGTAGTTCCGAATGTACTGAGGTTTCTCCCTGCTGCTAACTCTGGAGCGTGTATGTGACAGACTTCCATGTATCATTTCTTCTCAGCTTTCTCCCTCAGGGATTTCCCTGTTGAACTGTGCATCACCTTCACTTTGGTGTTGAATTGTTTCTCGTAAAGATATTCACTTTGATGAACAGTCCAACCCATCCTGATGTTCACGGGAGATATTTTGCAGGTTTTATGGCAGCTGAAGATGGGTTATCTGCTAAAAGGGTAGAGCAGCTGGCTTTCTGTGTAGCTCTACTTTTCATCTCTTTCAAGAGGCATGGTTAATACTGGTAGCTTACAAGAAATATATGTGTGACTACTAACAGGCTGGATGCATATCTAAGATTTAAATGATATTCTAAACAGGAAAGTGAAAACACCAAATTGCTTGGATTCTTCAAAGAGCTGTTAAGAAAACACTTTGTTTCTGAAACAGAATTAAATGGGTTTGCTGTCTTAGTCCCATTTGCCTTATGCGATACACAGATGGATCTAGATGTAAAATAGGCCTATATAATGCATGCATACATGCACAATAGATACACATGCACATAAACATTTACAGTGTGCATTAAACTTCTGATTGATTTAGGCTTCAGAGAGAAGCCAAGGATATGGGTTTTTCAATACTTATCACAGTAGTTATTTCTCCTTTTGTGTGGAAGCAAATAGCCACTGTAAAAGCAGACTCCGCTGGAATAATTAAAAGCAATTAGGTCAGTATGTTTGTAAGTAGTCTAACAAAGTGTCTACTGAAAAATAATCGGTGAAGTCATGGTAGTCCTGCAGGGGAACCTGTGAAGAGAATGAATACACAGGGGAGCAGCAGTCAGCAAGATGTGCAGTCCTCCAGCACTTAACAAATCAGCTGACAAAGGGAGCTTAGAAGAGAAAATCAATTTAGGTGAAAAGAATGCATTTATCAGAGTTTGATTAAATAATGTAAATATATCACAGGGAAAACAAAGGCTTTCACACAGCTGTTTAAAGTTGTGGTCATCATAGGACAGCTGTATGTGCTGGTGTCAGCGTCACGGATGTTCTGAGATACTGGATGTGCACAGACGTGTACCTGCTGTAATCTGTCCCACGTTTGGGTTTGTGGACCCTTGAGGATACCATGAATGGTATCTAAGAAAAGAAAAACACTGGGAGCATTGTGTACAGTTCTGGTGTCCTCAAAATAAAAAGGGCATGGAACTGTTGGAACAAGTTGGAAGTGCTGGAACTGTTGGAAGAGATTCAGAGCAGCCCTGCGGAGAAGTACTTGGGGGTGTTGGGTGATGAGAAACTGAACATGAGGTGGCATGGTTGAGTGTGAGGTGTCCCTGGGCATGGCAGGGGGTTGGAACTAGATGTTCCTTTCCAACCCTAACTATTCTATGATTCTATGATTCTGTGATCAATAGGCTTAAATCCACAGTTCCTGGGCTCTGCACCCCCCTGGGAGATGTTCTGCAGTATTCAAATCAAAAAGGTTGAAACCCCTGAGCTTTGCTGCAGTTGCAGCAGTAGGTGAATTAGTAGCCACAGGATTAAGCATATATAGCCCATATAAGAATTCCTGTACATATTTACATCCTTTCTTCAGTACCTCATTAATCTTCAAAAGTGCTGGGGTTTTTTTCGCTTTACTTTAAACCTGCTTGTCTTGAGTTTTATGACCCCAAGAGTTTGTTACTGTAGCAATGAAATGATGCTCTTTTTTCTTTTATGCAAAGTAAATGTTGATTAAATTGAATTGCAATGTTTATTGTGGTCCCAAAGGAAGATAAACCCATTAGCTAATGACCATAATGATGAACGTATTTTATTCAAATTTAGAATCATATTTGATCTGCTGTGCTATTAATGATGGTTCTGTTAAAAAAACTCTATAAATATAAAGGAATAAGTGTGATTTATGCAGGCAATATGAAGTTGAAATGAGTATAAAGAATCTGTTTGGAGTGTTATTTATTTATATGCAAGTTTGGATGCTGAATATAGCTGGCAAAGCTTCCTGCTTTGTAAAATAGCAAATTACCCTGCAGTTACCTATTCCTTTGGAATATTCTTCCCTTAAGTTTACCTGAGCAATAGAAAGGGATTAGTAATTATCACAGAATGATCTTCCAGGAATTAAAATTCATAGTTCTGCACATCAGAGCTTTGATTTTATTTATTGGAGGGATTGCAGAATCTACATTAAAAATATTTAAATGATGTTTAAGGTGTACAATATTTATGCATTTCCCCATATCCCAGAGGAAATTTTCAGCATTTCCTTTTTCTTGAACATTGTTTTCAGTTGATAAAAATGTGTAAAGTTTAAAAATAAAGAAAACCCTGTGTGGTGTCAGTTACCGAAAGCTGCTCAGAGAGATGGTGTTCACATGAGCTCCAGACTTCCAAATAACATATTTATGTATTTCCATGTTGGTCAAAGCCTGGGCTGTGTCTGTGTTGTTATTCTGGTTACACTTGATGAACAAAAAGAGAGTGCTGTAGATCTGGGCTTGGTGCTCTCCCATTTAGAAAAGCCTACCCTGGTCCCTGGGGTTCAGAACACCAGGATCATAGAATCAAAGAATAGTTAGGGTTGGAAAGGACCTTAAGATCATCTAGTTCCAACCCCCTGCCATGGGCAGGGACACCTCCCACGCTTAATTCATCTGCTCACACTGAACAAGGATTTGTGAAAAATCCTCTGTGCTGCTAAAATCTCATTTCAGTCTTTGGTGTGGTGCTGTGTGATGCAGTCTTCATCACTGTTATAGGCTTCCGCTGTGCTGTTGAGGGAGTGAGAACAAGGAACCTGGGTTGTAGGGGCCTTTCAGGGTCCCGGTTAACATCTGGAATTGCGCATGGAAGGAAATTGCAAGCCTATAGAGGTTCTGGAGAGCAGATGGAGTATGTTTCCCACAGTTAAAGGGGTATCATTATCTTGAAATACAATCAAATTAAATAAAAACTGGTCTAAAAGTCTTTTATTGTTTCTAACCTTGGCTGTCCTGCTAGTGTTTGTTTTATAACTGTGATTTATGAGAGAATGGGGTGGTACTTATATCACCAAATTGCTTCTTCATCTTCATGCTGCTGATCCCAGCCAGATACTGATGATAAATCCAAAGAAATCGTCTTTTTATCTTGTTTAGCATTAGTGAACATGGATGCTTTTTGAGTCAGGACTGGATAGGAGCATGCTTTTTAAGCTTTATATCCTCATAGTGTCTGTGAAGGAAGCTTACAGCTTCTGATGAAGAGTGGTAGTGCTACCCTAATCTTTCCAAGTGTGCAAGGGAATGCAGACCTGTCCCTTTCTTGTTAAACAGACCATTGCCTACTCCAGTGCACTGATACGCCAAAGCAATCTGGTTATTCATTACTTCAAGACATATTGTGCCATGTAAATCTGGCATAAAATCAGTTAGCATTGGAATGATTCACTGAGAGGAAATCCTGCCTGAACAATTTGGTGGCCTTATATGATGGGGCTATGGAACTGATGGACCGGGGTAGAGCAGTTGATGTCATCTACCTGGACTTGTGCAAAGTGTTCAACACTGTCCTGCATGACATCCTTGTCTCTAAGTTAGAGAGACATCAATTTGATGGTTGGACCATTCGGTGGATAAAGAACTGGCTGGATGGCTGCACGCAAAGAGTTGTGCTCAATGGCTCAATGTCCAGCTGGAGACCAGTAACGAGAGGTGCCTCTCAGGGATCGTTGCTGGGACTGGTCTTGTTCAACATCTTTGTCAGTGACATGGACATTGGGATTGAGTGTGCCCTCAGCGAGTTTGCCGATGACACCAAGCTGTGTGGTTCGGTTGATACGCTGGAGGGAAGGAATGCCATCCAGAGGGACCTTGACACGCTTGTGAGGTGGGCTGATGCCAACCTGATGAAGTTTAACCGTGACAAGTGCAAGGTCCTACAGCTGGGTGGGAGCAATCCCAGGCACAGCTCCAGGTTGGGCAGAGAAGAGATTCAGAGCAGCCCTGTGGAGAAGGACTTGGGGGTGTTGGTTGATGAGAAAATGAACATGAGCCGGCTGCAGTGTGCACTCGCAGCCCAGAAAGCCAACGGTATGCTGGGCTGCATCAAAAGGAGTGTGACCAGCAGGTCGAGGGAGGTGATCCTGCCCCTCTACTCTGCTCTTGTGAGACCTCACTTGGAGTATTGTGTGCAGTTCTGGTGTCCCCAACATAAAAAGGACATGGAACTGTTGGAAGAAGTCCAGAGGAGGGCCACGAGGATGATGAGGGGACTGGAGCACCTCCCATATGAAGACAGTCTGAGAAAGTTGTGTCTGTTCATCCCGCAGAAAGGAAGGCTGCGTGGAGACCTCATAGCAGCCTTCCAGTATCTGAAGGGGGCCTATAGGGATGCTGGGGAGGGACTCATCATGAGGGACTGTAGTGGTAGGACAAGGGGTAACAGGTTGAAACTTCAACAGGGGAAGTTTAGATTGGATATGAGGAAGAAATTCTTTACTGTGAGGGTGATGAGGCACCGGAATGGGTTTGCCCAGGGAAGCTGTGAATGCTCCATCACTGGGGGTGTTCAAGCCCGTGTTGGACAGAGCGTTGGGTGGCATGGTTTAGTGTGAGGTGTCCCTGGGCATGGCAGGGGGGTTGGAACTGGATGATCTTAAGGTCCTTTCCAACCCTAACTGTTCTATGATTCTATGGTTCTGTGACTGGTCGGCAGAGCTTAATCCTTTTTTCTTTTAAGGGAATTTCAGTTTCTTTTCTCAGCCGCATTTGGTTTTGTTTACTCTTTTTCTTTTTTAACCCATTTTAATTTGGCTCCTCCAGCCAGCTTAGAATATAAACTTGCTTTACCTGCAGGGCTGGGTCTGGGTCTTTCATCTGAAACAATGGCACTTAATGCAAAGGAGTCATTCTGTTCTGAAGAGTGTGAATTTCATTCTTTGCCTTTTAACCTAATGCTTTTACAGAGCTGGCTCTTTTGAAAGCTGTGCTTTTGGCAGCCTTTTTTTTTTTTCTCCTTTTTATTTTGTTTTTTTTTTTGGCATGCCTTCTTTCCATAATTGAAACCACTGTATTTTGTAACATCTGAAGCAGTAGCTACGAAACTAGTAAGGGGCCCAGCATTGTGTGGTTCAATGGGGAGCCGCCTGCAATGGAAATGGCCAAAAGGGGTAACGCTGTGATGTCTGGTGGTTTTATTGTTAGTCTCACAGTATTTGGTGCTCTTCTTAAAGCCACAGCTGCTGGAGCCTTCTAATGAGAGGAAAATTCTTCAGCTTCTATGTAAAAAATGCAGCAGTGGTTCTGGGAGAGGAAGTTGAAAGGCTGCCCCAAGTATTTCTTTGTGACTACGGAAATAAATGTCATAAGAAAAGACTCTCAGAACACTCTGGTCATATTTTTATACTCAAATATCTTTATTTGGAGACTGAAATGCCTGGTGGGGCTGGGGATGCTGTAACTTGAGAGGCAAGCTCTCCAAAGAGGCCCCTTCCTCTTCCTAATGTACCATTGGCTGCAGCCCCTGTGCCGGAGCGTGCCTCTGTGTGACTTGGGAGAAGCCTCTGCAGATGTAGTTTTAACACAGGATATTTCATGTCAGGTTTTGGGGGGGGGGTTATTATTTTTTTTCAGCAAACACATCTCCTAAAACCGGTGGAGAAAAAGTAATCCTGATGCTTTGTGTAACCATGTTGCCACAATTGTCAGTGCTAAATCAAGGTACTGATGCTGAAGAAACTGTGGTAATTCCTGTGGTTATTTAGTTTCCCTTTTTCAAAAGCTTGACAGTTTAAAACTGAATTTGTAGAAGCGCTATTAAATAAACTCTGACTGTGGCATATTGCTTTAGGACCCTTTTTAGCAAAGCACCTAAGTAAATGTATGATGTGAAGCCTATGAATAATATTATATCTCTGCAATGAATAGAGTACATTAGTGAGCGCTCAGTGTCCAAGATACGAGGAGCCCTTGAACTGGAACTATTCACACAAAGTTAAACATTTGCGGAAAAGATATTGGATTATTCAGCTATTTAAAGTAAAGCATGTGCTTAAGTACTTTGCTGAATCAGAGCCTATAAAAAGAAATGCTCCAAAAAAAAGATGAATGCTGAAAATGGAAACTAATCACTGGCTAACTGATGTTGTGTCGCAGAGACAAGTGAAATAAAGCTGGTTCTGAGACCATCGTTGGCTGAGTTAGTGCTGTGCATCTTCTAGTAAGGCTTTAGACAATGAGTTTTGCTTTTGGGTGTTTGTGCTGGCTGCCCTTGGTGAGTAAAATTGGAGTCTCTTGTAGGGTGATAAATCCACTGCTTTGTTTGCAAGTCATCATAGCAGGAACATTATGCTACATGATGTGCATACTGTAAATTGCAAGGGTTCTCTGAGCCACTTAATTGAGGCATAAACTGAAGCTGTGAGGTAAACTCCAGAGGCCGAGTGTGAGTAAAGAAGATCAATAAGATGTTTCTCAGTAACTACTAAATTAATAAGTTCCTATTAGTGATTTACTAGCTTCTCTGTATTAGTGGAGTTAGAAATGTTTATATCCAGAATTTACGTCAGAATAAGCCCTGCTTGCTTTTTCGTTTCTGTGAGAACCTGGCACGACCAGCAAGACCAGAAAGGGTATTGTATGGATAAAAGTCAGCTAGCATCAGTCGCTGACAGTTAAAGAGAGACATTAAAAAAATCAGGTTTTCTCTTTGCATGACCTTCTGTCCCTCAGAAAACAATCTTCTTCACCCAAAGGTGTGCACTGGGTTGTGTTTCTGAGGGCAGGCTTGTATAGGACACATCACAACCGAAGAAGAAACAGGAGTACTATTTGTGCTTCTAAAATATTCATTGAAAAAAGGCCTGGGAAAGATACAAATAAAGCCAATTTTAGCATCCCCACACCTCTTTTCTCAATAGATAGTGTGAAGTATATAGGTTTTGTTTAGAATAAAGGTATCCCAAACTAAGTACCAGTCTGGTTTCTCACTGTTTTGCTCATGGAAACAATGGAAGTGGCTCTGAGTCAAGCACTGAAGGGTGGCTGGCCTTTGGGCACCTCTGTGGATCATGTGTATTAGCCCAGCTCTTGGTATTGATGGTTTTGGTTTCTTTTGTTATTTCCCCTGGCATTAGATTGTTTCATGTTTCTCAATAAACTCAGATACAGTGGAGTACTGCCAGGATCAGTTGCTTAAAAGGAATGAGACTGACCAAAACAAATCAGGGGAGATTGAAAAAAGATCATAATTTTAAGGTTCTTGCTTGCCTTCTGGCTCCTGGACTCCTTTTGTGTTTTCAGATTTTCCTCTGAAGCCACAGACCCTGGAAACTTTCTAGTTTAAAAAGCTGGACATAATTCATTCTTATGAAAGCAAGACTACAGACTCTCAAGTCCACCAACTATGGCTTTAATAAGGGCATTAAATTACCCAAGACATGCTCCGTAATCAGGAAGGTTGTGTTTAATTACTCATTTTGGTCCATGTTCCCAGGACACTGCTTCTGTTATTAACTTGTAATGCTCAGAATACTCAAACTCATTCTTATAGGTTTGTGCTGGCAAGAAATTCTAGTCATGGATTGAAATCTAGTTTGTATTTTGCTCTGAACAAAACAAAACTAAAAAATCAGTCTTGTCCTCAAAATGCTGTTGGATTCAATGTAAGATAATAGTTAACACAGGAATACAAAAAAGTGCAGTGGGACAGCGTTGTTATAGGGTAGTAGGAAGTGATCTCACCCTCACTGTGAGCATAATTGGCATCCAGGTTCTGGTAGGTGAAACTAGTATTGACCTAAAGGAGTAAAAGAACTTCTGTGAATATTTGTAAGTGGTACTCAGTCTGCATTTCTTCATCTTTTTCTGCCTTCCGTTGCCTTTTGGCTGGTGCAAGTCCATTGGCAAGAGCCAATGAAGAAATCTTGGCTTTTGGAGGATATGTTATTTAGAAGGGACAGATTTCCTTTACTCATCTTTTGATTCAAGGGAACATCCTGTATCTAAGGTAGTGGAAGGCTCTGCTTAGCTCTGTTCAGTGTTTTCACTGAATTTCCATCCTGGCTGACTTCTTCAGGGGATGGTAGTTCTGGGCAGCTTTCCTTCTCCTTCCCCGAGGAGGAAAGTTGTCCAGCCCCAACTGTATTTGCTACCCACGGCTCTGTAAATGTATGGATAAGTCCCTTGAGATGTGTTTCACCATAAAGGGAAGATGCTGTCTCCTAAAGATCTCTTGTGATCTACCACTAGACTGCACTGGAGACCTGACTAGGCATTCCAAGAAGTAAGCATTACAAGTAAGCTGCAGAATGAAACTTGGAAAGCAATTAAATACTGAAACAATCCTTCAAAACAAAATAAAAAAAAAACCAACCCACACAGCAACTTCTCAAGTCTTGATTTCTTCAATGCTGAATACCTTTCTGAATTAGGTGAAAACTGTTTTGAAGGCTCTGTAGAGAGGTGACTTTATGAAGTGTAATGACTCATGCTTATCATGTCAGTATGTGTTATCCAACTGTTTCTTCTGGCATGAAAATCTGTTACCTTTTACTGAAACTGTAAGTGTGGAAAACCAAATAAAACCTGAGATTTGCACCCCTGGAACACAGCAAGTTTCACAACAGCCTTTTGGAGATGTAACAAGGTTTTCCTTGATGTAGTGTACTATTTAAAGACCTGAGTAACTATCGAGGATGCTGTGGTTAAGTGAGGTAGTTAATTTTTGATGAAAATTAGAAATAACCCAAACTGGTTTCTATTCCATGCATTAATATTCCTGTCAAGCAAATGGAAATACTGCTTAAGGAACGTCTAGATTGTAAATGAATAAAGATTTCGGGCCTGGAGTAGAGAATTTGTATAAACTATGCAGCCAAAGCTCTGTTGGAGGTGGAGTGTGTGGTTCTGCTTAACAGGTGAACTGAAAATAATGGGTATGACAGGAGCTGTATTTAAATGAGCCGAGTTGAAAGCAGGAAGGAATAGAAGAAAATGATAACACACAAATCCGGGTGAATTCTCTCCTCCTCAGATCTATTCATCTATTTCTTTTGTCACAAGCAAAAACTGCTGTGGCAGAATATGAGGAACTATCTTCTGTGGCCAAATGAGTCAAAACGACATTCTGAGTTTGGCAAATGTACATGCCTTGTGGCACATGAAGGGGAAAGGAACAAATGTTTTCTGGACAAAACTGAAGCAAGAGAAAAGTTTCATTTTCCAGGACTTCTGAAGGATTTTCTCCCTGTGTAGAAGGAAACTTCAAGATCACAATTTTCAGTGTTTTAAGCAATGCAGTCATTGAACTTCTAAGCAAGAATTTGTCACAAAAGGTCAAAGTTGGGATTAATAATACTGTGAATGGGTCTTTGTCCTAGCTAAGTTCCTGCTTTTGTTTCAAGTGTTTTCATGTACATTTTGGAGTTCCAGCTAGTTTTGGTTTAAAAGAAGGAGACTGTAGAGCAAGTAATATTTTGTACACTAGCAGACTGTGCAAACATGGCATGAAAATACTGAAGGTAATTAAAGTCATAGTTTAGAGTGGGTTCAGATCAGAGGAGCAGCCCACAAAGGCTCTGGTATTTTATATGCAAAAGGGAGTTGACCTGGTGTTATCAAAGTCAGTACCAGTCCTGTCACTTCAGGCAAAGACCGCCTTTCATATTTCATCTGACCACTCTGCACTGGGGTCAGCCCACTGTCCCCACGCTGCTTCTGGACTAAGTCACCACCAATTTGTACCATAACCTTACATCATACAGACAGATAAGTACAGGAATAACTTTATTCCAGATTTACTTATTGACATTACTGAAATGACTTCAAGTCATGTTCCTAAGATGGAGTCTTTTAGGTAGGGTGTGTTTTTATTTACAGAGTTTTCACTCTCATTGAACTAACTCAAGGGTTAAAAGCACTCTGCTAAAAATAGCAAGTTACCTTTTTTATTTGATATAAAAGTTGAAATGCACTGTTCTTCTGTGCTTCCAGACACCAGTAATCTCAGTAATGCTGCGCTGAATTGAATCTCCTCTTTGCTTTGGGCTTTTTGCCACTCTTTCTTCCTCTATACCATATGGATCCTGTGTCCTTGTTACGTCAGACTTTCACAAGGGCCACTCAGGTTGATCTCCATGATCATCCTTCCAGTGAACATCTTTCCTGCTTGCCTGTTTTCCCACCTAAAGAAACTTCCTATATACTGAACCAAAGTGATAAAAATGATGGTTTTTTCTTCTTATCCCTCAAGAAGCTCCTGTTGGTTTGGGCAGTGTGGTGCATGTTAGTGTTGTATCGGAAAAAGCCACGTTTCTTCTAAGTAGGGCTTTGTTACAAAGTTCATTTGACTGAAAATATTTTGCATGCTTAACTACCTGCTGGTGAATTTTCCTATGCCAAGTAATGTGTCAGGAGCTAGTGGAGCATAGTAAGTTAATTACTTGTGTGCATACTGTGAAGGAAAAGCAAACAGCAAGGCACCAGTGATACGAAGAATGTGACTTCATTTCAGTCTCCAGAGATTGTTTTTTTAATGAATCTGCTCAATCAGCAGGGAATTGGTAAGGTAGATAAGACCAGGTATGGCTGTGTACTGATATGAAGATTAGTCCCTCAACCAAAACATTGTTTTTGTGAGGGCTTGCTAATATTAAATAGTTTTTCAAAAGCACCATGTGAAATATAAAACCAGCCTGAATAATTATGGCTGTCCTCAAAAGGCATGATGATGATGATGATTTAATGCGCTTTGCAAACACCATATAAATCCAGTATCTTACAGATTTCATAGGTAAGTGATACACTTCAGATTCCATTTTATGGTATATGTGACCGTGGGCTGCCCAATGCTGCTGTGACTAAACAGCGCAAGGAAGTATGTTCAAAGCTGGCTGTTGCGTTTCTCACATCGGTGTGAGAGGGGTGAGGACTGCTGTGAAAGCACCTGCCTTGCTCCTAAGCATCCTTGATGGCAGTACATGAAGATGCTCCCATTGCAGGGAGCAGGCAGCTTTGCAAGCTGCAGGCAGGGAGGGGAAGACACAGGTGATGCTCTTACCTTGCCCTAAGGAAAATACATCCCAGTGACAAGCCATGCCCTGAGGCCTGCAAGCTGCCGTCCTGGGTGTCCATCCCTAACTGAAATCTTCATGCAGTGCTGGGGAAGATAACATTTATCCCAGATTTTATCTATCTGTCTGTCTGTCTGTCTGTCTATCTGCTTATTTTCTTTCTGCTTTCTCTGCTTTCTCTCTATTCTCTTTCTCTCTCTCTTTCTGTTTCACCCTGTATCTGAACGTGCGTCAGTAGTACTGTGTGAGTGAATCTCCTGCACTGCTCTCCCCGACTGCATCCATCACTGCAGTCGGTGTGCTGCCAGCTCTTTGCAGCAGCTGGATTTTCCCCACAGCACCTGCTTAGCTGTTGGTGTGCAGGGTCCCCACTGCAGAGTAGTGCCGGAAGGAGGAAAGAGGCTCTGTCTGTCCTGGCTGGGGAGTACTGCAGGGACAGGGGACAGTGGGGCAGGAGGGGGGATGCTTCCAGTGCTCTCCTCCAGCACTAACATCCATCCAGGCAGGAGGATGTTCCAGCAATGGAATAAGATCCAGTGTAGGAACATTCAAGTTTTTAACCCCGAACTTTCCTAATTGGAAAACTAAAGCTGGTTTTGGATAGTTTAAGCCATTTAGCATAACATTCTGGAAATAGCTGACACAGAGCAAGTATGAGAAACATGGGTCTAAGCATTCTTTGTCAGCTACAGAAGCAGTGCTGTCTGCTAGAATACCTCAGGCTGGACACTATGGTAGCTAATTGTCTTCCTATTTATCCCTATTCCTGATGCTCTAAAAGTAATGGTAGAGACATAAACTGAATGTTAATGGAAGTTGAGGCCAGGGTTCACAATGTGTCATTAAGTAAAAGCTGGCAATCCCCCAGGAACTCTCCCGGGAGCTATTTTACTGGCGCATATTAGTGAAAGGGACAGCTGGATTGAGAAGGCTGTTGTAACAGGGATGCTGTTAAGAACTTAGTTGAGCAAAAGTTGATTTTCACCTAAAAAGGAAATATCATAGCAGAGCCAGTGCTTGTCAATGTTTAATGAGTGATTTTAGGGACTGCAGTGTTGTCTGTGTTATAATTAAACAGTAAGGTCCTGGTATGGTGGCTGTCTTCTGGTCAAGTTGGGATCTACTTTGGACACTTCTGTTTATTGTAAATTATAAAACTGAGCCAAAGCAACAAGTGAAAATAATTCCTGTAGCAGATTTCTTTTGAAATCATGAATACTTTCGCTCCACCAGAGCCTCTGGATAGGCTTTATTGATATCAACCCTTCCCTTTATTCCGTTTCTATATTGCTTTGTGCTCTCTGTGGGTGTTTTATTAACCTGCATCTTGCAAAAAATTCAATAAAAATATACAATTTTTTCCTTTCTTTCCTCCTTCTTTTCTTTGTTTTTTTTTCCTGCTGGCTTTCAGAGGCAGAGCTCTGGGGAAGGCTCTTTTGGTTCTTTAGGAGGAACAGATGGGAATCAAGAAAAGGTACTTTCTGTTCCCGTCCCCACCCAAATTGGAGGTAATTAAGTTACAGTGAGGCATCATTTACGTTAGCAGTTGCTTTGGTGAGATCAAGGCTATTAAGGGCACATGTGAGAAGCAGCAGGATTCAAGTCTGTGGTGCTTTGAGGAATAATTGGAAGCGTGTTTTTCCCAGACCTGTTTGCAGGCAGCCCGGCAGCGAGGTCCACAGTGGGACAGTTGAGTCTTGCACAGTTGGTCTGCTTTTTATCTCTGCTGCTCTCCTCATGTTTTGAGCAATCCTTGCAGATGCTCTGATGGGAGAGGTGAACTTTCCTGTTTTATAAAGGAAGGGAGAGAAATAGAGCATGGAGCTCCTGATGGCAAGGAAGGGGGCAGAGAAGCAAGTTGGGAATTTGAGATTTCCTGTCTTAAATGTCACAGCTTATTACTGTCACTGTTGTTCAGTGTTCATCTCTGAGCCACTGGGCAGGTTCAGCAGCACAGGAGCTTTTATGCTTCAGCAGGGTCTCATTCACTCCTTCAAACAAAGCAAGATCTCTGTTTTAAGGACAAAACTGCCCCATGAAAGGGTTCCTTAGCCCACCATGCTGTTTTTGTAGGTTTCCCTCTTGCCTCACTCTTCCTGCTGTCTCAGGTCTCTCCAAACATAGTTGCAATTTGGGCTGTGCCCTATGGGACCATCACCCACAATCTGGTGGTAGGGTCACAGGCACAGAGCGGCAAGCTGCCTGCTCAGCCCCATTGCTGTTGCCTGCTTTGGGTGTTGGCAAGGGATGTTGTAATTAGCACCAAGCCAAATTCAGACCCTCTTCCTTCCTATTCTTTCAATAAAGTCTTCTTGAAGTCCCCAGGGCATCTAACAGCTTTTGGGTGGGAATGTTTTCTGCCTAGTTCTTCCTCTTTTTCCTCTGTTTTCTCAGAGCTTTATTCATGCTGTTCATTCTCCTTGGAGTAGCCCAGATGGAACCATGGTTTACATCAGCGTTACATGTGCTTGCGCTCCTTCTTCATCCATTTAATTCCATGAAAGACCAGACTCATTTCTTCTTTTATCTTTGCTTTTTGGCAGAATTGGCTTTTCCATTCTGTTCTGCTCCTTGGGAAGGTTGGTCACCTTTCTGGTGTACTAGTGCATTATCCAGATGGCATCGGAGAAGAAAGCATGAAGCAAGGATGGTGCAGAATAGGGGAGGATAGCCCAGGAGGGATGCACGTGTTCAAATTCGAGGTGCTTCATGTTGGGTTACTTGCACCTCCGTCTTACACTGTTCAGTTCTAAGGTTTTTGAGGCAGGAGCTGTTTTCTGCTGTGTTATGTGGAACAATGTCTGTATTTGGGCACTACAGTAATATATATTTCTGCTGTCAAGGTCCATCATTATAAAGCTATTGCACTGTACAGGAAAAAGGGTTAGTGAAAGAGAGACCCTTCTGTGCAGAAAGCTGTCCTGGACATGACCTGTGCAAGGCACTCATGCCCTGTCTAAGTCTTCCATTACTGAAATATATGTCTTCCTCTCAGTAACACGAAGTGCTGTCGTTGAGCTACTGCATTGATTCATAATATATCTTAATTCAGTAATTTCCATTAAGATTTATACTTTGAAAAATTATATTTAGGAAAAAATCCATTTTTATGTCTGTCCCTTGCCTTCATGGAGCCTTACTCAACTAGTATAGGAATAGAAGAAAGTTAATTTACAGTGTCTTCATGGAAATTAATCTCCTGTTTTCTCCTTATGGTGTATAAGTTATCACTTCGTTTATTATATGCAGCTCAGAGGTGAGCAGTTTTTAAAAGCCCTCAGACAGTTATGAAATGAATGGTGTGAGATATCAGATACAGCTATTAAAAATGCAGAAAATGAGAAAAAACAGCGGATGTAGATGTATGTTGTCTCCACCACTTGCCACCACCAGGCACCTCCTGGACCACAGTTTATCCTCCCACTGAGTGAGTTCTGCTTGATAATTTCATTGATATTGTTGTCATCTGTGTGCTCAATATAAATAATATTGAAATGTTAGAGTTACAGACCTTCACAGCTCATTAGTCATGTCTGTCAAGAGTTTATTGTGTGAGACACCCCTTTAAAACCCCAAACTATTTTGCCAGTGCAGCTAAACTTAGTCCCTTTTTAACTTTTGTATGGTGGTAAATTATTCAGCTCACAAATGCTAAAACTTGAAATGTTTATGGAAAAAACTTGTTTTAGTAATTACACTTACTCCACTTTATTGTGAGCTTCCCGAAACATTTGTCTTAAGGTCCTGGCTTTTCCTGGTGTTGGCTATTTATCACGCATTTGTGCTGCTGGCAGGTTGATAGGTACAGTGGGAGCTTCATGCAAGATTCATGGCAGCTTCATACTTCTTTTGAGGAACAAAATTAGGATGCAGAAAGTATGTGTTTGGGAGGATATATATTAAAAACATCACAGTGTTTGTGACCATTTAATACAGATGTTCACACATATGCTAAGGAATGCAAAGGGTTTGAAAACATGTTAACATATATATATAAAAACATACATATAATGTGTAACATACATGTTAAAAATTTGCCAAAGATAATTGAAGGTTACAAGGCTTAATTAAAGAATCCAGCAACAAATGTAACATCTGTGGCTATGAGAATTTAAGGAGAACATGCGCCTCACTCTGTCTTCAGATTTAAAAGCTGCAGACTTTATATGATAGTTTGTGTTTAGGAACATGATTTAAAGCCTTTCCTTGCATCTGCCACGTTTTGGCAGTGAGACAGTGTCAGTGACAGGATCAGTTTTGAAGATCAGCTTTGCTTTTGGAGCCCCAGGGGTGGGTGCTTCTGTAGGTCTGGTGGCATCAGTGCAGAAAGGAGTCATCAGGGCTTCTGCTGTTGCTGGTGGCAGTTGCTCAAAGGTTATCTAAATGCAAACCCTTTTCATTCCCTCTTCCTGTATTTGTGTTTGTTCCAACAACTGCTGGTTAGGATATCCCTTATCAGAGATTGGTCTTGGGGACATTTTCTTCCAGTTCTCCAGAAAAACTATTCTTGTCTGTTTATGGCTCTCACATGTCTTGTGTACTCTTTTCTGTACTGTGCTTACAGACTAGATAATGCTTAGACCTGTTTGGGTCTCAGCAAGCTCTTCAGGATCTTGCTCGTGTTATTTGGCCTCATTTTTCAAGCAGTAATTGGACTTTTCTGCAAGCATGAGTGTCTCGTGTTAAACAGAGTGATGACAGAGAATAATAAAATTAAAAGCCCTTTCCCTCAGGGTAGGAAATCCTGGAATCTTTGTTCAAAACAGCACTGTGGACTCTTAACTACAGGCTCCATCTCTTTGATTTTGATATGCCATCATTTTAGAGCAAGAGAGTAACACTCTTCCCCCTAATATAATGATTCAACAACCTCGTTTTCTTCTCTGCAATGGGAAGACCCTGAAAGATGCCACTGATTTCTGTCAATCCTTTAAGGGATTTTTATACCTTTACCCCTGCAGCTTTGTGGTAAATAATTCAACAAGAGATATGTCATTCAAATAATTCATTTCTGCCTTATGTCTAAATGCAGTCATTAGGCTTCATCCTATGGGGTTCACTTTATTTCTTCTTCCTAGGGAGGGAATGGGAGGTGAGAGGAGAGGGTAAAGAGGGGCTGTTTTTATAACTGGTCTGGATCTGCAGTTTTGTGCATGTTCTCCTGTCATAGCTCATATGGTGTAAGCACCTTTTCTGGTGCCTTCCTGGATTTACTGATACATTTGCTTTTAAATGGCAAAAAGTGATGGTGAGGTCTTGGTTTATGGCATCAAGTAACAATTTTTTCATTTTTTTTTCTTGTCCCACCTAAGAGAGAGAAGCCCCAGACTGACATTTTTGAAGGATCATAAAATGCACTCAGTTGCGTAATGAAGTTCTCTGGTATTTGTTTTAAACATCCTTTTTCCTGTTTGAAAATTCAGCCTGCTGTTGTAGTTCATTGCTTTGTAGCTGAGCAAGGGCACCTCTTTCTTGCTCTTTCTCAGTGTAGGGAAAGAAAGAAACCAGTTTTGTGTACTTGTGGTGACATTCTTTTCAGTGTTTCTTGAGATTTGTCTTGTGATGGAGCAGTTCAAGTATGACAGAGACCCAGAGGCAGAGATTTGCATCTTTAGTCTCACTAAGCTAAATGCTGAGATGGTTGGGCAGTTCATACCTGCCAATCTGTGCAAAGAAAAGCATCCCTATTATCCAGAGCCTGTAAAACTTGCAGAGGCTCTTGCCTGTGTTGGTCTTTTAAGTCTTTAAGCTACCCATCAGAGCTGTTGCAAGCAGTGGTTGGTTTTTTGAGTGAAGAGGAAATGCTATTTCATTCTATCCATCCTTAGTAACTGATTGGATTTTGCCATAGGAAAAGCCTGGAATTTCCATTTGTATGCCCTCTGGTGCTGAATGGTGTGGTACTGTCACACATCTGAAATAGCCAGATGTCGTGGTTTAAGCTCCCCATCCACACAGTTTTCTGACTCACTCACTGTCCCTCTTTCTTCCCCCAGTCCCGGGGCGATGGGGAGGAGAATCAAAAGAATTCAGCTCGCACGGGTTGAGATAAGAACAGTTTAGTAACTAAGGTATAACACAAATCACTGCTGCTACCACCAGTGATAATTCAAGAGAAATACAAGGAAAGAGAATGCAACTGCTCACCAAGCCTGACCCAGCCAGTGCACCCCCCAGCAGCAAACACCACAATACCAAAAACCTGACCATGGCGTGTACCCGCAGTCCACCACCACACCCTTCCTGGTCTCTGCTCTCCATGTTTCCCATCCTGGACATGACGTGCTGTGGTATGGAATAACCTCTTTGGTCAGTTTGGGTCAGGTGTCCTGTCTCTGCTTCCTCCCGGCTCCCCCTCCTCCCTGGCATAGCATGAGACTCAGAAAGTCCTTGGCCGGACCAAAACATTACCAAGCAGTAACTGAAAACACTGGTGTTATCAGTGCTGTTCCCAGGCCCAAAATCAAAAACAGAGCGCTGCACCAGCTACCAGGAAGGAGAAAAATGACTGCTGCTGCTGAAGCCATGACACCAGGTACTTCTGGAAGTTCTGTGTCAGAGGCTGGCCGCATTGACTTTCAAGTGAGATTTGGCTTTTAAACACTTGAATCCTTTCTGAAATTTTTTGTTTGCCTTGTGCTTTGAGCAGGAAGGCATTCTTCCCTGTGAGGGTGGTGAGGCACTGGCACAGGGTGCCCAGAGAAGCTGTGACTGCCCCATCCCTGGCAGTGTTCAAGGCCAGGTTGGATGGGGCTTGGAGCAGCCTGCTCTAGTGGAACATGTCTCTGAACATGGCAGAGGGTTGGAACTGGATGAGCTTTAAGGTCCCTTCCAACCCAAACTATTCTATGATACGTGAAGATGCCAAAAATTATCAGTCCATTCTGTTTCTCTGCTGCTCTTGCATCAAATACTTCAGCTCCAGGATGGAGGTATCTGGTGTTTACCTTTGCTTGCTGGTTATCCCACTGACTCAGTGGGTATCTGTAGTATTTACTAACACAGGTGAGGACTCTGGTTTTTTGAAAACAGAATGATTTGTCAGCCTTTAAAAGGCCTAATTCCAATTCATTCCAAACTTTATTTGATTAAAGGCACCATGCTTACTGTTGGAAAAATGAAACACAAATAGCCGTAAATTACTCTGTTTCAGATGGGTAAATATCACACAGAGAATGATGGGATTTTTTTTTTTACTAGGTTTAAGTGAAACGGAGTCTTTATTTGGTGTCATGTTTTTATTTAAAAGCATTTATTTAAAGTTCTAAAAAACAAAGTATTCAATAAAGCAAGACAGGTGTAACTGCAAATGATTAATGATATAATTCTCAGTACTTTATAAAGTGTCTAATGCTGAAGAGATTTATGCAGTGCAGAATTGCAGTTGTGCTTTGATAGAAGGAATAGGTAATCAATACCTGCAAGCTTAGAAAAAGTGTTCTATTTCCTCCTTTAATGATATAGGGTTTCCTGCAAGGCAAGGATGTCTGGAGCATGAGACACTTGGAAGAAGAATTAATTTGAAATCTGTAGTGGAAGGTCAGCTTCAATTAAAACTGCACTTGAATGTCTGTGGCATAAAGCAGGCAGTTAGGCCTAAACCTCCTGTGTCTACCAGTGAATAAATTAATCCTTCTACACTGTTCTTGATTAGATTTTATAGGTTGTGGAACTTTTTTTTTTCTGGTTTAGGATGTAATTTATTTACTTTGGTCTCAAACTCAAAAATAAACGTTTTCTTCTCCTAACTCTAATCCACCTTCACCATTGGATGGCCCCCATCCTGCCCTGATTGGAATGGAGATGTTCGGGTCATGCCCTCTATTTCTGTCTAGAGTTGCTGCAATAATGGTGTCGGTCATATTGCATGTAATAATTTGCATATCAAAAACTCGTGAAGGAAATTAATGGAAAACCTAGCCATTTATAAAATCCTGTGCTGATTCTAACGAGCAGGTCTTGAACCTCTAAATCAGAGCTTAGCCTTACAACTGTAATTTGGCGTGTCAGGACTTGGCGTCACAGCACCAGCACTAAGTTGGGGGTTTGAATTGCTGAGTTTCATTGCATTAGATTTTTTCTTTAATAATTCAGCATCAGGACAGAAACATTTTATGCATGAAAACTAATACTATCACATGAAGAGAGCAGATACTGCTAGGCCCTTTTTTATACATTATAGATTTAGAAGGAAGTGAAGCGACTGTATTCACAGAAGGAGATATATTACTATTAAATAAATCCAAGCAAGTTAAACTAATTTTTAAAAAGGCAGATTTAATTAATGGAGTGTTTTTAAATGATACCAAGTCTTTAAAGGTCTGTGAGAAACTACATTTCAGCAAGGGCTAGTCCAGGTACCTGGGTCACCTGAGGTTTTCATTCCATGTGGTGGTTTGTTTGTTTGTTTGTTTGCTTGGTTTACCCTTATGCTTATTTTATTCATTTTGACAAGACAGTTTTCACTGCAAATTGGCTGAGAGCGGGCTATACTTTTTAGATACACATATATATAAATTTGTGACACAATGCGTGGAAGAAGCCCTGGGATCCCTGTTTGAATGAATCTGTCTTCTAAGGGAAAAAAAGAAATCTCCCCATTGACACCAGAATACTTAAAAAAGACAAATTTGAGTCCCCAGCTCCTTTTGAATGCACAGCTGAAGCCACTGCGATAGCCTCTGTGAGCGGAGTGGTTTTGAAAAGCTCACCCCGTGTTTACAACAAAGCCAAAAAGCAGGAGCTGGCAGGTTTGATGATTATGTGCAGCACTAAACGTTTTAAAGCAAATTCCCAGATTTCATGAAGTCAGTGCAAGGTTATATGAAAAGTAAATCTGAATTGCCAATTAATGCACTGCAAACCAATTACTGAGAGCATCCTGCTTCAGGAAAAATATCTATATTTTAGTGGAACATGTCTGGTTTTCCTTGTGCAGGGTTTTTAATAATTCTGTTCTCCTTGGTTGTGGTATATTGGGAAATTAACTGGAAGTGACTTTTGTTGACAGTACAAGTTGAACTGTGAGATAAGCTAAACTGATTTTTAACCTGGGCTGATGATGTAAATGATTTTTAAAGGATGTTACAATTTTCCCTGATTGTAGTCGAAAGTAAAACACTTGTTATTGTTTTGGTTCCCATAGAGCATTTGTGTGCGATGAGTATAGCACAAATTCGTGCTATTAATTAAGTGTCCTGCTTTAGCCCATGGGAAGATAGGAAGAATGCATTTGGCAACTAGACAGATTAAAACCCAGTGGCCAAAGGAGCTGGGTTTGGATGGCACTAATTGAATTTACATACGCTTCTCAGATGAAAGGGTAAAAAATGCATATTGGTGCATGTTTTGCTGCTGTGTACCTGTTGAACGGATATGCTGACTGTGTAGTTCAGAAGCATGATACAGGTATGACATCAGGGGTCTTGGGAGAGCAGAGTTCAGCTCTGGGCTGTTCTTTGGTTTTGGTGGATGATCTTGGGCAAATTGCTTCCCTTCTCAGGCCATCAATTTCCCCGTCTTCACATGAGAATAATGTTGCTGATCCCTGCTGTAAAGCACTTCAAGAACCGTGAGCGAAAAGTGCTTGGCAAGAGCTCCATGCTGTTGTTTCAGGAGCTTAAACCGCTGTTTGCACTCATAGGAGGGTAATCTCTTAGTCTCTATTAATACAATATAAGAGTTGGAAAGGGAGGTCATAAGAAAAACCTGAAATTCACTGGAGATCCTCCTCTAACCAGAGGATGTGCTGCAAGGTGTGCTGCTGAGGGTTCCTGATGTTATAGTGCATCTACAGCTGGAATATGGTGGGGATGACAAAGTCTATGCCTGAAACCTTTTATTTTTACATACTGTTTTTATTCACTGTTCGTACTGGAGACCCTCACCAAATGGGCAGGGCAAGTTAGGGCTGAGGTGGACAACCTCTGGCAGATGGAGTGGTGGTTTCTGATACTATCTCTTGCAGCTCCACTGCCACACCGCAAGACACTGGTTCTTTCCTTCTTCCAGCAGCACTGCTGGTGCAATCCTGTTGTGAAATTTAGTTACACAACTTGGGAGTTGAGGACTCATAAATAGACCAAAAAGTAACCTGGAGCTGGTGAAAGTTCCGGAAGCAGAGCAGAGTGCAGCCCTTCTCCTGTGCCTTGCGAGTTGGGTGGATAGCTGTGATAACAGTAGTTTGATATCCAGTGGCTTTTAAACTACTAAAAAAAGACTTCAAAGTGTTATGCTGAGCCTGCGAAGACCCTGATGTGCCAGGGACTGAAGCATTTCAGTGTACTTTCTCTTCACAGCTGTAGCATTCTCCACTTTTACTGACCTTGAACGGTGGCTAGGGATGGGCTCGCAAAATACAGAAGCTTTTGTGGCTTTAAACTGCTCCCTGAGGTTTTTTTAAATGGAAAAAAGGAGAGTAAAGGGGTGTAAGGAGAGGAAAGGTGACTTTCGTTCTGTGTTTGCTTTTGTCCAGCTGTCATGTAATACAGATGACTTTGATGTGTCCATATGCAAGACATTGCCCATTAGTCCTTGGAGCTTCTCATTTACCGTTTGACTTAACTTGTTTTGAGAGAGTAGTTTACATGCGGTGAGAACAGACTGTGCTAATAGATAAAGCAAGCTAATAATGAAAGAAAGTTACAGTATTTTTTTGGCCTCTTTACTTCCTCCATCCAGAGTAATTGTTTTTTCCTCTATTTTCTTCAAATTTACCAATATAAACTTAATTATTTCTTTTTATATTCTATGGCTTCAAAACCTTCCAAAGAAATGCGGTCATTAATAAAGATCATATTATCTTAGCAGAGTAATGCACAAACATGAGTTAATTGGTAGGTGTGAGGTTATTTATCTCGTGAGAAAAGGTAAACTATATCATAATGTATTAAGGCTGAAGCTTTAGGAGAGTTCCTGTAACACCATGCTAATCAATAACATATGCACGAGGGGAACTTGGGAGTCATGGATAGTTT
Organism: Myiopsitta monachus; assembly: GCA_017639245.1. Lineage (NCBI taxonomy): Eukaryota > Metazoa > Chordata > Aves > Psittaciformes > Psittacidae > Myiopsitta > Myiopsitta monachus. The sequence continues at coordinate 7,857,196 of CM029929.1, read as the reverse complement.
TATAGAGTAGTAAGTAAAAAAAAAAAAAAAGGCCATTGTACATTTTCAAGAAGGGGAAAATGGATGAGCCTGGGGAGCTACAGAGCAGTCAGCCTCACCTCTGTGCCTGGCAAAATCTTGGAGCAGATTCTCCTGGAAGGCATGCTGAGGCACATGAAAAACAACAAGGTGGTTGGTGACAGCCAGCATGGCTTCACTAAGGGGAAATCCTGCCTGACCAATCTGGTGGCCTTATATGATGGGGCTACGGAGCTGATGGACTGGGGTAGCGCAGTTGATGTCATCTACCTGGACTTGTGCAAAGTGTTCAACACTGTCCTGCATGACATCCTTGTCTCTAAGTTAGAGAGACATCAATTTGATAGGTGGACCGCTCGGTGGATAAAGAATTGGCTGGATGGCCGCATGCAAAGAGTTGTGCTCAATGGCTCAATGTCCAGCTGGAGACCAGTAACGAGAGGTGTCCCTCAGGGATTGGTGTTGGGGGCGGTCTTGTTCAACATCTTTGTCAGTGACATGGACATTGGGATTGAGTGTGCCCTCAGCAAGTTTGCCGATGACACCAAGCTGTGTGGTTCGGTTGATACGCTGGAGGGAAGGAATGCCATCCAGAGGGACCTTGACATGCTTGTGAGGTGGGCTGATTGCAACCTGATGAAGTTCAACCATGACAAGTGCAAAGTCCTACAGCTGGGTGGGAGCAATCCCAGGCACAGCTCCAGGTTGGACAGGGAAGAGATTCAGAGCAGCCCTGTGGAGAAGGACTTGGGGGTGTTGCTCGATGAGAAAATGAACATGAGTCGGTTGCAGTGTGCACTCGCAGCCCAGAAAGCCAACTGTATGCTGGGCTGCATCAAAAGGAGTGTGACCAGCAGGTTGAGGGAGGTGATCCTGCCCCTCTGCTCTCGTGAGACCTCCCTTGGAGTATTGTGTGCAGTTCTGGTGTCCCCAACATAAAAAGGGCATGGAACTGTTGGAACAAGTCCAGAGGAGGCCACAAGGATGATGAGGGGACTGGAGCACCTCCTGTATGAAGATAGGCTGAGAAAGTTGGGGCTGTTCATCCTGCAGAAAAGAAGGCTGCGTGGAGACCTCATAGCAGCCTTCCAGTATCTGAAGGGGGCCTATAAGGATGCTGGGGAGGGACTCATCATGAGGGACTGTAGTGATAGGACAAGGGTAGCGGGTTGAAACTGCAACAGGGGAAGTTTAGATTGGATATGAGGAAGAAATTCTTTACTGTGAGGGTTATGAGGCACCGGAATGGGTTTCCCAGGGAAGCTGTGAATGCTCCATCGCTGGGGGTATCCAAGCCCGTGTTGGACAGAGCCTTGGGTGGCATGGTTTAGTGTGAGGTGTCCCTGGCCATGGCAGGAGGGCTAGAACTAGATGATCTTAAGGTCCTTTCCAACCCTAACTATTCTGTGATTCTATGATTACTGCCAGAGCAAAGTTGGAGAACTGCACAAAGCTAATGGATTTCAAACTCCTCATAAGCTTAGAAGTCTCAGGCAAGAAGCGTACCTGTGGTGGAGTTACCTGGGGAGCTGAATTGCTTCATCTTCTTCCTTAAGAGTTATCCCAGACTGTTAAGCCACTGGAATGTTAACTGGCATTGATATGTTTTAACAGGTAACTCTGGTCCTGAGCACTGGGTTACTTCCAGCGAGAAGTGTGGAGGGTCTCACCAGTCTCCCATAGACATCATAGACCATCAGGCCCATATTGGAGACGAGTATCAAGAACTGCAGCTGGATGGTTTTGACAATGAATCTTCAAACAAGACTTGGATGAAAAACACAGGAAAAACAGGTATGTTCTTGTCTCTTTGTCTCCATAGCTGCCTGCGGTCAATTAAAAATTCAAGCCATGTTCCACCCTCTTCCTTTTTAATTCTTCTGTTGTTTGGGTTTTGCTGCCTTTTTTTTTCTTTAGTATAATTTTCCAGCAGCAGCAGCTACCTATCTGTGCCTCTGCATTCTGTGCAAAGCTAGTTCTGCAGATTGATTTTAAGGGGGTTTGGTTGGGGTTTTTTTTTAGTATAAAATAATTCTCTTGGTAGTTCAGTTGTTCCTCAGAATAAAAGGCTGTATATGAGTTTCAAGTTGTAACCTTGAATTATCAGCTTTGGGAGGCCATAAAGTCTAATCCAAAAGAATGCTGAGATGCAAGGCTCAGGGGGAAAGAAAGGGGAAGTCTTAGAAACTGGGAAGTTTTTGAGAAGAAAGAGCAATAACTGCTCCGAGTAGTGGGGGCTCACTAATGTGCTTCTGATATGATTGTAGCTGTGTGTTCTTCTCTGAACTGTCTCCTCTTCTGGCCTGTCTGTTCTGGCTTTTAGAAAAAAGAACAGTCAAGAGCACTGCTTATTTTTACCAGAACAGTTCACTGAAAGGTCAAGGTTGATTTATGTGCAAAGCCACATGCATTTGATTACTTTTTAATTCTAAAAATGTAAAAAGCAGAAATTATAAGGCCACCCTCTTCATTTGACAAGGTCAAATCTTTTTTAGGGAATTGAATTAAACCACTAATTAATTCAATTTTATTTATTGGAAGTATATTTATTTCTTTATTAACATTCAACATGCATTTCTCTATAGTGCTTTATGTAATGTGTCCCTACGTAGTGGGCTGCTAGCAAAACCCAGGGCATGTACCTGCTCCAGGAGTCTGCAACACAGCTGTGATTGCAGCATGACCTCAGATACACCCATTGCTTCCAGAGCACTTTAGGTCTGAGCCACAACTTAAGAGTTCAGCAAGCACTTCAGATCCAGTTCCAGCAATTCAGGATCTTAGCAGGAGTTGGTAGTTATTGCCCCTCAGATGAAGTGGAGTGGCAGGCTGTGATCCTGCTTTCTTTCACCCCGAAGCAAAGCCAGTTAACATAAACCACCACCAAGCATAGCTTGGTGTTTTAATGCATTACTGAGGGGGTTTTTTCTCAGTTTCACTAAGAAATGGCTCCTGTTTGCTTTGAAATCCTGACTTTGTTGCCCTTTGTATCAGTGTGAGGTTCAGGGAAGGTTGAATGCTATGGAAATTTGATGCTTAATTAATCTATTCATGTTATGAACCCTGCCACTTTTGGTCACAGAGCGATGTTTGTAATAACCAGCAATAAATATAATTAGAAATACCACAGAAAAGTGATGGTGCTGTTCTTCTAAGAAGGATGCTAATGCTGTACTGTGTGTGTAATAGGAGCATATTGCTGTACATATAATAGGAAACCATGTTAGAATCATAGACTTATTTAGGTTGGAAAAGACCTTTAAGATCGTTGAGTCCAACCGTTAACCCAGCACTGCCAAGTCCACCACTAAACTGTGTCCTTCAGTGCCATATCTACATGTCTTTTCATTACTTCTAGGGCTGGTGATTCCACCACTTCCCTGGGCAACCTGTTCTAGTGCTTAACAAACCTTTTGGTGAAGAAATATTTCCTAAGATCTAACCTAATCCTCCCCTGGTGCAATTTGGATCTATTTCCTCTTGTCCTATTGCTATTGAACTGTTTCAGGTAGCTGTAGGGAGCTGATAAGATCCCCCTTGAGCCTTCTCTTCTCCAGACTAAACCCCACCAGGTCCCTCAGCCATTCCGCATCACACGTGTGCTCCAGGCCCTGGACCAGCTCTGTTGCCCTTCTCTGGCCCTGCTCCAGCACCTCAGTGTCTCTCTTGTAGTGAGGGGCCCAGAACTGAACACAGGATTCAAGGTGCAGCCTCAGCAGTGTGATGAGGGGATCAATCACTGCCCTGGTCCTGCTGGCCACACTATTGCTGATACAAGCCAGAACCTTGTTCTGTTGAACCGAAACATGCCAGCAGATTTTCCAGTCTCCACACAGTTGGCAATGAAAGCTGTATCCTCCCTCTTCTCTGCTGGGTGATTTTAGCACTGCTGCTATATTTGATTTCCTCACCCGCTGGGGTATGGATTTTTGCTGAGATGTTATTGCTTTGCAGAGCAGCAGTAACTGTCACTTTTCATGGTAACTTACGGCCTTTTCCTGGTAACGTGAAGACCCTTTTTGCCTTGCTGTCATCCCCCATTACTTATGCTGAGCTCCTAACTCCTCCCTTATTTTATCAAGTCCTTTTCTTGGTTTCCTGACCTGTTGAAGAAACTTGCCTGGGATTGATTTTAAAGGTGGTAAGTGGTAGAGCAACAAACCAAGTAGGATGTTTTGGCTTGTGGGTAGAAGGTAGAGGCAGGCTGTGCCATAAATTGCAATGCTTTCTGGCAGCAGAGTCCTGGAGCAGATGGCCACATGAGACCTTCATATTGCGGACTGACAGAGACAGTAAACTGAATATCTGTTTGAGCAATGGTGATAGATGTAGAGGGCATTTCTCAGCAATTAATGACTGGTTAAAAGAGACAGGGGTCCGAGGGGAAAGCCAAAGGCCCTTAACCTTGATACTCATTAACTGGCAGGAAATGTGTTATTCAGGTTATTGTTATTGCTATTGGACCTAGTAATTTTTTTTTTTAGGATAGAACAATTAGTTATTTTTATGCTCTGAAATGTTAAAAGGTAAAGAGGTTATTGCTCTGTAGATTTGCTGTGCTTTTTCTTGTTTCCACCTCCCTACTCCCATATCAGATAAAGGGCAGACAATGTACAGAAAACAGTATTTCATTCAGAAAATGGAATTGAATTTGTCAAGCCCCTGTCTCGACTAGAAATGGTTTTATGCATGATGACACTGGCAAAGGCACTAATGTGGGTTCTACTATTTCATCACCATAGTAGCTGTTTTCCAAGTGGTGAAGATCACTTGGAGAGTATTAGCACACTTCATAGCTGTATTTGCATTAGTTGTTTTCATTTGTGCCACTGTATAATTAAGTGTTACATGGTGTCAGCTGGGCCTGAGGCTGATGAGGCTTCTTCAAGCCCAACCTGCCCTGTGGGAAGAGCGCCCATGGGAGCAGCACTTTTGTGAGCAGTACACAGGCATTGCCACTTTACCTCTTTTTAGGTCACTGAGAACTTATAAAAACTCCTTCCACTTAAAGAAACCTACTCAAATTTCTGCCATAGGTGTGTTTTTGTTAACTACTTTTCCTCCGTGATGTGCATCATGATGGCTGGTCCTGACCATCAGAGCTGCTCTGCTAAGGGAGGGAAAGAGCTGCTTTGTATTCAGGTTTATTTTTGCTCTCACGACAGTGATGGGCATACAGTTCCAGCCCTGATCCTGCAAATGGCATCATGCAGTTGTGATCCTGGTGGCCATGCACCCCCTGCTTTGGTTTTGTAATCTCAGTTAAACAGGGATTTTTAATTAGTGGGCTCTGGGGGATTGTTTCCTTGTTGTGCACTCCATAGAAGTCATTGGATAAAAGCAGTGCCTCCCAAAGTTCTGTAAGGTGGTCTTTGCTTAATTCAGACCTTAATACTAGAGGTGACATGGGAGGACAGCCCCTGAATCACTGACAATAAGGGGATGCTGTTAAGATAGGAAGGTGATGGGACCATGTGTTGTGCAGCTCAGAAGTGTAAGAAATACTGTAAAATGAACAATTAGATGAACATTTCAGATTGTACATCCTCCTAATTATCCTTTTAATTATTCATCTAAAACAAGTAAAATGACCCCTGACAGAGCCGTAAATGATTTAGGAACTATCAAATATTTATTAGATGCAACTGAATCCCCACAGAGGTTTTTAACAGATGCATATGAATCTGCTTTCCTGTATTCCTCATCTCCTACAATTTTATCTATGGAATTTATAACCAATAGAGTGATATTTTCAGCATTTAAAATACTGCTGAGCTCATTGAGAATTCTTTAAGGGAGGAAGAGAGCAGTGGTGCCTTCAAAGATTTAATATAAGACAGTAACTACCAGTAGTACCCTGGCTGACACAGGCAGTATCCTGTAGCAAATCCTGCACTATCCGTCTTCCTACCCAAACAATTTGATGCAAAACCAGAAATCATGGATTTAAAAATAACCCTGTGATGTTGCTGGCACAATTTAGAAACATCTGAACATCTGCAATTTAACATTTAGATGGTTTTAACATAAACAATTTAGAGTTGAGATGTGTCTACATGGTACACTTGCACCTGAGATGAGGCTGCCATAGCTAACTGGCTGTACTCACAGGAGGCAGCAGAAAGCCTGGCCCACAGCAAAGCTGCCACTGGTTCACCCACAGAGGAATAACTTTCATTTCACAATGAGATACTTTGGGGTTTTTTCCACAGTGAATAAAATCCTCCCTCTTACATAATAAAATTGGATTTGTATTCATGTCCCCATTCTGGTGGCACAGTTGGCTTGAGAACACAGAGAAATCCTTGTGGATTATGCTATTCCCATTAAAAAGAACTCAACAAAACCAACCCAAAAACTTCAGTTGCAGGATTATGGGCACAGTGAGTGGTGGGTCTGTAATGGCTTTTACAAGAACAAAATTCTAACTTTAGTTTTGTTTTTAAGCAACAGTTTTGTAAGTGATGAGAAAAAGGGATTTTGTAGGGAGGAATTTTTAGGAATCGCATGTATTACAAAATGGGGGGGGATGCTAGAAAGGCAGCTGATCTTGTAGTGAGAGCAGCAGACAGGAATTTTGTGAAAGCTGGCTTCAGTTCTTGGTTGGACCACAGACCTCCTCTGTAATGTGTGCCAGCTTTCACCGCACGATTTTGCCCTCTATTTGGACCTAGGGCTTTTATTGTCACATAAAATACAAAGGCTTTTGGACATGAAAAGAAAATACAAAGAAGATCCTTTTGACCCTTATTGAATCCATAATAATGTCAGAGTTACTGTAATAAACTCCAGTTCTTATGGAGGATGCCTCACGAGTGGGTCTCAGAAACATTATTATCACCTTTCCTCATTTTACAGAACGGAGGAGCATGGAGCCTAAGGGAAGCACCCACTATGGGCAGCTATAGAGGTGGGACAGGGCACAGGATTTCCCCCCTCCCCCACTTAACAACAAAATAGAGGAAATCCAACAAACAGAAGATCCATTCTTTTTCCTAACTTGTGACCTACAGACCTTCAGAAGTTTGTAAGGCCAAGGACTGTGGTCAGCCATTACTCTCTGGAAACACATTAAACAGGTTTTGATGGAGTTTGACATTTAAATGTTAATCGAAGTCCAATAAGGAGGGCAAAATGTCCTTGAGAAATTTGGACTTAGGGATTTTCTGTAGTCTGCATAGCTTCATAATCACTTTCATAATTAGCCAGCATTACTTGTAGGCTTTTTTAAACCAATCCCTGTAAAAAAGAAAATGGTAACCTGACATTTTACTTGCATTAGAAGTGTTTGAATAAAATGAACAGAAACTGTAAATGCTTCTGAAAAGCTGTGCTAAGACCGTCTTTCTTGTTGTTCTGTGTGTGCAGTTGCTATCCTGCTGAAGGATGATTATTTTGTCAGTGGTGCCGGGTTGCCGGGCAGATTCAAGGCAGAGAAAGTGGAATTTCACTGGGGTCAAAGCAATGGATCAGCTGGCTCCGAGCACAGCATCAATGGCAAGAGGTTCCCAGTTGAGGTGAGTGGAAAAACATGCGCTTATGTTCTCTAAAAAAAAAATAAAATCAGAATGTATTGCTGTAGCTTGAGATGACTGTGAAATAGGGCAGTGTTTCCTTCAGTGAACACATCACTTTCAAGGCCCTTCCGGCCCTCGCAGCACTCTATCTATCATCTGTTATGTGCTTTGCAATGTCAGCTCTGAGCTCAGCTTTGCTACCGTTGCCAGCTCTCATGTCCCATGGGTTAAGTTGCAAACAGCCACTTTTCTCATTTCTCCCATAAGCTTTTCATGTGTGGGAGGATCTCCTTGTGAATATCTGCAAAGTGACCTCATTGTCCCCCAAATATTTTCTTTCCCATGATGCTTACAAACGAATAGCAGCATTTTGGGATATTTTGCTATTCCTTGCACACATAGGACCCTCTCTCTACCTGTATTCCACTGTGCTCCCTTGCCTTGTTTTAATGGGATATCTGTATAGATCTGTGCAAACAGCAGTGCGTTTGCTCTGCCTGTGCAGGAGCCAGCTGGACCTGGTCCAGGCCTGGTCTAACAGTGCCCCGCTACCACAGCATAGAGCTGTGCCACACCAGGAGCAAGGTGTTGACCTGGGCACAGCACCCTGTGAATGTGGCTGTGCTCAGAGCATGATGCTGGGTGACCGCTTGCAGCAAGGACATGCCTTGAAGTAACAGTTAGGTTCCCAGTACTGTGGGTGCTGTAAAGGTCTTGTGGGATGCAGTTGGGTCTTGGCTTGTGACTGGTAGTCCTAGGTCCCTCTCTCCTCAGCACAATGTTTTCTGTGTCAATAGAGTTTGTTGATACTTTTCAGTCTGTATTCAGGGTTTTGCATGGTGAGATAAAACAGATGTTATCTTGGATTACCTTTGCCTGTTGGGAGGCAGACAAGCACTTTCAGAGCGTGACATGTGGGTGTGAGCAGGTTGAGGGGAGCTGCACTTGGGGCCAGAAATGGTTGTTTTGTGAGCTGGGTCTTGCAAGAACTTGATTCAGTCCCCAGCTTGCCATTATTGGTTAAAATGCAGCTTTAGACAACTCATATTTTTCAGGAGGAGGGAAGGGGCTTCCAAAGCATAAAGGGGTGTTGTTAAAAAAACATGGAGCAGGAGCAAATCCTTTGGTTATCACCTCCCTTCTCCAGCTGCCCCATCACATGAGAATTAGAAGCCATTTTTTGTCTCTCAGTTCTGAACCTGTATGTTGGATGTTCTGTGAGACAGATTTTTTAATCTTAATGAGCTTTTCCAACAGCTTCTGGCTTGATGCAGCTGTGATTTCTCACAAGGGGCCACCCCTGAACACATGGAGTAAAGGCCCAAACATTGTCATGCTGCCCTATCTATTTTAGTTGGCAGTACTTTGGAAATGTATTTCTGGGTGGCAGAAGCAGCACTTGGGAAGTAACAGAGCCAGTCAACTCCTCTTTTGAAATTTCAGGGGGTGGAGGTGGCAAAGGAGCCTGGACCTTCATGCCTGTCAGAAATAGGGTTTGTGAAGTGGAAATACTTTCTTACAATCCCAAGGCTGTTTGATGCTGGCTTGATGAATGGAAGCTATTTTAGTTGGGGGGGGAAAAAAGCAAGTTACTAAGAAATAAGTTTCCTTTGTTTTAAGTATTCTTTGTTTCCTTTTCAACTGGTTGGAATACTGACTTTTCCTACTTTAAAGTTGGAGGGGGGGAGACTGTCTTTCAGAATTTAGTTCAGACTTTGTGAATGTTGTGCAAAATAAATCGCTATATTGGATTGGTTTAGTGTTAATCCTAATAATGAAATGTAATTTTCCAAGTGATTTTTATTCATTGCAACAACATGAACTTTTGTTCTCTGGCCTTCCTGGGTATGACGGCATTAGCAGAATTCCCACGGCCTTTCCTTTACTATTTTGTAAAGGAAGAAGAGTTTCCAAACTGAGCCTTTCCAAGTTGTGATGCAGCCTGCCTCCTGCCCAAGAATTCCAAAGTTCAGTCACATGCCAGAAAGGATTTTCATAGGTACATTTTGAAGGATCCAGTTGATCCAAGGTGATAAAACTGAGTCCCCCTTGCCAACAGGTACTAAAAAAGTCCTCCTAGTTGGGATTCGCCCTCTCAAGCAGTAACTGTACATGTATGCATGGTAGAGCTTTTGATTTGTAATACTAATCGTAGTTCAGCTTCTGTCTGTCTGATGCAACCCTAATTGCCTGATGCTGGGAGGTCTGTGCCAGAAATACTGTACTTCCTTTGAGCAGTTGAATTTCTAGGAAGGATGTAGAAAGGGAAAAACAAAATCCTGTCCTACAGAGAGCAAAGCCCAAATCGTTGTAATTATTCCGAGACCATGGAGGTAGGTAAGGCTTTTGAGGAGCTCTCAGCTATTGGCATTCCAGGTCTGCAGCAGTTACAGTGGCGTTGCAACTGAAAGGAAACATTTTGAGTCTAATTGTGCAACCAGATGTGGACTGTGCAAAACCCATTAGTTCCAATGGACATCCCGAGGGAATGCAGATAGATCAGCTTCATCCATAGACTCTGCTCTGTGTACATGAAGTTTAGAAGTTGTTTTTCCTCTGGGAAACAAAGTGTTTGCTGGTAGTCTTTTTTTCTTGAAGAGGATGCAGAAACTAATTGGAAATGTCAGATACAATACAAAGCGTTATTGTTTGACTGTGTTGCTTGGTTTTTATTATTAAAATTAATGTGTCAGATGGTAAGACTGTCTATGTTAATTGGTTTCCTTCATTGAAGCCCATCTGGATCGTATTTTTTTGTGATTTATATGTTGAATTAGTTGGTAAGATATATGAGAACATCCTTTTGTTTCCCGCTTTCAAAGGCACGTTGGATCAAAGGTGTATTATCTTACACTACTTTTATGCATATGTTGCATATTGTGATTCCTTTTCAGACCATGGCATAGGTAGTGGTATTCCTTCTTTATGTCATCTTGATTGCTTATTTATTGATTAGATTTTCCTTGGTGATACTCCAGCCTCATGAAGCTGTTTACGAGCTTGGCTGTCTCTGAAGTAGCATTCCTGAATAGACATGAATGTTTCCAACTTCCATCCGCATCCAGGTTCCAGTTTGATACCTGGCCTGGTCAGCATTAGCCTGAAGTTTCTTTTTCCCTCCTTTTTGCCGTGTTAGCACTATCATCTGGGTGAGGCCAGGAACTGGTGCTGTGACGCTGAAGATTAAAGCGATACCATTAGCTTATTGCTGTGAGTGGAACACAAATCCTAATGAGGACGTGGGCTCTGTGCCAGTTTAGAAAAAGCCTCTCCTTTTCTCCTCAAGCTAAGGAAAGTTTTTAACATTGCATTCTCTCAATTTAAATGAATTGCTGACTCCTTTGTATTTTGTTACTGTTTTTCCTGCTATAATTACTCAGGTGGTTGTTCTTCTTTCTGAAGTCGCAGTGGTATAAATGAACATGCAAACGCTGGAAACCATTTAAATGGTGAAGTGACAAAATTAAAATCAAGATGATGAGCTTCCCTCAGGCCAGGAGAGAACTCAGGTTCCCCTCATTACAGCCAAGATGAGTAATTGCAGCGCTTTAATCTCCCGTGTCACCACACCAATTACCAGCCCTGCCAGTGCAGAGCTTGCGGCATGCCGGGCCTGCTGGGAGGGAAACCCACTGCTTAATATTTCATAGGCAAGAGAAGAGCTGACGTGGCATTGCTGTTCTGTGCTGGCAGAGTTGGGCACCACCATACCAGCATAACTGTGCGTTTATCTTTTTTGAGCTGCTTCGTACTCATTTTTATGCAAAATGCTGATTATTTCTGTGAAGAGCAGAAATCAGAAGAGTGATTTTAATCATGGCTCTGTTAATTTGATGTGAGCTTTGACTGTTTATGAGCTTTCTCTTTAATGGTGCTAATTGTCAGTTATAATGTGAACACCATTATACAGTACTATACAGTAATTTATTTAGTAAATGAGAATCTTATTCCAAGGACCATGCTGCAATATGCCATAGAGACCTTATCCCTTTAATCTTACATGAACAAAATTGCACTGTCTAGGCCAAATTGGTAATAGGAACATCAACTTGGCTTCTGAAATAGCAGTGCGATTTCATACCCACAAGTGCCAGCATGCATGTTTTCGGAGATCTCAAGTAGTTCTCCATTTAAAACAAAACAAAACCAAAACCAAAACCAAAACCAAAAAAAAAAAAACAAAAAAAAAAAAAACAAACAAAAAAAAAAAAACACAAAAAAAAAAAAAAACAAAAAAAAAAAACCACCAACAAAACCCCACAAACCATCCCAACAGGAAATGAAGAGCTTTAGCGCCCTTTCATGCCAATTAACAGGCTTTTATGTTATGCTGATAGGTTCATTTTACTAAATTATTATTACAAAGCAAGTCATTTGCATTAACAATTCTTGCTTTTCTTTAAGCCTGCTTCTTAGAAGGCTTTCCAGGTTCTAATGGTGTCTTTGTTCTTGCTACTGCTTTGATTTTCTTCCTTTTCCCTCTGAATATACATACTGACTTCAGCATGGTTTAGATCCTAAAGTTGGTTGTTCTAATTTGAATGCTCAGGTGTCCTGACTGAAGTTTATCAGTCTGTGCTATCCTGCCTCTCATTATATCACTTTAATCCTGATGTGTTGTATTATCACAGGCAGAAGACCGTCAGTGTCATTCATGTACAAGAAATGTCTGGTATTCAGTGCACAAAAACCTTTACTGCAGGGAATAAACTGAGAGTAGTTAATGTTTTTTGTTTTATCCTGGACGTTAAGTCTTTCTATCACAGCTGGAATCCTCTATGGTGTATGTCCAGCTTGTGTCTACCTGTGGATTGCAGGGGAGGTTGACTTTTTAATGTTAGAATTGTGATCTCTTCTGTTCTTTAGTTTTATTGGTGCATTTGTAAGTTTGTTTAGATTTGTGCATGCTTTTTGACATTAAAAGATGAATGTATCACAGTATGTTTTCTACATATACTGGAGAACTAACACCTTATGTTGCTGTGTTGCAGCTGGGTTTATTATTTCTGGCATCCAGCATACCCGGTAATTGTAATTTTGCAAAGATCTCTCACACTTGGCTTCAAGCACAAGACCGATTGTGAAACAGGGAGCCAGCCTTGGTTTTATTTCCTTATATTTTGTTTACTGGTTGCTATTCAAATTTCCTTGCGTCCATCTGCCAGGATGTAGCAAAGTAGTCAGTAAATGATGGAGGGACCTAAAGAGGACCATTGGGAATATATCAGCAGCGAGAGACTTGAAATAATTTTACTGTATTATTTCTCTTCTAAGGACCAAATCTACACTTACAGAAGGGTACTTAGACCTGCCAGTGACTTTGATGGGAGATGAGCTGGTGAGATTCTATGTGAGGATTTAGCTCCATACTCATGCTGTCTGTGCCATAGAGAGACCAGGGAATTTAGCATGCGCTGCTTATTCCATCTACATCTCCCAGAACACCCCGACTTAATCATTCAGGCAAAGGGATGGCTTGGGGATTTTCACATTTAGTAATTTTTTTTTTCTTTTTTTCAAACTGACACTTCCCATGGTTGTTTTTTGTCGTTGGTTTTCTTACAGTTTTCTGTCCTCCCTTTCCACATAGTCTTGGGGTCCAGATAGCCATAAAATACTCTCAAAATACAAGATGCTAAAAAGCCAAAACTGCTGCTGTCTTATCTCAGGTAATGCAAAGTTTTACTCTAGGAGCCTCCAGACTTTACTTGTCTTTGCTCTTTCCACTTTTAAAGCTTGTTCAGGTTTCTCATTGTTAGGAAATCAGTGTGTCAGAATTTTGAAACAAAAGCGGACGGGTAGCCTGGGCACATGGGTGAGTTTCCATCATGCTGCACTGTAAAGACCATGAGCAAGGGGAGTTAAACATCATCTTATTGCTGTCTGGTTTACTGTTTTATTTTCCTTAATGTAGCTGATGCAGTATCTCCTCGCAAGTTGTCTTTAGTGCTTCCCATATACTGACAGGAGAATCAGTTGAGATTTTAATTAATGATTTCATTGTAATCAAGGTTCTATTTTACTGCAGAATGCTTCATCTTGTAGTAGTGAAATATTTAGTCTCCATCTGGCTGATCTTTTCTGTGAATGTCCCATGATAGTTAAGAAGAAACATGATAGGATGGTCTGAAATTAAAATATGTTTAGTGGAGGGGTTAACTCATCTTGGGAGTGTTTATGTGGAGACCCAGGCAGAATTTAGGGACATAACAGCACTTTGGTTTTTATGACAGCATCTTCCTGCTCTCTGCTAGGCATCAGTGATTTCTAGAGTGAGTTGCAAATGTTACACTGCATCCAGGGCTTTATACTGTAATAACTATTCAGTAACACAAACCAGATATAACTCTTTTCAAGTTAGCTGGGAATGTCCTGCTTTCCCCAAAGGATTTCCAATGTCTTGTTGAAAATGTCAGAGGCAGTAGCACTACACTGCCATTACAGTATGTTAATGATGAACTAAGAGTTTTACATTCCTCTTAACATAAATCCCTGATTTTCTACATGATTAATTGGAATCTGAAAGACTGACAAGGAGAAGGAGGATCAGATGGGGTGAAAATAAGAGATAAGAGGCTGACAGCTAGCTCTTGTTGTAAAGGAGAGTTATTTTGAATAGGAGGAAAAAATCAATACAAAGGTTGGAGAATTTGACAGAGTTGTAAGAGCTACTTTAATGAAAGGTAGCAGATTCAGTAGGATTGCTACTTGAAATGTGGGATTGTCTGAGTTAGAAAAATGGGACTATTTCTCCCCAGCTGTAAAGGTGAGCTTTATGTGCTGAGCTTACGTGCTTAGGCCAACTGGATTTACTGGCATTCATTCTGGGCACTCAAATGTGTCAAGAAAAGGAGAAAAAAAGTATGTATGGGAGATTGATAAATTCTGTTCTTCCAGAATAGTTATTTTGTTATGGGAAGAGAAGGAAGAGGCCAGGAGGTGATAGCTATTTTTGCTGCTTCCCCATGTTAGGTAGCTATAATGTTAGAGTATCTGGCAGGTTTCTGCAAGGTAAAGTGTTTCATTATAAGGAGATGACTTCATTTGGCCGTAGTTGTAAGGAACACGCTAAGACTCTGATAGACTCAAATGGACTGGAGAGCTGGAGCTCTTCCGTGACATGTCACATCAGCCTCTTTCTCTCAGCAGTGATGGTGAGAGGTGAGTGCAGATAGAGAGGCCATGTGTGGAGGCTTCCTAACCTGGCTTAGAGGTGAGAGTTAGCTGAACCTCAGCATCCCCCTGTCCAAATACATATTGGGCACCTCATTTAGTATGGCTAGATATGGGGCTTCAGTGATGCCACAGAAGCTTGCTCCTGCAGCTCTTAGAGGGCTGTTTTATTGCTTTCAGTGGAAATGGCCATCTCAGTCTTTAGCAGGAAGCCAAGCTTTCCGAAATTGCTCATAGGTTTTTAAGTTCAGGAACTTAGACACAGGAAGACCATTATTCCAGAGTCAGTGCACAGCCATGAAGTGTTGGGAGGCTTACAGAGAGATGGGGTTCAGATCAGTCAAGTGTCTCTGGAATGCAGGCTTGGAGCATGTATATAGGTACACGAGGCATGCAGGTCATGTGTGTTTGCACACCACAGCGTGCCAGGCTGGCTGTACACAAGGGTCCTGGGATGCTGGTTAGGACCATGTGAAGTCTGATAAGTGCTCAGCACTGTCCCTTTCCTGCAGGCAATTCTAACAGTCTTGGGACTTTGGGATGTGCTGCCCTGGAGATGTATGACCCTTTGTAGTTATTCCAGTAGGCACTGTGTAAATAATAAAGATAACGTTTGGCCAGAGAAGAAAAAGAAAAGAAACATTGCACAAATGTGTTAAGAAGTGATAATATTTCCTTGGCACACAAAAAATCAAAAGAAAACTTTAATGTGGTTAATGGGCTTCTTGGTAGCTTGTCAGCCAGTATTTCCCATGGAAGTCATTTCACTGGGTCTCAAACAGTGGGAATAGATTTCACCGATGTTAGTCATGATTTAAGGCAGCAAGCAGGAAATTATTTTAATCATCTATTATACTGGTGCTTTACTGATTGCATTTTTGGTTTTTGCTTGGTTTTCTTTTCCTGAAGAATTCTAAACAGTTTCTGTAATTTCATGCCAAGAGAATAAATTACGTCAGACATGTTTTTGCAGATAGAAAACTCAGTACATTTATTCGGGTTTTACTTTTTTTCCTTTCTTTCGTCACATGGTAAGAAACTGTTTTCTTTGGGGTGATAACCAAAAGCTGTGTAAACCAGAAGGGAAGGCTCAGTCTCTGGTTATTCATCTGTCTGAAAAGGTTTTCATTAAAATTGACTTTATAATGCAGGTCACAGAAAGGCTTTTTAATTCTAGGGGGAGGAACACTGTGAAATGCATTCACTGAGGACTGTGCTGATCAGTAGTATCATGTTTATGTCCTTGCCCTCTCACCTGAATCTCTCTGCTGTCTCTTATATTGAGTTTTAAAGTTCTTTGGGAGAAATGGTGTCTCTTCACTGGAGTTGTGCAACACCTGCCCCAGTGGAATTCCTGCTCTGGGATACAGCAGTGCTCCTGGTATAACCACAGGCTTTGCAGGGATGAATTGATTTTTTTTCTTATGATAAAGCTTCACATGATGTAAGAGATCAGGCAGCACTATGACTGTAGTCCCTGTTATTTCACCAGTTCACAGGCATTGTATTTCCAGGCAGGATTGGAAGGTTAACTAAAGTTGAAAAAGGATCTAAAACACAGCAAGAGTTTACTGGCTGGTAGAAATGAAATAACAATCAAGTGGTTGAAAATGAGAAAAAAAAGGTATGTGTTTGCTCATGCTTTGAGACAAACAGCAGTCATCTTTCTATAAAGAAAAAGCAATTTGGGAGAAATAATCATATCCCTGAATTCACGTGTCCTCTTGCTCCCTAGTTTTCTACCCAGCTTAATAAGGAAAATTCTGTATTCTCTAGTTATTTGAGCTTTTCAGCACATTCCTCCAAAGGCCAATAATGTCCTTTTCTACCACCATCCTATCTGGGCTGGCTGTCCTCAGAGGGAGCTTGCCTTTATTCTCTGGCTTCAGAGGGAAGGCAAAGAGGGTTTGTATTTCCAGGAAATCCCAGCCCCTTCTGTTTCCTCCCTGCAGCTCACTGCCTGGGCAGGAAAGCCTTTGTTTACCTCAGAGAGTTTGGATATCATTGCCCGTTGACCGCTCAGGAGAGGTTTTTCTATAAACCATAGCTCCTGGTCTACACATGTGTAAGAAATACAACTGTTGGGTTCCCAAGAGAATTAGAAATAGCATCACCAGGTGGGAAATAGCTTTTCCTCCTGCAGTGGACTAAAGTTTGTTAGTAGTTTAGTCAAGCACAGAAAATGGTACCTGCTCTGCCAAAGGAGAGTTAGTTTCTCCAGAAGGAACTATTAATTGTCCAGGAAAAGAAGATTGAAAGTGTCTCGTTAGTAAGTTAAAGATGAATCATTCTTCTCTGGTACGGGGGGCAAATATGGTTTTTGAACAGACTCTCAGACACCAAATAAGGGGTGGAGAAACAACTTTGCTCACCCTGGGTGGTGAATGTAACTTGAGAATTAAAAACATGTCTTAGCACAAGATCTGTCACACATTTGTCATGGAAGGGAGAGTGATCTCTGGGATTCGAGCATCTCAGGGGTGAATTAAATTTCTTGAATCTTTTTTGTCTTTATTGATCTTTTATCTACACTCTGTGTTTTGAAGCTCATACCTGCAGCGCTGCTTGTGTTTGCTCTTAACCAGACTGCTGTAAGGGTGATATTTAGTTGATTTTTATGCCTACATCAATCCTTTCCATCCCTTCAGGATGGCAGTGCCTACAACAAAGATGATAAATTCAGTGCTGCATGCCTGCATGCAACGCTCAAGGGTTTTCAAAAAGTAGCAGATTTTACATTTAAAATGTAAAACTACCTACAGATGAGTAGCCAAAATTAAAAATGCAATCAAAAAGAAGAGGAAACCTCTCTTCTTAAAAGAATCACCACTGGTTGAGCAGAAGTTCTCTTTTCCCTGAAGTCTAGACCCTCTCAGGGCAGGCCAGTGCTCTTGAGAAAAAAATGGCTTGCTAAGAATTAAGTGGCACATTTAATCTTATGGTGGCACATACCAGGCAGGACCATAATATCCCTTAAGAAAAAGAAATGTAATTCCATCCAGTTCAAAATAGGAGATTGGAGATAACAAGAAAGCTTGAAAAAAGATTCATTTGAAATTCTTTGCTTGAGAGGTCTCATTCTATTTGGGAGGCAGGAATGTGAGTGTTCACTTAATGACCTACATTGAAAAGATGAGATTTCAAGAGATTACAAGTAAAACCCATTATTTCCTGAACATAAATAGTCATCCGTCCTCAAATCTAGAGTTGTGTCTTTTTCCTCAACCTCATCTAATATTTCCCTTGCTCCGTGTTTAACTAGGAAAAAATTTAGAGGCCTTTGCTTCCAGGAAATACTCAGAGTTGATACCTCCAATCATATTAGTCACCTATGTTAAGCCACATGCTGTTTACTAAGTAATGCTGAAAGCTACATGCTGTTGTTGCTGGCATACCATTTATGAAGGGCCTGTTAGCCCTCCCACTGAACCATATGGTGACTTATCAGACAGTTTAGTAGTAGCAAGACCAAGACCCAACTTGGTCAAAACTAAAAATGGATATTCCTTATGTTGCCTCTGGTAAAATGTTCCCATTTCTATTCCCTTGGTAGTGTAGGATATGTGTCTGCTGAGCAGCATGTCCTCTTGCTGGACATAGCCTGGAATAGAGTTGCTGTATTTCTGGGGTATAGGATTATGATCTTGCAAGTTCAAGAAACTGAAACCAGCAATTTCTGGATGTTTGCAGTGCAAACAGCTGTTATTTATGACCATTTTAAAAAAAAGAAATCTGAAATGTATATGAAACATATGAAAGCTTAAGTGTGGGGTCAACTCTGAGGAGTCTGAAAGTGAAACCATATTCCGTAGAAGAAAAACAAGCTCTCATTTCAAAGACAGCTTCATAGCCAGCTGTTTTGGCCTGCTTAACACTTGAGGTAGTCAAACATCCACGTCATCTTTGACATAATATTGCTGGATCTTAGCAGACTTAGTTCAAATGTTTTCCCATCATGATCAAGCAAGATAGAAGTGGAAAACATTTTGGTAACACTGCAAGGAGTAATTTGGCAGCAATCAGAAGTTGGAACTCAAAAAGGGCAATAGGAGAGAAATAATGAGCAAGGATAATTTTCATGCCTTGACAACCTGGCATGTCTTCTAGCAGTGAATGGATTCACCTGACGCCCAGAGATAGCCATCTGATAGTAGCACTCAGAAGATCAATACATCGATAATTTATCCTTGAAACAGTATTTAAAGTCTGTTCTTCGGTTTATTTCTTAACTTCTGTAAAGTTATGGCAATCTGGGATTTGAGATAATGCATTCATTACAGTTTTATCATCCCTTCTTCATTTACAGTATTTTAATGCATCTGCCGTGATTACTGAAGAAGGATGCTCAGTCAACTTAATCTGCTTATGCTTTAAAAAGAAAGGATGCTCAAAAGATTAAAATGGGGCCTCATACAGAACAGGTTTGGGAGTTTGCAGCACTTACAATGGCAGGGTGCTTTGTGCAAGAGGTGTTTTTGAATGTGAAGCTCTGTAGACTGGCATGGTGAGGAGAGTAGGGGGAGCCAAGCACAGCCAAGATGCTGCTTTTGTAGATTGAGATCGTGCCCAGGCTCCCTCCACGGCTAGTAATGCCAAAATATCACTGGATTAAACCTAGTGCTGCTTCTGTCTGTTAATGTGCCTTGCTGGTCTACATCTCTTCTCATTGTGGGGATTTATTTGTGGGATTGTGACACACACCCCAGGACACAGAAATAGCACAAGTACACTTGAAATAATGCTCGTGAAGATAAGTACAGCAAGAGATTTAGATCTGTCTCCTCTGTATAGACTCACCAGATTCCTTCAAATGCCTGTGTTTTGAAAGAATTTAAATAGGAATGGAAATTTTATTAAGCAGCACTGTTGTGAAGAGCAGGAGACATAGAGCAGGGCAAGTTTGTCTCCGTGATTGAACCATGTACGCAAGGAAGAAGCTCATGTGGAAAAAGACCTATTTATCTAACAGCATCAACAAAGAAATCCCTTTTCTGATCAAACCCAGAAAGACGAGTGGCTGCCCTCTGAGTCATATTGTCATATGGTGTTATTCATACCTGTGTCTCTTGGCAAGATGGACGTCGCCAGATCCCCACAGATGTGATCAACAAGATAACAGCAATGTCGCCACCAACTAATAAGAAAGAAACACAAGCTTCCTTGGGTGCTGTGGGGTTCTGGAGGATGCACATCCTGACTTACAGTTTGATTGTAAGCCCTCTCTATTATGTGCCCCAGAAGAAGAATGATTTTAAATGGGGCCCTGAGCAACAACAAGCCTTTGAGCAAATTAAACGCGAGATAGTTCATGCAGTAGCCCTCGGACCAGTCCGGACTGGGCCTTATGTTAAAAATGTACACCGTATCTGGGGAGAATGGTCCTACCTGGAGCCTCTGGCAGAAAGCTCCAGGGGAAACTCGAGGTCGACCCCTCGGCTTTTGGAGTCAGGGATACAAAGGATCTGAGGCCAGCTATACCCCAACTGAAGAAGAGATATTGGCAGCTTATGAAGGGGTTCGAGCTGCTTCAGAAGTGATTGGCACTGGCACCCTGGTTGCCCGTGCTGGGCTGGATGTTCAAAGGCAGGGTCTCCTCTACACATCATGCAACTGATGCTACATGGAGTCAGTGGGGGGCGTTAATTACACAACGAGCTCGTATAGGAAATCCCAGTCATCCAGGAATTCTAGAAGTCATCATGGACTGGCCAGAGGGCAAGGATTTTGGAATGTCACCAGAGGAAGAAGGAGTGATGCATGCTGAAGAGGCCCCACCATATAATGAACTGTCAGAAAGTGAAAAGCAATATGCCTTATTTACTGATTGGTCCTGTTGCACTGTGGGAAAGCACCGTAGATGGAAGGCAGCAGTATGGAGTTCTCAACAACAAGTTGCAGAAACTGCTGAAGGGGAGGGTGAATCGAGTCAGTTTGCAGAGATGAAAGCCATCCAGCTGGCCTTGGACATTGCTGAATGAGAATAGTGGCCAGTACTTTATACTGACTCATGGATGGTGGCGAATGCCCTGTGGGAGTGGTTGCAGCAATGGAAGCAGAGCAACTGTCAACGCAGAGGTAAACCCATCTGTGTGCTCTACTGCAGCAGCTTAAGGGTCTGGTGCCATCTCTACTGTGCCACCACCAGCCTTGCCAGCTGGTGGAAGGTTCATCACTTTCAACAGGTTTTGCTCATTTTTAAGCAGATTGTGGCATGAAAGATGGGAGACGAGATCAGAACTGGCAGGAAGCTGTGATTTGAATAGGATCTTCAGTTTGACACATGTAATGTCCTTAAGAGAGGAGCCGGTGTCTGGTTTTTGTTGGCAGGTATGGCGACGGCCTTGAGGGATGATGGGCACTTGGGTGAGTCGCTAAATTAATTTGAATATCAGTAAGGGAATCTGCTCAGAGCGGGTACTAAGAGCCTTCTTTGGGGCTTGGTTAACCTAGTGACAGCTTGTTTTAAATGTACTAGGAGGCCTTATTTTATTTTTCCTTCTCTTTTCCCAGTGAGAGCTCTACACAGAGCTGCTGCCATAAAAAAGAAGCCATTTCTCCTCTGTAAAAGTCATCTGAAGATGACCAGGCTTCACTTTTACAAAGGAGTAGTTGTCTGAGGTTAAATTCTCTCCGTTTTCTCCAGATATGCCCAGATAGTGTTGGTCATCATCATCAAGTCTGTGATGTTTATGTCCCCTTTATGGCTGTGGCTGGAGGTGATTTTGCTCCATTGTGTTTCTCTGTAACCTTTAGGCCATTTTGGTTGGAATTGCAGTTGTTTCCCTAGTAGCCCTGCTATATACTGTGGCATGTCGACTCCGTACAAGTCTGTCGCATTGAAACATGCTGCCTCCAGCATCAGGTGTACTTAGCAGAGTTTATGGTGGTTTATATTGAGGTATTCAGAAGTATTTCCAAAAGGCAATCCTATTGTGAATGTTCCATCGCTGGCGGTGTTCAAGGCCAGGTTGGACAGAGCGTTGGGTGGCATGGTTTAGTGTGAGGTGTCCTTGCCCATGGCAGGGGGGTTGGAACTAGATGATCTTAAGGTCCTTTCCAACCCTAACTATTCTATGATTCTATGATTCTGTTTGTAAAAGTTTAATATGCATTTATTTTCTGTTTCCCCAGCATTGCCTACATTATTTGCTTGGGTTGAAATCAGACACATTTCTGTTCTAGGTAACTCAGCTGCCCACCTATTACAAATAAGAGATTTATGTTTTCTTATGTGCATTCATAATGGTCCTCTCTTCTTAAGACATTAATTGAAATTGTGTCCTTCAGACCATGATGCTCAAACGATTTCCTTTTCAACAAAGAGTACATAATAAAGGGTAAAAATTATTTTTGCAATCCATGCATTTAAGTATGCATTACTATCTGTTTTAAGGATGGATAATCAATGTAAAAAAATGATACTTCCTTGTATTTTTAATAGGTCGCTGTGTAAATATCCATAATGGAATCGATCCCTTAGGTTATGGCAGCCATTAGTACAGAAAGGGTTTTCACAATTAATGTATCAGACATTTGCCTTTCATGCTTACACGCAAAATGATTATTTATTGATTATTTTCAGTCCAGGTTAATGATGTTGAAGAGGTTTTGGTATCTCAATTTAAAGTACTTAAAGTGCTATTTGAACAGAAGTATCCTGTCCCTTTGAAGAAGTTGTGACTAATACCTGATAAGTGAAAAAAAAAAAGTGAAGAAAGTCTTGGTGGTATATTCAGTATCAGCCTGGGGTGGTTTTACTGTTTCTGTGGGTTTGTATTTATGTAGAGCCTATAGGATGTTGCTAAACACTCAGGGGTTCACCCTCTCAAAGCATGTGTAACTCTCATTGGGGTTAATGGGGCGCATGTGTTTGCCACAATAGGGAGGATTTTCTTGCTGAGTGTAATTTTTATTTTAAACTGCACGTTTCTACAAGTTGATGAATGGATTCAGTTATTTCCATTAAAAATATCCCCATGAACATGGGCATTATTATCTCAGGTAACCAGCGGAGGGAGCAGGAGCAGAGATACGGCTTCTGAAAGCAAGCTGATTTCCCTAATATCTGCCAAGCACCTTTTCTTGCAGAGAATGTGGAGGGCCAAGAGACAGGAGAGTAGGGAACTGCTGTGTATCATCAAATCACAGACTTGTTTGAGTTAGAAGGGACCTTACATCTCATCCAGCTCCAACCCCCTGCCACGGGTAGGGACACCTCCCACTAGACCAGGTTGCTCCCAGCACCTGTGTCCAACCTGGCTTTGAACACTGCCAGGGATGAGGCAGCCACAGCTTCTCTGAGCAACCTGTGCCAGTGCCTCAGCACCCTCATAGTGCCAAATTCTGAAATGCAGATAGATCCCCCTGCCCCAGAAGTCTTCAGGGTCTCCACTGACAGAGGGACAAGAAAGACAATTGAATATGGTTGCTTACTGATGAAGAGACATGATGTTTACCTACACTGACACAGTTTTCATCGTGATTTGCCACCATACTAAGAAACTGCATTGAACCAGTGGGAGTGAAAAGTTGGCCAGACTCAGCAGTTGCACCCCTGACTGAAAGAGTACTTGGCTGTGGAAGTGTAGTTGCAAAGAATAACTATTGCATTTCATCCCAGTTTGGCAGAAAACCATTTCAAAGCTGTCAGCCAGACTGGTTTTCTTCAGCAATCAGCTTTTGGGTCAGGAAAAATGATAATATTTTTACTGTTACCTGTTTTATCTTTAACAAATTGCTGCCTAGGGCTATTTAACACGGAGTGTGAGAAGCATGCATAGAATTGTATGCTAGAGGACTTATTTGGTTATCACAGAACATTTTGCATTTGTAGAGCTTTCCAACTGAATATCATAAAACTCTTTGGCAGTATTAATGAGCAGTGGGAAGAACATAAAGTGTGTAAGTTACTTAGGATCCTGTGTCCCATTTGCAAAATGACTTGGCACATTGCTCTGAATACTTCCAGTTTGATGCGTGGTGGCTTCCTCAGTTCCTGAAAGTCAACCCCACAAGGATCAACACAACTATGAGTGCAGGAAGAGCTTGATCTCAACTTCTGGCACTGTGTACCCCTTTAATATGCATTTGTGTTCATAGCCTAGGTCTCTTGTGCAAAGCAGTATCTAAACCCAGAAAGATCTCTCCCAGGCATCCTGTCTCACCACAGTCCAAAGGGGCAAAGGATGGGTAAGATGGGACAAGGACAGTCTTTTGTTTTATTTCAAATGGAGGACATTTTCTTCCTCTGATATGAGACTCCAAAGAAACTGGGATAGAATCGTAGAATGGTTGGGGTATGTTTCAGTTCAAAGGATTGTTAAGCTGACAGGTTTACCTCTGCTTGATCATATCTACAAGCAGGTGGAGCACTGCGTGACAGCTTGGTGAAGTGGTGACCTTGGCAGTGGGGAGGAGTGGGGATGGTGCAAATTCACTGGTCCTTTCAGAGGCAGGCGTAGCATTTGAAGGCTGCTGGCATGCGATGCTGCAGCTGCTGCATATAACCTCTGTAAGGCTGACATCTGCTTTTGAATAAAACTCTCTGTACTGGAAGCTGACATCAACCTTCTACGCTGCTTTAAATACATAGTCTTCTTGAGGGGGGAATCTAGTATTACAGTGCAGGTGTGAAGTTTTTTGTATTTGTGAGTCTGCTGAACATTTTCCTGCTGAAGTATAGGCTCTTTTTTCAATGAGTTTAAGCCTACTGACAGTAGACTGGCTTTTCTTAATTATCTTCTCTGGACCCCTTTAAATTAGTCCCACAGGGGTCTGTGGACCTCCTACTGAAATGACAGCTTTAAAATTTCTTTGCTAAATACTTACAGAGCATTACCCAAGGATGCTGACTCACAGAAGACTGCTAACTCCCACTGAAAAAAAAACCAACAAAATAATCTGATTTTAAGCAGGAATACATTTAAGGGGAAGGGGCACAGTAAGGAGGAAGAGGAGAATGACCATCAAATACTACCATGGCTTTGTACATACTGAAAACAGGAGAGTGTGGGAGGGGAAAAATCGTTTGAAACCATTGAACTCATGCATAAATGTATAGCTTTCAAATAGCTAATTTTTTTATGTCATAAAAGAAAACTGGCTAGGGCTGGTTCCTTTTTTTTATAGCCCTGTCATAAACTCTGAAAAATGAGATTTATAATTTATGATCTGAAACCACCTTAACTATTGCAATACAAACAGCATCACTGTGCTGCAGTTTATTTCTGAAATGCCTCCGGTGAAAATATTGCAGTGCCATAATTAACTAATACCAAGATCCTGTTTGTGGTGCTTTGTGCTGCTTTCTGCAGAAGTATGCAGTTAGTATAAATCCTCCAGTCTCAGAAGATGGTGGTGCTTCAGAATAATCTCCTATCACCATGTCAGTTAAGACAATCACTAATATTGTTTCTGTGGCTCACCGAATCTGTCCCACCACTGCTTGGATTTATAAAGGAAGGGTTTCTATACTGTTATATATATGTGTGTGTCTGTGTATGTAAAAAAATGTACAGAGGACAGCATGCATGCTGTCTCCTAATTACTTTGTTTTCTGATATGTCAGCAACATTGATCTTTCAAAATCTCTTGCTGGTGGCATCAGTTTTGGGTTGGAAAATATTCCTGCAATTCTGCCAATGATAAACTATTTACAGACTATACATTTTTAATTATTCAATCTCTTGTCATATTCCTAGAGAGAAGTGATCTTGATTCTAAACAAATCTTCCATGCATGACCATTCATCATTAAATGTATGGTTTTCATTAAAGCCTGTTGTTAATACAGGCTTAGGATTGTTTTGTTAAAATGGGAAGAGGTTGGGGAGTGAAAACATGCTGAAAGATTATTGTAATAATGCTGCAGTAAGCATTTTGAATCACACAGAACTCCCAGCTACATTCCACTGACATGTGCCTCCCATTACGGAGGGCTCTTGACAAGCCATATGTAATGCTGGAGCCACATGTGTCAAAGGGGCTTTTGATGGGTGGCAATTAGAAAGATGCATTCATGTTCCTTTTTCTGTGCTAGGAAAACCAGGTTTGTGTCACTCACCCCATCTATTTTAGTCTTTAGGTTTAGGAATAAGGATTAGGCAAGTAGTTTAAAGTGGATTAAAGCAACATGCCTTGGCCTCTGACTGGAGTCTGAGGGTGGTGCTGCAGTGGGAAAAAATAAAACTATCATCTCCTTTGCAAAACAGAAATGGGGGGAAAAAATGAAGAGTAGGAAGTGGTTCTAGACAGAGACCCCTTTTCCTGTCCCAGCACACTTAGTGAAGGGCTGAAGGATCACAGGGAGACTCAGGCAGTGCAATGAAGGCTGAATGGATTGGTGTTTAAAATCACGATTTTCACAATTTCTGTGGGAGTCCAGGGATGTGGAAGATGTGGATGGGGGAAACCCCTTGCAACCTTGGGGATTGGACTTAGACAATCTTTAAAGGCCCCTTCCAACCCAAGTGATTCTATGATTTGCTGGAGGGATTTGATCAGTAATCCTCATCAGTAGCAGCTCCTACAATTGTGCATGAGAACCAGAAACGGAAGAGGGACTTACTTGGTTCTTTCGAGAGGCAGATTTAAGAGGTGTTGGAAATATGACAGGGAAAAACAATTGTTAGAAATTTCTTTTACCTAGGGGAGAAATTTCAAGTAATTTCAGTGAGCTGTAAGCATCGCTGCCATTTTGCTTGCTTTCAGGTGCCTTTGCCCCTTTTCCAGAGGGCTGTTTTCTTCGTTTTTATGCCTACAATCTCCAGGAAATCTGCAGATAAGAGCAGCAGTTAGAGGACACATTTAAAGCAAATCTTTGGACTGGCTGTGTGCATGCTGATACACTTGTAAGAATTTGAGTCAGATGCATGTGCTTTCACATAGCTAATAAATATCAGAGCCTATTATTGACCTGAAGAAGTGAGTATGTGGACTGTGAATTAAGGTTCCTGTGAACTTCTTGTGGTTTTCGTGGCACACTGAGGATGAAACTATTATTATGAACTAGAACTCCAATTTATTAATGTTCTCAAGTATGGAAGGAAGCAACAAATCTGATTCAAGTGAAGACATTTGTCTTGGCAGTGTGATTTACTCCAGGGTTGTAAATTTGACATGATGGAGACTAAAACGTACTGAAACTTAAATTTCTCTCATATTTCACTCAAAGTCAAATGATTTAAATAGAAGGAAATGAGAAATGACATGTATCCTTGGATGCAGATATATTTTTGGTGCTGAAGAATTTAATTTCATGTCTGAGGAAATATATCAATTTGAGGACTAAACTTTTAGGAAAACAGAGTCAAAGTTTGAGGGCATTGGTGTAGGGATGCAGCTATAATCATTTCATCACCATATGCTGCCGTGGAGGTTTCCTGCCTGGTAGCCTCCTATCCAGGGTCCAGAAATGATAGAACAAGTATTATCAAAGGTGAAATCTGCTCTGCTGACAATGATCCTGATAATGCTTCTGTTGTGTAGTGCTCACCACTCTCTCCTCTGGCACCCTGCCTTCTCTGTCTCCTGCTCAGTAGAAGTCTGCTCAGGAGAAAACATTGAAAGGTGTTAAAGATAGAAAAGTGTTATCAAACCAAAATGGAGCTGGAGTGTGGGACTGAGTTACCACTGCAGGCAGAAGGCTCCCAGTATGATATAGCACTGAGCATCCTGCCTGCTCTCAATTTTGAAGAGTTTGTTGGGGTTTTAGTTCTCATAGGACAAGCTCAGGTAGGTGGATCAAACCAATGTCTCTAACTTTGGACTGTTCATCCTGGTTTTCCTCTTCATTCAGTGACACCTTGCACCTTCCCGAGGGTCACAGAGCCCTTGGAATCATCTGCTGTGTGAAGGGGCAGCTGTCCTTCCGTTGACAATTAGGAGAATTTATGGGAACTTCACTCCTTGCTTTCACACATTAGGGGTGCCTGAAGTTAATTTTCAGGCTTTAAGTTTTATTAATCAACAGGAAGAAGGCTTTGTCTGATGAACGTGAATTTAACCTAATGGCTATATGGATGATTTGGTGTAGCTCTAATTCTCCTATTCATTTCCTGAGCAGTATCTTAAAAAAAAAATCCCCATATTCTGAAAGTAAAAATCAGAGCTTCAGTTTAATTTTATTATTATTATTTAAGATAAACCAGTAACTTTTACAGCCTTGCTCTGTGATTCTGTGAAATGGGATTAATTTCTTAGCAGCACTGGACTTGCTCTGTCAGTTCAATAAAAGTAATGTGGACAATTTCAGTCTATTACTTTTAAATTAACTCAGCCCATATGACTCTTCCTAATACACTGCCACCTTGTGAAAAACAGGCTTGTGTTTTATTGATTCATGTGATAGATGAGGATATTAAGTGCTCCCTGGCAAACAGCACCCAAAACAACACAAGGCTCTTAGGCACGCCAGGACCAGTGAACTAACTATGCTGAGACAGAAGAGGTTATTTTACTCATATGTTGTAAAGTGGAAAAAAGTATTAAAGTGACTTTATAGCTTAAAACACCACCACCACCGCTACCACCTTTTCTCCATCTCCCCACACCCTGGCTGATGCATTTTTCTTGCCATATTTTAAATCTGCTTCTGAAAAGCAGAATTTGAGAAGGTCAGTGGGGAGTGAATAAGAAAGAAACCAAAGCAGGAAAAACCTCAAGCCAGTGAAAATATAAGGAAATGAAAAGAGGCCCTTGTAACATAGCACATCTGATATTTCAGTGCATGTAATAGCCCTGTTTCCCAAAAAGGGAAGGGGAATAGCGGGTATTGCCCCTTCAGAGATGAAAACTTCTTGGAAAGGTTGCTTGTTAAGATTTCACTTTGTGAAAAATGAGGCCTGGAGAAGCTGGTGTGATGATCCTTTGAGGACGTTTAAGAATAATTGTAACAATAATGCATTAAAATGTCACAAGGGGGAATGATTAATTGGAATTGCCTTCATTTTTCTCCTCCATTTGCTTGCATTCTTGTCCTCAGTATCTCATATAAAAAATAAAAATAGTAACATCCAGCCCTAGCACTATATATGAAGTCTTTTATTACTGCAAAGTGACATATGTGAAACCCTGCTGCTGACATTCATGGACTTACATGCCTACTGCTTCAATTGCTTTATGAATGTTTTGGCTTTCAGCATAAAAGCTAAAACACTGAAAACCACTGAAAAATTCTGACCATGGCAGTGACATTTATCATTTTGTAGCAGAAAGTGTGGTAGGTTGTTTGCTGGTTGTTGGTTTGTTCTTTCCAAGGCAGAGAACCTTATTTGCAGTTATTTTTCTCTCCACTCTTGTCCCCATTGAACGAGGACTAATCCAGGCTGGGAAACTGTACGAAACAAAGATCAGTGATAAAGGTGACTTTTGTTCTTAAGGTTCTAAAGCACAAGCAAAGTGGGAGTAAATGACAGACAGATGTAATAGGAGCAAGAGAAATTGGGAGCAGGAAGTTTATTTTCATGAACTCTTGCCCATGCTTGCTGGTTAACTCCTCCAGATGATGAGCTTTAAAATAGGCTGCTGGGATGGCATCCAAAACCTAACCTTGTGTGGGTTCATCTTCCCTTTGTGCATTTTCCTTTATAAAATCTATGTGTCATTAATGATCGAAAACTCATCCCAGTGTTTAGAAAAATATCTAGTTCTGTATTTCATCAGAAGAACTAGAGGAGAAGAAAAAAAAGGAAGCTACATTACAAATAAGTAAAATAAGTAATCTTCTTGTTGCTTTAGGCATGTTTCTGCTCATTTTAGTATGTTGTCATTCAGTTTGATTCACTGAACTGATTCCATTTTAATGGTTCACTTATGCATGCAACTACCTGGAAAAAAAGATTAAAAAAATGCCCCTAAAGCAAATCTTACTGAGACTTTGGTCAAAAAGAAGATCATAAATAACCAGAAGAGCAAAAGCTAAAACAATATGGCACACATCAAGTAAAAAGAATGTACAATATGTGAACTGAAGAGCAAAAAACAAACATGAGCTACAACATAGAAGTTAAAAAATAGTACCTAAGGTAAAAAAAAAATCAAATTCAGTTGGTTTTACAATTACACAGGAGAAAGAGTTTCTTCAGCCTTTAGATTCGTTCTTTATTCAGTTAATTTAAAGACAACAAGGCTGGAAGGGTATCTCTTCTTAGGCACCAGCAGTTTCTTAGAGCCCTTGCTGAACACTGGAAAATTTAGCAAGGGGGAAAATTGCATATCCTAAGAATATAACATGATGAATATGTTGTGTCACATACATACCATCTGTGAGTTATTCTGATAGACAGAACAGCTTGTCTGCCAAATCCTAAAGCACGGCTTTGATTAGTGCATACTTTGTAAAATAATAATCTTGGGGACTTTGGGTGAATTAAAGTGTGACCTTCAGCTTGTACTTTAAAGGTCATGTCATCTGGGTGTGGAAGGGGTAACTCCATACTTCTGTAATTAGGTCTTTCTGTAATGAGTGCTGTAGAACAGAAGCTTCCACAAATGAGGCTGCTGGCAGTTACTAAGAAGAGGAGAACTGTATCAGGACATAACGCCTAGAGAACAGGGATGTTTTGCGGCCTTCATGATGGTTGTAAAACACGATGAGCTGTATCCAGTGCTTCATACTGGGGGAGTGTAATGAGGAGGGGAGTTGTGAACTCACCAGGATTGCAGCCATTCAAAGAGAGGTGTCCTGTGTGCAGGAATTTGTTAGTCATCTACACAGTGCTGTAAATCATCTGCTTTTGTTGTGGTCTCAATGTTCTCTGCTTCTGAGCCTCATTGCAGACACATGGTGGGAGGATGAGCAGTGCCTCACTGATTCGGTCCTTGCTAGTCTGCTTTTTAGTGCTGCTGGAAGTTAATTTCATATGTTATCATTTACCTAAAGTTGTTAAATGTTAGCCTGAGTTTTAAAAAAAACCCTCGTTTTTGTGCAATAACATGTTTCAGCTGCAATGGCTGCTGCAGTAAATGTCTTATAAGAGAGGTCCCTTCCTGAGCTATACTGCCCATAAGTATTAGCTTTATTTTTATAAGTAGTTGCTTTTTCAGCAGCAGAGTAGCTGTAACCATAAAAATGCTTAATAAGGAATGCTTTCTCAGTCACTGCTTATATGTTTAAACATTTAATAAAACCCAATTTTGTATTTCCTTGAATAGCTCTTACCATTAAATGTAAATTTTAAGCAATTGTTTTTCCTGTGGTTTTGGGATTTTTTGCAAAATGACTCTGAGCTTTAATTTTTTTTTTTCCTTTTGAAATTGCTGAGCAGCTCTGAGTGGTGAAGGTTTAGGTTTTGAGAATGAAAGAACTTAAAAGAGGCTCTGCACACATCTTCTCTCCACAAGTTGTTTAAATACAGACATCACCCAGCAGAATCAAGGCAGTTTCAAAATGTGAACTTGCTGTTTCCTGTTCTGAGTCAGCCTGAATCATTGTTGTGGTTTGAAAATCATGTTTTACTGTCTTTTCACCTTTCCCTTGTTGCATGGAAATAATAGAGAAAACAAATTAATTCGGGCTGACTTTTGCTAATTCCATGGAGTGGCATGTGAAAGGTTCAGGTGGTTTAGGATGCCTTTCTCAATGGGCTTCAATGGGAGCAAGCATCCAAAAATCCTGGAATGTCAAATCCCAGTTGACTTTCTTAGTGCTTCCATGGGTGGAGAATCTCAAAACCTTCCCGATTGCTGTTTGATAGAAATAGAAAGCTGAGACGATCTCTTGTGACTCTGGAAACATTGCAGAATCCTGTTAAATGGTTTGTGACTCATCTAGTAGAACTTCTATGTATTCCAGCTTTAAGGGGTTGGAGAAACCTTTTAAGCATAGCAGACTTCAGAGTGGGTAGAGGTAGACTTAAGTAAACTGCCGTTTGAGCCCAGTCCCAGAGTATCTTGTGCTTTGCCGTATGAAAAGGAAACAATTCGACTGAACCCTCTGCAGAAGTTATATTCTACCCCGCTCTGCAAGTGTAAGTGTTCATCAGCTTTTGCAGAGAGAGAAGAAAATCTATTTTCGAAAATTTCACCCTCTGCGTTGGAATTGTTTATTTTGGAGTCTGCATTAAAAGAGGGAAAAAAAAATGGTCATCAGCGTGGAACTTACCACTTGATAACCAGGAGGCATAGTGAGACTGCAGAACTCATTTCCATTGTCTGTTTGATTTCATCCTATAAAAATCATGGGAATGAACACAAGCAAGCATAATATGTTCTTCCATTATGCTTCTGTATTTATTTTGTATAACAGGCAGAAAAAATCAGTATGTCTCTAACAGTTTCCCCTTTAAGAATATTATAATTCATTTAAATATATCTGTACTTCAAAAAAAGCTATATATAGATAGTCTGTTTTCACTTCGGAGGGTTTTGATTCATTCCTGTTTTATATCAACACTATTTTAATCAGAGGTTGTGATCTTTCCTGAATAATATCCTTAAAGAAAAACTTTACTTTTAGTGGCTTGCACAAATGTCTAAATTTCCTTCAGGCACACAGGGAAAGTCAGTAGTTGTCCTGAATAAGAGATGTCCTTTCCAACCCTAACCATTCTGTGATTCTGTGTGATCACAACAAATTCGTTGGCGATGTGCTATTAGGTTTCATTTTCAGAACACCTGGAAGGGCACCATATAGAAGCTATGATTGCTTATGTTCTCCACTGTGAGTTTTATGTCATCAAATCAAACAGTGTCAGTAGGTTTTATGGTTTCACTGCTTCATATTCCCACACATTTTCTGTACAGGGTGCAGGAATTGCTACAAATTCTGCAGAGAATTTGCAATCAGACGTGATTTCTGTTGTAACGGGGGACAACCTTGCATGCCTTTGCCAGCAATAGATCTTGGCAGCAAATCCTTAGGGAGAAGTTGTTTCTTCTCAACTTGACCAACTTCAGTTGGTCAAGGAGACCAACTCATACAATGAGTAACTGATCAGTATGTATACAAGAGCATTAGGGTCATATACCATAATCTAGTATGAAAAATGCTACAGTTCTCATCTCCAAATGTCTTTCAGATGCTGCCTTGGCCATAGCATGGTGTAAATGAAAAGAAAGGAAAAGCTTTTACGTATTCCAGTTAGGGCAGCATGGGAAATGTGAACTTCAAGATAGATCAAGGTGTTAAAATTAGATCTGGTTACAGTGGAGAACAGTTCTGTGGAAAACTATGTGTTAGAGGAGAAAATGTTCTAGCCCAGAAGCAAAAAAACTTTCTAAACCTATATCTTAAAATAAGCTCCATCTCTAGAATCGCAGATGCTTTCCACTCCCGAAAGAGTGAATTGGGAGAAGTCTGCATTTTTTTTCAGTTGCTGCTAAAGTAGTGCGTATTTCATTTCAGATTGGAGACACTTTGCAGTTCAGGAAGAAGTTCCCCAGATGGAAGGATGTGAATTACTTGCGCAATGTTTATCTCAAGGTTTACTTCCCATCATAACCAATTAAGGCCATTTCATTTCATTAAAGCTAACAATTTCACATTGGGGAGATAATTTATCTAAGAAAACTGTCGTAGTATCCACTATTTAAAAGCTTGGAAGCTTCCATCAGTCATATTAATCTGAAAACTTACAAGATGGGAAAGTAAAGATATTTTCCTGTGTTATGACTTGGTAAATTGAATTATAATTAATTAGAATTTAACAAACTAAGATTTTGTTGGTTTTTTACTACCTAGTAGGAAACGATGGGGTTCAGAAGTGGTGCCCTGTCACTTCAGTCTTATAGTTCTTGGACAAGCGTCAGCTCATTCTTACCTGTATGCATAGAGTACCCAAGGAGCCTTTTCTTGCACTGAATTGTCTTAAGACTTTTTTTGGGGTGAACAAAGACCAAGATCAAGCCTCACAGAAACAGAATATGTTGGCAAATAAAACTGACTCCTTGGTATGTGTTCAAAGTGGCTATGTTTGTATGGCAGGGGGAATCTACCATAATTCTCTGTTCCTCTTCTGCTGCCAGTGTCTGAGTGTGACTTGTGCGAAGTGCACCATTAGTATCTGTGATAACTGTGGCATTATACTGAAAGGTCGTCTTATTAATTTTAGAACTATTTTCCAGTTGAGATACTGCCAGGTCTCACTGAGGTTTCAGCAGATTAGATTAGATGGTCTTGTTTATAGATGGTCTAAATGAATAGCATCAGTCCTGGGGAAGCGGGGAAGGGAGAAAGAGAGTCCATTGCTGTCACTTGACAAATATGTTCCAGTTTTTGCCCCCAGTAATTGTATCTCCTAGAAAAGCCAAATTTTGAAATCTGAGGAGTTAAGGTCTGGTTGGACAGATCTCTGCCTGTCACTGGGTTTTGAAAATCCTAGAGTGACAAGGATTCCAATCTATAGAATATCTAGGAAAATACAGGCAATAATAATCAAAATACCAGGTGTACAGCTTTACCTTGGTCTGTGATGGGTTCCAAATTATAGAATTTTCTGTGGCTCACTTTCCTGGTGGTTCTTTGTAAGATATAAGCACCATCGTTGTGAGAATGTTAAAATATTGATTTGTTCTTGTGGTGGGTGGGATTCCTGCATTATCTCCATCCTCTCTGGGAGCAGGCATTAACAAAGGCCTTTGGAAATAATTACATACTAGTTTGCAAACAGCTAAAATTTCTCAGAGTTTTATAAGTAGGCTGTAATGGTCTGACAATCAGTTACCGTAGTTTCACGCATTTAAGCGGAAATAAACATTGTTTTTCACAGCACCCTGCTGAAAAGGAACCTATTTTTTCCCTACACTTTCGTGTGTATGTATGTGTTTATTTATGTGGAAGCTCTGAATCTTTTAAAGCTCTGTGTGTATAGCCACTATTTCTTGGTGAGATATGACAAAATTCTGCGTGTGATAAAGAGGATCTAACAGTGGGTGAAATTTCTTTTTATCATGGATTTAGTAAAATGCCTGACGTTATTCCTGTGGAGGAAGGTTCATCCTTATTTATGCTGTGCTGCTGTTAACATGGGAAAGAGCAAGATGACAGTGATTACAAACTCAGATTTATATGTGACTGTAATCATGTTATGATATTGAAAGGAGGAGAAAGAAATCTCACCTAAGTTGAGTCAGCTCCAATAGTTGGTTATTTTATGCATTAGGTCTTCTTTAGACCATCTTCCCTCAGAAATGTTTGAATGTCTAGTTAGGCCAGAGAAAATCCAAGTAATTCTTGCCTCTATTTTGATGTTCTTCTATCTGAGATGAAAATACTGTGCTGAAGTCCTGCGTTTTGCTGCCTTCTGTGGTTGTAGTGTCTTTTGAACTAAGCTTCATGTTTGTTGGGTTAGGTCCTGTGCTGACACCAGGCACAGGTGCTGCCCCTGGTCCAAATAGTTTACAAATGGGTGGCTTCAAACTGAGGGCTCTGCTTCAAGGAGCCCTCACTCTCACTGTTGATTTTATTCTCAGCATCCAACTTCTAATATTTAATCCCTGTCTAGCATTGCACTGGTTTAACTTGTTTTGTCTCTGTATGGGTAAAAAATGATTATCAAAGTGATAAAATTAAGACAATGAACCTAAACCCATCAATTGTGCTGTGTTACACTGCTTGTAACTTATTGCAGTCATCTGGCATTTGTCAGGTTGCACTGGTCAAATGCTTTATCTGAATAGAGGCAGGACTCAGTATATTTGTCAGTGAATACTCTTGCATTTGTCTAGAAGATTAAATTTGATATCACACAGTATAGCTAGCATTATATTTTTTTGGTGTGGAGGCTGTTAGTGTGGCTTTCTGAGGAATGAAACCTCACAGGTGGGTACAGACATCAGAGTAAATAAAGTCATTGTATATGTTAAGAACATTGTCTTCCTTCATATCCTCACTTGCAGAACCGTCATTAACTGAAATTGTAAGATAGCGTTCGAAGGAAACTTTAGCTGTGCAGACTTACTTCTGAATATACTGGAGCTTTGTTCCCATAGGTCTCAGTGCAACAGCTCTAGAAGCTTCTTCCATGTAAGGCTCTGAAGATTATCTTCTGCATTTATTAGATCTCCGTAAATTTCAGGATGGGAAGATGCTGAGAGTTGCTGCTTCTGGTTCCCTTGATGACTTAGTGATCCACAGAAACTGAAGCAAGGTATAATACAGCTGTTTGGAGGGAAATCCTTTGCAGGTCAAGGTGAAAGCCACATTTAGGTCCAGGAGAAGTGATTTCATTATGCGGTGAGAGTGTCCTCCTTCCACTTCTATTCCTCCAATGGCCATGGAAGAAGGATTTGGGATTGAACCTGACTCACAGACTGTTTTTCCTGTGTTTTCAGACCTTCCTTCTTTCCCGCAACAGGGTTTAGCAGAGCAGCCATACAGCTTTATTTAATATTCAGCCAGGCTTCAATTGTCAGTGAGATACTAACGGAAATTTATCACATACTGAACCTGAAAGTGACATATATACATGTTTAAATGCTGAGTTTTATTGCATACCTAAAAATACTTCACTGTCCTTTTTGATCTTTTTTTTTATGTAAAGTCCTCAATCATTGCTTAAAACCTGGCACTTCTGTATTAATCTGTCTCTTTTTTTATTTTTATGTATCTTTTTCTAATGAGGAAGAAAGTTCAATGGCAAATTTTGATCACCAAGTTATCAAATCCTTCATCTTGTTTTCATTCGTCATTCAAAGCCAAATTAAGTATGAGAGCATTTCATGACACACTGTGAAATGATGAGGAAACTATTTGAAACTAGGAGTCAGATAGTCAGTTGCTACAAATTGGCTTGATTGCCGTAATCTTAACTTCTCCTTTCTCTGTATAAGGAGTTGGCCTCTTCTGTGCATCACTGATAGCTGGTTTTGAAATGAAGCTGGGCCATTGGGTGAGCTAGCATGGGGGAAAACACAATCTGACATGGTTTGCTTTGGAAAACTCTTCATCTCTAAAGTTTTCTGAATGCCTCAGCAAGTAAAATGATGAGGAGACAAGTACTTTTATGCCTTTTGCTTCCATCTTTTTGTTCTTGACTGTGAAACAGCAACCTTATCTATGGAGGGGCATGCTGAATCACTCTATTCACAGACCTCTGGTGACCAGAGAATGCAAATTTCTTCCCCCAGGCTCTTTTATGAGCAGTAAGTAGAATGCAAGCAGGCTGAGTTTTAAGAGAAACATCTTTAGGGAGCATGAATAAAGGCCAGCATTTTATATGAACAAGAGGTGTGCATTTTCCTTATATTCTAGAGCTTTGTGTGTGACATAAAAGCAGATTCATCTCAAAACTCTCTCCCCCCTCATGCCTTCATTCACTGGTATGAGTTTGGATTTAATACTCTTTCTGTTGCTTGGATTTTTCTGCTCAGCAATTCTTTCCTAAAATGACAAAGGGATGTTCTGGGGGGACAGACCAGTTATTCCTTGCCAGTTGATCCACAGGGATTATGGCATTTCAGGAGTTCCCGTTCAGCTATCCCATCCATTATTCTTCCTCTGGTATGTTTTGCTAAGACAGCTTTCCCTTTGAGTCTGGGTACTAATTTTGCTCTTAAGGAGCCTTTGCTGATGTCTGGGAGAACAAATTTGCATATCCTACCATATTAAAGCAAGTAGGAGAGACTGCCCCCTAATTTTCTAAGGAACAGTCTTTGAAGTCCAGTTAACAGGTGAGATAAAAATGGCCTATTCCTATCCCCATAAGGGCTAAAATTGAGTGTGAGGTATTTATCACCATCTTTGTTAGATTTCTGA
Organism: Myiopsitta monachus; assembly: GCA_017639245.1. Lineage (NCBI taxonomy): Eukaryota > Metazoa > Chordata > Aves > Psittaciformes > Psittacidae > Myiopsitta > Myiopsitta monachus. Next base: position 7,819,796 of record CM029929.1, on the reverse strand, counting down.
GAGATCTAATAGTCCCCAAAATTGTTCGTTTCTTAACAACTGTGTGCTATTAAACTGAGGCATTATTTAGCAATTGGTGCTGTCTCAAGAGAGTAATTATTCAGAAGTATCTGTTTGAAAATTCATCTACTGCTAGTTGTATAAATGTCTACACTGCTTGAAGTATTTAAATACTTAGAGGCTTTATGGTAAAAGCTACCATACTACAATATTTAACAGAATGGTGGATTTTCATTAATATTGTGTGTGCTTAGATCCAATTGCTGGTATTTTATGAGTGACTTGTGGGAATACACCTACTGATGTCAGTCCTACTGAGTAAAACATTGTGTGACCTGGTACCTTCCTGAGTGCAGAAATGAATGCAGTACGGCTCTCAATCCCAAAGAGCCCCAGCTTACCTGTGTGCAGCACTGCTGAGTTTGGAGGGAATGTGAAGTGGCTGCTATCCATGCTAGGCATGATGATGAAGTGCTTTGTGAAGGAGGACAGGGAGAGTCTTCAATATTTTATCCATACTTGTGAAACTAATTGGGTCTCTCTTCAGTTTCACCACTTAATTGCAAAGGAACTGGCATGGGTGTAAAGTCTTTGAGAACACGAGTGAGCAGTCAGGTTTTGATGAAATTGGTCAGCGCACTCTGAAGTTATTACAAGGGACTGACATGTCATCTGCAGACACACACAAAGCAGAATCATATAAACCTTATTTTCTAGTTTAACTGGGACTCTGAGTTTGCATATATAGTAATGGAACATTAAATTAGTTATTGCCACTCAAGGAAATGTTCCAGGAGTCACAGAGCTGTCTGAATGTATGAGCTCAGTGCTCAGCAGTAGCAAAAAGGCAAATAGGAAGATAAGAAGTTATTAGGAAATGAGTACAGCCAACAGGAAAAATGTTTGCTCCATGATACATATGATGTGGGCAGTTCTGATTGCCCAAGCTCAAAATGCTTTGGCATAGTAAGTCCAGACACAGTCCCTTTCACAGTGCTGCTGTGATCCCATGGCCAGCAAGGCAGAGAAAAGCTGTGTCCTGTGCTACCTGACAGGAATTTTCAGGTGTTGGCATGGCTGATAACAACCACTTTCATTGCCTGTTTTCCACAGTAATGAAGTTGCTAGTATCAGTTGCAGAAGCTGTTATCTCTTTGTGCACTTCTTTTTGCTGTGATGTTTTTTTTTTTGCAGACATTAGGACTGGGATCCAGAACTAGCTCTAACCTATCTCACTTGTTTTTCTGAAGAGCAGTGTTTGTCACCTCATTTTATACTATCCAAAGATTGTCCTTGTAAGAAAAACCTGTTTAATTACAGAGATGGGGATAAAGCATATGGTGAAGCTTGAATACTTAGTTGTTTGTATTTAAAATTCTGTATTTTTCTGTACTATTCTTTTCTCCTGTATCTTTAATAAAAGGTTATAAAGATGTTTTAAATCATTAGTGTTGCAGTGGAGCTGAGCAGCCTGGGTCTGTGCTCTCAACTCAAACCAAGTTTGACTGTTCAGCATTATAGACAGGGTCATGTTAACACCTTAGCCTATGACTCTTCATATTCTGTTTTATTGACATGAGTGAGCCAAGATGTTGGATGCCTCTTCCCCTCAAGTCACAGGCTCTGTTGCTTGAAGGCAGAAATAGGCTCTGGGTCACTGGTGAATACTGTTATATGAACTGGGTAGTTCAACTCCCTCAAGATTGAACAGATGACATTACAGCTGTTGATCCAGGTCATGTTCACCCCCTTTTTTCTTCAGCTATGAGAGCAAGATGTATGCTTTTAGTAAGTGAATATGGGGATTGTTGAGTAAACACAAGGCTTTCTTATCTAGGGTTCTTATTACAAACCTGCAATATTTCTGTCATAAATTGACCTGGAAGGCTTCTCTTAGTGTAATACTGGCATTCGATGCTGACAGCCTTGGAGTGTATGTGTTTGACAGGGGATGCTGTGGAAGGAAACCAGGCACACTGGATTAAATGATGAAGCTAGCTGGTGGGAGAAGAAAAACAGGACATGAACCATCTGTCAGAGACAACAGACCCTCACCCTTTGCAGCAAGCACTGCTGCTCCCTAGATGTCAACACAGGAGTCAGGAGGTGTTGCCTGGACCTGGTTGAGGAGAGAAAATACTGCGATACAAGTACTGACATGATTATCTTGTGCATCTGGTGAGGAAGACCCTGTTGTTCTTTCTCTGAAATGCCCCCAGTAACAAACACTGACGTACTGGTGATGTTTGCTGGTTGAATGAGAGAATTGTTATTTCCTTGAAACTAGATATTTTGGAATATCCTTTGGATGCACACATTTAGGCCGTTGGTTATGACCCTAAATGTATAGTTAGAGCATCATTTGCACCATGTCGTGTTACTATGTAGTGAGTTCACTTTCAAATTCTCTTTGCAATACCAGTCTGGGTTTAATCTTCTTTCAATATTTGACTGCAGCATATGCTCACCTTTTTCTAAATCTTTATTACAATAATAGGAAAGTTTAAAATTTAAATCAAGACTTTAATTCTGTTCCTTGAGCCATGGTGTATTTTAAATAGGTGGCATGGTATATTTGAACAGTCTGTCTTGCAATACCTTGCTGACCCAGACTAAGGTTTATGCAAGCAGTTTTATTTCAGATTTGTTTTTCATAATATGTTTGTTATAAAAAGGTCAAGTAGAAGAAATGTAACTTTTATAGAACATAGGCTATAAACAGACTCTTGAATGAATCATTGATTTGTAGGTTAATACTTGAATTTTTAACTTCAGTGCCATGCTTTTAATATATTTCAGGCTTCTTGATCCAAAGCTTGCTTTATATTCTGAAGGTGGGCGATTGTTTGCTGTAATCTCAAGAGAAGATAAGCATGACATCTGGTTCACACCTGTGGTTTTAGGGATAAGAGTGTAGCTGCTTTATGTATTATTCAGGACGCTCTGCTGAAATTGCAGGGAGTTTGACTCTTTGAGGCCCTTTGTCCCTAAAAAAAAGTAAACATGAAATATAGACATCTTCTCTCAGTAGGCATTGAATAGACTTTTTATTCCAACCTATGCCTGCTGCCAGAACGGAAATTAGTTATGCAGGTTAATTATCAGATTTATGATAAAGACTTTGCATTGTGCAACTCCCATAATTCAAAAATTCCATCAAGGCATTTTGGACTCTTGCAGAACAGTGGCAGGAGAGGTAAATGTATCAGTGGCACACAGAAGGGTGTGGTTTTGTATCGTAGGTGATGCCTGCCTGCCTACCGCAGCCTCAGCCATGGCCGCAGGCAACGTGGGTCATGCTCTCTGTGTCCGACAGTGAGAGCTGGCGCCATGTTGCGGCATTTCCAGTCCCCATTGCTGCTAGCAATGCAAACCAAGTGTTTGGGGCTGGTGGAGACAGCAGTGGCATGAGCAAGAATTAATATAGTTGGCCATTTCTAGAGCCAAAGAAACCCAAAGTCTGGAGAAAAGCCAGCAGCTGTCATACTGGAAACCAGAACTGCTATGGTGCCTGTTAGCCAGGTGAATTGTTCAGATGTGAGGTGCTGGAGCAGAAAAGGTGCTTTCAGATGTACACAGATGTGAACCAGGGTGGAAATGTGACTCTCTGGCTTGAGACTCCTTTCTGTTTATTAAATTGGAGAGTAGAGAGAAGGAACGAAGCTGGCGCAGAGCCTGGCTGAGCCAGAGACACAACTGTGCATGTCTCCCCCGAGGAGCAAACACTGAAAACTGTGAGGAGCCAAAGCCTCTACAGTTTGGACTCAAATGCCAGTCTGGTGGTGCTGTTGTGTTCATCAGGACTCCAAAGAAGTTGAACACACTTCTTTTCAACATCAATGGTCCATTAAATATTGTAAGTGTTAAAGCTGAGAGGTTGTTTTAGTGCCTTTAGATAAGGTGATGCCGCAAGGAAATAGCGGAGTCAGATGCACCAAGGGAGTCTCAACATGGCATCTGCAGACAGGTACCAGCACAGGGGCGGCCGAGGGTTAGATTTGTGTTTGTTTCACAGGCATGGAAGAGTAACTTTGACATTTAGCAAAGGACTATTATGGAGTGTGTTTGCAGATGCGACAGTGGACAAGGTTCTAACTTCAACAGACTACAGAGTTTCTAGGCACCTAAACCTTCCCATAAATTCTGCTGCTTACTTGAATATTTTCTTCCTGCCGTGCTGAAGTCTGATTCTTTTTAATTTGCTCATGGTTATATGGAATTATGTCCTTAAGCCATTGTCATTAAGGCGGTGTGTTTAGCTGCTCTGTGTGTGTGTCTGTACACAAAGTTGAGAAGACAAGAAGTTTACAAATTTGTCAACACTGCACTGCAGATGTGTGCAGACTTCACTTCATACTCTGGTAAAACAGCTGGAGAATAAGGGTAAAGAAAGCTTGAAAATTAGAGGCAGAATACAGAGATATTACATGCAAGGTTTTCCACGAGACTGGGGAATTGGTGAAGGATTTCAATCTGAGGTATTTTCAAGAGATCCTGAGTTTTAGAAAGGATATTGTATACTTGCTCCTTTCATGTTAAGCCTTTTTGAGAAATTTGAAGTAAAACACCCACATGGAGCAGTTGCATTGGAAAAATCTCTCTTGTGTTCAAACGGGAAGTGTGATGCAGAACTGGTACTGTCCCCGCAGTGCAGGGCTGTCCCACCTTCTTCCAGCAAGTAGCTACTGAGACCTCTGATGCTGAGCACATCTTTCTTTTTTACCTTTGGGGCTACGCTGATGCCTTAAATCACAGAATCATAGAATAGTTAGGGTTGGAATGGACCTTAAGATCATCTAGTTCCAACCCCCCTGCCATGGACAGGGGCGCCTCATCCCAGGCCATGTCTCCCAAGGCTCTGTCCAACCTGGCCTAAATAGGTGTGATGTTCAATATTCTGCAAAATATGGAAGGCCCATATTAGTTTTGCCCTCTGTAATTCTTACCGTAAAAGTCAGTCAGAGAAACCCTCCAAGTACGCTCTTCTCGTGGGCTGGTTCTGCTGTAAATGCCCCTATACTTCACCGCTCATAAATAAAAGCAGCTCTGCAAGTCTACGGCCCAGAGGATTTCACATCCCCTCGGAGATAAGAATGGCCTTTCACCCACCAAAATGCTTCTGAAAATGTGCCCCGTCTGCTGCATGGCTTTAAATCCAGAGATGCAGCAAAGCTGTAAATATCTCAAAGTTCGTTCTGAGGCATTTTGAAGATCATTAAACCTCATGGAAGAGCTCGCCTTGCCTATTTATATATAAAAAAAAGAAAGAAAACACACAAAAAGCCCCAAATAAACCACACGGGATGTTCTGAATTCCACAGTACAAAAAGAATAATTTGTGCTAAGATATGAGTTCTCAAAGGAATGAATACTTGTGGCAATGCATCTTTAAAGTGAATGGTATATGAAATTGTATTAATCACCCATGCTAGGAAAAGTGTGCTTTTGTAAGGGTTTATGTATAAAGAGCAGCTCCTTTCTTTTCCCTGTAGAGTGCTAGAGTGTTTTTGCTAGGAAATCCCAGCAGTTCTCTCAATTCTGGCAGCACTTCTTGATGTTTAAGAAAGTAAATGGATCCATGAAAGACTGCTGAAGTATGGACAGTTTGGGTAGTCTGAAGTTTAAAATTCTTTCTTCAGTAGTTTAGTTCTCCTTGTAGAAAAAGACCATGAGAAACAGATGAGATGACATCTGGAGCAGTTGCTTTTGGGTTAAGTTCAGAGCTATTTTGTTCATACAGTCAGTCCATTCGGCTTGGTTTTAGTTGCTTGTGGCATCTGGTGCTTAGCCACTTCCTAAATTGCCTGTTTGAGTTTTCCACCCCCACCAGCAGCTAAGTATTGCTTCTAATTTTTCTGTTTGGACAGTTTTAGGAGGAAAGTTTGTCTCTCACTGAGATTGGAGTCTCAGCACTGTGTGTCCTCACATCCATGTGCTTGCTGTCTTGTTTGGAATGTGCCGTGATTAGACAAAGCCACTGTGGGTGATGCTCTGAACTACTCAAGTAACTAAACCAAAAAGTTTCTGGCAGAGTCAGAGTTAAGTAATGGAGGGCAGAGCCCCAGTTGACTCCAGGAGCCTGGGAAGATGCCCTTGGGTGTGTGGGTACAGCACCTTGCAATAAGTATCTGTGCTGAGCTCCTGCAACATCAGCACCATGTCAGATGTGAGCTGTTTAGAAGTTGGTACCAGTATTAAGAGGCAATGTACTGTTACCATGAGGTATTTGTGACTGTTACTGCAATATCGAGCCAATAAACAGCATAATAAAAAATAAAAAAGCTTTTTGTTCTCCAGCACCACTCCAAATATAGTTGTGCCTTTCAATTCTGTGCCATTCTTTCCATTCATTTCCAATCTTTTGTATTTTTCTTCATAAAACATCCAGCTAAAGGAGGAATTGGCAATGACTGTAGTTTACACATGAGGAAACAAACCCAGAAATGGGCAGTTATTTATGTGAAGTGGCAGAAACTCATAGGCCTTTGCAATCAAGTTACCAAAAGACCTGATTTGTAAGAAATACTCCTGCTCCCACCCGAAACACAGAATACTGAGCTATTTGTTTCTCATTTGGTTTTATGAGCTGTTTATTCTTTTCAGGGGGAGGGAGCTTTGCATTTTCCAGATTTCTCTCACAGGCATGCAGGCAGTAGCCACAGGGTTTTTTAAATTGCAGTGAAGGTGCTCCTGGAATCACTTCATTCCAGATCCTTGGACTTTAACGGAAATATCGCATGTCAGGAACCCTCTGATGGAGAGATACAAATGAGCAATACTATGTGGTGTAGTCCTTTATCCTCTTTTCTTATCTTTACCTCCTCCTCTCCTTGGATCTCTTCCATCCCTCGGACATGTGGTTTACGTCCTCTTTACAAACTGACTGAGCACCCTATTGTACATTTACCACCCACGTTTCCAGAAAAAGAACCTCCTAAATTTGTGAGCCTAACAAGATGCTCTGATGTATCTGGATATACAGGTATAATTACCACAGGATGAAGATATTTAAACATTTTTAGAAGATGAGAAAAGGAGGAAAGGTTCAAAAAAGCCTCCTGCTTGTTACGCTTCAATGCTTGTTTACATCTTGGTATTAAGTTGTTAGCATTATAATTTCCTGTGTTTGGAAGGAAGTCAGATATGAAACAACACTTGTAATAGAAAGAGGATCAGAAATGAGAAGCACTGCATGGGAGTTAATAACCACTGCCTCTGTAATTCAGGGGGTCTTGTGTGTTGTGAGAGAGAAGACTAACTGCTGATTTTTTGTTGGTTTTGAATGATTTATGACATTTTACTTGTGGCAATGTGTTGCAATCTATGTTGTCATGGAAATTCTATTGAATTTATAGTTCCATTTATCCAAAATGATTTTCCAGACTTCATTTCATGGTGAATCATATGGCTGTTACTCAGAGTACAAAGCAATTGCAAAAAAGTTTCATGTTATAGAAAGCATAAACACTGAAACTGTTATTTTCGTATTATGGATATACAAATGAATGCAACATACAGCTTTTTAGTATCAAATATACTTTCATTGTATAATGACTTGGTGGATGTGCATGAGATGGATTTTCTTGTTTGAGATGGGAGCAGGCCTCAGGGGTATTTATTTCTGGCAGCAGAAATCAGGGAAGTTTCTGGCTTGCCAAGGTACATCTCTTAACATTCAGGGCTTAACACTCAGGACACTAAGTGATATGGCCGTGATTCAACAATGAAGCCCAGGGCAATCCTACAAGCATCGTGTTGGCTCACTGTTCCTACTGGGCTGTTACTGGACCACTCACAGGTTTAAACACTGTTCAGAATTAGGGGCAGAATGTGCAACAACTACCAACTGTAATGTTGAAGATGATTATGAAATAGCTTAATCTCGACTTCTAACATAGATGCACCTACAGCGTTCTTTGTGAGCAACAAAGCAACAGTTGATGCTTATTACTAAAAAAGATTAAAGGGAAATTTGCCATACTTCTAAAGCACGGGAATGTCTAAATTGAGTTAAATTCTCTTATTTCACTTGTGTGATCTTTGCTCTTCCTGTTGTATCAACTCCTTTCATTTTTTTTCAGCCCAGCACTGTGTTCATTATCAACTTGCAATTACGTTAGGGCAAAGACCCTGTCTCTTTGTTTTGCAATTTACCCAGCACACTTTAAGGCACTGTAAAATACTAAGTTATGACATTCAAAATACATCTCTGTACCTGCCTAACTATAGTTAAAAAATTCACTGACGAATAATAGACTAGACAGGAAAAACATGCCATTATCTACTCCTGTTCAACTTTATCTTTAAAAAAAATGCAGTATACTCTCTGTTATTACATCAGGCTCTAGTAGGAGAACTGGAAAACATCACGATTCGCTCTTCCCCCCACCTTTTCTAAGCAGGTTCTGAATATGTTATAAATGATGAGTTTCATGGTGGTTTTTTTTAAAGAGAATATAATGAGAAGTCAAAACCAGACTCCATTGCCCCAGTGTACATCTCACACTCCAGTAAACACACAGACTGCAGGACAGTGATTTTGAATTTTCTTTGCTGCAGTGAAGATTACATTATGTCTGTAGAAAATTTTTATTCGAGCCAAATGGATCACATCCTCCAACTGGCTAGAAATTTCTGCATGTATTTAAAGCAGAAGTAAGCTACATATGAGCTTTCAATTAAGAAAAACAATGTGTGATTCATAATCTTAGCACAGGATTTGGTTTTGCATGACAGGTTTTACATCCAGTTGTAAAAGTGGCTGGGACTAATTTATTCTTACAACATGAGCAGCAAAGGTACTAATTAAAAATTAGTATATTCAGTGGATCATCGTTGAAGGCAAGCACTGCAAATTTCTGTTCGGCCACTCTGCAAAGATTTGCAGTCTACCTGCAATGCCCATGTGCTTTGCTTTCAGTCTCTAAAGCAGTACATAATAAACCACATAGCTGTTGCCTCTGCATCTTGCCTCCTGATTCATCAAAAAATTGGCTGGCCTATAAAACCTTTTTTTCCCTTCCTTTAGCCTTAAATTGCTTGGTAGCTCTTGGATTGCTGGAAGGAAATGAGCGGAAAGCTAATTCTGATGATCTTTTCCCTTCCACCAGCATTCCTGATACTGTTGAATATTCTGTACTCCACATCTGTGACAGTACAATGAGCCTTTGTTCATTTTTTAATCTAAAGAGAAATCTGCTGTAGGAGGTTGCACAGGGTGATAGCAGCTCAATTTAAAAGTCTCAATTATTTATTTTTAAAATACTTGGCATCTGTCAATGGAAAATGTTCTTGCTTGGTTTCCAGTCTCTCAGAATTGCTTTGAACTCGCTTGCATCTTCTGGGATCTATCAAATGCTCATTGTGGCTTTTCTCTTGTAAGTGCTGAATGAATTTAGCCACGATGGTCTGCATTGGATATAAACTTTCTGTCTTTGTAATGGGGTAATAAGAGCAGAAGTTGTCATGCACAGGAATGGTGATTTCTGTCTGGATGTCTGTCTTGCCAAGCAGAGGAGGAGCATTTGAGCAGAGAGCCAAAGCCTTTTATTTGTGGATGGGTGGCAAGGAGAAATCATTTCATTTGGAGCAGGCTCAGTTTTTGCAAACCACTGACATTTCATAACGAGGGTTTAGTCATTCAGAGGCAATTGTACTTAATAAAATCAGAACCGAAATAGTTATACTTAATAAAATCAGAACTCTAGTGAGCACTATTTCTGAGTAATACATGTGCACATTTTGGACAGCCTGTCCTTACAAGCTCAGCGTGGTAGCAGCCCAGTTTTGAGTCAAAATCTCTTAAGCACAGAGCAGGGGCTGATGTTTGCCAGGGTCTGGGAAACACCAGATTCCTCTAGAGTTTGGAACAATGCGTTTGAATAAAGGTGTTTCTGCAGAGAGTAGATTGACACCAAGAAGGAGGGAATTGCCTGCCCTGGGGCATGATGGAGGGGTGGTGTAGCATGGAAGCAAAGATGCTCCTGGCTAGGGAATTAGGTGTTGGATGTATATGGTGTATTCATTTGCTTAAGTGTTGTCAGCTGGAAAAAGGCCTGGAGTGCTTAGAAGCTGCAGTGGTTGGGCACTGGATATTCCTGGACAGAGGAGGCTGGAAAACATTTATAGGGTGACTGGCAATTGTCTCCAGGGTTATGGCGAAGTGAGGGTTTTCTCTCTAATCTTCTGGTTTAAGGCACTTGTAACATTCGAAAGATTTTCCCCTTTAGTAAGGTCTTTTTCCAGGCTTAATCTGTACTGTACGGCAAATCTCTCTCAAGTTTGAGTAAAAACAAATTTACTCTTTCAGAGTGTGAAGAGTGTCAAAGCATAAAGTTTTTCCATTAAAAGCAGACTCTTGCCCTCTCCCTGCCTTGGTAAAGCTCTGTAGCTACACTAAATGTTGGTAGCGTTTTAGTGTAGAGGGAGACCTGCAAGAAAAGTGCCTTTCTGTCACTAGGAACAGTTTGTTTCAATTTTCCCATATCAAAATCCTGAAATTTCAAGTTGCTTGGACACTACATGTCTTTATAATAGATCTGTACAAGGTACATGCAAGCATAGTGCTGTGCTGCATGTCTGAGATTAAGGAAGGTCCATGTAAGCCCTTCCCAGCCTTGTTAGTTGTAACAGGGCTAGATGTCTTTCAAATCCAGTATATTGTGCCATAGAGAACAGGGCTCTTATGGCCTCTGAGACCTGTGCCACCAAGAAGGCTGTTTGGAGCACAATCAGCAGGGATGTGTGGAACCAAGCATTCTTACTGCAGGCAGCATCACACTTATAGAAACTACAAAGTGTATTTCAGGCTTTCCCATTGCTAAAGGATTCAGAGCCTTTAAAAATATATATTTTCCTTGAGTTTTGGAAAATAGAAGCTATTAAGAAATCACATGGTTTCTAGTGCTGAAACCACAATTCAGGTTGGATGAGGAAGCTTAGATGATCCTCTGTTCTGCATTTCCTAATTAGCATATTATAATAAGACCCAAATTTGCCTTTGCTTAAATGCCCCTTTGTATTCTGTACTACTGCTTTGTATGTACCGGGCAGAGACAGCAGAAGTCGTTTATATGCATAATGCACCTTGTGTATACTAATTATATGATAAGGAGTAATAATGGAAATTTTCTAGCATGTTTAAGCCACTTAAGTATGCAGTGAAATTTTATAGTTAACTATCTTATTCCCAATTTGTATATAAAGAACATTATGCCATCCATAGAAAATATTAAATTAAATACCTGGTGATAAATGCATTCAATATTATGTATATTATCTATAAAAGAATGCTCAAATGTCCACCTGGAGACCAGTAATGAGTGGTGTCCCTCAGGGATCGGTGTTGGTACCGGTCTTATTCAACTTCTTTGTTGGTGACATGGACAGTGGGAATGAGTGCGCCCTCAGCAAGTTTGCTGATGACACCAAGCTGTGTGGTTCGGTTGATATGTTGGAGAGAAGGAATGCCATCCAGAGGGACCTTGACACACTTGTGAGGTGGGCTGATGCCAACCTGATGAAATTTAACAATACCAAGCGCAAGGTCCTACAGCTGGGTGGGAGCAATGCCAGGCACAGCTCCAGGTTGGGCAGAGAAGAGATTCAGAGCAGCCCTGCAGACAAGGACTTGGGGGTGTTGTTTGATGAGAAAATGAACATGAGCCAGCTGCAGTGTGCACTTGCAGCCCAGAAAGCCAACCGTATCCTCGGCTGCATCAAAAGGAGTGTGACCAGCAGGTCGAGGGAGGTGATCCTGCCCCTCTACTCTGCTCTCGTGAGACCTCACTTGGAGTATTGTGTGCAGTTCTGGTGTCCTCAACATAAAAAGGACATGGAAGTGTTGGAACAAGTCCAGAGGAGGACCACGAGGATGATCAGGGGACTGGAGCACCTCCCGTATGAAGACAGGATGAGAAAGCTGGGGCTGTTCAGCCTGGAGAAGAGAAGGCTGTGTGGAGACCTCAGAGCAGCCTTCCAGTGTCTGAAGGGGGCCTATAGGGATGCTGAGGAGGGACTCTTCATTAGGGACTGTAGTGATAGGACAAGGGGTAACGGGTTCAAACTTCAACAGGGGAAGTTTAGATTGGATATGAGGAAGAAATTCTTTACTGTGTGGGTGGTGAGGCACTGGAATGGTTTGCCCAGGGAAGCTGTGAATGCTCCATCCCTGGTGGTGTTCAAGGCAAGGTTGGACAGAGCCTTGGGTGGCATGGTTTAGTGTGAGGTGTTCCTGGGCATGGCAGGAGGGCTAGAACTAGATGATCTTAAGGTCCTTTCCAACCCTAACTGTTCTATGATTCAAAAAATACGTCAGATGTCTTTACATTGTCTTGTGAAACAGGGAAAACAGATAAGACTGTATTATGGAAGAGAGCAATATGTGATCACATAATTAGAAAATTGTCATAATAGTAATGCTGAGCAGTGTCCAGGTGTGCTTTTATGAGCAGCTTTGTGAATGTAACTTTACCATCTTCTTAATGCTGTTTTTGCAGTGTATGTGTGTGTAAATGATATAATAGCAAGTCCTAAGAGATTCTACTCCTAAAGCATCCCTTCTAGCTGTATGAACACATAAGGAGGCTACTGGATGATAGATGATGATAATTTTTCATACAAGACAGTTCCCCTTGACTTGATGGATGCACAGAAACGAACCACGCGCTCTGGAAAAACACTAGGGAGCTGTGGTACAATGTTATCAATGTGTATGGTAATCAAGGGAGAGTGGGGTTCTTGATTAGTCTGTGGAATTGCACTGCTGAGACGAGGGATGTGAATTAAGCACTTTTTTTACCAAAGCCCTTTGCACTGCTATCCAAAAGTGTATTGTAAAAATTAATTCCTTTCAAATGCAGTGAGCAAAAGTGATCCAAAATGATTTTGGCATATGCTGAAGTCAGTAATACTTTTCTTCATAAACTCCTATGGGGACTATGTAGTGAAGTGTTTTATAGAAGGTACATCTAATTTTAGACTGTATTTTAAAGGGAGTAAAATGTAATTTGTGAGTGTTTTGTGTGGTTTTGTCTGTGCTGGCGAAATTGAAGTTTAAGCAATTCTACCTGAAACAAACTGTTTCTGATTTCTACATCTATGAATGGCTCTACCTTGGTCTACATTTGTTCAAAGCACAAGCTCTCAGAACCTGGAGGCACCACTAGCTTTGTGAGATATTGCCAGAATATCTGTGTGCGCTGTTAATACACTGGGAATAGGAAGGCCAAAATACGGGAAGAATATTGCTTTCAAATTTTATGAAGCTAGAGTGAGTGCCAGACAATTTTTTCTCTTTTTTTTTTTTTTTTTTTTTATTGTGAGCCATTTGGTCTGTGGTCTTATTTTATCCTTCTTCTGGAAAAAAGGAGTACCTCTACCTCTAAAGAGTCTGATCTTCATCTTGGCTTTTTCTCTGTATGGTGGTGTTTTATTAGATATATGATACTGGCAAAGTGCCTATAGGTTACAGCCAATATATACAGTCAGAAACCTGGAAATCACTAAATATGAGTAGGAACATATCTAAGCAAGATAAAAGGGCATCATCTTATCTGGCAATATACAAAATTTTGGAATATGGGAAAAACACTTGCCTTTGTGAATATGGGAGGATTTGTCATGCAGCACAACCTTGGAAAAAGCTGAACAGCCCCAAAAAAGTTGGCGCCAGCAGAGCATTTGCTTGCAAACAGATTTGCAGGAGGAAGTGGTGGTCTGACCAACGGAGTGTTGAGAGGCATGAGCAGTCTCAGCTAGGCCTGCCATCTCCATTTAACTATGTACTGTGTGGCTGTTTGCTACCACCTAGAAATGCTGTGGAAAGCCTGAATAGGTCAGGTTGATGGGCAGCAGAGAAGCAGGAGTCAATGTGCAGGTTCAGGCAAAAGAAGCCTGATGGGTCCGTTCTTGGCTTATAGCCAAGAAGAGATTTTTTTTGGCTGGAGTCAGTGTGCATGAGTATGTACATGTTGGCCAACCATCCTGCAGTAGTGTTGTCCCAATGGGCACACCTGTAGTGGTTTGGATTGTGAAATCCATCCATGAGGTTCCCTGAATGGTCCCCAGAGCAAATGCTGCAAGTCCAGATCTTGCACTTCAGCTGTTACCGTGAGGCACATGTCTTCAATCTGTGTAGAGCACTCACGCAGCAAATGTTACCAGTACTGAGTTTATTCTATGAAAGTGTGCACACCTGCATGGTGTAATGCTGAGAAGGGAGCGTTGCATGTTCTGGATGCAAACCAGATCTACTGGAGCAAATTGCGGTTGATACAGATGAACTAACACGAGGGGCTTCTTCGGGAATGGAAGGGTGGAACAACTGCTGTAGGATGGCTGGCAGAAGTGGCTGGCTAATGCAGTAAATGGAACAAGAACCTCTGAGGATATTCAGAGCAGTAGTGCCCATGGGCCCCTCTGAGTTGCCCTTATTCATGGATGCATGTATAGTGAAGTGGAACTGTTCAGCAGCAATGTGTATGAAGGAAGCTATTTCTTGGTCCTCCTGTATTTGTGACACTTGCTGTTCTGGGGTAATCATTGTTCTCACCTGCTGTCACTTTGGGTTTCCTAAGAATTAATATTCATTATTCATCCTGAAACAGCATCAAAATATCTGGGTTTGTCTCATACTTTTTGCTAATGCTTTGGAAATAAAAGTCATGAAATTTTACTGTAGGCAGGGAGAAGTCTTGACCCTAACTGATAGTCCTGAATATCAGAGGCTCATAAAAATGCATTGCTACAGAGACAGACTTTTATCTTACAAATGGCTTTAGGACTAAAGGAATAACTCTAAACATTGAAATCGTTCTCCAAAATTCTCTATGGTTTTTGAGATAAATACGTTTAGCACATTTAACAGAGCAGGAGATGAGCCTGCAATGACCAAAGAAATGAAGAGATCCTGTCAGAAAGCACAAAATTTACCATCTAAACAGACTGACCATTCTGTTTATCCTTGGCTTTGGTATTAAAATGCAGTGCATTGACTCTGTTTCCTGGTTACTGTCCCATTAGGGCAGTCATGCTATTAATCAAGATGCTAGTTGAACAATATTGTTCAGCAGAATTCCTTTATCTCAGGTTCATAAGACTGGGTTTATGTATGACGCGGATGCATTACCTCGTTTGGAAGCTTCATGAATCAACACTAATGTGATTTTGTTGTTGTTTTTAATTCTTACAGATGCAGATTTACTTCTACAATTCTGATGACTTTGACAGTTTTGGAACAGCAGTTCTAGAAAACAGGGTAGTAGGAGCCATGGCCGTGTTTTTTCAAGTAAGTTTAAATAAGGGCTATATCCATAAACCAAAGCATTCGCCGAGTGCTATTTAATTCATTGAATTGTTTCAAGCTTAATGGATGCATCTGTTTTCTTGTTCCCACCTGTCTAAGATATTTTATATTGTCTATGTGTGATTTAAAATGTAAATAAGTATATTTAAAAATATAATGAAAAATTTTGCATGGATTGTTCTGATTTTATAGCTGCTTTACAGATGCAGATTGGAGAACACGTTTATCATGAAACTTCCTTCACTGTTGATGCACATTGCTGTGGTCCCTGGAATACTAACAACCCAACATGAACCAGGGGTTCTGTTTGGAGAAAAACTTGAAATTCAAACATTACTGGAGAGAAAATCAATAAGTTTCATCAATCTTATCTGCAGCAGCTTCTTCTATATTGTCATAGTAACAAGTTCTTGAACAGACCAGATTTCCGAATGAGTGAATTTATGCATCTGCTTTTTTAAATGCATCCTCAGGAGTGTGAGTGCTTTGGGTAGCTCATTTGCTGGTTCGACACGCTCAAGACCTGTAGTGTGGGTTAGAGACTGGTGCTTGCAAGGGCTGGCCGGTCAAGCCACGTGGCAGTGATGTTCACCAGTGGGGGCTTTTGTCATGTTGCATCAGAAACTGAGTTTTTCCTTCCTGACTCGAAGGTGAATTGAATGGAGGGAGTTGGAGCAGCTCCATACCACCAAGCTGTCACAGGCAGAGAAATGTGTAATGATTTGGAATATCTCAAAGTGCTGCTTTTTCAAAGGAGAGGAAAGAAGGAAGGGAAGAGCAAGGGAACATGCTGGTTCTCTGTGAGGTTCCACACTAGTTTTTACTGTGAATGATAGTAATCTTCCTGTTATCTTTGCGAAGCCAGATAAAAAGGAATATACAAGTATCCGTATGTAAATACGTCCCTTTTTCTTATGATGTTGGAGTGACAAGCCTGACTCTCCTGCTCAAATTAAGTAAGGTTGTCTTTTTCCATGTCACTGATTTTGATCAAATGCTTTGATAAGGAGAAAAGGACAGATCTTTGTGTTGCATAAATTGCTGTATCTCTGCTGACATCAGGCTAGTGAAAGCAGGCATGTTAAATTCATCACTGTTGAATTCTAGGCACTTCTGTGGCATTTCATGTTAGGGTAAAGTTGGTGGAGCTGCGATAATTTACAGTGGCATAGCAAGATGATTCCCCAGACTTCTTAATCTCCATGTGCTGTGAGGAGCATCGGGCAAGTTGAATGTGGCCTTCCAAGGCAGAAGTTTAGAAGCGGAACAACTAAAGGCACTGCTACTTGATTTATACCACAGTGAAGAGCTACATGTTATGTGTGAGTGCTGTGTCAGAAGGAGCATGTGCTGTGCCATGGTGTACAATGCATGTTGTAGCATTGTCTGCTGGAATTTAATTGCTAAATCACCCTGACGTGTCTCACATAAGCCACATGAAGCACTACCCCATGTTGTACCATTTCCTGGTCTGTATGTGACATTTATTCCATAAACCCTGTTTTTAGAGGACTTTAAAATTGTAGTAGGAATGTGGTTTGTATTCCCCACCTGCAAAGCCAGGTGCTGCACTTACTGCAAGTCCCAGGATTCCAAGGGAGCCATTAAACTCGCTAAAAATAACCTAAAATAGTCTGTAATGCTGTTAAAAATGCCATCTTTGATTTTAAGAGACCGCAGGCTCTTTAAGACCACAATTGAGTGTTGCAGTCCCCTTAGAGAAGCAGAAATGTATACTTTTCATCATTTCTAGCCCTGCAGGCCACAGGACATTAGGCTGTAAAGTCTAGATGATGGTGCAACTGGGCTCTTCTGCTCCAAGAGCCATGAAATCTGAAGCCATTACTGAAAAACAGTCTCTGATCTCTTCCAGAGAGTGGGGGTAAGGTAATTCTATGGCAAAGTGACACAGGGACAACCTGTTTTGCGTCTGGAAGGAAATGGGTTTATTTCTGTGGTATCTTTGTCTTTAGGTTGAAATGGTAAATGAATGGTGTGTTCTTAAACTTGTGAGTGCATCAGGTCTTCCTTCTGGGTAGCTCTGCTCCAAGATGGAAAGCTGCCGAGGAAGATTTGTAGAGCCCAAAGTCTCTATCTGGAATAGCATATGCTGAATTCTGGCCTGTGTAAGTAAACTCAAAGGACTTCAGTGTGGCAACTGCTATTTGGGCCATCATGAGGGTTTTCCAGGCTTTATCCCATTGAGGTTTTTACATAGGGTTGTTAATTGATGGTGATAATCCTTTGCATATCTACACTGCTTGATCAAGGTGATGTTTTAGTTCCCTCAGCTGCGTATCGTGTGCTGGAGCTTGTGAACCAGAACTTGGAAAAGCCTTTACAGTTTTGCTCAGAAATACTTGATGTTCCTTTGGTGTTGCTCCCCAGGGCACCATGTGGATAAACTCACCATGGCTAGTAGCTCATGCAGTTAATTTAAAAGCTGTCTTTTACAACTGATCCTTAGCAACTTTGGAATGAAAAGTCCCTAAGATGTCCATGGCCACATGTTGACTGTCAGTTTTGACTATTCAAGTATTGATTTTAGTTTGCTGTTTTCCAAAGCTGCAGTCCCATCTCTTAGCTCATTTATCTAGAACACAGCTTTAAATAAAATTACCAGTAGAGGTCATACTGTTTTTTACAAATGCATTAGAAAACTGAATTGTTCATGCTGTTCTATGTAAATATTTTAACACAGAAATTATTGGATAGGTTTGCCATTAAGTCAAGACTTGGATTTTTGCTAATGTGTTAATGCTGTGTTGGAATGAATGTGTATTGGACTGAGTGAGTTTATAGTCTGGCAGCTGTTTTTTGTTTGAGTGATGTTCACAAATGTTCCTTTGAAAATCAGGTTCTCCAGTGTGTGAACATTATACTGAATTGTATAATTACTGGTGAAACATTAAATAATTAAGAACCCTCTTTCCTCCTTTTTAAATAATTTAACTTGGACTCTGTAAGAATTTTTTCTTATTGAATTCACTGTTTCAGGGGCAATTTCCAGGTGAAGTACATTGGTTCTAAACCTAGATAATTGAAGCACTTGGTACTTTTTTGTAATGGCTAATTAGAATCACTGCTTTTCTCATGGCCTTCATTGTAAACTCTATTGATAAATTCTATTTCTGTTTGCATGCAGCAGGTCAGTTGACCTGACAAAAATTAATAGTTTAAATCAGGGAACAATTCTTGCATATATAAACTACTGTAATTGTTCATCTCTATTTCATTGTGGATAGACACTCAGAGGATCTCACATAAAATAGCACTGTGGGGACTTTATAGCAGGTACTCCCAATTTGCAAATGAAATGCACTGGCCTGAAATCTCTAACTGGGCCTTGAAAGGTATTTCTTGCATTGGAGTACAAGTCGTACAGTGAACAGGTATGTTCAGGGAAAGGGTCACCTTACTACTTGGTCCCTATTCTGACCCTAGCATCACTTCAAGCATCAGACTTCCAATACATAAAGAGGCTGACAAGAAATATGGAGAGGGGCTTTTACCAAGGGCAGATAGTGATAGGAAAAGGGGGAATAGCTTTGAACTGACAGAGGGGAGATTTAGATTAGATATTAGGAAGAAACACCTCCCTGTGAGGGTGCTGAGGCACAGTGTGCCGAGAGAAGCTGTGGCTGCCCCATCCCTGACAGAGTTCAAGGCCAGGTTGGACAGAGCTTGGAGCAACCTGCTCCAAGGTTGGAAGGTGTCCATGGAAGGTGTCCCGGCCCATGGCAGGGATTGGATCTGGACGAGCTTTAAGGTGCCTTCCAACCCAAACCAGTCTGTGATTGTGCTGTGGACTATTGTGCCTACAGGGAGATGCAGCAAATAACAAAGTGACAGATGATTTAGCCCTGCTGAAAATTCCTGCAGGCTTTTGTTCTGTAGCTGTGTATTTGGGGCAGAATGAAGTGCCTGACTGTGCAAAAGCCAAACAGCAAACAAACAAAACCTTCCACCATGCCGTGGCATTTCCTTCAAGAACCTCTCTCATCCTTACTGAGCCTCAGTGACTGTTATACAGGAGCAAAGTGATTCAGGAACCTCTGATCTTTTAGTTCAAAGTAAAAGCTGTTCAGCTGGAACAAGCTGAAAAGGGGAGAAGGAAGCTCTAGCCTGCTGGTGGTGCATATAATGATTGTTAAAGTCCATTGGGGGTGGGGAAATCAGTGGGGGAAAAAGGTCTTTTTTCCGAAAGTGGGAACATCTGCGGGAAAAAAGTATGTTTCAAGAGGGAGAAGGGATCAGAGTATTAAACAGTGGTGGGAATCAAAAAGATCTTGCTTCTTTGTTGGTAAGGAAAACTCATTTGTTATTTTAGCAAAAATCCAAATCTTCTGGACACAAATGAGAATATGCCAGTGATTTCTCTTTGCCTCCTGTCAGGTTTCTCAGGAGAAAACAATATGACCATTCCTGTCAGTTACAGGGGTTTCTTGATGTTTCTCAAGGTGTAACTAGTGCTAGTGGAAGGTGTTTAACTTCATATATCCACCAATATCCTCTTGGTCTGCAGTAAAGGCTTCCGGATTTGCAAAAGTAGTAACACTGCAGTGATGGGACTTGTCTGCAAGGCTTCACTGTGTTGTGGGCCTTTAAAAATTGCCTGTAAAACTGCTGAAACGTGGCAGGTCCCAGTCCGGTGTGTCACTTCACTCTCAATTTAAAAGATCCTAACTTGAATAGTTGGTGCACATGCTTAATTTTAGCCCTCATAACATTCAACTTGTACTTAATGATTTTCTGGCTCCAGGCCTTGTAAGGCTGAGCCAGTTTTGGAGTGAACTGGGAGTGGAAGGAAAGGCACAGATCTCACACTGGTTCCTGAGTCATCCGTTCGTATACATACATGTAGTACATATTTGCAAATCACATTCAAAATGAGTACTTACTTGGATTAAGTGCATTCAGACATATTGCACGGCTCTGTTTTAACCATCTAACAATACAATACATTGCACACTTCACTACTTGCTTTATTAAAGCCGAACTTAAATGTGTTCAAAACAAACATATTGCTTTTGCATTTGAAATATTCATCTTTTGGGCCTGCAGTAGATTCATTATGGCAGAGAATATTTCATTGCTTGATTACTGCTGCAAAAAGATACAATACTGATTCCCTAAGCACTCATCAAATATTCGATAGCTCAGAAATTCAGGAGGAGGTGATGGCATTCTTGTTCCTACAGAGAGGGCATATAAATCTATTTTATTATTTGCAAAGAAAACCATCAGTGATTAGTTACTGCATCACAGGTACTCAAACAAATCATCTCTAAAGAAGTCAAAGTAAAAATTAATTTTAAAATAACTTTAAACAATACTTTCATCATTAAAATTATCTTCATAATGATGAGTGATGTTGGTATCTCCATCACTCAAGAGCTTCAGGAGTGCAGGGCTCGATTTTTACAAGTAATTAGGTACTTGGCAGCAAATATGCAACTAACAGTAATTTCAAAGATACATGGAATAAAAAGCAAGGGGCTTACAGGTCTTTTACTGGGATGCCATTCTTAATGTAATTTTCCAATACTAAATTTTTTTAAGGGTGTTGAAAAAAATACTTTTAACTTTTAGATCTATGCATGTGTTATATGTGTGTAAATGTCTTTATATTTACTACTAACTCGTATATGCAGAGACTTGTTCTTCATTAGAACAATAATTGTGGCCTTGCTTTTTTGTAAGATTGGTGCGCTTCAAGAAGGTGATCAGTAATTCAATTCGCACAGTGACCTAAATGAACTAAACAGAATAAATTGGTGGAACACCATCAAAGCCATTGAATATTTGGTACAAATATGCTTCTTTTCATGTATATTTCTCAAATAACAGAATTCAGCTTTTAACTTCCCTAGAAGCCTTTTTCTTCCCTCTTCTTCCCTTTCATTAACTGTTTCATGTGTTTGCCATCATAACCAGTGAATACGTACTTTAAATACAGTAGCTGTTGTGAAAACAGTATCTGATAGGAGACCCAGTTCCTATGGCCTTACCTCAATTCCTGGCAATTCCCTAATTCCACCTCTCCCTTAATATAATGCTTTTTGGTTTGAAAATGAGAATGGAGAGGGAGATGTTCACTTTTCCTGAAACATCATATCCATCTACATGAAGCATAATCAGCACTTCAGTGTTTAGGCAATATCTTAAAGGTGATTTGCAGTAGTTCAAATAACATGTAGCATCATTAACATGCAGGGCATCATCCAGAGTCATTGAGAGGTTTTTCACTTATTTTAATAGAGTTCAGATACATGTAAAGACCTTAAAATTAAATTACAGTATTAATTCTTTTAATGGTTACATTAGAACCCATGGTGTTTTAGTAATAGTAGCTTATGAATAATAAAACTATTATTATTGATTAGCAGTATTATTTAGGAATTAGTATAGGGGTTTTTTTATTGTCTTCGTAACATGAAAATGAAGGCAAAAGCTTATTTGGTGCCTTTGGAAAGTGTAATTTAAATCTGTCAAAGTATTTGTATGTGTACTTGTCTCCATGTAGCAGAATACAAGCAAAACAATTTGAAATGTGTTCTTATTCATTCAGTCCACCTTCCCTGCATTCTGAAATCGTAGCAGCTGTTTAAAACCATTAGTTGTTACTAATAAAAGCAGTACTAGGGCCCTTACAGTTGGAAAGTACTATGGGAATACAAAGTAATCACCATACTTAAGATGAGACACCGAAGATGAGTAAGTAGGTGTAGGTAGGTGCGGTCAGTACAGCACTGAGAGTACACCTTCCTGGGAAATACCTTGTACAACACATGTAATGACGTGTAATAATACAAAGCATCTCTGGAGCAGAAAATGATTCTCCTGATTTTCCAGTTGATAAATGGGGATAAAACTATCAAAAGACAAAAGTGATTTTGCATCATGGAGGATTTAAATAGATAATTATGAGAGCTTCTTAAAGTCTATTAGATTAGAGTTCAGTATGTGAATGGCACTAAGCAGCCTTCAGAGGTGGTTGCTTAAGCCAGAACATGTGAGGTTGGGAGCCTAACAGTAAGTATTCATGCTGAACTTGCACTGAAACCCTTTCGATTGGAAGTTGGGTTTGAGTAGAAGACAGAAATTCATGGGACATGTCTATTTCTAAAAAATATATTCTACCTTTCCATTAAAGAAAACAAAAATAATTTTTTAAACTAAGCCCAAAATTCAGATTTTTATTTCAAATTCTGTTTAAAGTTTCTTTGGAAAATATGAATGGTTTTGAATATTTCATGTAGAAGAAGAAAGAAAGGAGAGAACAGATGGGGAATAGCTCTGTGAGTAAAAGAAAATATATATGCCTATATATCTCTATATGTATCTCTCCAGTTTCAATTTTGGTGCTTATTGAGACTTTAAATTTATTGATCCATACCTTTTGCCCAGATTGGCCATGTTTTAGGTGTTTAATAGTAAAACTGCTGTTTGCAACAGGGATATTTTAAAAATAATGGCTCCTTGTAATAGGGTTCTTCATCCTTTAGTACAAAAATGAGTAGGCTGACTCTTGAGAGAACCAAACGAACAATTCCTGGTGAAATCTAGAGTTTGATAGTGAAACTTCAAAAGGTTTTTAGCTGTGAGGGGAGATGCTGTGGTGAGGTGGGCAGAGCTGCATCCCTTTGTTGAACATCATTGCTTGCAGCAGGTGGGGAAGAGGCAGAGTGGTGGAGTGAGCCTGGGACATCACTGAACAAAAGCTACAAGTGCTTTAGGGAGCACAAGGAGGTGGAAGTGGTTGGGTCTGTAAGCCCAGTGATGTACATCACTTGTGATGATCACTTACAAGCTTTGTTAGTGATCTGAACTGCACTGAAGAAACACTGTCCCTTTCACTTATGAGGGTTTTTTTTTACCTGTTTCCTGGGTTCAGCAGTAACAGTCATTTTTTTTCTCCTTCTTGGTAGCTGGTGCAGCGCTGTGGTTTTGGCTTTCGGCCTGGGAACAGCACTGATAACACCAGTGTTCTCAGTTACTGCTTGGTAATGTTTTGGTCTGACCAAGGACTTTCTGAGTCTCATGCTCTGCCAGGGGGGAGGGGAAGCTGAGAGGAAGCGGAGACAGGACACCTGACCCGGGCTGGCCAAGGGGGTATTCCATGCCGCAGCACATCATGCCCAGGATGTAAAAAACCGGGGGCAGGAACCCAGAAGTTGCTCTCTCTCTCGGCTCGGTCGGGTGGTGAGCAGTTGTATCCTCTTCCCTTGTATTTCTCTGGTCATTATTATTATTGGTGGTAGCAGCAGTGGTTTGTGTTATACCTCAGTTACTGGACTGTTCTTATCTCAACCTGTGGGAGTTACATTCTTTAGATTCTTCTCCCCATTTCCCCACCCCCACCCCCCATCGGAGTGGTGGGGAAGAAGGAGGGAGAAGTTAGTGAACAGGCTGCTGGATTTACAGCTTAAACCATGACAACCTGATAATCTTCAGTACTCCACATTTTCTGTCCATGGACAACAGCACTGATAGACAGCTTTGCTGCTGGGTCAGTGTACAGAGCCTGAGCTAATGGTAATCCCTTATTTCAAATCCCATGCAAGCATGAGCAAAATTTCTCTTTATGTGCAGGGTTTGGGCTTTCTCATTTATGGCTGCACATCTGTCATGGCTCATCCATGAGAAGAGCCCACATGGCTAACTCTAGGACTGCTAAGAGCAGAGGTGTTCACACAGCAGCCTGAACATCCTGAGCAAGTGTGCTTGGAGGAATGAGGTACAAATGTGTGAGCGAAAGGGGGGCTGGATTTGGAGGCAGACAGACTGACAGGGCGGCTGAAACAGATTGTTCTTGGAAGCAAACACATCATTCTGCTTCTGCTTGCCTATGTTCTGCCAAGAGGCATTTGCAGTCTCTAGATCATGATGGCTGCAACCTGCTGTGTTGAAACTTTTCTATCCACACGCTGACTGTACAGTGTAGAAAGATAATCTACCTTATGTGCACTTATCTTCTTCAGTGCCCAAGCAATCGTCTTCCTTTTCCCTTCTTCTCTTCAGCTCTGTGAACTCGCTCATGACATTTTCCACTAGCACAGAGGAGAAGGAAGCCTGGTTTTGTGAGATGACTTCCAAAATGCAATACTTTCAATTAAAGCCTTTCTGTTAGGTTGAGTTTTAAAGGATGTGGGCTGTACAGAAAGTGGTGTCATGCAGTTCATTTTACAGTGCAGAGCGAAATACCAGAATACAGAGTCTTTGGCTTTTATTTTGGTTTTAACCTCAGATCTGTCTAGAGAAATGAACTTCCAAAGTGCCTGAAAAAACTCTAATTAAAGGTAAAAATGCACTGTAAATGCTTTCTTAACTGTGAAGTCTGAGATCATAACTCATGACTTGTACTGTCACTTCTCTGGTTGGATGCAGTTGCAAAGGAGGGTGGCTAACAATGGTGATGGGTTATCAAGTGATTTTTGCTTTGATAAATGACAGTCCTGGCTTCAGTTTATTTAATGGAAACCTCACAATTATTGATGCTAGGAAGGAACTGTAAACTTTCTTGCTGTTGAGAGAACTTGGACTCCGAAGTTTGGCAATGTGACAAATGTAGAAAGCACTCTTTGTGTATTTTATGGGGTCTCTCCTCAATATCTTGAGCTATCTGTCGTAACCATTAATGAGAGCTGGTTGTGCATGTTGCACCCTAACTGTGCTCTTCTAGTTTAATGTTCATTTGAATGTCAGGATCACTTGAATGTCAGGATCACTGTCTTTCAGTTTACAGCATTGTAAACCGTAAACTGACTTACAGCTTTTTTTGCTTTCCCAATGCTTCTCAATTGATTAATGTATTATGATTAATCCCAAGTGCAATACCATTATTAACTTACTTCATTAAATTACATACCAATTTGTTAGCCTTAATTCCCATAATTGTCCCCTTATATTTTAGTGGTTTTATTGGAATAACTTGCCCTTAGAACTTGATCAGCATTCGTGTATTCTTTTGTCTCCCTTTCTTTCTCACCCTTGATGTTCAAAAGTGGAATCAGTTCAGGAATATTTATAGTGCTGGGTGTCAGCATCTTAAACACAGTAATTTACTCCTCTGTGATTTAAAAATATCCTGTCTTTAACAAATAAACACAAAAAAAACCCCAACAAACCAAACA
Organism: Myiopsitta monachus; assembly: GCA_017639245.1. Lineage (NCBI taxonomy): Eukaryota > Metazoa > Chordata > Aves > Psittaciformes > Psittacidae > Myiopsitta > Myiopsitta monachus. The sequence goes on along the minus strand of CM029929.1, from coordinate 7,794,356 downwards.
ACACCCCCCAAAACCACTTTTATATACATAAAAATCTTTAAATTGTTAGAAAAATATCTTGTGGAGTTTTCATTGCCAGTCTCCTGAAAATGACACTTTAAATGTCTTACATGCAGAACTTACAGTTGTCAGTGTGTAATCTTGCCCTTCTGTGGTTTAGGAAGAGTGATACTCAGGACGTCTGTCGATTATAACCATTAGACTAAAAAACAAATTAGTTCCCTAACTACAGTAATGCTTTCTGCATTTTCCTCTCTGCTGTGCTTTGTTGTTACATCACTTTGTCACTTTATCAAACACCACAAAGCAGACCAAGAGCTGGATGCCTTAAGAGCTAAGTGAAAGCGGAGGGACCCCCAGCCCTCACGTGGGTTCCTGTCACTCACCAGTTGTCTGCTTTAGAGAATGGACAACAGCCCCTAGTAGAGTCTGTCTTTGTGTCTGAGCATTGAGAAGCCACTGAATGTGGCTTGTTTTCTATGCTGCAAGTACCTTTTCTCCTCTCTGTGATAGTAATGATTGGTTCATCGCCTTCCTTCTTTCATGTTCCAAATCTGGTGCATTTTGACTTGACCTTTATTGTTAGGAAAAAGAGAGTGAGGGAAGCTGGAAGTAAAGAATCTATTTTTTGCTACTCAAGTCTTCAGAGAGTTTTGCTAGATGTGGTCTTATTTACAAAGGAGAAGTAAAGCTGTACATTCATCTCCTTTCCTTTCTCCCAAATGCAGCAGCTGCCTTTGATAAGTCCCTGTTTTCTCCCTCTTGTTGAACATCCAGCCTGGATTCCAGGAAGATGACTTTTTAATGCCTATCTGCTTACCTTTTTTTAAATCTAATTCAATTTCTCTTTCTGCAAAAGCCATCCTCTATAGCCATCCAGGCCTCGAACCTGGAGGGACTTATCAAGTATATTACATGCAGTTTACTTTCATTGTACACACAGGGAGAAATCTAAATCTTAGGAAACTCCAGCTCTCTAGGTCACGCATTGCCCAGTTCTGCAGGATTTTGCACAGCATTTGTGCACACCTTGGAAAAATTACACTTGTTTTCATTCTCTGTATCTTCCATGAAATGGTAGAGACTTCATATGTCTCTGGTTACCAGTTAGTGTTATGGCACATTTTAAGTGAGGATGAGCACAGGGTCTGTTCATAGATGATTGCCTAGTTTCACTCTGTGCCATAAAAGAGAGATTGGCTGTAAAGTCTGAATGTATAAAATAGATACGTAAAATTGGGGCTACCTTTGCCTTTAGATCTTCTGGCTCAGATAAAAAAGTTATTCTTATTAAATTTAAGCTGTTCTGCCTGAAGAATTATTACTGTAGTTCCAAGGTATAACAGTGCCAAGTTTCTCCTACTATTGGCAACAATAAACAATTCAAGCTTCAGACAGAATTTCCTGGGTAGCATACCAAATGTTCTAGAAAACCTTCTCAGACAGCAGCTAATACATTTTTAATACAAATAAAACATAATTCTTTAGTCTCGTTTCAGCTTGATCCCTAAGGTAGGAAAAGCATTCCGACTATGAGTAATTGATGTATTTGTTTGAAGTGTTTACCCGCATACCCCATTCACAAAGTCTCCTTTCGTTAATAGGTTACTGCAAGATGTAAGACTCGCTTAGGGCTCACGTTGTACAAATAAATGGAACGTGTCACTTTTGTACAATCAGTGAGGTGGGTACAGAGTCATCGTAGTTCTGCATTTGCCTGCACTGCCCACCTCGTCCAGCAAAGTCGCACAACAGGTCCAGCTGAAATATCAGTATGTTTCTCCCAGATCACATGTGATAGAAAAGCGTGGAAGCATGCAAGGGAGGGAAGAGGAGTGTTTGGGAGCAGAGGGTGCTGCCTAATCCTACTGGGGACAGCCTGGGTTCATGTCAGGTTGGTGTGTCCATGGAAGCACCGCCCCAGTAATTATCAATGATATGCGTGTGGTTTCTTGTCTAATTCCTAAACATTGCACATGATGCAGAGCAAGCATGCAGGAAGATATCCCTCAGTAATTTAATTATAAACTGCCCTTAAATCACTGTAAATCCAGTGTTACAGGTTACTCACGGAGGGTCGGGTGGTTTCTGGTTTTTCTCATCTGTAGTTTCTGTGCTGCAGGACAATGGGAGAGATGATTATCCAGGGTTTTCCGAACTGGTGATTTTCTTTCCAGAGGTCAAAGAAAGGCAATGGAAGTAGATCAGAGTCTAGTCTGGACCCTTTCTTTATGTATTTGCGCAGGGGTAGATATTTGTATGTCTGGCTGATGGCTTAACTGATAATACTGATGGCATATCACCCCCCAAATAATTCTTCAGCCAAGATGCAATCCCTGTATCTGATGTTTTACCTGCTGTGAATCTAAATCAGGAATCTTCAGGTTATTAGGGTGGGGAGACAGGTGTGTAAACTTGGGAACCCTTTTACAGCATGATTTTAGTAGCTTTCAGATGTATGTTCTACATCTGAGATTAACTGAGAAGTCTGACTGAAGTGATGGGTCTGAAATGAGCTAAATGGTCCCAGTATGAGTGATATTAAATCTCCCTTTGTTTTATGTTCACATGTGCTCGAAGAAAATGAAGCAGAACAAGACGAGCAAAGAATCTGGGTTGTGTTTTTATGTACATTAAGCTTTACTGGAGATAAGAATGCCAATCGCCATCTTATCCTGTGCGGAAAATTGAAATATCTGTTAGACAAAGTAGCTTAAATCTGTTCACAGCACCTCTGAACAGTGAGTTTTCAGAGGCTTACAAGATGGAGCAGGATTTTTCCTATGAGCTTGTGGTGTTTCCCAGGTCTGGACGCATGGAAAAGCCAAGGAAAAGCTGCCTGGCTGATACAATCAGAAAAGTATTTAGGTGCTGATTGTACCTGTGCCATTTCTGCACATCAAAAATGCATCCTAATGTAGTAATTATCAAGAGTAAATAGACTTTCTGAAAGGAGGTATTGGGTTTGCGACATCTGTACTGTATCAAATGAAGCCTAACTGGAGATTTGGTAAACTGTTCTTTATGACTAAAGTGAAATGATGTACCACATTAGAAAGTAGCTTGGTTATTAGAAAGCTCAGTCTTGCTCATGATAAAATGGATTTCTTTTTCAGTGTAGAATTCATCTGTACTCGCTGCAAGAATATTGCTAAAAGAGATAAACTTCAGATCTCGGTGTATTTTTTAGTGTTTCTCATTTTAAGACTGTAAATATATTAGGTGATCTGTAAGCTTCACTTAAGTTACTGCTTTCTGGGGTGTTGAAGCAATAGGATCATGCTATGCAGGTATCAGGATGATTGAATTAAATCACCCCTTTTGATATTAACTCTCAGGATCATTCTACCAGGTCAATATTTAAGACAGCTATATGGGTGAGCACTGATTAGAAAGCGAAGCTTCCTAGCCCAAGCTGTTAAGCTAGTGATTATTTCTTATTATTAATTTATCTGTGGTTTGTGTGGCATTATGCACATGCCTGTGTATTAGAAGCAGTCAACATAAAACTATTTTCTTACTCCTTCCTCCCCCCTGCCTACCTTTCCACCTGGCAAACCTTCTTTATCATATCTAGATCCTATAAAAACATCCAACATAATTTGAAATGCTCTTGTGTGAAACATGATTAGACTACATCAATCACTTCTGAAAGGTTTTTTTTTTTTTCCCCCTGCATTTTGTATTCTCAACTGCTAAAAACACAAGCTTTTATATCCTGCTGCATTTTGTGGAAGACATAAGCAGACAGATAGTTCCTCATCTTGGGTGAACCAGTTTCGTTAAGTACTCTCCCCAAGTGCATACCAGTCAAATTAAGCTTTAGGTTAATGTTTTGGAATGCTCTCCTTTTGCCAACTCATTACCAGTGATATGGCTAAGCAAACTGTTGCCTTCTGCTATTCCAGCTATCTACAGTGTTTTATCATCTTTCAGCTAATAAGCTTACTTTCTCTAATCACACACGGCCCACCCCACCTTATGGCTAGACTTGTCTATTCTCATAAGCTGGGGAGAGAATTAAAGGCCAAGAAGTAAAGCTGGCTTTTAAACCCTTCTGTGTAAAACTGTTCAATGGTCCTTGTGTTGTAGATGGAAACACCCATCATTTTTGACACTGAATTCTGTCATTACCTAGATCTGCTTTGCACTGCTTCCCAGGTGGATACTGATACTACTCTGTGGACAGATGGTGGTGGGAAAAGGGGGTGATGCCTGGACTGGTGGCACCACCTCGGTGTGCTGTAGGGCCATATGGGCACTTGGGTTTAGAGAACCTTGGTGTGTACATGCAGTACAGGTGGCTGCTGCCACACCTGTCTAATAGAGCTGCTGAAAGGCTATGTAAGTTCATGCTGAGCTATGGAGATTATCTCTGTCAGCTGTTCTTGTGTCAGAAGCAATATTTTTTAATGCTGCATTTATGTTGCAAGTGCCCAACCTATACCTGCCTTTTGGGAAGTATCCTCTTTCTTCCTTCATTACTGCTGGCATTTCATCTGAGGCATATAAGTAGTGTCTTACCTCTAAAAACAGAAGGGGTTTTTTATGTCTTTCTTATGCCATATATTAAAATGTTTGCTACCCTTCTTAAATCTGTGTGCAGACAGAGCTACAAATGCTGGCGTGTCCTACCAGTGTGATGGGGTTAATGGCCAGTCTGCAAAGAAGATGGGATGCTATGTCATCAGGCTTTCAAGCTCTGGAAAACCTCTCATCCTCACAGGAGCCATCAGTGCAGTGCTCCTCATGTGCATGTTACAGCTGGGCTGTAATTCAAACAGTGCTGGGTCTCAGGCATTTTGGGGAGAATTGCAACTTGGCAGTGAATATGTCCCTCTGTGCCGGCCCTCTGAGGACTGCCCTTACAGAGCATTGGCCTTTTAGCTTGCTCCATACCAGCTCAAGCTTTTGGCATTGAAAAACCTAATGCAGGTTGTAGTGTCAGTCACAGGTGGTTGTATGTGGGTGATGACATCAAAGGACTATTGCAGCCTGTCAGGTTTTCAGATAAGAAACTTTTTTAAGAGAGATAAAAAACTTTTCAACAGGCGGGTACCAAACCTGGGGTATTAGCAAAGTATGTGCTAGCAACCTTGGTGGTCCAGCTGACTGGCTACAGCACTGGTGATAGGATCACAATTGGTTACATGATCTGTGGACTCCCAGGATTTAAAGCAATGGGGTGTGAAAACAAGTAAAAAAGAAGGAAGCAAACACCTCAAATTAACAGGCGAATTCTCTGGCAAGCGCATTGAGAGTGTGTGAGGGAGAAGAGGAGGTGAGAGACTCTTCCTGAGAGCATTCCTGTGTATACCCACCTGCAGGAAGCATCTTCACTGCTCTGGGTCAGACTAGACTTGTTCAAAGAGCACTTTTTGTTCTAACGATGTTTTAAGTTTTGTTTTAAATCCTGTTCAGTTGCATTTTATTTCTTCTTTTGTACCTTCACTGAGATTTTTAGATTCTCTCAGTTTTGAAGTTATATCCTGTGTAGAAGGAGGGCTTCCTGACCAGAGACAGAGCTTGAAACCCCCCCCCATAGATGGGTCATGCTCCACAGGAGCACCAAAAAGCTCTAAGAAGCCTGTGGAGCAGAGGCATGAAGGCTAGAGCATCCTGAGGAGCTCTGTGGCTTTAAGACTATCAACTACATGCAGTGATTGAATAGCATTCACTTTGCCACTGCTGAAATGTAGAACATCTTGAAACAAGCATACCTGTCATGTTAGGGTTTTTTTGTATTTCTTTGTATTTCAAGAGGAAGAAACTGCTGCCACAAACTGAATGTTTCCCATGCTTTTAATGCACTTGTGTTCTAAGAGCTTTTTCCTGCACAGTAATTTCCCCATTTTCTCTAAACACAAGCCATGATACTTGTTGAAATGTTTTTGTAAGGAACTGAGTTGTTGGGTCATTCTTACCAACTGAAAAATAAACAGCTTGACATATGAGCCTCACTCTTGTATGTAGTGTTAAACCAGGTGAAATAGGGTGGTTTTGAGCTGTACTTTTGTGGCTGCAGGAACTTGAGTAGGTTAGAAGCAGCTGAGAAGAAAATTGCAGGCCACATCCTGCCACTCTCAGTTCAGTGGCTTGAAGGAGAGGGAGGTGAGGACTGCCTCATCTCACCTGCTGCTTTACTGCTGTGACTGCCCTGCTGCTGGTACCCTCCCTGGCTCAAGGATGCAGCTCTTAGAGCATCTGCACTTCATAGAATCATAGAATAGTTAGGGTTAGAAAGGACCTTAAGATCATCCAGTTCCAACCCCTGCCATGGGCAGGGACACCTCACACTAAAATGCCCACTAGCTATGGCATCCATGGTAGCCTATGTGCTGGCATCCAAGTTTCCCCTGGATGAGCCTACTTGCCACCCTCAGTAGCCAAGGCTATTTCTTTTTCCGATCTCCATGAAGGATGTCCGGTTCAGATTGAAAGGGCACAGGAACTTCCTTGGTGAGGCAGGAGGCAGTGGGTAGAGAGGAGGAGGTGGCAGCATCACGCAAAGGTGCACAAGGGTGTATGTGGCATGGTTTGGGAAGACAGGATACTGTAACACTGGAGAAGACAGAAACAGCTCCCTGGGTGGGAAGAGAGAACGAGGAGGATGTGGCGGGTGGGTGGTGGAAGAAGGAGGCAGCTCAGAAATGAGAGCAGACGCAGAAGTGAGGAAACTGAGGATTAGCCGGTGCTTCCTGCCTTAGGTACCACGAGCACTGAACTGTGCAAGTTCATAGCATTTTGCAAAGCTGCAGACATCTGCAAGAACTTAAATGACACTGAAAATTTAGAGATGAGAAGTAAAAATGGAAGAACGTGCTTGAAAGAGAAATACAAAAATGTATCATAGTTGACAGACTTGTCCTCTTGTGCCAGAAAGCTATTAATGATACACCACTGGGTTCTTGTACTGCAAAGATGCCTGAGAGTCCTCCCTTCCCATGGCTGCTCCATTAGACATGGGGAATTTGCTGTAGCAATAATTCCTGCAGCAGTTTCAGTAGGTCAGTTCACACCTTAAAAATGAGGTAGAGGGAATGGCAAGAAAACTCTTAGATCTTGATGTTTCAAAGCAGGAGATTAAAACAAAATATGCCCTAAGCCAATTTGTTTTCACTGGATTTGTAATTTAATTGTGAACTGAGGTGTGGTTGTCGTTGGGGAAATGGCTGTGTAACTTAATTGACATTTCTGCATCCTTTGTGTCTGTGACTCATAGATGCCAATTAAGTCATCTGATGCTGGAGGGAGCCGCTGCTGTTGGGAAGTGAGCTGAGGGCAATGCTGGGAGAGAAAAAAACAAGGACTTTTCATGTAGCATGAAAGAAAGATGTTGGGAAGCTGAAAGACTCTTTTTCTTAGTTTTAAAAGAATTATTGTTGTGACCTGTCTCACCAAAATCCTTTGCGTTGGCTGGAAGAGAGGGAAACGGCTGGAAATCTGCGCTGCATCCTAGATGAGCTTAGCTGGGGCAATTAAATTACAACCCCCTGCAAAATGCTGGGGTTCCAGATGCCCATCTGAGCCGTTCCCTTCCACCCTTTGCACTTTGCCCAGCACGTTTTCTTGTTTAGCCACCAAAATTAATTGTTTTATTAAAAAAAAGGCAAAAAAAAAGCTGAAGATACTGTTTCTTCAGTTTCACATGTCTGCACCAAATTCAGGCCAAGAGCAGGAGAAAAGGAAAGCTAACTGCCATTCTTGGTTTCACAGTTTTCAGTTTAGCCTCTCCAGATGTGCGAAGCTGTATATCAAAGAGTGGGTGCTGGAGGATGATCTGACTGCAGTGCTTGTTATAGTTTTTTTCATTGCACCATTTCATTTTCCTCCCTACGTAGGTCAAAATGGTTATTTTTACCTGAAAACTCCCGTAAATGGAGCAGATTGTAGAAACTCTAAAAGAAACCCAATTCCTTTTTTCTGGGTTGTTGTTGGTTTTTTTTTTCTCTTAAACTGAAATGGTGAGAACAGTTTATAACTGATGGCAGTTTTTATAAAATAGCCTCCATCCTGATAAAATGTTACCCCCTGGTGTGTCATTTTTCCAGCTGAACTGCTGGTAGGATTGAGAGATCTTGCACACTGCTGTTTAAATAAGTAGACTACATGCTCTATGAAGAAATCATATTATTTCCTCAAAGGAGAACAAGTAGGCTCAGTGCACCAAAATTGCTTTAAATAAACTTGCAGCTACTCCGGCCTTTTCTTGCGCAGCTGCAGATGGTAAAGTCTATCAATCAAGCTTTCCCAGCTTTGAGAATCTGCCACTGAAGCAGTCTCCTCTGTGTTGCAGTCACATTCTTTTGCCTTTTACAGGGCTTTGTATCTTAGATATTCTCTTGCTACTAATGAGACTGTGCTTTTGGGCTGCAGCTATCTTTCATTTTGCCTCAGATATATGCATATTAAGATCTTTCAATAATTTGTTAATTGAATGTGCTGTTCACTTGCAGTGTATTGGCTCCATCATGCTTTTGAAGTGCGAGGATGCTTTGGGGAAATTAATGCCTACCTTATCAATGGAGTGAGTCAAAGTCTGGGCAAATAAGCAGCTTACAAGAATAAAGGAAAATACATTGCTGCCTGATGCTTACTATCATGGAGGTTGCAAATCTTAAAGTGAATGGGGGTAATGCTGGGGGGGGCGGGGGGGGGTGCTGCAAAGTCTTCCTCAGCCTGAGGAGATGATCTGTCAGCTGCCAGTATGTCTACAATACAGGATCAATGTTTCTGTCTGCCAACAAATAAGCTCAGTGTGCACAAACACAGCGTACTCTGAGCTGAGTTACTGAGCAGTACTTTACCTGCGTTTCATGCTTGTGGTTTCTTTGAGGCAGGCTCTCTGGGGCAAATTCTGTTACATGTTCTGAGGTAGCCCATGCTGTCCCTCTGCTCTTTTTATGGCGCTGATATTTCAGCCAACCTTTGGTGTAAGAGTGACTATGCTTGCATTTTCAAACATCCCTACTGGACATAGTGAATGTGGCAGTTTCTGCTCTATAACCATGCTTGTCCTGTCCTTGTCCCAGGTTGTCTGTAACTAACCTGGGTCTAGAAGCAGCAGGTACAAAGCAGCAGAGGGTGAGTTATGGCTGAGAAGAGCTGTGGTTGCAAACAGCTGCATTGCACCGCACCAAAGTTGAGGGGCAGCCAGAACACCTGACCCCAAAGTCAGCTCAATAGCTTTTAAAATCATTTTGGACTTGAAAAAGAAAAAAAGGAAAACGGGCAGCTTCCTCTTTGGCACTGCTAGTTAATATCTCAGTGTAGATACCCTCCACATTTGTGGTGAAGTATGAAGTTAATACATCACTAGCAAGCTTTCAGTCAGAATGATGTATTATTCAAAGAGGAATTAGCTAGAAGGATCAATGTGCACCCATTACTCTATTTAAAATAATAATGGGAAGACTCATTATCCTCTTTTTTCCCCTCTCTTCAAACAACATAGTGAATGAGACATGTAGGAGCACCCCCGCCAGTGTAATGCACCTCTGTGACTTCAGTGTATTTTTATTCATAGCAGGATTATTAACACTTGAAGGCCAAAACCAGGATTTAACTCAACAGAATTTGCCTTCAAATCACTGAACCTGAAACCAGTTGCCCTAGGCAAAGATGAGCTCAGCTCTAATGCACATTGTTAGAAAAATCGAAGGTCATGGCTGTATCCGTGTGAAATAGCACATGTGCCAGCGTAAGATTCAGAGTCACATTTTGCCTGGGTACCTGTTATTCTCTCTGATCTTACACATGAGCAGCAACTTGAAGTATTAAGGGGGCTATTTCCATTTCTTGTTTTCCCTTATAAACATATTCTGCAGGATACTTACTTTGGGCAGTCCATTCATTACACAGCAAATGCTTTCTGTCTCCCATCTTACCCTTTGTCAGGCTGCAGGCTCTTGGCCAGATTTGTCCTTTTGCATCAGTTCATAAGAGAGATGTGCAATTATAGCATATATGGGGGAGATGGAAGAAAATATCATCTGTGGAGGAGCAGAATATATCATTCTTGGATCATTTAGTGCTTGTGAAGGTGAAAAACTTAAAGAGCACCAAACCTAGGCTGTGTTAGGAGCTCTGTAGGCATTTTTTTTGCCTGCACAGATAGCTCAGTGTGCTGTGATATTAGCCAATGTTCTCCTGAAAAGGTACAAATAAATATCTTTTACTGTATTTCAAAGCAAAGCATATGCAAACTTTTCATATCTGTTAATCCGCGTTCCAGATCTGGCTGAAATCTTTCACTTCCTTTTGTTCAGAATCAGTCAAGAAATATTTATCCACAACCAGCTTTTGCAGTGTGGACTTCAAAAGGGAGAGGAGAGAGAGCTGAGACAATGGACTTTGTGTAGAGCTGAAGGGTGCATACCACAAAGCCAGGATGTGTATCCTTTCTCAATGCTGCAGACCTGATGCACGGTTAAAGCATCATTTTTCACAAGAATTAGGAGTAGGACCTACCCGAGCTTTTAGATAGCTCTAAAATAATTTGGCCCCAAATAAATGAATTTGAGGTGTTTCACAAGAAACATACCAAGTACTTTCCCTTTGCTGAGAGAAGTATGTTTTTTCAGGACTGTGATTATCTTGGATTCTTTGAAATCTGTTGCTGTAATGTTAGAATACATATTGTGTGGCAAAATGTTCACGTTAATGAGATTCTTCTCATTCCTGCTCTAAAACAGTGAAAATCAAGTCCTTCCCTTAGGGATTGAGGACTGGCACTGCCCAGCGCTGCAGAGCTGATAAGAGAAGAAATTGTTTAACCATGTTGATTGTCCTGAAACCCTACAGGACAATTTAATCTCTGCAACCTAGTTAATTTATAACAGTTTTCTTTTTCGTCTTAGTTGTTTGTACAGAGTGCTTGGAGACTTGAGTACTTGACTGGCGAGCTGTAGATCTCAACCGCAGGCTGAACGTGAGCTGAAGGCGCGTGGTCAGGGGAATATTACCTCTGACTTTCACTGCTGTAATTGAAGGTAGAATTTGACACATTGGCATCTCTCTGTGTCAGCCATTGTCACTGGCTTCAGCTGCCACGGTTAAGTGTGTAGTCATTCATCCTTGGCAGACACCAACCTTTACAGCACAAGAGGATGGTCTCTGGATGTTAATGCCACAGCACTCTGGGAGCAGCTGGCTATATCAAATTCAAGGCATGCAGATTGTCTTGGCCATTTGACTTAGCAGATGGGTAAGGCTTGATAGATTGAAGATATAGTTTCCAAGTCAAGGGCCAGATGTTGCAGTGGGAGAGAGAAGTAAATCATATCACTATTCGGAGGGGAAAGGCTCAGGTACTGTATCACAAAATTGTTGCCATTCATTTTCCTCTGACTTGCACAAAATGTGTGTCATTTTGCCTTTCAATATCACCGACTATTGTATTCTGCTTTGTTTTGAGATGCTTTGCAATACTGTCTGTGAGCCCATTTAATGAGCTTGAGAGCAGTTGCTGCAAATTTATGACAGTTTAATAAGTCTAAATGCCATATTTTTTTTCCAGCTGAAAGTGAAAGAGAAATATGTATTTCGTATCACCCCAAATAGCTGGGGTTTCTTCTGTTCTTTTTTCCACACATCCTTTTCTTCAATACAACAGATCCATTTCATGTTTTAAAAAGGAAAGTTATTCTTTGCTCCTGAGCTGGTCAAGCTATTAATGTTCACTGGCTTTTCACAAGGTTACTGCTACCAGTGATTGTTAGAGAGTTTTGTGGTGCTTTCCCCAGCCTTTCTCATGCCGGTTGGTGGGAGGACACCTTGGCTTTTGGAGAGGCTGCACAGAGCCATTGGAAATGGGGGAAGTCTGACCCTTCGGGCAGGGGTCTTGGAGGTAAGATCGGGTGTTGCTGTGTGGCTTCTGTAACTGCCTCAATGTGTATTTGGGGGTTCCCCTGGTTTTATTTGTTTCTGTTCCTAAAATAAACATTGAAAGCTCAAAAGTTGTGCCTGAGACTTTTTTTTTTCTGCTTTATACAGCTGTTTCCAGCATAAACACAGGTCATGGATTACTCGTATGACTCTACCATATGGTTTAAATTCTATAGCATGTGGTATAGATTTTAACACTTTACAAGTCTGCTGATTTTGTAAAAGCAGAGGCTTGAGGAGGTTCTGAGTTTGGCCTATAAAATAATTAGCTAAACAGAGAGCTTCAGCTGCTTGATACAATGAATGATGGATAATGAGAACCAGTTTTTAACTCATCAGGATATGCTAAACTTAATACTGCTGTAACATAGGGACTTTCTATAGAGTAGTACCCTGGTGCCCATGGTCAGCTGTGGTACTGTCTGTCCTCTGCTCACACTTCTGCTCTGCTCCTTTGCTGGAACTTCCCTCTTTGGAGTATTAATAACATTATCCTTATACGGTGCTTGGCCTACCACCTACCCTCTCGACACTAAGGGTAAGCTGTAGGAATAGCACTTTAAAGCAAGGTGACAACAGGTTGTGCTGCTGAAAGGTGTTAACGCTGTTGTCAATAGAGTTCATGACTGATCAACCTTGTTCACTGAGGAATGAATCATCTCTCAGTCCCCACATTAGATGCGGCAGCTGTAAGTAAATGCAAGCTGTCTGGGGTAATGTTTTCCACCATGACTTCCCCTGAAGAACATCTCCAGTTTATGAGTGCAGGATGGAGTCACTTGTGCATTACCTTTCCCTACATTTAAACCTTGTTTTGTTCATTGCATTAACATCAAACCGTTCGTTCTGCTTGGAACAGCAGGTGTATCATGTACTGAGGTCACCCAAAGGGTATGCTAAACAAAGTGATTTTGCTTCCTCATGACATGTTCCTCCCTTATTTACCCTATGGTGAGTGCTCTGTTAGCACAGGTAACTACTTAATGGTATCTCTGTTTATTTTTCCCTTGTGCTTGATGTGATAGTTACCTATTTATTCCTGCTGAAGAGGATTACAGGCATTTTTCAATTATAAATGATGCACGCAAGCATTATTTATCCTGTTTACTGCAGGCCTATAGAGTGTTAGTCTTTAGCAAAAGCATCTTGTTCAGGAAACATTTGTCATAGTGGTACTGTGGGTATTTTAGGGCAATTTCAGAATGGTTTTCTATCTGTCTATTAATGTTTGCTATGCAGCACGCTTATGACCTGCAGCATAGCAGGTTTGTGTTCGTGCATGAAATTCCTGTGCTTGGGAAGTTCTAATTCTTGATGTTTCTTCTGCGTTGGCCTCTTGAAAGAGAGGGAAAGTCATTGCTCCTAGCTCACAGGAAAAGAAAAGCTTTTCACAGCTTTGTTAGGTATGTGTTGGGTGCGGCCCAAGTGCTGAGACCCAGTTACAGATGTGTGGTCCTTCTCTAACCCTGCAGCCAAGGCATCATGAGAAATGTGGCATGTAAGGTCAATCTGGAGAATTCATTGCTATTTTCCTAAGGGATATATTAATAAGATAATAAAATAATATTATTATAATATATTATAATATATATTCATAAGATAATAAAAAATACTTTGCTCTAATATATGCTATATAACACAAGAAGATGAAAACAGAAGAAGGCTACAAGCTCAAGCTTCGTGACATGGAATCATAAAGGAGGTCAGAAGGACACTTCTTATTGTAGATATTTTTGTCCCTTTTTCCTTCAGCCTTCCCCCCCTCCCCTCGCCCTTCTTTTCTTTTAAGTATCAGCTGTTGTCAGAGGCAGGATTCTTGTATAGGTGAATCTCTGATCTCAACCAGCTCTGGGCCAGTTAAACTAGAGGAGTACAGCAGTAGGGATAGAACTTGGCATTTTGGGTTTCAGAAACCTCTGTTTCTGTATGAACACAGGCAGAAAAATGATACAGAGCAGTGGGGAAAAAAAAAAAAAGGAAGAAAATTCAAGGTGGTTTGGGGCTTTTAAGAACTTAAAGCGAAAAAGCTGTAAGAAAAGGTTTGCTCTGAAGCCTGAACCATTCTTCAGAATGAGAAAAGTTTCAGAAAATTTCTAATGGTCTTGCCAGGATCCTGAAACAGTTGTAGAGTGCAGGGGAGCAGTGTGTGAGTAGTTGGAGAAAAGGGGAGAAGCACCTTGAAGGAAAATGAGACTATATCCTATATAGGTCTGAACTGACATCTCCACAAGTGGTACTAGTTTGCATGTGATTTTTAAAGAAGCATGAGATTCCACTCCCCATACCCTCAGAGAAAACATGATTACAGGTCCATGGAGCATTTACTTTCCATGTCTCAGAGAAATAACATGACTGTTGATTTCATGCTATTGAAGAGCACAGCACATTTGCAGAATATGCTATCAAATAGGTTGTGTAGCAGGATCTATAGAGGCACATAGCACCTTGCCAGATTAAAGGGGCACTGCCAAGAGTGAGGTTAAGAATTGATCTACTTTGACAGAAAATCCCAAAAGGAAGAGTTTTAACCTTTAGGATTCTTTCCATCTTTTTGCTTTCTTCAAACCGGTTGCAGCTGTCACCAGAAACAGAAACAAAGCAAACTCTATGCTACTTACACTTAAGCAACCAAAAATAAAACATTTTTCAAGCCCAGTGCAAGGTTTTTTTATAGTCTTGTATTAAATTGGGGGGGGTGTGTGTGTGTTAATAATTCTTTGGTTTTTAAGTGGTGGCCATGGCTTGGAGAAACCTGAATAAATGGAAAAGATGTAGGAACATGTCTTGCAACAGTTCTACATTTTTAGTGTTTATTGTTCATTTGCCAGAAGCCAGACAGAACCTACAAAGTGGGTCATTGGGTCCAGTGTACTGTGATTATTATGTGTACAGCATCCAAACCACACAGAGCCACCCGTTTGGTCGTATAAAAGTTCATGCTTCAAAGAGTTTACAGCCTTCAGGGCCCATAATATTATTGTCAGTAACATCTAAGCTGTGTATATTTCAAAGCTGCTATTGCTACTTTCATAATTTTATTGCGTATCTTGCCCTACCTGACTGTTGGAAGTTCTGGAGTACTATGATGAGAAAGGGATCTTCAATTTCCATTTAAAACACCAAACTGAACCCAACTGTTTTGTCTCTAGACAAGAGCACAAAAATGTGTCCTGAACACAACAGAGTACTTCAAAGGCCAAATAAACAGAGAAAAGAAAGGTGGTTTGTTGTGGGTTTTTTTCAGTGCAGTTGGCTAAGAACATAATGAGGTTTCTAAGATTCTTAATTAGTCATGGAGAAGAAGGATGAGATGAAACGTGCTTGTGCTTGTGAAACGTGGGCAGTGGATTCCAGTGTTCTCTTCACGCCATTAAAATTTTGGACTTTTTTTTTTTACAATAAAGCGTTTTTGGATGTGCTGTTGTCAGTGATGTCCCGTTCATAAGAGTGCCCTCAAAGCTGGTTCTGCACTTCGTACCAGCGTCCTCTGTCAGGGATATTTGCTTTTGTCTGCACTCCTTTCCCCATATGTTAATATGTGCCCATAAAGGAATCCAACTCTGGTTTTCCTCATGACATTGAGACTGTGGGCAGGCAGCAAAGTCCAGAGGAGCTCTGTTGCTTTTGATATGTGTGCCCACTGAGAGCAGTCTGTCCAAAAATGGTCGACACTGCTCAGGCTTCTGATACTGACCAGTGTCAAAAATGTCAGAAAGATGTGCCCCATGAATGACGAACAAACCAGTATTTGTCTCCTAAAAGTAAATTGGGAAGTGTGTTAAAAATGGACCATGGTCACAGGAATTGGGAGTTATTCCTTCAATAGCTCTAAAGAAGCAAAAGGTTAAAAAAATAGCATTATTGGTTGTAAATTCCTTGGCTGTGTTACAAGTGCTGAAGTGATGGGTTTAATTTGTAAGTTGTGGACTTCAATAGGTTTAATCCTTCCTCCTGCCTTCCCTTCCTCTCTCTGGTGCTAGGTTTCACTGTTGCAGAGGTTACAGATGATTGCTGGGTGATAGATGAAATAGTGCAAGATACCAGGTTTTGGTCTGGTGGTGCAGGCAATTACATTGTCAAAAATCAGGTTTCTTCCAGATCCTCTCACAAAGGTTTTTTCTCTCTCTCTTGTCCAAGTGACACTAGGTTAAATAAATGTAAAAATATGAATACTGAGGAGATGCCAAGGCCCAACTCCATTACGGCTGAGAGGGATCCAGCTTCACTGATTCCACTGGCAACATGAGATTTATTCCTCTATCAGTAAGGGGTGAACTGATTTGAGATAAATTCTGTTTATCACAGCGGTTTTCCTCTGTGAAAGCAGAAGGAGAGAAAAATCAGCTCTCTGCTTTTAGGGCTGGCTTTTTGCTGGGCTGATAGTATAGTTAATGTTTTAATGAATTTAGAGGACACTTTCTTTTGATTTAACCTTCTTTATTTTACTATGGCATGAAGCTTTGGCGTTTGTTGAAGAGCCACTGTAAATGTGAGAACTAAGCAGCTTGTTAGATAACATCTTTTTTTTTCCTCTTCGGAAGATTAAACTGAGACTGTTCTCCCTGATGCCAGGATAGATGTAACCAATCCTATATCCCTTGCTTGTAGGTCAGTCAGAGGGACAATCCAGCACTGGATCCCATTATCCATGGGTTGAAGGGTGTCGTACATCATGGTAAGTAGCTACTTAAATTTCTTCTTGCTGGGAAGGGGAGAAGGGCAGGAATATTGTCCTTAAGGGATCCGGTCACCCCAGTGAGCCTGCACATTCCTCATTCACTGATATTTAAGGGCATCACAGCTATTATTTGATTGGTAAAGATCAGAGTCATTTGTTACCTGAAAATGGTTTGGGGTTAACAGTAAACAATTTGTTTCTTTTCAGTCAGCGCTCGAGAATGCGTAAGTTATCAATCAAACCCTACTGCAATATATCATTCATATTAGTACTTCAAAGGCAGCGTTGATGCTTCACTCCTGCTATTTATCTTCTCCTTGCTCTAAAAATACTCCTCTCTGAAGTTTCTATTTGTTTATAAATTATTTGTCTTTCAAATTTAGGGAGTTGATAATGAAACAGAAAATTAACTATCTATGAAAATTAATTAAACTGTGCAGCAGATGAACATCTTTCTCATGCTGACATAAATGCGATCATTCAGCTGTTCTGATGAATATAAACCTATTATCCTTGAACTTATAGAAGATACTGAAATAAATATTAATGTATTTTATACTTTTATAACCAGTTTTTACTTGGGAATTTTCTTGAAACCTTACCACGGGTAATGCATCATTAGCAATGGCATCAAGATGCTCCAGTTCCCGAAGTGCTCTTGTCAGATTTTAATATAATGATTTGTAAAGTTTTAATAATGTCATTCAAAAGGCATCTGCTGGAAGGCTGCTAGGTACTCCCAGCCAATAGATGTCATTATCTAGCTCCCACTGGGTAACAAAGCAGGCTAGCAAAAGTAGAGCAAGGATAAGTTGGTCTGCGAGGTTTTTTCAGTGGCTGTGCAGTTTGACATTGAAATCAAGCAGCCATTTAACTAGACCAGGATCTCTTTTAGCATTGTTTTCTACGTGCCTTGTACTCCAAGACTCTTTACCCCTTGCAAGTATGGCAGTGTTTTAGCCATCTTCCTGCACCTTCTCTTTCTCCTTGCTGCTGCAGCCAAAATAGCTACAAGTGGATAATCACACCAGTTTCTCTGAAGAGTATTATTCCATTGTCAAAAATAATTCTTTGTGTAGGATGTGACAGAGTCCCAAGGTTGTGATTCCTTGACCAAATAATGATTAGTCTGTCTCAGTGCTGCCTACCTGTAGCAAAATCTGGGTGGATAAAGGGCGTTTGTTTTTTTTTTTGGCTCACAATGCACAGAAGGCTGCTAGTGTTTCAAGTAAAGGAAATCACTTGATATATTTCAATAGCTTATTTCCTTTTCAAAACATTAAGGAAGAAAAAGAGGAAAATCTTGCTTTCCTTCCTGTTTCAAAGGCCCTGATTAAAGGCCTCTTCTAACGTTCTTTTGGTGGTTGGAGTAAGGGAATTTCCTCCTACAAAGTTGTTGTTCAAAGAAATTGTTCTCTTTAACTTAAATATTGGTGGAATGCATCAGTAAAGGAGTCTCCTCTCGTATCTCTCTTTTAATATTATTTTATAGAGTAATAGTAAAGACATGAGGTTTTATTCCAGATGCTCTCATTTCTCTTCCTGATGTAATACACTTATATCTTACATGAGCAAAATTTTATGAATTTATCTGAAAAGGTGCTTCCTGCCTTCCATTTGGCTGCATTTGACTGGGACCCTAAGGCAACATGGACTTTTTGGCTGAAATACAGTGGAAAACAGTTGTGGGTTTTGGATAGAGTGGTTGGATCAAGCAGGGATCCAACAAAAGTTGCTGGAGAAAGGCAAAATTGAAACCTTAAGTTTCTTTGCACTTTATAACGTTTCCTTGCTTGTGTTGGTTTTTGGTGGTCATCACAATACAGAGGCACACGACTGTAATGTAGTAATCAAGAATACATATGAACGTTGAGATAACTACCTTGGTATTAAGTTAGACTGTTCTCATGTATCCTCTGTTGCCTGACAGAATCACCAACCCCTCAGCTTCACTCCTCCCATGTGCCTCATCTCAACACACCTCACATAAGGTGTAACCTTACTCATTTAAGTAAGATTTCCTTGGGTTTCTATATCCCTCTCCCTCCAAACAGCAGAGCATCCTCTTTGAGTTGTGCTGGACAGTCACTCCTTCCTCACAGTCATTCAGTTGCAGAGAGGAAGTTACTCACACAAACACTCATCAGCCTCCTAATTTCATTTGCCTTGTGGTACTACGAGATGGCCTGGTTCTATATGGGAACTCCAGTCTGCACTGCACCATATGGAGCACCCATGCTGGCCTGTCCCCATAATGGTGACAGATCCAGTGACCCTCAGTTAGATGTAGGGATGGTACTAACGGGTGGTGAGCTGGTTTTGAATTTCTATTGCATAGCTTCTCATTTTTCCTGTGAAGTCTTTGTTTTCTTACAGTGTCCTTCCAAGGGTAAGTGAACAATTCCAGTGTCAGAAAGACTTTCTGTGGAAGTGAAAGCAATTTTTGCTTGAGATTTTGTCAGGGATTTGAATTACTTACTAATTTGATGGAACATAAATAATTGTGCCCTTCACAGTGTCACCAGCTTAGTAACAATGATAGAGAAACAGACCTAAAAATCAATACAGGCTTAGTTGCTACTCGGAGTTCACTTTGTTTCCTCATCTCCAGGCATAATTTTGTAGAATCTTAATGCCACATTAAGCTTAATTTTACATGAGCAGCCATATAAAGTTGCTTAGCTGGAAGGAAAAGCAGCGATGTACCAAATACCTAACAGTGCTTGGATCTAGGGTAATGCATTTGGGTTTGCCCTGGATCTACCTGCCAAACAGTGTGTTCCTAGCACATCAATGCTCCCACCTCCTGCACCCACCCTGGTGGAGCATTGTAAAGACACATGAACATTGAGGAGGCTCATTTCAGAGCTGTCAGATGCCTGTTGCTGACTTTAAAGCTGCTTTTGGGTTTGTGCTCTGCCAAGGATTTGTCACACCTCATGGCGGCAAGGTGCCTGTTATTCTCGCTCCTGCTTTCCCTGCTGCAAAGCACGCGCAAGCGTGCATCTGCCATGGAGCTCACCAGGGACTGACAGCTGAGAGTGTGTAGCCCTCTTTGCAGAAGGGATATGGGCTGTGGGTAGGAGTGATAGGGATTCTGTGATGCCAACTCGCTGGTATCTTTCAGCTCTGACCGCTGGGGGTCTTTTGTAGCTCATCTTCAAATGCTTTTCTCATCACGAAAGATGATGGGAAAGGTCTCCAGCAGTGCTGGTGGGATGGTGGACATCCTTAGTAGAAGTTGAGTCATTAGGTAAATAGCAGTCAGTAGTGCCTGGCTGCACTTGCACTACACGTGGGCCGGTCATGGTGCTGCAAATCAGTCTTTTCAGCCTTGGTTTTGCTGTAATGTGCTCAGCTGGCTGCACTGCCCTCAGCACCTCTCTTCTCGTCCTTCCTTGTGACACTGAGGAGCACAGGGCAGGATGGAGCTGCTCTTGTGCAAAGGCTGAGGAGGCTCCCAGGGGCTCAGAGAGAATGATTGTGCCCTTGTGGGAATAAGGGAATACGAAATACCAGGTTATTTTTTATACAGTTGATTTGCATTAAAATGGCTACTAAAGCTTTTGTCTGCCACATGCTTCAGCAAGATCTCAGAGGAGCATGTAGCAGGATGGAGCTCTTGCACAGAAACACTGCTTTTCCCCACCTCTGCTGTCTTTGACTTGCCCCTTTTAGTACTGTTTTGTATGTAAGCCTGTTAGTGATGCCTTTTCCTTGTTCTTACAAGCTGCCGTCTTCTCCACCCGGTGCATTTTCCTCTCCCAGCCTGAGCATGGGTGCTCTGCACAGTCCCGTTTTCCCATGCAGGCAAATGGGAGCAGCATCCCACACTACCTCAAGCCCCTGGAAAAACCTTCAAGGTGATGGAAGCCATGTTTTGGCAGTCTGTCCTGTTCTCCTGTGTCTTGTCACTAAGAATCTACACAGATCAGCAGAAAATGATTAGCAGAAAAGCCTCTATTAATGTCACAAAAATGCGGCTCTTATTCCCTTCCTTGTCAAAAGTGAGTAGTGAAAATCAAAGTGTAGCCAGATCAAAAGCTTAGGTACAAAGTGAATTGATGGCATCTGTTGCTTGTTTGTGAACATAGGGTGGGGTGAGGGGAAGAGAGGAACCTTTGTTTGTTTAAAAAGGATTTTGGAAGGAAACCTCTGTATTGTTAAAATGCCATAACTTAAGCTCAGCATGGAGCAGAGTGTGATCTTGGGTCTTCCTTGAGATGGGTGAGAGGTGTTCAGGCAAGTTGGTGGTGACCACCAAAGTTTCAGGGGCTATTGGAGAGACCAAAATACATTGGAAACATAATTGCTTTAATAATGAAAAAGGAAACAGAGTGTTGCACGTCTCTCCACTTGTCCTAGACAAAAATCAGTGAATAACCTGTTAAAATAAATCAGCACTAAAAAGGAAGCGATCCAGACAGTGTTAGTTACCCTGTGGATCTATCACACCAGAAGGCAAAATAACAAGAAAACAAGCAGCATGACAGGTTTTTGCTTTTGTTTTTAACGTTAACCATAACACCACATGACAAGCTGTTTGCTTTCTGCACCAAATATCCAGGGGTTGTGGAGAAGAAAGGCAGGGGAGAGGGCTGAGGGTGAGATGTGGTACTGTGGGATCTCATCTTTTAAAGTAAAACTTCGAAGCAAGCAGCAGCCCAATTTGGAGCAAGGAAGGCCATCAAAGGGGGAGCAGCGTGATGTGTTAAACTGAGAGGGAAATGTGGAGGAGCATGTCTGTTTCCTCGGGGATGATATGGATGTATTCTTTTGTTTTCTGATCAGTTCTCGTGTTCACAGTCAGAGTGGCCATGTGAAAGGGGCCAAGACACTGTTGCTGTGAATCAAACAGGAGAAGGAGGGAAGTGGGAAATGAAGACGAGAGCAGAGGTGATAAGTTCACACCTTTATATAGGGCAGCTCTGTGCATAGCTGCAGGGGTCTCTATGATTTACAAGAGTAAATGATGGAAGTGTTGGAAATCTCCGGTCCTTCACCTGTCTGCTCTGTGGCAAGAAGTGTTGGTCGCTGCTAAGACCAGCAAGCTGACATAGGATTTATAAATTGCATAGAAAAACTAATTCATGCAGTTATTAAGAATTAAGGTTGATGCTGAATGTGAACAAAGCAGCTGCAGGGGGAAGGAGCTGGGTGTTTTGCTGGTAGGTTTTAAGGATATTTGCTGAGAATACAGGGGTGGTGAAGTCTGAGAACATGCGGTCGTGCTGGAGCAGATGTGAACAGCTCATTCTCCTATGGCCGCTTCTGCCTCACTTCACCCTACCTCCTCCAGGGTCCAGCTTGCTCCAGGGATCCTCTTCTCTAAACTCCTTGTTGTGGTTTCTTTTTCTTCCTATCGCTGGTGCCCATTCTGTATTTCTCGGTTTCCATGTCCATGTCTGAACATGAGCCTCTGCCTCAGGTGAGATTTTGTCTCAACCCTGTCTAGAACCAACAGTGCTTAAGCATTAAAGGTTCAGAATTACTTCTGACTTATTCAGGGAGTTAAGACCTCTCTTTCCCAGGTAAACCTTTTCCTCCTGAGCTGTTTTAAGAGGGGGAGGGAGAAAAATTAAGCCTGAGACCAACCCCTGGCATTGAAATGTTCAACTTCTCTTTATTTTTACATAGGAGACATTGCTTTTTTCTTTTCCTCCTCCTTTTTTATACTACTCACTGCTCACTGCTCGTCTCAGATTAAATTACCCTGCAGGACTGTGTTATTATCTCATTCCTTTCCTCTTGCCGTGCTGTGCATTCTGTGTCCTTACAGTTCCCTGTTGTTTAGCAGAGGCCCTGTTTTTTTTTTAAACCTAAATAAAAGTGAGAAAAATAATTGCACAATAAATGAGAAGAATTACCCTGAGTACAGGGGACTGTCAGAAACTGCTGAATTTACACAGCAAGTACTCATCTGCTGATCTTTCCAGTTAAAATAACATGTACCATTTGCAATCTCATCTTTCCAGTCACCTCTGTGAGCCCGGTCCCTGGCTGTGGTGTGCAGCTTACTTTATCCTGGGGAGTTCTGGCTCAGCGGGTGTGCGGCATGGTGTCCTTCTGATATTTCTGTGTGTTTGCTTTTTAAATGTTTGAATGCAGAAGCTTTATAATGGCTTGGCTCATTGTGCAAATGGAATTGGCAGTAATATTGTTTAACAAATTTGGGAGACTTTCAAAGCTCTTCATATTGGTATTGCAGATTTCAGTTATTCAAAGCATAGCCTGGTGACGTTTCCACCTATCAGGCATTGCACATACGTTAATTTTGGAAATAAGCTCAATTTAAGATCTTGTTTTCACTGCAGCCAAGTTCCTGTTTTCTTACTGAAAAGCATGATGAAAGTCCCAAAGCATTCCATGAGATATAAATGAACTTGGCATATAGTTATTTTCTTGTGATCTCCAATCCAAGTTCCTGTTAGATTTTAAAAGGGTTTTGATCACAGGTAGTTGTGTGCTGTTTACCTGCATCTCTCTAGAAGCCTCTTACTCTGCAGTGATTTGGTTAAGATTCGGGTCTATCTTTATCCAGCATTTTACAGAGTATATTTTTAGCAAGTCAGTTCTTGAACTCAAAATGTTCAACTGATGGCTCTTGTAATATAATAATTGCTGATACCAGCTTGTGAAAACTGCAGTAGCTGCTGGAGATTCACTTCTGGTATCTCTTTTAAGGTCTGATTTTTAACTCTGCTTGGAAAACTATTGTGCACAATTCAGTATTATTTCACATCTGGTGGTGATGCCTTGACAAATAAAGAGTGTAAATAGGTCAGCTTTTTATAGCATGCCTGGAATTGCTCTGAATTTGTGTTGTACAAATAATGGCCTTTGGTGCCATGCAAAATAGTGGGGAGATTTATCAGTCTAAACAACAAATATACTGGTTGTGACTCTTCCCATTACTGTTATGTGAGAACGGCCAAGAGGTAGACATGAATGTTCTATCAGAAGGTCAAGTATGTTACCAGCTGGCTCTGTTAATTGTTTTTTGTGAATGTAAGAGTTAAAATGCAATATTGCCCTTTCTTGCTGTGGAGCACTGGGAAGTTTAAATGTCACATTCATTGTCTTAATTGTCAACAATGAATCTATGGTACTTACTCATTTTTCCTTTAGAGTGGACATGTTTCTACATGCCTTGGTGCTGTGAACAAAGTATTGCTGTTCGTTAACTGCTAATAAATTATGCACTGTGTTATTGGAGCATCATAGTGGATGTTTGAGGTGCTGCTGGGTGCTGCTGTTCTCTGCATTGCCTGGGAGTGGTGGCTGCAGCAGCACATTTATTGCTGCTTTCCCTGAGGGATGTTCTCTAGGGTGGCATCTCTGGGGCTCTGGTCTCCTGGTCATTTATTTTCTGCTTGGGTGCCTGTCTGCATTCAGGTGCTGAGGTGGGAGTAGGACAAGGAGCAGCTTCAGTGGGGCTCTGGTTTGGGTGCAAGAATGATCAGTTGGTTCACTGGTCAGTTTTGCAGCACTGATTGCAGTGATTCACCAGTATTTGCAGGTTAACGCATGTTTTCACTGCTGTGTTTTATTGCTTTTGTCTGCAAGTTTTTTCCCAATACCTGTCAGCAAATGCTGCCTTGTAGCTCATGTAGTTCCCAGCCTTGTCCGCTTTCTCCCTCCTAGAACTTCTCACCCTGCTCCTCTTTTCCCAGTTTTCCAGGCCCAATTCGTTCCCATCCCAAACACTGAAAATAGAAAATAGGAGCTAGTCATAAAACAGTGAAGAAAGGTTTGATATTATTCTCAACCTTGTTCTTTCCCATTTAGTGGGAATTAGATACATAGACATCTGCATGCGTGTATATAAATATTTCTACCATATTCAGTGAATGCTGTTGCTTAGGTTGCAAATTACTCTCGTTGCAGTTTTAACAACAATAACTGATTTAAGGTTGAAGTTACAAAATCACATTTTCAAAAAGGTTGCAAGCTCTTAGGAACATAACTTCATGGCATTTACTGTTTTTGTACTCCCTTGAAGCATATGGGAGGTAGATTCTCAAATTTCTTAGTTTCTTTAAGCTTCATGAGAAGATCTGTTTGTGGCTCTAATTCTAAAACTCTGTGCTGTGCATCTAGATGGAGGCAATACAAATGAATGGTCTGTTTTCAAAATGTTAGGTTATTAAAGCATAATCAATTGATTATCATCTATTTTAGCAGTCATTTTAATGCAATTATGTGTATTTTTTTAATCTTTGGAATTCATTAATGAAAACTTAAAGCACTGCTCATAGTCATGAAAAATCAGATGGAGCACACCCTGCCATACTTAAACTGTGTATTAGCAAAGCTGCTTTTTCCTCGAGAAATACAGTTTCTCACAGATGACTGTGACTTTCCAAATGCTTTGGAAAAATACCTCCCTAATTGATAAGCAAAATTTAATCATAGTCGGATACTACCAGTTTGCATTCAAATAAGGTATTTTTCTGTCTAAATAAGCTTCCCTTAGTTGATTATTCATACTGTAGTTCAAAATGTTTAAAAATGAAAGACAGAGTTGGATGAAATGTAGACTACTTAATACAGTGTGTATTTAATATAAAAGTCATGCATTATTCATATTTTCAATTTGAATAACTTTGAATTTAGCATCCCTGTTCTTCATCTTTTTCTTTGATGAACAATTAATTATTAAAATATAATATTGTCGGCATATGGCACAAAAATCCTTGAAAGTGTAAAATGAGCTTCATTCTCCTGCCATCCCTTGATAAAGGGATACCTCATATTCTCTGTTTCTCACAGAATGCTTATCCAGCACCTGAAGTGATCCCGTCAATCTAAATACAAGGTTATAAAAGTTAAAAATAGTTAAATTGTTAATTTTAACTGAAACATTTTTTTCTTAAATGTAGGAGGAATGCTCTTTTCAAAGTGTACTTCTTCCTCCCATCTGTTTCATATATAGTCACTGGCTGTTAACGCAAAGAGGATGGTTGCATGTTCTAATGCTCTTTTAGATTCATAGCAGTCCACTGTGTGCTCAGCTTCCATATAGAGAGAGACAGATTCTTAAATAGAAACCCGATATCATTTTGCTTTGCCAATGTATGTGTGCTGCATTCGGAAATCAAATCCTGTGACTGAGTTTGCAGTTTTTCCAACCAATTTTCCCTGCATGAAAATAAGGCAATCAAATTAAATATGACCTTTTGCCGTGATTATGACTCTTTGATTAGAATCTCTTTGAACTTTGGCCAATCATATATATTTCACTATTTATTATCTAAGCACGCTTTTTTTCCCAGAGGTATGCTATGAAAGCAAAAAATGTGGTTTAGCATTTGTTTCTTTTTTGGAGATGCAGAACTGATTGACACCTGCTTGGATTAAAAGGAAAGAAATGGTTAATTGAGAGATTGCAGTTTTCTGTCTCAATGTATACTATGACTTTAATATAATTCCTCCTATTTTGGAATGCTAAAAGCTATAAAGACATTGATATTGGGCAGAAGACTAAAAGATGTCTGAAGCGCATCGTGTGTTTGCACCTTGCAGCAGCAGTGGAGGAAACAAATCCTCCTGATGATCAGGCTGCTGCTCAGAGGTATAGGCACCTTGTGATTTGATCGACACTTGTAGAGAGCTGTGGGATGCTGTGGAATTGAAATCTGCAGACTCCATCCTTTTTCTTTTCCTCCTGACTTTGGAAGATGTGTGTGTCAATCACCAGCCTACCTGCTTCTCTGCTCTGCTGCAAGGGGAGCAGGCTTGCTTATAGCAGCTCTGATGAGATGGGAAGAGAAGAGTTCCTGCTACCTACATGTGTACTCTTGTTTGAGGCACAGAGAAAGCGAGGAATAGAGATGTATGGGAGAGCCTCAGGTGTCCGTATGCCCTGAGGCAGTGAACACCTTTGCACAGGCTGAGAGGGGGCTCCGCCCTGTGAGTCACCATGTATTGCAGAGGATAAATGTTCAGGGATGGCAGGGAAATTGTCTGCCTGCAGCTGTTCCCTCCTTTCATTTATTTATGTTTCCTCACAGTGTTAAATATTACCAGCTTGTCACTGTTACTTAAAGCTAAACGGTTTCACTGCTTGGGTTTGCATTTCAGGCTGTCCAAGGAGATTCTTGGAGCAAAGGGTTTGTCCCCAGGCTGATGGACCCTGAGAAGGGAGTTTCTTGGGTTAGGGAGAAGTGGCAGTAGTTTTACCTTTGAAGCTTATTTCTTCAGCACGGCGCTGCCTCCTCCATCTCAGCAATCTGCAGAGGAACTGACCCTGCTCCTCCATCCCTTTCCCTCACTGGTGCAGATGGAATGGATACGCTAACTGGTGCTCTTTGGTCAGGCAACAGCAAGCAGGACCACTGCAGCCTGGCTGTGTGCCTGCTGGGTCATGGTGAACCCTTACTGCCGTAAAGCTGAAAAGCCATTTACTGAGTGCTGAAGCCACTAAATATGGTGTTATTTCTATTCTAGCATAAATTGGTGGGATAACAAGGGCACTTCACACCTGCACCCATTCAAAATAGGAATGTGCGTGGTCGGTATAGGATTGACTAGCATTTCAGCTGCTCTTTTAATAATCAACACATCAACTCTTACAAAGCCTTCCTGATAGGGTGTTTTCACCTTTCATTATATATATATGATAAAACATGTTGCCATTACACCTTGTTAGTCTGCCTATCAACTGCTTTAAAGACGTGTAAAAAGAACCGAAGTGTAATTCCGCTTGTCAATCTTTCCTGCAGAGAAGGAGACCTTTCTGGATCCTTTTGTGCTAAGGGAGCTCCTCCCGACATCGCTGGGGAGTTACTACCGCTACGCAGGTTCTCTGACTACTCCTCCGTGTAGTGAGATTGTGGAGTGGATCGTTTTCCGGAAGCCTGTTCCCATCTCCTACCATCAGGTGTGTTTATTTTGTTTGTCTATCTCTTGATTGTTCTCTTTAAAACAGTGTTTTCGAAACCTCCCATTGTAGTTTTGGGAACAAAAAATGTTTCTGTTGACAAAAAAGGAAGTGTTGGTGATTCCTTTTATTCTCTTAAGTAATATTGTTTCTGAACATGAGCCATCGGTCTTAAGAAGACAGTACAGCATGAAACCCGGCTTCCTTTCAGTGATTTATTTGCTATTGTTTTTGTTAAGGTTAAACTAAGCAATGATATAAATATTTACATGGAGTTCCTTTTTATTCTTTTTAATTGAAACTTTCTTTTCAAACTAAAGTGAGTGATTTCAGTTCTGCTCAGATTTAGTAATTTGAACTAATTCAGTCGAAAAGACATCTTTCCATTAATTCTCCATGCTTAACTGTTTTTACAACATGGTAAAGCTGCCATTATGGGCTCAGAGAGCTGGTGCACAAATCTCTAAAATTAGCATATAGTAGCTTTTAATGCAAATAGTCACAGTGTCTGTGATTTGTCTGGAAAAGAATGCTCCTGATCAAGAGATGGCTGGATGGAATCAGATGTTTACCAGTTATTTTGAAGTTGTGAGACTGTTGTCTTCAGAAAGCCATCCTGCTGAAGTTAGTTTTCCCTTTTAGCAACTGGCAAAAGCTACTGAAACAGACTTTTCAAATCATAGAATCATGGAGTGGTTTGGGTTGGAAGGGGCCTTAAAGCTCATCCAGTTCCAAGCCCAGCCCATGAGCAGGGACGCCTTCCACTAGAGCAGGTTGCTCCAAGCCCCATTCAACCTGGCCTTGAGCACTGCCAGGGATGGGCAGCCACAGCTTCTCTGGGCACCCTGTGCCAGCGCCTCACCACCCTCACAGGTAAGAATTTCTGCCTAAGGGCTCATCTCAGTCTCCCTCTGTCAGTTTAAAGCCATTCCCCCTTGTCCTGTCCCTACAGGCCCTTGTCCAAAGCCCCTCTCCAGGTCTCTTGTCAGCCCCTTTGTACACTGGAAGCTGCTCTAAGGTCTCTCCTGAGCTTTCTCCAGGCTGAACAAGCCCAGCCTGTCTCCAGAGCAGAGCTGCCTCAGCCCTCTGAGCATCTTTACAACCTCCTGGACTCTCTTGACCATGTCCACATCTTTCTTATGTTGAGGTCCCCAGAGCTGGAGTACTCCAGGTAGGGTCTCACAAGAGCAGAGTAGATACACAATTCTGTAAAGCTAGGTGAACAGCTCACTGGGTGATCCTGACCGACAGATGCTGGTTCTCAGAGATTTCAGGCGCTTTTTTCATGTTTTCTGGATCCCATTGCTTCTCCTGTAGATTGTCATTAATTTTGAGCTGCTGTGTTCAAAACCAGTCATAGTGCTTGAGCCAGGACCCTCCCAAGGCTGAGGGCCATGGCAAGATTCACATGTCCAGCCTCCCTTGCTGATGTTATTTTTCCCTTTTCACAAAAGCATGATGTTCTTATCCATGTTCATCTCCTAGCCAGCAGGAACCCTATTGCTAGAGGCTTTCCCCAGCCCCCTCTCTAGCAGTGCTGAGCATGTCATGCATTCCTGTACCCATGGTTCTGGCTGCAGCATGGGACTCTTTGCACATGGTCCTGGTTGAATCGAACCCTTTATTTTTTCCAGGCTCTTTGATTGTTGAGATCATTTTGAATTCTGTCCTTGCCTGCAGGATACTTGCAATCCCTTGTAGCTTCTCACTACATCAGTAAGTTTACCATTTCTTATTTGGTGGCTGGGAGGCTTGGCCCATGCTCAGTTTTATACCCTGTATATGCATCAGGTGGGTCATGACTTTCTGCTTTCTGAACAAATGCAAATAAACTGGTAAATCCAAATTATGGCCATCACTTTAATGGTATAAAGGTACTTTATCCTGGCATAGCTTCTTTCCTGTACTGTACGGTAATAACTGTGCTAAGTCAAGCCTTTAAAATTTGGTGGTGTGCTGTTTTATGCATGCATGTGAGGTTGAAGGGCTGGGAATTCTGTGTGTAGGCAGACTTGCATTGATACTACAACACATGTGAAATAATAGTATTCTTCTCCTTGTCAGTTCTAGATGGGTGTATTTTAAAAGCCTTCCACCCTGCCATTGCTATGGTTATTATTTGTTCCTCTAACAGCAACAGCGCAATATAATCCATTGCCATAGTTTAACCTTCTTTATCACAAACCCCGTGAAGCAGCCTGTAATCCCGGAGAAGGAAAGTGATATTGTTTAAGCTTTGTTACCATTCCAATTAAATCCTTGCTTTTGTTCGAAATACCTTGCTCTGTAAAGGACATTACTAAAGTGGTCCAATTGTGGAAGCTTCTCTATTTTATTCTCAGTGCTCCATCATCATCATCTTTCCTGATAATTAGAGAACAAACCAGGACAAGCTGTGTCACCCTGCAGATGCATTGGATAGCTGAGTGCATTCAGTGACCCAGAGCATGGCTTTCTCTCTCATAATGCATACCTCAGAGTATCTCATTGTGCTTGTAACAGTTTCAGTATTTTTAATTGCCATTTGTGTATCCAGACCATAGAAGACCGGGCATATCAGGCTTCAATGGTTTGTAATTACACAACTCGAAGTTTTAGATCAGGTTTCCCTGTATCTACAGTAGTCTTACAACAGCTTTTCATTTCTTCTGCTGAACAGGAGCTCTTGTTCTCCTTGAAGAGCATGAATGTAGCTCCTTGACTGGAGCTTTTTTTTCTAGCAGCTATAGATAAATTAATTTCTCATTTATGTAGATAATATTTTTATAGTAAAAATGAAGTTAAAATGACTTATCTGTACTTCAACACATAAAAAGGGGAAGGTTAAAAATCATATTTGAATTAGCAGTTGTTAAAATGCAATTATACCTCCCCAAGGTAGCATGGCAGAAAAAAATATTGTAAAAGTTCTCTCTGAAAGTTTAAAAATTCAATTAATGTCATGGATGTGTAAGCTGAGAGGCTCAACTTCAGAGAAGCAGTTGCTACCCAAGATCTTGAGCTTTTAAAAAGTAACCTTAAGCCCTCTTAGCTGGCTTCATCGAAAGTGCTTCCAGTATAAGAAGTGCAAAAGATATGTAAATATTCACAAGAGTTTTGGTCTGTGCTTTCATAGAAGGGCATAGCTGGATCTATAACAAAAACTGTTGGTTTTGGGTTTTTTTTCCCTGAAGACAGAAGTCTAAGATAATAGTCCTTTTATCCCACTTTTAACCCATCTGTCAATGCTTCTGAGGGGCTCCTCTTAATAATGAGAAATGGTTTTCAAGGTTTTTCAGTGTGTTTCTCTGAAGAATCAGAGAAAGAACTGCAGCTGAGAACCAAGAGCATTCATCTGAGATGTAGAAAAAGTACCATCCAAATCCCACCATCAGTGCCTGCAAGGCTGGAAGAAGTACCTGAGCTCCCTGCCTGCGATGGGAACTGGTCACTGGCTGATCCCTTCCTGGGATGGGA
The DNA here is from genome assembly GCA_017639245.1 of Myiopsitta monachus. Lineage (NCBI taxonomy): Eukaryota > Metazoa > Chordata > Aves > Psittaciformes > Psittacidae > Myiopsitta > Myiopsitta monachus. The sequence goes on along the minus strand of CM029929.1, from coordinate 7,763,454 downwards.
ATTGCCATGGGGCACGTTGGATAACATTCCTATACATATCTCCATCAGCTGGCTCAATGCATCACCCACTCCACAGGGACTTAAGTTGGACTGAAATGCGTAAAAATTAACTCACTCCTGCCTTGGAGGTCAGAGGATTTGTGCAGATTTCAGCCTAATAACTATCATCGTCAAGCCCAGCAGACTGGGCAGGGTGGGTGGCAGCAGCAAAAAGGGGTTATGGTTACTGGTTTGAAGGGAAATTAATGGTAGTGAGTGCTTTCTTGAGTCAGTGGAGGTGCTTAACTACTCTGTTACATCTTTCTTTGATTGTTTTTATCAGTACTATCAACTGAGGCTACAGTGATAGTTTTGTCTAGATGCAAGTTTCAGGACTCTGACATGCTTCTCCATAGCTTTTAGAGCAGATGCACTTAAAGAAAAGGGTGTAGCTTTCTAAATGAGAGGTCAATAAGCTATGAGTGTAATTCAAGCCCCCTTTTTAAAGTCTTGGGCCAGATCCTGTGCTCTCAAAATCCATATTATCAATATGTGTAATTGATGCTTATGTAAACAGTATTGGGATTGAATCCTTCTCAGCTCTGTCGTGCTTAGTCATTCCAGCAGCAACATAACTCATTCCAGTTCTGGATGTGAATGATAACAAACTCTTAGCAAATGCTATACTGAACTTGATAGCTATGAGAAAAACTTTAGCTGAAAACATTTCCTCCTTATTTCAATAGATACTTCTTTCTAAGCAATACTAAGTTTTGAAGTATCAGGGAAGTTTTTCCTTGCAGGTTAATCCATTTTATTAAAAATAGCTCAAATCTGAATCCAACAGAAGAAATGTATTCCCAGAGGAATCTATGCTAACTGTGCCTGAAGTGCTGCAATAGCTAGCTGAGAAGCTTAGCCTGGCAGCTAAACCTCATATGATATTTAGAGACAAGGTAGCGTTGCCCTGTCCTGGAGAAGGCTCTTGGGACGGGATAACCTGGAAGCACTTTTTTACGTGATGCTCTGAAACAAAGCGGTGCCAGAGGTGAAGAGGGCTTGGAAAGGCTGTGTCAAACAAAATCCTTCCAGACCAGGGGTCTAAGGGCACATGTTTCTCTGCCCAAGACAGACATCCATAGGTTGAGAGAAGGCCTTGTTGGGCAGGATAAGCACTGTGCTGAGATAAGGCACTTGGCAGTGACTTCAGTGGGCAGCCTGAATTCCCATGTGGTTTATCAGTCTTGGCATCAACATTTAACTTCCTGCCATTTTAGTTTCTTATCAGCCACCCAGATTTCGGTACATTGTTTTTCTAATTAATGTCCTTTCTCTCCCCTGCCATGATGGCTGTGATCAGCTGGAGGCATTCTACTCCATATTCACCACGGAACAGCAAGACCACGTCAAGTCAGTGGAGTACCTGAGGAATAACTTCCGACCACAGCAAAGCCTGAACAACAGGAAAGTGTCTAAGTCTGCTGTGAAGGATGCTTGGAGCCAAGATATGACAGACCTCTTGGAAAATCCACTTGGCACGGAAGCTTCCAAAGGTAGATTGCTCTTATGAATGTTGCACTTGACTAATAGAATTTTCTTTGTTTCCTTTGTCATCAAACGGTGTCAAGGATAGCTGCAAGCTACTAAAAGAAATAGTGGGGGGTAAGTAGGCATTCCTTGTTGGTAAGTGTCAATAAATTAATTAGTCCTGTGGGTGCCTGCAATTACCTGTGGAACTTGCTGTCACAAAGTGCCATGGCAATAAAGCCCCAGAATATGCAAGTCTCAAACTGGCAGTGTCCCTGTTTCTGCCGTCTGGCTGTAGGACCTTAGCGATCCCTGCCAAAAACAAAAAATATGAAGGGACAAGATCAGAGGTAAAATTTCAGCCCCATTAGCACTGGCTCCCTGCATGTTTGAATAGGAATAGCATACCCAGGTATGGTTATGGGTTTCATTTTTACAGTAACAAGACTTTTGAAAAGCCATTGACCTTTTAAGTCAGCGTTTACATCAATCTCTTCATAATGGTGGCAGGGAGGAAAAAACTCTTCCTTATAGGCAGGTGATTTTCTGATGTCTTGCTAGAGTGTTTCATGTGCCTTTATGTAGAGCAGCTGGCGCTTGCTTCTGTCAGACACTGGATAATGAGCTGGATGGAGGGAGGTGAGTGGGAGGTTGCAGCCGTATTGGTACAGGCAGCCCTGGCTAGAGGAGCACATGAACAATTCTGATAGAAATGTGTGCTGGATAAAATAAGACCAGAAATAAATATCATTTACTACCTTTATTTGCCCTTATTTTATTGAATGGTGTTATTTAAAGGTAGAAGAATGACATGTACTTCCCAGTCTTCAGTCTGGAGAAGCGTTGGTACTGAACCAGTCTGAGTAGAGGTAAAAGAAGAGAAGGGCAGTTTGCCAGAAGGAAACACCTAAGCAAATTTACAAGCTTCCCTTTTGTACCTGGCATTTTCACCTGGCCAGGCACAGAGAGTATAATTTTTAGATGACATGAATCATGAAAACAGCTGCGTTCAGCAACTTCACCTTCCCAAGAGAGTGCTGGAAGAGTGTATTCCTCAGGGCTCATTATTCTGTGAGCATGCATATTTATATTTATATAATATACATGTACACAAATCTCATGTATGTTAAAGGCATCCTTGGGATGGAGAATTTACATTAGAAGTGAGGAGGAGGTCTTGGAAATGAAGAAGTCCTGCTGCGTTCTGCTGCTCTGGCCTGCAGGTTTCAATCAGTGTTTTAACAGCAACATGTATCAGTATGTATTTCTTCAGTATGTCTTGTATATCCTGTGTACGTATTACTTACCCAGAATAGTGATGAAAGTTAATCGGTTGCTTTATGTTAGAAGTGACAAAATTGACTGAGTGCGGCTAAGATACCTCTGGTACATGTGGTATAACATTCGAGAAGATTTTACAGCTTTGGCCACATGCCTGCATATTCTTTGACTCACTGGATGGATTTTAGGATTATAAAAATGCTTTAGGTGATTTTCACCCCCATAGTAAGTAACTAGGACTCACAATTTTGACGGACCATTATAAACACCAAGGTCTGTACTTAATGAGCTGACCTTAAAGTTGGAAGTGTTGATGTCAAAGGAGCACTTGAATAATTCGAAAGATTCGCATTGACTTTGATCTTTAAGAACTCTAATGCCCAGATTCAGCCAAGCACATATGGCTTAATTAACATGATGTGAACCAGTCTACAGGAGCAAGGGAGCTGCACAGCCATTAGTCCATGTTTAGAGAGGTTGGTGCCTGGGTGCTTGACACCTTGCATGCTTGGGGACTGGTTTCCTGATTCTCTCTGGATCCTCTTCCATCATGTCCAGGTACTCTAATGCTCTGTCCTCATGCCTGTCTGGGAATTCAAGCTTAGGACATGCTCAAGAGAGCCTCTTAGTTGGGAGGCATGCACTTCCGGTGATCTGACAACATTCAGCATGCCATCTAATGGACATGGATAATGCTAGAGTCGATGATTTGTTTTCCCTTGAGCTTTTGCAACAGGAGGCTAACGGCTGGGCAGCCAGTCTTTTTGTACCGACTCTGTCACCTTGTCACTTTTTGGGTTGTGTGCACACCAGGGGACATTGCAAATAGGTGCATTTTTTCATGAACTCAAAAACAAATAGGTTGCTGCAGTGTTGCTAACATGAAATGGATTGTAGAGTATCCTCCAAAGGTTACAAGATGAGTTATAGCTGTTCCAGAGATATAACAACATGGATGTTTCTGGCCCCTTCTTTGACAAAGGTGAACAGTGATGATGTGCCTGGTCCACTGCACATTCTGAACTACTGACATATGAGTAAAAGGAGTTGAAGTGATAATATTTGAGTGAAAGCAAAACCTATTGTTTATTCAGCTAGTAAATATATATAAATGGTGTCATTCATGCAAAAGTACTGAGGAGCTGAGTGCACAGAGTGCTGCTCAGCCAGGCAGTCTGGCATACAAATATAAGAGTGTAGGGTTAGCATAACACATTTATTTTAATGCAGATCCTTCTGCACACCTTACAGTTGCCTCTCAGTGCTTTCCACATTGCATTAAGCAGTGTGAGCAATGGCTGTCACACGTTGGCTGTTGTCTGCCCTCCCTGTCCTTAGGTTTATGTGTTGTAGAAAAAGGCAAGGTCACAAGAATGTGTCTTTTACTTGCTGCGGGGTGGTATGGTTCATGATGGTCTTCAGCTCTGGAAGGGAAGTTTGGGCTGGTTTGTCGGTGTGAATCTTTGCAGTTTGTTTCCTCTGTCACACTCTATTAAGTCTGTGGGCAGTATTGCTAATCTGGAACACAATGCAGTGTTCATTATGTAAGCCTTTCTTATTTGGGAGGAAAATGTGCCCAGAGCAATTTGCATAACTTTCAGAATCATTTTCAGAATTCCCTAGTGAATAGGGAATTTCAAATCAGCACAAAGCAATGCAGCTCTGCATTGTTCCCATTCACAAATGCACTATCCTGAACAGTTTGGCACTGAACAGGAATGTCTTTTTTCCCAGCTGTCAAAGCTACCTCAGGTCATAGAACCATGACCACCAGCAGCATAACCTGCAGATATGCTAGAGGAAAACTACTCGTTTTATGCCAGTCCTCTGAGTATTTCCTTAGCAAAGCCCTGTAAGTGGTGGCATTTGGTAAATAAAATGTCTTTTGGGAAAGGCTATTTTAGGAAAACCAAAGCTGTCAGTGCATTTGGATCCAGTGTGTTAGCCAGTGCTAATGTTACCAACTTTTTGTTTTGCAGTTAACTCTCCTTTCCCTCCTCTTTTTTAATTGAAAAGAGGCAATGAAGGGAGGGAGGTGTCTTCAATCATCAGAATACAAGGTGGTGAAAATATTTTATCTAATTCAAAATAGTGTAGAGGGCTGATTTTCCACTGGGGAGTGAAAACTCTAGTTTTCCTTTTGTGTTAGTATTTAGCAAGAACCAATTTCTTTGGTACCATTATCTCATTCCTTCCTCCTGTTGGCAAAAGCTGAGTTCAAACAGTTCTCTTGAGGACTGCTTGCATGACTGGAATAAAAGCATACACATGAGACTGAATCAGGCCCCATGAGCTGAGCTTAATTCTTAAGTTGACACTGGAGCTGTTTCAAGAGACCAGAGGGATCATCTTTAAATACCTTATTTCTGAAATATACCATTCAGGATAAACACTGTTCAGCTATGTAATTGTAGCAACTGATTGATAATAAACCATAGAATCATAGAATAGTTAGGATTGGAAAGGACCTTATGATCATCCAGTTCCAACTCCCCTGCCATGGGCAGGGACACCTCCCACTATACAGTGCCACCCAAGGCTCTGTCCAACCTCTCCTTAAACACCGCCAGCGATGGAGCATTCACAACTTCCCTGGGCAACCCGTTCCAGTGCCTCACCACCCTTACAGTAAAGAATTTCTTCCTCATATCCAATCTAAACTTCCCCTGTTTAAGTTTGAACCCATTACCCCTTGTTCTCTCACTACAGTCCCTAATGAAGAGTCCCTCCCCAGCATCCCTATAGGCCCTCTTCAGGTACCAGAAGGCTGCTATGAGGTCTCCACGCAGCCACAACAATATGGGTTCAAACTTAGGGGAAGTTCAGGTTAGATAGGGAGAAGTTCTTCACTGTGAGGTTGGTGAGGCACTGGAACAGGCTGCTCAGAGAAGCGGTGAATGGTCCATCCCTGACAGTGTTCAAGGCTAGGTTGAAGGGAGTCTTGGGTGACATGGTCTAATGTGAGGTGTCCCTGCCATGGCAGGGGGTTGGAACCAGATGATCTTAACATCCTTTCCAACCCAAACCATTCTATGAGTCTATAATATTTTTTAAGAAGATGAAACTTCCAGAAATTCAAGGTATACAGTGGATCAAGCTGTTAAATCACCCAGATCATCAGGGCTTGAAAAGCTAACAAGAGGGCTCACCAGTGTTACGATACTGATTTATATAAAGTTTGAAAGTTAGAGGTTCTCTGTACAGACATATTAAACCAGAATGTATTTATAAAATAATCATCAGGTACTGTATCAGTGACAGTGTCGATTTTCTACACATGGCCATCTCGGTTAAAATTACCTCCTATTTCTCTGGCCTGTCCTCTATGGCTCAGGACTGTGTTGCTCTGTCACATTTCATATCATGCTCCTGCCTTTTGGTAGCCTGCTTGCAAGCAGCTGTGCTAGAGGGATTGCTAATTATTTATCAGCTTAATAGTGTGCATTGCTCTGCAGGGACAAATAGAGTTCTTACATTAAAAAGTCCATCCAGTTCAACAGCCTGAGTCTGCATGTTCCCTACTACTTTCACATGTTGTCCCATCAAGCAGAGATGTATTTACAAAACATTACCTGCTTCAGTAAAGGCGTAGGCATGGAAACTCAGGAGGAAAAGGTGTTTTATATCCTTGTTTCAGGAAGTACCCTATGTGCAACAATATTTGCCCTTTTTATTTTGCTGCTGATTAGGACCATCAAATGTTGTTTCTTGCTTTTTATGTTTTTTAATGCTGAAGAAAACCCCAACCCTTTAAGCTTTCTTTCTCATTAAATGTTCTGCAAGCCTTACAACACTTAAACAAGCATCCCACGTGAGGGGCTCTTGACATCAGAGTTTTCTTTCACAGATGCCTGATTACTTCCCCAAAGGTGTCTGATTACTCTTTGCTGGAGTCTCAAATGATGCTGTTTCCCATCAGTGGGAATTAACCTCAAAGTACCATCTTGTCATGGCTTAACCCCAGCCAGCTACTGAGCCCCACGCAGCCACTTGCTTGCTCCCATCAGTGGCATGGGGGAGAGAATCAGAATGGTGAAAGTGAGAAAACTCCTGAGTTGCGATCAAGTCAGTTTAATGGGTAAAGCAAAAGCTGCACGTGCAAGCAAAGCAAAACAAGGAATTCATTCACTTCCCATGGTCAGGCAGGTGTTCAGCGATCCCTGGAAAGCAGGGCTCCATCACAACTAACAGTGACTTGGGAAGGCACCACCATCACTCTGAATGTCCTCCCTTCCTTTTTCCCCCTGCTCTATACAGTGAGCATGACACCCTATGGCCTGCAATATCGCTTGGGTCAGTTGGGGTCAGCTCTCCTGGCTGTGTCCCTTCCTGACTCCTTGTGCACCCCCAGCCTCCTCGCTGATGCGGTGAGAGGCAGAAAGTGACCTGACTCTGTGTAAGTTCTGCTCAGCAGTAACTAAAACATCCCTGAATTACCAACCCTGTTTCAGCACAAATCCAAAACACAGCTACTGTGAAGAAAATTAACTCTACCCCAGCCAAAGCCAGCGCATATATTTAATTTTGATCCTAGACTAAGTTAAATAATTAATAGTCATAGATTCACTTTAGTAAAACTTACTTAGCTTTGGACTCTAAATTAAACAGCTGGGAGATTTCTCTCATAGTGCACAGGCAATCATTTCCCTTGCTGTTCTTTGTTATGTGGTAGTGCTACAGTTTGGAAGTCCTTGTAACTGGATGCTGCCAAAACATGGATAGAAGATACTTGATTTTCCCTCCTGTGTGCTGTACACTGGAGGCATGGCTCCAGCTATCGACTTGCGGTCAAAGGTACAGCACTGCTCAGGCAAAGCAATTTAGTTCTTATTCACTGTTTCATGGCTCCTGATGTTAGAAATTAAACTAAGGCCTCCTACAAAGGTACTGCCTGCATGGTGTTGGAGTGTACCTCCACTGCAGCAGTATCCAAAGCTCCAGAGATGCTGTGCAGTGACATCATCATTTTGAGGCAAATAGGTTAGAGCATTGGTGGCAGTGTTTTTGAATGAGAACAAGTTATTTGTCTCATTTATAGCCTCTGTTATTACTTCCAGTAATTTGGTTTTGCTTTCTAAATGCCCATGTTTTATGAGAACTCTCTCAAAACGGCCTTGCAGTCTCTTCATGCCCTCGGGTTCTCTCTGGGAGGCCAAAGGGAGTGTTAGGCAGAAAAGTTCTCCTCTTGCAGAATGTATTTATGTATTTTAGTCAAACCTAAGTGACCACAAAATACTCTGTAGCATTAAGTGGAATCTGTCCAAAACAACAGCATAGTAAATTTAAATTCAAAATGATACGTGATTGAAATCTTAACTTGGGATTACTAAAAGAGAATGATAGCTGGTTATTTTCTTTAAATATCTTGGGGAAAATGAAAATGAGCAAGAACCTTTTTTAGTTAATCTACAAAATGTTTACCATTGCAGTTGATTATTCTTGTCCTTTGGAAGAATCTTGGAAGATTTCTTCATAGATTACCTTATAGATTTACTGTGAGGGTGGTGAGGCACTGGCAAAGGATGCCCAGAAAAGCTGTGACTGCCCCATCCCTGACAGTGTTCAAGGCCAGGCTGGACGGGGCTTGGAGCAAGCCGCTCTAGTGGAAGGTGTCCCTGCACATGGCAAGAGTTGGAACCAGACAAGCTTTAAGGCCCCTTCCAAACCATTCTATCAACAAGTCCTTCCCGGTTTCCTTGGATAACTGTACTTTTTCTACTTCCCTTTTTGATTTCACTTTGTTATGAAGACTGTCCTTTCCTAATTCCATTCCCCTTTAATCAGGTCAGCACCCTACAACAGTGTGCTGGGGCAGATGGATGTATGTATCATCATTAGGATTGCTGTCGGCTCAGCAGACAGGCTCGGTGCAAAAGGTTGCGCATGAGGGTGGTAACATTGTGCTGCTAATTGCTTGCCCTGCATCATCTCTGCGTTGCAGACCTGCCCGGCTGCCACTATGCCTCAGTGCTCCAAGTAAATGTACTCACCTATTGCTGCACAAGTCTCTTGATGTGCACCTTGAGTACGTGCTGTAATCCCATTTCAGGCAGAAATCGGCGTGCTCCTTCAGCATATCTCATCCCTTCCACCCCTTCTGCATCTTGCTTTGCAGCGCTGGGTCATTGTGTATGCAGCTGTCTTGAGTACATCATGCAAAAGCAGGAAAGGACAGGCTGCTGCCTTGCGAAGAGCCTCAGATGAGTCAGGTGGAAGGCAAAACATTTCAGGAAAAACCTGACCCATTTTGAAGGGGAATCGGGTACAAAAAGATGTGCTAGATGTACCTGACATAGGTCTCATGCTTCCCTTCCTGGGGTCTCTGTTCTGCAGAGTTCTGTTTTCACCTCTAGTAGCTTCCATGTGGTTGTGATGTGAGCAGTGCCTGTATGTAGCAGACATAGATTTATTAATACATTTATTAATAAACAATAAGTGATTGCTTGCACCTGTTTAGATATTACAAAGGGCCCAAACCAAAGGAGCAAGAGGAATTCAGTATGAAATTTTAAGTATGGTTTATGTTCACAGCTGCCACTAAAGCTGGAAGAGCTGAGCACTTGTAAGGGAGCTTGATGATTTGTTCCATTTACACCTGCAGGGAATTCCTTTCTGCACTGCCTACTTGCTGCTCCAGCTGTTTGGCCCACAGAATTACTGGCTAACATGGCAAATCCATGTCCTTCTGGCAGGAAGTCCTCTTTTCTTCCCCTGTTGATGTAGCACATGCCACTGAATGTGATTACACCTGCTGCATCAGAAGCACTGTATAAATAAGGATACAGGTGTACATTTTAAACACAAGTCACCCTCTGCATGTCCATGTGTATGTGTGCAGTACAAACACCAAACTTGAAGGGCTGATCCTTGGCGGGCATCAGTTGAGCCCAGCATGGCATCTGATGGTGCAAGGCTGATCTGCACCTGCTGAGGATTCAGGCCGCAGCTGTAGAAACACTGTTTGTGAAATAGATGAAATATTTGGGCTCAAAGACGACATGGTAAAACCCGCAGTCCAGGCCTTTCAGTAATACAGGGTCTGCTGCTGTGACGTCATGGATACTCAAATGCTAGAAAGCAAGCCATACAGGAATGAATCCAAATGTTGGTTGTGTGTTCACCACAAGAAATAGGCAGGCAGCAGAGGGGCAAAACGCAGCTTGGTCAGAGCCCCTCCATCAGAAGTGCCCCATGTGCCAGTTTATTGCCCAGGGCGCAAAACAAGTGTACGGTCTATTAGTGTCCCTCACACCTTTAGAAGGTTTGAAGCATAGAAGTGAAAGGTAGGAGCAGAGAAGATAAACAGTCTGTCTCCTAGCTACATTCAGCCTGTGGATTAAAGTCAGTGAACACAAGTATTTGTGTGTATAGCATGCTCCAGGGCCTATGATTGCCTGCTGGTGAAGGTAAAGGAAAAATGCATACTTCTCTTTAAAGCAATTATCCTTACATAGTAATATGCCATTTATAAGCACTCTGAGAAGCTAACAACATGCACTAAAGCAAAACAAAAAAAAATTGCAAATGTTTATTAAAAGGAGAATGGGGGAAAATATTGTAAGTATGCCTCCTAGCACTTTTCTGTGTATTAAAGCCTGTGTTGTCTCTGCATGTGATCCTTGTAGTCTATTCATTATCCTTTGGGATCACAGCCCTTGCTGAACTCTGAGATTGAATGCAACAGCCCAGAGCATGCTGTTGTTAGTTATGAATCAAAGACTCTTTCCAAGCACCTCCACTGAGTCTTGCCAACGTAAGATAGCTGAGTCTGGCACTGTATCACTTTCCTTACCATGACACTGCTGGCATGGCGCTGAGAGCAAATGTGAGTTTTCTCATTGCAGGATAACCCATATTTCCACATTTCAGGGCAGCTGTATCTATAGTTGAAAGTACTTTTCTTCCCTTCTCTGTTGGTGGCATCACTTTTGTCTTGTCTGCAGCCGGGTTCCGGCAGGGGGCTGCAGGGCTGAGTGTACTTAGTGCATTGCACTATTTTGCCAGTAACGCTGCCATGGATGTCAGTTTTCATGCTACTCTGAAATCAGATGGGAAACTTGAGGCTGAGTTGGGTGTTGTTATGGTCAGCAAGTGGTCCATCTGTCCTGCAGGACTGGCCCTTCCCAGTGCTGGGGCAGAGGGGAAAGAAACACCCTCTCTAACCCAAGAGCTTGGCCACTAACTTGTTTTGCCCTTTCAGGGAAGGAAGTCATGAAACCTCCATACGGAGCTCTCACCTTACAGCCAGGAGTTTCCTCACAGTGCAAGAGAAGACCCTTGTCCCTGTCTTCTAGCTACCTCTAAGCAGTCCTGAGTCAGTAACATGCTGTGGGCACATCCTGATCCCCACATATTCCTCCCTCCACATATCAATTGCCTTAGAAGATCCCTGGCCATCTCACCACGAGGGATTCAGGACTTCACTGGTGTGTTGCTTTTCTGTGCTGAAAATTGTGAGGGTTTCATCACACAATGTGTATCCTGCAGTACTGAGGAAAGGAACGGCATTGCTGAGACATGCAGCAGCAGGGAGAGAGTGGGATTTTCCAAAAGAGGGCATAGCACAGCTAGAAATAACTGCCTTTAAAGTGGTGACATTTTTATGCATGGAAGAGCTAGCTTAGACCATTTTTAGAGGATTTTATAAATCCCTCTGAGCCCAGTGCAACTGGATTCATCATATGAGGCACCTGTTTTACAGGGAGAAGGTATATGAGCAATAACAGACTATGCAGTTCTTGCACTCTTTCAGACTTTCCCTAAATATCTCTTTTTATAACTGCAGGTAGCATATGCAAAAAGCATGACGAAATCCAGAAAGTTTGGCTGGTTTTGCATTTCTGTCTTTGAAAGAGCAATGTAGGCTGCTTTAAAAAGAGGAGGAAAAACTGTCATGTTCTCTTGCAAAGCCCTTTCTGCATTTATGGGTGTGTCTTAATATCAGCGGTTAGTTTCTGCAAGACAATAAGCCCCCTTTTTGTCTTTTCAGCTCTCTGAAATGGAGCTGCCAGGAGCTTTTGGATTAAGCTTTATCAGGCTGCAGTTAGGAAAGCCTCCTGGAGGTTACGTCGCCAAGTACAACATACAAATCAAATTATGGGAGAGATGAATGCAGAGTTGTTAAATTAATTTTGTTTGTTCCAGCCCATTGGAATGTTTTTAACATGAAGAAAATTATTCTCTGCTGTATGGCTGGGCTGGCCAGCGCTTAGGACTGTCTTAGCATGCTGCAGTTGTCTGTAAGTGGGAAGCAGGTTTTCTCCAGGCTTGAGTGAGCCCTGGAAGACAAGGCTAGCCAACATGCTGGCTTTGCCCCTGCCTTCCCCAGTGGGCTGATCTGCAGAGAAGAGGCTGTGTGAAGCTCTCCTACACATGGTCAACAGCTGGAATCGCTGGCTGAGGCTGCCATGAGTCAGGTCAGAGGGCTTTCTCCAGATCTGACCCTCCCTCTTCTGCAGGACTTCTCCATGAGTTTCATAAGCCAGCTTGTTTGCTGTGTTCCCAGTTCAGGTCTTCCGCAGGAGAAGGACGAGGGGGGTTTTTCACTCCAAGAGGTCTGAGTTCTGCCATGCTCAGGGCATCGCTGCCTGCCGTGAGGCATGCCCATTGTACTGCACCAATGGTACTGCACCTGTGGTGGTGCAAACAAGCTTACCTGCTGCTGAGTGCCTCCAAGATGTAGTTCTGTGGCCCTGGTGAGGCTTTTCTGCTTCCAGGAGAACTGGTACAGATGGTCTGTTAGCCAGGACATCATGGCTTTGGTGTCCTGCTGGACCTATACAAGGCCAGTCCATGTTATCTGCTCACCACAGAAAGATATCCTGAAAGACCCCTCAATATTTTTATTATCATTTAGGATCGGAACTTGAAAGAGAGCATTATTAATATTTGTTTCTAAAAACAGCTGAGATGCAGAGGAAGTTCAGGTTAGATAATAAGGTAGAAGTTCTTTACTGTGAGGGTGGTGAGGCACTGGAACAGGCCTCCCAGAGAAGTGGTAAATGCACCATCCCTGCAGTGTTCAAAGCCAGGTTCGAGAGAGCCTTGGGTGACATGGTCTAGGATGAGGCGTCCCTGCCTTTGGCACGGGGCTGGAACTGGACGATCTTAAGGTCCTTTCTAACCCAAACCATTCTGTGATTCTGTGGGTCTATGCTATGTCAGTGTGAAATGATGCTGGTTCTTGGTTTCAGTTCTTTTTGTTTTCTCAAGCAATCATGAATGCACATGCTTGTGTTTCCCTGTAGCATGTCCTGATTCAGTTCAGAGGAAGATCCAAACCCCTCCCTCACTGTCCCAACCTCTTCCTGCATTTCTGTGTGTCCTTCAGCTGGACTTTTTGCAAAATCAATGGAAGTTCTGTAGCATCTAAAAAGAAAAGCAAGCAAGGAGCCTGTGATGCTTTTAATCTTCTTTCAGAAATCCAAGGCACACAGAATATTGAAAGGAAAATTAGATCTCTGGCAAATGCCAGTTATTTTATAGATGGTCAAATCAGTACACTTTTTTTTCTTGCCTTTCATACATTTGCTGTATTATTATGTATCACTTTAATTAAATCATCAAATTGAATTATTGGATCAAATGGGGTTTTATTCCACTGTGTCCTGAGCAGGTTTGGTTAAATAAATGCAACCATATGTTTCATTTTATGAAAATATTTCTCTTTTTGCCCATTCATAAGCTGTTAAAAAATGTGGTTGAACAGAAGAGGTTGGTTATTACTTAATTACATCAGGTACTGCTATGTGCCTTGGCATTGGAGCTAAGTCATACTAAGTCATGAAAAATGTGCATTATTTACTGTGAAATAGCAGTATTGTAAATTGTGTCTCCTTTTAGCTGGCTGTGAATGAGGTTTGTCCTCCACAGAACTTGTCCCAGTAAAGTCATTGGGGTCATTCAGCTGCTTGAAACTTCTCATGGCCTTCTTGGATCAGAGAGGGTCTCCAGACTTAGAGCCTGTGAGTCCTCTATTTACCCTTGGGAAATACCCACTTGTTTCCTCTGCTTGGCTATTCTGAATGGCATCAAAGCTAGCTGCAGAGTGGCATGGAATAGAGGACATGACAGTCCATTCTCCCTTGGGTGGCTTGGGGTCCTTGTCTGAAGAGCATCTGGCTAGCCATGGTTCAGAGGGGTGTTGCAATTAAGGTAGATCTCTCTGTCTCTTACAAAGGTTACCTGGATGAATTATTTCTAGAACTTTTTGATTCATGATTACTCTAAGTATATAAATCTCTGCATGTCTTCCTGGAGGACAAGGACTGGGTAAGACTTCTAGGTCTGGGTAGTCCTTCACCCTGGGCCAGGGTGAAGTGCAACCGGTTTATCTCTAGATTTGATTAGGTGGAACAATAAAGGCTGGCCTGGCATCTTGAAGGGTAATTCTGTGGTGATAAAGAGCTTCAAAAAGGGGGCAGTTACAATTTATTGGTGCAGTTATCAATAAACAGTGATGACAGTGAGAATTGATCTGGCTATCTCAGCAGAAATTGGTGAGCATGGAAAGGCATAGCAAGGATTGTGAAGCTCTGTAAACAGTGACAACAAGGAATACTTTCAGATGGTCCTTTACAACCCTAACTATTCTATGATTCTATGTGCTTTCTTGGCTAGGTCCTCAACACCTTCATACCATGCTCCCTGCAGAGACCAGGAAGAAGCATGAGGGAAGGGGTCTGCAGGCAGCAGACTGAGGTTGCTTCTGGCTTTGTAGCTTTGCCAGCAGAATGCTGTTTTGTTCCCTTAAGCTCAGTGTAAATAGAAACTCATATTCATTTTGTCAGTGATGTGAGGTACTGCAGGGTTTGTTTGCTTTGCTGGATCATCCTTGTGGGTTGAGCAGAAGATCTATTGCAGAGCTCCAAGATTGTCGCTACTCATGGCAGGAGCAAACACCAAATATCTTTCCTGCCCAAGCATATTTCTGCAATAGATATTCTCTTGTTCAGGCTCCCTACAAAATGTGAGTTATAACTGCACAAATGCATTTGACAGGTACTTTTCTATTGAACTAGTAATACTGGTGTTTACAGCATTTAGTCATTTTTATTTAGGAGCTGTAGCTATTTCAGTAATGTAACATTAGAGCTACACGACCAACCTGCAAAGTGCAGGCAATAGAAACAGACATTTCTTGCCTTCAGTGCTTCCAGGACTCTTCAGAAGTGAAATAATGGCCAAAGATACACACAGTCACATACCTGCAGAGCACAAATAAGCTGAATGTGTTGGCTTTAAATGGAAAAGTCCTATTGGGAAAAATAATTCTACAAACTGTCAGCATGATGGGCTGGGTGACACTTTGACTTTCCCTGGCAGAAGAGACCAGTTCCTTTGCCACGGCACATTTAGGTGTTTAGGTATAGTAGCAAGTGTATTTTCTTGGTTCAGAGTTTATATTGGGAACGAGAATGTGAGAATCTGTCCTGAATTGTGTATTTTAAGCATGATTTTTAAAGCTTGGAGAAAATCTGAACTCCTTATACGTGATGTATTTTTTTGGTAGCTTATGAGTGCCATCTAGTGTTCTCCATCAGTACCCTGACCTTTACATCTCTGGTTTGAAAAGAATTTTCTTCAACGGCTGGGAGTGGGCTGTGTGCATCTTACTCCTGAAGTGAAGACTGGTTTGTTCCTGGGCTTGGTCTTCACTGGAGAAGTTTGAGGGTTGATGTCTGCATTAAGCAGAAGCTGTGTCTTTGCCTGCTGGTTATGCTGTTCCTATGCTGACATTCCCAGCATATTAACACTTGTGGAAGGCGCTGATTTTGGAGGCTGGCTACAGGGTTCCCCTTCCTGTTCTGGAAAGGAGATGGCCATCAGATGCCACTCTTCTCTGTGCTGGTAATAAATTACTGTCAAACAGTTGAGAATCTGTGAAGGAAAATAAATAGAGGAGAATAAAGTAAGATGTGCTTATGTGCAAAAATAAGGGGAAAAAAATTAGGGAAAGAGGAGAATACTTCCTGATCCAACAGTGTCACATTTTCAGAGGTTCCAGCTATTTCCAGGGTGTGCAGACACACAGGAGTAGTTACCTCCATTGTACAGCAGGAGACTGTGGGTCAGGAAAGCTGGGGCTCAGGGTGATTTGACTTCCTAATGTTCCACTGCAGAGCTCTTAAGTGGCCGAGTTAAAGTGTACGTGCAAATGTCAGGACTGAAAATAAGTTGAGAACTAAGCAACCTGCCTGCAGAGAAGGAATTCTCTTGCTCTCTTTACTCTGGAGAGCAGAAAGCAGCTGCAGGTGGTATTAAATCCCATTGGTCTCACTGGATTGCAGTCTAAGCTATTACTGTAGGTAAGGGCATTAAAGAAAATCTTGGCTCTTTAGAGCGAGGCACAGTTCTTCCTGTTTATTTTCTCTTGGATATTTAGGAAGACTTCATGTGTTTTTCTTCTGTTTTTTAGCTTGCAGCACTCCCCCAGTCAACATGAAAGTACAGCCTGTGAACAGGACAGCATTACTTGTAACCTGGAACCAACCAGAAACCATCTACCACCCTCCAATCATGAACTACATGATCTCATATAGCTGGACTAAAAATGAAGATGAAAAGGAGAAGACTTTCACCAAGGACAGTGATAAGGACCTGGTAAAACCACAGCATCAACCCCAGACATATGTGTCAAGCTATCCTTATATTGTTATTTTTCTCAGTAGAAGGAAGTAGAGGAGGAAAGCGGTTGTTACCTTATAGACAGGCTAGTGTTTGGCTCGCAATGAATTGCTATTAAAACGTTCAGCTTTAGTTGAACATTGCCTAACAACTACCCAAACCACTGGAGTGTGAATTTATAGTTTATGGGAGTGCATAAAGGACTAAATCTGCAGACACTTTTTCATATACTGTTGCTGAGAAGCAGCTGGCTCAGGAAGCGGTTGGGCTCTGAATACCTTTTGGCTTGTGTTCAGCTCACAGATTTTCACACTGAAAGTCTGATCCCCCCAGATCTGTTCCTGGGCACAGGCTTTTCACTGTGCCTAGCCCCTTGCAGTCTTCAGAGCAGTTTCTGGCAGCAAGTGCCGCCAGCAGTACGAGGTGCGTGGTCAGGACTGTAAGATCATTGCAGAGTAGCCCTGTACAAGCCCTGTCTATGTCTGGCAGCAGCAGAAAAAGAGAGAAGAGTGAGGCAGTTCCAGAACAGATGGAAACACCGATCTGTCTTCTCCATTTAGGATTTGATCTGCTTGTCACTCTTGTCTAAGTGGAAGCAAGTATTGTACCAGTCTTTAACATTCTCTGCATATAAAATCAAAATGACACGTTTGGATTTGAAAGGCCTCCATTTATTGTTAATCAAAGAAAGCCCCTAGAATAATGAAATCAGTAATTGTATACGCACATGAAAAATGCAGCAGCAAAAGTGTTATTCCTAATGACTGTTATAGTTTGGGGTGTTTTATTTTTTCAAATACCCAGTCCTCTAGGCCCGTTCAATCAGTTATACAATAATACTTTTCTTATTCCCTTAGATGAAGATTCTTTTACTTCATTTCCATTTATATTTTCAATTTCCCCACTAGACATTGTTATCTGGGTCACATGAGGGAGCGATCTTTCTCACAAAATCAGAAAGGAATCTGTTGAAAGGCACCCAAGGTTATGATGTATTGTAACCTCTTGTCATAACTTCGCACTCTTAAGGGAGATTTTTATTAATCAGGTATAAGGAGGAGAGCCTTAATCAGCAAAAATGAGGTGGGCACAGTGAAATTGTCCTGGTTTATATAAAAGAAATAATTAGAAGTGAAGGGTGTGTGATGGAGTCATAGCTTGGAAATAAATTGCAGTGAGACCCTGTGCTGTGCAGCAGAGCTTGGAGGTTAAGAAAGCATTGACAGCTTGGTCTATTTTAGGGGCAAGGGAACTCTTTCTCAGAGGAAAGTGCTATTTGCTTTCAGTGCTCTGGCAGAGACAGTTGGGCTGTCCCGTCTTAAACCAAGCTAGACAGTGTTTTGCTAAAGAGATGACTGGTATTTCAAGTGACCAACACAGCCACTGCTGCTGTCTGCTGCAAGACATGATCTTGATGTGATTTAGGACTAAAGCAACACAAAAGACTATGTGGAAGGCAGCAGGGCAGTGTCTCAAGTCTAAAAGTAAGCAGGGACCTCCCAGCCCGGTGTGCTGAGCCATCATGTTGTACCAGGCCACCAACACCAAATTGCCATAGCCAATTTGTTGCAAAATAAACAGTCAGTTTGAACATGCAGTGACTTCTCTGGTTTTATCCCATGTTTGGGACTTGTATCTCCACCTATAAAAATCTCATTTTATTTCCTGTGAGGTCAAATGATTTCAGATTTGTTCTTTTCTAAGGAGGGCAGACTTCCATGCATGAAGACTTTCATGAGAGGAGATGTAGGACATACTCATTTCTTTCTTGAGGGCTGAGTAAACAGAGGTTGGGTGCATCACTTTGGCCTTGCCATCTTCCAGGGGACCAGTGAATATTCCTGTTTAGAAATAAGTTTGTCTTACATGGCATAAATGTCCTGTGTTAGCACAATGCTTTATGTATTTCAAACTGATCGTGGACAGTTCTGTGGGGGAAAAAAACTGAATAATATCTATTTTTTTTAAACAGAAGGCCATCATTAGCCATGTCTCACCTGACATCCTTTATCTGTTCAGAGTTCAAGCAGTTTGCCGAAATGAAATGCGTAGTGACTTTAGCCAGACTATGCTCTTTCAAGGTAAAAAAAACCACATACATATTTTTACATTAAGTGACTCTTTGTTTGTTTACTATTTTCTTTGCAGAGTGCAAAATATGGTGTGGAATGGTTTCAAAAGATGTTTGAATGCATGTAGACAATGCTGATTTTGGATTCTGGACATTGACTTTATCAGAGTCCTGTTTGAAGTGATGGGTGTTTGCCTGCATTTGCCTACAGGGAAGCCTATTCTGCCTCTCTGCTGACAGAGTTTGTCAGGTTTTAGGAGAATTCAGAGCTTTTGTTGGTATAGTTTTCTAAAGTTAATTCATCAAAGACTGCTTTTGCATCAGAGGCACAGCTATAGGAGAATGTGAGTCTGATTGGTGTCTGTTTTATGTAAAGAGGAAAGGAGATCAGTCGTACCTTGACAGCCACATGCGGAGACGTTCAGGTTTTGCCATGCACCGTAATTTCCAAAACATACCTATTTAAATTAAAGTAAAATAATTGGAGGCTAAGCTGTCCTCTGTCATGGACTTCCTTTTAAGTTTATTGGAGAAGTCTGGTAAAGCTGAGATTTGGTAGAAGAACTTGATGTTTTCCAGTTTTTTATGTGCCAAAGTTTTGCTCCTTCCTGGGAATTTATGCTACTTCTTTATTAAGGTGGTCAAAATTCACCTCTGCTGAGAGCATTCCCTCCCACTCCAGTTTACAGATACAGCCTTGGAATGGGTAGTGGAAGAACAAAACAAACAGAGAGTTAAAAATTTAAATCCTTAAGATGAAGCAAAGATTTGAGTCACTTGGGTCAGAGGCTGTATATGGACCAAAATAATAGAGGCATTTTTTAGTGTGATTTTTGGAAAACGTGGAGGTTTTAATCCTGCTCTGTTAGCACTTATCATCTGAAGGGCATCAAGCTGTGAACACAATTTAGTTGTGTTCCGGTGTCATGCCACAGTGTTAGCAGCATTGCAGAGAGAACAGGGATTGGACATGAAATGTCTTATCCAAGCAACATCTCCTGTGTAGCTCTCAGCTTCTTAGTATCTCAGCGCACTGTTTTGGACTTCATTTTAAGTGCCAGGCAGAGGTTAGAAACTTGGATATTACTGATTATGGCCTCTCTTGGCAGATAATAGAATGGAAAAAATACTTGAAATTTGACCACAATACCTGTTTACAGTTCAGAGTAAATCATTAGTAGCAGTTTCGCTGGGTACTCTTTGGGTACTCTAGCCAGTGTTCGAAGCAGTGGAAGACACGCATCGGTGGGAGTAAATGTTGTGTTTCCTTCTATGTCTCCCCAAAAAGGAGCTCTTCTTTTAATCTTTGGCTGTACCCAAGATTTAACCTAGAAAAAAATCCACTTGAGCTTTCAAAACATTATTCAGAACCTTATAGTTGTAGTTGAGATAAATTGCAATAAACAATGATAATATTATCATAAGGGCAGAAAAAAAAGTAGTATCATCAGCTGCTCTTGCTTCCTGTGCAAGTCAGGACATTTCATCCAACTTGAGTTTGAAGGAGAGCATGTGTTTTCTGACAGTGCACTTAAACCAGCATTGCCAGCCAGGCCTGAGTAATTAAAGACAAATGAATCTGTCTTTAGACACAAGTACAACATAAGGTAACACAAAATGAGCTTGTGTTACTTTTACTGCAGAGACCCACATACCTATTTTGTGGTCACAGTATTCACCAACTGATTAAGCAATTTTACCAATGCCTCCCTTCCTGGTCCACTGACACGCTGTTGTTCTTTGTTTCTCAGCTAACACTACTCGAATTTTCGAGGGGACCAGAATTGTGAAAACAGGAGTGGTAAGTCCATATTTATGGCGGGCCATAGTGTGGAGCGTGAATGGGCAGCAGATATTTTGGGGTGGCATTCCCACCAGGTGGCAGCACGATGTTGTAAATCTGCACCAGGACCCAGCTTTCCTGGGGAGGTGGTTCAGACCTGCTGCAAAAGGTTTTATAAAGAAACCTCACTTACTGGAAGGGGTTTGGGTTTCTAGCTTCATGCCTCAAGACGCTTTGACCAGTGAAGACCTAAGTGTAAAGAAGTCTTCCCAAAGATGTATTCAACCCATTTAGAGGGGATTTATAATCTTAATGATGACCTGTGGAATTAAATTTAATTTCTTTATTAACTGTATGATCAGAATTACATATAACAGGAATAAGGCTTCATGCACAGCATCTTAGCTTTTCCAGTGCTTTAAAGATTCCTGCTACTACATGAATAAAGCCTTAAAGGGCTCTTTGTTATAATTCTAATTCATATGAAACAGTAACAAGTGACTGAAGCTTTTGTATTCCAGAATCAGAAATGTTGATAGATTTACAGTAAAACTGGAATACAGTTTCAAATTTGAAAGCATCGTATTAGGTTATTTAATATAAACTATCCATAACCTAAATTCCTTGGCATTCTGTATACTGAAATGTTCGGTAAAATTTATGGACTAAATTCATACTATTGAATTTACCCTAAGTACATTGCTTCTGGTCTTATTCTGTTCCAGTTTGACATACTCCCTAGTAAGCAAATAACACATACAAAGCTTGGATTTGAATGATTAATGTTTGTTTAATGATGTATAGAAGTATTATAAACATATAAAATCTGCTGTCAAATTTTAATACTTAGGTTGGAGACTGTACATGCCAGCCCAAAGCAAATCTCACAGTGTCTTAGGGATTCACACTGATAAGTACCCAAAAGTTTAGATGCTTATTTAAAGTTTTGGCTTGAAATCTCTAAAGCACACGTTTACTTCTGAGATCTCAGGTTCTCTGTGATTGCAGCTGCTCAAAAATAACGTGGGAAAGCTGCCTTTCTTGGTTTGCTGCAGCATTTCAACTACACAGCCTGCCTGAAATTGGGAATTGCCGAGATGTAGAAATACTCTTAGGCTATAAATTTCAGTTCCAAAACCAAACATTTTATAGTTTAGTTCAACCTTCATTAGTGCCTATTTAACCCTTGTTTGTCCTCTGATGCATGTACCTTTCCAGCTAATGCTCCTCCTGCTGATGAATTCAGTAATGTGAGACATTTTTCAGAAAGTCAGAGAGAGAATGTGGTCATGTTCTCTGGGCTGAGCTCAGCGTTTCCACAGAACTACTCCTTCTCCTTAGTCAATTCACTTCAGTGTCATTTTCATGTGTAATTCAGGAAGGGGAATTGTGTAATATATACCAAGATCTTTTATTTCCAGTAGAGCATGCACATGTGCACAGAGACCCACGTGCAAACATGCCTGTACTGGACTGACATAGAATAACAGTGGCAGGGTGCAGAGGTTGCCAAGTCCATGGTTCATTCGCTGTTCCCTCTCAGCTGCCTAAGGGACATAGGCAATGCCAGCCCTGGCTATGCATCACTGGTGGTGGCCAGGGAAAGCCCTGTATATGGGGAAGACTGAGTATATACATGGGTGTCACAGCCTGATGATCCAGATAGAGATTGTAGTGACTTGCTGAAGGGCTCCTGATGCTCTCCAGGTCCTTCACAGGTGCCCAGCCAGCTGTGTTGCAGGTCTTTCTATCAAGAGCAATGCCTTACAGCATCATCAGAATAATGATAATGGGTAAATGAAGGAAATTATAAATAGTACCATTCGAGGCCCTCCCAGTGTGTGTGGGAAGATCCAGAGTTCCCTGTCAGAGCAGACCCACAAGCCATGGATGCTCATGTTGGCAGCACAGCCCTTATTTTGAGACAGCCCTTATGTAACACTGTATTTTTAAGCTTCTGTGTTCTAAGGATTAAAGCGCTGTGAGTAATGCAGCTAAACTCATTAAACTCCTTTACATTCTCCTCACCCCTGAGAGGAAACGTTATTCACAAGTCACTGGTGACGTGGGTGGAGAAGGTCCCACTGTAAAATAAAGATAAGGATAAAGAGGGTTTTTTATGATGATCGTTGTTTAGAAGTGGTGAATGTGGGGAGGTTTTCTCCCTTCGTGGTTTGCTGGGTAGCTCCTTAGCATGTCCCATTCCTGACTTGGTGGTGCATCCAGCTGATGCAAAGTCATTTGTTTTAAGAGAATAGCAACCAGAATGGGGTGTGTGTGAAAAGGGAGGGAAAAGCAAAAGAAAAATCACCCTAGGTAGCACATTGGGACCCCTGCTGATGCTCTCTGCTGTGTTTTCTTCCCCTCTGCTGCTGCTGACCTCCTCAAGCCCACAGCATCTCCTGCTTCCTCAGCCGACATGGCTCCCATCAGCTCTGGCTCCTCCACATGGACCTCCTCTGGGCTCCCCTTCTCCTTCGTGTCCATGGCCACAGGGATGGGCCCTTCCTCCAGCGGCAGCCAGGCCACTGTGGCCTCAGTGGTGACCAGCACCTTGCTGGCAGGGCTGGGCTTCAGCAGCGGTGGCATCTCCTCCTTCCCTAGCAGTGTATGGCCAACCCGGCTCCCTGCGGCAGCTGCCCCCAGCAAGCAGGCAGGACGGGCTGTGGTGGCTGTCACCGAGGCTTCTGCCGCCGCCTCCCCTGGGCCAGAGCGGGACTCAGCGCTGACAAAGGACAGCGAAGGAGCTGAGGAGGGGGAGAAGGATGAAAAGAGTGAAAGCGAGGATGGGGAGCGGGAACACGAGGAAGAGGAAGAAAAGGATGCTGAGAAGAAGGAGAAAAGCAGGGTGACAGTGGCTGCAGAGGCGCGTAATAGCACGGAGCCCAGCGTGGCCGTGGCTTCCCCCAACTGGACTGCTGAGGAGGAAGGAAATAAAACCATATCGGGGGAAGAACCGAGCCAAAACATCCCCACGGCTGGAGGTGCCGAGGAGGAGAGCTTTGCCGAAGCAGACACTCAGCCCCAGCAGCTCTCGTCCACCCAAGTGCCGCCAGCGTTCACCGACGAGCTGTACCTGGGGAAGATCCCAAGAAGACCAGAGACAACAAGAAGACCCCCTCCAAAGGAGGACAGGTTTCCAGAGGAATACCTCTCAGATAACAAATTCATCACCATTAACCCAGGTGAGTGACCTCCAGGAAAACTGGTTTTACCAGCATAAGACTATTGGAGTTAAAGATCAACTAGTTCCAACCCCTGTGCCATGGGGAGAGACACCTTCCACCAGACCAGGTTGCTCCAAGCCTCATCCAACCTGTCAGATGGGAATTCTGGGGATAGATAATGACAATTCACATTCCTTACTAATTTCCAGTATATTCAACATTTTTGTGGTGCCTGGCTTCATCCCATGGGCAAAACCCAACCCACAAATTGGTATTGGTGAGAATAGATGGGGAAGAATCGTTCTTTTGTATTACTGGGACACATTCAAGGTCCTTGTAGCTTATTAGAAAGAAAAATCTGGGAAAATGTTAACCCCCAACATGCTGCATTAAGAATTTTGTTTTAAAAAATAGAGGAATGCAGTGAACTATAGCTGTGAAATTAATTTGCAAGAGCTGTGCTGAGCTGCTGTTTCATGGGAAGGTTGCTGTAAATGCTATAAGCAAATTTAGTTTATCTGCAGAATTCTCCTTGATGGAGCTTTGAGATATTTTCCCACATACAGGATTGTTCCTGCTTTATTTCTTACCACAAAACCTATATACTCTGATCTCCCAAGACAAGGCACCTCTGGCACTAGGGCTTGTTTTTAACTATTAAAAAGGGGAAATAAAAGCTTAGCCGGGCAGAATCTGGTATTTTCTATGTTTGTCCTGATGAGAATTACCAGTGTTCCTGTACACACCAGCTCTGGATGTATGTCCCAACTCCACAGTATGTACACAGCAAATATGACCTTTTGGAGGCATGCCCAGGTGATCTGCATGTGCACCAAGCCCTGCATGGTCAGGATTTGCTGCACAGGCTTATGCAAACACAGTGTTTGCAGAAAGTCCAGTGCATAGGCACATGTTTCTGCTTGGGGAGCTCCAGGCTCAGATCTTACAACTGCAATAAGCAAGTGGAGTGCAGGCCTATGGATTTATTTGCAGAGTAAGGGCTGAGATTTAGATACAATGATGAGTTTATCTGAGTGATAATGTATATTAGCACAGCATTTATAAGATAGTGCGCGTCTTTTTGTTTGGGTTTTTTTTTACTGTTACTGTTTATTTTGCTAATCTATAGACTGTTCTGTATTTTTATTTTTCCATCAAAGCTGCTCTAGAGTCAGAGTACTGTGAAAAAAACTCACATATTTATTTTTCCCTACATCTATAAACACAAAACTGCAGACATTGTGCACTCAGTTATAGCTTAGAACCAATTTCAAGAACAAAGCTCAATCCAATCTTTAATAACATTTGTTACAGAAATCCTGACATGACTCTAATACTGTGAATCATTACTGTTCTGCAAGAGATAAGATTAACAATGCAGAGGCCAAGAAACCTGCAGCAGGTGGTGCTGATTTTTTTACAATACACTGCTGTTTTTCTTACTCCTCAACTGGGAATCTTCTTCAAAGTATAGTGCTCCCACTGAATATGGTTTAAGATGACTGCCAGGCAGCTTTCAACATGCCACCTGCCCTAATCACCTTTTTATCAGGAAGGAGGGAGCTTGTCCTAGCCATGCTTTGCAATGTTGGGAGTAAGCTTTCAGCACCATTTAGGTTCAAACCCCAACAATTAAATCTGCCTGGGTAAACCTGCCTCTGAAATAGCTGTCTTCAGTTCTTCCTGCCTTATGCTTCTCTGTTTTTCATGTGCCAGTTTCATGGGTGGTCCAAGTACAGTGTCCATTATATAAGACCTGGAAAGAGCCTCATTGGCCTATTTTCAGCCTAATAAATTGGAGGAATAGGGTAGTTGGTCTTCTTCATTAGCTCTTGACAAAGGGATTGTTTATTAGATTGGTTTTTATTCTGTGGTGAAGCTAAGATAAAAGTTTAAAATCAGTGAGATGGGGAAATATTGTTAATACTCCTAAAAAGTACTTACTGGTTATTGTGAATCATACTGCTTTAGTCTATAGTGATTTCTGTCTCTTTTTAGCACGTAGAGAACTATCACTGAAAGAAGTTCAGCACAGCTTTGCCTCCTACTAGAAAGGCTCTTTCAAGAGCTCTGCTCACTTGCAGGATTGGAGGTTGAAGTGACTCTGCCTGAAGACTGCACGTAAAGGCGATCAGTCTTGAAAGGACTCTGCACATTAGGTTTTCCATGCTTATATATGGAGAGATGATAACTTAGTAAGATCACTGTGTCTTTATAAAATGACTTCCATGTGTAGGAAATGACATCTGAAATAACCAGCACTTGTTAGCTGGAGGAAAAGATAAGTGAAAGAGAACATTTTGAGATGTGTCTTACTGGCTGTGGGACAGAGGCCTTAAGCCTGAATCTCTTTGTACCAGGTGTGAGGACTTTGTCCTTCAAAGTTTCTTCAGGCAAGTCCTTCTTTTGTTTGCATCTTGTGTCGCCAGATATCTGCAGTTCCTACGTAAAGTCTGCCTAACCTGGAATTTGCCCAGATGCTTTACTAGATGAGTCTGAGTAAGGCCTGGCTGGCCTGTTGGGAGTGCTACCCCTGCAAGATGACTCTTGGGAATGCAGAAGGAGCTTTCCTCCAGGCTGGTTCTAGGTTACCAAAGACACTTGCCAGCAAAACCCACAGCTGGTGAATTGGCCCATCAATCACACACTAGCATGAAGCCTAAGACTAGTTGTTTCAGCTAAACTGTTTCCCACAGTAATATGGAAATTGGCAATTCAGACAGACAGACCTAAGTCACACAAGGAGTGGAGTTCAGTGAAACTCCAAACATCAGCGAGACCTCTTCCTATGAGAAAGAGCCTTAAAGGTTTTCCGTAACAAGGTACACTTTATATCAAGACAATGACCAGCAAAGCCAAGAGGACATTGCCAGAAGTGTCTGAAAGCATTCTTGAGCATCAGGACAGTTAAAGGAGGGTGAAGGCCACTTCCAAAGTGAGCAGAAAGAACTCCTGCAGCTTATTCTATCCCATGGAGGGCAGGAACTTTTTTGGATGCATCTTTTCTGCAGGAAGGCAGTTTTTAAAAAGCTGTCAGGGTTCCAGAAATGTTTTTGTCTGCAGAAAGCGTAATCATTTTAAAGAGTAGAAAATTGTTTCATAACAATGTACACTTGTAAAATTAATTATATAGAATCAAATTAGCAGTTGTAAGCAGATAACTGAATGGGGAAGTACTCGTGAGTGTGGATGATTAGTGAAGAGGGAGCACGTGAGAAATTACAGGAAAAGTGCAAGGCCAATTAGTACAGCAAGGCTCATTTTCTTTTAGTTCTTATTTTGCAGGCACATAACACACGCACCTCTCCTGAGGCCATGTCATTATTGTATTACAAATGGCATTGGCCTCTTCTTGTCTGGTGGCATCAGCCAATGCTAATGATTTTCTTCTGTCACTGAACGCTTGCTTGCATTCTCCTCTTTCATTTTCCTGCTCATCCTTTTCTCAGTTTTGGTGCCCACATTACACTAATTGTACCTTTGATCTACAACTATTACACATACAGCTGCTCGGCATTGTCCACAACTCTCAAACCTGAACATGAGAAAAACAGCGATTAGAATGATGCTTTACCAAAAAAAAAAAACAGAAAAGAAAGAGAACCAGCATGATTCAGTTCAGGCTAGAGCAGATACCAAACCACAGGCTTCTGGTTTGTTGTGCAGACAGTTAAACACAGCCTTTGTATTTTACAGGAGATAACAAATTGTCTGTTACGAGCAAAGGAATAAGCATCCAGATGGGGCTTTTGTCTGTGTCACAAGCTAGGACTGAGAACAGAGATTGTGGGTTTGGCCCTTGATCCAAACTTTGGCCAGGTCCTTCCATCCTTCAGTGCTCACCCACCTCTGCAGAGTTCCTTCCACGACAGGCCTTTGTACGGAGATTATGATGTGCGGAGTTACGTTTCAAAGCTGGTGTATGCTTTAAGTAGAGCCTGAATTTAGTGGTTTAGAACAGTCTTTGACAGGTCTGAGGTTACAAAAGGCTTTTGGTTATAACCTTATTAAGATAATGAAACATCTGTGTAATTCTTTCTCCATACATGGCAAGGATTATTAAACTGTATTTTTGTGTGGCACATGAGACACTTTGCATGGCAACTTACAGGAGCAAACAGCAGATTGGCTTGGAAATAAAAGCATTGAATTATTCAATGTTTGCAAGCAGTATGAATTTTGAATAACTGACATCAGGATTAAATATGATTGGCATCAGTTTACAAAACAGTGAAAAGCCATCCTTAGTTGTGCAAAGCCTGTAAGTATGACTACTGAAGGATTGCGTTTAAAGAAATAAGAATATAGCTGCACAATGGCACAAGCCTGTATCAAAAGTAATACTTTCTTTAAAAACACAGGTTTGCCTTTTCATCATTTAATAATATGGCCCGTGCTATTTTCCAGAATGAATTGATACCTTTGTATAAGCCCATAACTTCATTTACTCAAAGGAAAGATGAGCAGGTGAATTTCTTTTAAGAGACTGGATGGTCAGAGGCAGTTTGGCAGCAAGGGTTTTCTTTTGGCCTGCAGAACACACGTATTGTCCAGGTTAATGGTATCTGCAACGGTACAACAAACAGGACTTTGTCCTGGTGATTTGTGCAACGGCAAGGGATGATAAAGGTAGATAGGTAGACAGATATTACAGCTACGGTTGCTTATTATAGCAAGCGGTGTTACTTAAGGGAAATAAACACATTTCTATTCTCAGGAACCAATTACCAAGAATACATGGAAAATGAGTACATTTCATGAAGTGTAGAATGCCCCTTTCCTGCCTTGACCTTTGTGCAAGAGCTGCACTGCCAAAGCCTCTCTTGCTGCCTAATGCCCTCTAATGCTCTCTATGCCAGTGCTTCATCCATCCAGGGCCTGGGTGTAGCTGCTGAATGGGTGGTTCACAAGAGTTATGGGTTTTTCCAGACACAAGAGTGAATTTAGCAGTGCCAGGGCTTGTATCATGTGGGACCTCCTGAAACAGATATGCTGTAATAATTTTTATTCCTTCCTACTGGGATGGGTTCCAAGCCAGTAAAAGGCAAACTGAATTAATTCAACAAAGGCATATGCCACTGGAAACTGTTTACATTTCTTAACAAAAATGGAGTTTCCTGGTCCATTTTTTAAGCTTTCTTCCCTCCCAAGTACAGCGTATGGTGGGCACCGTTACAAGGATATGCTGTTGACACTACCAAGGCTTAACGTTCTTGCTTTGGAAAGGAGTGAAATGGTGACTGTTTTTTATTTTAGAATATTTTGTAATGTAGGAGAACAGTAAACTATGAAGGCGTCGATCTGTTTGGTTTCTGTGTGTATTTTCTTCAAGTCTTTTTCCAAGTTATCCAGTGTGCTGCCTTTCCTTAGGCTCTTCTGCCATAACACTCCAGAGACAGGTGCCAGCACTCCAGCTGCACTGCTGTTCTTCTGACCTCAGCTGTCATTCTAGCACAATTTTATTGGCATTGGTTTAAGCTCTCTCAACACTTAAGCCGTGGAAAACACCTAAGCCAGCGCAGGATCAGTCTCTTTTTTATTGAAGCACTTCACTGCTTGGGCATTCCCAACTGGAATTTCAGGGCCAGCCATCAGCATCCAGGAATGGCATTTGCTATTCTTGACACTCAGAATCCTGAACACTTTCTTGTTCTCATATCTGTGGTATAGGAAGTTGGCAGGATCAGGTTAAGTGTGTTCTCCACAGTAGACTGGGTAAGAGGAGCATCACGAGCACTGCAGAATTTGTGCACTGGGACTCCAGCCCATGCTGTGCTTACAATGGAATTTAATTTTCTTCCCATGCAAACAGAAACATATGTTTTTGTGTTGAAATATGTGGTGATGAAACTAAACAGAATACTGTCCTTGGAGAAGAATGAAGCAACACCCTAATGGATGTAAGGTGGTGGGACTACTTAACTCTCCTACAAAGTTTCATTACACTGCAAGTTTTTTTGCTGTGTCCCTTTTACCATTCTGATTAGTAACACATACCTCACAGGCTTAATTTTTTCATGCTGTTAAATGATTTGAAATGCACTAATAAAACCCTGATGCCGCAGGGCTTACGATTTTTGCAAGTTTGGCAAATACAGAGAATAAGCCTTTGCTCTAATTTTGGGTTTGTTCTTTTCCTTTTTCTTTGCTAGTCAAGGAAATCAAAGACATTCAATCAAAGTGTACGTTCACTTCCCCCAAACATCCCTCTGATTAGCACCTCATTTAGGCTGCTTGCTAAAGGGCATTACCTCCATCAGCCTGGTTCTTAAAACTAGAAAGATTTCTTGCTGGGCTTGCAGCAGCCTGCAGCCTTGCTCTGTTTTCAGCAGTCAGGCAAAAGCATTTACAATTAACCTTTACTTCCATGTTAGTTGAATTTTACTCCTGCCTATGGAGGAGTATAATCTAAATGCTATTAAAATAGAGTATGACTTCATATTATGTGACATCTGGTGACTTCCAATTATCCATGTTTTGCCTGCCTATGGTGAAAAGACAATTATGTTCTTCTGGTAGGATTTGCAGCAGTTTCAGAAGATATGATAATACAGTATTGAATGAGGGCAAGGAAGCACATTGGTAAGGAAGGACTCACGTAGGCTAAAAAGTGGAAGTCAAGTGCGCACGTTTCAGTCCTCATTGAAATCTGAAGCTGTTTGCAGTAATCCTTTCCCATTACATCCTGTTGACAGGTATTGATCAACTACCGCCTGTTTGTTAGGAAACATGAATAAGCTACAGAATCCACTTCTGTATCTTTCTTTTATTATTCTGTCTAAAACAATTTATTCATCAAGTCTACATGAATTTGCACAAATTAGATGCCTTCAGAAATACATTGGTACAGTGTCTATGCTCATTGGCTCAAGTGCTTGCAGAACCTCTAGATACTCATATATGATATGGTAATTTTAATGAGGTGTTATGTGAAAAGTTAAGTGGAGTTACTCGACCACATCTAAGGCTATTGACCAACTTTAATTTTGTTCAAAAGCTGCGGCATAATGATGTCTTCTGTCAGTTACAACACATCCTGTCCATTCATCCATCCATCTTGACAATCCATATGCTGACAAGCACTTTCGTATACAGTAACTCACCAGATTGTGACAATTCTGCAAATGATGTGGCATGACACCCAACATGTTGAGGGTTTTTTTTTTTTTTATTTTAAGATTGTTAAGAAATTCATTTCTGAAGCAAAGTGAGCTCTTTCAAAGCACTGAGCTCTGCAATCGAGGCCGTCCGGTAGTGTTGAGAAACAGAGTGCATTTATCTGCAAACACTGATGATGGAGCAAAGCGTTTACTTTGTTACTGGGGTGAAATGTCTCAGTGGGGTACTCCACATCTGATAATAGGTACTTGCGTGATAGAGTCCTAAAATTGTCTGTGAGACTGTAATTACAGGCGGTAGTAAAATCCAAGCCATATGTGGCAATAAACACCATACTTTTGTACTCTTATGTCTCAGACTAAAGACAAGTGGAGTCCCACCCTGCAGTTAGAAGATCTTTGCTCTGTTTACTCATACCATGTAAAATGGACAAACTACTTGTTTTGCTTACACATTTTTCCCTACAATAATTTGCTTTCCACTTACTGATTGGTTTTGTTATGTGTTTAACACACAGCTGACAAGAACAGCTCCAGCATGGCCACGAGACCTTCTCCTGGTAAACTGGAATGGATTATTCCACTTATTGTGGTCTCAGCACTGACCTTCATGTGCCTCATTCTTCTCATTGCTGTGCTTGTCTACTGGAGGTGAGCCTATTCCCTTTTGACTGGAAACTGATAATGTTTTAAGACACATTTCAGGTGGTGGTTTTTAATGTGGTCCTGTGGTTTTTATAGTATCAGATGTTACGGTGATAGATGCATTAGGTAATTCTTTGGATGCTAAAACAGCCCTGTTGGTTAACTATTCAGCTGTCTTAAATATGGGGGTTTGTGTCATGAACATGAGCTTGGTAGAGCTGTAGCAATGGTAGAGCCAGCTGTAATGCTGACAAATATTTTCACAATTAGTCCCTCTATATATATATAGGTATATAAAAGTATCTTTGTCTTGGCTTCAAGAAGGGTGGTCGTGGGAAGAAAGCCCAGTGAGCCTGGCCTTGCTTCCATGGGTAGTTTTGCCACAGACCTCCTGTGTGATCTTAAGCAGTTCTTTTCTTCCTTTGACTGTACTTCAAGAAAGGAGGATGAGCTTGTTTCACATTACATAGAAATGCTCCAAGTAGGAGTTCTTTAGTGTAGGTGAAGTGTTCAGAAGTGCAGCCTGCAAGGTCTTATAAAGTAAAGATTGGCTCTTACAGAGAGATACTGTCTTTTGTACCAGTAGGCATTGGATCAGTTGTGGAGACTAGGATTAGCATCAACAAATCCATCTGCATTTCATTTAGAGTAAATCAAAACCTGCAGCACCTTCTTGTGCCAGAACCATAACCCAAAGACACCTCATTTGTCTGGTAGTGAAGATAAACCAGGAATTAGCCTCATTTATTTGGGAATTACTTCAAAATCTGAATAGATGGGACACAGAAAAGTGCCTTTGATGAGAAATAACAGTCCATTGATCGTAATATCTGCAGAATCAATTAAAAAACCCTACCAAGCTGTTTTTCAGTACACCCACTTTGCTGACAGTTAATTGACAAATTGTTGAGGCTGGGAACATTTGAAAGACTATTAATAAATAGATTACAATAGTCATGTAAAAATCATTTCTATTAACATTTGCAAGTAATTAGTATCACTGCACTAAGACAACGAATAAGACTGCAGTGATGGGTGCACAAAAGCACCCAAAATTGGAAAGGTTCAGAAGATCCCATTGTAGCGTCTTGTCCTCCAATATGTATTTTCTTCATTTGAAGTACTAAACTTAGTCACAAGCCCTTGAAGGATATGGTATATACAGAAGCACTGTAATGTAGGGTTAGCAATATTTATCTTGTGTTGATACAAAATGTTCTTCTGAGGAGGAAAGGTTTTGCAATAAAATGCTAAATGCTGTTATCAAGAAGAATGTTGATACCTCTCATTGTTTGGAAAATGTTTCCATTCCCTGCAATGACACTAGTGGATTGTGAGAAATAATTGCAAAATTGGTGGTTTATTCACTCAAAGAGTTACAGTACCATCCCCAAGAAGATACTAACGTTGGAAAGCACTGGCTTAGTAACCAATTGTTAGAGACTCATCTTATAAATACTGGCTTCTACTATAGATCATAATATTACCCAAGACTAGAATTAAGTTATGTTAATTGAAGTTGAATAATTTTTATCTTCAAAATTCCTAACCATCCACCTCATAAAATCTTTATTTTCTTCGTAATAGCAAACACACACATAAATCAATGAAGTTACATGAGCAAAGACTTCAACAGCAGCTGAATCACTTTTCCAGTAATGTTTGTTATTTTGCATATGGACAGTAATTGTTTCATATCTGCTCTCTGTAATATGCGTGGATAGTTAACATTCATCAGTGGCTTTGGTAAAACTACAAGCATTGTCATTAATACCCTCGACAGCAGTGGGTCTTTTTTTCACGTGTGTGTAAAATTGAGACTAAAAAAAAGGTGGAGATTAGAAGTTAATATAGACATGGAAGGTAAGTTATGTAGAAGTCCAAATTTTTAGATAAACATGAAGCGGCAGATTGAGGAACAATAAACAAACTTGAAAGCACATGTGTCCTATCTTCAAAATCATCTCCTGTGTCTGCCTTCATAGATCTGAGAGAGTTTTTTAACCAATTCAGAGAGCCTATGAAAAAGTAAAGGTGTGTGTTAAGATAAATCAACAAGCAGTTACAACACAAATCGTCCACAGTAACATTTCATGTTGTGCAGACTATGTCATTGAAGTAGCAACGCAGCATTTTGTGTGCCCTTTTCAGTGTGGTTACCTTAGGAAAAAAAAATATTTCTCTCTGTGAGCGTTTTAAAATAAAGAAAAAATAGATCCTCAAACACTGCAGAATCTAATTTGCAAGTTTCAAAGGAACAGTGATTAGGATTTTCAGGAGGAAGTACTTAGCTTAAAATGTAATGGGCGACATATGGAATAATTTGCTAAATAACACTATCAAAGCAAATGGCATGAAAACGAGTTTGAGACTGATATTTCAATAAGGGAAGCATGGTAGTGAAATGCACAACAGAGAAACACTTGTTCTGAAAGGATAACCCTCCAGGGGACAGGCGTGCTGGACCAAGGGGTCTTTTCTTGCACAGCAGTTCTTTGTTTTGTTGTGAGAAAAAGCATTGCAAAACAAACCCCAGAGAACTAGATAATGCAGAAGAGACATAGCTACCCTCTGGCAAAACATTTTGAGGGTAAAACAAGTGACATTTTCATTTTTGCGTCTTTGAGAATTTGTGAGATTTGAGACCAGAGGTGACATAAGCAGAACAATGAAGCAGAGAGAAGCCTTCTGCTTGTTTGCATCGCACTGATGCCCTATTATCCAGGGACCAAAAAAAGGAGGTTAGGGAAGTTGCTTGTGAATGTTTGGCAAAGTGTTTATCTCTGTTTGGATCCTTTGTAACTCATTCCATGATGCAGCAATGAAATAAAGTTTTGTAATGATGTCTTATTGTAAGGAGGCTTCGTTTTCTGTTCCCTTTATTTGAAAAGGAGAGTGCTAGGAAGCAGTCGTTGTTCGATGAAGTTTTCCCTTTCTTTATCTGTTGAGCTTCCATGCTGTGTTTATTAGAGACTTCTTGTAATTGAATACTTTTGGAAATGATCTGTGCCATTTCTGAATGAGACTCCCTTACTTGCAGAGGTAATTTGCTGGTCTCAGCTCCTTTTCCATGTGAATGCTGGACAAATGGCAAAATAATATGATTGATATTAAAGAGAAAGGGTCACTTCTGTCTTTTTAGCATGAAGACCATCTCAGTAATGAAAAGGGATGGGAACTTGCAGGCAAGCAGCAGTTCTGAATTACCTTTCTACTAAAGTTCCCTTGAATTCAGGACTTTTAATGGCACTACTGTGAAAAGGGCTGTGTGATTTTAAGTTGGTTGAGTGGAAAATAAACTAGGTCAGCATAATGAAGCTTTAAAACCTGTG
Organism: Myiopsitta monachus; assembly: GCA_017639245.1. Lineage (NCBI taxonomy): Eukaryota > Metazoa > Chordata > Aves > Psittaciformes > Psittacidae > Myiopsitta > Myiopsitta monachus. The sequence continues at coordinate 7,728,925 of CM029929.1, read as the reverse complement.
CTTTTATCCCAGAACAATGAGGAGAGCACTGTTGTGGGATGACCAGGAGCTGCTGGGGCTGGTTGGCAGTTGGGTTTCCAAGGCAGGAGGGACAATGATGTCTGTAGCTTAACTTTACTTCTGTGCATCTTTGATTCCTCTTGGGGAAAAGCTGGCCTTGGCTGATCCTTGAGTTGTCATGGGAATAGTGAAGGGAGCTGTTACTCCCAGGACTTCTGGTGCTTGAAACTTCATCATCAAGCTGAGAATTTAAGTCTTAGCAGACAGAAAAGGTGAGGAGACCACATCTTTGTTTTACTCAGCAGGTAGATTCACCATTTTCTTCTGCAGTGGCACAGTGGTATTTCTTTTTCTGCTTTCATTCCTTTTGTACTGCTTCTTGAAGTTGCGTGCTGTAAGGACAACCACTGAGTATTTCTGAGAACTATTCACTGGAATAGATCTTTCACTGGAGGACTACTAGCTCATGTAAAGCCCTTTAAAACGTGTGCATTGTGCAGTTTCCCAACCACATTATTTTTGCATTTCTGGGCATTTGTTTTGCATCTGTGATTTTCTACCCAGACTTAGTATCATGAGATCCTTCTGCAGTTCTTCAAGGTCAGTTTAAAACTTGACTTGGATTGTCTGCAGTCTTTGCCACTGTTATTCTCACAGCCTTTTCTACAAGCTCTGAGAATTGCAGAGTGTGTTTGGTAGTGACCTCCAAACTATTTAGGGATTGAGTGTGACTTCAGTTTTTTTGCAGCAAGGCATGTTCTATAGTATGCTGAGCCATAATATGGCTTGAAACATGTCTTTTCAAGCAGTTCCACTATATTCTGTTGCAAATTAAACAAGTCCTGAGCATTGACACTTTAAGGGAAACCCAGAGTCAGTTACGCTTTCTTTTTCATAGAGGGGCAGGAGGGTGACTTGAGTTGGGAAATCAACTAGAATACTTTGACATGCATTAAGTTCTGTCATTTAAGAGAAAAAGCATATTTTAGGACTTACTGGTGACCTTCCACTGTTTGTTTTCCATTCTGATTTTTAATCTAAACATTACAATGCTATAGACTATGGTTTCGAAGGGAAGAATAAGCAGAGAATATTAAGAAGCAATTAAGATTTTAGAGTTTAGCCAACAGCAACTTTCAAATGGGAACTAAATTACAGCCATTTCTCATTTTCAGCTATGAGGAAGAAATTAATTCACAACTGTAGCTGGAGAGTTTTCTTTTTCTTTCTTTTGAACAGATACCGTAATTCACCTTGAATTATTGCCGTCATCAACATTGTGATCCCAAAGACAAAGCAGGAATATTGTATTGCATTTCTTATTAAATCAAGCTGTTTATACAGTGCTAATATGTTTACATTCAGGAGGGATTTTTGGAACAACACAGCTGCTGCCTTTCAAAGAGCAAGCAAGCTTGCATTGCTTGTTTATAGTCATGTGTGTATATGAGACAGCTTGGGGGAAAGATGCCTCTAATTTTCCTTAGGCAAAGCCCTGTAGAATTTAGCAGACAGTAAGAGTTTTCTTAGTTTTGTTTGTTGAACATCCTGTTGAATTGAATGACGTCCTTGGGACAAATTCTGTGGCAGAGGCTCAGACTTCTCCAGCAGTTCCTTTCTGTGCAGAAGAAATGACACTGAGCACCACGAGACATGCATTCTTTTTCTGACTCTCTCATTGATTTTCTGTGTGACCTGGGGCCAAGTCACTTATGGTTTGACAGTATTGCTGTTGAACTCTGTGGCAAAGACCTCACTGGGCGCTAGCTCAGGTGTTCAATATTTCAGCATCTGTGTTCTGTCACTGGTAAAACAGCACAAAGGAGGTTGGTCAGCTGTATTTGTAATACAGAAATGAAAGCTGCAACATAAGACCAAAAACTATTGTGGTTACCTTGTCTAATAACTGCCTTGGAAAACTGCCTTTGGTCTGGGGAACTTGCACAGCTCCATAGCTAAGAGTGTTAAAACTTCACCAGGGAAGAAAAGAACGTCTGCCTGTAGCAGGTTGTAAAAAGTGCTGGAATTGTTATTTGAACCTATCTTTAGGTTTTATTTTATGAGTATGCAATGTGTTGTTCATCTACTGTACTGATTGAAAAAGGAACATTGCAAATTTACAGACCATCGTAAAATTGCTTCCTTACAATGGTAAAAGCTGCTTTCAGCTTACTCTAAAATATTCCTGATTCTGTTCATTTTCTCTCTTGTGGAGGATTCTAGGTGGTAACACTTTCTGAGAGCCTGTCTGTTGATTTTAGGAACGCCTCGGGTGCAGTTGCATGAGTATTTATTTCCGCAGCAGTGGTTCAAGCAGCCTCCTCCATTCCTGCCCTTGTTCTGCCCTCTGATACCAATGCAAATGTTTGTACAACCATGTGAAGAGCTGGGTTGAGAAATAATCCATGTTAAAAAAAAAAATAGAAGAGAAGGGCTTTTGTGCCCTGATTTAAGCCAGATTAGCTCCCGGTCTGGTTCATGTAGTAACCGGAGTGGTACCAGCGTAACAGAGACCAGCGCAAGGCAAGAATGAGCAGGAAGAATGGGCCTGCTCACGCTGACACTGCCCGCAGCAATGCCTGAGGACCATGTCCATGTCCTTGTGCTGAGCTCAGGGATGGCAGTGCCTCAAAGTGCAACTCCTATCATCACAGGCAGTGATGAGCATTAGCCAACAGGCAAGAGATATCCTAAGCTGGGAGACAGGTAACACTGCAAGGAGACGAGGGGAAACATGGAGGTGAGTGGCTTGCCTGAAACCTCTTGCAGCTTCCATCTCCTTTTTAGTGACGACGTGTGCCTTGCTCAAACTGAACAGGGCATGCCTTCATTTTCCTCTGGGAACAGCTACGTCTAATCTTTTATGATGACAAACAGCCTCAGAGGAACGGGGATGTTGCAGATCGCTGCCTGGCAAGTGGGATGCAGCCCAGCCTGATTCCGAGCCCTCTGATCTCCCTGCCTCAAGCCAGGCAGTGCAGGAAAAGCACTTCAGCTTTTATTGCAGAAGATCCGGGTTGTATTTGATTTTGCCAGTGCTGGAGGTAAAGGTACTGAAATATTAGGCCCTTTGTGTGCTGTATCTCAAAGCACTGGTCGTTTTCATTAAAAGGGAGCAGGCCTGTGATCAGCTCCCTCTTATCCCACAGGGGGAACTGAGCTCATCCTTTGTGCCAACGGCAGGCAGCTTGCTTTCAAGCCTGGAGCTTAGGGCAGCTGCCGATTGCTTGCTCTAGCTGTTGGTATCGTTCTTTGAGCACTTGTCATTCTTCCATTATGAGGAAAATCAATACGAAAACTTTTCTGACAGGATCTGTGCTCTTTCATCCAGCAACACACAGCCTGGGGTGAGGGGGGAGAGCCCACAAGGAGATCTACTGGCACCAAATCCTAGCGTGCCTCTGCTATTCCTCCCATTGTTGACTTGTGGGCTTTTATCTTCTCATGTAGGGAGCTGGAAAGGGTCTGGTTTGGCTGCTTGCAGGGGCGGTGGGACGCCTGGGTTTCCTCTGTGCAGGAAGGGCTGGGGTGGGTGAGCACAGCTGTGTGCAGGGGAGTCCTGGATGCGCACGCAGCACTAGCCATTCCTCCACAACTCCCTCCTCAGTAACCATTTCCCAAATGGCTACTTCAGGGCCTTTCAGAAATCACAAGAGTTGTCAGTTGTTATAGTAACGGACCCCCTGCTGCTGAATTGGCCCTGAGATGCCCATTTGGGCTTTTGAACAGACTAACTCAAGCTCATTAGCCAAAAAGGAGAGAGAGATTTGCAGATGGGAAGTTGCTTTTTAAGCCTGCTGGATGATCTGTTAAGAGCTAGACTGTGGAAGGGGGCATGTTCTCTCATTATATGCCAGTTACTTTTACTCTTCTTTAATTTAATTAACACTAGTTTTACTTTTTCTTGCAAAACAGAGTAACACAAGATTTCCATTTCCTCACTGGTGAGGCCAGTAGTGAGCTGCCATTTCACAAACCAGCAGTTTTTGTCTTGAGAAAGAAAGAAGTTGGAGGGAGATTTGCCAAGCTTAAAGCAGATCAGTGGTGTTTTCCAGAATTATCAGGATATCTGAAAAGCTCATAAAATAGCTCCTTTAATCCTAATTATGCAGCATCAGGAGCAACATCTAAAACCAGTAAGCACATTTTGGCCCAGGACTGTCCCATTCAAGGAAATAGCACAGTCTAGATTTTGCTTCAGGGTTAAACCTGAGCAGTCCCGTTTATTTTAACGTACTGACTCTTGAGTAACTGGTATCAGCTAAATCAGACCTTGCCCTTGTAAATTGGAGTTGACATGACTGAAGAACTTGTATCACCTTAAATTGAGAGTATGCAATTGCAATAACAAGTTCCTTCTTGCCAGGTGTCTGAAGCCAGCTTCTTCCTGTGTCACACGTATCCAGCCTTCATCTGAATTTCATGAACCAATGTTCTCATCTCAGCTGTCCTGTAAATGAAAAGCAAATCCAGATTTATAGTAGGCTGGTCTATCTCCAGGTGTAAATAGGGAGGACTATGGTTGTTCCTGTGTGATATATACTTTTTTTGAGAAACTTGGTTAGACCGGGGCAGGCAGGGTTGTTACCTGAGAGGGGAAGCAAATGCTCTAGTACATGAAAGAGGATTGCAAGGAGTACGTCATTTTCTGTGCCCATTGTGCTGGGGATGAGGAGCCTTTGGCTTAAATGGCCACAAGAGGGAATTTTAGGTTTGACATTAGAAAAAGCTTCTTAATAGGAAAGATAATAAAGTCTACAGAATTACCATCATTTCTGGGTTCCTAAACCAGAAAAATTCAAGTTCCAAAAGGTTAAGCTTCATTTGTCAGGAGCACCACAGGAGTCACTGATCCTGCATGGGAGCTATGAGGCCTGTTCTCTATGGTGTGAGCTTTAAAGAATCTGTGCAAACATTAGAAAGGAGGAGGAATGGTGTAGTGTGATAAACTGTCCTGTAAATCACAGGTTACAAGCCTGAAAAGAGTTTGGAACATGTAGTTTAAATGCATCATGTTTAAAGTGAATAACATGAAGAGCACACCTAAGAATTGAGAGGAGGAGAGAAGAGGGCTCTAGCTTAGGAGAGAGAGTGAAATGGGCAGGAAAGAAACTGCAAAGGCAGCTTGCAGAGGACAACTGTGTCAGAAGACCCACACAGGTTGGTGGAAGAAAACCTGTTTGAAGTTTTGTTCCATCTGTTCTCTTGCAGCAGGGAGCCTTAAAGTAGGGATGAGTAAAGTGTACAACAATGATTTGAAGTTTAAAAGCAAAACAGAGGAGAAGGGGTTGGTATAGCTGTGGTTTGTTGCCCCTGATGTGTGTTATCAAAGGCACCGTCTGCACTGCATGTGTCAATACTTGCCCCCTTATCAGCAGTGCTTGCCAGCGTGAGGCCACCCCTGGCGCCAAGGGCAAAGACCCTGTGCGCAAGTACCCACAGTGTCTGAATCTAAACATCCCTGGAGAGGCTGTTATATGAAAATGTTTCCTGGCAAAGGGAATGGTGATTGCTCTAAGAACCAAGATTTCACATCTCTGAAACCACCCATCCCAGCGCCAGCAATCCCTGTGCCTGTTGGAGTGTGATTATTTCTAACAGTACCTTTAAATGAGATTTCTCACTCAAAACTGTGTTTGTTCTCATCTCCTGGGCTGTTCATACCATGTGGGTCAGTTGTGTAAACATCTTTTCTGCAGGCACTTTTGTGGATGTGGCCATTGAACTCAGTGGGTGCCCAGATCTGCATCACCTTTATTTTCACAGATAACGTCAAGCAAGAAAGTCAAAACAACAGGAGAATATATGCTTCAGTTGTGAAAGACTAGAATTCAAAGTACCATGTTTGTGAGCTTGAAAACTTCCGAACAAAGAAAGTATGCTTTTGTAATTTGCTGCAGAGTGTCTGTGAGAGCTGAGACACTTAGGCTATACTTTGCCCACAGGCCCACACAAGCCATCCCTAAAGGGCATGAAGTCTATGCAAAAGCTTGGCAGCAAGTTGGAAAACTGCTGTTGACACCTCCTCCCTGCTTTGTTTAGAGGTGTAACACTGCCAGAAATACCTTCTTCTGCAGAGAGAGCAAAGGAGAGCAGACAAGGGCAGCTGAGGTCAGGCAAGGAGGGAGCTGCAGCACAGCTGCAATTGATCTTTCTGCTTTGTTTCTGTGGAACTAATTAAATGGATTAATTGCAGGCGTTTTGTGTTCTAGAAAAACTTTCCCCAATGCTGTTGTAATGGTGAGGTCTGAAAAAGAACAGAACAAGAATTTATCTGTGCAGTAACTGGATTAAAGGTAGTAATTTACAAGGCATAAGTTTGAACAAATATTTTTTACATATTCAAATGTTGTAGTTAAGCTCCATTAAGAACTGGTTTGTATGTGCTGAGAAATAGCGTGCCAGGAAGAGTATGGGTTTTCTCATGAGCGCATGGGTAGAGGATGCCTGGTACTCATGTGTTAGGTCTTTTGTAAGCTATTCTACAAGAAACTCTCGTACTACTTGAACATTTTTGAACTCTGACTTTTAAAGCTATGGTAGGAATTGTAAAAAAGAAACAAATTTCACAAATGCTTTCTGTGAAATAAAATCACAAAGAAGACTATTTCTTAGGAAGATGGATGCATTCTTTTTCTACTCCCTTTCTGAGCTTGAAGGAGAAAATTAACTCACTGTTGTTTGATCTGTGTTAGTTTGTTTTCTATTGCTCTGTTGCTAGTTTATCACTTTTCTGTAAGATTCTTAGTATGTAGGAGTAAGTGTTAAAGTGTATACAGGTATCTTTGGAGCAGACTGGCTCTCATAAATTGGTAGGTTCCAAGCTAGAGGAATGTCTCTGACAAACTGTGAATGAAATATCCTATAATACAAGTAGATGTACCCAGAGGGAGCAGTATACCTCTGCTGTGAAACTGTGAATTCACCACAGAAACCAGATAAATTATATTTTTTCTCTCTCCTTGAAACCATAAAATATAGCTATTGAAGGGCCCTGTGCTGTCCGAAGTCCCACAGCAGCATTTGGACTGACATTAGCACTAGCTATTTCTCAGCAGGATGTGGTCTGAGTGTAAGATTATAGGGTAAAAATATTAAATCAGTTCAAGCAAGCTTAACTGCTCAGATAAATACTAGGGATCAGCAGACTTGTAAAACAGTAACAAGTAGGGGTGGACTTAATTTTACTTTTGTTAAAACCTGAGCAAGTCAGGGAAAACCAGTGCCTTGGAATGCACAGCACATGTTGTGCTGTTATTACAAATATTGCAGGAATGTGAATCCATGCAGTTTCTTGTAGAATACTGATTTTGTTAGTTTAAAAGAAAAAAATCTCCTCTGCTGCTATGAACAGTGTGCATTTTACTGATTTACAGGTTAATAATCCATTTGAGGTCTAACTTTGAAGCTGAAACAAGCGTAGGTGGCGTGCCTGGTTCTTGACTGGGGGGTTGTTTCATGTTTTGGAAATCCTATCTTTTCCGAAATAGAACAAAAAGGTTTGAAATATCCTACAAAGTGACATTTACAAAGTAATAGAAATATGCCCAATTTGAATTTTAAAAATACTGGTAATGTTAAAGAAGGAAAAAAAGAAATCAAAATATTTCTCAATAATGACAAATGTTCTATTGCCTGAAGGCTCAAATTTGTTTCTTATTTTCCTTCTGATCAAATTATCAGTTAAATTGATATACTTCTGCAGTGAGTCATTCTCTAAAACCATTTTTTAACCACCATTAAAGTTTCCAGTGAATGCTGGTAAAATTCCTGATGTTTTGTAGCAGCACAAACTTACTCCATTCACGCCCATCTCAAATACATTTTAAGCTGTTACAGATTAAGGCATATTTTGTCATGCCACAGGTTGGACTCTGTGCTGCTATGATGAATCCCTGTGGATGGGGGCTTTTCCAAGTCAAGTATAAAGGGATGTCTTTGCTTTTGCATATGCATGAGTCTGGTGATCCATGTGCTCCTCAGCTGGAGCAAATGACTCACTAGTAGTGGATGGAAATAGGAAATGGGGTTTACCCTGCTGATGGATATTTAGCATAAATATCAGGTTTGAATGGAAGTGAGAGAATAACCCTCTGCAAGGAAAGCAAAGAGAGTGTATCATCTAAACACATGGGAAATTAGGTCTGCCAACCTCATGGTTTATTAGGTGCTTAGTGGCTCATCAGTGAAGATTTTTAAGCTGTTAAAGTGATGAAAGTAAACTAGCCTAGGAGCTTCCCAGCTGCCTTCCAGCTCTTCTTAAGGTACTCATTTCCCCAAGCCAGTGCACCACAAGGGCAGAGGATGATGAGCTAGGACCAGGGAGAGCCTCTTCTCCCACAGTGCTAGTCTGTACTTCCCCAGCAGCAGTAATGCAGATGAAGATCAGAGCAGCTGTGTAGTGCTGAGGGCATGGAAGACTTTCAGACACATCAGAACTCAAAATGATGATCATTTACTCTTCAGATTCTTACAAATTTCCTAAATGTCAGTGATCATAAAAGCAGCTGGTGGTGTAGACATAAAGTGAAAGCTGTGAAGAGGCAGTCCTCATACCTGTCATGTTTTGGATTTTTGTTGTTTGTTTTAATAAAAGCCTAGGACATAAACATACTGGAATAGTCTTCCCATTCACGCAGCTCCTTATTTTGGAAGCATTCAGGGTGCTCTTTCAATCAAGGAATAAATGAGTTTGCTTTGCAGTTTGCTTTTCAGAGCCTGCAAATGCTGGTTTTGTGAGTTAAGGCTGAATTTAGGCTTCTTTATCCACATAACTAAGATTTACACAAAAGCAACGATTCTCCTGGCCCTCCTATCCTTACAGGCTTCCTATTCATGTGAATGAACCATGTTTTCACCACTTCCCACACTATTATAGGTACAAACAAACCTTTTAACCTGAAAGGGCTTTTCCTGCTGTTTATTCTTCAGCAAGCTTCTCTGTAAGCCTTTCATGACAGAAGCTGCAGTCATGTTTTCTGCTAATGCCTTGTCTCCTACGACTGTACACTTGTCCCTTGCCCTTGTTCTGTTCAATTTTGGGAATGGGAAGAGGAAGGGAAAGAAAGATTAACAGCCTACCAACCATCAAGGATATTTACTTGGTTTACATCTGCCAGAATTACTCTGAACATGATTTGTGATATTGAGGGGTGTGTACACCTTCTATTTATCAACAGTAATTCCTTATAAGAGAAACATCTAATAATAATTAACACCGTTTGCATGCAAAAATCAGCATAGTTTCACTTGGGTGATATTTAATACTGAATCTAATTGGGCAAAGCAATTGTATCTCTGTGGAGGTCAATCCTAAAGGAGAAAAAAAGTCGAAAGCCTTTTTAAAATAATTTGTGAAGAGAAAATATTCTCTTTTTTTCTGAGACTGTGGAAATCAAGTTTCTGCTTTCCAAAGGAAAATATAGTAATTAGGAAATTTGCAAATGGAAATTAGTCTGTGTTGGGCTTCATCTTTATGTCATTAACTGGAGTCTTTAATTAGCATATATATTATTCATGTTTCAATATAATCTATTTTATAAGTCCAAGTACAAATATAAAAATCAAAATGGGCTTGATGCACCCTATTGTTCACATGCAAAGCAGCTAACATAGATGTAAAGATATGAAGTGAATTGAAACATTCATATTTCATAAGGATGCAGTCTCCATTTTCTGAAATTATGGCTTGAACTCTTATTCTTAACTTTTTCTCATTTGCATACATATTAGTCCCTGTTTAAATGATGTGTTAATTCTATTCATTAGACTTCAGTGAATGCTTCTGACTCTCCTGATAATCAAGCATAGGTCCCTGGAAAGCAAATTATGAACTTTCATGTTGCAAAACCCATTGTAAACGTGACATTTATCACTGCAAAGCCAACTCATGTGGAGCACTTGGCTGCAGTCAGGGGGGCAGAACCCTTCTTCCTAAGGTTACCGTAGTGACTGTAGTCTATGAATAATAAGCGGGCACCAGGTCCCCAGTGTCTCCTCAGAAATGATTGGGCACTTCAAAACTGCATCACCCTCTTGATGGTAAAAATGCCAATTCAGCTCTTTGGGGAAGAAAGAGTAACTTAACTCAGGTCCTCACACAAATAGCGTCAAGAAAATGGGCGATCAAGAATCTTCTGCTCCACATAATGTGGTACTAGAGTTGCAAGTCTGGGGACGCACCAGGGCTCTGCAGCTCTCTGAAGTGTATTTGGCTGTCAGTGGCTTGACTTGGCTTTGTTGGCATCCAAAATGTGCTTGTGCTTCAGAATCTGCAAGAACAGTAGCCCTGAAAACAAACGCAGGAAGGTGACAGCAGTGCAACAGGAGTCCTTTCTCTGGTTCTCTGAGCCAGACCCTGTACGCAAATGCGGGAGCAATCTGGGGGAAGGGGCAACAAAATAGTATTGGAGTCAGGTGTCTGCTGTTGCATACTGATTTGGCAGACTGTGACAATTTGTCTTTTTAATTCTAGGTATAAAGGCATTGTTATCCCAGTGTAAACCTGAGGTTATCATTTTGGAAGGTTTTATGTTGATGGGGTGAGCACTGAGTGGTGCCACACAGGTTGTTGCCATGTGTGCTCTGATTAGTAAAAAAAACTGATGGGAAGAAGAAAGATTCTTATGCCATCACAAGGAGGAAATGCTTGACATCTTTAAAGGCCCATAAGTTTAGTTTCCATCTGGTTTTTACAGAGTTTCGGCCTCTTCAAAAGCAGCACTGATTTGCTGTAGGGAATCGGTTTAGCTTTTTGTGGTTGCAGAAGGTTAGAGTCCAACATGACTATTTTTGTTATCCACAAAATATGGAACAAGTTCCCTGTCGTACAGTTTAAAGGAATAGGTGGAGACTACTAGAAAGAGACTTGTTGTCCCTGCAGTATAGGTTTTTTTCGAGGTGCACAGAATAAAAGAACAGAAGAAATCACAGTATTTGATATACACTCTCAGCAGCTGCTTCATCTCACCATGTCTGAATGTGTAATCTCACTCTCAGGAGCATTCTGCATGAGAAGCAGCTGGGAGCTTCTGAACATGCAAGAAATGGCCCCATTTCACCAGCATTTGCCATAATCCAAGGTGCAACCAGGTCTGTGGGGAAATGAAGAGTGTGCTTTATTCTGACTGAGATTTCAGTGGGTTGCAGTGTGTCTATAGAATCTGAGCTTGCACTTGAATGTCCTATTTTTCCTCAGCAATGCTTTCTTGTACTGAAAGTGTGCAAGAGAACCCTTAAGCTTTATAACAGCTTTTTTGGAAATACTTAACCGATCTACAGTGCTCTCCTTCACTCCTTGGATGGGAGATGTGGGGTCCCATTGACTTCCGCACTTTCACTTTGGGACAGGCTGTGTGCTGAGCACCAAAAAGGATACTGAAGAAGAGGGGCTTTAAGCTAACCATGGTCCAGGGTATAAAGGAAAGAAGCCTGGAAAGTAGACAGCTCAACTCACAGGGGAATAAGGCAGCTTACGTACCTTCCATGCCTCCTTCCTGCATCTTTTTTCCTTGGTGCGCCAGACAGCAAGTCCCCACCCCAGAGAGATGTGTTGGCAACATCACTTCTCATTTTATTCTTGTGACTGGATTAGCTTCAGCATTTTCATTGCTGTCTGCCAACCTCGTATTTAACTCAGTTTTCTGTGAAGAAAGAGTTAAATTCATATGGGTTGATGTTTTTTGTTACAGCTCATGTTCTGTTCTGACCTTCTTGGCTTCACATATTTTCCCCTTTAAAGTTACTAGCTGTATCTGAGATCTTAACATCAGTGGGCCACTTTGTGGAAATAAATATTAATGAGATGGCTGTTGATAGTATCGTATGGGTAGAAACAAATGCTTTTATAATAAATGGAATTGAATATTAATTGAGTGGCTTGACGTTAAAGCAGGATATAAAGTGACAAGCTCATGGCACAGCAAACTGCCCTTTGCAGGAATCCAATTAGAAGAAGGAGCAGCAAATTCTAAGCAAACTTGTTATAACCACGCGGGGGTAATACTAGAGTGGAGTATAATTTGGAGCCTGGGACCTATCTCCTTGTCTGTCTCATAATTTCCATGAATCAACATTTAGTTACTCCATGGTGCCAAGTTTGCATTCTTCAACTCTTTCCTGGGAGTGCTGCATCCCATTGCTTTAGTTAAACTGGGGGAGGAACAGTATGTTTTGCAATAAAAAGGGCACATCAATTAAATGCACTGTGTTCTGCTACATGTCTGTAGGAGAAAAGTGACTCATTTGTTAGCCTGCTGAAATGACTTTGCATTTGAAAATCCTGTGCTGATGTTACAGGGTTTAGCCTGTTCACTTGAGGCTGTTACCTTTGCCATTTCCTCAGTGAGAAAGATCAAGAGTTGTTCCCATTCCAAGTTGCAGTGTTTGTTCATGACTTGGAAAAATAGATGATTTGCTGAGGTATGTTGTAGATCAATAGATAAATGTGCCTGGAGTAACCAAGAGCAATTGCCACAGATATATCTCATGTCCTAAAGAGCAATGGAAAGTGTTCATTTGGTTTGAATTGTTCAAAAATAGATTCTCTAAATATTATGTATCATTTTCATTTGGCAGATGGAGTTGCAGAAGCTGCTATAGTGAGAGCTTGTTTGTGGCATTTCAGACAACCTGGGTATTGTGTGAAATTGGCTTAGCAAGCCTCTAAAAGGAGGGTGCAGGGAGTAAAGCGACGGTGTAGGAGTGATAAAGACTTAAGCACAGCATTGGGGAAGTTGGGGCAGTGCTTCCAGGCTGATGGAGAGGCACGTGAAAAAAAGCAAAACAACAAGGAGCAAGTCAATTTATCCACTCTGTCAAAATGGCTGCGATCAGCCAGGAGGCAAATGAATAAATGGATCAACAAGTATTTCACACTTCTGTGTTCTCGACAGGAAATTACAGATCTGAAACCAAATGTCTGGGACAAAACTAACAGAAATAGTGGCAAAATACTCTGCTGTTTAGTCTGCACTTTAAACATTTTTAGCTCACAAAACTCCTTGAATTAAAATACTGGAATAAAACAGGAACTGTTACTACAGTTCCCAGTTATAAGCAGAGATGATAATACTTGGAGTGGGTCTAACAGCAGGACCTTGGTCCCCGCTGGAATCTCCCTTTGCCTGCATACCTGAATATGTCCTATTGGCCAAGGTGGTTGCTGCTGTCTTTTCCACCCTCAAGCTTACTGTGTAATTGCTGCACTAATGGCAGCAAAAGCACCACCAGAGACACACCAGAACATGGAAATGAAATGCATGAATACAGTAGGAGGAAAATGAATATGAATTGCTAGAGGTGTCAGGATTGAACAATTCACCTATGAGCAGACATCTCCCACGTTGCTCGAGGACAGTGTGTCTGCCTGCGCAGCCATGTCACTTCGTGAGCTTCAAGAAAAGGAAGTACTGAGCCAAGAGCTTGTGTTTAATTTACATGTCTGCTTCTGAGCAAGTGCCTGATGGATCCAGGCGCTTTTCTGCATGCATTAAGAAGTCTTCATATGTTTTTTTGCTAAGATGCAAACTGCAATTCTTGTGGGTTTTCTTTCTCCTTTTCCCCAGCCTCACATTTATCAACACTGAAAGGTTATAAAGAGCTTAATAAAAGGTAGATTTAAGATTTGGAAACAGTGCAAATAAAGAGAATAGTCTATAAATAGAAAATATATTAAACTGTATCTGGTGTTAAGGGATCTAATAATTAACATAGGTTGACAGAATTTCTCCTGTTTTGCTTATCTGCAGTGAACTTTCATCTTGAATCAAAACATTCTCCTCCTGTGATTACTTTTGTTATTAGCTGTTTCCACAGACAACTGGAAAGCAATAGTTTATTTGCCCGGGTGTATACTTACTGAAAAAGCATTTGTCATGAGGATGAAAGCAGTTTCCAATTTTCAGCATAATTTTGACTGATTTCTTAAAGGCAAAGTCTCTTCTACCTCTGTTACTTTATGATTTTTCAATTCTTGACTCCTGTATAAGTGGGGACTGCTAGTAGACTTCATGGTAACTTGTCTGATATCCCTCATGCTTTGAGATCTTTTTGTGTAATAAATGTGTTATGTTCTTAACACTAAAAATCCAGGAGCTTTAGCCCAGGAACTTCAGAAATGTCCTGTTCTTATAAATAGTTTGGAAAAGGAACTCTTGTTCACTTCATTTCAAGCACTTTCAGGATCATCCTTTTAGTCCCTTCTGCCTCATGTTTTAGTGGATTTTACCTCTGTTACTTGCTTATAATATTTCTAGAATATTTCTTATGGCTTATCTGGTCTGTGGAGATGGTAATTTAAAGCATACATTGTATTCCATCCTTCTTTATTATACCTGAGTATGCTTATTACTGCTTTCTGCTTTTTGGTATTAATTAAATTTTTCTTGAAGTATTAATTATCATGGAATTTGATTCACATTATTGCTGTTGTTGACACCATTTATTCTTTAGAAGCATTCTCACAGAAAATACTGCACTGTTTAATACAGTGATATTGGAAGGATCGTACTAATGCAGGGACTTTTTATCCTGATGAATTAATTGATGTGTTTCTGTTGTGTTTAGCCAGGGGACCCCAGTGGATATGGTCACTCTATGCTGATTGTCCCATCTCACCAGAAGATCACTTCAATGAATACAACTTGTTTCTCTGTGGTGTAGCTCTATTAATGCAGAGCTATGCCCAAGGTGTTTAACCCAGCAGATAAGGAGTATTGGAGCAGGCAGAGCTCACACTAACATGCCTGCATGTCTCTTGGCATCTGAGATAGGTCACCAGGGTCTGACTCGGGTATTTTTACAGAGCTAGTTAGAGATATACTCAGCATACCACAGCAGAACATGCAACGTGGTATTTCTCAGTTGGTTTGGTTCAGTGGATAGTAGTTTATTGTCTCTGTTATTTGTGTTTCCTTGTCACATTTGTTAACCTTTGAATGCAAGAAACTCATTAAAGCAATTCCTCAGACACACATACTCCAGGCTTCCCCTGAGCTCTCAAGTCACTACCAGATTAGCATCAGCGACAGCAAGAAGCGAATCTCCAAATGGGTTGATTGATAGTGAGATTAATGATCCTCAAGACTTCTGTCCAAGTTCATTATTTGGCAGCTTACAAATCTTTGCTTTCAGGGAGATGGGTGGGGAAGGAGGACCAGCTGGCTGCCACCCGGTCTGTCTGTATTAGCATGATGAGGTGATGTACATGGCCCTGGCAGAGCACTAGCATTAAGTAGTGTATTTTCAGTGTTCTCATTATCTGCCAGGTACTAAATAATTTGCTTCTCTGCTCTTGGTGCCAGCTGCTCTTTTCTTTCCCTTTGTGCTGTGCTTCCAAAGGTATCTTTGTGCCATTTCTAATTGTCTTCTAAACAGAGTTAACAGAGAGACCGTAACAATTTTTAAGTGGCTATTTCTTTTTATAATGGCCAGTGAAAAAAGCCCACCCTCCAAATGCAGTGATGAATGGAGAAAGGAAATAACATTTTTAACATTGTATCTTGTCCCCAAATAAACATGAAATACGTGCAGCAGTGTTGGGAAATCTTCCTGGTTTTCCCATGCAGCTCTAATCCAGGTGCATGTGGACATGGCTGTTGAGAAAGAGGGAGCTTCCCATTGGGTATTTCATTATATTTCATTTTATATAACAAACTGTCTTTTCTGCCTGAACATGGGCAGGGCCATCAAAACAAAGATAAAAATGGTGCCTAAATTTTTAGCACCTTTTTGTGTTATGCTTAGGTCTCAGGCCGTGTCTTGGGATACCTAAAATAATAGTCAACTGAATGTCCTGATGTGCCATTCAGAGGAAGGAAAGAATAGTTTTGCAAAGGAAAAGCAGGGCTCTTCAATTCTGAGAGTAACTAGATGGGAGTAATTATACATATTTAGATGAATGTTCTAAAGAGAGAGACAGTTTCTGCTGTCATCTTTTGGGTGGGATCATCCCTGTATTGGTTTCCTTGTAACACAATTTCAATCCAGATTAATTACAATTTTCATTTTAAAATCCCTGTATTTTAACCTGCCACTGTGCCACCCCGTTCTTCTTTCCTTTCCTGAGGTTCATCCCAAAGGGAATTCATGTCCCAAAATGATAATATCAAGTATGCCCAATTTTGAGTTCCTGGAAGTGCTACTAAAACCTCCTGTCTAGTAAGAGGCAGTCTTCATTGATTGCTGCAGTTCTTGTGATTACAGAACAACTCTTCACTTAGTTAAATTTAGCTTCCTTCTGTGAGAAAGTTTTAGGCTCCTTTTTAATATTACATGATATTTAGTGCATTGGTTGTACACATTTTATAGAAACTGCCTCAGGTATTATTTGATTGGAAAAGGCATGTCTTTGTTTTCCTCTGTGATTTTCTAGTCTTTGTTATGAATGTTGCATTAACTAAATAGTTGGCTCAGGGAGAGGAAAATATATACATCAGGCTTCCCTTTGTTTTTTAAAACCATGCCTAATTTTGGAGCCATGTCAAGATACCACCTATAGATTTCTCTAGCAAATTTTTGCCTGAAGACATTAAAATTTTGAATGCATATAATGAGGGAGCTTGTTCTCTTGCAGTAGAAAATACTTATGTGTAAACCTGTTCAGTCATCTGTAAAATTGCTAAGTGTATCCAACACAGCTGTTGTGAGTATTGATTAAAGCAGAGGGGAAGGTCTGATGCTACTAGCCCTGTCAGAGGTCACCAGGAGAGTAATTAGCTACCAGGTGTTATGGGGCCAAGTGTCATTGCAAATAAGGTTTCACCATTGCCTTCGCTGTTCTCCAGGGACACCAGGAAGATGGGACAAGGAAATGTGGAAAATGTTTGTGCTGAGTTAAACTAAGATTTATCCACTTAGAATTTGCAGCTGAAGAGCTGCCTAAGTGCATTTCTGCACAGGCCACCTGGGCACTTTCTGGTCGCACAGCTGATGAAGCGGGGAGGGCTTGAGGCTCATCTTGGTGTGTGTTGTTATTTCTTAGCTGTTTCATTATTTGAATAGCCTTCTAAAAATTACTATTTCTTTTATGATGTCTGAGTTCAGTACTATATGTGATGTATAAATGAGTGTTCAGTCTCTGTGACAGGACAGGATCTCAGGGGATCAGGCAAAGAGGGTTTTTAATTTGTAGAGAGTTGTGTAGTCAGCTGGCAAATTTAGGCCATAAATTTTAAATTAGCTGTCTTTCTGTGTCAGAAATCCCTATTCTTGTTTGGCAGGTTAGTTTGTCAGTTGGACAATTTTACTAGTGGCATGTTCACAAATCGCAAATCATCACAAATACTGTCTCAAAGCTTTGTCCACCTTTTTTTTCCATCTGCCTTTTCCCAGCCTTTTTCCTGTCTTTTATTTCCATATGATACTGCAGAATGTGTGCTTGTAAGTACGTGTGGTTGGACTGGTGATTAGTATTTGTGTCCTTTTAGCTTTTGCAGGATCCTTTTAGCTGTGTGGGTATACAACAGCTCACTAGTGTGAAAAAGTGTTTCTCCTTGCCCAGAGGAAGTCCCCTGAAATGGACAGTCTACTTTCCACTGTTCTGTCTGGAAAAGGATGCCAAGGGCTTGGCACACTGTGAACTCCTGAAAAACCTAACCATGTGCCATCTAGACCTCTCCAGTTGTCATATCTGCACGATGCTTAACACTGAATTGCCTTCAGGAGGGATACGCAGGAGAATCAGCATCATTGTAGGGAAATTTTCCTTCTTTTTCAGCTTTCCTTTATTCTCTGGGTTTTATGCATTCCTGCTTTGTATATCCTCCCGTAGCTCAGGTTCGGTCAGCCCTCACTGTGTTACCGCTCCAGCATAGCATAGGTTCTTTTTTATAACTCAGCTTTTGAATTCTGATCATTAAGCTTTCAGACCTGGGAAGGAAAATGATTGTAGAAAATTGGGGCAATATAAGCCATTTTCTGGCCAAAAAAAAGAGTAAATGCAGATGCCCCTCAGATACAATGAACATAATATCACTGCTCCATGCTGGTCGCTTATTCATATTCATAAGACCAGCTTTTTTCATGTGGTTTTCTCTTCTCTTTTTCTTCTTAATGCTTGAGTCAGTTTTATTGCTCATAAAAATCAGTGACTGATGACCCCAGCTAGAGCAGTGCAGACTGCAGACAGCTGTTGTCCAGGCTCCCATCCACTGCTCTGCTGGTGACATGGTCATGAGTTGCAGCGCTTCTGTTGTTCCATAGCCTGTGGCTCTTTTCTGAGGAGTCATTGCCAATTCTGACAGTGACAAATGTTTGCCAAGGAATAGTGAATCTAGTTTAAAGTGCAGAGCCATGTGTTACAAGTACACTTGACTGCATACATACTCTGATTCTTGGTGCCAGCAGAAACCAGTCTTAATTGTGTCTTCTGGAAAACATGCAAAACAGTTCAATGAGAATCTGAGGCATCTTTTCTTCTATTGAAAGTGAGAATGAATGTGCGGAAGTAGCGAAAACAATTGTTTCCTGTCTTTGGATCTTTGTTTGGGAGTTTTTTTGCAGACACCCCCTGCTCTGTGATGGAGAAGGATGATGGATGAATGTCTGTATCCAGGTTGCATTTGATAAAGACTAAGCCATATCCTGTGCAACCTGGTTCAGAAGTCCATTACAGATTTTGGTTTGACTCCTGTCCACCAGCTAAGGATAGTGTGTGAAAGGAAGGTGACTGCTGGGACTATTGGCCTCTTCATTAATAAATGACATTCTGCAGAGTTGCTGTCTATGGGAGGCTGTTTCTGGAGGAAAGGTGGCCAGAGGACAAGGTTTGCTTTCTCTGACACTAGTGAATAGGCCTTCAGGACCCTTTCAAGCCATCTGCCCCCAGATTGATCATGCTTTAGGAGGTAATGACCAAGAAAAGTAGTTGCAAGATACCAGGAGCTTACAGCTCCTAGATGCTATTACAGAAATAAATTAGTATAACTCTGACTAGTCTTGGAGAGGGAATGCACACTACTCCAACCAACAGAAATGCCTAAAAGGAGTAGATCCCTAATGAACAAGGGAGCAATGAATGTGCCAGTCACTTCAGCATGTGAGGCAAGACACAGCTTTTGTGTGTCCCCACAAAGTAGAGCATTCCCCTTTGATTTTCCCTCTGTTCAGCCACTGTCCTGGTGGTTTCAGCTAGCTGCTATGGAGGCAATCACTTGCCCCTCCTCAGTAATCCCTTACTTCTTCTCTCCCTGCCTCCCTAGCAGTGCAGATCCCTCGCTTGTCATTACAGATCAAGAGATGCTGCCTCTGCTAGACAGAGTATGGAGGAGTAAAGGCCGAACTCTGCCCTCAGAGCTATTCCCAATACTCTCATTGACCGCGGTGCATGCAGTGTGTTTGTATTGGAGGCAGTATTAACTAAACACTAAGGTGCTATCTTCTACAGGAAAATAAAATGCATCCATGCCTTCAGGCCATTATGTGATCTGGTTCTTCCTCTTGCTTTTCAATGAGTAAAAAGGAGAAGCTGCTTGAGGTTTATTAACTAATAACCAAGGAAACCTGTTTTGAGTGTCAAAATCTCATGAGGCATTTCTTCCTCTACGGAAGCTGATCTGGTATTTTGCTCAGTGGAGATGGAACAGGCATTTAACCCAGTTAATCAGGAGCATCTCTTGGCATATTTTTATGCTTTCAGCTTGATAATAAGGTGCTGCTGGTTTGGACTTTGCATCCTGGTAGTTTCCTTTAATAAATCACTGCCAGTGTCTCTGCAAAAAGATTCTGGGTAGGGGGATGCTCTCCCTCGTGTTGTCTTTGCTTTCCCGCCCCTGCCTCTGCTTCTTCTCCAGGGAGATGCTAATCTCGCAGCATTTTACTTTCTGCATTTTGGTCCATATGTGACAACTGTGTGGCTGATTGCCACAATCTCGCATAGTTATTGTACCCCAGGGAAAGAGAGCCAAAAAAACATATGGGGCTAGAGAAAATGTTGTGCTTCGCTGCACACAAGCATGTTTCAGAGACAGCTGACTCTTTGATATTTCACTGAAAAGATGTGGGTTCTCTGAAGTCTTCTGGAAGTGAAATCAAGACTGAGATCTGCTTTTCCGCAACCAGTGCTGCAGAAATGCAAGAATCAGTCTAAAATCGGTGTTTCAGTTGTAGAGACTTTAATGATTGTTTATGGCATTGACAAATCCCAGTTGCTCATTCATTAAGGGCTGCTTCCATCAGAAAACAAATCTGTTATTTTCTTCTTCTTATGGTGTTGGTTTCCTGGGCAAATGGGCATACCTGCACTCAGGTACGCACACCAGGGTTAAAAGCTACAGGCTGAAGCACTCATGTGAAAACAGTTGTAGACTTGCACCTTGTCTAGCCCTGCATCCACTCCCATCTCTCTCCATGGCTGCTTCTCCAGTGACTCAAAATAAGCAATTTTCTGCTCTCATCCTTTTATCCAGCCCTCCCCATACAGCACAGAGATTTACTGCAGCCTCTTGTAGCCTTAGCAACTGCTGCCACTTAAGGTTTGTATACTGAGGGAAAGGTAATGGGTAGGGGAAATGCCAGGGGATAGAAAGGAGCATCCTTAATGGAGGGAGAAGACACCTACTAAATTGTCCAAAATGCCTTTTAGTGGCCTTGATCCCAGCTATCAGTATTTATTACTACAGACTAGACAAGAGGTTGCAAAAGGCTGTTCTTGGGCCCAAGCATTTCCCCACTTGGGAAAAATGGACATTATCCCAAACTGGGGGCCTGGAGGCATCTGCCTGGTGCCCCAAGATGTGTGCTCCTTCTGGAGCTGTGCAGAGGAGAGATGCAGGAATAGAACACTGACCCAGTAAGCAGAACTTGCAGGAGAATTCATCCAGTGAGTTTGTAAAACCCATTGTAAAAGCTTTTGTAAAGACTGTTCCGCTTTATCCTGCTTTGAAGTTAGAGCCTGCATAGTCCTAACAGTGCTGCCTTCTGCTGCCATGGGAGCCCCTGAGACGTGGAGGGAGTCACCAGGAGAGGGATGCACTGGGCAGTGCACAGCGAGCTCAGCTGTAGAGGCTAAACTCAGCATACTTACAGCAACTATGAGCAAGGGTGTAAAAAGAAGTGGTTTAGAGACATGTCTTCACCTAATGTGCCAATATCCAGTATTGTAAAGTGGTGAACATGCTGCAGTATGTATGTATATACATAAAATGAGTCTATTTTAGTGTGATGTTTGTGAGTTGAAGAAACCTTTAGTCAAATTCCATGGTGACTGCCTTTTCAAAACAGCTACAGAAAGTTTTCCAGGAATAAAATACAGAATTGTTAATGACATTAATGATTGGAGCAAACTTTACTATGTGAAATATTCATTTAAAACATTGTTATTCTAGCATTGTGCTCAGCAGAGATATGCTAGACTGGGTATTCAGCTATTGCCATCGTGGGCCTTACAATATCACAATGTCATTATCTAACACTATGTTATGTTTTGAGGCTATTAAGAAAAAGCTGTCTTATGGCTGCATAAAAAACCATAATGCCAGCCTATCAGCGCCTCTTGGAGTATAAAATAACAAATTAACAAAAAAATACGTGCTTTTCTTCAGTATCATCAGCTTAAACACTTCCTATAAATCCCTGTGTAAAGGTCTTGTCTTTTCATCAAACACCTTCTTAAGGCCTTCATTACCAGGAGAAGCTGTTCAAGGATTTTTGTAGTATTGACTCAAGGGAAAGAGCCCCAAATATATCAAAATCAGGAGCATTTTGCCTGTTTCATATTCATAGTTTCTTCTTTGTGTGTGACTGATTTATTCTGCCGCGTGCCCCCAGGGTGCATTGTCCAAAATAAAGGCTGCCAAAAGAAGAGAAAATAGAGAACAGGGAGCAAGAAGGGGGGGTGGGGAGTTCAACTGATGTTTTTAAATGTTGTGAGACTATGAACATCTTGCATCCCCGTGTGTGAATTCACCTTATGGTGTTTCTTAACAAAAGCATACTCACTATTATAAATAACTTGAGTACAATGCAAGACATCGTGTCTTGAAAACAGAAAGCTGCTCCGAGACAATTACTCCATGCTGTGAAATCCATTCTCTCCTGCTTCAGTATTGTCTTAAGCTGTACTTGTGCTGCCATAGCATGTGCATTATAAAGTACTGTGACTGTGCAGTAGAAAGTACAAATGCATAGGAAGCAAGCACCAATGGTTATTTTAGGTTCTGGTTTTGCCTAAGGAGTGGTTTGATTTCCAGTGACTTTTTTGCTTTCTGGCACATATGGATATTGAAAACAAAGGAAGCACAAATTACTTTGACAAAGTCAGCGAAGTAGGCTCTCCATGGAAAGCACAATGCCCAAATTACAGGGAAGCAGACTGTGAGGCGCAAACTTACAAGGCAATACATGAAAATATGTTCCAGCAAGGGAACCAGTAACTTGTCAAAAGGTACAGCTCGGAAGGCCACCTGAAAACTTTGCCCAGGTATTGTGGAGCAGTTCATTAAGGGCTGCAGTGAGGGGGATATTTCTGCAATGGGAAGCTATTGTGAAGCATCCCGACAGATGAGAGCAAGCCCCTCTCCTGCCAGAATAGCTGCTCACACCAAGTAGGACTCATTAAATATTCAGTTCCAGCCTCAAGCAGCTCATTAAGTCAGCAATGAGCAGTGACGTTGGTGTTGGAAAACCCTGCCTCAGTTAACATCACCATGCAGAGTCTCCTCGGATCTCTTGATGTTATTCTGCTCAGTACCTTTTCTGTGATGACCAGCTTGTGCTCTCTGCTTTGCATTAAATACAGGTAAAAAGAAAAACTCAGGTGGATTTAAGTTTTGCTGTTCTTTATAGGCCTTTTCAGAGATCAGTCCTGGGGCCCAAGCTAAGTGTCTATTGCATTTTACTGTAGCAGCATATGTAATACAAGTTTGCAGGAGGAGGATGGGATGAGGGTTATATGGCTTTATTGGTAACAAAAACATAGCCTTAATATTTGAAGGATAACTTTCATAGCAGAACAGCATGACATGCAGCAGTTACAGATTCTGTATTGCTGTCTGTTGGTTGTTACATTGCAGAAACTTCTACAGTAAGTATATTTTCTCTGGAAATGTTAATGCTTTAGGTGTATTTTGGCTTGAACTGTATGCTGAATATGTTTCTCCTGTGCAGAGTTTCTTTCTGAATTATGTATTTGAAACCTGTTTTGCAACCACTAACTTTTGTGAGTATAATTTCATATTCAGTAGTACTTAGCAATATACAGAGGCATTTCTGGTGGGAGGTTGTCAGATGTCAATGAATTAGAGCACCCAGAATCTGGAATTAGGGATGTAATTGTAGAAAAGACACAAATGTTTTCACACATTGATGTTTTAAAAATATAATATTTGAAAGGATGGGGCAGAAATGGAGAAGCAAAACATGTGAGAAAGTTTTTGGCTGTTTTCTCAGAGGGCAGCTTTCCACACCCTGAATCTCTTTTTTGCTCTTTTTCCTTTGGCAGAAAGTGTTTTCAGACTGCCCATTTCTATGTGGAGGACAGCAGTTCCCCTCGTGTGGTCCCCAATGAAAGTATTCCCATTATACCTATTCCAGGTAAGACAGGCTTAATCTTCTGCATGCTGCTTGGAGTCTGTTTTCATTACATAAAGAAGATCGTGTTTGTGACAAATCATGGGGGTTTCGTAGAAATTTGTTGTATCAGTGCTGCTTCATTTAATTCAAGGTGCATTGCAATGGAGCTTTGAGTGCCAATGCTGTATTTTTCTACATCTCCCACATCATTTTAATACACAATTTCAGGATAACCTTTGTAAAATGTCAAAAACACTAAGGCTCATGATAACCAGCTGCTCTATCAGGGCAGATTGTGGATGAGAGATATGCCGCTCTCTTTTGAGACAGGGGAACTTGCCCCCCACTTCCAGTGTGTGCAGCGGTGCTGTCTGATGGGTCTCAGGGAACAAAGCAGAACACAGGGATCTCAAAGAAAGTCCAAAGCCATCTGTTAATTTGGTATTAATCAACTTACCACAGGTTAAATTCTCCCCTTGGCTATATCAAGAGTGAAGCTGGAAGCACAGTTTAGCACTATTCTCTCTTCATGAGGCATTTCCCCTGGGAATTATTAAAAGCAGGATCCAGCTCCCTGTAAGCTCGGTGACAGAGAACAGCTTGGCATTACAGTGGCCTTTGCAGCCACTGCTGTGTTTGATGCGAGTCAGTTCTCCTGGCAGAGTTAAGATACCCAGAATGTTGTATTGACCTCAGCCTGTCAAATGCTCATACTTGTTGCTTCAAGGTGTTTGAAGTTTCCTTGTCATATTGTGTAATTTGTGTCATTGGCCTGGGATTCAGTCTGCAGCTAATTAGATTCATTTTACCAAAACCCATCTCTGAGACACAGAAGAAACATGCTTCCTACGAAAGTGAGAGAACCCACTTATATTTCCCTTGCTTCTCTTCAGTAGACATGTGTGACTTCTTTCTAGGAGTATTTCAAAGTACCCATGGGAACTGATATGAAAGGTTAGCTATTACATCCTACAGAAAGCATTTGGCAGTTTGCCTTGCAGTCTGATGCTGTGCCACTGAAAAGAAAAGAAAAGAAAACGTGCCATCATCTCCCCTTCTTTCTGTGGCAGACTAAGGTGCACGTCCTGGCCACTTCACTTCCCTTCTTCTTCTCCTCCTTTAGGCTACAGGAGATGGAAGGTTTTAGTCCTAGACCATCTGCAATGGATTTTCACAAAATAACTTAAAGAGCTGGAGAACTCTGTTTTCTCTACTCTAAAACCAGGAAGAGTACTTTCCTGTTGGGGCTGCTTTGGGCAATCAATTTAATGGTCCCACTATGACTGCTCCCGTGGGATACCTCCTTAGAACTTGTGAGAAAGGGGAGAGTGGATTTAACCTAGACTCTGTGCAGAGCAGTGTCAAAACCCAGGGGATTACAAGCACAGAACAGTGGGAACTTCTGCCTTCAGAGAGAAGTGTCTTTGGCCAATGTATAGCTTTTTACTGTAATTGAAACAGTTTTTCTTAGATGAAGAAACCAGCAGAAAACTCCATCTTTTCATGCTGCAGTCTGTGTTGTTGAGGCAGTGGTTCTTTCCTGTTTCACAGGGTTGTTTTGATGGTCAGTCCATTAAAGACTGGATGCCATTCATAGTAATCGTAAGATAGGCTGAAGAAGTTCTATTAAAACTGTGCAGGTGGTAGGTCCCACAAGCCCAGCACAGGCACTAATGCTTCTCCAGCAGCTGATCCAGCATGTAACAAGTGACTGAGAAAAGAACATTGCCTTTTGGGGGCATCTTCCCATGACTAGAGCAAGCCAAACTGCTGGACCACAGCAGCTTTGTGAGTGACATCACTGCAGGGCACACTGTGGTCTGCTTAAGCTTGGTAATCCTCACCACTGATAATAGGCAGTGCAGATTAAGGCATCTGCTGAATAAGTGCTGCAAGACACCTCAAGAAGTTTTGTAGTTAAAAATCTACAAAGACTGATGATGAGCTCTAAGGCACATCAAGAATTGGGCCTTAGACAGAGGTTTAGTCTAGTCAGATGCAAAGGTGAGTCCAGTCCTCGAATTCCCAATCTAATAACATTTTTTGTGAATATAATGGACATTCAGACACCTGCATACAGACATCCAAATGGAGTTGCCTTAACCTGAATCATGCCTAGAAAGGCTTAAGAGAGAGAAAACTGATGAACTTGAAGCTCTTCGCCGTGATGGTAAAGCTAATCAGGCCATCAAAAGCCAAATCTGGAAGTGCCTCTCTCTGTGTACTATTACTTGTACAGGGAGTCTGTAATGAGGCTCCAGGTTCGTAGAGATAAATTCCAGCTATGCTAGCTTTTTCCAAAGGTTGGAAATACAGCCCGGAAAGATCTTGAAGCTCTTCTAAACATTTTCCTTGTTTGGAGATGTAGAAGAGGCCTGTTTTCCCCCATATACCTGTTGCTGAATGACAGTCTTCTCTGATGTCAGCTGCTGCTCCCACATAGGCAGCCCACTGAAATGTCTTAAAACATTAAATGATAAAATTCTCCTGTGAACTGATTGTGACTGATGAAATGATAAGCCTCTGAACTCTTCCTCTGGAAGCTGCCAGAGGGTGTGAGAAAGTCTTACTTGCCATGTTGATCCTAGAAGCAAAATAGAAGTGACATTTTCACAAAAGCAACTTTTTCCAAGCAACCTCGTTAGGCTGTAAAACGCTGTCCTTACAGAAGAAATTCGAATAGATCCCTGTGGGACCATCCATCTACTTCCTGCAGTTCGGTGGACCAACTTCTGCTCTCAACTATGAGCAACCAGCCATGCTGATGGCAGTTTAGAGCAGTGTGTCTGAAGACGTTTAGTAGATGTGCCAATGCCTATCTACTGCCCACAGTGAGCTGCCGGTTGGAGAAAGCTGAGTGGGTTTGGGCTGGCTGCTCCTGGCTTAGGTGTGAGGTGGCTCTGCCATGTGTTTGGGAGCCAGGAACAACCACATCCTGATGCAGCTCGGGTGGTTTCAGAAGCAGCACTAGTGTCTCTGCATGCCACCACTCTGCTCCGTGACTCCTCGGCATGCTCAGAGGTAGCTTTTGTGTTTATTTCTGCAGCACATTCTGCTCTTGTTTAGGCAAACCTGCTGTTTTCTCGGGTCTGTGAACTGTAAAATCAATCTGCCAGCCACCTGCAATAGGCATACAGTGCAACTTTTCAGGTCCAGAATCTAAAAAAGTCTTCTTGGAAAGCCTTGATTTTACCCATTTGCTATTTCACTTCCCACAGTGTATGTGTTTAATTATTGTGCATGAAGGCACATCACCCATAGGTGTGTGCTTATCTGTGCAAATTTGCTTTGAGACCCAAATCACTGTCATTATTCATAATTACCTGCACTGCTTGATCGGGAGAAACACAGAACAAAGGAGATATCATTAACTGAGTCACCCGCTGGATATTACAACTGAGGTATAAATCTGAACTCACATAAGCCTTGCGCCTGACAGTAATGCATCTGTAATCAATGGCAGATTTCTGAAACTCCCCTGCCATTCAGCTCCGCATAATTGTTTCTCCAGATCTTCTGTCTTTGCCTCCACACTCAATTATGTTTGGCCACATCCACATCATTTTTACCTGGATCTCTTCACTATAATATTTGGTCTTGGCAAGATCTCTTCTTCCACTGACCAGCTCCTATTCCTGTTTGGGTTTTTTATTCCGTAACTGGATCAGTTTCTGGTTAAAACATTTCTGGACTTGATCCTTTTTGGTAGAGTTGGGTAACTAAGAATAACAGCAGCATTGTAGCTGCAGATCTGTATGTTTTGCAGCACTGCAAAACAAAATATATCCCTTACCAGTTTTCCTTTCTTCTCTTCACAAGACCTGCTTCATGTCAGCACTGCAGAAGTGCACCTCTGTGCAACTTAGATGATCTCAAATAGTGGAACTAGCACAAATTCCACTTTGATCCTCCTCCTTCCCTTTGTTTTAGAGCTCTCCTGCTCTTGGGTGGTGCATTGTTCTGGATCTTGTTGTGGTTTTACTGATTCCTCGCCCAGCCCACAGGCACAATGGGCCATGTGGCCCTGATGTCAGCAGAACTTATTATGGGATCAGTACAGAGATAGTGAGGCTTGATTCTATGGCAAAACTCAAAACTCTGCATAGTCTTGACCACCGTCCAGAGAAACATGGATCGTAAAGAACACAATGGCTGGCCAATGCAGCTGATTCATTTAGCATATGTCACCATTTTTAGTATAAGTAAAATGTCTCAGATGTGATGCCAGTCATTTCAGCTGTGTCCAGGCAGCAAGACAGGAGCACTTCTCAGTTCTTGCATGAAGGTGTGTGCAGTTTTAGGTTTAAATGGCAGTAAATTCATTTTTTAACTAGTACTGGAGCTCATGAACAGTGTATGTGAAATAAGTAGTGGCAGAATCTGGTGGAGAAACACCTCTCATGCTGCTTCAAGAATGACTCAGTGTGGGTGCATGAGCCCAGGAAATAGTGGAGTAGCCAGTTACATTGCAGTGAAAAGGTGTCTTGACCACCTCATGCAGTCATCTGAGGGTGTGAAATCCAGTGCAGCCATCACTCTTTAAACCTTCTTTATTCCCTCAATACCCATGGTTGCCTTGGACCTTTCCTGACGAATGTCAATGGTTAGACTTGGTGTGTTCTTTTACGGGCTCAGCTCCTGGACTTCTGATATCTCCTGGTAGCATCCACCCTGAAACAAACTGTTCCTCTTAAGATCTAATACAAGAGGTATCTCGTTTGACAAGTAGGTTCCCAACAGAGGCTTGGTATTGTGCTGTTTTCTGCCAAGATGTAGCTGTCTCATCCGAAGAGCTAAAGAGCAGAGCACCAGGACACATCTGTGGCCACTGCAGTGACAGTGTACTGAGCACAGTGATCCTCTGTGATAGAGACTGGCAAGGTACAGGGAAAAGTGCTAACTACAACTGAAGACTTATTTCTCAAGGGCACGAAGCTTTTCGCTGAGTACAGAGGTAGTGCTCTTCAACTGCTTAAGACTTTATTTCTGCTTTCTGCTCCCTGTGGATTTATGTTCCAGCACCATATTGTGAATTGTACCTATCTTCAGCTTCAATTAAATTCATGAACGCAATATTGGAAACACAGCCATCCTCTGAAGCCAAGAAAACCTCAAGGTGTTTTAGGGAGCATCCATTTTCTTTTTTCTCTGCTACCAACCCTGCTCCTGCAGTACACTGAGGAATTTCTGGTATGATATCTAAACATGGTACTTGTAGTGGAGGCTTCGGGAGTTGGCTAAATCACCCTAACCCATGTTTTCATGGTGGCCATGTGAAATGCGGATAAATCCTTTTCTAAGAGCTGTCACACTGGGGTGCAGAGCTCTGGAGTTTGAACCTCCACATGCTTAAATGTAAGGCATGTACGTAACTGATGGCATTACTGAGACCTCAGGATGGGAATGTGTGAGATGATTAAAACTGTGTTCCTTAGCAGGCAGTACCAAACAAGATCATGTTTAATGTCTGTGCTAAAGGAAACTTCATATTATTTCATCCTCCGAGACTGGAACTGGTTTTTTGCTTAAAGGGAAGAAGTGTATTGCTCTTACATTTATAATTAATGATAACCTAATCTAAGATTTGTACAAGCAGATTTAAACTCAGCTCTTATTTTGACATGTGGAAAATGTTATCATTAACATCTTCATATTCCTGACTGACACATGGCTAATAGCATTGTAGTAGATTAAATCTTGAAGCGAGAGAGATGAATGTAGCTACAATATTACACAGGTGATTTTTCATATTCTGCTTTTTCATGTGTCTCCCCTTTATCACAAACCTGCCCTTGTGTTCATTTGACTTGATTAGAACAAATAGATAGCAATTACCTTGCTGAAAGAACTTATGTGGTTTTATTTCAACACGCCCACCTATCCAGGACTTTCAAATGTATTCAAAGTTTTTTTCCGTGGCTTTTCACTTTGAAAGGTGTTTTGTATTAAAAGCAATACTTCATAGAATCATAGAATGGTTTGGGTTGGAAAGGGCCTTAAGATCATGAAGTTCCAACCCCCTGCCATGGGCAGGAGCACCTCACACTAGACCATGTCACCCAAGACTCCATCCAACCTGACCTTGAACACTGCCAGGGGTAGAGCATTTATCACTTCATTGGGCACTCTGTGCCAGTGTCTCACCACCCTCACAGTTAAAGAGCTTCTTCCTCATATCCAACCTAAACATACCATTACGGTAACATGAGCATTAATGGGGAAGGCTGTCCCCAGTAATCAACTCTAAGTCACTTATTGTTTATTTTAATTCATAATTTATCGTAATTACTGAGGTCAGTGACTTTAAGGGGATGCCAACCTTAAAGGGCTTCAGGAGATAGTCTGATCTCCTAGAATGAAACCTCCTGTATTGCCTATTTAGTATTTGATGCAGAACATTTCTATTCCACAGGAAGCAGACACATTCTCAATATTAAGGGGTTTTTTAATGACTGTGCCTTATCACAAATTAATTGATAACTCATGTTATACAAATAAAACTATTCTTACATTTCTGGCAACTTTTTATACAGCAAGTAATGTGATCAGTCAGGAAAATTAGTTGCTCTAAATGAAATACAATGGCTTCAGTTGCGTTATTTTCAATAGTTAAGCAAGCAAAGCCAGACCACTGCAGAATTAAAGGCTCGGACTGTAAAAATGTGTCTAATTCAAATGCATTAAATCTAAAATAGTTTGAAGAAAGCTGGGAACCACCCTCCTTTATGTGTGGAATTACTCTGGGAGTCCAGTACTTGCATGACTTAGGGCAGGCTATGGCTGTGGAGTTGACTGTTCAGATGTTTCAGATTCAGTCAGTGCCAAAATTTGAGCTGCATGAGATGAAGCTCCTGGTCCCTATAATCGTGCGCACTTTGGAGTATATGCTCTGCCTGTAAAGGGTTTTGTCTAAGCTTCTCTGTAGAGGTGGACACCTGATCTTAGTGGAATTGATAGGAGTTTGTCAATAACTTTTACTGGAGCAGAATTTTACTTAAGGGCATGCTATTAATCCTTGCAGTATTCTTTACAATCAGCCACTGCTCTAGTGGCTGACCAAATACAGACCCATTTAGGCTTTACATTATACCCATTTAGTAGTGTGTGTTGTACACACACTACTGTGCATAGTACAGCTGCATAAATCCTGTTTAAATCTGTGCTATGAGTGCCCCATTGCTTGTTATGGAAATTAATCTGTTGGAATCACACTCCACATGGTTATTTCTGCTGCAGTGCTGCATGTGAAGCCAGGCTTTTGCTGTAGCTCTGCAGCCTTCATTCTGATCCGTATTGTATCTAACGGCTATTAGACTCTGTTTTAAGTAATAGCATCCTAAATATTGATGCGAGGTATTCCAGCTGCTTGCAGAAATCATGTGTCAGATCTGTTATTTTTCAGTGAGTTAAGAGGCCAAATCCAGTCCTACTATGATCCTCCTGGTAGATACTTCTTTCCAATTGGGAAAACTTTTTTGGCAGAAGATGAAAACTGTGAGGCTATGCTATTGAGAGTGGATTCTCTCAATGGTTAATATGACTAACAGTGTCGCTGGTTTTGTGCCTGTCATGAGCCAGATCAGGTTTGTGCTACCTTCAGAAAGGGCAGTGTCCCTGTCACTTCACTATTCTTCATGCTAATGAGTAGAATCAACCCATCTGCCCCACTGACAACTAATTTTTCTTTCCCTTCCCCACAAATCAATTAATCCTTTCTTACACTCATCAGCTAGATCAGCAGGCTGATTCAGTTCACTGCTCAGCCCCGCAGGCAGGGAGAAGAGAGTGGGAGAAACCCCTCGTCCTTTGGCTGAAGCCAGCTGTGAAGAGCACGCTGAGAATTGATGGAGGTGCTTCTGAGACACAAGGCATGGTGTAGGATTGCTGAGCAGTGCAGTAAGTGGCTGCTGTTGGAGCAGATGGGCCAAGCCACGTGACAGCTATGGCACATGAATCCAGGTGTCTTTTGCAAATGAGAGGCTGAAGTGCAATCACTAACAAACAAATGGGATGAGCTTTCACATTAAAAGTAAGGTGTAAGATACAAGAAGTATGTTGGGTTTAGTGACTGGGTAAGATAATTGCTGAAAACCAGAAAGCGCTTACAAAGATTGAAAGACATAAGAATTTGCTTACCAAGACTTCTTCATGTGTGTCAAACATCTGGACTTCAGAAACCCCTAAACTCCAAACTAGACAAAGATAATATGAGGAAGCACTTTGGTTTTGACCTTCTGGATTAATTCCTCACCCAAACCCATCTATTCCAATCCAATGCCACTAAACTATCCAGTGAGCTCTCAGGCTGTAAATGAATTAAAATTAATCTGAGATCTTATTATGTGGAAATGCCATCTCTTATACAATATCCTATTTTTCTTTTGAAATTGGCCCCTATTGCTTTAACATTACAAATGCAGCTTATTAAGTGAGAGATATGGGGAAATCCTTCCTGGTAGGATTACTAATTATCCAAACTTTAAATATAACCCTGTTCAAACTTGATTGCTTTTATACGCTTTTCGTTTCCTTTGAAGGTGGCTGTCTTCTTAAAGAACGTACTAAGTATTCTGCAT
Organism: Myiopsitta monachus; assembly: GCA_017639245.1. NCBI lineage: Eukaryota > Metazoa > Chordata > Aves > Psittaciformes > Psittacidae > Myiopsitta > Myiopsitta monachus. Next base: position 7,696,841 of record CM029929.1, on the reverse strand, counting down.
TGTCAGCTGCCATTTCTTAACAAATGAGGTGCAAGTGAAGGTTTTTCCTCTGCAATTGTTTTTTTTAATCAAAGCTTTTTTCTTGCCATGCTCTCTTTGTGGCAGGAAATGAGCTGCATTGTGGCCCTCTGGTTCTATGGTTTTGATACCTCTCTCTGGAACTTGTATGGGACCAGCAGGTGAAGATGAGAACTGCACCCAAGTGTTAAATAGCTAGCATAGTAATTAAACCTAGTCCCCACCTCTCAGCTTCAGTAGTGTCTGATTATAAGGAACATTATTACAACTTATGTATAATAATAAATATATATGTGATTATATTAAAGTTCTGGAGACCTTTGCCCCATCTATCTTATATTACTTCTTTCTCTGCAAACAGAAAGGGTTAGTATGTTACTGTGGTGCCAGATTCAGCTCTCATTTTGAGGTGACATAAATCCAGAATTACTTTATTGACACTAATGACACAGATGGCTAAACCCAAGCTACACAGAACTGTAATTATATCTACAGTGTTAGAGGTGAGGGTATGTTATTAAAACATTTCCCTCTCCTCTTTGAATAATGTGTAAGTCTTGCAAAATGTGAGGATCATGCTGACAATATCAAATGTCACTCCAGCTTCTAGATGGGAAAAAGTATATGGTGCAAAAGAGAATATGCTCAGAACGACTGAGCTCCTAATTAGCTATTATAGGATTCCATTAATCTCTTCCATCGACTAAAAGAATTATAGTTGTTGAAGTCTATTTGTCTTAAGATGGCAAGAAGGCTTAACCAAAGCCTTTGGACTGACAATAGTGCAAGGAAAAGCATAATCTGTGCATCTAGCTACGTCTGTTGGTCACAGCCATCTTCAGATAACCTCAAAGCAGATACCACTCGGGAGTGCTGAGTGAGTATGTTAGAAGGTATTTTGCCAGCGGTCTAGCAGCTGCCTGTGGCTAAGCATGCATATATCCCAGCTAATGTTATTTGTGTTCCTGGGGGATATTTTGGAGTTGGAGGCCCAAATTACTTGAACGCTTTTCTGTTTCATTGGTTATTATAGCAGAGTATATCTTACATACATGTACTTGTTTGTGGCTGCTAAGAGGGGATAGGCGGGAAGCAGACACATCCTACCTGTCTGCAGGGTGCCTGTCCCCTCCAAGCTGGGTATCCCTCAGTAGGTGGCCTCTGCCTGGCTTCTACACAGTAGCTGCCAGACCTTGCATGGTCAGTAGAACCACGTTATCCCAGAGACAGTTCAAAATCATAAGCCTTCCTTTTGAGTTTCTGATTTTTATGGTTCTGATTTTAATCTTCCTAATATGAAATAATTACATTTGCTCCAGTGTGGTTTCCCTGAGTTTGTGGGCAGCTTCAGCAGCATTAAGCTCCCAATGAGCTCATGTGACAACTGTATTTCCTATTTAATTTACTTAATGTTTAATTGTTGCCTATGTGATCAAATAGAGGAAGAAACTGCATTGAGTTAAGGCTTCTGGAGGAAATCAGAAGTGAAAATGCAGAAGAGGAAACAGGGAGAGGAAACAATAAAGGATAGTGAAAAACAGAGAAGGGAGTTGACACTAGCTATAAAGGTGGAGACATACTGCCACCATGCAGTGATGATGATAAAAAGAAAACTAACCATATTTTGCCGTGGATCTCTGGTGCAGACCCATCCTTGAAATTGCTGGGAATTCAATGGACTGGAGAGCACGTTATCTATGATGTATTTTTTGGGTCACAGGTCACAATTGAAATTAAAATCTGCCTTCTGCAATATTAAATTGACAATAGTGGTGTGCTGCAGTGAATCCTTGATCTGAGGTGTTCTCAGTTGAGTTAGACTACTCAAGGAAAACCCGCAAATGATAACTATGGAACTTTGCTTGTGAGAGCATATGAAATTGCTATCATAGCACAAGGAAATCTACTGTGTATGAGTTACTTTTCAGGAAGGGAAAGATTGTTTTACAGGCTCTTGCTATTGACTGCTCTTCCTATAAATCATTCCATTCAAGTGTCTTGGCTGCAAAAATATTAATCTAAATGTTGTTATAAGATGATGACGTTCTCAATATTATATAGCAAAATGTTACCATTAAATATCTTAAAGTGCCAGCATTTCTGCACTGTGCAGCTTTTTGCTAAGATGAGCATACACTTGTCAAATGTTTTGAATTCTGTATTTATTGAGTGAATAAGCATGTGGTTAATTAAAGTAGCATTACTATACCGGGAGGTGATCAGATTGCAAGCATATCTTGAACAATTGGCTCTTGCAAATAAAAAAGAAGAGAGTTCTGATTGAAATCTGAAAACGTCAATGGATGCAAAAAGCCATCTTAGAGCATTACCTGATAAAATAAGAGTTGAGAAGTAAAGACATGGTCAATATTAACTGCCATCAGCTGGAAAGAAATCAGATTGTCAGGGATCTATAAAATTCTTGCCAAAGTAGAACCTCATTTACACATACAGATCTTCATACCCTTTGCTAAGAAAAGCACATGTGACAGCTTAGAGGTTTTTGCTGCCAAAGATCTTTCACTCTGAATACAGTAAATGTCACATCTATTTATTTATCGTTAAATTTTGCTAAGTATCTGTAGAAATATTTGGATTTTTCTATCATAATGTCAATGTTTAAAAGGAAAAGAATCCAGATTATAATGCAGCTGTAGCACCAAACCATATGGCTACAAAATGGGAGCAAAAATACACCACTGAATTACTGGGAGTAAACATAAACTGGATGCAATCTTCAGAAGAATATTAAATGGAATATATAAATACCAGAGTACTGCCATAAAATCATGCAATCAGACAATAGTAGCCATCAGGCAGTAGATTATTTCACATGCTGAAAGTGATTACAGTTGTATAGCAATTTATGTTTTTTAAACGCCAGACTGAAAATATGAACTACTGAAGCTTGGCAAGCACAGTGTTTCTAACTGCGGTGGTGGTTATAACAACATCTAGGCCTTTTCTGAGAGTGAAGGAGAGAGGAATAAGGCAGCCATCCTACACCCCAGCTTCATTAGAATCTGTCCGGAGTCCCAGGTGCTCAAAACGGTCTTGTTTGTCTTTAATTCAATTCAAGCCTTTGGCTTTTTCTTTTAAAGAAACTGTCTGTGGGTGATTTATTGGTATATTTGGTATATTTTCACTGTGCTGAGCAAGAACAAATGGTCCAGTGGAATACATACATATTCAATATTATGAATAGTGTCTGGCATGAGAGAGAACTCAAATCAGTGTGGGTGCTGTGTTGCCTGTTCTTTTCTAAGGGTAAGTTTAAGTCCATTTGGATTCTCCATTGTTGTGTAAAAAGGAAGACATTAATAACTTCTAGGACAAAAGCTTGTGTGTCTGCTTAGCCTGCTGAAAACTTGCTGGGGGCGATTGTCAACTGTACTTTGATATTTTGGGTCTCTTCTTTTTATACAATGTGGAAGGAGAGGAGACCTCTTTATCCCATCCACATCTCATCTTCAAACTGCAAACAAGAACTAAACGATCCTTGAATTTCAATTCAACTTTGTAAATTAGCATCCCAGGGAATAGACTTTCAGTATTCATAATTGCAGTGCTTAAAATTAGGAATATAATACAAAGAATTTTCCTCAAACTTGGCCATATTCATCAAGATTTCTTATTACTGCATATTGAACTAGCTCTGCCCCTGAGAACTCAGATCTAAGTGATACTGAATAAAGGCTTTTTTCTCTCCTGAAGTCTTCTGTATGAGACAAATAGCAACTCTAAATATGTCTTTCTTTCTACAGATGATATGGAAGCAATTCCAGTCAAGCAGTTTGTTAAACACATCAGTGAGCTGTATTCTAATAACCAGCATGGGTTCTCAGAAGACTTTGAGGTATGATTTAATGATCCACTAATGAAGTGTTGTTTTCCTAAAGTTAATTATGTATTAACAGTTACGGACCGTAAGACATCTGTGTGATGCTGTCATGTCAGGTGAATGCAGTGCTCAGGTGTATCAAATACATCAGAAGAAATAGGGGAATACCGGTTTGCCACCAGCTATGAGCAATGTGAGGCTGGACATACACAGATGCTTTCTAAGCACCACAGATTCAGTGCCTTTAAGGGGGGACCCTCCTAAGTTTTTATTAGATAGGAAAAGCTGCCTGAAATCCCTCAGGAATGACATTGAAGATACAAGCAGTTGTTTGTAAGTCCAAGTTTTTCTTACAATCTGCAGTTTGTTTTATTCTTTTTGGCCCAGAATTTGTTCCTCTTAGTGACACTGAGAAGCCACTGCCTGAGCAGCCCAAAAGATGTAAAATAGTGCTTACTATGAGTAACAGTGTGAGAATTTGGTCTTTCATGAAAACCCAAACTATGGGTCCATTCCTGGATTCCTTGTTGTCATAGTTTGCGCCACTCACGCAGTTTGCTCACTCACTCCCCCCTCTTTCTTCCCCCCCACTCCCGAGGGGATGGGGAGGAGAACCAAAAAAATGCAACTCCCACAGGTTGAGATAAGAACAGTCCAGTAACTAAGGTATAACACAAATCACTGCTGCTACCACCAATAATTATAATGACCAGGGAAATACAAGGAAAGAGAATACAACTGCTCACCACCCGATACCAAGCCCAACCCAGCAGTGATTCCCCCCTCTTCTGGGTCGCTGCCCTTAGTTTTTACATCCTGGGCATGACGTGGTGTAGTATGGAATACCTCTTTGGTCAATTTGGGTCAGGTGTCCTGTCTGCTTCCTCCCAGCTTCCCCTCCTCCCTGTCAGAGCATGAGACTCAGGAAGTCCTTGGTCAGACCAAACATTATTGAGCAGCAGCCAAAAACATCGGTGTTATCAGCACTGTTCCCAGGCTGAAAGTCAAAACCACAGCGCTGCACCAGCTACTGAGAAGGAGAAAAATGACTGCTACTGCTGAACCCAGGACACTTGTTCATGCTCTGTTCAGCCAGGAAAGACTGCTGTTAAAGTCATCAGTTTCCAGCAAAACCAAGGAGACAGGCTTCAGGATTTATTTGGCAGTATTTACCCAGTTTGAATATTTTAGAGTAAGCATCTTATTACCTGTTTAGGACAAATTTTGACCTATAAATCTGCAATAAACTGGAGGTAATTCCAGTGAAGTGAAAGCAATTTCCACCTCTGGGTTACCAAATCCATATTGTACAAGCATGGTCAACATCACAGCATGAGGGCAGGCTGCAGAATCAGGCTTTAATAAGCACAAGTCAGGATTATCTGAGAAGTTTTTAGGCATAGGAAGTGTTGAGGAGCAGGAGGAACTGCAGGAAATTGCACAGAGCTGTGCCACTGGCTTCCCCACCAGCAAAAGGAGGTGTATTTGTGTGCTGCATGTGAATCAGAGAGGCAGCTCCGCTTACAAACAAGGCAATGAACCAAAATAGGTGGCGTAATATCTACAGCTTCTTCACTTAGTGCAGTAAAGAGAAGACTGTATGCAGGAATTGTTTTTAATGGGATCATTTAAAACATTTATTGTTGCTGTTTGGTTACTGTCTATAAAGAGTGGCTGCTTTGTCTGATGCCCAAAAACCATTGTGTGTGTTAGAAACATTTTGTATTCATGAGGAAGGCAAATGTGGAAGGTGTTAAAGTGATTTAGTTCAATTGACTGCTGGCTGGATGGCTGAGCAGGGATATTGAGGCATTTAACAATGTTGATGGTATTCAGGACAAACATTTATTCTCCAGAGAGTAGAATTTGATCAGGATGATCAAATGCGACTCACTCTTCTCAATTATTTATGAATTGCGACCCCAGTGCTATTCATCACCACTGGGTTTTACACCATTTAATTATTCAAAATAATCAGCAACACATCTGTAAACTTGGGCTGGCTTTAAGCAGGCTTTGCTTCAGCTGTCACAAAATCACTGCTATTAACAAATGTTGGACACCTTCTGCCCATGTTTTAGCGAGGAAAAACATCGCTCTAATAGCCTTAGTTTTCCTTTCCTCCTGGAGCTCCCTGCTTCAAGTGCCATGCTGTGGCAGCCAGTGGGAGAGATGGCTTTGGCCAGCTAATCCTGTTTTGGGGAGCACAAGGTCCCCTCTAAGGAGAAGTTAAACTCTGATTGCACTGCATAGGCCAAGTTCCGTTCTCTGTGTTGGCTTAAAATTTGGAGCACGTCTTTTGAAGTCAGTATAGCTGCTCCAGATGTGTTTCTCCACAGCTGAGATCTTGGCTGCCTCAAGAGTAAATGAAATCTCCTCCTGGAGTAAGGAGGAACAGGAACAAGACAATCCCTGCCTGGTGAATCATCCAGCTCCCTTTCATTGCTTGTGTTGGGTCCTGCTGATGCCTTGTGGGCCTGATTTTCTTCCTTATGGTTCACAGTGATAGGACAGAAGAGTGAAACCTGGGTTTTTTCACAGAGCCTGTGGGTAAAATGTTTCTCAAGTGCCTAAACTGACTCAGAGATGAGAATACCAGTGTTGAAAGCAGCTGAGGGGTAGAGTACCCTGAAGTTACATTTATGCAGTAGTCACTGGAAGCTGCTAGCAGTGTAACTTCTGATGTCTGGTCATATCCAGCTATGGTCTATGTGCTGGAATTGTGTCTGCCAGCTACAGTGAAGACTTAGCTAATGTTTTGTGGAGAAACAGCAGTATTCCAGCTGAAACAGAAAATCCAGTGTTACAGGGCTGCTAGCCTTAGGTGGGAAGTACCACAGCCATGTCATGCCTGGGGAACTTCTGAAATGGGGTATTAGGTTCTGCAGTCATACAGACTGCTTTTACATCTAAAAGAAGAGAGAAGGGGATGACAATAAGGTGCTGAAAAAATGTGATCAATACTACAGAATAAATCAATCTTCCCAAAGATAGGCAGTGCACAGGGTGCTTTTAAGAAAAAAGGATCAAAAATCCTTTCAGAAATTTCTGTGTCAGGAGGTTTATGGTGGAACCTGTGAAAGAGGAGACCAAGCTGGGCACGCACATACTCTGCCCAATGTAGAAAGTAAACGTTCCCCATGTGTTTGTTGCTAGTTTTTGGTGTGAGTCTCTTCCTGTGTTTTTGGCAGAGTGTTGTGGGTTGTGTTGTTTTTTACATGAAGAAGACTCCTTTGAAAGTAAATGGTGTGAATACTCCCTCATCCTCTTAAAATGAGCTGTAATTACAGCTAAATATTTTGTGGATGTTCTTAGGAAGTGTTTCATGTGCAGAGGAATAAAGGACTTTAAACTCACCAATCTTGCTTTGGAAAGTACATCCAAAACAAATCCTTATTCCCTTTGGGTAATCATAGTGCAAGTAGCCAGCTTTATTGTCTGGTGATTGGCTGCACTTTCTTGTATATACAAAATCATTAAGATTTCCTTTAAGTCTGGTGAATTTTCAATTTTGGATATAGAAATAAAGGGCCCAATTTAATATTGAACAACAAATAGCTTTTTAAAATAAAGGCAATGATCCTGCCTCACCAGTGCAGGTCTTCTGATGTAACTTAGTATTTTAACTTGGAATTTGTTCAGCCTAATACTGAAAACTTTTCAAGGAGGTTTTGGCTTGCTATCAGGCAGCTCCAGCACTCTCTTGCTGTGGCATACAGGGTGAGGTACCACATTTTTACAGGCAGCACTGGGGCAGGGTTCGGTGGCACGACTGAACAGAGATTTGAGAGGCTTTCAGAGCCAGAGATTGTATCAGTCCCTTTTCTAGCCAGAGATTTTCTTGGCATCATTATGCTTAATACTTTCTGATAGACTTTTCTACCATAAATTTCTCATTGCCTCTTGAACCCTTCAGACTTCTAATGTCCAAAGCATCCCATGTCAATGAATTCTACAATTTGTTCCACAGGAACAGACTTCCTCTTGCTTTTAACTCATGCCTAATAACTTTTCTTGATGCATCTTAGTTTTTTCATTGCAAAATATATCACTGTTCACTTAAATGCCTCACAGGATTCTGTCTGCCTCCTTCTCATTCCCCCTTCATCTGTTTTCGAATCTGCAGCATTCTTAACTATTTAATCTGTTTGAGGAAACCACTCTAGACTTATGATCACTTGTTCCCTTTGTAGCTTTTCTTCTTCCTTTACCATATCTTTTTCAAGATGAGAAGGCCAAAACTGTGCACAGTATTTAATGAGTGGGTTTACTGCAGAGTTCTGCAGGAGCACAGTGATGTTTTCTGTTTGGTTTTCTATTACTTTCCTTCTTTCTAACATCCCATTTGTTTTTTAACAACTACTGAACACTCAGCTGACACCTCCAGAAAACTATCAGCTGTGACCCCAAGGTCTTGTCACTGCATGGTAATAGCAAATTGGGAACCTGTCAGTATGTATGTGTAGTTAGGGTTGTTTTTCCCAAGTACATCACTTTGCATTTATCAACATTGAATTTCATTTGCTGTTTTATCACTCAGCCACTCAGTACTGCGAGATTGTTCTGCTTCCCTTCACAAACAGCTTTCGTTCTAATTATCCTGTATAATTTTGTATCATAAACACACTTTGTCTCCTCTGCAGTCCATTTAGGAATAGATTAGGTCTCTGTAAGGTCCCACTGGTGAAATCTGAGCACTGAGAATTCCTGGGCATGCAAGTCCCATCTCTAACCTGTTCCTATACAAGGAGAGTTTTCCTTTTGCTCCAAGACATATAAGGTTTTTAAGCAATGTTTTCTGAGAAGCCTTTTCACACACGTTTTGGAAATCCAAATATACTATTCTGTTCCAGACCGTGCTTACCTATAGACATCTTCAGGGACCTTGCCACAGTCTGTTAGAGGCTTTCACTAGCTCTGATATTTATTACCAGTGTCTAGCAGTTTGCCCCACAGAGAAGTTGGATTTAGTGGGCTGTAGTGCCTGAAATCCCTCCTGGATCTCATTTTAAAAACTGATGTCACATTTGTCATCTTCTGTTCCCCTGACAGCCTGACTATATAGGGCATGTGCCCTCCGAATTCTTGTATCAAAAAGTGTGAAGTGCCACCTCCCACAGTAAAGCTTTTCACTCCCTCCCCCTGGCCAGTTACTGGAATAACACAGTAAGTTTTTTGAGTAGCTGCGTCTTTTTGCTCTGAGAAAGGTGCCAAGGAAGCCAAGAAATCACCCTCCATCCCCAAAGCTAACTGTGAATTTCTAGACTATAATGCAGTATTTGGGTTTTTGAGATTGAACAATTTTCTTTTCCCTCCTTCTTAAGAGTGAGTTGGTCAGTGCTGCTGCAGGGATGATTAAAGGGGGTGAATGCAATCTCTGCAGACCTCTCCTGCCTGTGGCCTTGTGAGTGTAATGATTCATTGCCAATTTGGAGTCTGCACAGGCTCACTGAACTTGGAGGCAGGCTGTCTAGCTCCCTCATCACATAAATTAAAAATATACTCCAGCGGCACCTTCTTCAAAACGTCCTGAAATGCAAGAAAATAACATAAGTCTGTATCTGCAGTGATACGGCAGGGATTTGCTAACGTTATCCTCATGGTTGCTGCTGCTTAGGGCAGGGGTCACTAGCTCTTTTTAACCGGTGACCTCAGAATGTTTTTCTTTAGTGGAGGGCTGCATTGAAGACAGATAACACTGCACTTCACACGTTTCTTGAGACACTAAAAGCACTGTGTAGTTATACTGGCATCCCTTATAGATTAGACACAGCTTACACCAGACGCGTGCTTATAACTGTACCTATGCCAAGGAATTTGGCAGTAGAAAGATACCATTTCAAAAGCATGCTGCTAGCAGGCATTACTGCACTGGGAAATGGTTTATAACCTTGGCCCAAAATTGCCATAATTTGAGGTACTCTGTGCACTGCTGTACTGAAACCAAAGGGGAGCAGCACATTGAAGCTGGATGAGAAAGGATTGCTATAGAAGAGGGTCTTCCTGGTGAGTTCTCAGTTCTCATCTCCCTGCTTGACTTTCCCTAAGAAATTGGCACCATGAATTAGGAGATAAAGTTGAAGAGAAGCAATAAAAGAAGTTCAGCTGGCAGGGCTTTCTGTTACTAGCCATAGTACTGCAGCCATACCCAAGGTTTCTGCCTAGAAACCCTGCACAAGGCAATGCAAGAGTTCATTCAAACTCTTGACACCTCCCTGCATTGTGAAGGACAGGATACCACAAGCAAATGTTCCTCCACCATCCTCTCCTCTCTCATATATTTACATGAATTTTTAGCTATCTAAATACTGTCATTCCTGTGTTGAGTCCTTTTGGTTTGTTTGTTTTCCCCTTCTTTCCAGGCTGTCCCCAGCTCCCTGCTCTCTTGAGTACCATCATGGAGTTTGTACAAGTGCTAAATTTTCCCAAAAATCCACGCTGTTCCTGTGCGATATCTTCAAATGCTGTCTGCTGTCCCTGTTGGTATGCTGGCTTCATGTTTGCTGTGATAAACAGCAAGAGCACTACCACAGAATTCTCTAATTTGGGATAAAAATAATAGATCAAACCTGATTTTAGGGATGGATGAACTAGCTGATTTTGTGCTGAAAAATGTTAAAGTAATATCAAAACATAGCTATGGATCTTATTTAATTTAGTCCTTCAGATTAGGGTCCTTTCTTTGTTCATGATTCCTCCTCATTGCTATTCATAGGCTTTCACAGTTCAGCCCCTGCTAGGACATCGAACTCAAGTAATGGGAAACAACAGCAGCACTGCATAAGGCCAAATCAAGAGATTGAGTTCCTGCTCAGTCACTGTAGAAAAAAGTCTTGCTCAAACCTTATATTGCCAGCAAGATACTGGTGCAGTTTGATTTTAGACTTAAATGGAAATTCTCTGAAGTTTAGAAGAAACTGATCTGTAACTTGTTTCAGAAAGGCAATGAAAACGGGTCGTTAAACCTGTGTGTATCAAGTTCCAATTTGCATTAGCATGGACAATATAATTAAAAGGTAAATCAGCCATAATAGCAGAGACTAGGACACTTTTTACAGTAACTAACGGTCAATTGAAACCATGTACTTTGCTTTCTTGAGTTGTCAATGAGAAGTTAAAAAGACAGAATAAGAGCCCGTATCCATTCATCTTTGAACAGTAATGTGTTCTGCAAAGTTAAACATGAAAAGCAGCAATGTCCTAGCCAGCTGCCATTAAAATCAGTGGAAGGGACTAAGTGGGACTAAGGAATGCCAAAGAAAATACTCTAGAGCAGAAAAGCTTGTGGATGTGGTGATACGGACACTATCTGTCCTACTCCAAGGTTTCAGTAGCAATTTTGTGCTAACTGGGGGAGTTTTTATAGGCTGCTGTGAGCAGCCTGGGATCAGATCTGCCTGCAAACTTAGGTTGTAATAATAATACAGACATGGTGATGTTTTAAATGCAACTGAAGGACTTGGTAGCCAATAAGATTTAGAAATCCCAGGGTTTTCATTGAATAAGCAATAGAAAATGCTGGGGAAACAAATACATAATATACATAAATGTGGTAAAATGGCGTAATTAAGATGTTGACTTTTTGGAACTTTCTCCAGGGTGATACTTACTAACACTGGGCTGCCCTCTTCTGCCAAAAGGTAAACAAGCTGCAACTAGTCTTTTCTTGCAGTGCTTTGTGCATTGATGAAACACAACCACCTTGGCTTTAATAACAAAGGAATGTTAACTTCTGCCTTACTGTCTGGTAGGGGGAGCCTGTGGTTTACTAATTTGCTGTTAGAATTTGGAGACATGAACCAGGGAGGATAAGAGTGTGGATAACCACCCTCTGCTCTCAACCTCATCTGTCTATGCAACACTCATAGCGGACAACATGGAGCTGGAGTATGTTCTCAGTCCCTTTCTTGTTCGACAGCTTCAGTGTACCAAAGTGCTGGTTGTGTCCTGGCCTAGGGGAGGGGACTGAAATCAAAATGGCCTTTTACTGTTTCACATTGATTTTTTAAAAGACAAAAACAATTGAAGCACATTGGGAGGGGAAGGCTTTTTCTTGAACAGACTCCTTTTGCTATGCATTTGCAGTGTGCAGACATAGGAATCCACCATTATAGCAGCTTTCCAGAGTATTAAAAATCGCTTAGAATGTTACATGTTAAGAAAAGCCATTTTCAGCTAATCAGCTCTCACAGCATCAGACCTTCTTTTCCACTGCTGTGTTTTTCACTGTCTTAGCTTAATCTTCCTCTTCTATTAACTTTATATTGGCCAGCTGGGAACATGTTCAGTTGAGAAAACAGCATCAACATAAAAAGGTTAATTAAAATGATTAACCTCACCAACAATTCCCTTATGGAAGAATCCTATAGAATTTAATAGAAAGTGATAGTTTACTATGTAGTATTTAAACTGTCAGAGAAAATTCCTTAGCAGGGAGGAAATTCCCTATTAAATTTGTTAACTTTTTAGAGTATTCTCCACAGCACCTTACTGGATTCATCTGTATTAAATTCTACGGCAATTGGCATAAATATTTCAATGCTAATAACTTCTACAAATAGTTCTGTAGTGATGCAGGGATGTAGAGTTTGATGTGAGGCTTTTGAGAAGTAAGGGGGTATCTTTTAGGAGCGACCTACAATGGTACAGCAGTGATGTTATATGATTTCTAAATGCAAAGGAAAAAAGGTAAAATGAAATTACATTAAATCAACCTAACACATAAGTAATGCTGCTTTTCCAGTTATGACTTCAGCTGAACTGATCCTGCCCATTGTGTAATCAGAAGTCCCTTGCTTACTGGAGCTGACAGGTAGAATTAGGGGAAGCGCACACTTTAATGGTGTTTTTTATTTCTGTGATAGAAATGGAACTATGAAAATTCTATTAGGGCCAGCTGGGAGTTTGGCTTGATTTGTCTTTGTCTTTGCTCAGCTCATCTCCTTGAGCGTAGTATGTTTCTCCCTATAGAGGATGGGGAAGAGAGAGAGAAGCAATTCTTATTTGGGAGTATCATGTGGATATAAAAGCTGTAAAATGTTCAAGGGTTTAGTATACTTTGCACTTCTAAAATGTAAATGCTGGGGAAGATATCAGAATTGCTATGCAAGTCCTTTGTGAAATGTCTGCATAATGCTGAACTCTGTTACATCTGCTGTTTGTATAGCATTTCTCTTGATAATTTTTCTCTGTCACTTAGCTTGCGATCTTTGTAGCAGCTGTGAGCTCCTAATGACTTTCCCTCTTAGGCAGGTTCTATACTGTTATTTTTAAAGCCTAAAGTACAAAGTAATTTGGCACTTCCCCATATATCCTTGGGGGAAACTGGTACCGTTACGTGCGATTTTTGGGACTCATAAAAGATTTGAATAAATGTAGTTTCTTCCACAACTTTATAAACTCCAACCATTGATACATTTTTCAAAACTTTGGAGGTTTAACTAAATATTCAGTGATAAAAAGGGGTTTAATTTATTCAGGAAAATTGTGGTTAAATAGTAGAAAATACATCTCAGAGACGGCAGCACACATGAGGTTTAGTGATTCAGTTTGTAAGACAGTCTCTGTAATGTGTAACACTCCAGGACAGCCTGGCCAACAGGAATAGCTGCTTTTTTCTAGGGTCAGAGAAAAGACCCTCCATTGTCCCATTCTAATAGCTCTGTATTCTGTTTTGGACAATGAAAGTAAGAGGTAAGTTAAGAACTAAAAGTATTAATGGGGATTAGGTATCTAACCTACAGCCTCAACTAGACAGCAGTCTGCATCTCTAAACACCTTGGCAAGCCTGGTCTCTTTCTGCTTTGTAAATGTATAAATACATGAATACAACCTTTTATCCTTTTCACTGTATTGTGGGCTGTTAATCAGTGTCCCAGAGGTGGTATTCAAAGTACTTGCTGTTATCTTCAGAGATCTATTTTATTTATATTTCATAAAAGGCATCTCTCTGCAGACAACTACAAAAGGTCAGCGCCAAACTTAAATGTCAGAATCCCTTTTTTGGGAGGTTATAAGCAGAGTTGTCCAGCGCTCAAAGTCTTGTGCTGAAATGCTTTTTGTGCTTAATTTATTACATTGCACTGGCCATTCTTGCCTTTAAGGGACTCTGTCTTCCCTTCCCAAGGAGGGAAAAAGTAAAGCATCACAGGAGATGCAGTCCAGAAGACAGATGGACTGCTGGTCAGAGGAGAGAGTTGGTCCTCAGGGTGTTCAGGGTGCATCTGTCACCAAGTCTGTGGAGAGGAGCATAACTGTACACCTGGCAGCAGCTAGCACAGCTCTCTTTGAGCAGACCATGTCATACAGCATAATACCCCAAGACTGTGTTTTATCCCAAAATTAAGATATCAGTACTTTAAATGTGGGGTTTTTGAGCTGTTGCAAGAGAAGATAAAGCTCAATTTTCTTGAACTGATGCATTTTGTGTTTGAATATTTTTCATGCCCAGGAAGTGCAGCGCTGTACAGCCGACATGAACATCACTGCAGAGCATTCCAACCACCCCGACAACAAGCACAAGAACAGATACATCAACATCCTAGCCTGTAAGTAAGCACTGGCTGTAAGCACAGTGCATCAAGGCACTTTCCTCTCACAGTGTATCTGTGTGTGACTGGAAAAGGCAGGTAGCTTCAAGTTACCTTACTACACAGTAGTGAATAAATATGTTCAAGTATGGCTTGGAGATAATTTCCCTACTAAAGGCAGAGGATGTTTTGACCTCTCTGTCACTCTGGATTTCATTTCTGGATTTCACTCCAACTTTTGTTCTAAAATACGTTGCAGTTTGATAGTCGAAAAGTAGTTTTAGAAATATCAGTTTGGTATGAATTTAAGTGGAGGAATAACAGGGATAAATTGATCTGAGCTCTTCTACCTGCTAACGTCTGAAAACTGGCCTTTGCATAGTGTGGAGCAAAGAGTTTTATTGATGATTCCTGAGATTCCTTTATAACCCCAAAGGTGCTAAATCTTACAGAGTACATCTGCTGTATTTCAGCCTGCTTCAGCTGTGTGTATGACTTGTACAAACAGTGATCTCTGTAGCACGGTGCAGGCTTTGCCTGTATTCCTCTGGGAACGGCAAATCTGGGCTCTGCTCTAGAATGCAAATCATTGCAGGTCTGGGATGGAAAGCAGTAACTTCTTCCATATTGTTCTCTGATGTGGAATGAGTGGCAGATGCAGCAGTCACGGTGAATGAGGAACAAAGATGGAGCCACCAATAAAAAGTTCACAGTGTTCATAAACACTGCAATAAATCTGGAATGCTGTTGATAGTATAGGAAGGATATCTCTAATGGATTCTCAGATGTAATCGAGGTGCCAGCTAAGGACCAGTTCACAGACCTGTAAAAGACTTGCTGTTATGTGGCCTTTGACAAGGGGATTCATTCAACTTTGATTTTAGACATAGATGTCTGGTCCCTCTAGGCACAGAGGGAGAAGCACCATTGGAGGAGAAGTGAAGCAGGCATTCCAGTCCTCCAGATTGCCCGTGGGGGAACCTTGCTCTCTCTATTGAGAGGCACTTGAGGAAGGCAACTGAAACCACAGTTAGCCCAAGTGTCTTATCTCTACACATGTTGGAGTGCCACCAAGCCCAGTGCTGCTGCCTTGGAGCAGAAGGACTGCAGTATTTTCTCTGATTTGAGCCAAAGTCAAGCATTTGGGTGGAACAAAAAGAGGAGCTAAGGAGTGTAACCTAAAGTCTAACCTCTTGGTGTGATGAGAATGGTGAAGGAGTAAGAACATTGACTCAGATCCCAGAGCCAGCAGAGCTGTGTGAGCCCAGCAATGGAAGATAATGATCTCAGACACTGAGCCAAGCAAAGGCAGCTGCAATGCCTACGAGAGCCAAGCTGGTGTCTCCACATGGCTGGTGTTACACAGCCCTATGGGGCTCTTTGAATCACACTACACTGTGTGATGTGGATGATCCTAGAGATTATGTTCCTAGGTCTCCAGCATTCTTTAAAGAGAAGCTATCCCAGCATGAACCACATACTTAAAGGAATGTGAAGACTCAGGACCTGCTACGATGAGCAGATGACCAAGACAAGATACTCCCATCTCCCTCTCGCCTCCCATCCAAGGCTAATTTCTGCCGTGTAGGAGGCTACTCCAGTACTTGGGAAATGGAATGTTTACCTGCAGTTCTGCACTGTTTCCTTAATGCTCTGTTTTTCATCCTGCAGATGATCACAGCAGGGTGAAGCTAAGGCCTTTACCAGGAAAAGATTCGAAGCACAGTGACTACATTAATGCTAATTACGTCGATGTAAGTTGTTTGAATTGGTTTGGTTCTCTAACTCTGAATCCTTCCACAAGGAGGGAGTATTGCTGCTTGTGAAGTGGCTGTGTTTTCCAACTTCACCTGTAAATTTGGCTACGAATTCCTCTCTCTGAGAAAGGCACCTTTCTTTGTTACCTTTAAAATATTGATATGTCTGCCATGATACTGCTTTCATCTCACTTGGCATTATGGTTTTCTTTGAAGGGTTACAACAAAGCAAAAGCCTACATTGCTACCCAGGGACCTTTAAAATCTACCTTTGAAGATTTCTGGAGGATGATTTGGGAACAAAATACTGGAATCATTGTTATGATCACAAACCTTGTTGAAAAAGGAAGAGTAAGAGATTTTCTAATTTATTAGCAGTTGCTTCTTGCCACATTCCCGAATCATGGGGGCAGAATTTGTTTTTAATGGTGTGGGATATGATATATATTGATGTATAATATATAACTAACAGAACAGAAGGATACATAGCTAGCCGTGATTTACTTCTTTAACAAGCTCTAAATACAAATGTAAAGCAACAGCTCAAAGCCTCAGCCAACCCACCCAACTATGTCTTTGTTCAGAGGAAATGCGATCAGTACTGGCCATCAGAGAACAGCGAGGAGTATGGGAACATCATCGTCACGCTGAAGAGCACAAACATTCATGCCTGCTACACTGTGCGCCGCTTCACAGTCAGGAACACAAAGCTGAAAAAGGTGAGTAAAGCCTTCAGTGTTTTCACCCAGAGGCCTTCTGGCTTGTGTAGGATGCAAGGCGCACAGGAGCAAAACTCAGCGTTTGCATAAGCAAGTTAAAGTAGCAGGTGGATGGGAAATAAGTAAGCAAAGCCGGGATTACAAGGAACCTGGTGAAAGGTTTAACCTGTGTTTCTTTCTCTGTAGTTCACTGCTGCTTTGGTGTCACAGTCATTGCTGTTATTACCTGTTCCCACATAGATTTTTCCTTGAACTCTGTCTCCACCTAGCAGGAGGCAGAGCTGCAGATTTCTTTTGTTAGAATCCAGCAGTTTTTCAGCTGAGCATTGAGTCTCTTTCCATGCTTCTCATCCCAAATCTTTCTTTTCTTTCTGTGCACACTTTGCACGCAGGGTCAGAAAGGAAACCCCAAAGGGCGGCAAAATGAGAGGATGGTCATTCAGTATCACTACACCCAGTGGCCTGACATGGGTGTGCCGGAGTATGCTCTGCCCGTACTGACCTTTGTTAGGAGATCCTCTGCAGCCAGAACCCCAGACATGGGACCAGTGGTGGTGCACTGCAGGTATGATGGGTGTGAGTGACTACTTCATGGCAAGCATACCTAGTGCACAGCAGGTGCTCTTACATACCAGCTAAGACAAACGCAGGCTGGAGCAACCTTGGTGGCCCAGAATAGCAATAGCTTGGTACAGGGTGGATCTCTGTATGG
Source organism: Myiopsitta monachus (assembly GCA_017639245.1). Classification (NCBI taxonomy): domain Eukaryota; kingdom Metazoa; phylum Chordata; class Aves; order Psittaciformes; family Psittacidae; genus Myiopsitta; species Myiopsitta monachus. The sequence goes on along the minus strand of CM029929.1, from coordinate 7,679,265 downwards.
CTTCTTCCAGCCAGTACCAGTAACAACAGCAGTGGAGACAGGGGCAAGTGCTAGGGCAGGCGAAATCCAAGACCATAGTAACCCCATCCTCATTGTCCTGGCCTGCAAGGCCAGCTTTGGTGGCATGGGCATGATGGCTTCTGTTGTATTCATCCTCATCGTGCAGCACAGAGATACCCACAGAAGAGAGGAAATACATAATTGGTAAAATTCCCAGAAAATTAAGTATTTTGCAGAGAAACGTTCATGGCTGGGGCTAACAGAAAACGAAAGCCTGTGAACAGGAATGTTCGCTTAGTTCTGCTGTTGTGATCATTTACTTTCATCTGGCTGCATTATATGGGTTTCTCTTATGTTTTTTTTATAGCGCTGGTGTTGGCAGAACTGGTACCTACATTGTGATAGACAGTATGCTGCAACAGATAAGAGACAAAAGCACAGTAAACGTCCTGGGTTTCCTGAAACATATCAGGACACAGCGCAACTACCTCGTCCAGACAGAGGTAAAAATTGCAGTAGGCTTGAATTTAAAGCCATGTCCATTTTATGTTGTCATCAAAACAAAAGCATTTTTCTGTTACACCCCTATAAAAATTTAATATATCACTGGCACTTTTTGCTCTGGACTGTCTCTGTTCTTATAGACCAAACACTTCAGATTTGGTTTTTGTCTTAGTGAGAGTTGTACGTGTGACACTTGTAAATGTTTATTCTGGACTTGGCCATACTTGCATGGGTGCCTTGTTTTGTACATCCTTCCTTTAGTGTGCTCTACCCCTCAGTTAAAGCCAGCTGTTTAGTTTATTCCAAGTGCCTACATGACATGCTTGTTTTCCTAGGAGCAGTACATTTTTATTCATGATGCCTTGTTGGAAGCCATCCTTGGGAAGGAGACTGAAGTATCTGCAAACCAGCTGCATATTTATGTTAACAGCATCCTCATACCTGGCATAGGAGGGAAGACACGACTAGAGAAGCAGTTCAAGGTATCACTGCCATCCAGAAGGACTTAAATTTCCCTGCTCTCTTTTGTATGATGTGTCTTCAACTGTCAGTTGTCATAGATAAGGAACCAAACCAGAACACTTGATAAGCAGCTTGAGAAGTTTTGTCCTCCACAGTCTTAGCTAACGCTGCTGGAAGTCAGCATTAAAACTCCTGAAGGCAGAAATGAGCAGAGGGCCATGGACACTGTTTTGTTGTGTGCTGCTAGTCTCTCTGGTCCCACGGGGGCTTAGATGTTCCTGAGCCTGTGGTTAGCTTGGCTGAAAGTCTTCTTCCAATCTATAGCTCTCCTTCATGTATGTGGAGAAGGACATGAAATGAGGTTCTTCACAGCTGTGGCTGCCCCATCTCTGGCAGTGCTCAAAGCCAGGTTGGATAGGGCTTAGAGCAGCCTGCTCTAGAGGAAGGTGTCCCTGCCCGTGACAGGGGGAGTGGAACCAAATGGTCTGTAAGGTCCCTGCCAGCCCAAACCAGTCTGTGATTCTATTATGTTATGAAAAATGCTTTAAGACCAGGAAACACAATAGGCCTTTCTCATTGCTATTAACTGTGCTTGCTGCTTTTCCCTGCTATGTCATAGCTGATTTCATCCTGGCCTAATTTATTTTTTGCTGAGATCTCCTATTTGAAACCTAAGATTTTCTGATTACATTTTCTTTGAATTCCTTTAGAAGTATTTTGTGAGGCTGTGTATCATAAGATTATACATGACATCTGTTTTCACAGCTAAACTCACTCAATAACTACCCACTACCCAAGGAACTGAAACCGTTAAATTATACCAGGTGCCAAGCTATTCAAAAACCAAACAGGCTCTTCTCCGAATTCACTTATAGAAATCTTGGTACTTCTCCATCAGTCAAGACATTCCAGATGCTTAATTACTAAATTAAAGAAACAAGTGCAAGCACAAGCAATACACACACAAAATGCAGCAGGAGAGAAGGATTTCTTATTTAAAAAATTATATGTATAAATATAAGTATATACATCTAGATTATAAGTATAAACGTACACGTACAAAATGTACACATTAAGATGTTTTCTGATGACTTGTGGCAAACTTTCAGTACCTTGAGTGCCAGTTTCAGAAACTACTTTCTCTACCAACATTGCACAGGTATTTTGAAACCTCATAACTTCTAATGAGGCCTATGCCAGTACACAGATGAGTTGAGTGCTATCTTGTTTAGAGTGCATTTGAAACTGGGACGTGACCATCAGCAGTTATTAAATCTTTCTCTCGCTTCTGCTGCTGCCACAGAGCTGGCAGAAAATGACTTGTGCTCATGCCCCGGTACAGTGGTTTACATTCAACCATCTTAGAGTAAAATTATGCCGAGTAATGAGTTGTTAGTGCAGGAAATGAAAACGCCACATTCACTCTCTTTGCTCTGGTAGAATCTGTGTGAATATTCAAATAGAATCTGCTTCCCTAATATCTTTTTTTTGTGCCTCTAACCATCTCAGAATGAACTTGACAGACCAGAGAATGTAACCCATGGCATCCCTCAGATCTTTGGTGGGTTCCCCAAAGGTCTGGCAGAAAAAGAGATTCTACAGGAATGATCTGGCTTTTATTTTGGGAGAAAACATAGGGGGTTTTGTTCTATTTTTCTAGCTCTTCTTCCTTGAGAACTGCTTCTGATTGAACATATCTGCAAGTCTATGAAATACACTCTTAAAGGTACCTAAATGTAATGTTCAGTGAAAATACATTTTAATGGAACTTCATTTTCAGGATGTTTCGATGCTGAGAGCTGCAGTAATCTTTTTATCCATTAAACATGTTGTATGAAAAGGATGATTTCCATTGGCATCTTGAGTAGCTTAAACAAGTTTAACAATGTATTTATTCTTCTACTAACGCATTTTCACAGGAGTTGGCAAAGAAACCTCCTCTCTTCATTTAGAGCACTGTGAGGACTGGCTTACTTACTACTTTATTCTTTTTCAGCTGGTTACACAGTGTAATGCAAAATACGTGGAATGCTTCAGTGCTCAGAAAGACTGCAACAAAGAGAAGAACAGGAACTCATCAGTCGTGCCATGTAAGATCACATCTTTGGTTTGATTACTGCCTAGCATAACTTTTTATACTGAATTCTCCCGATTTTATGCATGAAAAGGCATAGCCACTAGGAAGGAGAAATGTAATCTTTTGTTCAGGCCAGGCTGTCTTGTCTTTCAGAATTACCCCGATGAAACTGAACAGAAGAAAATAGTGACAGTGCCAGCCAGATATACTGTCCAAGTGAAATGTTAATTTGAAGTGCTTAAGAATTTGAATTATTAGGTAGGGGATAAATCTATGGAATACTGAGAGAATTACTTTGATACAGCTCCCAGCTCAGGTGAGATCTCCCGATGTGATTAGCTCAAGTTGTTTGTAATTCAGCTACTATGCTCTATTTCTGCATGTGAGCCTTCCCCAGATAGGAGGGTATTTAGTGCCCGAGGACACAATTTCACAGTCATTAATATGTACTCTCTGCATGGTTGCCAAGCAATATGAGCAAACCAAGCATGGGCACAATGTCATTGCCATCACATTACCAAGGGCATACAGGACAGATGATGGCCAAGCTAGGGAGCCTACAGGGATTCTGGAGAGAGGGGCTCTTCATCAGGAGCTGTAGCGATTGGACAAGGGGTAATGGGTTTAAACTTAAACAATGGAAGTTCAGGTTAGATATAAGGAAGACGTTCTTTACTGTGAGGGTGGTGAGGAACTGGAACAGGTTGCCCAAGGAAGTTGTGAATGTCCCTGCCCATGGCATGGGGTTTGGAACTGGATGATCTTAAGGTCCCTTCCAACCCAAACCATTCTACGATTCTATAAGCTTAGCACAAAGTAATAACGGCACAGACATGGAGTTTGTTAACGGAAAGGAAAGTCATCAGGATCTGTCTTAAACCCAAATGTGAATGGGGCAGAAATAATCTGTATGGCTTTGCACTGTGTGTCCTGTTGCTGCAGTGATTTCAGTTTGGCACTTGGGGCCTGTCAGTTGGTTTGAGGATGTTGTTGAATCCAGCCCTCAAACACAAAGATGTATAGCTCTGCTGAAGAACAGCACTCACACTTCTGGGTGGTTGGCCATTAGGGAAGGGTTTTTTCTCTGGAGGTTCTCTCACCCTCCAGCTGGGAGGAGTGAATGATGGTGGTGCTGTGGAGTGATAGGGAAAACAAAATAAATCAGCTGCGTTTATGTGCTGCTGGAGACAAATGGAACACTACAGTCAAGAATTACCTGAAATTCCCTGTTATCACTGCATATACTGTTATTCGGTAATTCTGCCTGCTGTGAAAATCTTTGCTATAGTAAAATTTGATTCCTGAGATTACTTTGTCCTTGTGGAAATATTGTGCAACATTCTCTTTTATATCCTGTGTTAGCAGGCGATGCTTTAAGTCAGTTAAAGTGCTGGCCTGCTCCTGTGGGAGATGGGAACTGCATGCTGTTTGGTTTGTTAACATCTGAGAAATTCTTGCTTTCTGCATTGTGCCATGACCAGACTTTGCTCTTTTTGTTTTTACCTTTCCTTTTTCTTTCTGTTTTACTTTAATCTTACAGCTGAGCGTGCTAGAGTGGGCTTGGCACCACTGCCTGGAATGAAGGGAACAGATTACATTAATGCCTCTTATATCATGGTGAGGAAGCCAACGCCTAATTACAAAGTAAAATCAATTCTAAGGTGCTAAATGCCAGATACCTGTAATTGTCTTAATTCTGTATGTAATGGCTGTGTATTAACAGATGAGATTTTAACACCTTCCCCATAATGTAAAGCTATTAGCTGTGTTTTATTAAAGATTGTTGCCTAAAAAAATTAAATACAAGGTGCATTTAGGTGGAATGTGTATTTCCATAAGATAGAGTCAGATAAATAGTGGGATGTAGAGTAAATGAAAACATCAGGGTCTCTGCAGAATGGAAATGGAATTATAAAATTATAGCATGTGTGAAAATATTGTGGAATAAAATGGAATAGGGTCATTATGTGTCCCCAAAGATTAAATAAGTGCTTTAAAAGTGTTGAAAGCAGTAAGTAACCATGTGGTTTGTTTTGCTGCAAAAGGGCTACTACAGGAGTAACGAGTTCATCATAACCCAACATCCGCTGCCACATACAACTAAAGATTTCTGGAGAATGATCTGGGACCACAATGCACAGATCATTGTCATGCTGCCAGACAACCAAAGCCTGGTGAGTTGAACTGTACCACCCTGCACGGTGCTGCTATCACTTAGCCCAGCATAGGTCACTTAATTGCACGTTGCCATTTTCTGATTGAAAGCAAAGCCAATTTTTGAGCTACCTTCTCAAACTTTGCTATAGCTTGTTATAAGAAGACAGGTTTGAGATGTGGGGCTTGATTTTTGCTCTCCCTTTCTGTACTCACCCCTGGGAAAGACATCTTGAGCTGGATGGATCACAGTGCAAACAGGCAGCCCGCTGGTTATGACAACCTCTTAGAGGCCAGGCTGGATGGGGCTTGGCATAGCCTGTTCTAGTGGAAGGTGTCCCAGTCCATGGCAGGGGGGTTGGAATTAGATGACCTTTAAGGTCCCTTCCAACACAAACCGTTCCATGATTCTGTGGAAGCTCCTGAGGGCTGCCTGGATAGCAGGATGCAAGACACCAGTGTTACTGAATGGCCAGGGCTGTGGGTAAGGACTTTGGGAGGAGCACAAATACAAAGCAGGGGCAGTAGAACAGTTGCTTGTTTGTCCAGGGGCTTAAAGCTCAGGCCATGCAAAAGTATGCCTATGGAAGCTTACAAATGCTATTTTTGATGAAAGTGAAAAGCAAACGTATATGTTAATTTTAGTGGAAATAACGAGACGGAGAGAGAATAAGGAGACCCAGGTGAAATGCTAATCACTACTTCCAGATTTACTAGCATGTCTCAAGAGGGCGTGTTGAAAAGGATTAAGAACTAAACGGTCCTTTTTTTCATGCATGCATCACTGAGGTGGATAGATGGTTATAGACAAGAATGGAAACCACCATCATTACAGCAGGAAAATAGCAGTCATGAGGGGCTACTGAAGAGGCAGCAGTCAATACTGCTTCCTGCATGCTTTGCAATGAAAGGGACTGCAGGCACTGCAAGGCAAAGAGCCTTCAGAGTAATCAGTTCGAATCAGAAAGCACTAATGGAATGAAAGTGTGTCAGGTGGAAATGAAGAGGCTGATCTTGTCTTTACAAGTACATGGAATAGCTCTGCAGAACAATAGTGATTAAAGGGTAAAGGAGAAATGCTGGATTCAGCCACATCCCTTGCAAGGATGCCTGGTCCCTTCTTTCATCTCCACTATTCCCAAGGTGGAGGCTGGCCTGCAGGGAAGTGGCACCCATGTGTTCGCTTGGTGGTTAGCATGGGTTGTGTTGGCTGGCAAAGAGGGGGTAGGACAGGACTAAGACAGTGGCAAGGTGCTGAATGTGTAATGACAAGGGACAAGGTGATAATGCAAGCTACTTTCTGCATAAGGACCTGTCACTTTCTCAGCCATATTACATTGCTTGCTGGCACTTCTGCTTATTTGGGGCAGATTGTCAAGGTACTCAGAGGACTTAGGACCCCAGCTCCCATTTTCAGAATAAACATTTAAGGCCCAAATCTCAACAGTGTCTTGCATATAACGTGCATTGAGTCTCCAGGCCCACAGAAAGAAGCCTGGTTTTGGAGATGTGCTCAGGGATGCAACGGGATGAAGTATGTTTATAGTTCATGTTTTCTCACCAGTTTAACATGAGTTACTCAGACACAAGCATGCAGTGCTGTACATGCTGCCAGAGCAGCTTCTGTGCTTACACTGCAGGGATGATAGGCTCCTAAAGCCAGGAGGAGAAACAGGCTTTGCAGGTATGTGGTGACAGAGCCTAATTTCCTTTCTCTGCTGTAAATTAAGAATTCACTTTTTTTTCTTAAAGAAAAGCTTTGACAGTCTGTTCTCTACATCCTGTCAATTAGGCTACTGCAGCACTGAGCTTCCTCCACCATTCACAGCCTCACTGAGGTTTTACAGTGTCCCTTCAGGAGAGGAGTTTTTCTGAGGACCTTGCATTAAGTTAAGCCAGTGTTTTTTTTCAAGGTTAAGAATATTTGGGTTTCTTCCTTTCTCCTCACTCCTCCCCTTGCTCCTAAAAAGTCATCCCTACATAAGTGTCTGTCAGTCTTCTACTAGACCTAATCCACAGACCTTGAGTTTTGGATTAGACCACAATAAACACAAATTAACAATAATGAGCAATTAATCTTTAAAGGTCAGTGAAGTGACGTTTTTTCTAAACATGCATCTGATTTTCATGCAAAACTGTGTGAGGAGGTGATAAAACAGTGCAGGAGGTAATAAAACCTGGGATACAATATAAAGGTTCAATATGAGTGAGCTAAGATAACCATTTCCCTATGAAACCAATTAAAAAGTAGACATTACCTGTTTGAACACACAAAGGAAGGATCTGGCAGCTATAATAGTAAATCTGTTTTAGACAGAGATGGTTTTTAAAGGTCAGCTGCTGATCATCTCTATTTATCAAACCGATTTTTTGATCCACTGGATTTTTCAGACACACACACAAGGTGTCTGAAAGGCTGTAGTTGCGTTTTGTTTCATTCCTCCAGGCAGAAGATGAGTTCGTGTACTGGCCGAGTCGCGAGGAATCCATGAACTGTGAGGCCTTTACTGTGACCCTTATCAGCAAAGACAGACTGTGCCTCTCTAATGAAGAGCAAATTATCATCCACTGACTTTATCCTTGAAGCAACCCAGGTAAAATAAACCTCCAAATGTGGGTCTTGGCTTTCCACCAAAATGTTATTGATGTCCTTTAAATATGGAAGAAGAGTTCAGAAACAGTTTTGAAGGTGATTTACTGGTAAATGCATGTGCATGCATGTTGCTCACAGGGGAGAGGTATTCTCATTGGCTCCTTCTCCATCTCACTTCTACTTCCAGGTAGATTCTTCTAGGCTAGTAAGACCATAGTATTGTTTGTCTTATTTGAAAGTGAAAACACTGGGTTTTACATTTTGAAATTACACAAGTAGATTTAATTATTCTTTGTAAAGGACAACCAAGGTCTATTTCCTATTTTTGCTTATAAAATTCAGGTTATATTTATAAACTTATAGTTTATTTTTGGGGAGTCTTAATCAAGGGCTTTTATGTAAGGGACATTGGTTTTGAGCTATAAACCTGCCTCTAGTCTGCTATCCAGATTGTGGCTGGATTTTGCTGCAAAACCTCACTTTGCAAGCCCTTTTAAGTTTTAATTCCTTGCTCTTCTCTTGGTTGACTTGGGAGCTATAGGGGCTCTGAGAGAGGTTTATGTGGATATAAGCCCTGAACTCAAGTACATAATCTTTTCTCAACTAAACATTTTGTTAAAGTTGCATGATTTTAGGGCATTCACTGTGACAGAGATGCTACAGCCTTGTGTCTGTTGTCTTCTTTCTATATAAACTGTTTGGAAGAAGAAGTTATCTCTTCAGTTTGTAGAGAGGCTCTTCCCTCTTTCTACCTGGAGTAGATAAATGTGAAACTAAAGTAGCTAATGCCCAGGCTGGTTTCTCGTTGCAGGATGACTACGTTCTGGAAGTCCGCCACTTTCAGTGTCCTAAATGGCCAAACCCAGATGCTCCCATAAGCAGTACCTTTGAACTTATCAATGTAATCAAGGAAGAGGCCTTAACAAGGGATGGCCCTACCATAGTTCATGATGAGTATGTCATCTCTTTTCTCCCATTTATGTGCAGATTGTACAAGGAGTTACTTCAGCTATAGGGTATTTGTTAGGACTGATATCCATTCTTGCATGGAGTGGATGGGGTTTATTGGTCTAGAGAACAGGAACAGAATATTTAGACTTACAGGGGTGAGTTTTCAGTTGTCATCTGAGGCTAAATACACTTAGTGTAGTTTTTAAGTTCGTCATACTTTTAGGTGGACTCAGAAAATGAGGATGTGTTTGCTTTGTGTTTTGGGTTCTTCTGCACATGAAAGTATCCCATACAAACCCAACAGCCTGTGTCAGAACCCAGCAGAGCCCTGGTTTAGGTAATGCCCAATATGGGCTTATGGAAACCAGTTTCAAAATGGCCTGAGCTCCTGTCTAACTGCTCAGGTTTAATGTGCTTGTGTAAAATGGAACAAGCTCTGCTCAGCTGTGTCTCAGGATGAGCAGCTGAAGTATCTTGTGACAAAGGGCCCAGGTTTTTAGAGAGCAGATTTATTCTCTCTCCTTCTGCTTCCCCATAACCCTCTAAGGGGCCCATATGGTGCCAAGTGGGAGGGCGGGAGCGTGCTAACACAAGGCCAGCATGCCCGAGCACTTCTCTCCTTTTGTAGTGCAGTGGTGAGCATTATCTTGCCAGCTATGCTTGAATGCCTAATTATAAAAGATGCTAAATATTGCATTGCTTATTACTACTTTGCACACATTATGGAGCTGCAAAATACCATTACAGTGAAGCTGGAGCCTGGATCCAACAGAGTCTCATTGGAGGGGCTGTTCTTCTGGTGGGCAGAACACCTTCCTGGAGTCATTCTGCCCTTAAAAACCTAAGGAAGCCCAATTGCTGATACTGCTTGAGTTGCCCTTGGACTGAACACTGAGTTGAAAGAGCTTTTGCTTTACATCAGTGTGTTTTTGCTGCAACAGGTTTTTCCCTGACTCTTGCAAACGGTGCCTTGGGCTGTAGCAAGTAGTTTTTCTCCTACCACCTCCTGCCTTGCTAATGCACGGTGTAAGCTCTGTTGCCTTTTGCCAGCACTGATTAATTCCAGGCTAGTTTTAATATTCATGCTTTGTGTAGTCTGAAGTGAGGTTTTGCTGCTCTTGCAGTATTTAAGATTATGTTTTACAGAATTAGAACCATTATTGATTTGGGCATTTCATGCTAGACACCAAAAAAAAAATCAAAATCACATCCCCAACAATGCTGAGTCATTCTTTCTGTAAATTGCTTTTTTTTTGTTTATTTGTCATATTCAATGATTTTATTTTTAAGCCTAACACATAATGTGGATTCTGCTTTTCATTGGAGCCTAAGCAAATGTAGCTGAAAATGAAAATTTCCCTTTACTACATGCAGCAGCTATATCACATAATCCACTAATAATTACAACTGCAGATTAATTCCAAATCTATGAATTTGCAGACACTAACTCCATGTGGTATTTAGGAAGTACATGGTGGGATGAACTTAGTAACAACATTTAAAAGAAGTTCAGATATTCCAACTCAAGACAGATGTCAATATTTTTAAATATACTGCTCATATGTAAGCAAATAGATTTGCTGCATAATTTTCTATGAGAAAAGCCTTCAGATTGTTGGGAGCTGGAGGTTATCAGCCCAAGTAAAAATGAGGCCATTGAACTCTCAGAGGCATTTACGTTGTGTCTCATCAGGCACATACACTGGCCACCTCATCCACGCTCCCTGTAGATGATAAGTCACAGCCAGCTGTATGGTCCTGCTGCTTCTCCTGTAGACTTTTCATCAAATATAGCAGATCTATCGTCATCTGATTTCTGTTTCCCATTTCTAAGCAAATTGAGTTTGCAAAAATCATGTGAAGTTAAGTCAGCATATGTCTTGATTTCCAGGAATGCTGTAAAAGCTCCTAGTGGTGATCTTACTTTACAAGATGGCATTTCAGCACTTGCTGATTATTTAAGTTCTCATGTACAGCTAACTCTCCAAACAGTTTACAGAGTCAGCACCAATGTCCCCTTTTACAGGTGGGACGTTTAGACATAGACTTGCTCAAAGTCAGAGAGCAGACCTATGGCACTGCCAGGATTCGGTCTCCTGAGTACTGGGAGAGCTGAGGCTCCTCAGAAGCAGTTACGAGCCCCTGTTGCTTAGGATCCTTTCTGCCTGCAGCTGCATGTATGGTTCAAGCATTCCCACAGATACAGCAGCAGTAAGGTTTCTACCTGACCAGTATCTCAAGGACACAGTGAGTCGTGCTTCTGATGAATAACTGTTGCTCAGGTTCTTACCAAATGACAGCACAGCTCAACTCTTCAGAATCCATAATGTCTCTTGGGTGCCCAGCTCAGGGATGTTGTCTTTGCCGATGAATCAGACCTAAGGAATACTTTGAGATGTGCCCCATTTACTTGTGAGCACCTCATATCCATGTTAGCTTTCTGTAATTGTCAGATGTGGAGGAAAAGGCAAAGTCTCATTTCTTTCTAATCATTTCTGTTTTGCTTGAGCGCCCACTAATGAATTTAAAATACACTCAACTATAACGCAGATGATTTCAGGACATGTGGCATGTGAGAACTGATTTCAGTGTTATAGTCTCCAGTGTTACAGGCTGGGTATTTTTAAATTGCTCACATTCTTCTAATGATACACTTTGTATCGAACACTGCAGATACCCTGAGATGACTGGTGTACCATCAAATTTCGCTCCTATAAATTAAAGTGACTAAGAATCAGCCAGTATAAAACAAGCACTTAATAGAGTACAAAGATGAACTACGGTAATCACATAAGACCATATCAACATTTTCATGGCTCTGTGTTAGTGTCCCCGGTCTGTTTCTGTGTAACTTATTCCTTCAGTGTTGTTTTTCAGGTATGGAGCTGTGTCAGCGGGAACGCTATGTGCCCTTACCACTCTGTCCCAGCAATTGGAGAATGAGAATGCTGTTGATGTGTTCCAGGTGGCAAAGATGATAAATCTTATGCGGCCTGGAGTATTTACAGACATTGTAAGTCTTTAAATGGAATGTAAATGGCTAGTTTACAAGGTTTTCATCTGTGACCAAAAGCATGAATTAAAACACACGCTGTGTATGCTATCAAGCCCTACAGCTTCTGCTACCAACCAGAATTTGCATTTGAGCTTTTTATTTTGTAAGTTGTTTTCTATGACCCTGAAGCCCACACTGTAAGTCTCTGATTTGCAGTTAAGCTTATTTCTCATACAGTTAGGGGGCCACTGTACAGGCAGCCCTAGCAGAGAAAGACCTTTCAGCTTCTCATCATCCCCCTGCCAGCCCTGCAAATTAAGCTGTGGTATTTAAACAATCTGAGGGGATGCAGCAGAGCAGCTAGGACTGCAGGGAGATAAAGCTTCAACATTAGTTCACTTCACTGTGCAGCAAGAGCAGCACCCTTGCCTCAGTGTGCATGGCTCTGTGGTACCAGGGAACAACCTGGGGCTGGGCCTCTGGTCTCAGGTATTGTCCTACCCTCCTGTAGTGTTTAATACCAGAAATTATATTAAATAATTATATAATATAAGAAATTATATTATTTACCAGAAATAATACAATCTACCCAAAACTGGACTTCTGGGTTGACAAGGTTAAACTAGATTAACTGAGGTGATTGCTCTCTAAGTCCTTTTCTTTGCTACATGTATGCTTCTGGTAATGAATATCCATGACCTTCCCTGGAAATGCCACATCTAAGTGCCATTTGTATACATGTGCTTAAATAATTTGTTCTTTCTTTTCCAGGAACAGTACCAGTTTCTTTATAAGGCAATGCTAAGCTTGGTCAGCACTAAGGAAAATGGAAACGGTCCCATGACACTGGACAAAAACGGTGCTGTGATGGCCAGTGATGAATCTGATCCTGCAGAAAGCATGGAGTCTCTTGTCTAATTGGAAACCTGAAAAGGCACTTAATTTGTAGAACTTCTGAAGACTGAGTGAACTTTTTTGAGGCCTTTTTTGCCAGACTCTAGGTTATACAATAACCCAATTACTTTTTTACACTGATAAAAGTTTTGATATTTATTTTTTGCCATTTTATGTCTTAATGGTATCCTACTGAGCATTTGCACCTCTGTTTATTTCACGCAGTGAAACGCAATTTTATCTAGTTTGCACTATATGATCAGTGTTACTGCCTATAATATTCTAATCCAAGACAAGCCCTGATATGACATTCCATGACAGCAAGCATACGCTTTTTTCTGTTTCGTTTAAATGCAGTGAGATTTTGGTAACGACAGTGACCCTCCAATCTTAAATCTTGAATGCTAGGCCGCATGGATTCTTTCTACAACAGATACTGAACCCCTTCATATCATATTTATTCCTTTAATGATCATGTCACAGTTTTGGTATTCTGCATTCCAGTGGAGCAGATAAGCAGTGTTCATCCTACAAAAGGTGGCAGGTGATGATTAGCCGCAATGAAGGTGTAGTAGCCTTGTGGAGCTGAAACAATTATTTCTCTATTGTTTCAAATTGCTGATTTGTCCACTTTACAGGCCTAAGACTTGCTTCACATGGAGTATATAAATTACCTACAATATAATTATAAATTAGATGCAATTCATACATGGGACGCAGTGACAGGTTTTGATTTTACAATTTCAAAGCTTACCCATGTATTCAGAAATACATCAGTTTTAGCCTTTTAACCAGCCCTGTGATGGGAAAGTGTTTTGGTTTTATTCTCATCAGAGCCAATCCAGTGAGAAATCTAATCCAACCCCCAGTCAGACCTGTTTTCAGCTATATTGAAGGTAGCAATATTTTACAGTACTAAGCTATTCAGTATTTTAAACGCATTAATTTCCTTACTATTTCTTGACTATGACCTCACACCTAATGGTATGTTACATGATGACAGGCGTTTCTTAATTTCAGAACTGTTAGATGCCATTTTTACAGGTGTGTAATTTTCATACTTTAGTGCTAAAACATAAAGTACTGATCCATATTTACTGGTGAAGCAAACTAATAAAAAACAACTACCTATAAAGTTACATTCGCCCTCTTTTTTTTTGCCAGACTAATTCTTTAGCAAAAACCAAGCTTATTGTGTTATCCCTCCCACACCAATGAAGTGATTTCCCCCAGATTCCATAAATAATTGAATTCTTGTTTGGAGCATTTAAGTGTACATCCTCACTGGATTCCTTTATCCTGTGTATTTGGTCACAGTTCAGCAATGTCCATCTCCGTTTAACAGGATTAAGTAAGCACATACTTAGTTCTGAAAATTAAAGGCAATGGTGTCCTTCATAGCCCGGCGGAGTAGGGAGGGGTGACTGAATCTGCCTTGAAAAGAAGGAACTATGTTGTTTCGACCATCCTGACATCTGGTATACAGCTAAAGGCACTATCCCTTATCTAAGGCATTTGTTTCTTTACTTCTAAATTTGAACTGCACAAAACATACATTGGAATTTTTCAGGACTTGTCAAAATGTTACAGCATGGTTTTTTTCCTTTCATTTAAATGTAAACCCATTAATTTCTTCCAGTCCAGCCTTGCTGAAACACTGCCATTGGGCAAGGCTCTGTGCATTTTCACCAGCAAGGAAGCTGAAAGTGAACTGCTTAATATTGAGAGTAGGTATTTTGGTTCAGAACCTCCCGAGGTACAACCCTAATGCGGCCTCACTGAGAGCAGAGGAGCTATGCCAACTGATATGTGCTAACATCTGGCCTTCTGTTTTTAATAATGGAAAGATCTCCTAGAATAGATACACTTGATTAATACCAAAGTATTCCAGAATTCATCAGCAAGCTTTTTACATAGTCACCTTTTACTTCTCAGTTTGAACCCCTCCTCCATACAAGCGGTCCAAGTAACTGCTCGTGCTGAACAGTGCAGTATAGCTGTGGTTTCAATAAGGAAATCCATGTCCAGCAACAGCTAAAAAATGTGCAAAATGTCTCAGAACAGTGCTTTGTAGATTGCATCCCCTTTGCACTGGGACAGCCCAGCCCCAAGGAGGGAATTAGTTAGCGTCTGGTCTGAGTTATGGCTAGCTCTCCAGTCACTACCTCCCAGTAATGAGAATGGTTGAAGTAAGTTTCCATGTACTGCTGCTGCGAGGTGTGGCTGAGTGGTCTGTTGGCCAGGGTGCATCAGGGTAAGAGGCAGGGGACCCCCTTTTGTGCCCCCAGCAGTGATTCTGGCCCCAGGCAATTCCAATTGGTTGCACAAAGGGACTCCAATGAGTTGGATCATTTCAGTCTGAAGTATTTAAGTTCCCGTTGAGGTGTAGGGAGAAGTTAAGAATTCAAACCCTGACAAGAGGGAAGTGACACAAAGATTATGGCAGGCATCAAGGAGGGTTGTATTTGTTCTGTACTTTCAGCTGATTACTTTTCATTTCAGTGGCATGATGGAAGATAACTGTGGTTCATGAGGCACTGCCTGAATATCCTTAGTTCAGTTCCTTACCTTCTCGCAGCTTTCAAAAATCAATGCAAGAAGGTTGTAGGGGTTGGACTTTGGTAGATGCTTTGGAAATCCATTTGGAAATCCAATCCATTTGCATTGGCATTTTCACACACCTGAAATACTTGCTTGGAGTTTAATCCATGGGGAAATAATGTTCTATGAGTTCTCCATGGATTTTTCTCTTAAGGAGGCTCAAGCTGTGTGTTAAGAGCTGCGCTGACAGTTCGGAAGCCAATAGATGGTAGTGATGCATTAGGCATGAAGTGTATGAAGCTAGGAATTGCTTGTGAAGGTCAGGATTAAGAGAGTGGAAGAACCAAATCTATCCTACTGGAAGTAGGTCCACGGATTTGCATCCTTTCTATGGGACTCAGAAGGAGTGTGTGTTCAGAGAGGTCCTTTCAGACCTCTGCTGAGATGCTT
Source organism: Myiopsitta monachus (assembly GCA_017639245.1). Classification (NCBI taxonomy): domain Eukaryota; kingdom Metazoa; phylum Chordata; class Aves; order Psittaciformes; family Psittacidae; genus Myiopsitta; species Myiopsitta monachus. Next base: position 7,663,644 of record CM029929.1, on the reverse strand, counting down.
TTGTGAGTGTGTGGCCAAAATCCCACTCTACAGCCTTGCTTTTGCCACACCAACCCCTTTCACTCCCTGCTTTAACCACTTGTTGGAATTCAGTCAGGATGGCTTTCAAGCATCACAACTTCCCAGCCTGCAAATTAAGAGAACCCGAATATATCCCATCGCCATGAAATGTGTTCCTCAGCACCAGCCCTGGGAAGTAAGGACATAAAGGACTGAAGTGCACATCCATATGTGTGTCTACATTTAGAAACACTATATCTCTCTGTCTTGCACGTGTACTGTGCCCGCAGAACATGTGAAAGACAGATTTCTATGCACTGAGCCCGTAAGAGCAGCCAAGCTTTCCAAGAGGGAATGCTTGGAAAGCTACTGTGTCATCTGAGCATCCAAAATGGGTGACACTCTCAGCTGAATGCCCCCATCCTACAGACACAGGGTGTGAGTAGGAGGAAGGTCTGGGAGAGCTGATTCTTCTGCAGGACCAAGGTGTAAAGAATGTTCATTTTAAACAGCATTTGTCCTTAGTATTTCACAGTGTCTGTTTCCAATATTAATAAAGGAACAGGAAAAAGCAAAAATCCAAAACCCTGAAGCTAATTCTGTGTGTGACTGTTGCTGTGCTGTGAGTCTGTTCTAGGTTAGTGGAATCATTTACAGGATCTGCAAAATTTCAGTTGTTTTTCCAGTTTCTGACTGCTTGAATTGCTTGAACCCTGAGTGATATATTGGAACATAAGGAGAAGAATTTTTATGACACAGCACAACTGCCTTCTTATCAATCTTTTTGGTTTTCAGCTGATATATTTTATTTAAAAGCTAAAAAACACAGATATTGATTCTACCAAAGACACATAATTACTAATTCTCAGCAAAACAAAACCAACTTAATTTCAAAATTAATGTAGTTGTCTTAAAAGATTTAGCAGTCTTTCTCAAATTCATGTCCTTGGACATCAGATCTTGTGTTCTGAAGTTTATGTTCAAACAGTGCCAGTGAATTCTTATGTGAAGGGAAAATGCCTATTTGTTAACCCACTGCATTGCTTTGCTTCTTTTCCTTTTCTTTTTTGCCACAGGCATAATTCCACTCTTACTGTTACCCCTTTGCTCTTCTTCTCTTTGTTGCCATTCTAACAATGTGAACCACATTGGCTTTACTTATCAGAGGAGAAGGAATGCAAACATAAAGAAAGAGAAGGAACTGTAACAAAGAGATTTGGCCTCTACTTTGTCTTAGCTGTTTAAACTGTTTTTAGTGTTTTTGTTAACTCTTTGCAAAAGGAAGCATTTTCTACGGAGGATAATTAATTTCAAGCAAAATGTCTTGAGTTTTAGAATAAAACGTCTCCAAAAGAGGAGACAAGTCAATTTTATACAAGGTCACAACTCTCCAACATTTGGGGTAGTGACTCTTTGTGTTGTGTTTAGGACATTTGAAACTAGCGAGCAGCCATTGTTTCTAAAGACCGAAGCATTCCCATGTACTCCTCGTTTCTTTTCTCCTTCATTTTTAAAAGAGCAAAGTCATTAAAACTGTAAATATTTTGTTGCTTGGATATAAGCATCTTCTGGGAACTTTGTATCTATGGTATATAATCATAGAATTTTATATTTTCATATAAAGCTAATTTTTTTCTAGTTTCTCCTCCTCCCTAGTTCTGTGGTGGTTATGTGAATACATACCTTCTGTGTACCCAGGTAGTGAGACACCATCAGCACACTCCAAACAAGGTTTCCACCCGTCATTCCTTTGGGGCAGTGATTGTGACAAGTTGGGGTTTAGTTTTATTTTGATTCCATTGTCAGTGTGTGCAATAGGAATTAGAGTTTAGCCAGTCACTGGATACGTTTGTCTCATTGATCCATTCAGAAGAAACAAAAGCAAATGTGGTGTTTGGTTTGGGGACAGGGTGGGAGGGAGTGTTTTGAGGGAGATTTTTTGGTTCGTTCTGGTTTGGTTTTTGTCTGGGGTTTTTTTGTAACTTGAAGAATCTTTTTTTTTTTTTGTCATGTTAAACTATATCAAATCATTCTATTATAGTGTTATTTAATATGTAAATTGTATTGCTATACATAAAATAAAGTATGGTTTTTGATGTATTTACAGACTTCTTCCTTATTTGCATCAGGTACACACACAGAACAGATGCACCAGTCAGTATTTCATGGTCCAGGCGTGCGGGATGGTGAGATACAAGGCCTGCTTTATTTAGATCTCAAATCTCCAAGCAGTACTCAGCTGGGAGCTGTCTCTCAGTCACGTAGAGTGGAAATAACCATCCCTTTCTAATTGTCTCTAGCTATTAGTGAGCTGCCAGTAACCCCCTTCCCTCTCCACCACTGGTCCTGCGCAGGCTGTTGTGACCCATCAGAATGCCTTTTGGAAGGAGACTTGTCTCCACTCATACGGGACCTCAGAGCTTCATTGCTGGGTGCTTTTGGTGTGCCTTTCCTTAAAGCTAACTGGTTTATCAGCAGGTGTCTGCCTGGAGGAACAGGGGCTTCCACCTGATTTATTGCGATAACCTGCATCAGCTCACTGCTCGACCAACCCCAGAGCTGTGGTACATAAAGCAGAAGTACTCATCCCCATCTCAGGCTGGGAGGGAGGGACAGATGTTCTAAATCCTAGAGATAAGCCAGCAAATACTCCCCATGGAGCACATTAGTGGCTGTACCTCCCTGCTGCGCCTGAGCCAAGGCAGACACTGAAATGGGCACACATTACACTATCAATATGATGTTTTGAAACAAAACCTCAACAGCTCTGCAGACTGCTTCCTGTGCCTGATGCTGTGCTGAGTGTGTGTGTTACTGCTGCTGTTCCTGTAGGAAAACTGCTTGGTTCGGTTATGTTCTCATCCACGTCTGCCAGCACGCAGCCTCCAGAGCAGTACCTGCACGTGGGCAAACAGCAATAATGGGAACTGCTCATTATGTAAAATTGCTGTTAAAATCAGTACACTCTGTGTCTGCCTTGTTTTGTGTTGCTGCTATGGACCTATATGGTCCACATCCTGCTTGACTGGGAGAAGATGAAGCCTGGGACACTAGATGGGGACTGGTAAGTGTGACATGGCAGTGCTGCCAGCACAGCCTGACTCCTGCAAAGCCCCTGACTTTGTAGCATGCTTCCTCCAGCCCTTGTTTCAGGTCACTGCCTTGCGTTTCATCCCAGAGCAGCCCAACACTATCCCAACTGCCTCACTGCTCAGGAAGATGTACGTGGGAAGGCAGGGAGCTGCTTCCCTGCCTGCCAGGCCTGTCCTAAACAATGCTACAGCAGCAAGAGCAGTCCTCTATAAAGATGACAGCCCCTACACACACAGGTAGGTGGGTACATAGCACTTCATAACAACAGTAAGGGAAGAGATCTGCTTAAATACGGCTTGTCCAGGGAGTGCCTGAGGGATGGAGCTGATGGGAAGTGGAGCATGTGTCACCACCACCTGCTGCAAAAAGAAGACAGAACAGAAACCTGGCAGGTCTAACCCAGGACCAGGTAAGGAAGCCTCCCCCAAGCCTATTCACAGTGGGTTGAAAAATGTCTCTTTTGGGACAGGAAAAACTTGTGACCCCACTGAAGACAGGCAGGAGGAAATCCTCTGAACAAAGGATGAACTGGGACATTGCCTAGTGAAACAATGGAGAGACGGCCTGGGAGATGCAGGAATGCAGCCGTCTGGGATCTGTCTCCTGGTATTTAGAACACTGCTCCTGAAGAAAGGGTGTAATCCTCTTCCTAAATCATCGGCAGCTGTGACAAGAAGTAGAGCTGGAGCAGCCACAAGGAAGGCAGCGGCTGGGCAGTGGGAGCATCACCTGGGATAGCAATGCAAAAAAAGACCAGATTTCTCTGTAGCAGCTACAGAAATCGGGACAAGCCAAGGCAGCCCCTTAAATGCCCTTGGATTCTGTGCTGGCGTTTTGGCCAGGCTGAGATCTGTATCCAGTGGAAACATAGAGTAAGTAGTTCATTAATACTTTGGCAACAAAGAGATGATTTACCAGCACTTCTAACAATACGCCTGAAGTAGTTGGTGGCATCAGGAGATCCCAAGTTCTTCTGTAATAAAGACCTAGAGTTTAGCCTTTAAGGCTTGCAGGGGCTGCTACAGCCATGCTAAGCAGGAACAAATAACTTGCAGCATTTGTACTAAATGGATCCAAATGCCAGAAAGTGTGCTTGCAAAACCTGCAGCAAACTGATTCTGATCAATGGGTTGGTCCCCCTCCGATTCTTTAGCCACTTCAAGCTCCACAAAGTACTTCAAGCACAGAGGAGTCACCCCCACCCTCTGGCAGCTGCCTTATTGATCATTCGTGGTTTCTGTTTCCCCTCTGCTGCCAATCAATGTTTTTGATGTCTCTCTGACTTTGTGATGCTTTAAGAGGCAGCACTTCACAAAGCAATCTCTTCCTGACACTGTTCAATTAATCTGACAGTCACTGGGCTCGCTTTTCTTTCCTGAAGTTATCTTCCTTATGTCTTGAAATCCTTGTTTCGGAGTCAATGCTGGCTCTGCTGGCACTTGATGTTCTGGGTTTGAATTGTGAATAGATTCTGCATTTCAGTTCCATGTTTCTTATGGGAGCAGTTTCCAATATTTCATATTTCACCCTCTCTGTGTCTGTGTCTGGCTCATAATGTCTGTCGTTCCCAAATTCAATCCCTGTTGGTCACATGTCTGATATCACTAGGATATTCTTGCACAATAATCATAAATACTTCGTTCCTTTATCTAAGGAGCTGCTGAAAGAGAATTTCTGAGTCAACATGAGAAGAAAGCCAGGAGGTATATGTGTTTTGTCTTGGAAGGATAGTGCTCCTGGCTGGAAGCCCAAGGCTTTATAGAAGGGAATGTGATACAACCCTCCATCAGCTGTTTTGCTGGGGTTTTATGATCTAAAATGATGCCCCATCTGAAAGATCAGGCCTAGCAGGCTCTGAGTACACAGGCTCCTATGTAATGTAGCTGTTGTTCTGCACTGTTTAGGGTCTATGGGTCCCAGCTTTCTCTGGGTTTATCAGGGCATGATACAGGCAGCCAGGAGTGAGCAGAGTTTGGAAGTTCTTCGTACACATTAATCTGGCTTAGGAAATCCACAGACCATGCATTGCCCCACTGCCTCCCCATCTCCATGTGCTGTTATGGAGCAGGTGGCAGCTCCACTAATACTTAGGTGAAACGAGCAGCCTGACCAGCCTATTTCCTATTGATTTACACTAACTTCATGCTGGGTCATCGGTAGGCTTTACGTGGGACACAGATGGAGACTTGACAGCCTGCTGGAGTAAGCAGTCAGCATGTCCCACAGTGTTCAGCATGTTCTCATCCATCAGTTGATGTGCTGCCTTTTACTGAGACAGCAAATGCTGGTGACGATGACAATCACCATGAAGGAGGGAGAACTCTATTTCAAATGATACCCATTTGGTCTATGGCACGGGATATTCTGTAGTTCAGCATCAGATCTCAGGTGCTGCATGCTCCCCTTTAAGAGAAGGCTGCAATCCTCTTCAGCTCCTCACTGAGAAGGAAAAGCAAGGGGAGAGCTGACGAGCTTGATTGCAGGATAAAATGAGATCTTTAGCGTTCCCTCAGCCAATGTATGGGAGGAAAATGATGATCTCTTACAAAGAGCCTGGCTGTTTTCCCTCTGCTAAGAGGCTCCTATGTGGTGTGCAAGAGGCAGTGGAAAGGGGGTGTCCTGCATGTATGAGATAAATGAGCAATTTCCTGTAACAAGGTGCTTATCAGGCTCCATCAGCAGATGATCACAAAGAACAGAAAGCCATAGAAAAACAATAAACTGAGGCCTTCATTACATGCAGCCTGATGGGACCATCAGCACCACACAGCTTTGCCCTCCAGGGATTGTTGCCAGCTGGCTCCAGTTGTTACCTTTAACAGTATTGTCTGTGTCAGGAACTGCTGGATGAACTCTGAGACCATCAGATGAACTCTCTGATTCTGAGTTGTAATTTTAATTTAAAACATCATTTAATGTCATTAAAGAGTTTATCCATGACTGTGAATTTACTGTGACTGTGATCAAAACAAGCTGTTGGCAATAGTAGATGTAATATAGCAAGCTGTGTAACAGCAGGTGCCAAAGAGTTAAGCTTGGGTGACACGGTTCAGTGTGAGGTGTCCCTGCCCATGGCAGGGGGGTTGGAACTTGATCTTAAGGCCCTTTCCAACCCTAACTATTCCATGATTCTATAAGCTATTTAACACTTAGTCTAGGTATGGAAAGTTTTGCAACTAAAATATAATTTCCTTAGTTTTGCTTTATACACCATTGAGGGAGAATCAGAAAAGCTCTTAAAAGTTCAGTAACTTAGGTTATGAAAGACTTCCGCCTTCTGAGTTTTAGTGCTTTAAATAAGCTTCCTTATTACCTAAATCCAATTTTCTAGATAGCCTCTTACTTAGAGCCTGTTAGACATACGTTATGCCCTTCCCTGAAAGTCTCCTAGTGACCTGTAAACTGATTGCAGCCTGTGAAATTGGCCATAAGTAAATGTTTGCTCTTCTTTTTTTCCTCATTTTCTTTTTCTGAAACAAAAAGGATGCAGGTGGCTTGTCTACTGTCAGGCTATAGGTCCTCTATGCACCTGAGAAATGCTATTGATGAGCTCCCAGCAGTGATGTACCTCCTGAAATCTGTAGCAGTAGGCTCTTATATTATGAAGCTAAAATACTGCAATCATTGATAATGCCATATGTAACAAAGCCCTTGAATTCTTCCCAATCTTTGGGGTTTTTTTGTCATCACAAGTACATTTGCAATAGGCAGGGGGTTATTCATCTGATAGGTTTACACACCTCATAGTAACCTGCTGTGTAATGTTAATGTCATTATTTGTGTTTACCATTTACATGTGTTAGAAAATGCCCAGTATCTTTCTTGCATCAGATGGTGTTATGGCACAACAGCCCCGTGCCATAGCCAGCTCTCCTGTCATTACATCCTCGTAACATTCACCCAGCAAACAGGGAGAACACTTCATGAGTGTGTTAGGTAGAACAATTGATTCAAGTAACCAGGTCAGACAACCCTGTCACAACACAGTTTTCCCCATTTGCCAAGAATTCTCCTCCTGATTCCCCAGCCTGAGTCATGGGCTCACCAGCCAGGGCTCAGCACTTCCCAGTCCCCAGCAAAGATCAATGACTAGTCTCTGATTGACCTGCTTTAATAGGTTCTGAAACACATTGTTGTCCTGGTATCCACAGGAATCAGGAAGATTAAGTATGCAACTGCCAAAAAAATACATTAAGCTGGAGTTTGTCGTGTAAAAGATATGACAGAAAGAGAAAGAATAAGCTCCAAAATGCCACGCAAAAAGAACACTGGTGATTTAATATAAATGGTATAAAGTTGTTCAAATTACACCAAGTTCACAAATAAGGAATATCAGTAGCTTCCTACTACTTTCACCCCCACTTTTTATGCCCTTATTTCTTTCGTATTATTCCTGGTTTTATGCTTGTGCCACTACACGTACCGGGGAGGAAAACCACGTTGCACAATATGATAGAGCTAATATGGGAAACTGATCACAAAGTCACAGACAGATGGTGCAGACTGGTGACCCAGTCCAATGCACTCCTGGTGGTTTCCAGGTTTGTTCAAGGAATTGCTTGGGGCAGCTGCATCCCCACAGACTTAACAACTGATGAAGAAAGTCCATTCTCTCACAAATAGCATAAAACCCCATCACTTTGGGTGCTTTCACCAGCTATTTGTTATTAACAGGCACTTAACCACAGCCTCAGCAATGAACAGCCCTGAGCAGGGTTGGTGTCCTCACATCACAGCCAGGAGGACATCATGCCCAAATTTTCAGCTGAACCATCTTTCATCTCCTTTTTGCTCTCAGACAATAGACTGGTCTGTTCCCAAAATAGAGACCAAAGTCCCATTATGTTATTTCCTTCTCATTATGTCCAAAAAGCATGTCCCAGAAAGGTAATATTAAATTTGGCAATTGGGTTTTTTGCCTTTGAAGCTCTTACTCCACATTCTGTCTGTACTTACAGAGAATTCAATTTTTATTGATTTTCCTGTGCCACTTCTCAGCATCACTCCTAGGCAGCATGATGCATTAACTTTCCATATAATGAATATTCCTGTTTGGTTCCGTACTCTGAAATACACTCATCTCTGAATGTGATGTCAATGCTCTGCACTGCTGATTTCCAGACACATGCATGGCCCTTGTTTTTCATAGGCTGGGAACACCAAAAGAGCCCTCTAGACCCAGAGATTCTGCTTTAACACAATCACTGTTGTACTGGGGCAAGGAGAGCCTTTCTATTTTTCAGTCTAGTTCCAACAATGAAGTTATTAAGGCTATTTCCCACCTTGCAAGAAAGCTGCCTGATGATGATATTGTTCATTCCTTTCAAACTAATTTGATTTCAATATGGTACATTTGCAGTCATCATAATCTTATTGTGGTGTGCTATTCCCAGTATAATGACTGAAAATGCTACTGCTCAGGGGAAGGAGTTTGCTCTGGTTTTCATGGGTTTGGGGTTTTTTTCTGTTTAATTTTATCTACTGCTGTAATATCAGAAAATCAGCCAATTTCTTCAATACAATCCCTCCTATCCATTCCTTTGTTGACTTCAGTTCCCGGTTAAGGATAGAAGGTGCTTTGGCAAAGTGATGTGAAGAAAAACCTACAGTTACTCTGCTAAAAGTAGCCTGCATACACACAGCTAAGTGTCTGTCCCAGCCACAGTGAAAAGCAAGTAGCATCCTTCCTAGTAGTTCAGGTTCTCACAGGAGATAAGAATATACATAAAGATGTTAAGTTATATAGTCAGCTCCTTCCCACTGGGTATGGAAAACTGTGGCACTAAACCCATGGCATCCCCAGGGTCCTCCACAGCACTGGACACATCTCTGTCCTCCTAAGCTGAATGGCAGCAGAACCTCCAAATAACAGAATTCCAGATATTTTATTTTTACTCTTAACTTCGTGCTGGATTTTTAGAATTCATTTTTAGCTTGTGTAAAACAGGGTGATGGATGATTTCACACCATGTCATTACAACTATTATAGCTCACATGATAGCACAAAACCACTATTTGGAGTCCCAGACCTGAGGCCATTTAGACAGGAATGAGCTTCAGGAGGGTGGAATTTTAGCCTTCCTGCAATTATGACTTTTGTGTTGAGCACAAAAAACCAAAGTCTTTCTCAGATACCTAGGTGAACTGAGATCCAAGTCGGGTATGAGGTACTTGGTGACCAGACACAGGGGGCCATCGCCCTGCTTGGATATCCAGCTCTCTGCCTGCAGTTAGGGGCTATGATCTGATTGATATGGAATAGTCATTGCGGGGGGCAGAGGGGGGGGTGACTTCCAGAGGATGTGATTTCATGTACCACAACTTACTTGCACAGCTGTTGTACGTACTGCTGTAACAAACTGTTCCTTCATTAAGCCGTTACTGCCCCGCTCAAAACCTGAGCTTCCTAATAATATACAGCAGAAGAAAGATGAATTTCTCTCTCTCCTCACAAGTAAGTTCTAGCTGACACATTTCCTATTTACAGAAGGATCTTGTCCTGAAGGATAAGCAAGTGCTGAAAGACAAAATAGTAATACATAAGTGATCTTCTATTATATGCCCATTACCACCATGTGTTGTATTAAACCTCCTTTTATAAGAATACAAATTAATAGATATTTTCACAAACAGGTCTCAATTGCTATAATGTGATTACAGAGTTCAGTAGGTTGATTATCACTGCAAAAAAGCATTATCTGTTGATGAGAATAACCCATGTTATTCTTACCTGTTAGGTGCTCATATTACATATTAATAATTTATAAACTAACCTCATTATAAGGTTGTAATACATACTGTGACAGATTCCAGCACAGGCAGTGTTCAAGCACTAAGTTTCTCTGTGCAGCTAAGGCCGGCTCCATTTATATGTTAGATTTTATCATACACTGTTGATATTCTGGAGGGCTCCACTTCTTCCTAGGATGTGGATATCAATAATCCATGTATTGCATTTGCCCATGTGGCAACTGATGCCTGTAGCAGAAGCTTACCTCTTGCTGTCTTGTTGAGAACAAGACCAAGAGTTTGCTAACAACCTTCAGAGTAAGCAGAGTTTTACACAGGTTTGTGGCCACTTCTGCTCTGATCCCCATCTTTGAGCTGATACCTTCCATCCACCTTTCACTCCAGTTCTCTCTAGTGCCTCAAGACAGCTTCACCAGCACACTAAACTGTGTTTCCCATCCCTGTCAGCCATGCTCTCAATAGATGTATTTCATTAAAATGGCTACAACATGAAGTACTAAACCTACAAGCAGAAGCACTTGTTGTAAAATGGCTGGAGAAATTGCCAAAGAAGGGCTGGGAGTGGTTCTTTTCCTGACTTGTATGTAAGAAAATGGAAAGCTCAGGGGAAAAGAAGTGGTTTATGGTCAACTCTAATTTTGCACAACAGTTACTTTCAGAGCTGTCCAAATAGCAAGCCGACATCTATTTTACAAAATTCTTCCTATTTGAATGGGTTTTGCCAGCTCTCCCTCACAAGGTGGCACACAAACACTGACAACTGTGAGCACCTCACCACAGTGTCTGACTTGGTGAAAACTAATAGCAAAGCTGGAAGGAGCAGGTTGTTCACACAAAGAGCAGCACCAGGAAAGGAGCAGCAGAGCCATTCACTGCACACACACGCTTGTTAAAATTCAGCTTTTTGATTGCATGACAGCACACCTTTCCTTGGAGCCCCTTCAGACAAGAGATGCTCACAGGACATCCAGGATGAGCAGCTGGTCTGGGCAGATTCTCAAGGCAAAAATCTGGGCTTCACTGAATCCACTGGCAAAGTTCATTTTGACTTTAGTGGAGCCAAGATTTTCCTGTCACCTTATCACTAAAACTCTTAGCTTTCAGCATTACCGCCTATTTTCCTGGGAAGTTTTATGCATACCTAGTTCAGTCTTCTGACAAAGGTATTTATGATGAATAGTAATTATTCTGTTGCAGTTGTACCCCGGGACCTTAGATGTGGACCCATGTGCATCATCAGTAGCAGTGTGTGGATGCATAATGAAGAGACAGGTTTGCTCTCTATTTATGTATGGTGCTCTTTACCTTATCCTCAGGCATTTACGCAAAGGAGTTTAAACTGAGGAGTAAACATGAGAGGATGTGGATACAATCTCTGATTCAGAATGTGCCTGGTCTCCAGACTGACAGAGCTTGGTGAGAATTAATGTCTGTTGCTCTTTATCACCTTCCCTGGATATCCTCTATTGTCCCATATTCTGTATGAGCATTCCTACACTCTCAGTAATGCAGATTTTTCTGCCTGTGTTAAATTGTGGGAAGCTCTGTCTGGAACATAAGTGCTGGTGTGGCAAACAGATCTGAATCCTGCACCCTGACTGTAGATGGATGAATCTTCCTAAAGCACTTCTATAATGTGTGCCTTATTTTTACACAACTACAAATGGAGCTTTGCAGAAAAAAATGACAGTTTAAAAAGAATGATGCCATTTCTAACTTACCGTTTCCACTCAGATGAATCCAATTTTCAGACATCTATTTTGGCCTAGAAAGTAGCTAGAACTCAAACTGCCTGTTAAAAATTTTACTCAAATTAAGCGAATATTTTCTCTCTTCCTTCTCACCCCCATATAATGATAAGTAATTTTCTAAATCTAATCCAATTGCTTTTCTATAAGCTAGTAAACAAAATCTAAACAAAGAATACACCAGGAAGATGATGATAAGGCAAGTATATGTTATCATAACTTCCTAGCCTTCCCACTTGTATTTCCTCATAGTCTTGCAAGCATATGCAATGAGACCTACCAAGCAAAAACTCTTCATAAACAGGAGGGGAAAATAAACCCTTCTTTTTTCCTAGAACCTGTGTGGGCTTTGCAAAGACATAGTTCATTAGAAGATAACTTCTTATCCAGGGTTACTTATCAGGCTGAGACAGGAGCACTTATGTTTCTGTGGTAAGAGCACCTCAGGCTGTGGGGTCAAAAAAAGGTGGAGAGCACACCCTTTGATGGATGTTTAATTTCTGCTCTATCCTAAACACCAACAATTAATGCTCTTTTAGCTGAGAGGAGCAAATTCTGCAGCAGCTGCTGGTTCAAGTGCGTGGTGAGCTGCTCTTGACACAGCCACACAGCCTGGGGTCATACACTCAGCTCTGCAGACTCTCACAGGGGAATAGGGATTGCCTGGCCAGTGGCTGCTCCAGCTGTGGTCCCAAGTGCACCCTGCTGTACACTGTACTGGTGGCTGCTAGCCTTTCGTTTGGGTATTATGCAGAGCATAAAAAAGGATGAAGATCAAGAGGCTGTTTTTACCACACACACAGACACTAGTGTGAGATGGTGTGAAATGACTAAATGGATCACCAGCTGCAGCTTCTCATCCCTATGGGTAGTGGGTATTGGTGTGGGTATCTTGTTTGGTGTGCGTGTAGTTCTTTCCCGGCTAGGACTGAAGACACATGGAAAAGAGCAGTCAGCTGAAGAGCCAAAACCAGCGGAGTAGAGCTGAAGTCCGTTACGATTTCTCTTTACCGATTCACTTTGGTTCTGTCTCATAATGCATCTCTAAAATGAGTCAGTGACTATATAGCTCCTGACCTGTATAATTTCACATTTACTGTCCCAAATTAACTGGCTCTAATTAAGAAAAAAAAAAAAAACCAACAAACAAACTCAATTTTCTTTCATAATGAATTCCTGCAGTTTTCTTCATCTGGTCTCCAATTTTAAATGAATGTTACTCCTAATTCTATGGTGTATCTACAGTGCTACAAGGAGATGTCCCTCAGAAACAACTCCTCTAGTGTCCAAAAGTGCTTGATAAATAATACCCAGGTTACACTGAAAATGATCTTTTACTGACAGGGATTACATTTGTGGGAGGTACCTTCAGCACCTTGCAGTGATGTACCCTGCTATCTACAGCTTATTGTGAAGGATTTAGGCCATGGATCTCAACATGCTTTCATGATATTTCTCACAGGTAACATCCATGGACTCTCATACATGAACAGAGATTATTAACCATTTCTTTACTTGGTTATGAGTCTTCTAGCATGGAGACAATGTGTTTATAACAGTCTAAGACATTTCAAAGTATATAAAAGTTATAGACCACATTTTCTAATAGAACTGGGAAAGTATAATTTTAATCAGCTCTGTCTGATTATTCCAGTTGGCACAATGTGTAAAAAAGTATCACAAATTATTTTGAGAAATTAGCCAATTACAAAGAGCCATTTCCAGGGAGGAAATTTAGGGCATCTCATTAATGGCATGATTTATACACCCGTCCATATTTCAGCAGCACATCACTTGATCACTTATATAAATTGGTTTCATATCACTTGCTTTAAATACAGGAAAATCGTAAGTAGATAAGCAGCTCTATGAATAACAGAACCAAGGAGCTTGGTTTCCTATGGATTTGAGGTGGTAGGAAAACCTGCATGGACCCTGTGACATCCTGCAAGTGGTAAGTAATCCTTATACCCTTTCTTTTTCTCTGACTAGCCATCTGCCCTCACAAAATTTCACAACTGCAATGTCTTTGGGACTAGTAATTTGGTGTTGAATTTGCCTGCAATTGATCAACTTCTAATGTTACTGATAAGAGACACGAAATGTGTGTGCATGCATGTGTGCACACCTACAGACACACAAAGCATGACTGCAAAACTGTAATTAAATTATGAAAACATGCTCTTTAAAAACAGATATAAACTGCTGTCACTCTACAGATTTTGCCTGTTGTCCATTTTAAGAAACTGAAGAGCTAAACATCAACTGATATCCTTCTGCAATATGGCTTAATGAAGAAAAATAAAAGATACTCCCTAAACAAAGTAATTTTCTCATTCCTTGGAATGTATTTAGTTTCTCATATTTCTTACTGAACTTAACTTACTGCTTCAGATTTCCAAAGAAAATCTCCTTTACTACATTATTGCTAAGCTGAAACATAAATGACAGAAAACCAAGCGTTGACACTTTTCACATCAATGGCAGCAATGACACTTTTACCCACTTATTTTAAAGCCTGGAGTCCATAACTCTGATCACAAATAGAGCCCTGTTCAGTAAAGCCAAAGACACTCAATTGGACAAGAAAATTCGAGACTGTTGTTAGAACTTGCTGTTATTTTAATATTTTAAACTGACAGCATTCGAAAACCAACATGAAAGCTAAAATATAAATTCACCTGCCTTTCTGTGCCTTAGGCTACACAATAGCTTCAGACAAACAGCCAACTACCAATAATGTCATGTAGGACTTTGTAATATAAAGCTCATAGGGAGACCACAGCAAATTGAAGTTTACATTAGGAAGCCTACACAGACACATCTTTACAACACAGAGATCTTTTGTTAGGAATATTCTCCTTCCAAGGCCTGAATGCTGTAGCAATACTCTACACACCTCCATAGCATTAGCGTCAACTTGCAAGCACACTGGCTCAGCAGGCAAAGCTAAGCAGACTGCACAAGTTCTGCATTACGCGGTTTATAACTGCTTTTCCCTCTGCAATACCGTTCATAGCCAGAGGCACAGAGCAGCAGGTGACTTGGAGCTTTCATTTGCAAGTGTTCTCTCAGAGACAGCTACCAGCTGATTGCAATATTAATGCTGGTAGTGTGATTCTGGAATTTCCCCAGCACTGCTCATAGAACATGGCTGCTGTGGAAGACTTGCCTTTGGAAAGGCTCAGCAAGCCAAGCTTCCCTCTGAAGATCATGCAGAAAGCCAGGTCTCAAGACTCCCAGCCACAAACTGATGAAGGTCTGTGTTAAAATGAATCCCTTTTCTTGCTCTTTCTCCCCCTCTAAGAGGCTGTCCTGCAAGTTCACTTGTCTGATGTTTCAGCACTTCCCTCAAACTTCTGTGTTCAAGAGAAGGTTTCCTCATTCTGTGATTAAATCCATTTGTCCTTCTGCTAGCCTCAGCTTTCTGCTTAGAAAGCTTTTTTTTCTCTCATATTAACTCTACTTGCGTTAGTAGAAAACAGATACTCTTCTTGCTTTTGTTTTGATAAATAAGACAAACATTTTATTCTTGTCAGAAAACAAGCTCACTTCACTATCTTGATCATGCTAAAAGCTTTTTTTATACCTCTTCCTTTTTCCTTAACTCAGGTGACCAGAAACACACCATAACCACAGCAGCTGGTCAATGAACCTGTAATGGGCCTGCAAGGAGCTCAGCTGAGCAATTCCCCCAGAAGCAAAGAGGGGTGAGATAGTCCATCTTTTCCTCCACTTGCTGATAATGAGTAGACAGGAAAACGGGCTTTAAATTGAAGTATGAAGAATTGAAGTAAGTGCTGTAATTTGGGATTAGTGCAGATTATTCATGTCCCTTGGAAGTGTTCAGTAACTGCACTTTTATATTACTTAGATAACCCTTGTCTCCCTCTGCTTCCCATTCATCCATACCAAGCAAATATGATACATTGCTATTTATTCTCTACACAGCGCTACAAAACAAAGTTGATTAATTTTATGACAGAGGTCTTGAGATATTTAAATTCTGTTTGCATTTCTTAGATTTATGTGATCATGCTGCTTGCTTCTCTGCCTTTAGTACGGTTATTAATGTTCTAAAGGTTTGGTTACATTACAGTTAGATTCATTTATTCAAACTTTAAAACATGTCCTGAAGAGAATTATTTATCAAAACAGTAGTTTGTGTTCCTAAAAAAATAAAACTGCTGTCCTAAAAAAACAACAACAACAAAAAAAACCAAACCCACAAGGAAATCAAACCAACAACCAAATTTCATAGAAGAAAAATAGAGAAAAGAGATTAGGCAAAGGAAGATTTGCACATCTTGCCATAAAGCCATTTCTGCTTACCTTACGAGATGCCATTAGACTATTTTTTTAGCAGTGCTAAGGCCAGCACTCAAAATTATTTAAATTGCAGTTTTTAGCACTCAGCTACTCTGAAAATCAGGCCCTAAATGGGTCAAGTTGGTCATTTCATGTGAATGAACACTTAAGAAAACATTTGCTTTAAGTGAGTTGGCTCAGACTATGAATCCACCCTGGAAGAGACAGGAAGAGAACGTGGGTTTTTGACTGACTGATCAAATGACTTGCTTGCGCTATCACCAAGAATGAGTTTAAAGAATGACTCTGAAAGGTTATTTTCACTGAATTGCTGAGTACATAAAATGTGTTGAAAGAAAGGGTGAAACTTCTTGAAAGGGCTTAGAAATGGTTATATTTATAATCTGTTGTGGTAGGATTTTCAAGTCCAGTGTTCAGTGAAGCTAGACTGACAAATTTATTACAGTTATAAGGCTGAGAAACCTATTAGAAGAAATATAATAGAAGGTACATTTTTCTGTGAAGCTCTAATAGGAGCTGAAACAATTCCAACAAAACACTAAATTTGGTAAGGGGGAAAAAGTAATTTATTAAATCTTTCTAAAAAGATTGAGTGACCTTTCTTTAAAAAGAGTGGGCTTTCTTGTAAAAAATGAAAGACTCAACCTTTATAACAACAACCTAGTAAAAGGCTATATTAGAAACTGGCTTCTTTTGCAAGTTCAGTTATTTTTATTGTCAATAAATGGTGTTATACAATAAAAGAAGCACTGTTGCCTCTCTAATTTCTCTCAGGGATTGAAGAAACTCATAATAAAAGCATTCAAAATCTAAACTGAAATAAAAAAATAGAACGCTCAGGTTTGTACTGCAAGAGCCAGAGAGAGAAACGATGGGCTGAGAATTCAGTTCATAAGGAAACTGTGCCAGAACTGTGAAGGTGGTGTGATTTCTTCTACCTCTGCTTACAGTAAAAGTCAAGCTATTAATATCAGGCATCTTGACAGTCACATAAATGCATATATTAAAATTCAAAGTACTTTTTTTGCTTCTGTAGATGTATCATCATTACAGAGCAAGACAAATTTAATATAAGACCAGATGGCAGTAGCATTACTTAGAGTGGATGAAAGTTAGAGGCTGACTTGTATACCCAGTGTAAATGGACTAAGACTGAAGATGGTGTCCATCATCATCCCAGAGTAAGAGTGGACACAAAATTAAATAGTCCAGTATATTCAAAGCAGCGTGAGGAAGTTGTTGGAAGACTTTTTAAATGACTAGTACCTGCACGGGATTGGATTCACATGAACATTACCAGGCACTGTCTTGCCCCTCAGTAAACTTGCTACGGTTTCAAACAGGAATCTCAGATCAGGCCAAAGCTGATGGGCATTCTGCCCATGTGGTTGGAGAGATCAGTGTTGAGGAACTCAAATGAACCTCCACTAGGGAGTGACAGGCAGAAGCTGTGGCTGGTTTTGAAGCAGATGATCAGACGCTGATCAGGTACATAATTATAGGCACTAATCTGAGGAAGCCAGCTTCAAAAGATTCCCTGCACAGCCTGCAGAGAAAGATACTTCTGGTCCTTCAGAGCACCTCCAGACGCTCAGTCTCAAGCCCTCCATCACTGTCAAGTATCTCTCTGCACTGACTAAGGAGCCAGTCTAGGAAAATAGGCTTTCTCATGTATAAATCATCTGATATGACTCTCTCACTTAAGAGCCAAAGGTGTATTCCTGTCCCTCTTGTTCACATGCATCCTCTGCTTGCTCACAGGAGGAGTATGTTCCCACTGTGCAATGGAAGACGGATGCAGTCTATGGAGGCAACTGAAGTGCTGCTTTTTAGAACAAAGCTAAGCATCCCTGTTCAAAGTATTTCAAACAGGAACTGAGGATGGTGGTTCTCCAAGTGTTTGTTTTTATTGGGTTTCCTGTGTTCAGTTTAGGGAAAACAGACAACAGGAGTTGTTTGAAATAAAGCTGTAATTTACTATCCTAACATGTTGAGAAGCAATTAGATTCAAGCTAATTACTGTAAATAGTTTTTATAATTACTTGTAAAACATTCTACTACCTGTACATCTGCTAAAGTCAGTCGAGACCTGTAGTAATATTTTTTTTCCTAAGGGAAGGCTTAATGTTATTACTCAAGGGCCAAACTTTTCTTGAAATCTTCAAAAAGGAATAGCTATGCTGTAGAAACTACTGCTGGAAAGCATCTGCTAGGGCATGCATCCCCTTGACAAAACTGTGTGTATCAGTAAACTGAAGAGTTTTCTAAGCTACTTTATATTTCACAACTCTCTCTACTACTACCTGGAAAGACTGTTCCAGAACCTAAAAATATCTTTGTCAAAAGAAAAATCAAATAATTTTCAGCTGAATACTGATGTTCTTAACCTTTGTCCTATTATTCAGGTTCTTCTCTCTACTTGAAGTGTACAGAAAACAATCTCTCCCTTATGTCCTTCTACCACAACCATTATTTTTTAGTTCACCATCAGTCATTTTGGCCTGGCCTTTCACACTTTCACAGGCACACAAACCAGTCAGAGTTCTACCACCTCTGTGCCCTCACAGTCACAGCTGTAAGTTTTTTCCTCTTCCCACAGGTCTGCCAACTCTTGTTCTGAACTTGACTCAATGGTCTCCAGTTTGGACAACTATTTCTTTACTGCTGATGGGTGCTCAGCCAATCCTGGTCTGTTGTTTGGGTTTTGGTTCACCTGAAAAGGTCTCCTGATGTCTGGGGGCAATTCCAAGAAGCACTCATGGATTGTTCACACTGGTTTATTTAAGCATACAGTAATGCATAGGCAACTCTCTTCAACAAAGGGCGACTTCCACACGTGTACAAGTCTTTCTCACACAAAATATACATCTTAGCTGTCAAATAACAAAACGCAAATACAGGAATGTGTTGTTGGGTTGTCCCACCATTTATGAGCTTCATCTTAGCTCTAATCTTACTAGACAGAGACAGTTAATTGTAATCCTGCACATAGAATGGCATGGGACCTGCCGACTATGAGGTTGAGAGCAAATCTCTGTATACTGGAATGTAAGGGGGGGAAAGGAACTAGAAGTCCATTTTTTCACATGTTGTTACCCTTCTCCTGCAGTAGAAGGATATTTCCTTGCACACCTTTACCTTTTTAGCTTATTGTAACATAGAGCAGCTTCACACAGGTCTTGTGCAGTTGATGATAGAAATGCTGCTGACCACTTCTGCAGTTGACAGAAAAGCCTGTCAGAAGCCAAGGTGATGACCACAAGCTGCTCTGGTGGGATTCCACAGCTCTCAGACTGTCCTGTTGGCCTGATATATCTTACCAATTGTATTACTTCAGAAATGTTTATGAACAGATGGACTTTGGACCTCCAAGTGGATATTAAGCTACTATAGCAATATAGGTGTACCTCCAGAAGATAAGTGAAGAAAGAAGAAGAAACCAAAGGATTAGTAAAAAAAACTAATTTTTTTTTTAAGAAGTGGTTTCACAGAAAGACCTCATTTCTTACTGTTTTCCCTTTGAAATACTCCTGGTTTAAAATCCAGATACACAAAACCATTCAATTTTTTCAAAACTGACATATGGCAAAAAGTGGTAGCAGTAAATAAAAGCACATAAAGCTAAATTACACCGTTCTAAATGTTAGTAAAAACGACAAAATAAAATAGTAGCTATATAAACTATGCACAGGTGTGTAACATATTACAAGCAAAAAAACATAGTTCACAATTATAAACCTACACTATTTATTTCACTTGTCTGTAATTACATTTTATACATGTTTGTTTAGTAATATCAATCTAAGACATCATTTTGAGGATATAATTAACTGCATGTTAGAACAGACTGCTTGATTGGTTTGCGTTGCAAGAGAGAAAAGGCTTCGTTAGCTGTATTTAAGTGCCACCTAGTGTTACAATCCACCAATTTCGCCCAGAGAACCCTCTTACTGAATTGCAGGGTTAAGAAAAACCGAGGGTCACAATCTCAGTGCTAATAAGAAGTCCTTAATCCATGTTTAGGCATTCATGGAGTACCCAGTCTCACACATAATACTTCTACTGCAGGCTGTGACCAAGCAACAGCGAGACCACGCCAGTGTTAAAGCGTACATTTCATCATAGCAGCACAATTAGGCAGTAAATACAGATCTCAGGCTCTCACTCTTAGTTATCTAGTTTTTAAAATGTTTATACCAGTGATCCAACATGAAGATAGAAGTATCTAATGAAGACACAGTATCTAGGGGGGAAGAAAGTGCTTTTTAGAACGATAAGTTTTTTTCTGTAAGATGCAGTGTAACTGGAAACTGTCAGGGAGGAGACACAGACAACACACATATGACAACAGAGTAAGCTGCCATTAGGTCCCAGTGCATTCAGATATGCAAGAGAATGTCTTAAACAGGGGAAGTTGAAGTTAGATATAAGGAAGAACTTTACTGCGAGGGTGGTGAGGCACTGGAATGGGTTGCCCACAGAAGTGGTAAATGCTCCATCCCTGGCAGTGTTCAAGGCCAGGTTGGACAGAGCCTTGGGTGGCATGGTCTAGTGTGAGGTGTCCCTGCCCATGGCAGGGGGGGTGGAACCAGATGATCTTATGGTCCTTTCCAAACTATTCCATGATTCCCCATGTAGGTGCCTTCTATCTATAAATCTCCCTTTCTGTAATGACCCTGTTGTGGTCTAAGTCCAGCCAGCCACGTAGCTTGCTTGCTCACTCCCCCCCCCTTCCTCTCCCCACTCCCAGCGGGATGGGGAAGAGAAATCAAAGAATGTAACTCCCATGGGTTAAGATAAGAACAGTCCAGTAACTAAGGTATAACACAAACCACTGCTGCTACCACCAGTAATAATAACGATAAGGGAAATAACAAGGGAAGAGAATACAACCACTCACCACCTGCTGACCGATACCCAGTCCAACCCAACAGCGATCGCCCTTCCGGGTGACTGCCCCCAGTTTATATAGTAGGCATGATGTCCTGTGGTATGGAATACCTCTTTGGTCAGTTTGGGTCAGGTGTCCTGTCTGTGCTTCCTCCCGGCTCCCCCTCCTCCCTGGCAGAGCATGAGACTCAGAAAGTCCTCGGTCAGAGTAAACATTACTAAGCAGTAGCTAAAAACACTGGTATTATCAGTGCTGTTCCCAGGCTGAAAGTCAAAAACACAGCACTGCACCAGCTACTGAGAAGGAGAAAGAATGACTGCTACTGATAAACCCAGGACAGACCCTCACTGACTCCACGTGCAGATACAAGGAGCCACCTATCCAAACCAGCCTGCTACTGAGGAATTCTGGCTGTTACTAGCAGTCTTTCAACAAAAATAAGTTGTTTAAAGCTTATATTCTTGACAACTTCAGAACTGATCTAGGTTGGGTTGCCCTTCTAATGAAAAAAGAGAACAATACTGAAAAAACAATGCAAAGCTTATAGCTCATTAGCTATGAGCATTTCATGCACTGTCACATAAAGCAGTAATTAAGAAATGACGGTCTCCATCCTGTCTGTGTTTCAGCAACACTGAAGAACTGATAGTATTTGTAGCTTAACTAAAATGCTCTTTTCATTCTCTCTGCAAATGGCATATATAATGGTTTACCTAAGCAAACTTCAATTCGCTTCTATTCCGTCCAATTCATTAAATGCTACACGAAAGGATGACAGCCATTACAGAGAACTGGCGCAGCTCAAAGTAGGATATGCAGAACACTTAGGCTTCCTATTAAATTCAGCAAGACAGTAACCATTAGGTTTTCACACCATTAGGAAGGAGGACTGGCTCCTATTTCATTTGTTGGAAAGCCCCATCTTTAAATCACACTGGTAAAAAATAAAAATAGGATTTTAAGCACTATTTAACCTGACTGCTGCAACAAGCAGGGGTAAGCTGACAAGTACATCAAAGAACTTCTATTCAATTACATGTCAAGAAGGGGATTAATAAGAGTTTGTTACAGAAATATAAAATCAGGGAACGGCAAAAAAATAGGGAAAATAAAGAGCTGAAGAATCAAAAGCAAAATCTTACCATCAGTGTTAAGAAAGGCTCATTATGAAGCATCTTAAACACAAAGCTCAGAGAATGTGTAGAAGGGAAACAGGGAAGACAAGCTTTCAGAGCAGCCTTTAAAAATCACCTGCAGCTGCAAATGGGTGTAAGTCAGACAACAATGATGACAATTAGCAAAAATGAACTTTCAGCTGTATTCACTTAGAATTGTTTGGTTTATGTTTTCTGTGAAGTACTCACACAAAAAGTGGATTAATTGTGCCTTAAAGTACATTTTGATGGAAGCTTGACTATAAAGGGTTAGAGTCAGCCTCTAACTCTTCAGCTTAGAGGCCTGGAACAATCTGCTCTTCAATACACAGAGGACAGGATCACACCATAGGGCTTGGAAGCGCCGTGGAGAATCTGCCTGGCATTCACAGCACGCCTTCTGCGCCAAAACTATAACGTGTTCCTTGTCCGGCAAAGTAACAATAGGCTTCAATAGGCTCCTACGTCTCTAGAGAACATGAACAGAATGGGAGGAGCGGATTCTGGAACAGGCAATGCTACCCCCTCAGCCCTTTGGAGTGGGTTCACTCCGCGCATCTGGGCTGCAAAGCCCCCTAAGTTCGTCCAAAGTACTGCCAAATGTCCCGTGCGTGTGCGATGAGGAGGTTCGAGACACGGATTTCACGGCGGCACAACGCCGCAAGCGCTGCCACCCGCAGGCGGCCCCCGGCCCGGCCCGTCCCGTCCCCGCCGCCGCGCCAACCCCGCGCCCCTCACGCTCGCCCGGACAGCACGGCTCCGCAGCCCGCCCCCGGCAATGATTGGTCCCTGCCTCCTCCGCTCCTCCAATCACAGTGCACAAGGCGGATCCTGACCTCGCTTGATTCTGGCTGCTCAGGCTCAACGGGACCAATCAGGGCCTACGCCTAGGCTCCACCTTTCCGGCCGTCTCCATGGCAGCGGGGCTGGGGGGAGGAGAGGTTTGAGGCGGTGCGGAGGCCGTGGTGGGTGGTGGTTTTCCTTTTCGAAGCCGGCGAGGCTAAAGGTAAACTGTGTCTTCGTATTTATTTATTTATTTCTCTTGCCTGACTTCTCCTCCCTCCGTCCTACAGGATGGTACATTCTGGTGAACTCATAGGTTGTCCTCTCCCCCCCTTCCTCCCAATGGTAGGGCTAAGGGCGGCTCCTGCGTGCCCCTTTGGGTCCGCTGGCCTGAAGCGGGAGTGTCCGTCGTGGCCCTCGATGCCTTCCGACGAGGTCGGGGTCCTTCCCGGCCTGCTCGCTCCTTGGGCCGCTGCGTGTGAGGTGCCCGCCCTGTGGGCGGAGGATGTTCAACCGGCTGCTTCGTTATCTCTGCTGGGTGTAGGCTAGTCTCCCCTAAACACAAGAAGTGGCTGCGGTTGTGCTCCCCGTGCGTTACCGTTTCCAGCTGCCAGTAAAGGTGTTGCCTGGAGAGTGGAAAATGGCGCCTGGGCTAGCAAACAGCATGAGGTTCCCCAGCCGAGGGAAGGAGTGTGGAGGGAATGTGCCACTCGCTAAGCGAGGGGAAGTGTTAGTAATGGGCCAGTTGCATGGAAGTGCTCTTTAGACTGTGGCAAAACATAATTCCCTAGAAAAGGCCTCTGCTGAGGTGCACGTGTGAATAACTTGCTTCAGAGTTACATGTGCATGTCTTAACAGAGCGTGGCTTTTCCTAATCTTCTCGTATCTAAGGGATCTTTAAGTTCTTCCACCCTTCAGCATTGCCAGTGTGTGATAAGTTCTTTCATTACTTAACAACAATGCATTCATCTCTGAGGTGGCTGTAAAACACACTGTGGCCTTCCAGAAAGCGCTGTAGGATCTCAGTTTGCGAGCAGAGGGCAGCTGAGCTCCTTCGTAGCTCAATAAACCCCATGATAAGATATAAGTAATTTCAGCTGTGTTACAGTACTGGAGAGCTGAGCTCAAAAAGTTTTTGCTTAATTTTTCAAACATTCAAAACTGAAAGTGTCTTAGGAGATTAAAGTTATTTACTTCCATTGCGCCTGTACTTAAACACTATAAACTGTGTCTGTAAGAGGTAGTTACAAATGGTATTTACAGGTGTAAGTGTGTTTGGAGTAATGTGACAAAAGCTAGGAATCACTAATGTAAGCAGTAATACACAAATTATGCAGCACATAGTTTAAGTGTGTGGATGTAAGCATCTGAAATTTGAGAAAGCTTAATACTAAAATATGACTCAAAAGTCATATTTCAGTTCTCATGAATTAATTAGAGTACAGTAAAATACTAAAACATACTGTGAACATTGGTAACATGCATGTATTCAAATCATAATGTAGCCATGTCTTGTGGCAGGTTTTGTGTAGATAGCTAATACATAAATGTTATGTGCAGCTTTATAACACGGAATTGTTTAATACTGAAAAATGTATGTTCGTGTGTGCCTTTGGAAGATTTTAATTTCACTTGGTTTTGCTTTTATAGGGTGACAGATCTGGGGTAAATGACTGAAAATGTCATCCTATTTGGCTCAGGAGGTTCACCTTGCTAGAAGACATGAAGAGATGTAAGTAATTCCCTCACAGCAGTTTGTATGATGGTCTTGGGAGACCTCCCTCACTGCACATGACTGTCCTGTGAACAGTGACTCCAAGCTCTGCACAGAACACAGTGGTATTTCAACAAGGGGTTCATGTTCCAGGAGGTGGCACTCTTCCTTCATGAACTATTGGAATTCGCATACTTGTCTTTAAGGGTATTTAGATTGATGAGGTGTTTGACTCCCAATGGTGCTACTGGTTTAAGATCTCCATTGTTAACCTGTCATCATTAAATTCCTGTTTGGGGAAGGTAATTGGATTCTGTCACTCTATGCCTCAATTATAGAACTGCTTCTTTGTTGCCCTGTAAACTCAGATTGGAAAGCAAATACAGTAATGATTCAGAAAAATCTGCTTTTCTTGTAACAAATAGTACTTGCCAATGAGCAAGAGTAGTACTGATCAAATCACCTCAACCCACCCTGTCTTTCCTGTTATGGGAGATTCAGTTCTTCTAAGCACCTTTAGCATATGAAGACTGCCGGTTGCAACTTTATAGCTTCATACAAGCACAGCAGGTGATGCCTGCGTTGTACCTTTTCCCTCCCCCAGCACACCCACCCTACAGCTGGCTTAATTAGCCCCATAGTTTAGAGAAAACTGGGTAAGGTAAAAAGGTTATTTTCTAGCTCCTGAGCAAAATGTTCTACCCACTTAGCAAAATGTTTTCCTTTGTAGACTGTCTCAGAGATCAGAACTGCTACAGCAGATGGAGACTTATCTAGGAGACAAAAAGACTAAAAAGACGTGGCAAACTCAAGCAGCTGATACAGCTCATAAAAGGAATGCAACACTTTTAAATGTAAGTTTCTGCAACTACCAGGAACTGCATTGAAATGTCATGGTTATGTAGCTTAGAGCATTAAAAAAAGTGTTTGCTCTATAGTTTTCAGTTGAATTCTCCTATATACAGTTCCCTCTTCTGGAACTTGACCAGAAGTGTTAAATGACAAGTCTTCATTAACTGATGGCATCACTACATATTTCCCATGCCCTTCTTATATGAGCCTTGTGGTGGCAGCTGCTACTGTCTTCTTTTGGTTTTTTTTTTTTTAAGTACATGTAGGGTTGCAACACATGCTATTACATGTCTGCCTAGAAGAACCTAAAGAGTCTGACAAGACTCAGAGCGCCTCTACACTTTGAATCAAGATGCAAGGTTGTGTTTTGAAACAGGGGCTGATCAGCCTATAATGCTCCTAGTCCAGGATAGGAACTACTCTCCCACTATGGGTGTGTGAAGTTGTGACAGAAGTTCTCGGGTGTAGAGTGTCTTCAAGAATTTTACTTGGAAGTCTGTAAAAACAGTATTTGGTGTTTCTGGCTTTGCTTAGTGGTGATGCTGTTAATAGTGTTACTGTTCTACATACCTGTTGTCATATTTAGGTAAGATTTGTGTTTCCTAGGTAAATTCAGCAGATGTTTGGGTAATTGAAAAGATGTAGGTTTGATGGCAGGGACTGGAATGATAAAACCTCTTCTGGAACCCCTAGGTTAGGCCTCTTGAGTTGAAGAGATTGCAGTTGACCACTGACGTGAGCATACATTTGTCAAATGTTTGTGTGTTGTTGAGGAAATAGCAGGAAACCATTTTCTTTGAACTCTGAACTTCGAATTTACTAAGGGTCATATTGCATGTGTTGTGTTCATTGAAACAGTAAGGTTTACTCTAGAAAATTACAAGATTAATTTGTGTCACCAAAACTTTTTGTTTCTTCATACAAAGCCTGGTTAAGACTTAAAATGTTCACATTTTGGATGGGGAAAATTCTATTACATGCCTTCTTGGTGTTTAAATGGAAGTTAAATTTTGGGAGTGGTAGACACAGCAGATCAGGGTTGCCTTCAACTATTCTTTGGCAAGGAACTTGAACTCTGGTGCTTTTTAGGCTGGGGCAATCAAATCCTCTGTACTGGGTACAGATGAGAGTAGATGCTTGCATGGGAGGCTGGGGAGAAGTGGATATGGTTTGCTTATTTTTTTCCATAGTTCATAGAGTCATGGAATCACAGAATGGTTTCGGTTGGAAAGGACCTTAAGGTCATCTAGTTCCAGCCTCCTGCCATGAGCATTGATTCAGCCATTGTGTCTCCCATTTTCCATATGCATTTTATAAGAGATTTTTATTTCATATAGATTTTTGTAAATTATTTGTATTCTATAAATGCATTCTCAGTTTACAGACCCAGGCAAACATAATAAATGCAGGTTATATTTCTGTATGCTGAAAGCTTGTTGTATTGGAAATGTTAACAATAGCTCAGCCATATACAGAGTGTAAATATTTCTGCAGTTGAACAGATATTTGCAATCTTCTGTCACATCCTCAAAATTGTTCTTTTCAAGTGTCAAAAATGTTGGTGTTTGTAGGGAAAAAAGGCAAAAACATATGTATCAAAACAAATTCTGTTGCAGGATAAAGAAGCATAAATCAGTTGAAATCTATTAATTTTATACTAGTTTTATCAGGCATACACTCCTGCAGATGCTTTCTGATAACAGAAGAAAGCGGGGGGGGGGGGGTAAGCTATGCAGAATAATATATGAGAAGCTTGAAAACAAGACTGATTAATGTGCCAGCTTCAGAATATTGTTCCTGATACCAGGCACTGTACATTTCACAGTTACCATGTGGAGAGTTGTTGATTTGGCCTACTCAAAAATACATGGACATGACGAAGTGTTATTTTTTTATTTGCATTTCTGCTTTTCTACATGTAAGCAAAATCAGTTGTTTTCAGGATGTGATCATAGCAAAAAGGCATTTTTCTTTCTCTGTGCTGCTTGATATTTATGCACAGGGAAGCATTTTGCAATTAATTTGTTTTTTAATCAGTAGAAGGCAAGGAACTCAGCATTATTTTAATTGAAATTTTTACATTTATAAGCACTTGTTTGGCACTTGAACAGAATCGTAAGGCTATTTTCCTTGATGTCTTTCGAGGGAGACTGCAGATGAGGGAAGTCTGTATCATTTGGTACTTGTATAATGTTGTAGTAAAAGCAGAAATCGGACTAGTATTTGCCATCTTATCCATGACATTTATAAGATTTCTTGTGTTTAGAAATATGTATTACTGTGCAACAGCTTATAACAGGAAATAGCAAATAAAGAATATGCTATATACTAATTAGTATTGGGAAGGTAATTTAGACCAAATTTGCTTTCCTTCAGAGACATGTAATTGTAGAATTATTGAAGTGGGAACCTGCCAGACTGATATCAACATAAGTGACAGATGAATTTGGTCCCGTAAAAGTGATGCATGTGTCATGCGTTCCATTTTACCTCTGGGGAAGGGGCTTGAATTGTGTTCCAGCCCTTGTGGTTTTAAGGGAAGCACTGCAAGATGCTCTCTTTTTTCAGTTCTGTGACATATTAGATTTGTGGGTGTTTTTTCCACAGTGTTTTTTACACTGCTGATGTATTTAGTTTTATATTTATGATAGGGGTTTATTTTTCCTAGAAAGCTAACTAGTTGTGTAGACACACAAGAAGTGCCATATAATCTTTTAGTAGTTCCAGTTATTTTCTAAAGCATACTACACCTTCCAGCAAAAATTTATTTCACTGTCTGTCATTAAATCAGTATTCTGAATGACAATAGACTGCACAACATACAACTAGAGTGAGCAACAAAAAGACACATCCAATATCAAGGCTATGCTGAAGTGACCTTCTCTACTAGACATATATGCACAACTGCTGTCTTCTTTCTTGCCTAAAAGACACTCATTTCCTATCAGCATAAACATTCCAATGACTTTGTGGAGTATATAAGAAAATAACTATCTTGACTGATAGTCTTCCTTCCTGTGAACATTCTTACAGGAATTAGGAGAAAGAAATCAGAAACAAGGAAAATTCTATGGAAGAATATGAAGTGGACATAACTGGTTGATCCTTCTATTCAGTATGGTGATAACTTTTCCAGGCTCCGTCTGAGCCGTACTGATATGAGCTTCATTTGGTGCTAATTGTGGTGTATCTGTTCAAAGTACATGCAACAGAGAAATTCTTTCCTTAGGTTCCTGAAGTCTCTGCTGGCCTCTGTTATTTTGATATTGTGACTTCAAGTGGCTTCTGGTTTTGCTCATATTCTTCCTGTATGTTATCCTGTTCATCTTTTCTCACCTGAAAAGGATCAGCTACTAACTATTTCCAAATCTGAGACTCAGTTTGCTCTTTCTCCGATACCCTTTAGCTTCCTACAAGGGTGTGGATTTTGGTGTAGAAGAGGGAAAATAGTTTTGCTTGGATTAGGTTAGTAATTATATGCAAGAGAATACAGTCATGCTATAACAGGAAATAACTAAAGTAAGACGAACACTGTAAATTGAATTAACTGAGTGTGTATCAGTAAGTTGAACTTCAACTAAATACGGCTGGGGTTTGCTTCTGTTAATCATGCTTTACTGAATTTGAGTCATATTTTTCAAACTAGGCTTGAGTCGAGCACTGTTTGCTTATTGATGTATTCAGATTGGCTATTATTCAATACGAGTAATCATGTTTGGTCTCTCTTCTCCAGAATCTCACTCTTCTTTTCAGCAGCAGTGGTGGTGAATATTTGGGAAGTCCCTTTGGGGAATTTCCTCTCTCATTTAGTTTTTCTGTTGTACTCTTCACACCCGCTCTCTGCTCCCAACTCTGCCATCTGCTATACTTTCTTTCCCCCTCCACTCTGTTCAGCTTTGGCTTCTTCACACCCCACTCCCACGTCCCTTTCTGTCTCTTTTCATCTGCCCACCACTCAATCTCTTCAATGTTTGGGTATGGAACTAAGCCCACAAGAATGGGTCAGAACTTTAAAGGGGGAGGGTGCTTAGTTTAGGGGGATGTTTTGATTTGTTTGTTGCTCTTGGTTTTCCGTTGTTTCTTCTTTTAAATTGTTTAGGCCTTAGTGAATCCAGCACATATCCACTGGCCAAGCAGAAACCCAAATACCGGGGTGGATTTTTTTGTAAGAAAGCTATGTGAGGTGCATTGTCATCCAAATTTGTCTGGTGAACAGCTTGCTGCAGCTCTACATTTTTGTGCACATGTTATGCATGCATATTAGCAAGTCATCTTTGTCTTGAGAAGTAAAGATCTTGCACATAATTTGCCTAGTTGTTTTACAGTTACAGTAGCTACAACACATAGTTGAGGCTTCATGCAGCACAGATAAATCCGTTTTGTTCCTCTCAGAACAGAATTTAACTAACGCTGTTTTACAGCAACGGTCTTCTGTAGTCATGAAATTTATTCTTGTATCAGAAAGGTACAGCAAACATATTTAGAAACTGTAGGATGTTGGTCTTGCAAGTTGGATTTCAGAACAGAAAGAGTAGAACTTCACTGTTAATATTCAAATGCTGTTTAGCTGTAATGGGTTTATTTAGTTCATTTAAATGTCTTTATGTGAGTTATTGATGTTTAAATGTCTTTATGTGAGTGTGGATTTTCCTTTTGAAATACTAGTGTTTGTTTTTAAAATGTGCTTTGCCTGTATTTTAGGATATAGAAGCAGCAGAAAAAAAGCTGCAAGAAAGAGTGCATTTACATCCACATCCCGATACTGTTAAGTTAGAAGTAAGTCCTGGAATTCTGTCTTTTCATTTACTGTTTACAAAATATTATGCCTTCCCCCCCCCCCAAGCATGTTTTTAAAGTGAAAATAATTGATTTTAAAATCCAATGACTGGTATAGCCAAAGGCCTGTGTACTGTGTAGCAAAGCTGAACCTGAATTCTGGGGCAAGGTCCTAGATTCTGGAGCATTCTGGTGGAAATATTGAGCAGCTTTCAGATCTCTACAAACTTCTGTTTAAAAATAAAGTCGCATAAAAATGAATATAGTGAATATCGGGAGTTTACTGTGTTTATTATGTCAGAGTTACTTGGTTTGTTTTATACAGTCATCCTGTTTTCAGTTTGCCACAGATTGTCATCTTTACATTTTAGGGTCAAGAGTTTATCAGCATGAACGGGGACATTTTCACTTCTCATGAGTTATTTTGTGGTTGCGTGGAAAGTACTGCTACAGCAGGAGCACTCTATTTTTACTTTTCAACCTGTAGTTCCTAAAACATTTAAAGATAAAATTTTGAACAGCAAGTTACTCTGAGCACCAAGTATTAGCCTGATACAGCGTAGTAAGTTCAGTTCCCTATTCTCAACACTTTTATCAGTATTATGCAGTGATGAGGCCAGAAACGGTGCAGGGAATAGGAATTGGGGCACAGCTCTTCCTGATGCAAACTAAACATCTTAACTGCAAGGCCACTGTATCAGATTCCCACTTGTGTTTTTTGTATCAGTGGTTTGTGGGTTCTTCGTTGTATGGTGGCTTAGTTTCCACACGCATAGTAACACAGGGGTCCCACACTGATTTGAGTGCTAGGGCACTGTCAAAGGAGGGGAAAGGTACAGGTTTTAGCACTGTCAGCCTGTGAAGAGGGGTGGTTTGTACATTAGTTTCACACCTGCTGGGCAAGTGTTGTAATGCTTAGGCTATTACTTCAATAAGAGGCATCACTTCTTGTTCTGGTTACTGTTAAAAGTTTTTTGTCTGTCATTGCATTTTGTAAACAGCCTACTCATATGATGGTGACAGGGTGCACACTGAGTGTGACCATTTAGTCAGGGTGTTCTTCATTTTTTTAGAGATTTTTAGGCAAAAGAGTATACTTTTTACTAGATACTTGTACGTATTCAGTTATGCTAAGAAAGATGCCAAGGACCTAATACTGAACCTATTCAGAAGTAGTTTTAGACTCTTCCTGGAGTCATTTGGATCAGTTTTGGACTGCTACTTACTCTGGCCTGTGTTAGGTGTTAAACTTGTGGTGTGTAGACCAAGATCTGTGCAAACTGGAGAACACAGAGCAACTGCTCATGGTTGCAGAGATGTCTCCGTTCTGCAGCAGCGGTTGGATTTGAGAGAGAACAGAGTTACTATTTGAAGGAGAAGATCCTATTTCAGCCTTTTTTTATACTTCTACAGAAGAGTGCTATAAATAATGGGAAAAGAAAACTTTCTTTCATGGTTTCAGATTTTTGTGCGTGCTTTGTTCCAAAACACTTCTGAGCATATTTCTCTCAGCCATATATGTGCCTGTATTAATATACTTTGAAAGTTATGGCTATAATGGATCCCCAGCTTGCTAAGTCGGAGTAGTTTTGTATGACAGCACATATGCTTGTCAAAAAAGATTCTTTTGAGTAAATCTGTTGAAGAAAATATTTTTGTAAATCTGCAAGAGCCATAGTTATATCTGAGTTACATGTAAGGATCAAAATGAGTAGCCAGGAATCCAACACCTCTGCAGGGAGATGTTCCTTTTTGTGGTACGCTGCTTCTGCATTACATACTTAAGTAAAGAAAAACGCTCAATGCACCATAAACATTTCCTACTATGAAGTTATTTTTTTCTGAATGGACATCAATGTCTAAAATTACATTGGTGGATGGATTGAAGTGTTGACTTGATACAGTTCTTTGTTCACGTTATTCTGTAGAAAAATATACATGGCACTTAAATCTTTCTTCAAAATTCTACAGAGTTATCCTTAGGATACTGACACAAAAATGATGAATGGTGTGTCCATTCCATAGGTAAAAAAGTAGTAAATCTATTACTCAGAGGCAGAGGGTAATGCAGAGAAGGGTAATCCATTGTGGTTTTCATAGACACAAGATAAGTATGCAGGAGTTTTTATTGTCTTTTTGGTTTGTGATGCAAATACTGAAGCAAATTACTTCATCAAGTGACGTATCACATCAAAAATTGTACTCAAATATTGTGAATCACATCACAGCAGCTTTTCTAGGATAACCAATTTACACAGCACTTTGTTTCTAACATTAAACAACTTTTTCCCACTTCAAAAATTAGATTCCACTAACATACATAGGATATGTATGTTATACATACATGGATACCCAATTTACATAGCACTTTGTTTCTAACATTAAACAACTTTTTCCCACTTCAAAAATTAGATTCC
This sequence comes from Myiopsitta monachus, assembly GCA_017639245.1. Lineage (NCBI taxonomy): Eukaryota > Metazoa > Chordata > Aves > Psittaciformes > Psittacidae > Myiopsitta > Myiopsitta monachus. Next base: position 7,631,137 of record CM029929.1, on the reverse strand, counting down.
ACTAACATACGTACTTAAATGTAAAAGCTGCTTTTGGAAAAGTTAATAATCACAGAAAATACTTTATTAAAGGTACTGTGAGGGTTTAAACTGATCTGTTGCTTACCACAAGAGGGCACATTCAGTCGCTTCGCAGTTCATGCTGTAAAATGAAATCTTTCTAGGCTGATATTTTGTATCATACAAGGGCTTTGAAATTTCATGTGTAAGTACGTTGTTCTTTTCTGAATTGGTTTCCTCAGAAAGCAAGATTTACTAATGCATTACATATCTGTATTGGTTTTGAAACGGGCTGACACAGATTTTGACCTGAAGTTTATTTTTTCTTCTGTCTTTCTCAGACTCTCTATTGGGCATCAGTAAAAGAATCTCTGCCCAAGTGGGAAGAGTTTCTTTTAGGAAGAGCAGAAGTTCCTATTGGTTTTAAGAAAATGAAAACTGCAAAACAGAACATAAGCTACCCAGAAGATTCACAAAAATAAACACTCTAGCTTCATTTCGCTTTGCAATTTATGGCTTAAGCAGACAAGATCATCCAGATCAGGCAACAGGATATCATGTAATGTAAATCATTGAAATGAAAATGAACTCTATTGGGTAATTAGCTTCCATTGCCACGTTGTGTACACTTTATGCTGTATTAGAGCAGCAATCCTCAAAGGGGCCTTTAGGATCAAAAGTGAGAAATGCTGGTGTATAGAAACCCAGCAAGGCAATTGCTTTTTCAGTACGAGAAGAGTTCTAGGTTATTTTTTAATCCTCTGCTTCTACATATAAGTGTGACAAGTAAAGACAGATTCATGCATTATCTTTCTTCACTGCAGTTATCTGTGTGCCTCTTTGTGCATGAAGGAAAAAGGAGGAATTTACAGTTAACAGGAAAGGTGAGCTGTTTGCATCAGAGAAGCCTTACTTTAGCACCAGGAGTCTGTGTGAAAACCTTCAGCAGAGCAGTTGTAGAAGGAACACCTTGAATTTCCAGCATCTTGTTTTCCCTGATTTTTGTCATTGCCACTTTCATCACTCCTACACCTCACTCCAGTCACCGCTGCTGCTTTTCCCAACCTCCTGCTGCCTGCTTTGTGTTTTCTGTCTGATGGCTGGGTACAGACAAGAGGAAGTAAACAGATCTCTAGGGGTTTCTGCTACTTCTTGGCTGCTCTTGATGCTATTTTCTTCCTGTTGATGCAATCTACAAGTGAGAACTTTTGCTTAGGCATGAAAAGTTTGGAAGAAGCAAACTGAAAGGTAGCTGGCAGTGGCTGTCGAAGCAGCTGAGGAGATAATAGTTTAATTTTCAACCATTGAACAGCTCCTCAGCTTCCTCCTGCAGAGGTGCAGTGTGATTGAGTTTTGACTGTGCAGTGGACTTAACTTGGTATGAAAGTTTAATTGCTCCAGTGCAGTGCTTTTTAAAGTATCAGTTCAGTGGAAGATCCCTCCAGGTGTGGGACTTGGCCTGCAGAAATTTAATCCTTCCTCAGCAAAGGAAGCTTAGAAAAAGAAAAAAAAAATTTCTTCTTCTTTTTTTTTTTTTTATTTAAGAACCTGGACTTGAGTAAATACATTGTTAAAATTTAATCTCATGCAACAACATCCACCCCCGACATGAAAGTAGGAGAGAAAAAAATCTGCCAGTATTTGAGGGTATGAAGATGTAATCATTGCAAATTTTGCTAGGCTATCAGTGAGCTGCTTTATGCAGCTCCATGATCCATAGAGATAAAACTTACTATTAAAAATTACATCTCTATGTAGCATAAAGAATCACTGACACAATAAAGTCAAAACTTCAGCTGTGACATATAATCATAGTATGTTTTCAGTGGTAACATTAAGGGTTCACTTAAAAAACTTTTACTATTGAAGTGTCCATTAAAGTGGTAAGTTTTTGCAGAAACTGCCATCTTAGAATTCTCCTGTTGAGTGGGTGTTGGTGTTTGTAACAATAACGTTGTTTTCATAATATGTGATGGCAGATTAGCACGCTTCTCTGCAGTGTTGTTAACAGTTGTAATTAAGGAATAAACAGTAAAGGGTGTCAGTCCGATGACAATTTCATCTATAGTGTCACAATACAAAATGTCACAAAATATTAGAACTGTTATATAACTACAAAAATATCAAATCAGGCTTTCATCTTACAAGCAGAGAAGTTAGAAAAAAACAAAACCTGGCATAGAGACCGTTGTGATTTTATACCTACTCAGTGTTCTGTCACAGAGACAACTTGGTAATATTGTCTTCTGTAACATCACAGTGTGGTTCTCAATCTGACTTAGTGGGAATGTCTATGGTTCTTAGAATTGCAGAGTTCACATGCAAAAAGCAAGTAATTGGAAGTTATTTGCTTGAGCAGTTGAGCAGACAAGAAAGGAAGAGCTATCACACATGATGCCCAGAATGAGGGGATGGGTGAGCAGTTAGTTGCTAACAAAGACTAGGATTCATCCTGGTCTTTGCATCCAAAGAGAAATCACTTGAACTAGAATTTGCCCCCCTAATTACTTATACAGTAGTCTGGGTCTTTATCTCTTTGGACTCCACCTAAATGTGGGGACACAATGCAGATGCCCACTATCTCTTGGCCCCTTTTGATTTCCCTGGAAGGAAAGCGTGCACTGTGTAGCTGACTTGGCTGCTGAGTGGTAAGGAGTTTGTAGTGTGCTCTGACAGGCACCTGTGAGCAGTGTTAGTGTAGATTCTGTGCTGCAGTTAGCTGCTGAGGGCATGTTTCTGATTATTTTGTTGGTTTTCGGCAAAGAGATTAAAATGGAATTGCCTTATTTTTCTGCAGCATAGCTTTTGAAGCAATTGAAAACAACTGCATGGAAAACTATATTGGAAAATGTCCAGAAAAGGCAAAAATGAAGAGAGACATTTAAAGCAGGAGTGTATATAGGTGACTGCTCTCAGAGGTGAAGGCCTTCATGCTGGCCTAAGGTCTGGGATATTTACATACAAAAAGGCAACTGCACATGCCTGAAGCAGTGCAACAGTGTAGGGGCAGGGCAGCAGGGATGCTGAGGTGCAGGAGCGTGCATTGTCTTGTTTGGCACAGACCATGGGGAAGCAGTGGAAGGAAAGAGCTACACAGGATCTCTGTTCTACTTTGATCAGAGTGCACAGTTTAACTGCTACAGCTGAGCTAGCTTGCCACTTGCCTTACTATAGAGACAAATTGAGAAAGCAAATGTTAAACTGTGTTTTAAAGAAAACCTAAACCAAGCTCCCCTAAACTGTTTGATACCAGTATGATTTAGTATCAGCTTTAAATGAGATCTTGAATGGATATTCTTTACCACATCAAGGCTGTAACTTCTACCCTATCTTATCCCAAGCTTTTATTTAAAATATAAAGTATATATTATATATGTTTTATCATACATATATATGTATGTATCTTGTGTCATTTTCTACACATCTTGGGTAAGTATTGGAGTGGATTTTGCCTCAGAACATAGCCTCTTGCTCTACATTCTTTACTTCCTGCTTGCCCTTTTGGGTTAAAATGTACATATACGTAAGCTACAGTGGTCCTAAGAGCCTGTTGCAGCTCGTGCTTTTCTGGTGGGTGGGGAAAAGCAATTGAGAGAAGAGCGGTGAGGAAAACCAAAGAGTTTGTCTGCTTGTAAGTTAATCTTTGGGTATCTTACAAGAAGAAATAATTAATCACCCTTTTTTAGGTTTATGCACAGATGAGTAACCACAGTACTAACCCAGGAGCACAGCCTGTTCACCCATCTTGTCACCTCTCCCATCACATTCCCGAGCTTTTTACTTTCTCAGTTATTCTGGCTGTGGGGGCAGTAGCAGAAGGCATGTTACTTTTCCCTCAGATGAGAGATTTCTTACTCCACAGAATCTTTCTCAAGCCTATTAATTTAATTTGAGAGTACATATGAAATAATAAGATGGTTTAGACACATGATATTTGACATTTACTATGGTAGCCTCTTGTCTGCATTTATGAGGGGTCATATAGGGAGCTAGATTTTAGCCTGAGCTTAAAGTTCTTCATTTCTCCCTTTTTCACATAGAGCAGGTCAGGGATGTAGATGCTCAGTTTGAGCTTGTTGGTACTGGAAAAATTAAAAAAAAAAAACAAATTTGAAATGGAATGTACTTTTAGAGGTTACATCTGAAAGAAAACATTATTTACTCCATAATGGCAATTTTCATAATATTTTAATAGTTGTGTTCAGATACAACGTGACCTTAAATATCACCCCAAATGCAAGCTGTTTTAACATATTTGTAATGCAGAAGTCTTCATTACTGTAATATTCTGTTTGCTCAAAGATTACAATCCATGGATATACTGTGTTACAGTCCAAATAAAGCTTTGCTCCTATAGTCACTGCCTCTTTGATTTCAGTGGTATGTTACATGTGTGAGTTGGATGTAAATAGGTGCCTGCTGTAGCCAAGTGCATGGACAGTGGTTAGGCTGGTGGTAAATACTTTGCTTAAGAATGGTGTTTGTTTTCCTCTGGTCTGAAATATTAATCTGCTGAGTGTAAATCAGAATCACAGAAGTTGACTGCTGAAAAATCCAAATATAATGAGTTACATTTGATTATTTGCATTTTTGCTATTGTTTCACAACTGGGGGCTGAATCACTTCGGCTATGTGATTACTAGCAAGATACGGATAGAGATACTTAAACCCTTGACAAGGAGACAGGTGGAACAAAAAAAACCACAGGCCTTCAGTACATCCTCCTGCTGTGTTCGGTTCTTTGTCTTTGCCATAAACAACGTGATTTAATTTGGGAATTTGCTATTCCCTTTCAACACAGCTGAAGCAGCTCATGAAGCTGCATGGCACTGTACCCGTTGTGTGCGTAGTCCTCCAGTTGTATCTTTTTCATTGGAGTTTCTTTGTGTACAGGTAGGAAGTATGCTCACTTCTTCCCATAAGTTTTTATCACTAGGTGATGATGATCTTAAAAATAAATGTGTGGTGTTCTTTCTCCTTGCTCTCAGTCGTATCACCTACCAGAAAGCCCTAATAGGCAACAAAAATAGTGTGAGACTGTTTACATCACACTTTTGAAACAGATTCAAGCAGAGCCAGCTGCTGGAAGATTATTTTACAAATATATGGCGACTTAATAAAAGGAAAAATTAAGTAAATTACAGTCTCCTTGACGATTTACATAGCATGAGGCCCCAGTAAATTAGTACCTGCCTCACAGCAAGGTTGGCAAACGGGATTTCGGTTTCGAGGCTTCCATGTAGTTTGTGTACGTTCCCAGTAGTCACGGTGCTCTATCTGTTGCTCAGTACAAGCTTCCGGAGGATAATTTGTTAAAGTGAGCCACACGCCCGCAACTTTGTTAAGCGCGGTCTAACCTGCGCGCTGCGGGGCTCTCCGGAGCCTGCCCAGGGGTAGGTTTGCTCAAGGCTGGAAAAGCCCGAGCCAAGCAGCAGTGAGAAAGGAAGAAGAGAGTGGGACACGTACACAAAAAGAGCATTACTCTCGTTTTCTGGAGGGAGAAGAGCAGCGATGGCCGGGAACGCGGGGGATGAGGGGGGGAGGTCTTCACCGAGCGGAGCCGGGGCTCCCCGCGAAGCTACGGGCAGCGGGATAGATCCCTTGGAATTGCCCGTAATGATAACCGTGGCGGTGGGAAACGAATCTGTACATCCACAGGGGAAGGATTTCTCTGCGTAAACGAAACTATCGCACCCCTGTCATTTGGGAACGGTGTTTAGAGCGAGCTTAAACAGCTGGTTAACTCTTCGCGCTGTTTCCCAGCCGTTTCCTGATCCACTTGGCTTTTCCTCTATAATCAGCTTTCTTTTGCTGGATTCATTCAGTGATGCGATAATCCAATGTTGGTAATATCTCACTTCATTAACATAATGAATCAGAAGGAAAAGGCTGATTATAAATCAGAAAGCTTCTATTTATGTGAAATATCTTGGCAACTGGCAGCAGTGCGGAAGACGGGAGAAGGGGTAGCAGACTGTTAACGGGACTTGAGGAAGGTGCTTGTGGGAAGTCTCAGGTGCTCTTCTGAGCGATTTCAACGCCTCAGCCTTTCCACAGGACAATCCTGTCCATCGCAGCGGTCTTCCAGGCGCTCATCCCCGTTGCGATTGGGCGAAGGTTTTGCTCCCGGCCGCTGGTAGAGGGACAGCGCGGCGAGATGGAGATGGGACCTGCCCGACGGGGCCGGCGCTACTCGCAGCACCTCGGCCAGCAGTAGGGAGAGGTGAAGCAGGGTGCCCGGACCCTGCCAACCAGCTGGAGGGGTTTCTGCTCCCTACTAGCTCGCTTTTAAAGTTGCTCATCAGTTGCTGCGTTTGCAGAAGACTGCAAAGATGCAAATGCTTGTAGGAAAAGTCACGTTTGTGGTGTTAGTTTCGGGGTTACAAACCCAGAACTCTGGGAGCAGCCCCTTCCCCTGTGCTTCATATCCAGCAATTCGTTGTCCCCGATAAGGACAGCGAACCGTTGCCCTAGCTGAACATGGTCTTCCCCGGGGTCACTTCAAAGCAGTTTTTTTCCGACTTAAAGAGTACTGGCGGCTTGAAACACCCACGCCAGAGAGCTGTTTGTGCTCCTGATGTCCCAGGGCTGAGTGCACCACCTAAAAAGGAAAAGTAATCCCCCCCAACGCAGGGAGCACAGACGTCCACATGCGCCTCTTTTAAATGTTTTTAATTGAGGGCACGTGTTGCCAGTGATTCAATCAATCAAGCAGTTGCAAGAGAAATAGGAATAACGTGTGCTTATGGCATTAGCTCAGGTAGGGTTAGTGGTATGAGTAAACTAGGAGTAGTGTTAAACGGTCGGATAGGTTTCCTGTAGGGTCATGGAGAACGGTAGAAGCAAGCTGGTAAAAAGTTTTTTCTCCTCTTTATGTGTCTTTACTGAGGACTTCAGTTGTGACGCTGAGTCACCTAGAGAGCTGTAGAGCTGGTGGCTGGGAAAAGGTAGGGTGGTAGTGAGAGGAGGTTAGGAAGGCGAATGGTTTGGGGTGAAGCTCGTTGCGGTATAAAATCTGCTCGCCGGAGCACTCGGGAGAGTGTGGGGTGAGCATGGGTCACCAAGTAGCTCCAGCATTACAGCTCCTCGCAGCGCACCCCCGGGGTAGCAGCCGCTCGCCCCCTCTGCCTGCACTGCCCCCAGGTGTCCCTCAGGGTCCCTCCCAGGATCGGAGCCGGCTGTCGGTGCAGCCCTGATTCTCTGGGGTATCCGAGGTCCACACCCGCAGGGGTGGCGAGGGGCGTTACGGAACAGACTGGGGAAGGGCGAGAGCTCGAAGGACTCAACCTCGAGAGGTGGCCGGGAAGCGGAGCCCCTCCGTGGGGGGAACCCTCGTGGGTGACATGAGGAATGGGCCGGCACCCTCGAGGCCCGGTGGCTCGCTCAAAGATAATGCAAATATTCACATAAAACGGCTTAAAGCGGCAGAAGGACGAGCCCTGCGGGCACCTGTGCGTCCGCGGGAACTCTGCGGGTTGGGAAAGGCATGTGTCAATTTAGCTGTCGTGTTGACTTAAACGAAAGTGCTAAGCTATTCCTAAACCTAAGTCAATACAGACTTAAGCCAAAATTGTTATTAACGAGCCCTAATCTGATTTAGGAGCCTCCGAGCGAGTCGTGTCTACACGAGGGGAGAAGAGGCGCGTTGCCTTGAGGTGCCTGGGCCCTGGGGGGGGTGAGGTCGGACGAATGCACCCCCAAGAGGAAGGTGGAAGGCAGATTCGGGGCGTCGGGACGTCGCGGCCTCCCGGGGAGTGCCTCGCCGCCGTTGTGCCGCCTGGTGATCTACCTCTGCGGGACAACCTCCCAGAGCTGTTCCCAGCGCGGCGGGCGTGGGGTCCCCATACCGGGGGGCGGTATGAGCCCCTTCCCAACCCTCCCCGGGGGTGCTGCCGGGTCCCGCAGCCCCGGTCTCCGAGAGGGTCATACCGGTACAGTATGTTTTTTTTCCCCATCCCAGTGGGGCGGTTGAGCCCTCCACTCCACCCCCCAGTGGGGGCCTTTCTTTTGTTCCCCACCAGCTTTGAGCAGCCCTGTTTCAGATTGGCCTTTTTATGTTTGATATAAAGAATAGTTGTTGGCCAATTCCATCTTTTCATCGCTGCTCTCCAGGCCCAGGTCCAAGCGGCTTGTCAGATGCTCATTAACTCCCCCTTTGGCTCTTTCCAGTGTGTCTCCTAAACTCATTGTGCCAAGAACTAGCGCTTCTTTCTCTTTACACGGCTCCCTTTCTCTGCTCCATCAGGGAGACAAATTACTTTCCAAAAGGGATCGCCAGGGATGGTTTAATGAGAATTTCTCTAGGGCTGGCCGTGGAAATCAATGTAGTTAACATTCGGTGCACTTAATTGGACTTTTCTCTTCTGCCTCCTTCAAAAAAACTCTGAAGCTATCCTGTTAATCTCTCATTTGTAATCAATTGTGTTGACTAAACAAAAGTCTAGGTCGTCCTTTCTTCCTGTCCCAGACAATCCTTTGTTGCCTCTAAATGCCTCATTCTTGAGTGCTCCTGGTCTTGTAGATGGGTCCGATTTTTGACAGTTCATTATTGCGCTTTTGTCCATTTAATCTCCCTCGCTGTGTTTTGCATGTGCATGCCTTAATGAGCTCCGTTGGCAATTAACATGTTTCTAGCAGCAAACTGGTTGCTCAGACGTTTGCAGAGCGGAGTGCAGGGAAAAGGGCAACGCAGCTGCCTCCAGGTTGTTCGCTTCCCGGTGTCCGGCGGGGCTCACCTGGCTGCTGCCCGGTCCCAGGGACGCACCGGACCGGGCCGAGCCGAGCTAGGCGTGGGGGGAGCCCGACGGTGCTGGCTCGTCGCTCTGTACGCGGAGGCACCTCTAACCCACTCCCCCCGAGGCAACCGGCCCTGCTCAATCTGTTGTGTGCGCGGCTGCGGTGCCGGGAGAGGGGTTTCTGTGCGGGTTTTTGTGTTATTATTGAGGCTTGCTGGCAAGAGTGCTGAAGTGTGAGCAGTCGTGGACAGCAGAAACATCTTGTGAGGGAGAAGATAATTGGAGGCTCTGGCGTGTGTGTCTGACAGAACCGCCCCTCCCCCGCGATCTGCGGCTTGTGTGTGCCGGGATCCGGGTGAGATCCCGGGGAAGAAGGGGGGGGGGGCGGTGGCGACCGCTTCCCAATGCGCCCGAGGCCGGGGGACACCGAAGCGACGCCGGCGCGGGACGGGCTGCGCTGCCCACCACCGCCGGGGTGACCCACCGGGCCGGCGCGGCACCCTGGGTGCCCTGAGGATGCCCGCAGCCGTGACGGGGATGCCGCTCCCCCTCTCGCAGAGGGCTCTGTAAACAACGCCGCTTTTTATAAAGATGCGAAGGGAACTCGCTTCCCTTAATTCCCTTCCCGGGAGCAGGTTTCGAGCTGCTCCCGCCTGTCAGGAGCTCTGAGGAAGCAGTCTGCGCGCTGTCTGGGGGGACTCGCTTTGGGCGCCCGGCTGGCAGCCCAGCCCTGCTCTCCTCCAGTGCCGCTTTTCTCGGGCCTGGCAGCGGGACCGGCTCCGCTGCTGCTCCCGGGCTGCGCAGACCCCGCCGCCTCCGGGACCCTCTCCTGCCATGTGTCCCGCCGCACAGCGTCCATTCAAAGAGGGGTCCCTTCCCAGTGCCTCCGGACCGGGGACTCTCCCGCCCCGTATGTTGGGGAGGGCCGGGCTCGGCTGGCGGTTCGCAGCCGCGATCCGCCGGTGAGGGGCCGAGATACAGCCTCTTCGCTGCTTGGGGACTGTTCCCCCCCCTCCCCGAGGCTTCTCCGAGCAGAGACTTACAGCGACGGGGTTCAATTTTTCTTATTTCTTTTTTTAATATAACCTGAAACTCTCCCCAAATCTTTTACAAATTCCACCACGATCTTTCCCCTCTGCCAGGACCACGGGCATCCTTTCCCGCTCCTCACCCGACGCGAGCCGTCCAAACGCTATTTCTGGTACTTCAAAATGCAAACCCCGAACACCTCTGAACTGGCCCCGCTCCCTCCAGCGGGAGCAGGGGCCCCGGCACCCTGTCGGCCCCAGCCCACTCCTCGGGGAGAGTGGAGCATCGCAGCCGATTAATGAATCCCGAAAGCCGGAGCTAGGGGTCGCCTCCCGAGCTGTGCTTGTCCTTGCCTCCCACCGTTTAGCCACTCAATTAAGCGGAGAAATGTGAACTCCCCGTTACGCCGTCCCCAGGCATTTTGGTGCCTCGCTCGTTCCCTTCTTCATTGGCAAGCCCGGCCTGAGCACACGCACACGCACGGCCGGCTCCAACTCCTTACTCCGCTAGAATAATATTGTTCCTAACGACGTGGCCGGAATAGACACTCGCATATTAAAAGTGAGGGAGGGGTGGAGATGAGAAAGGAATATTTAGTGCTATCCAAGTGCTTGATTATCCATATTCTGATCAAAAAGAGTTTCTGAGGCCTGCTGGGAGTGATTAGATTAATGTAATGCGGTTTGAAGGGTCTGTGTTTTCTCTCTTAATTTGGGTCATTACTCGGAAAGCAAGCGTGAGATCATTTTATCTGCATGCAGGGGAAGAGTCATTCAGCAACGGATTTAACACGCCGTAATGAACCGACCCCGGGAAGCGGCGCTGGGAAACTCCGAGCCACCCTTCGCGCAGCCCGCCGGGAGTCCCACAGCGGAGCTGCCCCGTTCCCGGGGGACGGCAGCACGCGGAAGCCTCCCGCTGCCCTCCCGCCCTCATTCGGTTTCCTCCACAGCGCTCAGTGGGCCCCGGGGCGGCAGGGCTCGGCTCTCCCCGCCGTCGTCCCGGCTCCCGGAACTCCCGCAAGCCACGTATAGCCGGCGGACAGCGCCTTTGAGCCCGGTCTCCCGGTCGGACCGGGGCCGAGGTGGGAAACGAGACACCTGCGAAGGGTCGGTTTATTGTCCCATGATAGATAGATATAGATATATATATATTCCTCACTTATTCGAGCGTACATTTAAAATGGAGATTTACAGACACGGATAAAGAGCGCTGTCCTTGCGAGGGGTGGCCAGACCGGCCCCTCCTGGCCTGCTCCAGCGGCGCAACACGCCGTTAAATAAGATTCCTCTTATATACAACTGCGTCTCGGGATCGCTTGCTACTGGCAGCTGAGCTCGCTGGGGTAAAGAAGAGAAGCAAAGGCTGGTTTGGATAAATAGTGCTGGCCTGGTGGAGCAGGTCCGAGTGGGGCGGCGTGCGGGGCCCTTAGCTCTGCCCGCTGCGCCCAGGGTCCCGCGGTGGAGGAGCGCTGGAGACGCTGTCGTGCAACTTTCGGACGTGCTTTTTTAAATCAAAGTTTCTGCAAAATCCCTTCCCGCAAGTGACGCATGTAAAGGGCTTCTTGTCGTTGTGGGTGTGCATGTGGAAAGTCAAGTTATAGATCTGGTGGAAGGCTTTGTTGCAAATGGTGCACTTGTACTGCTTCTCCCCGCTGTGGGTCAGCTTGTGGTTCTTGTAGTTGCCTGCGAGAGAGGAAGAAGGTGGAGAAGTGGGTTACCAAAGGTGCCCAGGTCGCTCGGTGCACAGGTAAAGCCGGTCAGGACAGGGTGGGGGGCATTAGGAAGGGTTTCCCTCCACCTGCCTTGTCAAACTCAGTCCATGTCAGCGTGGAGCAGCGTGCAACTGGCACGGCACAAATGAGAGGCAGGGTCAGCCCGGTGACCCGCGGCAAACGGAGGGGCTCTGGATTAGGACCAAGGCCCGGCACCTCTCATTTAAAAAGCATTTAGAGAGAACCATCAGCGGGGCCCGGCAATGCGGCCCTGCTTAGAAGGAAGTAATTGGGAGCGGCTGCTGCTCCGGCCAAGCCGGTCAGGACTCGCCGCGTCTAATTTCCGCTAACGATGGGCGAGGACCCTGTCCCATCCCAGCTCAGCTCACCTTTCTGGTGGAAGCCCTTGCCGCAGAACTCGCAGACGAAGGGCTTATAGCCGGCGTGAATGCGGATGTGGGTGTTGAGTGTGGAGCTCCTGTTGAACGCCTTCCCGCACTGGTTGCACTTGTGGGGTTTCTCCTGCAACCGGGGGTGGGGGGGAAGGAAAGGGAGAGGCCGGTCAGGGAGGGCTGCGGGGGGCGGGGGCCAGCTGTTTCCCCCCGCCGAGCCCCCCACCTACCTGGGTGTGGATGATTTTGTGCCGGCACAGGGTGCTGGCCTGGCGGAAGCCCTTCCCGCAGACCTTGCACACGAATGGCCTGGCCCCCGTGTGCACCGGCATGTGGCGGGTGAGGTTGTAGTGCGCGTTGAATACCTGCGGGGAAGCCCCGGGAAGACGAGGTCAGGCCCGGTCCGGCCGCTCCTGGGGTGTGTTCCCTCCTCCCCCCCCGTTGCCGGCGCCCCCTTACCTTGCCGCAGACCTCGCAGGTAAAGTTCTTGGGCTTTCCTTCCGCCGCGCCGCTGCCGCCCCCCAGCTTGGCGTGGCCCTTGGGGGGACCGCCGCGCTCCGCCGCCGCCGCATCCTTCATCACCTGGTCGAGGTGTCCCGGCAGCCGCTCCTTATGGGCGAAGGGCGGCGGTGGTGGCAGCTTCTCGGCCGCCAGCCCCGCTAGCTTGGCGTTTTCCAGCAGGAAAAGCTTCTGGTGGGCCGAGAGGCCCCCCGGCGGCGGGGCGCCCAGCAGGCCGGCGGGGAAGAGCTGTCCGTGTAGGATGTCGGCCGGGTGGTACGCGGCGTCCAGGTAATTGAAGTAGTAAAGGGAGCGGGGGGCTGCCGGCACAGCCCCCGCCTGGTGGATGACCTGCGGCTTGATGAGCCGGCCGCTGGGCTGGCCCAGGGCGAGTTCTGCCTTGCAGCACACGCCGCAGTTGGCTTTGCAGAGCCCCGCGCTGCCCCGCAGGCTGCTCTTCCACAGCTCCGAGTAGCTGAGAGTCTTGGAGGGCACCTCGTAGCCCAGCGGCGGGATGGGGATCACGCAGGGCAGGGGTGAGCACAGGCTCAGCGGCTTCTTGACCGGCTCTGACTCCGGCCCTCCGTGCCGCTGCTCGAAGGATGGCTTGGGTTCCGACGTCTTGGCCATGATCCGCTCGATGGAGAAGGCCAGGGTCTTGGAGGGGTTAGCGGCGGTGGCCCTGCCGTCGTGCCGGGGGCAGGAGGAAGGCATGACCGTCTCCAGCGACCCCGGGCTCGCCATGTCTCTCCGCCGTGCTGGAACTTGGTGTGAGCAGCGAGTCGCTCCCGCTCTCGGCTCTGCATTCCAGAAAAGCCAGGGAGACAAATCAATTTAATAAGCACCTTATTCTCCCCCCCCACCCCGGCACCCCCTCCCTATTTACATTCAAATGAACATATCCAAGAACAATGGCACGTAGGGTACCAGATTACTGCTCATTAAGCGGAACACGCTAAAGTAACATGCAAGCTAGACCTTGTTAGTATTTAAAAGAAAAAAAAAAACAAGAAAGAAAAAGAAAAGCCTCCCCCAGCCCAATGCCACCCAGCCCAGCCCCACCGATGGCCGCGGTGCGGGGGATGTAGGGGGCAGGGGGCACGGTAAGGGGCGGCAGGGTTCGGCTCGAGACCACTTACCTTTGCCCAGCGCCGGCGAGCCTCATCCAAGCAGCGCAGTGTGGCCACCGTCACATTTTGGTAGCAAACATCTTCCTGAGCGTCAGATCACGGTCTCGTACATTTAAAGCTGACATCACATGGAGTCACTTAGAGCAGAATGACATGGGGATGCCACCATGGATCTTCCCCGAGCCGAGGCGCTGGGCTGTAGCGCGGTGGGCTGGGGCAGAGAGAGGAAGAGGAGCTCCCCCCCCCCCCTTTCTCTCCACGCACAATTTCCTTCCAGTTTAAGACGCACAAATCGCTCGTGTGCGAGCTGGGTTTTTTCCTCTCTCTCTCCCTTCTTAAAAAGCAACTTGCAAAGCAGAGGAATCGTTTTGCATGTGGCAAATTAGAAGGCAAGTGCGATTCACAAGTTGGGTGGAAAAGAGTGCTCCAGTTCTTGCTGGGGTTAGAAGAGCCACTCCGAGTGAGCGTGAGGGTTTTTTTTTCCTTCTTCTTCTTTCTCTTTTTTTTTTTTTTTTTCTTTAAGAAGGGGGAGAATGAATTTTTTTTCCCTTCCTAAATCAACTACCACGCAACCATGCTCGAGTTATTTTGGCAACCCATCTGCAATCAGCTCCGTTGCAACCGAGCTGGAAGATAATTAATAAATTGTCACTTATCTGCGAGCCTCCCCAGCATGTATAAATTAATAGCCAACCCATTAATTAGGACAGTGTATTAATGTTAATTAAACTAAGTTTAATTCCACCCCTCTCAGGGTAGCTGGTGATTAGCCTTAAATAAACGCGGAGGGAGTCGAGTCCGGGGCTGGGTTTTCGCTGCTTTTTAAAAAAATAAATTAATAAATAAATGAAGACTATTTAAAAATAAATTAAAACACGTCCCCGTGCGCTACGAACGGGAGGTTTGCAAATTGTCACCCGAAAGGTGCCCGCTTCCCTGGGTGGGGGGGCAGCCTGAGCGGCTCCCCCTTCTAGCCCTGGTCGTGCCCCCTCCCCCCCATCCTCCCTCTTCCCCAAAATAGGCGACGCTACATTACAGCGCCTGGATGCTGGGGGACCTTCTCTTCCTCTCTCTAATTAAAACGACTTGATGCGGAGGGGAGGATTTGCAGAACCATCAGATGCGAGGACGCGGGCATTGAGAAAGCCCCGTGTCCACCTGGTTTGGGGGGCCCGGCCGCGGCGGCAGCACCCCCCTTGGCCCCCATTAGCCGCCCGTCCCTCGCCGGGGCTATTCAGCCGGACCAATTTCCCCCCAGCGATTCAGGGCGCTCAATTCTCTTTCACTTGTAGCCACTATAGCGCTGCGTGGAACCTGGTTTTGTGTGTTTCTAAAATAAAGGGGAGGATTAGCAGGGGGAGGGGGCGGGGGAGCGAAGGGTTCAGATTGAGCCTGGCCAGAGGTAAAGCAAAGTAATGAAAAGGCCCCTATATCGCTCTATATTATTTTATTTTCCCCCACCTCCCTCGCACGCCTAAGAAAGTTTGGACGAATTCGGGGGTTCTGACAAGCCTCCCCGCCGGAGCAGCTCGCCGGCGGCTGTTTGCAGACAGGCTTTTTCACCTGCGAACCGCAACACGCTCCAGAGACAAACTTTGTAAGCGGCGGCAGCAGCCCCCGACGGGCGGAGGGGAGCGCCCTGCCCCGGGGGCTGCTCGGGAACGTGAGGGGGGACACCCCGCCTCGGGAATAGGAGTTTTCCGATCTGGGGCATCAGGAGTTGTTGTCCCCCAGCCCTTCTTGCAGCTATCCTCCCGGTCTTCTCCGATGGGTCCCGCTTTTTAAGGGGGGAGAAGGTGAGATGGAACCGCAGAGAGCCGAATGCACCAGCACAAACCGAGTCCGGTGCTTGGACTGCGGGAGAGCCCCGGGGAGCCGAGCCGAGCCGAGCCGAGCCGAGCCTCTGCCCGGCAGCGAGCAAGGGGGCAGGCAGCGGCTGGGCTCCGCTCGCTCCCGGGGCTCGCCGGCTTTAGCAAAGTATTTAATTAGCCTCCGCAAACTTCTTTTCCTCGCTTGCAGATTATACTGAGTGGAGGGTTGGGAACTATTTTACACCTTGCCACTCACATGTTAATTAATCTCTATCTAACCCTAATTGCAGTTTATTCAAGCACCGCTCAAACAGCTCACCCACACAATAAACACTGGGGCTGCTTTTATCCATATTACTCCCCGCTCACACGTTGAGTAATTAACTCCAGTACCAACTAATAGTGCAAACAAATATTTTCTGTAAACGAGATGATTTCGGGCAGGATGAAAGAGGGCTGCGGAGCCGGGGCCGGGACCTCGCTGCCAGCTTCCCCTTGCCGGGCTGTTCTCCGGGCCGGATCTCTCCCTCTTTCCCTTCCCCGGCCAAAGGCTCGGCAGCCGCCGGCTTCTCGCTCCTCATCGAGCGAGTCGGCGGGTCCCGCAGGCCTCGGGGCTCCCGGGGGTGAAGAGCGGCGGGGACTCCATGTAACAGCCCCGGGGCCGCGGCCCGAAGAAATCCCCGTGGAGGGTGAGGAGCCGGGGTACCGCACTCCCTGTGCATCAGCTCTTGGGGATCCCAGCTCAAACCCGCGCATCGGAGCTCGGTATTTTAATTGAAACCGCAGGTTTAGGCGCAGCTGGAGGTTGTCTCTATCAATTCCACTGCTGCTCTTCCGGCAAGCCTATTGCAAATGACTGACTTTGGGACAGCTGCCGTGCCTAAGCCCCGCTCTGTGCCCTAAGCCCGGCTTTGAGGGGCAGGAGTGGCCGCACGTTGGGCGGGCTGCGGGGTCCCTGCCCGGCGCCGCTCTCTGCCTCTTCCCATGGGGTTTTAATCCTTCACCCGAGGTTTGGAGGGGCGAAATGGTTTGCAGATTTTCTCCCTGGAAGACGCCCGCCGCAAAGCCTCTCGCAACGCAAACGCGATCGTTCCCCAGGTTATTTTTTGAGCCGTTGCATCCCCGATAAACGGCTGCGGTGCCCCCTGCCCCGCGAAACAGCCCGGGCGCATCCCAGGGCTCAATGGGCGCCCGGTCCCGTTAGCTGCGGCCACTCTGCCCCGGCCCCAAACACTCCCCGGCCGCTGACATCGAAAACCAGTGGGGCTTTCCCTTTCGTCTCCCGACAACCAACCCCCCCTGATGAGGGGCTCCCCTTGACCGCGTTCCGCCAGGGCCCCGTCCCGGCGGGGAGCGCAGGGGCCCGCAGGCCCGGCCGCGCTCCCGCCCGTCCAGCCGCCCTGCCGGGGCAGTCGGCGCTGAGCATTTATGGTCCACTGGAAGATAACTTAGGATACTCCTAGTTATTTAACTTGGCAGCTGCTTAAACTCCACAGTGGAAGCTGCCGAAAGTTATTAGCATTATGCTTCGATCTCTCTGAAATGGTGGCTTTGATTTCTAGGCTGGTTTGCTTTTTATATGTGATTTTAAAGTACTTTTATTATTATTTATTTTCAACAGCAGGAGGTGATGGACAACCGGGTGAGCCACCAGTCCAGGCAATTAGGATGGGGCTGCCTTTTTGAGCCTGGGGAGCAGCTGCTGATGTGGCTTTGTAGCTGGTGTGAGGTGCGGCGGAGGGGCCAGTGGAGGAGAGCTGGACTGCGGTGATGGTCAGGCTCGGGCTCCACCGTGCTGAGTATGGGTCTGGCTCAGTGCAGGTCAGCAATTAGTGGCCCTAAAGGGCAACCCAGGAATGGCCCCAAGCTGTTTGGGTGGAGTTCAGTTTGCAGTGCTCAGAGACACTTTTTGGACAAATCAGTGAGCAACGAATGGGGAAATTGGGATAGCAGTTTGGTGCTGGGGTGAAGAAGGGTTTGTTGCCCGTTTGACTGCTTCCCATTACGCCTTTGAAACCATGGTGTCGTGTAATGGGAGCAGTACCGACACCTCAGCCAACACGGGCAGGGCCCTTAGGGTCAGTGAGGTGACCCCCCTCTGCTGCTGTGTCACCCACTGGAGACAGCCATGACTGAATGGGACAGGAGCAATGCATGGTGAAGCCATCTTGGCACTGGGTCCCTCTAGGCTCTTGTTTTCAGCCCATTCACTGAGTTACACACGCATTTTGGTATCTATGCGGGCAGATAGTCCTAATTTATATTATTTGGTGTATGAAGCACTGCTGAGGAGCTAGGGTTTGGAGCACTGCCTGAGTCCCACAGCAAATTTGGTCAGTGGGATTTTGGAAGCACCTTGGCCTAGGCTCCTTGCATGTCTGTGCTGACTTTGAAGGGCTAACATTGCCGTTTTTAACCTGATTTGAAGAGCAGGTTTTTGACCTGCTCCTAAAGCTGTTTGAAACCTGGCCCCACTGCCGAGCAAGTGGCAGGGCACTGTGGCAGGAGCTGCACAGAGTGACTCGATGGCAATCAAACTGGCTTATGTAATTCTAAAAATGGCAACTCCTTACTTGCCACATCTCTTTCTGTTCTATGCGGAGAGTCCTGCAGAGCTGCCAAACAGAAGCAATTGAATGAACTCTTTTCCCAGCTCATTCCTCCTTCCGCAGCTCAGAGAAAGTGAGCCAGAGCCTATTCTAGTTTGCCTGTCAACAGGAATGGTAACTAACGGCTCGATCCCAGCCAGGCTTTATGCCCCAAAAACACTGCCTGCCTGTGAGGAGTAGAGAGAGAGACATCATGGGTGAAGTCTAGCTCCTGGTGCGAGACTGGTCTGGCCCAGGAGGCATCAAGGAGTTGGCAGTGTCCACCTCATGCCTGAAGGCAAGCAGGAGATTGTTGAAGGGGTGAGCTGCTGCTCTCCATCCTTCTTTTGGGGAATAGTCATTCTTTGCGTTGCAGTGATGGAGCGATGCTGTGTTTAATTTCTGAATGCTGCAACTGAAAGATGTCCCTTCCTAATGTTTGGAAGTGTGGTACTTTTTTGTTTTGAAAGAGTGGGAGCTTTTAAATTTTTCTGGGTTTTTTTGTGTTTTTTTTTTCCCCTTATTTTCTATTTAGGAGAAAAGGTGGGAGGAAGTAGAGAAGGAGAATATAATGGGGGGATGGCCTTCTTCTCACTTTCCTACTGAAAACGTTTCAGAAAAAGGAGCAAAAAGCAGTGAGAATGAGTAGAAGCCCACTTCAGTTTTGTGTTCCTATTCCTTCCCTTTTTTGCCTCAAAGAAGGATGGCCAAAAAAAAAAAGTGGGACAAACTCCACGTGTTTTGAATTATGCTCCCTTTAATGAGATAGATAGAAAACCGTCGCATTTTCAAAATAACTTACTTTTTCAATGGAAAAATACCTTAAATAGAGTAAGAGTCCTTCCAAAGCCAATCTTTCCACTGTCTCTTTTCAACTCACTTCCCACTCTGCGTTGACCAGTCTTTCTGCCTGTGCCACATATTGTGGTGTTTGAGATCTGCATTTGCCTGTGTTTGGTCTCTTGTTGCAGATGTCCCCATCTGCTGCAGAGCAGGACTCCATGAGCTGCGAGGTCCCGAGGTGACAGTGAGCAGCACATTGCCTCTTTCCCCCGGAGCACGTGGTACCAGGTGGGCTGCAGCATCCCTGTCCCTGGTGGTGGTGGCTAAGTTGAGGAGAACATGGCAGGACTCCCAGATTGACTGGTGAACCTGCTGCTGTGCCACTTGGGCACAAGAAAAGTGCTGATTTCACTGCAGAAGACACGAGGTAGAAGAACCACTAAAAATCCCTCCCAACAATCAGAGCCCAAACTAAAAATCCAGACCTTGTTATTGCCAGAAAATACTTGAATGCACAACCCAAGTATTCCTTGAATGTTCAAGAACACCCACAAATTCTGTGAAAATAGCTGATAATTTATTTATTTGATTTATTTATGAGCCTGGCTTGTGATTTTGGGGTGGTGGTGGGGCTGCAGTTAGTGGTGCTGATGAAAAACTGATTTAGAGACAATCCCAGGCTTTGAGGAGCGGTGCTTAGGCTCTTCCTCATGAAACACAGAGCACTGCAGGACCCACTAAGGTGTCTCAGACCTGTTGGATGAGGAGGATCCCACTGCAGTAACCATTTATCCCTGGGGAGCTATAGGCCTTTGGCCTAATAGTCTATGGATGAGGCTGGTGTCCCGTGGCCATGGCCAATATGTGTTAGAGGGACTGGCTTATCTTCCTCAGCCTGGGTTGATCAAGGGTAAATCTGTTGTGGTGAGTGTTAGCTGCCATCATCCTTCCCTTCCCTATTGGGATGTGCTACTGGGTGATCCCCCAGAACTGGTGAACCTGGTTATGGGACATATTCTTGTCCCTTATGTGAGAATCTGGGGTGCTGCCTCTGATGTCCATCGCAAAACCAAACCATCAATCTTTGCTGCTTTACCTGGCTAGAAAAAAAACCCTTCTCAGTTCCCAGAGTTCACCACCACATTCACTTCAAGCCTTTGAGCTATTTCTCTCTTCCTTTCTCCCTTCCAGTGCATGCTTCTCCTCTCCAGCTGACAGCCTGGGACAGCCCCCCGAGATCTGCTGCTTGCAGAGCTCTCTCTGCCGAAAGCAGTCCTAAACGATGTGGCCTTTGTTCCCCCCCAGCTGTCGTATCCTCTGGGATCTGCAACAAGTCCTCGTTTTACAGACCTCATCTTGACAGTCCCCAATCTGATCTGACCACCTGGTTTGTTTTTGAATTGAGCACTTGAGTCATAACATTTCTGTTTATTTCAACAACTGTATTCCTTGCATAGGAAATGAGCCAAGATGGTCTAAGGCAGGGAGAGTGAAGCATGTCATGGTTGTAATTGCTTTTGCTCTCCCCATCTACAATTTTACAGTATAATCAAAGTCTTATTTTGGTACTGCTGGACTCTGTTATTGACTTAATCTTCTTAAGTGCTCCTATTATTCCAGTGATTTCATCGTTGCATGTTGATTTTAATCTTTTGATCTCCATATTAGCTACTGCCTGCAACTAATTTGTTGCTCAGTGTTTTTCTTTGTTTTGACCTGTGAGGCATTTTCCTCATGGCACACAACTCTGCTGGCAGATTGCATATAATCTCTGCACTTTTTTTCCTCCCATATTTTGCATAGTTACAACAAATGCAGATTTACAACTTGAAGTGGAATATGTAGCTTTTAGAAAGGCTAAGGAAAATATCACTTCAGGTTTTTTAGCTCAAAGAGCCTAAATGTGCTTGGATAAAGGAAATGCTGCTAGACACAGCTCACCGGTGAGAGGCATCACACAGGCTTTTTAGTCCAGCAAGTTCAGAATGGGGGGCAGCTGCAGTGAATTGTAACTTATATGCAGTCAGGGATCAGAGAGGTTCTGAAAGCATTGCTAGACCCAAGGTGAAGAAGGTTGGGTTTGGTGAGTGGCTGAAAGGACTCCTGTCTGTACTCAGTTTGATGCAGCCATGGCTCTGCTGCATCACACCATGGGGCAAGTTTTTGTGCCAACAGTGGTGGTGGTGGTAGTGCAAAGTTGTAAACTTCAGACTGCAAGAGGTTCAAATATGGCTCAGCTGCGTTTTGGTTGGCCAATAGAGGACTTCTTTTTGCCTTGGTGGTTGATAGTTTAACCTGTGCTGTTTTATGAGTCCCTTTGTTTGCTTTAGATTTTCCTTTCAAAGCTTAGAGAAAAGATTTTTGCCTTAGGTTTGCTGTGAGTCTTTTTAAAAGAACACCGACAGAATCATCCTTGCTTTACTGCATGCCTGTTTATGCTTCTGAACACAAATTGTCTTCTAATATTTTTGACATTTTGGTCACTAGAGAGGCAGAAAAACAATTTCTAAGATGCCTATGGGCCAGGAGACGTGCATTACAGCAGAGGGGAAAGAATCTGTTAGTTGCTGAAATACAAAACAAATTGGATGAACAGCTGCTGACACTTGTCAGTCAAATAGTTGATAGCATTTTCAGTCTCCATGCCACATGCTTTAAGTAAGTCTGTCAAAAAAAGGATATTTTTGCTGGACTTCCCTGTAAATATGAGAGAAGTTTTGGCCTGATCTATCATTTAAAATTTTGCTGGCAGAAGAATGAAGTTTTCCTCTTTCCCCAAACCTGATTGACATAACTGTACTGGCAGATTCTTCATCTAGGTGCAGTTGTACTGGCAGAAAGTCCTTTGACTGTTGGAGCTCGTTCCATTGCAGCAATGGGTTGAAGGAAAGCTAGCAGCAGACCTTTGCTTTCCTTGGCTGGGTTTGCCAGAGAGCTCCCACCCATCAGTGAGCCCTTCTAGATGCTGCCTGAGATGTACCTTTGCTTTGCAGGAGGCTGTCCAAGGTGTAGCCTGTGGCCAGGAGGGCTTTAAATCTGGATTGATGTTTTTCAGACAAAATCAAACCAATTGGATTTAACATTTCTGCAGAATTAACCCAAGGTGGCACTTCCTGCTCATGATACCATGGTGCAGCACCCATGTAGAACAGGGTCGGTGTGCCAGCACCATGTATCTTGCAGGGTGGAAGGCAGTGGGAATTAGGGTGCAACGTGCTCCTTTGCTCAGCTGCAGGCTCTGGAGTGTGAGGTTAAATCCTGCTTTGCAGTGTTGCTCATACATGAGGTCTTCTCGCCCACACTAAAGTATTGAGGCTCATCAGTTCGGGTTCAGACTCCTTAAAAGGAGTAAGCTGGCTAATGCTTCCTTGTTTTCAACCTGTGGTCAAGCCTGACATGTCCTGAGGGTTGTTACGAAGTCTGTAAAGTACTTTATTGGGAATTGAGGGCATGCAAAAAGCTGTCACAGGTTATAGGGCCATCGCTAATGAGAGAGAAACTCAGACGAGGGTGTCCATCACTGCCGTTTCAGGGAGGCACCTATGTGTGTTAGTGAAGCAGAGCCAAGGAACATCTGAAGGCTGCACCCACACTCTTTCATTCAAAAAACTGAGCAGGGCTCACTATTTTGAAAGGTGGCAGGTGGAAGTGGGCTGTGTTTTTATCCAATAAATATTTCATGTTGGAAAAAAAGGGAGCCATTTCCAGAGCAGAATCAAGCTGTTTCTCCAGCTTAGCTCTGCCTGGCTGGGAGAAGAGCTACAAATTCAGGTCTCCTGCAGTGCTTTAAGCTACCAGCCTGGTGACCAGCCCAGGTAAGGCTTTCCCAGTACCTCCTTTTGAGCTGTTACCCTTCATATAAATATCTGTGACAGCTGAGGGGGAGGATGAAGAGAGCACGTGTATGTGTCAGTATGTGTATGGGTCTCAAGATGGGTCTCAGCCACTTAGAAAGAAGGGACGAGGTCAAGCTTGCAGTTTGTTTATTGCTTTATGTCTCATGAGACTTGTTTTGTCAGGCAAGTCCTGTGAGGGCATCAGGGAGTGAGTGAAGGCTCCAAACACAATGACGTTGAGATATATATGAGGTTTGTGTGCATCCCAGTGAAAGACCTGCAGAAGCTCCCGAGCCGGCTTTGGTAGACACATATATGCAGGGAGTGTCTCATGGCTCTTGGGCACTGGAAGATGGTTTAGTTTAATGGTTCACTATGTCAGGTTTGTGCAGGCAGGATGCTTTTCCAGCATTCACCCATGTGGTGAACATTTGTCTTTCTTCCCCATAGGGGCAACAGGTTGCTAGGCTTGGGGGTGAAGGACATCATCTCTTCTGCTTCTCTCAAATGACTGAAACCCAGGATACAGGAATCACTTTTTGTCTGAATTGGCTGGAGGGAGGGAGTGAGTGCAAAACTCTCAGGAAACTCCCAAACTAACATGCTTTCCATCAAAGAAGCTGCTTTGTAATTTCAGCTAGCGGTCTGCCATGTGGTTGTATGTGCCCTGCAGATTGCTGCTGTGGGCGAATTTAAACTACAAACAGGCCTTTTGGTGGCAGGTACGTGTCAGGCAAGGCTGATGACCGTGCTGCAATAGGGGCCGAACCAGGGCAAGATCATCAAATAGATGACCAGAGACAAATCGTAGAATATAGAGTGCAGTTACGACTGGAAACAGCTGCAGAGGTGATAGCAGAAATGCCCTTATACCTGGGGAATAGACAGTGTGGTCCCACCCTGACCTTGAGGAGCAAATCAGGAAACCATCTTCTTATATTAATAAACTAAAAACACCCATGAGAAAAGAAAATGCCTTTATTCTGAGAGGTGGGGGCTGTTACATCTGAGCTTGTAATTGATTTATTTTTTTTTCTAAGGCAGACATAAAAAGACTCCATAATTTATTCTTAGGACATCTGAATAGTTATTTATTGAGAAGCCACAGTTCTCACACTTTTACAACTGTCGGCTTGTATAAGGCAAAAAAAGCAAGATGGGTCACTATTTTACACAGAAAGTAAAAGCTCTGGAGGGATGGATGGACATGCAGTTACTGGTCAAAATGCAATGTACATGACGTATATAAAAAAACAGTGTGATACAGAGGGATTATAAATTATGGTTACAATCTACTGAAATAAATAGTCAATATATTATTATAAACACATTTGTATAGTCTAAGATTGTAAATAAAGTTGTCTTTGTACATCCACAGTTATTGGAGATTTGAAACAAAAATGTAACATTCAGAGGAGCAAACGTCAACATAAAACAACTGCTTTGGACTTGTAATGTGGCATGATATATCCATAATGATAGTATTAATCTGGTGTGGCAATTAGAATGACTAACCCTTTGGGATGTAGCCTCTATGGAGTTAACTGCATATTGAAGGGAAGAGCCTGGTACATTAACAAGGATGCGGAAAGATTCAAATGCTGTCTGAGTTTGTTTGTTTTCTGGTTTGTAAATGAACAGAGAGAACAAAAAAAAAAGTATCATTTGTAATTGCCTTGTTCTTCTTTTAAAAACAAAGCTGGTTTTTTCCTCCTTTTTCTTTTAATTAATTTTAAGCAGTTGGCATCCACAGAAGAGAAACAAAGAAATGAAAGGACTCGAGTCACTCATCTTCACAACAATTTACCATCAATGTATATACAGTACATTAGTGAAGCATTGTTTAAACTTTAATTATAACAGGGACACACCTAGCATGTTTTCTATGTAGTTTTTTTTCCATTAACAGTATTAAACAACAGTGCTCCATATTGCTTATGAACATATAGATATGAACTTAGGAAACTGATGAATCAAACAGAGGTGCTAATCTTATTACCACACAGCTAACATGGCATTTGTATTGGTAAACTTCTCATGGGCATTTAGAGCTGACAGAAAAATTCCTAATGTGGCTGAGTTACAGACGAGGTACATGCACGGATACCAGGTGACCTCCAGCCGGTCCTCTGGGCCAGCATCCCTAGTCGTCCTCTTCATCTTCCTCATCGCTGTCCTTCATGGTGATGCCCTGGAGCCCTCCGCCTTCGCTGACTGATGCCGTGGCCTCCTCTACTGTCAGCCGGTTCCGGATGGTCTCGTAGGTTTTGCTGTTCAAGGTGGAGTCCAGCACGCCTTGCAATCGGAAATCCCGGTATGTCTTCTACAGTGGAAAGAGGCATAGAGGAAAGAGGAGATAGCTCAGAGGTCAGGGAGAACACCAGCTACCCTGCTTCACCACAGGGACCAGCCTGTGCCGCAGGGCTGGGGCCTCGAATGGAAGATGATGGGATGCCAGGGAAATCCTAGCCCTGGGGGCGTTTTGGGCCACTAATGGAAAAGGAGGGAGATGCCAGGAAAACCCAGCCCTGGGGGCGTTTTGCATTGCCCCAGGTAGTGCAGAGGCTGGGGGGGGCATCTCTGCTGGCTACTGCTTTACCATGGTAAAGGTCCATTGGGCAACAGATTATGGCTTTGCAATTCTGTGTGAGTCAAAGCAGGGATGTACTGGGGTGCTTTCCTGTGGTAGGTTGGGGTCTTAAAAGTCATCAAAGCAACAGGTGAGGGCCCTTCTCTAACTAAACTTCCCTTGCTTCTGCATGCTTTCGTCCTGCCTGTAAGGTCAGGCAGCCGAATACTTG
Source organism: Myiopsitta monachus (assembly GCA_017639245.1). Classification (NCBI taxonomy): domain Eukaryota; kingdom Metazoa; phylum Chordata; class Aves; order Psittaciformes; family Psittacidae; genus Myiopsitta; species Myiopsitta monachus. Next base: position 7,605,820 of record CM029929.1, on the reverse strand, counting down.
TTGCCCATAACCGCAGACGTGATTACACATTCCTGGAATGTTCCATATTAAACAATCGGTTTTGAACTATTGGGATTAAATAAACTAAGTCCAGGATACTGGAGAAAACTGTTGATGTATAAACATAAGCACATGGCATGTGTTTCTTAAATCTCCCTGTCTTCACCTCAGTCTGCAACTGGAGTTATATTTCTGTGGTTAGCTCTACTTCCTTTGTTACTACAATTAGTTTCATTTGAATTTCTGCATAAGAACTTCTTGACTCTGTGAGATAAAACTCATTTAGTTCTGCTCTGTGTTCTTCATGGAAGCTATTTACTGTTCTGCTATTTCAGAAAGTCCTTGGGTTTGTTGTAGCTGCTTCTGAATGTAATATTGGTATAAATAAAGCACAAGGAAGAAAGCTTTCCTCAGCTAGCTGACGAGTAGAAATAATTTGTCTGTGCCTGTTGTTTGCAGTTATGAAAAGCACATTTAATACATTTAAGTTTTAATTTATTCATGCCTTCAATGTGTTCACTGCACACAAGACCATAAACATTATAAAATACTAGACCAAAAAGCATTAGATAGAACCTAAAATGATCAAAAATATATTTACCCCCTTCTGTGATCTTATTATTTCATGTAAACCACTGTGATTTCACACTGAAATAATTATCATTAGTCCAAGGCACGCACACACACACATATACACATACACGTGCACTCAAGGAGAAAAAATGTTACTTTCACAGTATGTTATCTCACCTTTGTGATCTCTTAGAGTTGATTATATACACCCATTGTAAAAGAAACAACTTCGGTTAGCTCTGAGAACAATCCTCATTTGCATTCTGACAATAATCACGAGGCAGAGCTGGGCTTAGCAAAACAGCGTTAAAAACTTTGGGTTTGATTTAACCCATTTTAACACTGGAGTTCATTCGTGTGAGCCACATTGCCCACAAAAAGGCTAATTTTGGTACAGGTAGGGTCAAATAGCAATAGTTTCCCTTTTTTTCATGGAAACAGTTTAGTTGTTCTTATTTGCACACCTGTATTTTGCATCTGTATGCATTTCAAGCCCCTGTCTATCCTTTGATACATGCCATACACACAGGTATCTTAAAGTCCTTTCCAACCCTAGCTATTATATGATTCTATGATTCTGTCTTAATTTTGAAGAACTTTTGTGAATGGCTTTATTTGTTTGCTGGTGATAGTTTACTAAGAGACCATGCTGTACACATGCAGGCATACATACACACACATTCCTGACAGCAAGACGTATTAAAACCATTTGTGCTAATTACCTTTACTATCCTAATGAGAGTTTTCAGTTGGTAGATGTGAAGCTGCAGGTCCATGCGGTCTGTCAGCCAGGTGCAGACAACATTCATCGAGCTGGTGTACCATTGCTGCAAGAGAGACAGGACTTCTCCAGCAACCACACCAGGGCTGTGTGCTTCGTGCCTGAGCCCAATGTGCCAGCAGCACCCACCTTCTTGTTAATGCACCACTCGTGGGACTAGAGCAGACTTAGAGGGGCAGACAGGCACCTGCTTTTACACAGCATTTCCATGCATGAGCTTTTCAATCTTAATACCAACAAACTTATTATGAGGGGTAACAGCCACCAGCAAGACTGCAAGGCTTTTGCAATCTTATTTTGCCATTGACAGGACTCGCAGGCAGTGGTGTTTAACCCATTCCCCTCCCCACTGAGAGCACAGTACTGCTTTTAAGTGTGTCAGACCCACACTCAAGCTACTTACCATCTTGAAATGGAAACACATAAGCAGCCACAGGGTGAGCCTGATGGTGAGAGGAGGAGATGCTGCTGTGGGGCAAGGTGTGAGGATGCAGGTCTAAACCTTCCCATGGAAATGCTTTGGTTTCACCCTCACCAATATGAAGGATGGCAAAGCAGCAAAGAACCGAGCTCGTTTCAAGCTGCCGAACTCACGGAGACCCCTCCAGGGCCTGAAATGCCTGTGAAAGAGGCTTGCAGCTGTATGGCTCAGCCTGCCAGCCCCGTGGTGCAGCACGCCTGTGGTGGGCTGTGGATCAGCGCCCCGCTCACGCAGGGCTGGCATGGCACGTCTGACGCCACGCCGACGAGCAGTGAGACCTCGAGAGGAGGAGAGGCAAGGAGAGGAGCCGGGGGGAGGGGGGGGGGGGGGAGGATCACAAAACCTCAGCACAACGGTTGGTGACAAAGTGGTGTGCATACAGAAAAAAACCACTGCGCCCCTGTGTGCACAGGCACACCCTTCTCTTACGCAGACCAAAACCTGCTCTGCAGAGCAGCTGCAGCTAACCCAGAACCAGCCAGAGATACACTATACCCAGGACACTGGACCAGTTTATATAACTCCTGATGGAGCAGCATCCAGGTTAGTCTGCAATGCAGCTTTTACTCCCAATGAGGCTAAAGCCTTGCAGCTGCGTTTGATCTAGAGCTGGTTAAAGGTGGAAGAACCACTGGACCAGTTTATATAAGTCCTGATTGAGTTAGTCTGAAATGCAGCTCTCTCCCAGCTAGCCTAATCCTTACATCAGGCGTTACAGACGCATTATTACCTCCCTCCACTGCACCATCAAGTGGGGGTTTCTGACATAGAAATATGCCCTTTTCTCTCTAATTTCTGAAGCTGCCAGTGCTGCAGGTGAATGTAGACAACTGAATAGTCTGTAATGGCAAAACTGAGACCAGGAACTTGTTTCCTTCCACCTTTCAACATGTGAACTGCCTGTGAGCAGCGTGCCTATTACACTGTAGGACATGTGGCTCCGGTACCCTGAGCTGACACTGATGTCCTGGAGCACCCAAGAGCTTGCACAAGGCTCACCAAGGCACACAGATGAGTCTATACTAAACCAGAGCAGCACCAAACAGAGTGGGCTCAGCACACGTTATTGAACTGTACGGTCAAGCAGTCAGGAGTTGCTGTCCTCCATGAGGAGCACACAGTTGAGTTAGTCTCTCTGCACAGCGAAGGGTTTTCTTCTCACTTCAATGAAGGTGTTCTTGTACTTCTATTTCTACACCAGGTCTTAATAAAATAGACGAAATAAAGGGAAAGACACCAAAGAAATGGCACGTGGTGATGTCTTGCTCAGTGCTTACACCTTGTCTAGGACAGAGACATGGCACAAGCTAGGAGCTCGAGTGAAACTAATTGAGACAGGCAAGCAGGAGCTCTCTGCCTCACAGAAGTCAGGCTCTGATACTCAGAACTGTCACCTGAGGTCCTGACATCAAATTGGTGTAGAATTGTGAGGGAAGCACCCTCAGACAGTGACTGCTGTCACTGGGCTCCCCTGGAATTCTGGGAGGCAGCAGGGGGGCAAACCAGAGAGAAACCATTGATGTTTATAAGGTTAATTTCCCACAGCCAGCTTAAATGAGTCTCGCTCTCAGGCGACATTAGCCACGATCCTGGGTTGTGCGGGCACATGGATGCCCAGGTGACCAAATGCCTCTTTCCACCACTTCTTTAACTCAAACTATAGAGGAGCAAGGTGACTGTACATTAGATATGCACGCCATCTCCCTTCCACTGCTGCCTCTTTCACACGGCAATCTGCTGGGTGTTTCTGTTACCTCTAAACGAGATGAGGTCTTCCCATTTCTGTTTGCCCCATGCCACGCACACCTATGTGGCTGCATGGCCCCAAAACAAGCTATAAGCTCTGCCTGGAGGGTATCAGCAGGGTCACTTTGCTGCTGCAAGACCCTCAGATGAAGCAAAACAAAACATTTCCCCATGTTTCTATAGACACTCCAACACGCAGAGAGTTGGGGAGACACAAACTCCTCCGAGCTGAATCCCAATCCGAATTACACCCCTCTCCTCTTGAACCCCAGCTGACGAGGGCTCAGCCAGGCACATTGCTCAGCTGCAACGAAAGGAGCTCTCTTCCTCAAAGCTGAGTGACTTCAAAGACTTTCTGCTTTATGAGGGAAAAAGACAAAGTCTAATTCATTGATCTTGATACACAAAACCGTCACGTCACTTCATAGAGCACACACCAACTGCTGAATTTAAGCCCTGCATATTCATAAAAATAAGTTAGCCCATAAATTAAATGTTCCCTTTAGCTACCACTAGTGTTGATGTGCTATAAGACACACAAGCCCTCTGATTCATGACTAACCTACCAAAGAAGATAACATTTGCATATGATTATATTATTAAAAAAACAACAACAAAGCCAAATGCTCCAAAACAGAAACGTGATCATTTCAGACAAAAGAGCGCAGCGTGGTCCTGTCCTGGTGGGACCTCGCTCTATGGGTTGCCTCTGCCACGAGGGCGCAGACCAAGTACTGAACACTGGGGCCCTGCCATGGGGCTGCAACACATTTCAGTCACATTCTGCAGCCCCAGCGCTGTGGCCTGGGCACACCAAAGTAACTAAGAAATGTATTTACTGAAACTCCTCCTTTACAAACTGGTTGTAAAGAGCAAGCAGATGCTCCCAAGCCCATGGACCTCAACCCCACATAAAATGCACTGCTACACACACGTTACTCATGCTACCTGGCATACCTATCCATCACTCCAAGGACAATTTACACCCAGTCTGGGGCACAGGGTGAGGAATGGCTGTGGAAGGTGCATCCTGGTGGGTGCCACGCACCCACTGGGATATCAGCAGGGAAGGGATCAAGGCTCTCACAGAGGGATGCCACAGCCCCTGCTATTTGTTACACTGTATGACCTGGCTAACAGCAGAGGAAATGCAGAGGCTCTTTGGGTGTTAGCACAGCACAGTAACAGCAGGTAGATACCGTATCTGCACAGCCAGGAATTTAATCCCTCTTTCAGGTTAGTTTTCCTGTTCCCATTCTGTCTTTCACAGTGACCCTCATTGCTAGGTGCTAGCCTGGGTAGATGAGCTGGGCTGGGGGCTGGCTGGGCTGCTCCTGGACAAGCATCAACAGAGCTGAAGCATGCCAGGGGTGCCCATCCAACACCCAACGAGCTCGAGCAACAAGCTTCCTTGTTCTCCCCCGCCCTTTTCCTTTGAATGCAAAAGCATGATCAATAAGTTGCTGAAATAGCAAGTTTGTCTCTGAATACATAAATTGCAAAAATTGATATGAATAAATCTGCAAGTAACACACTTGAGTGTGGCACATTTTATCAAAAACCCCAAGCCTTGTGCTGGGTTCCTGCGCTTTCTGGGAGGTGGTGTCATTATACATAGCCAGGAACATCTGCAAACCCCCATCTTCTTTGGTGTGAGCTGAATGGAAGCATGACCTCCTGTTCCCTGCCATGAACCTTGAGTTCGCACTCATATTTTACATGTTACAGGAAGCCACAGCTCACCCCAGGGGTGCTGCAAACAGAATCTCGTAAGCCAGATGCAACACTGCTTCTTAAGGCACCTGAAGGAGCTGTATTCTTCATTCAAAAGCTTACATACTAGTAGCTTAAGGTCACTTCAGCTTTTGTAAAGACTGGGACAAAACCAGGAATGCTTATAGGGCTGGGTTGTCAGCAGGGTAGCAGAGGGATTACAAGGAACCTGTGACTCTGCCTCTTTCTGCCTTTACTGGTAGTTTTTTTGTGTGTGAACAAGTGCCATACAACAGATTGAGGCTGGTATAAAGGCCTGGGACTGTGCAAGAGCACCCCGCTGAGCCTCAGCTGTGCTTGCAATTAGCAATAGGCATGAAATGATTATTGTTGTGGTGGCTGATGGCAATCTGAAGTGACAAGTTTTATGGGGGAAGTTGTAGTAGGGATGTTCAGCAAGTTTCTGCAAACCATTAATCGAAAGCTGCAGCACAGTTTAGTCAAAGCTATTTTATGTCATTCCAAAGGTCTCACAAGGATGTTGAAAGAATATTTTTCTGCTCTCAGTGCCTTGGAATGGAGTTTTTCTAGGTCAGGGATTCTTTACTGCCCTATTTAGTGTCAAAAATACCCATTTGCCTCAAATTAGCAGAAAGCTTGTAGTTAAGGGCTAGAGATTAGGCATACAAAATTACTCAGCAGGTGACTGTTGGGTGGATTTAGGGGTTGAGAAGTCTTTAAAACTGACTACAAGACATTATATACTTCTGACAAAAGAACATAGTAATCCTACCTGCTTGGTTTAACCACTGTTGTTTGTCTATTATTACGTGCTTTAATGCTCATAAGAGCAAAACTACTGGTGATACTACTCAATTACCATAGTAACTCTCCCCTATGACCTCTCATTTCAGTACTCACTTTCCAACATGAACCAATCCAAGCAGGGCAAATCTATTTAAAATTGTGACACACATGCACAAGGAGGCTCCAGATGCTGGCTGGCTCCTTTCCTTTGTCTGGGACATGGACTTGGTTTGAAATGCTGAAAGGCAGCTTTGAAGTGAACCCTTGAATCCAAGGTGCTCCAAAGGTGATGGATGGGATGTCAGGAGGCTGCCTCTGCAGCATCCCAGAGGGGACGCGGTGGTGGGAATGGAGGGAGGAATAAGGCTATGAGTCTTATTTCCAAAAGGAAAACAGAGCTGCTCTGAGGCAACAGTCCCCTCTCTCAAAGTGACTTGATCAGCTGGAAAAAAGAACCAAAAAGGAGTTAAAAAAATTACCAACATTTTGTATCTGGTGTCTGAGTCCCCATCCGATGGGCCACAAGCTCAGCTGGTGAAAGCACAGTGGGGCTGTGCTGATTTACAGCTGCCAACAGTTTGTGACAGCCGACAGAGCCGTGTTCATCCCCACCCATCCCGAATTGGGAATTCGGCGTTGTCACATGGATTCAGGCAGCCACCTCCCTTTGGCAGGTGCTATCTCCATAGGGAAGGTAGGGATGCAGCCACAGCAGCTCAGCACCGTGCTTCCTGGGGGCCAGCTCCATGAGTACATCTGCCAGTGCTGTGTGAAGACTTGCTCGGTGAATGGGAGCAGAAGCTCTTCCGGTGAAGTCTGCCTGCCCAAGGGACTGTGCTCTTGCTCATGGTGTGCCCTGCATGCACATGCAGTCGCGTTTGTACACATGAAGGTGGCTGCAGGCTTGCAACCCAAAGATCCATGGAAGGATCATTCTTGTTCCTCCAATCTTCTGTGGCCACCAAAGCGATCCTTTCTACCTTCCCTCAGTGTTTCTTTCACTGATGATCCCAGGCAGTCATTGCAATCATAAAAACTTGGTAAAGGCAATAAGCAAGAGCCTCATGGCCCACGTAATGGCCTATTTTCTTCTTTCAAAACAAAGAGAACTGCTCCCAGCAAGCCTGAATGTTCACTGCAGGATATGTGAACCCAGTCCTGAGAGCCTCTGAAGACCAGCTCAGCTGGGATGCTGCATGTGGATGACAGCAGTGATGGGATGAAGTGTGCTTCTTGCCCTGCTACCAGTCACCACCAGTGAGGTCTTGACTTGGCTGCTACAGCTGAGTCCCGGCTATGTTTGTCTCTGGCTGTGTTCTGGGTTTTGTCTTGCTGCAGGAGAAGACATGCCATGCCCCAGGCTGATCCACAGAAAAGTGGGAGAAGCGCAGAGACAGGGCCTTGGTGACACAAGTGTCTGAAGCTCTTGAGTTAAGACACATGGTGGTGGCCCCAGAGGAGGGTGTGGTGGGCGAAGAGCCATGGTCCCTCAGGCACATAAGTGGCTGCTCCCAGCGTCAGTGAAGAGATGGGGACAGACATTCTGCCACATGATGAAGACGGAAGAAGCACATCTCTGCCCTGCAAGCATACGTTTGCTGGATGACGAGCAGAGACCTTCCCCTGCAGCAATCCCCATCCAACGTGTTCAACTTTTCTTCCCACTACTCAACAAATGCATCCTTTGTGCCGGGTATAACTCCACGGTGCCCTATGTATGGGCTCCCCTTTGCTCTGCCGCTGGCTGGGGCACCAAAAAGCCATCCAAAAGGTTCAGCATTTGGAGCTACAAAACCTCCTCCAGCGCAGAGGGACAAACCTGCAGCAGGCTTAGCCCCACAGGCAAAGAGCATCTGGCTCAGCCGTCTCCCGGCTGCAGCCACGGGTGGCATCAATAATAACCCAGGGACTCTTTCGATTTACACCTGCCAAGGATTTCACCCATTCCCTCAATCCTGAAAGGGGCCAAGGCTCAGGAGACCTAGTATCGTGTCATTGTAAGCTCCTGGGTTTTCCAGGAGCAGAGACATTTGTGTGACAGTGCCCACGTTAGAGAAATGAAGTTTATCGGCTGCGGAGGAGCTAAGAGCGCACAGCTAACCAGAAAATAAGCAATGAGTTAATATCACAGGCATTGATCAGCTAGTCTTACAATTAAAGCTTCCAATAAAAAGAGAAAAAAAAATAAAAAGAAAGCTCCCCCTTTTTATTCAACAGAATAAGAAATTAAACACTTGTGGGCTCATTCTAAAGAATGAATGAAATTGAATAAGCTACCTAGCACTTGAGATTCCCAGCGAGTGCTTGAATAGAGCAAACCTCCTGAGCTGAATGGATTGCCTTTTGGGACCAATTTGTCTCTTTTCACTCTTTATTCCTCCTTTTTTGCTGACAGATGTACAAAGGCGGAACTGCGCTGTGCAGCTTAGCTACATGCACCCACAGCAGCTGTCACTTTTGTCGAGCAAGTTAATCAAGCAAATGCCACCATATCCCACTTTCTATAAGGAACAACATGTTATAGACAGTAGTCTTGGGAGACGGGGAGGGAGGGAGAGAGACTTTATTTTAACTTTGAGTAGCTGCTTTTTTTTTGTCTCCCCCTCTGTGTGTGTAAGGGAAAAAAGAAAGGGGGGGGGGGGGAAGAAATAAAAAAGCAGCAGCCAAACGGGGTAGCACAAACGGACACTTTTGTTTTCCCCTAGAACAAATATTTAATATGATTTTAACTCTAATTTGGACTGGAGGCAGAGCTGTCCAGTTTTAATTAAATTTAAAGGACTTAGGGGAAGGCGGTTAAAAAAAAGAAATGGAAGCTTTTTGTTTGCCTTAACGCTTGTTGATAATAATATATTGATTGTCAATTGCTAAGCCCCAAAGATTAGTGTAGTAAATACTATTATCTGAATGCCACAAGTGAAGTGCTAGCTTCCTGTCCCTGCTTTTCCCTTTGTGAGGTGGTTTGAATCACTGGTTGTTATTTATACATTTTCTTTGATAAAACCAACTTGTGTGGCTGATTTTTTTTCTTTTTCTCTTAAACCCTGCCTCATTAAGTACATAATAGCATTTACGTGTGGGGCTTTCTGCTTTTTAGCCTTTCAAGCTTAAGCTTATATTCCTCTCTCACAACCATGTTTCAAAACTTGGGATGTTCACAAACAATTGGATACCCACCAATATTGTATATATCAGATGCTCTCTTGCTATTGCCAAAGCCTAGAAAATAACAGAACATTATCCGCAAAGGGTAAATAAATAGTTATCGTCCTGCTACGCTGCCACACACCAGATAATAAGTGTCTGGTCATTAGGTAGCTTTTCTATTGCACATAATTCTTTAAGTGTGTCTACTCTCGTTAGGTATGCAAAAGTTGACATCAAAAGGAGAGTCTACAGTGTAGCTCTAACACAGCACACAACAGCAATGCACCCAGAAGGCTATGGGCAGCCCTTGGTTTGCTATTAGAAAGGTAATTCCCATCCAAATTCACACACCTTGAAAAGTATTTTCTCCCTCAAAAAATAAAGCTAAGTTTTGCTAACAGACGACACTGCGCTCATTTAACTTCTTTGCAAGGTCTCTGGCTTGGCATGCTCAGAAACACATCGGAAGTGATTGGGATACGTGAACTCTGCCAAACTCCGGACTCTATGCTTGCAACTCGCCTGTAAGAGCAAATCCTGCATTAGCCGTGCTGGCAATGGGCAACATGACCCTCATTTTCTGAATCAAACCTCTCTAGTACACTCTACATTAAATTTTAGAGCTCAAGTACAGCACTAACAATTTAATAAAAATCCCCCAACACCTCAGGTTCTTTTAATAAAATTAATAACTTTATTCTATCAAACCCTCATGAATCTGCCTGTAGTCTCCCAGGTCACACTCACACCGAGCTATTACTGAAATAAATAGCTGTATGGTTTCTTTTTCCTGGGATTCTTTTGTATCCCTATAACGCAATCACTGCAAGTACACACAGCGTGTTCGTCAACATTCACCTCAGTGCTGTGATTTCTGGATGCCTTTTCCTCTATTTGGTATTCCTTATCTATGAGATTTCATTCACATTGACAATGTAGCTGTACAAGCAAGTTACAAAGTCACAGGGGCTCAACATTAAAATACTTTGTATTATTTAATAAAGTCAGGTCCCAGCATTGCTAATCGGGTCAAGCTGCTAGCCAGAGCGCCTCATCATCTGTCTAGGATGCAAATGGCATCACCGAATTACATTATCTTTCTTTTTCCACCCCCCTCCTTTCCCTTCCCCCAAAATAAAGCACAAAACAACTTTGAATCGCCCAAGAGCTCTGCCTTCAAACAGGGAATTCAGAATGAAAGCCGAAACGCAGGCTCACTGAAGTGCCACACGATCTTTGCGGTACATATGGTACCTGTGATCACCCACTGTTTGGGGAACTCAGCAACAAGGTGTGCTCAGGCTGGTGCTTCACCCTTAACTGGCTTGAAGCTGGACCTGATGGGGTCGGTTGCCACAGGTGTTGATGAGAGGGAGGCACAGGACTCTTTGAGGGTTCATCTTCCATGTGCTGGTGGGATTGCACAAATTCCCTGCTTGCCAAAGGTGCACAACTCATCCTGCACCTTTCCTGCTGCAGATTTTCACTCTCTCCTTTGCTACAGCTAGAGTTCAGCAAAGTGCACAGCGCTTCCTGGGAGCTGTCAAACAGCCCCCCAAAACCTGCTGCTTCACAAGATCTTGCAAATTTCTCTTCGCTATAAACCCAAAACACTTTTATTCCTTTCCGGGGAGGAAAAGGAGGATCAACATCATATGTCAATGGGGCCAAGGTCCCCAGCAAATAAACATGCCCAAGATGACCATCTCTAACGCTGCCTGCTTTCAGTGCTGCACAAAATCACTTACACCGGTAGGGCTTTGTGCAGCTGCAACTCACATCCCTGGCAGAAGTGGCAGGCCACAGGCAGGACATGCTGATGACTACCTGAGCTTCCTCCCCTCACTAGAAGAGCTAACGCAATGTTGTCTCTCCTCCTATAGCCAGGGGTGCCCTGGTCTCAGCACGGTGGGGTTTGCTGTGAGCAAACACCTACACCAGTCCACTGACCATCTCTGAATAGAGCCCATCTGCATGCTTTGAGGAGGGCAACGGACTGCTCAGGGCAGCAGAGAAAACTCCAAGAAGACCTGCACGGAAACAACTATTTATCTACAGCAGTGCACAGCAGAGATGTGGTAGCCAATGCTCACAGTGATGCGTGAAGGAAGCCTGCTGACACTAGCCCTGGCAGCACCTTTAATTTCTCTCTCATTCACAACATCCTCAAACCAGGGATACATCATGCTTAAACCTGCAGGTTTTCAGGCTGGGTGTCTCATGTGGTGCCTTCTTTCCTCTCTGATGCAGGACAGCCCCAGTCCTGAGGCACTGCATTATAAATCTGCATAAAACGCTGCCTTTCAGGTGATAGGTCCTGAGCTGGCAGACCCTGCCTTCAGAGGCATCCCATGTACCTGCACATAGAGGACCGAGCTCTCATAGGGCCTTGGGAACAGCTTCAGGTTAGCTCTCCCCCACAAAGATACAGCTCAGCAAAGCACACAGCACTTCCTCAGAACTCAGATAAACCCCCCCAAACCCACTGCTTTGCAGGATTTTGAAGACCTCGGTTTTCCTAAGTAAAAGAGCTTCTGCATAAAAAACTGTAGAGGCATGCGAGCGCGCGCGCATACACACACACACACAAGACCACTGCTGTGTGGATGCTTATTCTCAAATACTTTTTTTAACATATAAAATATTCTCTGCTTATTTCCACTTTTCAAAAAAGAAATGAAGTTGACATGTTAAAATCTGAGTTTCTATATAAAGCAGCTTAGTAAAACACAATATCCACACAATGTGCTGCTATTTTTCTGTCCCGGTTCCAGGACCCTGTTAGTGCAAAGCAGTGACAGTATAAATGGATGCAGTTGCTCAATAAGATGCAATACAGTAATGCATGCTATGGAATACTTTAATTATACTTGTTATCAGATTGAATTGAAAGCTGTCATGAAGCGGGACTCGATCAACTTTAGCTGGCTCCTTTACAGCCTCCAGATTCCAAGACAGTAGCTACAGGCTGCCCAGAGATCTTGGTCCTGAGCATAGGAGGGAGAAACTTCCCTGGGATCATTCCTGGGGTTACACTCTGGAGACAATACACTCCCTGCCTGAGTCCTGCTAAGCATATTTGAATGCTGATATCATACATCCAGGGTGAGGCTTAAAGGAGCACCGGGAAAGGCAAGAGCTGCAGATCAAGAGGAATGAAGTGACCTGGGACAGCTAATCTCACACGCACCGCTGGCTGGCACAGGCAGCGGCAGCGACTGTGTGGGGCTGAGTTGCAGGGGAAGGAAAGGAAAAGAGGGATTGAAGGTGCTGCTGGAAATCGGACAATTGGTTATTGTCCATGCAGGAGCCGTTGGCTCACCCCTGTGCCACCCTGAGTTTCTTTGGGCAAAAGCCCTTTGCACAGCCCCGAGGGAGGAAGCAAAGCTGCCGGCAGCAGGGGCTTGGCACATCTGCTTGCACCTGAACATCCCGGCCCTTCCCACGCTCCTTGCACCCCACACTCACGTGGGAAGGGGTTTGTTGGGAACACCATCACCTTCAGGCTCTCCTTCCTGACAACCCACAATCCCAGAGCTCCAATTAGCTGAAGGCACCTTCAGCTCAAAGCATACTATTAACTTGCACATAGTTATAAATGTGCACAGACAGCTCCTGGCCAGGGAGCAGGGAGACTGCTTGGAAAAAGGCTCTCTCTGGATCAAGTATCACTGCAACACAGCATGATGGCACCTCTTCCCCCAAACCTACCTTGGCTACTCACATCTACCATGAAATAAATGATCTTCCACTCAGCACCAGCCCTAAAACATAAATCTCTGATGCTCAAAAGCACTGTGTGGATGATGCTAGCAAGCCTGTGCTGACCTTAACGTAACAGAGCAATCAGTCTGCCTTCTTAGAATGATTAATGGAAAATCTCCTCTGGAAAAGAAATCAAATTAACTGTCTTCAACCAAATGTCTACTGGAACATGAAAAGCTGTTCCGATAAAGACATTTAGGAGGGAAAAAAAAAAACCCTCACGAGGATGTAAATTCCAGTGACAGATCTTGGACTTATTTTATTAAGACTACCTAAAATAAATTAAATGGAGCCTACTTAAATGAGCACTTGAGGAAAGAAGCCTTGCTAAGGGGAAGGCAGGAGGCCATGCCCAAGTGCATGCTTGCTGCCATGTGAAGCTCACGTATGGGAGTATAAAAGGATGAAGGCTGGCTGTGAGAAGCAGTATCAGTGCTAAGCAACTCTCCCTGCTCCCATGAAGCTCTGAGAGGGTACACAAGAAGGAAAAGAGACTGCAGAAGGATAGGGCACGTTGTGCCCCCTCAGGACAAAGAGAATTTATCCTTTCCTAGAAGATATACATATATTTGCAATCAAAATGGCATTGTTTTCCCCAGCAAAGGTCCCTGCAGTGGAGCTGACTCCAGGTCTGAGTCTTGCTGAGCCAGTCAAGGGCTGCAGCAGCATCTGCAGCAGCTCCAGCTCCCCTAAAGATGCATAGAGAGGAAAAAGCAAGCGGCACTTCCTGGAGATCAATCTGCCTCATTGCCTTCAGTTTACAACTCACAGGGAAAGGCGGGGGGGGGAAGGCAAAAAACAACAAGGCAGAAGAAATAGCTCAGTGGAGGCCATCTCAGGATGGGAGTGGGAGAGAGTTAGTGCCCTAATGAGCAGTCTAGCTGCGTAGGAGGGAAACAGGTTGTTGTCTGTCTAAGAGAAAGCAGTGAGTGTGGCTGCGAGCAGCTATGAGATGGGAGCCCGGCGCACAGTCTGATATCCGCTCTTCCCCTGATCCTGCAACCCGTCCTCCTGTGAGTAATTCTAACTCACAGTGAGTAGCTCCACTCACTCACGACCAGGCTTTTGCGTTTGATGAGGGGAAGGAGAAGGGAGGGTGAGAAGGGCTTTCTTTTGGCATTTGATTGTGCCGTGCAAGGCTTACACTCCAGTAAGAAATGCCATGATCCTGCAAGCACGCCTTGGAGGAGCTGCCAAAATTCAAGTGGGTAACCCCATGGAAGGCAAAAGCTTTGATTTTAAGGCATTTTAAAATCTGTCTGCAAAGGACTTGCTGAATTAGCTGATCTAGCTGTCAGTCTGTGTTCTGTAATTTTTCTGTATAGTCAGGTGTGGTATCAGGCTCCCAATCAGCCTGAAATATATGCTGAGCTGGATTCATGATCCCCATGGATCCTCCAGTAACTAGTGAGAAGTGCTAAGCCAGGTTCCTGTGTAAGAAACCTTGTATAAGGATTTTTTGTCCTTGTATGAGGATTTTGCTGAAGTCTGAGACTCACACAGTGCCCTTCATCCTTATTACTCAGTATCTCTGATATTCAGAAGTCAGTTACCAGCACGAGCAGCTGCCTTTAGAAATACAAGGACAGTCCTGGCTGTTTCCTGGCATTCCTGCTGGGCTCCTGGCTGGGGAAAGGAAATGAAAATCCACCAGCTGTAACATCAGCCTTGGGATATGGCTGGGGCTTCAAAAAACCCCACTGAACTGAGCTGGAGGGACAGGACCTGGCGCTACAGCCCCAGCCGAGGGCTTGTGCCTGCCTGAGGGTGATGGGAAGGAGATGCTGGATCCTTTGCAGTTGATCCATGGCTCCTTCTTTACTGCTGGGAGAGGGCCTGGACTGACTGTCCCTCTGCACTGACGGCACAGGGCAGAGCAAAGTCCCAGTCTCCCCTGTTTCCCTCCCTGCAGTCAAGACAAAAAACCCTCCTCCATCTGCAGAGAGGAACAGAGGAGAGAAATTACTGTTTCAGGAGAAAATACTCCGTCTGGTATCCCGGCTGTGACACAGACCTTGGAGGAAGCCAAACATACAGAGTGACAGTGAAGTGGTAAAACTGCCTTCTGCAAAGAGCACCGTGGCTCCTGCCACCCCATGGGCTGTATCACTGTGTGATTAAGTTCTTACCAGACTTTTTGGTAAAGGCAACCTTCCTGATCTGATAACTGCCAAGGACAAGCCAAATACGCAGGGTCAATCTATGCACATTTAATCCCCAGAAGGCAGATTAAGTGTATAATTGACCCATATAATCCATGTATCATCTCCAGTGAAATGTTTTCTGTGTCCGGTTTAGGCAGACATGAGGCCCATAAGAAAGCGATCAGAGGCACAGTATTACCATTGTGGTGGATTTCATCAAAGTTCGAGATGGCTTTTTAATCACTGATCTCAGAGACTGCTAGATTTAAGCAGATGAACTCGCACTAAGCACATCTGGTTTAAATCCTTATCTTTTACTCAGGCTGGTGTCTTCAAGAAGTACAAGGAGGAAAAAGCTAAATTGATTTTTTTAGGTCTCTGCAATCTTCGGAGCCTCTCGGGGTGTGTTGATCTCTCATATCAAAAGCATGTTTTTGTTGTGGCTTTTTTTTTTTTCCAGTAAGATATTGAATTAATCATCAGAGAGAAAAATGCCATCTGCGCTATTTAAGGGACTGCATCAGGATGCTGGAATTCACAGGATTTCGGGGAGCTCACTCGATGCTCAGTAGCCTTTTGTGTACGTGCTACTTGCCTGCGGCTGGGAGGAAACATTATCACAATGTTTTACATGAGTGTTTACCAATTTATGAGGAAGAAAGGTTGGCACTCGCAATAGCTACTAGTCAATCATAGGCTTTCTGGATCACATATGTTCCGATGGGTTGAAGCCTATACTGTGAGCATCTAAGGGCGTGTGTAAAGATATACACACATACACACACGTATAAATAACATCCACCAAAGCGGACAACTCTTACAAGTGAAACTCCCACTGCCTTCAGACAAATATTACAGATATATAAACTCCAATCCTATGAAATTCTGAGTGTCCCGAGCCAAAGGGGACCTGAATTTCACAGGATTTGTTTGAAGACTCAAGATCACACTGAAGATACTTTCCCATGTTTAAGATACGCACGCTTGCCTCTGCTGCAGTGTTCCTATTAACAGTCACATTCTGCATGTCAACTCTGCCCCCTTTCCAGGGAAAAAGTGATTAAAGAATACTTTCTATCAGGCACTACACACAGTTTGTGATCCTTCTGCATTGCGTGTGAAGTATCACAGCAGTTTAAATCCCAAAGCACTCAGCCATGCACAGGAACGCATGGAGGGGATGCTATGATGCTATTCTGAAACTCTTCTGGTACCACTGCTCTGAACCAATGGGCCTTATTACAGTATTTTAGCTTTAAATGTTATCAAATTAGTGAGCCAGGCCAAGTAAATAAGTCATGTTACTCTGCAGTAAACAGCACTGCCAAAAAGCTAGTTAGGTTTTGATTACCAGCAGAACTCCACAATCAATCTGTTCCTTCAATGATCCCAAGAATACAGATTTTCAAAATGAAGACGACTCTATTTCAGGGAGGAGGGGGGTTGGACTTGAATAATTTGTAGAATTAAGAGGATTAGCACACAGAACACAGAGAAATATTACAATAATCATCTGAAAACAAAGAGCATAGCCCTGCTCTGCAGGTTTGGGCAGAGCATGTGATACAGGGGAAGAGAGACGGTTTCTGAGCTAAGAAATCATGGCAAATGCCAAAATAAAGACATATTAACCCAGCTTCTGCTGGGAGATGGCCTAACTACACTCTGCAGCCTCCACTCCTGGGAAGAAACAAAGGGGAAATAGATGGAAATGGACTCAGAAAAATGGGAGGACTAGTAATATCCTGGGGGCTGCAAACCCCACTGAGTGTGTGACAGGCAACCTTGCACTGTGCACCTTTGCTCTTGCACTACTCATGACTGCACAGAAAGGGGATTTCACCCTATATTGTGTCTCTAACATGATCCCATTGAGAGCAGAGGAACTGCCTGCAGGCAGACTTAAGCTGTTTACCTGCCCACCATTGCATGTATTACCATATAACATCCTAAAGGTGGACTAAGCTTTTGGCTGGGGTAAGCCAGCATCACTGCACTAAGCCAGCAGAGAAGTTGGCCTTGAAAGTGTTAATAATCTCATTGGCTGGAAAAACTCAACAGCTAAGAGGATTGCTCCTCTGCCACGCTGGCGGAAGCAAGAACAAAATGAGGTCCAAGTCTAACTCAGCATCATAAATACAATTTTTTGATTATTCCTCTTCTCTTTCTTATTAAAAAGGTAGTGAGCACCTAAAATGCCCTTTGAAACTGTGACCACTGGTGCAGAGACCAAACAAGCTTAAAGACCCCATGGCAGTGCTGCTTTGCTGCAAAGGGCTGAGCTCTGGACACAGACCTTGTTCCAGTCCTTACCGAGACACTGCGAACACAGCACTGATTATGAGTATGTGGGGGTCCAGGTGACCCCCACATACTCATAACCCCCCCTGCTATTGAACCACCAGCAGCACCTCAGCTGTGCTAAGAGCTGACCTCAGGAGCAAGCAGCTCCATTAGCTGTAACCTGGCAAAGACAATATATGATCACTCAAAACCTAATTCCAGTTTTTGGATGGACTGGGCTAGGCGCATCTCTCTCCCTCCTGATGAAGCAGGGGCCCTGCAGCTCACAGGTGTACACTCACATACGTTACACACATGCAAAGATGCTGGCAGCATCGGGCCCCAACGCCATCCTGCTGGCGCGGGGAATGGGAATAGGAACAGGAACAGGAATGGGAACAGCTCCCACATGCTGCAGCTTCTGCTTGTAGCTGGCATGGGTCAAAACAGGCAGAACAATGTCAAAACTCTACCCTTGATTATCTTATTCTGCATGAATCAAAGAGACTTGAGGAATGCAGGGAGGGAAAGAAAGGTTTTGCACTTTCCACCAAGGTAGATACATTTTTTTTTCCCTTTCACATCAACTGTTAATTTCTTTAAAATATGGCTTGGTAAAACTAAATAAGAGCAAATCAAACCATAATTAATATTTGCGCTAATTACAGCCTTTTGAAAATCGGAAACAATGGCCCAAAGGGTCCAAGCACACCAACTGTGAATCACAGGGAAAGGACGAGGGAAAAAAGGCAGTGTGGGCATGGAAAAGAACAGTCCAGATGAGCTCTGGAAATTTAGCTGCTCGTGGAATAAATCTGAACACAAACGAGTGATGCACTCGCGGGCCTGCTGCAGATGGAAGCGACAGGCTTTTGTTTTATGTTTTGTTTTTTCTCCCCATGCCTGCTTGATGGGTGATTTGCGTCTGGTGCTCTGCGCTGCAAACTCTCCCCAGAGCAAGCAGCCCGGAGGAGGCACTGCTGTGCTCTCTGTGCATGAATGAGGCATTCTCAGTGGAGATGGGTCATGCTAGTAGATGTACACAGCAAGATTATTTGACTCTAATTCATGCCACTTGATATAATGTGATAAAACATTTGACATGAGAGATAAGTTCCATTTTAATCCAGTAAGGTGCAGGGGAAAGAAAGAGTGGGAATTGTAGAGAAAGAAGTTTCTAAGGGATAGGTAATGTGCAGAAAAGAGGTATTGAGTGAAGGAGGAGATTGGTTTGGGAAAAAAAGCAGCTTTCTCCACACACTGAGGAAGCAAAAGAGCAAGTAAAGAAAGCGAGGAAGGTTGTTACAGTTCCAGAGCTGGGAGGCTGAGAAATGGCACTGCTGAAAGATGAAAGGAAGGAAAGTAGGGACAGGAGCTGCTTCAAACAGAAATCAATATATAGACAAATACCCTAAAGAGGACTGAAACACTAATGCTACAGGCTGGCCGTCAACAGAAAACCTTCACTATAGAGCAGCTATGAGGACAGAAAGGCTGTAACACAACAAGAGCAACAGAAAGAGAGATACCAGTTAACATGCATCCAAATCCAAAACAAACGGGCATCACAGGTCACTGTTCTCTAACAGTCCAATGAATTTATCTAGTGCAACAGAAAAATAGCTCTGAACAACTGGGTCAGTTCCTACAGTGCCATCTTCATCAAGGAGACCATGTCTCCACCTTTGGTGTCAGACACCACAACATGGTTCTCCTGAACTATGAAAGTCCATTCTTAATCAGCTTTGATTTGGTTAGCTTTCAAAATCAAAATTTAGTGAGCTGAATTTGCTGTCAATTTTGGAGTGCTTGTCAATGAAACATGCTGCAAAGTGTGCAGAAGAGATGGCCCTTAGCAAATGCATCTGCCAAAAACCCAGCTCAAATTTTAACAGTGAGAACAATGACTAAGATGTTCTGCTACAGAGAGATTTTCCACAAGCTTAAATATAGTAAAGGACTCTCTTAGAAGATGCTGTTCCCTTAAAATCCACATACAGACAGACCAAGACACAGTAGACTAGAGTAGAGATTTAAAGCAGGCAGAGAGCAGATACAAGCCCTAGTCAGAAAGAAAGGAAAGATTTGTTTATTTTTTAAAGCTATAACCAATTAATATTCTCAAAATGTGACTTATCCTCCTGTCTTATTTTGTCACATTTTGGGTCTCTCCTGCTTGGTGTCCAAGGAGGAGAAGGCATTTACTTACATCAAATAACCTTTCTATATACATCTCCTCATTGACCTTATCACGCAGGACATCCTGAGAGTGGCGGACAAATGTCACATAGGCATCAGCAACATCCATCCCCGGCTTCTGCATGGAGGAGAGAAGAAGAGAGAAAGAGAGAGAAACATGAGTAGTAGTGCAGGAGCAGCTCCTCTGTGTAGCCTTGTTGCTGCTTTTCCTTCTCCTCCATCTCCTGCTGTCCTCATGCAGTCCACCCTTTCCTTGCCTGACGGGCACTGAGTCCTGCTGCTTTGTGCCTCATGCCCAGGAAAATACTGCATGCAGCACAAGATCCTGCAGGAACACTTGCTCTTTCTCTTCCCTTTGCCTACAGCAAAGGTGGTCAGAAGCAGCTCTTCCTCTACATACTGATGCTGGGAAGTTGTCTTCCTACCTTTGGTGCTGTTGACCTAATGAGTGAACCAGCAAGCCAGGCTGAGGCTTTCTTGTTTTTGTGGGTCATCTTCTCTATGCAAGCCCTCTGGTTTCTGAAGGTAGAAAGCTAACAGCCACTGCTGGGCTCTCAGTTCTTCTTCTATGGTGTGAGGGTGTATGCAGTAAGCAGCTGATGTTGCAGAAGGCATCCCAAAATCACCTTTCTTTTTCTGTTTAGACCCCTGACTTTAGCTCAGATTTAGTGCTGCTTTTAAGAATAAATTGGGTAAACGGTAAGTAAGGGAATATATGTCTATGTGAATGCTTAAGCTGCTGCTAAACTGCAAGAAGCCTGCCTATGCTGCCACATCCCTACAGCTCTCTGCAGAATTTAACTGATTTTAAACAGTAACCTACAAGTCTGTGAGATTTGGGGGATTACAGCATTTCTTTAAAAAAAATGGGAACTGAAGCAGGTGGACGGGAAAACACAAGAAAAACAAATCCTGTTTGAGTTCACGTTGCTTGATATATTGGAATCAAACTTACCTCAAAGGAAACCCATTAAAACACTGTAGCATGAGTCATTACAAGAGCTGCCACAAAATCTTAAATTTCCATGGCACATTGTAAGTTTGTTAATAACTAGTGTCATTAGTTTCCATTACTGTGATTTACTTCAGATCACAGAGTATCATTTCTCTGCAAGATACAATTGTCAGCCGCTGTAAATTGAAGTTAGTTAACACATCTGTGTAATTTCCAGGGTGAAAATGAGGACAGTTTGGAAAGCAGTAGGAAGGGAGTTTTTTAATACAAAGCAAACAATTATCAAGCAAAGGGCCAGTCCTTGGCCCTTAGGAAGCCAGTAGCATTTCTTAACACCTACTGCAACAATGACAAGGTATTAATTTGAAAAACAATGAGGACAACATGAATGTGGCAGTAGTCAAGTGTTACACTTTCAAGCAATTTTCAGTATGCCGAGCTTGCCCGTTTCGAGGTGGCATTAAACGGATTGATTTGTACCCACACAATTGCAATGGCATCTGTGGAATTAGATTTAACTGATGCTTTTCTGTTTGACATCAGCATTTCCCCTATGTCCTCTAGTCAAACAGGTCTTTCTTTCTCCTGTCCCCAAACAGGCAGTGGCTCATGGACTGTGGGGTGGCCCCTGCAAAGGCCTGGGAGCTGTGTGGGACTGGTGGTTGACTTCATTAGAAATGCTGAGGCTCTCAAAGAAGCCGTTGAAATGTGACTTCGTTTCCCAGGCGAGTTGGGGAAACAACTGAAAAATAACCCAGATGAACGATTTCTGCTCTATTTTACACAAAGAACCAGAGCATCTGACTGGCTCCAAGGATGGGAGCAGACTCCACTCCTCCTGCTGTGGATTCTGGCAATTCTTGAAAAGGTCATTTAGCATTGTACTGAGACTACTTCCCTGGAGATGCTTTACTTTCCAGGAATGTAGAGGCTTCAGAGAAGGCCACACTTTGCCCTAGAACTTACTTAAAACAACTGTTCTGTGCTCAAATTCCTGATGACCAAACATTTAAGGTGCACTCAATCAACTACAAATTGCAACTGAAGAATCTCCACATTTTCTAGGGCTGGATATGAATTCCGAGTCTCTCTTCCTAATGATCTCAATATCTTGTTTCTATTACTCCAAAAGAACAGGATGCCAATCTCTGCACTGGGATATTTTAAACCAAGCAAGACCTCTTACTGTTCACGAGTTTGTCTTTTCCATGCTAAGCTCAAGAAACAGTACCTTTTTAGGCAAAGTTTAGCTTGGGCTAACAGGATGGAAACACCAAATGCAGATTAGGTGGTCCAAGATATCAGATAAATGTATCACCTTGTCATGCGAAAGCATGAAGAGCAATTGTGCCTACACTGAATGTACATATATACATTATACATACAGGTCATCAAACTCAACTGAGTTATTCTTCATTTACTCTGCCCAGTCTAACTGGATGCAGGAACTAGTGTGGTGTATTAAGATCTACTGCGTTTATTTCATTTCTAATTGCTCAGGATCTTTCTGCCTGTAAATGTTACAGTAACCCCTCACACCAGCCAATATTCCTATATTACACTTCAACTGCATTTAAATGTAAATTTCTGGCAAGTTAAGTGCTCTGTCTAAGAACGTTAAGGGCTCTTTTCCTTACAAATCAAGGTCTAATTAGGAGACGACGTACAGTTTTCCTCTACCAATTACAGGAAAATGGAAGAAATTATTTTCGTTAACAATTTCCCAAACACATGTTGCTAGCTCATCACCATCTTCCCAAAGTCATAAAAAAGTCGTTTTCTGAAAGAGTAAAATAAACTAACAATTAGAAGAACAAAAATAAAATAGATTAACTAATGTGTTAGATGTGTGTTGGCTCAGTTCTAACATGTCTGGACCTTTTTGTTTGGAAATGATACTGTATTTGTACAAGTCCAAATGAAGAATTAACAGAATGCACTGCTCCCATTTTTATTTTTTTTTTCTTTTTTAATTTTAAATGTGATTCAAGCCAATTGCAGAAATATGGTACCTTTTTGACACCATCTGCAAATTATTGACTAAACAGCATCGTAGGTCTCCATGAGAGGGTAACTGCTCATTATTAACATCATGGAGATATTCTTTCCAGTTCAAATGTTAGAAGTTTGAAGGCCCATGGTTCAATCTTGGCTGTTAATGCATAATGTGGGTTGTTACACATGCATAAACCAAAGCATAATGCAAATTACTGTGACAGAAGTTGTTTAAATTGTGCTTACGGGTACATCCACGTATTTGGAAGCAGCCTTCACCTGTAAAAGGAACAAGAAGAGAGTTTACACCACCAATACGTTTTCAGGTCTTCGCTTTTTCATTAAGCACCTGCAAGGCCTCCTGCAGTCAAGACTTGGGACAACATAATGCTGAGTGGGGGAAAATGGGTGATAAAAAACTGTTCCTCGCCCGAAAGAATAGGCAAGGGTGGTATTTTTGTTGTTGTTTTTTTTGGAGAGGTAACTTTACTGCTGCTAAAGCTCTAATAGCAACAGATGATAGTGTGGGAGTTGTGCTTCTCCCTCTTCTACTTCAGTGAGCGGGGGAAGACGGGGTTCGTAAGTAGACATCGTTATTTTCTTTGGAGGCCTCATTCTCTGCCCAGAGCCACGTGTCTGCAAAGGCAGCGCGTGTCTCTCCATTGGGAATCACATCCTGGAGCCCGTGGGAGCTCCCCTGGCAGCAGGGCCATGATGGCATGGTGAAGCTGGCATGCACGAAGGTGGCCACAAGAAAGCACACAAAGGACACTGATTTTGTCCCCTTTACCTCAGTCTTGCCCATGGTGTGCTTCCCCCAGCCTTGCAGCCTGGGATGTTATCTACCTCCTTTTTGTTGGCCTTGATGCTGGCAACAGACAAGCGCCCCAAAGCTTTGGTGCTTCCCAGACTCCAAGCAGCTACATTAGTTTCCTATGATTTTCCTACTTTTCAAAAGATGTTATTGAGGGAGGATACCAGAGGGTGGACACTGTGGTGCTCTCACACAGGCTGCAAGACCCCAAATTGACTTTGTCTCTGGTTTGCCATATAGCAGTGTGAACATCCCCTGGCATGGGAGGTGGGGTGGCCCCAATGTCAGGGCCAACTTTTCCAACTGAGCAGTGCCCAGCTGGCCAGGGAGACCTTTTTACCACTGTAGCATAAGGCATAGTGTCTAGAAAGAGTATGGCTGGGATTTTCCACAACACTTCTGCTTTTAATTAGGGTAAGCGTTGCCGGCCATCTTTGTTTGGGTGTAAAAGCTCACCTGCTTTTAAATATTTCTAAAGCTACCATTAAAACAGCCTAAATATAACACGCACACAGTTGCATCTTGGGATGAATAAATTATGTGTCCCGAATGAGAGAATGAATGTATGTGTGAGACAGAATGTGAGAGTGGGTGGAAGCACTCATATGGTGTGTGTGGGGGGTGCATAATTAAGCACAATGAGGCGATACAAAAGACCAGACTGGTGGTAATTGCCGAGGTGAACGCTGCAAGTATTGGCAGCACCCAGGCTGCTGAGCCTGGGGCAAGAGCAGAGGGAAGGGCAGGAGGAGGATGCTGAGAGCCTGATGCTGCGATGTGGTACGGAGTCTGGTTGTCGAAGGGATAGAGGGGGCACGTCCCAGCATACGAGTTTATGAAGGAAGGAGCAAAATCACTGCCAAGCCAACGCTCCCTGTGAAGAGTGAATATCCCTGTCTATCCAGCTATCCCTGTTCCCAGCCACCTGGACACCTTGCCCTTTCATTACATTTATTCTCACAACTTTCTTGGCAAACCTTCTCCTGCCCAATGGGAGTGGAGGAGCCCCAGCCTCCATGCATGAAGGCAACTGGAGCCTGGTCAATGGCTGCAGCTCCGGAGGAGCAGGCAGTCATGGCACACTCATGCCAGAGTTGCAGCCACAGGTTGCCCAAGATATCTCCAAACCAGCTCTTCTTTCTAAGCAGCAAAGCTAAACCACCAGCAGGAAAGCATGGAAAATGATGCGGCTTGGCAGCCTGCAGAATTCAAGCCGGCGTTTGTGCTCAGGGCTGCACTGTGCCACGCACCTCTATCTTCAGATACCACACAGGGCATGAAATAATGTAGTGGCACCCCAGGAAACTTGCAATCTGAGCATGGATTTAGCACTGTTAGGTCCAGCTCAGTGCCACCATCTCAAACCACCTTCTTCAAAGCCAAGAGGCGACAAGAATAACTCAGTCAGCTTCCTGAGATCTGCCCCCTCCACCCACAAAAAGAAAAATAGAGCTGCTTCTCCTGCCCACTCCTCTTTAATCAGAATAATTACTTGTTTTTCTTTAAACTCAGATTTGGCTACATTTAGTGAAATTTCCAAACTGCCGGATGTTGTGTGATTTTTGCTAGGCTGCCGTTTTTCACAAAGTATGTGACTTTGCCATGAAACGTCTCAGTTTACCATACAAATTTTGCACAGAACAAAAATAAGATCTTTTACTTCTGTCTCCCTTGGGTAATATGCAGTCTTTAGTTTTAATTACCGTAGGTGTAATTCTCCGCCTACAGAGGCCATCCAGATTCAAGGGAGTTTTAGCATCTGGCATTCCTGTGACTCAGTAGGACCTGCACATGCGAATGCCCAGCCAGGGCCTGGGATGCTGCTGCTGAGATGCCCTTAAATGTAGCAGCAAACAGGGAGTGGAGGGGGAGGAAAAGTCTAGCCAAATTTGGAAGAGTGTTTTCATCTCAAAGTGCTCTGCAAGGAGAAGTGGCTAGTGAGAATTTATTAGGACAACAGATGCATTAATTTTATCTTGAATTTCGAGGCAAGAATTGGAAATGAGGATATCCTACTAGGTGATAAAACTGTCTGTCACAAGACCCCCGATTACATGTCACTTGCAGAGCGCCTGGAAAACACATGATGAAAGAAGTCAGCGGAAGGGGGTGGGAGACTAATGCTTTCTAGAGCTCAGCGGCTTGGACCATCACACTTTGTTGTATTTGTTCCGACAGGGAAAACGTGGGAGGTGGTGCAAGCATGCTGTAACAAGAGAGAGTTTCTCTATTTATCACTGCAAAGACTAAACACAGCAAATCACATTACTACTCCAGGGAAGGAAGACTATCTAAGCCCAGTACCAAAGGCTGGTCTTCAGCCTCCTCTTGTAGCTGGTGCTGCCCAGTGGCTCCCAGTGAATAAGCTGGGCAAAGCAAGAGATGCCTGGAGAGGAGCAATACTGCTCTTCTGCAGCACACCCAACCTCCCTGCTGGGGGTGAGGGCTCAGAACCTTCCTGGAGACATGCATACACCATGCACAGTAACTATTTGGATGCTGAAGCACATCCCTTCCCAGGGAACTGAAGCTACAGGGATAGGCTCAAAGGCAGTGGGGCTGTTGGAACAGGACAAATCGTATTGCTGCTGCTGTTGGGGCTGTTAATGGTCAATGTCTGAGGAGCAGCAGAACCCCATGCACCTACATGCTACCTTCTCATGACTGGGCACCCAGAGCCCAAGAGCAGCCAGGGGCTTTGCCCAGCAATTGAAGGGAACAGCACTCGGCAGCGTAAACAGTAGGATGTGGTGGGAGCAGCACAGCATCAACCAAGGAACAGCTTGGATTCACGAAGAAGGAAGGGCTGCACATTACACTGTCTACTCAGGCTGATGCTGGCACTTCCGATGCCTGGAAAGCTGCCGCCTCCACATCCTCTGCTGCTGCTGGCATGCGAGCACCTCCTAGCTCTCCACAACCAGTGGCATGAGAGAAGGTTCCACCCCAAGGCATCACCTGAACTCCCCCAAGGAGGGACGAGCAGAGCCCTGGGGCTGTAATCACACATGGGTTATCCTGGGAGAAGAGCTGCACCACTGGGCAGTGAGTGGGACACCCTCCCTTTCCCACCTTCTCCAAAGAACAAAGTGCCTCCAGCACACCTGGAATGTCAGGATGCTTAGCTTGAACCCTATGGTGGATTAAATAAACTGCATGCACATAGCTGCCCAGGAGCAGAATTTCTTGCCTTTCTTGGTAAGCCTTCCTACCTCCAACCCTATTTCCAAATGGATCCTACAAAACTGCCTCAAACTCAGCAAAAAGGGCCCAAGAGTAGCAAGCAACAGATAAGTGCAAGTAGCTAAGACAACTCCTGAATGAGATTTTGAAAGCCTTCTGCCATGCTTGCAAAGAAACACTCGTGTGAACTTCCTGGCATGCATTTTCAGACCTTTGGAAATCAGCTGCTATGCATTTGTCCTAAGAAGCTGTCTCAACACTCCTCTGGAATATAGCTCAGACTGCTTAATCCTTGCTGGATACAGAGGCCAATTTTGCATGGATATTGTTTTTTGTCCTGAACATTTCTAGGAAGTAAGCAATGTGACAAGTCCTGCCATGTTAGGGAGGAGTGATTAGGGAGGAGTGTTAGGGAGCATTATAGAGGCACCTTGAGCTGCATAATCTCATGGCATTTCCCCTAGTCTTGCTCTCTTTTAGAAACACAAAGGCACTCCCTAGATCTCTCTTATTTTGTTTTTCAGTACTTAAGATGGTCACTGTTATGTCCAGAAGACTAAGAGGAACATACTCATCATGCAAAAATGGCAATGAAGCAACATCTTTAGTTAGAGAAATCACATGTACAGTGCAATGATTTGCTTTCATTTTCATACGTACCTTCAACAGCATAAACTCCACCAACCCAAATGATGACTGGAGATGGCTTTACTCTGTGCTACAATACAATGGCCTATGTACCTTGGGTGTTTATGTATTGTATACCTACAGGTTGTTTGTCTGCTCACGTGGGGGTTACAGTGTTCAAACACCACAAAATGGCAGAATTATGACATAGCTGATCTAGCCCTGGGAGAGCAGGAGAATACAACTCAGACTTAAAAATAAAGAAGAAAGGAAACTATAGTCTGTACTTACAGTAAATGACAGGAAAGAAGAAAACAAAGTTCCTTCATCGTATCTAGACAGTTTGGCCAAGACTCCTTCCAAAATGGTGACAAACTATGAAGACAAAAAATACTGCAATTATTTTTAATCACAGAACAAGGGTGTAAAAATCAGCATCAAAGACACCAACAGAGCTCTGAGCATTGCCAAAGGAACCAACAACCTGTCCCCAGGCACCATGGGCTGGGGCCTGGGGAGAAAGAAGCATTGGCTTTTGTGTGCTATGTGGTCCATCTCTTGCTAGGTGGGTATCATCCCTCGGTGTCATGGGTGATGCTGGGACAGGAGGTGGGAAGGCAGCACAGCCTCTCCAGATAGGGAAGCTGGTGGTTCCTGCTCCCAGTACGCAGTGTCAAGCATGCAGCTAGCTGGGTATTCTTGCAGAATAATTGAACTGGCATATGTTGGTGGATTATGTTTAAAGGTCTCCACTGTATAATAGGGATGACTTGTTCTTAGAAAGTTTGAAAGTAGAGGAAAAAACACCCCACCATCTTTCTCCCTACGTACCAATTGCTCTCTGTGCTAGCACAGCACACCAGACCTACACAACAAACCAAGGGAAATGCTGGCAGCTGAGCTAGAAGAGACGACTCTGATGAAAAACAATTTCCAAACAATTAAACCTGACATTTTGGAATGTATTTCCCACTACTGTCACCTTTAAATTAACTTCTTAGAAGAACATATGGTGATCTTGCACAAGATGAGTTATTTTGTCCACACAACCTTATGCGTAGGAGCGGTGACCGCTTCTCTGTGCCACCCCATCATCTCTACAGCAGCAAGAAGCAGTGCCGCCCTCTGACAGCAGCTACCCCTCAGTACCATGGGGCAATGGTGACCATGGGGTGTTAGCCCCCCATTAACTTAACACCCATCCCTTAAAACCACTTCTGGCCCAGTATGGCAATCCTGCTAGCAGCACATTACATCTCTCACAGTTCCTAATCATCAAAGAGTCACCATGAAAGGACTGGGAGATGTATGATCCTGCCTGTGAGAAACAAGAAGCCAATTCAACATCTTAATGTGTCACATTTTAATGGAAACGCACATTTTAAAAATGCAATGTTAACAGTGAATCACTTCACCTGAAGCTGAAGGTTACCTTTGCCACTAGGAGTGTTATCATTTCTTTGACGGTTTCCTCAATTAGTTCATCTATTTTTGAATGGTACTGGTGCTAAGGAAAAATAAAAGGGGGGAGAAATATTAGCATTGATCACAAGCAAGAGCTCTACAGTTGTCAAGACTCTTCCCTTGGTAAACCACAATATGCAGTACCAACCTGAAGAATTATACAGCTTATTACCTTGGGCTCCGCTATGGCAACCCGTGATTACTTACAGTCATTGGTGAGATCCTGAATTCAGGAGAATCTAACAACAGGTTGTGAAGCATGGGCAAACCCTGCCCTCTTCTGTGTGCCTGCAGCTCCGGAAGCCACACGCAGATGTCGAAGAGGAAGCTTTGCCATCCCTGTGAGCACCAGCACCCAGTGCTCCTAGAGACCCTGAAATCCTTTTGCTTCAGTTCTGCAGGCATTACCCTGCTCATTTGGCACACAGATCAGACCTGTCAATGAGATATGCCTGCTGCTGGAGGGGAACTGGCAGCCCTTGCCTAGGGCACCACAAACCACACAGCCATTGGAAGGGGGTTGGGGAGGACAAGAAGATAGGCTGAGAGAGCTGGGGTTCAGCCTGGAGAAGAAAAGGCTCCAGGGAGACCTTAAAGCAGCTCCCAGTGCTTAAAGGGCTACAGGAAACCTGGAGAGGGGTTTTGGACAAGGGCAGGTAGTGACAAAACAAGCAGGAATGGCTTTAAACTGGAAAAACATAGATTTACATTAGATATAAGGAAGAAATTCCTCACCAGGAGGGTGGTGAGGCCCCAGCACAGGCTGCCCAGAGAAGCTGTGGCTGCCCCATTCCTGGCAGCATTCAAGGCCAGGTTGGATGGGGCTTGGAGCAGCTTGGTCTAGTGGAAGGTGTCCCTGACTGTGTCAGGGGCTGGAACTGGATGAGCTTTAAGGTCTCTTCCAACACCATGGGAGCTTGCAGTGGGTTAAACCCTCAGGGAACGACGTTAGACTCTTCCCATCTACTGCAGCAGAGCAGTTGAACCTGTGTTGCACACTGGGCTCAGCAAGCACATGGCTCAAAGTAAGCACTCATTTAAATGCTTTGCTCAGTGACTATAAGATAGATCTAAAAAACACCCAAAAAACCAAGATGACCCTTTTTGTCCCATGCAAAAGCCATCACACAGTGCAGCCCCAAGCCCTGGGTGTCAGCAGATCCCACGGCACCAGCTCAGGACCAGCTGACCTACACCAGTGCCTGCAGCATCAGCGTTTCCGTGTCTTCAACCCAATTTCTGCACATGCCAAACCTTGCTTAGCTTGAGAGCTCTGATGCAATCAGCTGCAATATGGCTAGAATAGGTACTAAAATACAGTCTCCTACTAATTTAGAAAAGACCTGTTTCCAATACAAGATTTAATTAGTGAAAACATACAGTATATTCTTATTTTCAATGGACTGAGAAAATACTGATTATGACTGCTTTCCAACACAAAACATTTGATTTTTCAGTCAAACATTTCAAGCACTGGTGCTAGTCACTATATTCATTACCACTTGGCATTAATATTGTTTTAAAATGTTAACATCAAATCACATTGAAAGAGACAAATCTGCTTTAAATACTAATCAGACTTTGGGAAGGAAGACTGCGAGGGCTTTACAAATGCTAGATGTTGGTGTCAGTGTCTGATTGTAATCTCTGAACTGCTCTACACTTTCGGGGATCTTTTCCTATGACATTAACATTAATAAAGGAATTTGGTCAAAAGAAAAGTCGGACACACTTACCCACTCTTTAGCAAACTTTTCAGGTGATTTGGAACAGAAATTAAGAGGAAAGGGCAAAAGACAGGAAAAAGAACATATGAAGAGAAACTATAAATAAACCAAAATCTTTTAAATAAAGAGATGTATGAGAACAACTGCATCATGCATAGAAACAATAAGCAATGGAAAATGAAACATTATCAAAACCTCCTTTCACTGAAACACCAGAGATTGTTACCTGTAGTATTTGCAGGCAGTAAAGCCTGTAGGGACTCGACTGTACCTAACTGCTGACAGTCTCTTATGGTTTTATTTTGCTCCAGATAGGAAGGCTGTCAACAGGCAGGTTCAGCATCGGGGCAACTGCACATTCTTCACCAGGATGCATGCGCCTGAGGGGTGAGCCCTGCTGCAGGGGTTACATGGTGAGGCACATCTCAGGCAAAGTCCTGGCTGGGTACACTTACAGCATCACCTATGAGAGAGGACAGGCTAGCACTGTCACACCACAGGCTGTGATCCACTGAGTCCACCCCGAGGTACAAGCATACATGAGCAAGCGATATTTGCGTTTGCAGTTTCCATTTCCATGTCCTGCTTTGCAGGTCAAGATATATATGAGTCCCTTATGGGATCATAGTTACGATTAATCTGTTAAGTAACAGATTAACTAACAGAGAGTTAGCTCTTGTCAGCTCCTGGAATTGACCTGGCCATTCCCAGCATAGCTGGAGATGTAGCTGCAGGGTGACAGGGACCTATAACAGCTGGGTACATGTAGGAGCTGCTGACGTCCTCTGCATACACAGCCAGAACCTCCTATGGGAGCTGAAGAAAGGTTGTGCATATGTTGAGGGTGTCTTCCCCATGACATTTTCCTTCTGCAACTAGATTTTCTGTGTGTGCATAAGGATTTAGCTGACTGCTTTCATCAGGTAAGTCATGACTTTTGATTAAGAAATGGCCAGCAACGTGCAAAACTGCGAAACGCACCCACTGATGCATTTTCAATTCAAACCTTGTTTAAAAAGCAAGTAAGAGCCCTGGTGGAATAAAACCTCAGCTCTGAGCGCAGGACAGGACCCTGCATACACACCAAGGACTCTGATAGTTCATTCCCATCTCAGCCGCAATCCCTGGGGTCCGCACACACCTGGTGGGGGGCCAGGACCACGCAAAATAGGACCCGTGAGGCTGTGGGTCCTGCCCTGGGCAGCCTCAGTGATGTGCACCCTGTGCTACTTGTGCTGCAGCTCCATTTCCACCTCGGGAAGATGAAACTGAGCCAGGATGGGGTTGGAGAAGGCAGCGGTTTGGAAAACAAGTGCCTGGTGCTGCTTTCACAGGCGCCTGGCTCGTAAACCAGCATTTCTAACAGCTCCTTCTACATTTCTTATGGAAACACTTGAGGTTAAAGATCACATATCTGGTTTGCTTTACCCAGCGCAGCCCCCGCTTTTGATAGAGTTCATCACAGCTTTCTATTAGCTCAATTATTACAATCCGTAATCAGCGCACTACAATGATTCAAGTTCACTTTATGTGATGAGTATCTTGCCTTGTCATGTAACAGATTGTGTGTACGTTGTATTTCTCTAAGGACCATCTGACCTTAGATATTAAATAGAAACATACTAGACCAACTGAGAAACATTTAATACATACATTTATCCCCTTAGATGTATTAAAAATTCAGAGGAAAAATAAATATTTAAGATGGTAAAGTATGTTTACCAAATGTTTTAACAGCTGCCTTTAGAGACAAGGAAATGGAAATGAAATGATGGGTGTTTGTTTCACAGGGTAATGCTCGCAAAATGCATTCAAGTATCTGTTAAAGTGAGTGCAACTGAAGGTAGTCTGAAAGGGAAGGACATTGGGATGGGAGGGAAACCACAGGAGAGAGGTCAAATAATGTGTTGAGAGAGTCTCTGCCCACATAGAGCTTAAACTGTCAGAAAAATCAGGGGGTTGTTTCTAACAAAACCGTTCTCCAGTGGGCCTGGGCAGGCTCCCCAGTCTGAACACCACAGTGGGCAGTGAGCCCTTTCTGCTGCTTTTGAACTGTCTGCAAAGGGACCACGTATCTGAGAGCCATGTGCCAGCAGTGGCACTGACGGAGTGTCCTGTCAGTGGGTTGTGTCTGTCCATCCCTCCCCCATGACTGGATGGGGGGAGAGGGATTCAACAATGCACAGACACAGCTCCCAAATTACAGAGGAACATGCAAGCTCCAAACCTGGGTTTTTATCCTTCTCCTGTCTGACTCATCAGAACTGGAAGAGGCAAGGTGACAGTTTGTTTTCCCCTCCCAACAACAGATCTATATCTTAACTCTTAACCCTATCTCAGTACCCCTACATCTTAACTCTTAACCCCCACCTGAGTATGACCATCTCAGCACATAGGCTTAGCTTTAAGAAGAGGAGATGGAGATAGCCAAAATATAGAGTGGCACAAGCGAATGGAGGGGGAGGTAGTAACACTCATTAAAAGAAAGAAAAGAAAAAGGGAGGGTGTATAAAATACTGCAGCCCTAAATGGTAACTTATGCACTGATAATTTACACCTGCTTTACAGGTCTATTAGTTCAGCTATCTGTTAAAAACCTCGTGCCCCAGCAACTGCTGCTTGCAGTTAGGCTGTCTCTCTCTGAACTGCTGTACCAAACACCTTCTTGAAGCGGCACAGGCAGATTTGCAGAGCTAATCCCTGCTGCAGCTGAGAACAGTAGAGAAACAACCTCGTTGCTGCCTGCTCCCCTCTCACTTACACTGTGATTCAGGCCAAATGTGCATTGTGACTGATGTACTCAAAATTTGGAGGAAACCAGCAAGCACAAAGCATCACAAGTCAGCACGGGAAGATGCAGTGAGTAACTGGTCACACTACATCCAGACACAGCTGATGGTATAAATTTCATGCCATCTGAATATTTAACCTGGCACTTTTAGGAATGCAATGAGCTTGCTCTGTCATGTTATCAGAGTCTGCTTGACCTCCAAAATGCCTCTGTCCCCAGGAACTGTGCTAGTATAATGCACAAGGATTTGATCCTGGTTTGCAGTGGAGAGCTTCACAACCATAGCCCTTCCTGCCTGATGGGGACAGCTGGGGCAGATGCTGCAGCATCTGCAGGCTGAGGGATTTGGGGAGATAAAATGGGCATGAATGCAGAACAGAAAATGGCAGAGAAGTTCATGTCTAGGCTTGGACAAGAAAAGCCTGAGCCTCAGCCAAACAAGGTCTGTCTGAGTACACCTGGAGGACAGGGAAGAACCTGATGATGGGCAGTATGAAACCTCTCCTGCAAGGTGACTGTCACAAATAAAATGCTGTAATTGAAACATGTATAAGAAAAATAAGAACAGCTGAATGTGACCCAAACACCACTGATACCAGAGGGAGGATCCCTGCTGCAGCCAGTGGTCTTTGGAGCAGGTCCTCTCAGAGCAACAGGGAGAGGTAAACAACAAAAAAAACCAACCCCAAAACAACTTGCAATGATTCAGTGCAAAATCTGACCAAGGGAAGTTTAGTGAAAGGGCTTATCCAGGAAGTGCTGACAAGCAGCAGGACGGGAGAGCCACACAGTATTTGTCAATTTATTCTAGACTGATACATGAATATTTAATTTGGCTTGAAGCCACTGCAGAAAAATTACCATTACGATGCACTTAATCTAGCCCAATTTACCACATTTTTCTAACTTATAGATCAATTCACAGAAACTTCAATCTGCAACTATGGCTGCAGAAGACAAAAATTATCAGCAATTAATTCAAACAGGTTTCTTGTTTGGAAACTTCAGTCATTAAGAACCTGGAAATCTGGGATCATCAAGCGTGCTGATTAGAGCCAATACTCCAGGAAATCAGAGCAGTTGGAATTTCAGTCTACTTTTGCAACTTCTCTATTTTGGTGTTGTGTTGGGTTTGGTCTTTTCATTACAAATAACCTTAAGAGATACAACCTTAAGAGATACCTTATGGATACCACAGTCCTTCAAAAAAGCCATTCCTAAGTGATGGGGATTCTGAATGTTTATATTCATTAGATTTATTTGAGAGCAACCCCTTGCATCTTCATCTGCACACTTTATATGGAAGGCCAAATCCACAACTGATATAACAGCTCCAAACCAGCACAACAGGAGATAGGAAATTTCATGGTATTGCCTTTAAAAGCTAAGAAAGAACCTGTATTTTTACCTCTTGGCCCATTTCCATACTGCAAAGCTTTGTTGACTGAGCTTTGGCATCCACCATGACATTAAACATGGTGCATATTGATTGAGGGACTCGGAAATCTGTTGATCGGCTGGTTTTCTGCAGCTTTACTTCAAATGCAATCCTGGTTCTGTTAAGGAAAGTCAAAAAGACATTTCATTTGCTTTGAAACATACTGAAGCTAATAAGAATAACGTTAAACAATACTGAGAAGAGTTTGAGAAACCAGAAAGCTGAATGCTACTGGGAGTGCTGCAGTGCAATTATTACAAACATGCTTTAGCAAAAAGGATTTTCTAGTTTTAAAAGAAACCCACTCTCCAGAATACACCCTATTTATAAAGTGTGCAACAGTTTCAGGGTAACTATGACTTTCTCGTGCTTGATAAACAGTGTGATGATGTTACAAACAGCAGCGTCAATGTACACCTATAACTTGGTTGCATTGGCTGATTTGCAACCACAGATAAACAGCAAGCCTGACACATTAAAGGAAGCTGTGATTGCTCCATTATATCAACTACAAGTAACAGAAACTCATTCATCACTTAACTGAAATCACAGCATTTTTAGGTCTACATGATTGTATTTGCTGGCTGAAAGTTCCTAATTGTCTCATAAGTTCATGGAAGTGATTTCCCTGATCATACGCATGAGCATATGGCTGCAAAATGTACACAGGCGCAGTCACGCAGGTATGAACACTGGCATCGCACCAGCCCGCACCTCACTGCTCTCCTGAGGTTCCACTAAGCTCAAATTTGGCATCTCTGGCAGTCACAACGCATATTACAACCAAGAGCTTTGTCATGCCAAAGACTACAGAACTGAACCCCATGTCATATTTTAAAATACCAAAGCATTTGTGCCTCTAGCACGTGGAATATTCTGTAGTACAGCGGGCATTGCCTTGCCTTTTTTCGGAGCCCCTCTACAGATTCCAGAGGTACGTCAGTAACCGAGCCTAACACAGAACAATTATCACATTAGACAGAATCTGCCAACAAATTAACATAGGAGCTTCAGTTTAGAAATAACAAATAATATCAGCTTCAGCTCAGGCATAACTCTGATCTTGAACGATCCCCCAAGGGTTATGCAAATGAAAACTCATTTACAAATGTAAAACTCCCATTCTTGGGATCAGATCTGAGCTGGTACATAGGTCCTTCTGCCTGGATTTATTAGCAAAACAGACCTTTGTTGCAAGGGCTGCTTTCCTGACAGCACCAAAATACAGCCAAGCGCGGAAGGCAGAGTGGCTTCTCCATGGTATTCAACAGTTCAGAGACAGACGCGCAGAAAAATGTTGTGTCAAACTGAAATTGCTAAAGAAACCTTAGCCAGGCCCTGTTTGCAGGTGATATAAATAGGGAAGGCAGCATATTGGTTTACATCAGCAGTGGCATTTGAACTGATTTAATTACCAGTGCCAGATTTAGCCTGGACTCGGGGACTAGAATCTTGATAATTACTGAAAGGACCCAAAGTGACTGGGATTTTCCATCTCCTCGCAGAGATGAGAATGTTCCTACTTACTTATGCTCAGAACCATTATATATAGTCATACCACTACAAGCTAGGCCAGGTTTTTGCAGAGGGGCAACATTTGTAGAAAGGTTGAAGCAGTTGGGAAAAAAAACCAACCAGATTTCAGGCACAAAAGCCCTTCTTCAGATGTACCTGGAAACTTGCTTATTTTTCCCAGTCATCTCAGCTGAGCTATCCCGGTCCCATTTCTAGAGATCATCACAGCTAGAAGCTGACTTAGTTCCCATTTAAAAAAAGAAAGATAAAGTAAGTGTTTTGCTGCTGGTGCCGGGGGCAGAGCAGAACTTCAGCACTAGGTTTGCTCCTAAATGATGGTCGGACAACCAAAGGACAACTGAGGCACAGCTTTTGTGCCAGCCAAAGGATTAAAGATGAGTTGCTGCAATACAGGGGGATTTGCTCGATGTCAAACACATCACAACCATCTTATTGCACTTAAAATGCACTGGGGTTTACTCCAGAAGAGGAAAAAAGCAAGCCTTGAGATGTTTGGCTTTGGCAGGCAAGTCTCCTTGACTTGAAGCCTACATCTTGGGGACCAAACAAGCCTTCTCCTATGGTGCCATTGCACATCCAGACTGTGAGGAACATGTGAACAATAAATGCTGTGCTCACACTTGCAGAATGGCCAGGCAACTGTGCTACGGAACAGCCACATCACACATCACAGCTCATATTAGCGTGTACTAGCTGTATTTGGCACTCATTTTAACTTCAGTTTGTCTCTTTGTCTATTAATTTCTGCACAATGGAATGCAAAGTTCATTTCTTCCTCCTGCCGCATCACCTCGATGCCAAATGGACATGAATTACTGTGGTTAGTTTTTCATGGATCTATGTTTTTTAGGTGGCTGTTGGGATCTTGTTTAGGACTATGCCTTTAGCACTTAACCTTGTTGACAACAAACTGCATTTACAAAGACTTGACATCATGTGTGGCACTGAAAATAAGTAACTACCTATAAAGCTTAAAAAAATGGGTGATTTATTGCCTTAGTGTGAATATTTCTCTCCAGAGTCTCCACAGAGAAGTGCTTGTGCTTGGGACAGTTCACAGCTGAGAGCAGTAGGGTGGTTTTCCACAATGTCTGTGTCAGGCACAGGTGAGCTGGGTTCACTAATAAATGGTGGTTGGTATCAATGAAGTGAAGCTTCATTGATAATAAGACAGAAAATGCCCCATCGTGGCAATGTTCAAGGCCAGCTTGGAGGGGGCTTGGAGAAACCTGGTCCGGTGGAGAGTGCCCCTGCCCATGCCAGGGTGCTGGAGCTGGATGAGCTTTAAGGTCCCTTCCAATGCAACCCATTCTGTGATCCTATGATTCTACAACTTCATCCTGTGAGCTCCTGTGAGAAACATGACGGGTTTGCTCATGGCCACATACCTTTTCACGCAGGACTCGATCATGTCACTCGCCATAAGCTTCAAGCGTTGCTCTAAGTGTTTTCCAAACTCCTCCTCAGGCCAATGCAAATCCCGAATGAAGGTCTGTAGGGCATCGAGTTTCCAGAACAGATCTTCCGAGGTGCCTGATCCATTGCTGGCAGGGCAAAATGAGAACAAAATTCATAAGTGGCATCAGGCTTTTTGTAACCTGATGTGGAGACCACTCCTGCAACAAGTGTAGAGCAGACAGTAGGTCTATACACATGACAATGCTGGCAATCTCCACCATCAGGATTTTGAGTTTTACCATACAGTCGCCTAATCTACCTTGCTGTCATCGCCCACAAAACTTTCCAGACCAGATGAGTAAGACAAAGTTATGGGTTACACATATTTAACAGGAATAATGTGTGTATGGTAAAAATCAGCCTTAGTTAATAACCACATTAATGTATGTGATTATTAAGAATTAAGGCCAGAAACTGGTAGAAAATCCTTGGTCAATAATAACTGCCATACTAGACTGTATGCAGTTATTAAGATACAGCGTTTCATGCAATCCTCCCCCCTCTGAATTATATCTTGAGCTTGCCTTGTCCCCTCCCAGTGAGAGCCCCATTTCCAGGTAAGGGACAGTGCTAACAAGTGGTGAGCGAGGACACGCTTTATCTCTTGAACAGCTGAAAAGCAATCAGGGTAAGTCAATTGAGCTAAGGGCACTACATATCTCACAGCCAGGAGTTTTGGCAGGATTGACTGCTGCACCTTTTCACAGATCTGCCTCTTGCAAAGGCATTTATAAGACAACAAATTTCTATTATTATTTTTTTAAATTTATTTTGTAACATCTTTGGTCTGTCACAAAACTCTGATTTTCTCTCCCAAGCATATATTCTGGTACCCACACCCCTGCCCAGATGGAAGTCTTCGGTCCTGCAGTGTGTAGCTACACTGGCTCTTTTCACAGTATAATTATATCTCAAACCTCCACTTACAGAATAAAAATACAGAACTGGATTGTGCTCTGTTTGTACAGAGAAATTTATGCACCCATAACTCTTTTCTTTCCCTCTTTCCTTCTCCCTCACTTGTTTTTTTGTTTCCAGAAGAATTACCAAGGGAGCTTCAAGAGTTTCAATCCCCTCCTCGCATACCACTAATGCTAACACAGTAATTTATAAGATATTTAACACACCATGCATTACCACTTGTGCTGACATCAGCTATAGAAACAGATGAGGGAGGGTGTTTCTATTGTGACAGATGCCAGCTGCATTGAGTTAATGCTAGAGGAGACTGGAGCTAATGCATACAAGGCTATTTCAAGGTGAGAACCATAGTCCCAACATGCTAGAGGGGTCCTGAGAGGTCCTCTGCTAACAGAGTTAACGAGATAAAGGATGAATTGCCTTCATTGTAGGAGAAACGTAGCTGACACTAAGCAACAGGTAAAATGCCCTTGATGGAGGGGAAGGGTGAGTAGAAGGAAACCAGGGAGATGAAAAGATAAAGAATCAGGCATTTCCTTTAACCAGGGGACCAGTTTGTGCCAGAGTCTCAAGTGTTCATCTACAGTCAGTTTTGAGTTGCATCTAGTTCAAACCTGTGCTCGGATAGAAATAAGCTTTAACAGTCTAACCCCAGTTTTGGAACTGCATGAATTTATGTTTTAAATAATTAAATACGTACAAATACAATAATTGGTATTTACAGCAACATTATGACATCCATTTGGTTTCAAAAATTTAGAAATATTATTCATGGTCTTTTTCTCACTTTTGATTAGGACTCCATGCAAGTAAACAATACAGTATATTCATTTCCAAGAAGCACTGTTAAGATTTGGCTTGTGAGCACTGCAATTACTTTAATCATGCAGGCAGCTTGCAATATACCATTGATGCTCAAGCCTTTTCAGAGGGATTATCCAATTTTCTGTCATGACATGATTCTTATCTTTTCAAGGGCAATACCATGAAGCATGCACAGAGATAGATTAAAACTTTCAAGTACTCTTTACAGACAACTGCCTAAGCTAGCCTTTAAAATAGCTATCTTAGCATGAATATGAGTTGTATAGCTTTGAAACATAAATGACCGTGCTAATATTTAAAAGGTTTTTAAAATCTATTAAAAAAATCATACATCAGTGTTTGATTTGCTTTGGTTTGTTACCACAGCTCTGCAATACAGCCTGTGCAAGGCTAATGGCAGAGGCATTTTGGTGGACTCCAGTTGTAGATGTAATTGAGGGTGTTTCAGTAACAGTGAAAGGGGTAATTTGGGGGGGTTCCTTTGGTTTTATCTTTGAAATGAGTAGGTAGGGAAAAAGCAACACGCTTGTGTAGTGCTGGCTGAGACCATCTCATGCCAACCCTAAATAACCCTCTAGGAATTGCCAGGAGATATTGTTCCTCTGCTAGGATATCTTGGGAGATGAGCTACCTCAAATGACGAGATTTGGTTTGAGCCCACTGTATATCACCCTCCACAGTGCTTTGGTAGCTGGCACTTTTAAGGGAAATATATTATAAGAGGAGAACTTGCCCAGTATGTGCTCAGGATTTGTGATATGTCCCTTCTGAGATCCACCCATGCACCCTGGGACACTCAGACAGGGAGTGGGGAGCAGAGAGCACAAGGCTTCTACATATCAACTGCTTTGACACTGATTTTCCAGTACATAATCTAAGGATCACATAGACAAAATCTTTCTTTAGTTGGTCATGGCATTATTTTGGCTGTGATGATGATTATGGAGCTGTAATTGCTCTCGGGGGCCTCCCCCAACATGAATGCAGGGTGTTTCTCTTTGTTAAACTGTTTCATCAAAATCAAGACAAAAATTATTATCTGGGAAATTGCATTAAACAACATTCACTTTTAGATCTACATCTGGTCCACAGAAATTGGTTGACTGGCATTGAAATTGGTTCATCTTCTCTTTTGGACGAAACTCTTTGCTGAGACACATGATGTAATCGTAAGTAAGTTCGTTCATTGTATGCTCTGTGGTTTGTACGCTGTTCAGACCATGTCCCATTGTTGACAGCTATTTTGTGAAGCAAGATACTTGCTCAAACTCCTGGTGGGACTAAGACGAAATTTCAAGCTTTATACAAAAAAACCCTTCGAAATACGCATGACAGAAATTCACGAGTGTCTCATTCAGAAAATGTCTAATTAACTGTACCACTCTTTAAAGTTCCATGTAATGCACAGAAACAAACAATACATATCCATGCCAAGATTACTTTAAATTTAAATGAGATCTAATTTGAACTGAATACACACTCAGAATCATAAATAGCAGCCATCCATGACGGTGCAGAAAAGCTAGGCATTTGTGGGATGCCTAGTGGGATGTTAACTGGTAGATTTGGTACTTTAGGGAGATTCACATTTGGTAGATTCACATTGGGTAGATTACTTGTTAAACTCCTGTGGAAGAAACAGACAGAAAGAAAAAATACCATAACAGTGACAATGCAGATGTAGCAGAAGCATGTGACACTCATAAACAAATCTGCAAAGTTCACAGCATGATGACAGTTAAAAAACTAAAGCAAAACATTTCAGAAAGAAGCATGAGTATGGAAGCTCGAGTGTACTGGGTGGGCAGTCAGCAATAAAAAGCAAGGTCCTTAAAAAGAAAAATTAGAATGAAAAGAAGAATCACAAAGGAGCAAATTAAGAGTACTCTGACACCCATAGAAAATAACTCCAGCTTCGAGTCCTGATACCACTTCAAAGTGCAGAGAGCAGCCTTTCCATGGAAAAATCTCTCTCGTAAGGGAGTCTCGGTTAGATTGGATGAAAGAGCTAAACTAAGATCTCTACTAAGGAACTGGGAATCAAAATAACAACTAGAGAGTTTGAAATTCCAGCCCTGCAGAAGTCCAGAAGAGTTTTTCTTGCCACCAAATTCAATGGAGTCAGGATTTCACTCCAAAACCCTTCTGTTTATCTTACAATATACAAATAACAAAGATGGGCTAATCTGGAGCAATGAAACAGTGAACCACAAGGCTCTTCCTCAGTGAAGACTTATGCCCTCATCCTCCTTTGCACTCCTGGATGCGGAGAAAATGGGTACCGCAGATTGCCCAGCCCTACATATGTGCACTGTGAATGAAGTACACTGAAATCCAGGACTAGCATGTGAATGTTTCTTGGCTGGAATCACCATGGGGTGATTCAGACATTCAAAGGTTAATTTATGAAGCATGTGCACTAGGGCATCATGACTTCAATAAATCCTTTCAGACACACAACTGTTCTGCAAATAGAGATCTTTCAGAAGTGGGCTAGTGCATTAATTTAATGCACCATCTTCTCCTGAGACAATGTGCTGTGTAACAGCACCACGTGTGCTAGGTCTCTAGATGTTAAAACTGGTCTAATTCTGTTTTAATGGGTATCTCAGCACAGTTATATTTTGCAGACAAATTAAAATGTTGCGGGATTTGGGAATCTACAAAAGATGGAACTCAACTACCCAACTCCTATGTTTCCTGGCTCACAGAAAAGAAGGCAGTTTCAGAGGCATATCTTGTTTCTGCTTTAA
Organism: Myiopsitta monachus; assembly: GCA_017639245.1. Lineage (NCBI taxonomy): Eukaryota > Metazoa > Chordata > Aves > Psittaciformes > Psittacidae > Myiopsitta > Myiopsitta monachus. The sequence goes on along the minus strand of CM029929.1, from coordinate 7,563,694 downwards.
TCCAGTAACACTGTATGGCACAGTGGTACCCAATCCATAGATGGTTTTACAGTCCCGTTTGAGGAACAAACTGAGATACTTTGACACCATTTTCACTGGATGATTATTTGGGCTCAGTGAAAATGGAATCAGGACTTCAGGATTACAGCTTCAGCACTGCTGAATCTACTGAAAGCCCTTCTGTTGAATTGGATGGGCATACCTTCAGTGGCCAAACTTCCCTGCTCTCAGTTACCACATAAGGACGTGTCACCTTAAGAGATCTCTCTCAGTTCCCTGGATTACATTAGTTACTGTACAGGCAGCATTATCTGAACTTTTTGAAAAACTACCAAACTACAGACTATGTCTTCTAAGGCGTATTTAAATCTTAGCAACTTCTTTGAGTCACATTTTGAACTCCATTTCTTACTGAAAATTTTATATATCAAACCCCAAAGCAATGGAATTGAACTGGTTATACTTAATAAATGGCTCCTAATGCAACAGAAGGTTTGAACCACATCTCTGCAAGAGCTCAGCTTGTCACTGGCGACAAGTATTAGGGAATAGACTTTATCCTTTGTGCATAAAATTCCTTGTTGGAGAAGAAATCCACAATCCAAAATCTTTCAAGTGAAGAAAAAAAAAAGTCTGTTCTTGTTTTCTTTTGTTTCTGTGACTCTTAATAAATTTGGCTTCATGTTATCTACTTGTTCTCTTTGTTAGGCAGTAAGCAGATATGAGAATTTACTAACGTAACAAAGCTGTCTATTATTTCCATTCATACTGTATCTGCTATTAAGATGACATGATTATTGAATGAGACACAGACTCCATAGTGATTGAGAGAGTGCTAAATCTTCAGAAATGGCAGTGCATGTGGTTAGACACTGATATGGAATAAATAAAGAAATAGCGAGAGGTGGACAACATATAAATGTATAAGGAAAAGCAACTTAAATAACTTAGCCAGATGGTAAATACATAAATCAGAGGACCTTTGGTTTTAATATTAAAATTCAAGAAGTGACAGTGTTATATTAATAAAAACACTGTATTAATAAAATATGACTTCTAGAGTAAACAGTATACTATATTCACACGGAAACATATTTCTTTTATACAACACATTATTTTGCTGATGCAAGGATATGTTGCAAGAATAAGTTAGTACTCTTAAAACAAAACAAAACAGCAAAATAATGGAGTATATTATGTTAACATACAGTAACTAATTTTAAAAAATATTCTCCTGAATTGACATGCACAGTTTTGCAGGTTCAACCGCTCTAATTATCTGACTAACAGTTGCAGTGAGACCTGTAAAAAATGATTAATATTATCAACAAATGTTCCAGCCTACAGTTGCTCAGACCATAAAACTACAGGTCCAAGATGAGAAACTGTTTCTAGAAGCCAGCCATGCCTATTTAATATAGATGGCTAAATATAACCTCAGCCATCAGGCAGGGAATGTGGGCATTTGCATCAAGAAGATGAGGGCTGTCTGATTTAAGACAACTCAGCTTCAGGACTGGATCCTGATACATTTGATACAAGATGCACACTGGAGCTGTACTGCTTGTTTTCTTAGCTTCTTCTGATTCACCGTCATTTGTGTCTGTTAGCTGCGTAAATGGTGTTCACCTGTACTGTCTCCTGGGAAATTCTCAGCACAAACAGGCTGGCAACATACCCCTGAACAACACTCCAATGCTCACACTGTACTGGAGCACTGATCATGGAAAACACCCAATTGCATGGGGGCTGCTCCTGTATGGCTGCCCTAGTACTGAAAGGAGGGTAGAAAAATCACAGTATTTTCACTAAGTTGTCTCCTGGTTTCAGAATAGAGCTAAATGAGACCCTTGCCCATACTGAAATTCTCAGTTCCTACAGGATGCCTGCAATGATTTAGCGATGGGAGACACAAGTGCCTGTCTCTCCCACCACTATAAACACTTACAACCTTGCTGCCTAGGCAGAGCAAATGCTCAAGAGCAAATCTTTTTCACAAAAGCCTTGATGTGAAGCAAAGAGCTTGATAGTGAAGTAGGCAGTCAAATCTGTGATCTTCCTGTGACTGACACCCAGAATAGTAACAAAAATATTCATTTTCACTACAACGGTGCTTCTGTTAAGGGGAAACATTTTTCACGAGCATTTTGTAGTAGTACAACCTTATAAAGTGATTTGTAAAACCATACTGTTCAAGTTCTAACATTTATATTAATGATACATTTATAAATAGTTTGCAAAGGGTTAGTGAGCAATTAATGGATGCTAAAGCCAGGACTACAGTGCAGTAGAGACAGCCACAGGTCAATGAGTAACGTCCTAGTCAAGTGAGTGAAACTGGTTGTCATTGCACTGGCTTTAGCATTTGCTCAGAAAGATCTTTCAACACAGACACACACACAGAGACACACACACACACGTACGTCTCTGCTGGCTGCAAGATAAATCAGCGTTCTCTGAGACGCTAGCATGAAAAAAACCCCATTGCAAACCGTACTTTTCCAAGACCTCTCAACTCACCAGAGAACAGACCTACTCTGTATCCTCCGTATTTGGATGACTGTGTGAAGGACAAGTGTTCCACATTTCTCTGCGTGGATTCATACAAGCACACCAGCTGCTCTAGCTATAGGGCACAGACCCCCTGCAAATTCAGCAGCTCTGCAGAGGCAGATTACATAGCCCTCATGAGCACATTACATCGATGATTCTTCCCCCCATGTTTTCAATACTCAACAGTCTCTCTCTCTGTTTGTGATTTCTATACCTAACTCCTTGTAGCATAAGGTGCAGAGTATTCAGCAATGAAAATAGAAGAAATATATGCTCGCAAACTGCCATCTGGTCAGGTTATGAAGGGCTACATATTTCAGCCTTGATTGCAAGCATGAGCACAGAGAAACCCTTTCAAAAGGCTCTGTTGTGGAATAATTTCTTGGTTAACAGGAGGTAATGAGATTTCCTTCTCATAATCCACTGTAGAGATCCAAAGCAGGACAACAGTAAGCTTGAAGGAATGGACAGCCACAATGATCTATCTTTTCTATTCAACATGAAAGTCTTTCTTCCAAGCAGAGGAAAGCCATGGGAAAACACTGCAGTGTTTTCCAATTCCCAAAAAGCTCTGCTGGAGAGGTGGCAATGGAAGGCCATGACTTGGATGGGAATTAGCTGGTCCAAACTAATTGAGAATCAATGGTCAGAAATTCAACTGTGCGGCAGTATGGATATGTAGGGGGAGAAGGCAGTAGATGCAGGAGTACATCAAACAAAGTCAGCCTCTGATCTGAGCTCTGCAAGTTCACTGTCGATCAGTCAAAGAGGAGCAGGTGGTTTGCCCAGGAGGCAAAAGATGAAGATGCCTTAACATTTAGTTCTGAGCAGCCCATCAAAAGTGTCACAAGATCCTACGAATGACACCCCTCTTCGCCCTCACACTCCTGTGTGTGCCACCCTCTGTGCATTCACTGGTGCCTTCCTTCACCAACTCACATCACCTAAAGCCAGTATTTGCAGCTCACACTTGCGTGTGCAAGACACAAGAACAAAGTACCAGGTAGTGAAAAAAATCCTGAGTACATCTTTTCACCAGATAGACACAAGCTTCTGTGAAAAGCACCCACTTTGCTGCTGGAAGAAATCTTTTAAATACCTAAGTCTGTAAGACAGTGCATCCGTGGCTTCCGCTTGAAAATGTGATGCTCAAAGCACTCTGTGAATGGAACTCCAGAAAGGAATAGCCATTATAAGAGAACGAAGAAAAGATCTTTGATAACTATCGAAGATAACTTCAAAATTAAAGATAATGGCATGCCCAGGGACAAGGCATCTTGACAGGCAAATAGCACAGCCAAGAGCCCATAGACATCTATAGTTAAGCCACTGAAGTCATTAAAAGCCAAATTGATGTCAGCATCTGACAAAAGAAAAAAGCAGGAGGAATTGCTTATTGACTGCTTGATGGAGGTAAGACACATACCCAGAGTTAACTCCCTCTGTTTCATAAGAGACAAGTTAATACAAACATACTCGTTACTGAAGCAGAGCTCTGAAACTAAAGTTAATGCTAACTTCGAAGTGCAATTCAGCTTGAAGGAGTGGCTGTAAAAATGGCATTCTCCTACTCGAAAGATCTATTTCTTGTATGTTTTCTGGGTCACATCTGCTTATTTGAAACAAGATTTTTTAGGATTTTTAATCCTGTTAGCCTGCAGGCCAAAGACAGCAAATGGAAAGTGAGAGAGGCTCCTGAATGCCAGCCACTTAACCCCACTCAAAACAGAGGGGATGATCAGGTGTCAAGAAAAAGCCTGAGATTTGGCAGGCAGAATCCTTACGGATGCTGAGGATGCACAAGAAAGAAAAGAAAAAACCTGGGTACTCAGACTCCAGGTTGCATATGGGAGGCTGGCTGCCGAACAAAATCTCTTTTCCTTGTAAACGGAACATATTTGGTGTGAAAAGCCCTGAAAGACCACACATTCTTTTATACAGCAACCACTGAGAGTACAGTGCCACTTAACTTTGCCTAGAGAATCCCCCCAAAAGCAAGGAAAACAGTCTCTCCAGAGGTCGCCTGGTCCCAACCCCTTGTCTGAGGCACCACCAGACTCGTGTTGTTTGCAAAAGGTTGATCTTTTCCTTTTAGTACCTCTAGCAGAAGGAAAAGTCAGTCCTTTTCCTTCATGGATTTGACCTGGCTTTTAACAGCAAGTATGACAGGGGTCAGCAATGTTTCCAAACCCATGAAATAACAACAGTAATACAAAGCACATGCCACATTTTTATTATTCACCAGCTCTGGAGTTCAATTTGGGTTTCTCTCAGGCTGCTAGTTTCTTGCTGGTAAATTCCTAGTTCTCCAAATGTAGTAACTGATTCTGCTTGGATCATCTCGCCCATGTTACACTATGGTTTCTGCATGCCTAATCCTACAGGCAAGGGAGCTGGGACCCGGCAGAGCTGTCCTGGGATAATGGGATAAATGCAGCCATCAGCCGTGGGGCTGATGTGAGAAGCACCACGCTGCACTACCCTCCACAGGTTGGGTGGAAAAAATGAGTGTTCAGAAGAGAAGTACAGCAATGACTCACACAGGTTATAGGGCTGGACTGAACACAGTGAAGCAAGGAGGTTTTGTTCTGAAAAGGAGCTATTTGAATTCAAAAGCAGCACTGGAAAAGGCCCTTTGGAACAGGATCCAAAAGGCCATGCCAGCTAAGAAGGCTTTTACATTTTCATGCTTCCCTGTCCAAAGGCACACGGTTCAAACTGAGCAATGCATTTCAAAAAGGCAATACCACTTCCCTCATTAACTTGAAAACCCTGAAGAGATCAGGCCTTCTATTTTTAGCATTAAACTAGAAAAAAATCTACAGCACTGTCTGCATGTCCAGTTTAATGCTTGCTAACTCATCTCTGTATGAATCTCCATCCATTTGCACCCAAATTCCAATTGTATCAAAGGAGGTTTCCTTACTTTACTGGCTCCCATGACTCCCGCTCAAAGCCCCTGTGAATTGACTGTGCAATTGAGGACTCCATCAGATCGACATATCTAACAACAAGTGGAGCAAACAGGTCTTGGAGGTGTTTGTGGAATTTTCCATTGCACAAATTATCTAGAATAGATAAATAAAAGTATAGTAAGACACTACTGTTACTAAAACCTCTGTAAGAAACCACAGTGTGGCACTTCATTACACAACAAATTTGTCAGCAAACAGGAAGAAACTTCAAGAACGTAACAAGAGCTGGCATCAGGCACCAGTGTTCATGACAAAGACAGCAGGAATGGCTTCTTACTCCAAACAAATGAACAGACAACAAACCTTCTTTTCCATCAATGTCAAACTTACATATACATTATTACTTCCTGTGAATAAAATGGATGTAAGAAATACAGCATGGCAAACATTCTGGCTTTTGCAGGTAGGAGAATAATTTCTTCTTTAGTTACTCACTACCACAATGCTGGAAATTGCTCTCTGAGGATGAGTCCTTGGTTTTTTCATGTGGTCTTAGAAAGCTGACTGGGGCACTGGTCTGGGATCTAACTGATGGCAATTCCAATTCTGCCACCAGCTCCCTGGGGAATGGTTGGACCAGCTGGAAAGTGCCAAATCCTCACAAATTTTAAAGGCATGGGCACATGTGCTTTGGAAAAGAGCCTCTGCTTTGGAGAAGAGCCTTATTTCACAAAGCACTATTCTCCTGAACTACTCCTGTGTCTATTTACTGTAATACTTTCCTCCCTTCAATAAAATCTTTTAAAGCAGGGACTGTTTTACTCCATGTTAAATAAATGCAGTATACACACATAAAACGATATGCACATTTAATGACAGTGAGATAGCGTACCTAATTCCCTGCTTATCAGGCAGCCATTACCTTGACTTGAGAAGATGAAGCAAAATAGAAGTTCAACTTCTCACCTTTGACTGAGGCATTTAAGGGGTGTCTGTGTGCTTTTTTTCTAGTGGGAATGGAACAAAATCAAGCTGGTGCTAAAAAGAATATGCACAGTAACCCTCTACCCATCTCAGTCCTCTGCAGTACAGAGAGGCTGAAAGTATTATCAGTAACCTGAGCAGCCCACTGAAAGAGAAATGACCAAAATACAATACAATACATACAGTCACTACGGAGGGAATCGTTTAGGAGCTGAAAGAGCGGAAAGCTGTCCCAGGTGTCTGGGGGTTGCACCTCTAACGCAGCATCCATATCCACTGCAAACAGTGACAGGAAGGTCTCCGCGTGCTCAACCATTAGGTCTGACCACCAAGCAAAGGCCTTCAGAGTTGGTAGAAAAAGATAATAAAGAAGAATATTAGTTTCAATAAAGCACAGGGAAAGACTTCAGGCCACATATCCCACCAAAAATCCCATGGAAACTACCTTTATTGTAAAGAGAACAGTGCTTTAAAGTGCTAGCCTGCACAGACACTGCTAATCACAGCAATTAGGCACTGCTATTTAAATACAAAAGTTTCTTGCAGAGGATCTACCTACAGCTCCACCGTAAAGGCATGTCACTATAACATGGCAGAGGAGGTTTTGCCTGTTCAATTTACAATAAATGACTTTTGTTCATCTTTATGTTTATTATCAGGAAAAAATCAAGTAACTCTTATTCTAAAGTATAGAAATTTGGGAGTTTCTTCACCATGCTTGTGGGTTTTCTGCTGTGTTTTTCAACAGTTAAAATTTTATTTGGATTTACTACTTCCATTTATCTTTAACAACTAGAAACCTAAGACATTAAAATCTGCCCTAAATCTCTCACACTCTCCTTTAAGAGATACTTCAAACGTCACCAGTAGGAGTTATTGCAGCACTGTTCATTTTACATGGTTAGCTCTACACACCCATAGAAACATACTGCCACCTTCATAATGCTACTGATTAGGAAACCAATTACAAAGCTCTATTATCAACATGCCAAGATAAAAAAAAAATATCTACTGCAAGCCTATAACTTCACAGAGGCAGAAAAAAATAGATCTAAACTTGAAAACCAGAAAATATCAGTGAAGTAACTCATTCTCATGCACATGGGTCCTTCAAATTCACTGTACGGGCTCTCTGCTGTGACATTCACATCATACATGGCTCAGATGTGAATGCTGCGAACGCATGCATGCGTGTTTAGTAATCGCTTCTGGCTGGGAACATGCAATATGAGAAGTGCTGTCGGTAGGACCATGTGCTGTCATTTCGGAGTGATAGGAAATTACTCAGTGACTTAAAGGATCTAAGAATCAGCTTTCCAGCTCTTTGCAAGAAAAAGAAACCTATATCATAAGCACAACACTGGAGATAAAATGGAAAAGACTGGGAATAGATGAATCAGGTTGAAGAGGAATTGTCAGTCAGGAACGGGTATTTTTTGCAGATTTTAGCAGACATGAATAAGCAGAATGGACTTCTGCTTTCTCAGGGGTCAGCTTTGATTCTGATGAACTGCACTGATATGCACAGTATAAATCCAACTGCTGGTGCATTTGGCCATGGAGAGGAAGCAGTGCCCGAAAACTAGGTTACTGCCATGTAACCCTTTAATTCTTCCTATTCTGGCCTGGCTTTTCAGCTGATATTGGCAAGGGGTCTTTGCGTCTATTTCCACTCCTTCAGTCCCTCAAAACATACAGCAGACTGACATTGCCCTGCTGTTATTTCATGAGTTGATATAAAAATGGTGTGAAGACATGGATAGGTTGGATGTGGCACTGGGCATTATGTGCCCAGAGCATATCCAAGAAGTAAAATAACCAAGATAACTGATTAACGCCCAAATAATTTAGGTATTGGGCTTGCCCTTCCATGGGGGTGAAGATGTGGATGAGATGGGCTGTGCCATGAAGGTGCAACTTCAGCATGCCCTGGTGCAGGCTGGGCAAATACTGTGCCCAGAGCAGCAACACCAGCAGGTTATGGTGTCCCTGTGGTCCTGGCATGGGGACAAGGTGGCTATGCTGGGCTCCTTCATCTGCAAACTGTCTCCAGCCCCATGCACAGGAAGAATCAGGAAGAAACTGATTCTGAGGAAGCCTGTTACTACTGCAGCAACTCCTGCCCTGGGGTGCTTGCAAAGCTCAGAAGCAATGGTGATGGTGGCTCTGTGTGTTTGCAGAGTCAGGGAGTATGGATGGTTGAGCATGTATTGTGATGCCCTTCAGCTCTTCCTCACACGTTTGGTGCTGGTGTCCAACCAAATGCATGGATGGATGCCTAGGAACATGGCACTAGCAGGCATCAAACTGCAGAGAAACCATCCAGGAACCAAAACATCAAGACCCATGTCTGCTCCTGACGCCTGCTCAGACCTTCTCCCCCAAAGTGCACGTGGGAAATGAGTGGATGTTGAGCAATGGTGCTGTGGAGGGTCTTCTTAAAACATCAGTGCTCATCTGGTTTTGAAGGAGGATGCCGGGGCTGTCCTTGCTTTGAGGTGGTTTCTCTGGCTGTGCCTCTGCCTGCCAAGAGCCCACGATGCTGGCACCCCATCAGAGGCTGCCCGCAGGTCTATGGGCAAAGAGTGGTCTCTATGAAGGACCAATGGCCATCAGCATCTTTTGGGGAGGGAAAAGAACATCTTCTGCAACAAATCTCAACACAAAACTTCAGAGTCCTGCAATAAAAACCTGCTTCCATGCAAAAGAAAAAAGAAAGCTATTTTTAAAAGAACTTATGAAGAAAAGCATGTGATCATTTATGGAGAAAAAAAAATATGCCCAAACCAGTCACACTTTCCCTTTTGCCAGAAAAGTCAAATTTTAGCTCCGTAAGTCCCTAACTTATTTCAGGGTCCTCAACCTTCTCCTCCCTATTCTCAGTGAACAGGACCTTCTTGCTCAGGTAACACCATACCTGAAAAACCTCCTTCAAGATGGTAACATTTCATTTATTTACCATCTACTTACCTGCTTTGCTTAAAACACAGTGCAAAGGAGGGGGAAAAAGTGTGCTTTCTAGCCAAACACACCTATTTATTGTATATTTTACACATGGATACACATGTATATATGTATGACCTCAAGAAGTTAAAATACATATATACATATACACATACGTATACATAGAGAGAGAAAACACAAGTTTAAAAATAGGTGAATGGCATTGTCTCTGGCATTTGTCATCAGTCATTCAGAGGAAGAGAAAGGGAACTAGGAGACATCTGATGGGAGAGATGACACAATGACAGAGATCTCCCGCTCTCACAGATTACAGACATAGGCACACGGTTTCTGCTGCATTTCTGCCTGCACTGGTTTGCTTGCTTCTAATGGGTAAGACAAACCTAACTGATTGACATGGTACTTTGTAATGGGTTTTGAATGTCTTCTGTGCTCTGAGTATTATTTTCTGGGTTCTCATCGTATCTCTTATATCATCTCCCTGGATGCGCATGTGGGGAAAAAAAAGGCACATTTTAACTGTAAAAATGGCTTGATTTCAGTAAACGAAAGCATTTCTTTAGTAAGCAGTGCATATTAGTTTTCTGCTGAACACCCAGAGCAGACCACAGAGTTGGACCTTGCAGGTTGAACCTTCTCCAGATGAACAGACAACACATCAAAAAAAAAGATCACCAGGAATAATTTGGGGAAAACCCAACACCTCAGTGCAACACCTCAGCAGTTCTCATTGCACAGTGACAGCACGATGTGGCTGCAATGCATAATAAAAATGAGTGATAAACTACCCAGACTCTTCTCTCTCTTCCTTTGGGAGCAATTCAAAGGGTGCAGAGAGCTGGCCAACTGCCTATACCCTGCTGAAATGCCACAGCCACCCTCAGGACAGGGATTAAATAATGCACCGACAGCGTGTTGGGCTTCTGGAGGGAGATGAATTTCACCCTTCCAGGTCACCGTTCAGAACAAGGGACCAGTATGCCTCCTATCCGTGTCGGCATTAACCTTCTGTCTCTAATCAAAACCCTGTGACACGAAAGATGCTGGAGAAGTTTTGAGTCTTCCTCCTGGTGACAATCTCGGTGACGTGGCTGGCTGAACGTGCCCGGCCCTGTACCTGCTTCATTCACAAGTCTGCTATTTCCAAAATAACCTGTGATTTAAAAGCAGCTCCTTCCTGGCTGGTTGTACATCCAGCCTGTGCTGGTGAGGAGTGGAATAAAACACTCGCTATCCTTGGACAGGTTGTCATATTTCAGGTGCAAGCTCTTGAGCATTCCTGAGCTTTTGTAAAGATGAAGCTTATTTCACTCTTCACCCCGTATATTCTCTCTCTACATATAAATACTGTATATCCAGTACAAGGCACATACAGACAAAACCAGGGGAAGACCACTACCATTCTAGGCACTCGTGTAGTATTCAGTCCACCTCCATCACAGTGTACTAGAGGTCGGGTGAATGCAAAACGACAGAGGTAACAACAGGCTGAGGAGAGAGTCCAGGCAGGTAGGGTTGTGTTGGGATGTAACTGCAGCGCTCGTAAAATATACCCATTGCTACATGCATGGACTGCTATGCCACATTTACCCTTCTGTGTCGGGCTACCAGCTCCGCAAGCAGCCGACTCAAAGCTGCTGTTACATTCCTCGGTCAAAGTTAAGGAAGCGAGGGTAACCCGGGTAAAATCCCAGTAGGAAAACATGGCACTGAGAGGGCATGCACGAAATATGACAGGAGTGACTCGTTTCATTCGCTTTAGTCACATACCTCTTTCCCCTGCCAGGATCATCCAAGATTGAATGAACAGTAGAAAAACAGGGAGGAAATTTAAATATGCAATCAAGCATTAGTTGGGTGCTGTGGATTGTTGTGTATTATCAATAAGTTAAATTATACTGCAAGTATAATATACACTGGAATGATTTGTAGGTGATTTTGAAATTATTTATCAAATGCTTTTACTGCAAAATATAGTGAGTGTATATATATATCAGTGGGAAGGAAAAGAGAAAATAGTGAATGGGTGTTACATTACCTACAGTCATAAACAATAACTGTTCACTCTGAATGTTAAAACTATCAACTTTTCAATATGCATCCAAGAGCACCAGATTTACAGAGAACTCAGGGCTGAATCCTGCAAATACTTACATGGGTACACAACGTCACTTGCTTGGGCAGAAATATCCCGACGTGATGAGAGCGGGACTACAGCCAGCAATGTCAGCTGTCTGTGGGGTCAAGTGTTTCCAGGATCAAGCCATAAGATTTTCTGGTCTATATTTGACTATGACATGGTTTCAGTGGGTTTAAAACACGAATCTTTCTGTTAAAGTGCTTTGAAGAGTAAAGAGTAGTTGCATAAGGCCTTAGATAACCCAAATAATGAGTAACAGAATAATCCATCCTAACCTCCGTGACTAGTAATTGAGGTATTCCCAATAAGCCAAAGCAGAAGAGGCCAACAGGAAACCAGGTGAGTTAGTCACGTACCGCAGGGACCCAGGGGAAGCCCTGGAAACAACCTGAATGCTCAGAAAGGGACAAAAGAAGAACTGTTTTGGTTTGTGGTGGTTTTCCTTGCTCCAGCTTTGGACAGCAGGAGCCCTAAGCTGCTGCAGGGACCCCACTAATGCTGTCTGGAGGCACAAACACAGGGCATTACTTGGAAATATGACCTTTTGAACAGTGGACAGGCTTGCTCTTGTATGTAGTTGGTGGTGAGTATATTTGGCCATATCCATCTCCTGCTGGCACTGTATGAAAGGCTGTAGACTGACACAAAGGAGACCAGAACTGAATTCATTCCTCCTTCAGCCCTCCCTCCCCTCTTCAAGAGCCATCTTCCTGACCTGTCCACTTTGCCTTCATTGCACTTTAGCACCATTACTTAAGAATACTTCTGGCTTTTCAAGAGGACAACCCAGCACCAGTTGGGAAGACATCACACAGATATGCAAAGCTCCCTGAGAGCCACTGGAGCCCCCTGCAGAACTGAAGGGGAACACGACCTCGCAGGGCACCACTGCTCACCTCCGCATGGTGTTCTTCATTTTGCTGTAGAACTTCAATTACCAATTCTGCCAGACGTATTGTATCTTCTAACTTTTTAGCTGGTGTGACTAACCGGCCTACATTCTCTGTAGTACAAGAACTCGAATTAAAAGGGAGGTAGAATGAAAAGCTAGATGTACAGTAAAGTTATTTTAGAGGTTTTTAAAAAAAAAAGAATAAATGTAATCCCATAATATTCTATAGCTTTAAAGATCTTTTCATGCATATGTTAAATGCTTATATAATTAGTACTGAGCAAACCAGAAAGCCACATTCATTATTATACTATGAAAATGCAGTGCTCCAGCTCCAAATTTCACAATACTGTCAGAGTTCGCTTTATGGTGAGATGGTGGCACTTTATTAGCTCAAATAAGAACATTGCATTCCCTAAAGACAGCATCTGGCCACTAACACATGAACAATATGTATCCTTCAGTGTAGATGATGCTATTATAGAAATCACGTCTATATGATTTTAAAATTCTTTTCAGAAGATCAATTCAAACAAATCTGTCCTTTTAATAAATTGCCAGACTTGAGAAATTCAAATGTCACCTGCTACTGAAAGCAAAGATTGCAGGCCTGCCTTGCTCCAGGATTTAACTCTACAAGGGTCAAGGAGTTACGCATGCTGAAGGGAGTGGAAAGTGCTAAATCCTACTAGGAGTTCATAGGTAAGTTTTATATGGGAAAAGAGATGCAACTTCACAGTAAAAACCCCGCAAACAAACCGAAGAGTTTAAATCCTGGAGCTTGGTCTTTAGTTACCTTGAACTATTTTGCAGCGTTCTCTGAAGACTTTAAAAAATACTGTAATTACAATCTTCCAGGTAATTTATATTATTAACAGCACATGAAACATCTGAGGTGCTAACAATCTGACTTGAATAATATAGAGAAAATCACATTTCCATTGAATGACAGCTTCTGCAGACCTGGCTGAGTGCAAGCGAGGAGGTTTTTGTGAGCTCACCATGTCTCACTTCCATGAGGTGTCCAAAATCTCCCTGTGACTGATTACTCTGAGAAGTAGAGCAGAGGATCTGCTCCCTGGGATGCACCCATTGCTGTAGCATATCACCAAGTTAACTACACATCTGTCCCTCTGTAATAATCTGGTGCCAATCCCATCACTAGCACAGCGAGGGTGAAGAACAGCGTCGCACTTTGGTAGCTACTACCAGCCAATTAATACCTCTGCATGGATGTGTATTTTGGCATTTCCACAATATTGAAGCTGGAAAATTCATAAAGGGTACCAAAACCCGAATAACCAAATAAATCTAAAATTGGCAGAGTGCATGTCCACAGCACAGCAAAACGCTAGCAGTGCATGCACTGAAGTGCAGTTACTAGCAACCACCCTGGGATTTCCAAAGAGGCCCAGCTAAGCCAGCAGTGTGGGTCATGCTGAGGCATAGGATGCTGGCTGGGCATCTCAACCCCAGCCTTCTGCACACACTAGTGTTTTGCTCTGCTCTGCTGGATCACCCAGGGAAAAATCCCTGCCCTGCTGAAGCATCAGTGAGCTTTGAGGACTTAATTCTGCCCCTCAAAATCTTGCCTGATCCTAGTTTTCCCTGACTACCTGTTCAGGTAACAGACTTCCCATGAAAAGGAAACCTATAGTTTTCAGAATGGTAACATTGGGGTGGTTGAGCAAGGGGTACATGGGCTGTTTTTTTGAGGAGCTCTGGCATTGCAGGTGCTCAGCTTGGTTGAGAGATGCACCATAGTTTATGCCACAGATATGGGCCTTGAGGATTTCTTCTCTGGTTTTCCTTTTGTTTCTTGTATCACTGGAAACAAACAAACAAACAAAAAACCAGGCTCCCCTTAATATAATTAATTGGGCAAATACTGAAATTGAAGAGCTGCTGATTAACTCCTCATTCTTTCTCCTATCCAATCCAGCACCTCACTGGCTACAAGAAGCCAGTGCAAGCTTCCTTTTGCAGAAGGAGTCCAAAGATATGCTCCTTATTAAGCTCTGGTTGTTTCTGCACCTCTGAAGTCAAGGGGAAGCTTTTCCACTGATCAGAGCAGCATCAGGCCCATTCTCATTTGCAACACTGATCTGCTCTCAAATACAACTAAAAGACAAAAGTGTTAATAAGAACAACTGCTCAGAGATGCTGTCTTTAAAGAAAATATTGATGCTTATACAACTTTGGCAGCCAGCAGATGTCAATCTTAATTTTTTTCCTTCTTATTTTAAATATTTCCCTGGTTAAGTTACTATACATCAGAATATTCTGCTAAGATAGCTGGAGCACTGACAGTTACATGAAACGTATACGATATACTTATCAAACATTTCATCCAACATCATGTAAAGCTCATACATATTTATAGTTTTCATGCAAAATGTTATGCAACAACAATGTTATTTTGTGCTGACGTTGATATTTGAAAATGTTGCATATGTCAGACATTGCTAGACAAAAAAATGTGGACATTTTGAAATAAATGCTACCTCTAAATCCCTGAAACCTACCACATCGCGCTAGGTATTTGGTATAAAGCTGCACGTGAGAACTAGCTTTCTACTGCTACGCAAGCAACTGCTAGACTAGAAAACCACTGAATAAAAGGAAGGAAGACTATTACAGTACTTGGCGGCTGTTTGGCCATGCCTTTGAGCATATGATTTATCATGTTAGTCTGCGTTTGAGGAGATGATGGTGGCCCAGCCGGTGGCTTAGGCTTGGACGGACGGGCTGCTTGGGCATGACAGAGAGAGACACCAAAAGTAAAGAGACAAATGACTTCATAAACAGTGACAAAAAGATGGAAACTTCAAAAGGAACATAAGCAGAAATGATCAAGTACAAATGGCGTAAGCTGTTGGGTTTTTGCTTATCGGTACTTAAAATATTACACAGTAATGACACCATTTGACAACACATATTCTAGAAGTCAGCAGATTAGAACATCTTACAATACTGTGCAATCAGAAAGCTAAAAATTCAATGCAAGTACGAAACTGCACTTCATGCAGCCACAGAAGGAAACTGAAATAGGTTAATTCCCTTAAAACTCTGAAATCCAGAGAAGGTGTACTAAAAAAGATGACTTGAAGTCAGCGCCCCACTGCTTAGGTACATTTAGCAATAGAGTAATGAGCCACAGGAATTAATTGCTTTGCAAATATCAATTACACATTTTAGAATTAAACGTCACTGTTGGTTAAAGGCAGCTATAAAATATTCTTGTGCAATTTAAACATGTAAAAAAATCTGTCACTTAAAAATGTGTGGTTCCTGATCGTTTCCAGCTCATTTAATTATTTTCAACTTGGAATTCTAGTGGCTTTTATATTCTGGGTTGAATCATATATAAAAACTTGCCAGCTCTATCAAATATGTTACTTGCTATTCCAAATGTTAGAATACTGCAATCAGGACTTGACCCATCTGTCATATAGTTTACAATATCAGCATAGGAAAAATTCAAAGAAAATAGCCTTTCCTTTTACATACACTCAGAGAATAAATTATAGGCTGTGAATATATTAACACAATAGTTTCTATTCCATTTAATAACAGTTTTTAGCAGCATTGTTACTATTTTTAATCATGCCATTTGCAAGGAATCTGGCATATTTATCTGGACATTCTATTGCCAAAAGTCCTTGCCATTTTGCTTGCATTTTCCAGTGGGTAAAAAAGAAATCGGTTGGCTTCTGCAAAGTAGATTTCTGATTGCTTTTAATTCTCACAGAATTATAATACTTATCAAAGTATAATAAAGAATATTCGAGTAAACTGTTAGTTAAAGAGTATGAGTTCAGCTGGTTCCCCTTTCCATACACAGAGATAGATATACACACATACATAAACACACATACAACGCATATGTGCACGCACACACACACACACACTTTTATTTTGTCTTTTAAGCTGTGTAAAGGTTTAATTCAGACTCTCAGATTCAAGCTATTGGTTTCTGGCTTTTTTGTTATTGTAGTTGTTGATTTCTGGTAAGAGGAAAATCAAATCTATTTGTTCATCCCTGGAGTCATCCTGATTCTTTTTCAGTGTTTACCAAAGGTGGCTTTGTCCCCAGAAACAAATCCCTCAGCCTCAAGTGACAACTGCTTTTTTTGGTCATTGACCTAGTGACTTTCACTCTAGTTTAAAACACATGCAAGAGTTTAATTTGGCTACTCACTGATGGTTCCTGAGCTCAACATGCAGATGTAAAGAGAATATTTTCCTGTCCATCACTATGGAGAGCAGTTCGTGCCGATGTCCCTGTATGGGAAGGGACTGTGGGGAGAGGGGATCACACATCTCCTCCCACCCACATCTGACTGCATGGTGGAAACCATGGATATCCAGGGGAGTCCATTGGGCTCACAACTTGGGAGTGTCAATGAGAGACAGCATCAAAGACAAGGTGAACTCACACCCCAGAACTGCATCCCACTGCACCTCTCAGTGCTGCAATCCTTAAATGTGAAGTCCAGCTCCTGCATCCCCAACCCATTAAAAAATAGACCTGAGACTTCACGGACATCCAGACCCCATCATCTAGAACAGGCTGGACTTGGGCAAGTGTTTTTTGTCCTAGGGAAAAGTCATTAACAGGGAAGGAAGAGGAGGAAAAGGGAAGAGATGCAGCAGCACTGGGACTTCACGAATCCCTAGTGCAGCATGCACAGAACAGCTTGGAGGAGAATCCCGCTGTGCAGTTGTCAGCACAGTGCCCCGGGGTGGCTTTTCACTTCTCTGGGATGCCTGCAAGAGATCCCCCCCAGCACATTATCCTGCTTCTGGCATCTCCCCACCACCACTGGTGCTTGAAAACAAGCTTCCACAAGGGATTACAGCAGGTTAAGCAACAAACTTTTGATGTAAATCTTATCTGGCCCAATTTGCATAAACATTCAGCTCTTTTGTTCATTCAAATATCTTAGACACAAATCCTCTCGCATGACCCGGCTGCAAAACCACCTGGAGCCGAAGGAGAGGGGAAGAAAAGGTCTATTCCTTCCTGGGGGCATTGAAGGCCTCCTGAAGCCCCAACCCACATTTTCTTTGTTGTCTCTTTATTGCAAGAAATAAGGTCTGTCTAGAGAAAGTGATTAATTTCCTCTGTAAATTCAGATAGAAATGGGGCTGTGACTGCAACACCCCATAGGCAGTGGGGTTGATGTGTGTCTCTGGGTCCAGGTTTCAGGGATGATACACAAGGTCCCCCTCACGGGGTGTCTGGGCTCATGCTCAAAGGAGAAGTATAAGGCTGGTTTTATGGCACTTGCCAGAGACCAGCTGCAGTGCGCGTGGTAGGTTTTGTTTCACTTTGGCTTTTCTTTCTTCCCTGTCCTTTTCCTCTCTAATGCCTCACCACAGCCAGTTTAGCATCAGAAATTTTCTTGCATTTGCTGCTTACATGTGTCAAATAAGTAAGATTTAAACACCTCCAACACTGAGAGCAGAGGCAGGAGCAGCTTCTTGCTTCCTAACAACCTGACAAAGTGCCTTCCTGGACAAACTTCTGCTAAAGGTTTTTAAGCTTCTGCATGATACTTGCACATAAAATACATGCAGAAACTTGAATTACTTGGCAAATTCTGGGGTTGTGCTTACAATAAGCTTTAGCCTGCAATGATTATAACAGGTATGTTAAGAATTTGTGCTACTTCAAGTATTTATATTGCATACAGTTCATTGTGTGTGAGTATTTATGGACTGGAAGATCTTCAAACTACGTATTTCTCACTCAGCATCATGATTTGTGCTAGATGAGCTACCAATGCATCAGCATCAGTGAGAAATACACTTGCAATAGGAGAAGAGTATTACTGACTTTTTGTATTTTTTAAAGCGTAACCACTGACTCAATGATTTCTTTATAATAACGAAAAATATACAACCCCTACTAAAGGCTTTGGTATGTAAGTGTTAAGTGTGTGTTCATTTGTGAGCCAATCATGAGAACAATAAATAGAGCTGCTGTTCTCAAGGTAACTATAAAGAGTAACGGACTTAGCCTGAGGATGAGGCAAAGCAGCCTTTTATTATATTGGTGAACTGAATTTCCGTGTACCTGAAAGGGATTTCAGTGGTATTATTTCTTTCAAGTTAAGATGCACTGTCTTAAAAGTAAGGAAAATTAACAGAATTATTTTTATTCAACCCACCAAAAGACTAATTCAGCTCTCAAAGCCCAACATACCGAAAAGAGAACTGATCTCCTGACTTTCTCTTGATTATTCAGCCTAGTGAAGAATTTTTGCGTATCTGAATTGTGCCTCATGCCTCAGGCAGCAAGTTGCTCTGCAGTTGGTAAGAGACTTAAGGAAAGATATCGGCACAATGCAGATCTTTGTGTTTTCTGAAGCTCTTGTAATAACTTTGATGCTGTTTTAAACACTGCCTTGGAAAGGGCAAGAGGAAATCTCAAAAGCTGCATAATGACCCTTCGTTAAACACAACTGAATGACACTTCAAGGAATGAGACATATAAAGTAGCAGATCAGCAGCACAGAAATATAGGTTGTTGTCATGCCTGATTTAAAGTGTAAATTTGTTAATGACTCCAGTCTTCACTCCTGATGTTTTAATCCATTTTGCATCCATACTTATTTGAGGAATGTAATTTCACTTTCTTTTTAAGCATTGTGGGTTATCACAAGTGCTGGGAGCAATTGCCCAGTGGTGTCTGGACTGACAAATCACACGGGACCTCTCCTTGTCTTGGACCAGGTTAATCAACTGGCAGCTCAGCTCCTAACCCTTCAGCACACTCGCTAAGATTTATGGATATGAGCATAGAGCTTCTGAGGCCAAGATCCAGAAATAGTGAAATGATGTAAAGTGAGCATGGAGGCTGTGACAAGGGCCAGTACAAATGCCTTGAAAAATACTGGTCTGCTTCTTAACAGCCTGCTGTATTGCTCTAGTAAAAAACCAACCTCCTCTGCACCTGCCTCCCCAGCTGAGGATGCTTTCCATGCCTGCTGGGGCAAGTGCTATGTGGAAGATGCTCCATGGCTGGTGCCAGCCAAGGTTTCCAGCCTGATGCAGGCTCCTGAGAGATGTCTGCCTCTGCATGGGCACTATGGCTGCCTCTTGCTGCTCTGTGGCAGCATTGACCCATGCACTGACCAGGTCTCAGCTTTCCATATACCCTGGAATCACTGCTGGGTGTGTTTTCAAGGGAAGTCAGGCTTCCCCACCAGCTTGGCTGCGAGGGACAGACCTGAGGAGGACAGAGCATGCCAGGGATGCAGTACGGTGAGATGCTGAGCCTCCAGAGCCCTGCTTCCCCAGACAGGGGATGGGGAGGCTGCCGGACAATTAAAAGCCTGTTATTTTTGGATAGACCCAGAGTTGCTGATTTCCCTTGGTAAACAGAGCAATATTGCTTAAGTAGGTCTCCCTGCTCTCCAGTTACTTTCCACTTGCAGTCTGTGCCCCACTGCTCTACTGCCCAGCACTAAGCACTGAGGTGAGACCATCCTCCATCCCCAAATCTCCTCCACTTCTCACCTCTGTGCATCACTTCAGCAGTACCACGAGAAGCCTGTCATACAGAGACCAAAACTAAATCACAATATGAGAAATATTTGGTCTGAAAACTAAAGAAGTCTTATTCTAAACTAAATCAATGGTCAAACTGACAAACTATCGCCTTGGCTGGCACCACCTCCAAAGCTGCCTGTACCCAACTCCCACAGTGCAAAGTGGCACTTGTTTTCATGGGAGCCCTCAGTGCCACAGCACTCCCACACAGGGCAGCACATTTCAAAAAACCCATGCATAAGGGATAGAGAAGTGACTCTTTTTCTAAAGAAACAATGGATTCCTGATTTATATAAATAAGCAGATGAACACTTATTAAAAGGTTGCACTTATTAATCTGAGTGTTAGTTTTGTCTGATTAATAATTAAAGCAAATAATTCCTCTAATTGTTTTAGCATAGAGTTTTGTTTGATGTTCTATTTCAATATTTTTAAAGACAAGAGACTACATACTTCTCAGGAGAAAGGACATCAAAGGGTGACATTTGTGTGTTTAAAAAGAAGTTGTTTTCAGCATCTTATTTTTATTCTTGCTTCTGGCAAAACAAATAACAAGTCAGGCCAAAGCCCAGTCACTTTTTCAACTCCGCTTAAGCTGAGGAACTGGTTTCAAGTGAGTCCTGCTGACCTTGCCTGAAAATCTTTCATGTATGACAACAGATTTATAGGCACAAAGCAGCAGAGTCACAGCTCCCTGTGTCCTTTCACTTGCCCCAAGCATTGAGAAGAAGCAGTTTTATTTAAATGAGTTGGGCCATAGAAACATCTTTCTGAATTTCTAAACCATGAACATGTGACAAGCCGCTGCCAGCGAGCGGGATGCTCAGTGCACTGATTATGCTTCATGCACAACAGCCTGCACTCACTTTTATGTTAGTTAATGGTAAGAGCTGGGATTCTTCCATTTGCTGTTTGTTTATTTGCACCTCTCATAGCCATAAGGATAAATTATTCTCCTTCTTATAAATATTGATTGCTATTGAAAATTAATTTTACTGTCATGCAATAGGTCTAGATCATTCGAGCTATACTGAGGAGAGAACCTGGCCCAGCCTCTTGTACTGCTCTTTAAAAGCAATTTGCCTTTGAAAACGCAACTGAAATCAACCTCATCCTTTTTTAATTTGTTTGTTGGTTTGTTTTTTTTCCACAAAACAGAACAATCTACTCACAAAAAGAAATGAACAGTTCAGGTTTCAAGGACTTTTGAACTACGACTCCGGGATACAACAGAAATGAGAACAGGGGCTTGCAGAGCTCCACTGGCCCTTCTGAAGAGACGGGCACTTGAGCTGAGCCTTTGCCTCATTACATGTCACCACAGGTTAGAAACGAGAGACAAACATGACTTCTGTCCCACCGGATTGTTTGTTACACATTAACAAAAGAATAGGGGGAAAAAAAAATACTTAAAAACCCAGTCCTCCCATCAGGGCATAAAACAGAAGACGTGAAAACCAAAAATGAACGTTAGTTTAGTTATAAATGGGCTTGTTAGGTGTGGTAGATTGATGGCCAAATCACCAACATCAGTTTTTCACCCAGTTCTTTTGGAAAACAAGAAACTTTCACTCGACAAAGGCTAGATTCTCCTCTAAAACTGACTCCTAAGAAGATACTACATTTCTACATGGTATTTCTAATCTACACTCTATTCTAAAGAAGCAGGAAAAGAAGATTACATAGACAGCACAAATTAACTCCTTAAGTATTAATGCATCTCCATTTTCAGCCTGAAGGAGTACATGTCTTAAGGAGCTATGAGAAAAGAAAACAAAATCAATATAACTCAACAGTCCTAGCAATTTATAATGCATATACAATTGTTCACCTGCATCCTTTTGATTCTCTATATGAAAGAGAGAAAGCAACAAGGAGAGAAAAGAGAGAAACAAGAACAGATATGCAGGATTAATGAGCAAGTGGACCGCACAGCCCCCCAGTTATGCGTGATACATGACATTTGAAAAGAAGAAAAGTTGCCCCATCTCACCCCCCGCCCTCCCCAAAGCATGGAGTTACCAAAAGAAGCTCCTTTCACGGAGGTGAAAGAAAATGCTGCACAAATAGAAAACCAGAGAGGGCAAGTTCTGAGGACACAGAGGGGATCTCCAAGTGACAGCAGGCTGGAACGTCCCATCCAGAGCTCAGTGTAAAGAAGTAAGTAAAAAAGGAGAGCAAGTAAAGTGCATCCTTCTGCTTGAGAGCTAACAGACAGGAGACATGTAAGATCTGATGTACAGAGAAAGGACAGCCTTATACGATCTTATACATAGGATTCCATAAAGATCTTATACGCAGGCAAAGGGATGGCTTTTTCCAAGTGTCCTTTATCTGACCTCTAGCTCACTTCTCCCCAATGTAGCAGCTACCTTTTGATTGTGTACCAGTGACAAGCACTTCACAAATTGGGGTTACACAGAAGCAAAGTAAAAATGCATTCAGGTCACGGACATAGAGAAGAACTGAAAAAACTTACAGACGATCTGAGTTTATCACAAACAGATGGGTTAATTGTCTAACCTGTTTTAGGCTGATAAAAAGTGACTGGACTTCTCACACTGGGTTTTCACAGACAGAAGCAACAGACAAGCCAATGCTAAAAGACTTGAAGCAAGGAGAGTGAGTTGGTTTGGATCTGGACTTTCTTGAGGAAATGAAAACAGAAAGAGCGAGGACAGCATGGAGAGGAGGGTGGTAGGTACTCACGAATGGTTAAATCCATCACTTGAGAGGCCAAGCAGAAGACAGGATGCTCATACATTTCTCTCTTTTTCCCTATAAAAGAGGATTTGGGCATGCAAGAGGCTTAGGTCAGAGGTAAAGAGGTTATAGGCTATAGGTCAGAGGAAAACTTTATATCAGGTTAAAAGGAAAATAGCCGTAGAGTATATTGGGATACACACAGGATAAAAGGAAGGCAAAAAAAAAAAAAAAAAAAAAGAGGCTTAAAATTGGAGATATACTGGATTAACCATTCAGCATGCCCATGAGTCACAAAAGAGGCTGTGACCATGACTCTAGAGGTTTGCTTTTAATTGCTCGCAAGAATATAATGATCAAAACGTCATGAATAGAGGGAAATAGAATTTCATTGGTTTAAGGCTCTGAGATACTAAGGATTTCAGCCTTCAGTATCTAAGGCTTTCACAGGTATTTCTTCATAAGCATAGCCTCAAGCACTGCTACCACCGTTTTGGTTCTGCACCCCTGACAAAACTCTCTTAAACGCGTGGCTATTCAAATGTCAGCTTTCAAAAGCAAGATTTCAAAGCCACGTAAGGTGTGCAGGAACACATCTCACCAATGAAAACTTGTGATTTGCTCTTCTAAGGAAGTATTTGGACATGTTGTGGACTATGCTCATGAGAGAAAACCTGATGCATGCAGCTGGCGGATGTTGGGTTGTTTGAATTAACAATCCCAGCATGCTTGGAAGTTGGTGTTACAACCACTTTTATAGAGACAGTATCAAAAAGTGGCTGTGGCCAATCACGGATAAAGGAGGAGAAAAGCAGAAGAGAGCAGGTAGTGTGGAATGAACTATTTCTCTGAAAAGGTAGCTGGAAAAAAATAGGTTTGTTGCTTCAAAAGTATTCCCAGACCTAAAAGTCACAGTGCAAAAAAAGAGGGCAAGTAATTAACACAACCAAGAAGAATTGAGGCACAAAAGGAAAAGTACACACTAACTGTTCTACTTTGGAAATGAATGCATTTTTACTTACAGATCATAAAGTTTGTTTTTGCATAGATTTATCTGAAAGAAGAGAGCAAATCTTACCAAAGAGTTAGTGATATTTATGCAGAGAACCTAAGGGAGCCAGCCCTGGTTAGAAGCATCCATCAAACAGAAAAGCTGCTTTTGATTCTTAGTCCTTCTCCAGCCTTGTCAAGTATATTTAAACATTGCGTTTTACAGAATGCACCAATTAAAATATCCTGTGAAGTTGAGTATTTCAATAAATTGCCTGATAATACAGTGCTTATGAAACCTTCCTTCCTTCTCTATTTTTGTCACTCATTACCAAGTCAAGAGTTGATAAACATCCTTTTAGTGCCCAATTCTTAAGTGTTTCTCACTGGATGCATAACAATGAATTCATTACCACTGGTACACAATTTGCATCAACAGACAGGAAAAAAAAATGGAAAAAGAGAGGACATGTCATGTACAGAACCTGGACAATTTGTCATATAACAACCCAATTTTTCATGTAAACAAGAACAATGAAGAAATCAAGAGGGAGTTTTGGGTGGGATTTTTTCTCCTCTCAATATTGTCCTAGAGGCATACGACAATAATCTCAGGTGTGGGAAAGCTTCACATCACACATAACAGAAACCCAAAGTCTGGAGCAGAACATACCATTCATCTGGAACACACAGGTTTAAGCAATTGGGAACTTGGACAAAGTTGGGTTGGAGTTTCAAGTTGGGAACAGCAGCCAACAAGGTACCAACATAAACTGATTAACATGTAAAGAACGACTGGATTGTAGAGCTTCAGCTAACACGTATTTTCCAGCAAGCTTTAAAATGTCTTTTTGATGGCTATGTGTGTCTCTGGTCATTGGTTATTATTCTCCCGTAACTTAAAAGGTCAATAATATCAGTTCTGCCAGATTTAGAGTGACAAGAAAGAAATCTGATGCAAGTATGGGATCACTGATCAATGACTGCTATGAAAACTGCAACGAGAACGAAACACTCCCAGAAAAAAGACATTTTAAATTGGCTATGAATGATTAAGCACAGATTAAACAGTTTTTCAGCTTCTTTTTTTTCACTTGTTTCCTGAACTCCACTGTCACAAGCAATTAGCTGCACTATACCTTCAGCTGCAAAGACGACATCCCAAGTATTTCTCAATTTGCTTTTTAAAACCACGACTTGAGTCTGAATCCTGCACCACTGACCGAATGCACTAACGATCACATACACACAAAAAGCCACAGCTCCTTTTAACTGTTTCCTCCCTCTTTTCTATAAAAAGAAACGTTTTGCATAGCTTCCATTCTTAACTGCTTCTGAAGCCAACACCACAAGAAAATGATTCAGAATCACATCAGTTTTATTGACAAGTGAATAAATAGCAAATCAGCTTCTTTTAAATAGCTCCCAGCCACAGTTGCCTCCTAGAAACATAACAAAATTGTAATTTCACAAAGAAAGAGCCTTACCTTCAATTTTGGCATACTCTGATAGTCGAGTATAATTGACTAGAGCTGCTTGCTCCAAGCATTTACGGATGACTGTTTTTACCTCCTCTTGAGGGACCGGAGTAACTATGTCTTTCATCAGAACCTTGACACAAGAAAATCTGATTTGTTGTGGCATCGGGCACACAGAACTGTTTTTCTTCAAGCCCAGCACACACATCCATTCCTGCTCAAGTGCTGTGTGGCTCTTGGGGTATATGTACAATATGCAGGATCCACTAACAAGGTCATCTTGGCCAGCTCGAGATGTGGGACCTACCCCTGCTGTGTTATTCCCCTTCTATATCTATACCCTACGGCATGACCTGAAATCTGTGTTTCTGATTTTTTTAGGGCATGCCATTAAGATCTATAGCAACCTTCCCAGTACCAGGCAATGTTATGTCATTCTCTGGTTCTGCTGATTGACTTGGTTTTAAGCCTGGGCTTGGACAAACTGAGTGTTAGCAGAGGTGAGAAGGATGCTGGAGCAGCAGGAAGGCTGAAATAGGGATGGGGAGAATAATGGTGAGCAGGTTTCAGACATCTGGGGGAAACAAGTCTGCCTTGAGACAGGTATTTCACCAGACAGCAGGCAGTGAAATATACACTGGAGCACCTCATGTATGGAGACAGGCTGAGAACATTGGGGCTGTTCAGCCTGGAGAAGAGAAGCTGCGTGGAGACCTGAGAGCAGCTTCTGGTGTCTGAAGGGGGCTACAAAAATGCTAGAGAGGGACTCTTCATCAAGGACTGGAGTGACAGAACAAGGGGTGATGAGTTCAAACTGAAACGGGAAGTTCAGGTTAGATACAAGGAAGAAGTTCTTCCCTGTGAGGGGGAAAAAAAACAAACCTCAAGTATCTGTGGTAGAGATGCTTGCCAGCAAGATCCTCCACCCTTACCTATAAGCAGACACAGGCTGTGATGCCTTTAGTGGCCAGGCTACACCTACCCCTGAGCAGAAGCAGGAGAGAGAACAACCCCACCTAAATCCCACATTTCAACATTAAATATCATTATCCAATACTATCATTAATTACATGCCCTATGCAAAACCAACAGCTCCTCAAGCTCTAGATGGAAATATACATGAATACAGGCAATTTTAACCACTCTCTTATGCTTACCCGTTCCAGTAGCGATAGAGTAGCTTTTAGTGCACCTTCTGGACGGCCAAATGGAAAGCAGTACCTAGAAAAAACACATCATGTTAACATCATTGCATGTGAATATGCCTTTCCAGAGCTATAAAGATGCTTTCCTAAATATGCCCAAGTAATTTTATAGTCCCTCTGACTGGAATGAGCAGTCTTTCTACAGGATAACTTTCCAAAAGGGTTTGATGGTGTGGACACTAAGGCAGCAATAATAATAATCATCATCATCATCATCTGATTGTTCTAGCAGCTTATTAAATCTGGGTGGTACCTGGGGAGCTTTTAGATTTTCCAGGAGAGAGTTAAATACCATCTTATTGTAAAAGTGAAAAAAATCCCCAACCCAAATCCCCTCTGGCAAGGTACATTTCCTTCCAGCCAGAGACCCAGTGATGCATCAGTCTGGAGGTAACCGGCTGAATCAGGCACCATCCCAGCAAGTGGCAGCTCCCAGGGGATCCCACGGGGACTCTGTATGTGAATGCACATCACATGTCTATGTGCAAATGTGCACAACCTGCCCAACGTGGCTGGTGTGCTTGGGGCATTTCATCCCTTTCTGTGGGAGCAGAATCCATCCCTGCAGAAAGCCCTGCCCATCTGAATACTAGGGACAAGGGAATATAAATGGGTAGAAACTGAGCAGAGAACAGAGAAATAAGAGGATAAGGGATATTTGCTGTTGTTCAGTTTTAGAAAAAATTCAAGCATTACCATGCCTAAGGGAGCAAGAGGGTTTGAAATACCCTGTAAAGGTTATATATTTGAAATCACTCTCCATTACAAACATACTACAGTGCAAGCTTCACTGCCCTGCGTAGGTCTGTGTCACTTCTGCAAAATTCACGTATGCATTCAAAACCTGCCTTTTGGCTTTGCTGTTTATAGGAGGGAGCTGGGAGGAAATCAGTCCTCTGGCATTCAGCCTGGGCTCTCTGCCTTTACCTAAAATGTGTGATCTGATTCTCCAGAAGCAAACGGAGCCGCTCCTTGATCTCTTCGAAACGCTCTTTCTCATCCACGGTCACAGTTCCTATGCCGTCGGGCCTGGAGGAGAAATGCCATGAATGACTCAGACTCCACACCACGCCACCCTGGTAACTCATCCCTGCAGCACATAGCACACTGCCCTTTAGGAAAGGGATGTCACCAACTATGAGACCTGGGACAGAGAATGTGCCACACCAAGACACAGGTGGTTGTGGCAGAATCAGTGCTGAGGTATCAAAACCAAACAAATAAATAAACACCTTCTCTCAGAGACATAATCTAGATGTAGATTCCCCCCTCCCTTATTTTTGCTGTGAGAGGGAAGTCAGAAAACACAGAATCCCCCCTAAATACATCTATATGACAATGCACTCACTGAAAGACAGAGCCCATTGCTGGTAAAATAGGTAATGAATTTCTGCATAAAAAATCAGCTGCCAATTTAACACAATTCATAGTATAGAAGAATTACTGACAACAGGCATATATACGAACACAATATAAAATTCTGTACTCCTTCCTAACTGCTGAATCACCCCACTATCGTGATTTTCTTGAAGTGAACCATCTCTGATATATGCTGCAATGTGCCTGAAGAGTGACATGCATTTTGTATTTGAAAATGCAATGCCATTTCGGTCATTTAATTTCAACTTATAAAAATTAACACATTGATATGATTCATCAAAGCTTTTCTCAGACTATTTACAACACTCTCGTATTTCAGGAGTGCACAGAGGTGCATTGTGCCACACAGGTCCTGCTGGCTTGGGGTATTTCCTATCGCTCACAGAGCACAGTATGAACCTTGCTGAAGCTCTCTCCCGGGGCTGGATGATGCAGTGGTCCCTGTGCTCTTCCACCCCGTACCTCTGCTGATGCCAACTCATCCGAGAGCCGAAAGCAGCAATCCCCTCCTTCTCCCCCACACCCACATGGAAAAACATGCCATGCAGCAGAATTCCAGACGAGAGGAGTGCGCGAGTCTAATCCATACACCAAAGGAATCAGCCAGGCAGACAACCAACGGCATCGCTTCCCATTGCCGGTGAGCAAAGTCTACGGATTTGTGTACTCCTTGGGCAACTCTGCTGGCACAGGCACTCTTTAGGTAATGTAAGATGTCTTAAAATTGAACAAATGTTCTTACTTAAAGGCCTCCTCCAGTGTTCAGCTTAAGCTGCATAAATCCGCAGTACTGGACTGGTTTGGCTATACAAAAGACTTGGCAAGGGATTACAAAGCTTCTAATGAACCTCCTGTCAGGGGTTAATTGGTTGGCTTTATTTTCCTCTTAAAGAATCAAAGGCCCTAAACTTTAAGGGAAGATAAAAAAAAAAGCTATAAAAAAATTAAAAGCTATAAAATCTGTACAACCACTTCTCCTTGACCCTGCATTTAGTTAGCTCTTGATATCATAAATACAAATTCTGGTATTCCAACACAGGTGAATAAACCATTAAAACCTTTTGGAAAGGAACTTGCAAACTGTACATATTTACTGCAGAATTTTAAAGCTAAATATACATTAAATAAAACTTGCAACATGGACGCAGAAAAGGACTCGAATACCAGGGGATGCATTTAAATTTAAAGAACATTTCATCAGAAATCTTGGCTTGATTATTTGCCAAATTCAGTTGTGTATTGAAGAAAAAAAAAAAAAAGGAAAAAAAGATTTAGGCTGAAACTTGGATAAAATATCTCATCTGGGGAACACATTTCATAAACAGTTTTGGAAGTATGGATCTGGTCTCATTAGTACCTAATTAGGATTAGTTATTTTGAAGAAATGAGCAAGCCACAAGAAAACCAAATTAGATATTGAGCAAAAATTAATGTCTGAACATACTTAATATATTTTTACTCCAAAGTTCCATAAAATATTTAATATTCAGGCAGAGACGTTCATGCCTCTTATGATGCTGTGCACCTCACAGCGCCTGATTTGCTCCCAAGCAGAAAAGCAGATAAGTCAAGGCAGACCACAATAAATGCCATATGTTAAGGAGCAGGGTTGAAGCCCCCATTTGACTTTTGGCACTTGGTTCTCTCCCGGTACCCATAGTGGCTCACAGAGTGTCACTAGGTTAATTGTATCGGCACTGACAAACGGGGTAGGAGAAGCAGCCTGCCCTGGCAGTGATTTACTGATGGACTGGAAATGGTCTGAAAGTTATCTTACCCTTTGCTGGGTCAATAACCTCAACTGGCGAGATTTAATGGCAGGATCTGACAGCTTGGGTTGGGTGGCAGCCCTTTCGCATGAATCACAGTTTCTAACTGAATTCAAACGGCTTTGATTTTGCCAGAAATGGTTATTTAGTGCTCACCACATAACAATTGATGGTGGACACCCAAATGAGAATCAGTTGTGTCCTGGTTGGGCAGTGGTGGCTCTGGAAGTATCGCTTTTAAAGCACTGATCCACACAAAGACAAACTGTGGGCTCTGGAGGGGGAACCTCTGGCCAATGTGGCTCTCACTCAAATCTCAATGCCCCAAGGGATGCCAACCCAACCATTGTGGCGCATATAGACCACGAAGGCTCAACCACCTGGTCTTTGACTTCCTTGGGGCCAGGAGGACATCAAACCCAGTGACCCCGACCACCATTCCCTCCACGCAGGGCCTACCACACAGTATAAACTCAGGCTGCCCTCGTGTATGATCCTACTGTAAACTGGAGACAATCTACAGGTCAGCTGTAGCCATTTTTGGAGCAGCATGGATGTCTGGAAGGGCCTGCCAACAGAGAGCCATCACCATGGCAAGGACTCCCTTTCTCACCCAGCTGTGGACTATATTGCATCTGACATGATGAGCATCTCTTGAATCTACCTTTCAAATTTTCGGCAAACCATTTTCTCACTGTCCTTCACAAAGTTGACATTTTCGGCAGCATGATAGGAAAGATGTCATGTCGGCTGCTTTTCAAGTTGTTGTCACAGTGGTTAGCACCAGTTCTGTCATCTTTGCTTTCCTCACAATCCCCCATCTTGAGCCATGTCACAAATAATAATACTTCCACTGTTTTTGTCAAATTTCAAATACTATAACCCAGCTGCACATCTTCGGATTTACAAGTTATGTTAATCTTTGTTGCTCATCTTCCCAGAAGCTGAAGCATTAGGAACTCATTAATTAGTGACAAATGCAGGATATACATAGAACTGGAAAAACACTACCCAAAGCCTTGCACTTAATTTATTAGCTTGATAATTTCAAAAAAGCTAATTAAATATTCAAGTCAAATATACTTTAAAAATGTAATCTTTTTGAGGGAACATATTTATTTTCCCTTTTGCAAGAACACAAAGGGTAGATAGCTTAGCATCACTATAATTTAAGATTCACTTCTGTGCTCTAGACAATTCCAGTACATGGCTGATGGTGCTGAATAAAAATCCCCAGGAGAAGCTCAAGTTGTACCAGCTTGTTCTGATGCTTATCGGCAATTTTGTTTCCAGCAAAGTTCTCCAGTTCAACTTTGATATTTGCTATTTGATCTCATGGACAGAAGCACCGACTCCTCCAGCGAGCAGCATTTCTGCAGCAAGGCTAGCTAAAATGCAGCTGCAGAAAAAGGATGTTCTCACACGCAACCCACAACCATGTCATTATTACAGTGATGGGGAATGAGAGGAGAGCAAAAGGGTGGAAAACAAAGCTCTGTATGGACATGGTATATACAGCTGCGTGAGGGACAAAATGGGTTTTGGTCTATGAGTTCAAGTCAACAAACACCACAAATGTATCTGTCTGTGTGGCGACATAATATCCCCTGATTCTCTATAGCTCCTGCTTACTGAGGTGCATGGCAGAAGTTGTGGGCAGAGAGAGAAGCAGAAGGGCAAAGAAGGCAAGAAAAATAAATAAGGAGATTTTTAATTATAAGTAAACAAGTTTCAGATCACTCCTTCTGCTGCAGATTCACTGTGTTGGCTCTAAACTACCAAATTCCCACTGTAAATATTTCACACGAAAAGTTTTAAATGCCGCTTTCCTAATCCCCCCTTGTTTTTAAGTTTGAAGCCACGAAAACAACGACATCAACAAAGCAGGTGGTGAAATTAAAAAAAGGGTTGCAATTTAAACAGCAAAAAATGATAGTCCTTGTTTAGCTTGGATGGGTTGTGCAAATTCTGGGGTTAATTATAAATTATAATTAGGACCTGTGCTCCTAAGGCCACTGCTTTATTCTACAAGCCCCGCCTCCCCCCGTGCCCTTTTCTAATTATACCCGCTGCCCCCAGGGATAGTTATGCTGCTAAAACAAATATATCAAAATGATTTTTTTCTTAACAAAGACTAATATATGAAGCAATAGCACATGCATTTGTACGCAGTTATAAATCTACAGTACAGCTCCAGTGGGTTAATCTCTTTGACATAAGCCTGTATGAAACACCATAGAGGCTCATAAACGAAAAGACATATCATCTTTTACACCTTTTATGTTTAACTTGTCTACACTTTTTTTTTTCACTAGGGAAAATATTGCTTACAAGTACCAAACAGATCTTTGCACGCACTGTGAGCCCTGGCATGCAGAGCCAAGGGAAAAAAAAACAATGTCAAAAACTGATGCAAATAATTTGATTTTTTAAGTAACAACTCAAATATAAAACACGTGCTGCCTTCAGCTCCCTTGCTGCTTGCCAGGTGCAGCACATATGAGCTATACAGTAAACATCAATGATTAGTGCCTTGGACGGCATGTGTCAGGATAGGCTTTCAAAGGAGCCCTCGCAGGAAGACTCGCCTGCGCGAAGTCCCACCGCTCACACAGGGACTGGCTCTGGGGATGTAGGCAGGAATCACAGCTGCCTGCCAGCCTCCTGCATCTCCCCCCAGTAAATCTGACCTCAAAGAGCCCACCTGTTTAGACCTCTTGGAAAAAAGAAAGCTTATTCAGCAAAATACTGATTTTCCCCAACTCCCCTTTTTATCGGAGTTCACACAGTGAGGGAAACGTGGGTTGAAAGCCCTTTGTTGAGCCTGGCTCTCCACCCATTCGAGATGCTGCAGAGCATGGGAGCCATTTCATCCCCCAACTCCTGCCTTCATGTTGCTTGGGCTCTCCTCCATGCTGCAGCACGGAGCCAAGTCACGGCTCATCGCTTCTCATGTGCGATCTACACCTCTGACGTATGGTGGCTGAACCGGATGGTTTCTGAGCACTGCCATCCTACACCCATTGTAATGAATCACGTCAGCCGGCCACACTGAGCTGGTGATCTGCTGGTGGCTGGCAACCCACCTCCCTTCAGCACAGACATTGGATCCTATCCGACAGACAGCCGTAACAGCATCCCGTGTCACCACGGACTTACCATGGTGCAGGCACCTAACGAAAGGTTACAGCATCATGCCCTGCCAGATTTCAACCTTTCCTACTGCAGCCAGGGCTGTGCATCTGAACGAGATGTGGAAACTAAACACAAAGTACTGGGGAAGCATATAAAGATACTGTGATAAAGCATTCATATATTCACTACTTCCTTTTAAGGGACCAAAAATGTCCTGGTTTGTTTTTTTTTTATCTAGCTGTACAGAAATATCTTAGAATCATATAATAGAATAGTTTTGGTTGGAAGGGACCTTAAAGATCATCTAGTTCCAACCCCCAAATCTTGATTTATGTGAAACAGACAGATATATAATTAGTATACAATGGAAAAAATTACATACATGCTACACAGACTTTTCAATTCCTCAGGGTTTATGACAGTAAGAGTATTTCTGCTGGCTTAGAGTAGTAAAAAACTAATGTTAATGCGAGCTAATGAAAGAGCTACTTCTTAAAAACAAGTTTGATGCCGTAAAATACAGCTTGAGCAAGTCATTAATGTGCCAAATTAATTAGAATTATAGAACGGTTTGGGTTGGAAGGGACTTTTAAGTCTTCCAACCCCCTGCCATGGGCAGGGACACCTTCCACTAGCCCAGGTTGCTCAAAGCCCCATAATTAGACAGTCACTAATTATTAATTAGTAGAGGGTGTTGTAGCTGCTTGGACCTTGGGTAAATAGTCAATGAACAACTTGCAGAAAATGCTGGTGTTCAGTTGTTATTAGACTGGGATTCAGACTGTCACCCTGATTTTGCTAAGTTCAATGTCTGCTAATACTTAGCATGCACATGATCAATATTTAGCCTTATTTTTAAAATTGTGATTAAAAAGCACAGACAGAATTTTCTTAGGTGCCAAATTTAAAGTTTAAAAATGAAGTTATAATATGCATAAGTCAAAAAAAGGCACAAGGAAAACCAAAGTGACTCTTGAAGTCCACTTCATAGAAAGGGGCAGCAACCACTGCTCAAGGTTTTGGCACTAATTCAGGCCTGGGAAACCTGAGCTCAACTTTCTGCTCCACACTGCAGACAGGGAAGCAGTGAGGTTCTTCTAACACATCACTTCTCTGCATGGCAAACACTGCTGTCAGTACTGTCATAGCCCTCCAACGTGAGGACAGCAACAAACATGAAAACAGAAGGCAGGGCAAAATCTCAGTGGCCACATGAAAACCTTCATAATTCTCCCCCAAATCACAATGTCTTCTCAAAACCACCCCTGCTTCTTGCCTTCGCTAGTTTTTTGGAGGACTATCGATGAAGGAAAGCAACAGCCTCAGTATGGCTAGTGGTGGTACCAAGTGCAGGCATCAATAATCACTCAGTGTGTGTTGTTGGATGCATGAGGAACACTATGCCTTTCTTAACTGCCACACAGGTAAACACATCGAAAATCACATCATCTTCCATAATAGTAGGACTTTCAAAAGCCACCCAGTGATACCTGGTAGGCAAAACACTGTTATCAATTCACTAGTGAGCACAACAGTGAAAAAGCCTCAAGTGTCTCAGACTCAGTGAAGAGCAAGCACATGGGTAACAGTAAACCATGGAATATTCATCAATTTTTGCCTCTTGCTGGTCCCTGCCTTCCTGACAGCCTGCACCTTACTTATTCAGGTGTCTGCTGCAGGTGAAACTTAGGACAAGTAATTTACAATTAACTCAATTTTTACTTGGAAAAGGATGACATTAACAGAAAAATTAAGGGGCTTGTCATGCAAATAGCAGTGATTTACAGACTTGGTTCGGAGACAACAGTCAGGCTTTCAGGGGTCTGAATAAGCTCCATGAGCCCAATGGAGGGAGGGGGAGAGACCAAACCCTGACATATAAAGCAATAAGGCTCCAAAGAGTCCCCAGAATCCCTTTTGACCATTTCACCTGATGTGGCCACAGGGTCAGCTCCAAGCTTGGAGGTGCATTTCCACCAGCATTCATTCTGCTCCCATCCCGTGCCACCGAGGCAGGAGCTGGACAGGCGAGGAGGCATCATCCCCATGCTGACGCCTGTCATCCTGTCAGCCTTGACCTTCAGGCTGTCCTCAGCATCCATACCGCAGCCCGCCTGCACTTCGCCTGCACTTCCCCGCTGACTGCGAGCGACTGTTGTCTCGCTGCCTGACCTTACGCAAACACGATACAAACAGACAGCCCACCTCAGCTTCCTCACTGTCTGCGGCTAATACAGGAGACTGATAGCCACATGAAATTATCTCCCTCCGCGATCTTCATTACTGGGTGGCATATTCTGACTGACAGCCAACCTCATTCTGGGGAAAGCTAAACCACCCGTTTGGGGGTTTTGGGCTGTCTAAAAGTGAAGGAATTTCCTTTTGTAAAGAAAATCAACACTTCCTCAGTTTTGAAAGAAAAAGACTTTGTTAAACAGAGAAAATGTCTTGTAACTTGAATCATTCTCAGACCTCTGTGCATACCAATAACAACGTAATGTATGGATGCTTTGCTGGAGATGGGCAGGGGTGCTCTCACCTTAACAAAGTTTGCAAGGAAAGTTTTCAGCTCTTCCAAGAGCTTCGTGTTTCCTGGGAAAAACATGGCCAGCCCAAAGGCATGGACACAGCAGGTGGGAGGAAGGGACGTAGCTAAAGTGAACCCCCCTTTACGCATGTTGCAACTGCCAGTAAGGACTGCATGGGTAAATATTGGCTTTCTGTCACTCTCTGCCAGCCAGCTTCGCAAATGCATGATGCATGCGTCCTAAACAGCTTTCTGAACACAAATCGTGACTCCGACGCCCAGATACTCAGACTTCTTGTAGTAGACACAAAAGATACGGCATTGCATTTTCATGACCTCCAGATAGCAGAAGACAGAAAACACACACTGCAGTCTCTGTACCAAACTCCTGGGCGTTATACAGAATCTGCCCTAGGTGAGAAGGCACAAGACCACATCCTTGCAGATCCAGCACAGAGCTTCCTGTGATCCCCAGGCAGTAGAAGCAACCAAGAAGGAATATGAACCTTTAGCCTTCTGATTTGAAGTCAACCATCAGCCACAGACAGCTAAGGCATAGCAAAATACCTCATTCCTTTCTCTGGAATATCTTTAATGAGTTACTCAAACAGCTCACCCGAGGCCAAGCTGCTCCTCTGGCAGTGCCCAGCAGTCACCCAGCACAGTACAGCAGCATAGGCCCACACACCATGTGGGTTTTAAAGCAAGACATTTTCCTGAGCCCATAGCTTTCCAGTCCCATAGGAAAGGAACGGTGAGGTGCCACTTTAGCTCATACTGTCAGATACCTCCTGCCACCAACCCTGATGAAGAGAAGCTCCAGCTCTGGATGCGCTGGGCCCTGTGAAGAGGTACAAGGGATAGCTGTAACCAGCATCCAACTTCCTCTCTGTTATGGGTCACATGGACTTTGAACCATGTCCTGTCCCCACAACAGCCTCCTGCTGGGTTAAGCCCTGCGACGGAAGAGGGGCGATGGGGGCAGCCAGTTTCATCCACCTGGTCCCAACACACGCAGCATGAGCCATCACTTAAACACACATCTAAAACTCAAGGCCCTGACCCCTACGGGACTTGGGTGCCCAAATGCCATCCAACGCCCAGGAGAGTGCACGACCTGAATGTTGGTGCCACAACACAGGGATGCCAACTGTTCAGTGTGCTCAGTGACTCAGGAGCCCGGTGCCCTCTACAACACACTTCTGTGCACTGCCCGCTTTTGCTTACCTTTTCGGCTCTGGATTCGGCTGGGATTTGGAATCTTTCCTTTTTTTGGACTCCTTTTTGGAATCCTTTTTTGTCTCCGCTTCAGCAGCAGAGGCATGAGACACTTTGCCCCCCTCGCCGTCTGCACTTGGCTGTGACCCACCAAGTAATTCTGCCATGTGTTGGCTTGGGGAGCGATTGAAACGCGGGGGCAAAGCCAGCAGCAAAAGTGAAAGAAACAAGAAGAAAACATGAAAAAAATCAAAAGAAATCAAAAGAAACCAACAGAAAACTAAACTGAAACAACGGAAATCAAAGAACAATTGGCAAAGAAGGAATGAACAGGCAAAAGAAAGTAAGAACTAAAAAAGAAACTAAGGAAGCAAAAACTCGGTTTCCATGACAAGATGTATGAAAGTAACTGCAAAAGCAAGCAGCAGCCTTGCAATGTGAAACCTGGGCAATGCGTGTCATAATTCAGGATGGTATTTACCAGAGGGTTTATGAAAACATGTAATTATTTTATAACATTCCTTTCTTTGGCAGCATATGCAGGATAGACAGTGATATCTCAAAGTGTATAATACAACTTAACAGCAAAACAGCAGAAAAAGAAGCTGCAATAGATGCTACAGCTGTCAACAAAACAAATAGAAAAGGAAAAAGCACAGCCAGTTTCTTCCATCAGAGGTTTGTCACATTTGAGAGAAAGGAATGGGCTACGTCTGAAACTGAAATTGCTTTGCAACAGAGCAAGATAAAACCTTCAGTTATGTCTAAGCAATTGCCAAACTGACGTCACACAGACTTTAAATGAGACACGGGTGCCCCAAGGGCTTAAAGCCTTTCTGAACACTTAAGTTTGATACTGCTGAAAATTTCACTGCTGCAATTTGTCAGATCTTCTTGCACAGCAACTAAATCAGCACAGTGTATCATTTACTTCTATTTATTCAACCTGTGGCATTCACACATACTTCAACTCTATTGTGTCCAGAACTGCATCTAGCAGGTGCCTGTGTAAGAAAGTTAAACCCCCTCATTTCTGGAATCCTCTATGTGCATTTTTATTGCTTACATTAAACAAGCAATGAAACAAACAAACAAACCGACTATGCCACTAGAAGTGCCGCTGCCAAACATCCACGGTGAAAACAAATTGGGGACTGTTGTGCATTATCCAAGGAAACCTATATTTGACAAAGTCATCCCTTGCTGGCAGGGAGCTGCTAGCCAAGAAGAATTCCTTACCTGTTGCCATGAACATGTGATGCACAAAAGGCAAAGCTGTAGTGAAGTAAGGTGGGGTCAATCATAGCTCCATTTTCTGCGCGCTCTAGCAAATCTCTGAGGTAGCAGAGATGTCTGTGACAGCCTCTCACTCCATTACGTGCACAATACTCATCTAGCACAAAGACCTGGCCAGGACTAAACCAGCCCTGTTTAGAAATAAAGAGACTTGATTTTAAATATAAGTTATTGAATACAAAGGCTATCAGATTTGGAGGTGTAGTGGTCAACTGTTCTAATAAAAGAAATAGAAACCTAAGGCTATATTAAGGAAAAAGGAGAGAGGTCACTTAAACAATACAGTATGTACATCATCACCCAAACACAGCATAAATCAGAGCAACTGCTAACAGAAACATATTGTGCTACCATTAAAGGGAATTGCCATTTAAAATGCTGGAAAGTTAGGCCAGTTCATATCAGTACCTAGCAAAAAAAAGAAAAAATAAAGGGAAAGAAAGCTTACATCTTCAAGAGATGACAAAGGTTTGGTTACTTAAACAGTGTGGAACAGTAGTCTCATTTCAGGGATGGGATTGTACATTTGGCCAGGAGCAAGAAGAGTGATCTGCAGGAGAATAGGGAGGATTACACTGAACAATGGCTTCTCTTGCATCTGGCAGGTAACGATGTCCTGCAGATGGAGGAAGGCAGCTCCACAGTATCAGAGATGGATGCTTCCCACCGTCCTTACTGCACACCACTGGTGACAAGCTCCACCATTGCCCACCTCCTCGGCATCGAAGCAAGGGGAAGCTCTGCTCACGAGTAGGGTTTCTTTACACATCCAGAAACCTTGGACTGTTTCTGTGTGTCAGTCCTGAGGGCCTGGTGACACATGGCTTGAGCTGCAATGTCTAGGCTCCAGAGGAGGATGCCCTTCCCAAAGAGCGGATGGCTCTGATGAACATCCCGGGACAGCTGAAGCGGAGTACGCCTCTGCCTTCGGGAAAGGCGCTAGTGAGAATAAGAATAATCTTGTAGATTGCATTTCAAAACGCTGCAAAACCATCAATATTTACATGGGAATTTGGGTGCTAAACAATTGCTAAGACGCAGCTCTGGAATGCATCAAGCTGCAAAATCTTTCATCGTTTAATTGAAAAGTTCCTGCAGCGGGCGGGAGAGTAGTTGAGGCAGAGCACTGCCCCTATAGGCAACTTCTTTGCCACCCCATCTGTTACCCCAAATGCTACATCTTAGAAACAACACTGCTGTGAAAGATTAAAATATATTTTCTACCACTCAGATGACACCAAATCTTTTCTAGATGCCAAAATAGCTGCTTTGAAAAGAGTTGAAGAAATATCAATTAAGAGCTCAAAGACATAGAGAAGGATTTGCTCATCCTTATTGGGCCAACTCCAAAACAGATTGAGAAAAGAATTAAAATAATGAGGGGAAAATGATAGATATAGGGAGTAGCTACAGTGCTGGGATCACTAGAAGTGCACGTTTCAAAATGAAGACACAGAACAATGCAGATGGGATGGCACTCTGGAAGGCTATTTTTTGGGAGGGTATATTTGCCTCCACCGCTTTTAACGGTATTTTTGTTTGCTTTTTTTGGTTGGTGGAATTATGCTTGACTCCGGATTTCTTTTCATTGTCTGTTTGTTACATCCTTGGACTGTCTCTTCACCTTGCCTCTCTTCACACAAACCTTTGGTGATCAGGCTTGGTAAAAACATACGAATGCCGTGATTGCTCTGCGATAGAAAGATGTGTGTATTTGGTTACAGGGGTGCAAATGCAGTTGAAATTGTTGTATTCACCTAATACATACAAAGGACTCATTCCTCCCTAAGGGGATGAAATCTTGGCCCTACTGAGATCAGCAGGAAGGCTGGCACTAATTTCACTACAGGGCAAAAGAAGCAGGAAGCAACGATCCAGAACACCCCACAACTGCTCCTCTGCATTGGGGTTTGAAGTGCTGGTCCTCAGACAGACAGAAGGGATGGGGACAAACACTCAGAGCTTGCTGCTATGGCTAAGTGAGGGGAAGTGCGAGCAAAAGCTCAGAGGTTCAGTGATGAGCCCCATACCTCGTTAGAGCACAGGCAAGCAGACTCTGGGTGCAGAGATCCAGAGCTCAGGAAGACCAGGTGGTTGTCTTTTGCATGGCAGAGGTAGGAGATATAAAACCTGCTGCTGAATGGGGCTCCAAAGGAGCAGTAAATGCTGCTTCCCACAGCCCAGAAAAAAAACCCTAAGGTTTGATGAAAGGCGATATTCAGACAAATCCCCCAGATCTTCAGGCAGATCCTGGCTCTTGATTAAGATTTGCCTGGCGCAACCAGCTGACAACCAGCCAGTCTGGCAAACGCAGCTGATAGTGATAACACACCGGGTGTCTCTCCCCAGCACAGCTAAGGTGTGTGTAGCTCAGCGTGGTCTCCCAGATGGTCTTCAGTGGGATGAGGAAACCCGGAGGGGGCAATGGAAGGGAGGCTGCAGAGCACAGGGAGCTCGACTGATGATGTTCAACAGGCTGAACTGCACTGAGAAGGGGGCACATGACCCAGGCACCAGCAATGGGAGGTTTGGAGCTGGGTAAGCCATGCTTGGTCAGGGTTGGTGAAACACTGGCAATTCTTCTAATGACAAATGCAGCTTCTGCTTTTTCACTTTTCAATACCTGAATTTTCCCATTTACCATAGGAAAATCAAAACAATTTCATTCTGGTGGTGGTCTTTATAGACTTTAGAACCTGACTCCTTCACATCATCTTGGCTAGGCTGGGCACTCTGGAAGATGACCTTTCCCCTGCACATGCCATGCTATATTACCCAATCCCACGATGACACATCATGGGCAATACAGCTCCAGCAGAGACCTGGCTGTGTGAGAGAGATGCCAGCAGTGGGTTAGGAAGCCTTGGGAAGAGCTGAAGGGCAGTCTCAGAAACAACACGTGTCCAAGTGAAAAGAATGAAGACCCACGAGTGTGTGGGGTCCGTAACAAGCTGGAAAAGCTCCATACTCTTCCCAAAAGTCCAGGAAGAGCTGTCAGTGTGACTGTTTAACCAGTTTGTGGATGACGGGCAGCAGCCCTCGGAAGGCTCTGCAAACAATGATCTTCCTCAGCACAGTGCTCTCCGGCTGGAAACACCACTTCTGCCATACCTGAGATGCATCAGCAGCCTGTTTGTTTTCATTGGGATGCCTGGCTCAGCTAGTGAGTGGGCTTGTAATAATGTTTAACCTGGTTCTGTGGAAAGGAGGTGATGCTGAGTTATCCTCTGTGTCAGGGTAAGCCACTGTGCCTGGGTAAGTCTTCCCTGGCACCTCCATGTCCATGTTTGCAATCAAGAAGCAGTATGACAAGGTAAAACTCTGCGGGACCTTGCATGAGAATGTCCTGTAGGGAGAATAACAATAGCCCACCAGCACACACAGTGGACAGAGCAGGTTTACCATGGGCTCACAGCTCACCCAGGCAAGCCAGCATAGTAGTATCACCAACATCCCAAACATACAGTAAGAGCAATGGGAGCTCTCTGCAGTTGAACTTGAATTTTGAGGTCTGTCTGATTTTTTTATGTCATAATCAGGACAAACCCATAGTAAAATATGTATAGAAGCATGTGAAATCGAAGTGTAGTTGAACACAGGCCATTATCCTCTTCTTTATAACACTCTGCAATGGGTGATTTGAAAGAAGACGGTTAATTGGCGATGCTCCGCTTGAAGAGGCACAAATCTTGGTGCTGAGGGGAGCTCCAGCACTCCGGAGGCTTCCAGCAGGGGCCTAAACATCTCGATAACAAACAGAAGCTTGGCTGGTGGGTTTCTTGAAGAGAAACATCATTAATTATTTTCAGCGATGGCCTTGCACCTCTCCATGAATTTAATTCAATGGCCACTCTCACCAGGGCCAAGACTGCACAGACAAACCAGCTGCAAGCCAACCTATCAGACATGCATGGATGGGGATGGTCTTCCTAGGGTCAGCCATGCGTGGGGAGCAGAAGCTGCATGCCAAATTCACTGCCTGCCCGAGCAAAGACCTTGATGGAACTGGTGAGAAACCTGCTGCAGGTCTGACAATGTTCCCATCAAGCCTACTTGTACCACTTGGGTATCTGCAATTAAAGTGCACACTGCAGCCTTCCCCCACCCCATCCTTACCTCAGGGGATGTCCACAACCGTTCCTCCTAGCCCTGCCTCTCATTAGGAAGGTGACAACTCACTCCTGCTAATGGCATTTACTGGATCTCAGCCTTTCTGAGGAGATCAGCCCATGGTGGAGGTGGATATGAAGGACAGGATTTGAGACTGACAGCCTCATCACCAACTGCTCAGCTGTGTTCCCAGATCACTGCTTTTAACAGCAAGCCACTTAGGAGCCCCAGCTCCAGGGGCTGCACAGCTGGCAGAAGAATGAAGGCTAACAGCATGTGGTGGTCCTTCTGCTGAAGGAGCCCATGAAGGACACCCCAGCGTGGAGGTTTCTGTGCAACACTAGGAGGGCAGCATGTCAGGATCTGTCCCATGCCACATTCAGGACAGGACCTCTATTTCAGGACCTCTAGAAAGGCTTCATCCCGTTGTTTTCTCAAAAACTAAGAGCCTCTTCATCCTCCTCATTCAAGTTGTATGATAGGTTATTCGTCATTTAAACCCTCACAGTACCTAAGAGCCCCCAAGCACTGCACCTCAGCCAAAGACTACAAGCTGTTCTGGAACATCTCAGTGCCACTGTCCTATACGCCACATTACAGAGCAGTGGGTTGAGAGCTGCAACCTGTGCTCATGAGAATAATCAGATGGGCATGCGACTACATGAGCATGGCCAGGCTGCATCATCACTGTAGTCATCCACCTAATTCCATCTATTACCTGCTTGGGATCCCTGCTAATAAAGAGACAC
Organism: Myiopsitta monachus; assembly: GCA_017639245.1. Lineage (NCBI taxonomy): Eukaryota > Metazoa > Chordata > Aves > Psittaciformes > Psittacidae > Myiopsitta > Myiopsitta monachus. Next base: position 7,521,126 of record CM029929.1, on the reverse strand, counting down.
AAAGCTGGGCCACAGTTATTCCTGGTGGGACTCCATTGACATGAAAGGTGGTACCAGCCTGTCATCTTTCCCCTGTTCTTTCATCCAGAACACTCTGGAAGGCAGTGTAGGAGGCTGCAAAACACTGCTCTCTACTTCACATCCCCACACTGGAGTTTGTACTTTGCAGGAAGAAACAGTTTAAGCATTGCAAACAGAAATAATAGGGACAAGTGCAACTGGAGAAGAACAGCAGTCAGTTCACTGCAGGTAGCCTCTCAAAAGAAAATACCTCTGGGCCAAATTCAAACCTGGTCTTAACGGAAGTCATCTTCCAGCAACAGGGGGATTAGCCCCCACTCGCACCAGCTTTGACTTTGCTGCTTGATGTTTATATCACTAGAGACCAAAGAATATACTTGCCAGACAAGAATAGGAATCATTAAGTCTGTGGTCCAAAGTGAGGCGCTGAACCATCTCAAAGAGTGAAGCGTGGTCAAAGTTACAGGGATTGGAAGAGATAAATTCATCCATGCCATGCTTTTGAGCTCTATCTGCATCTGTTCGTTTATACATATAGAGAAAGACACCATTTAGAGAGATATAAGACATTTTAGTTGACAAATACAACAGAAAAAAAATATACAGTATGAAGCATGAAAGCTAAATCCTCTTCCCTACATTGGCGTTAACTTCTCCCTTTGCAGGCCACACAGTACACTCTTCACCTCCCATTGTCAACTTGCATCAGTTAGGAACTATCTTGTTGCATTTAGGCAAAAAATTTTAGAATTAAACTGTCAACTGCTCATTATAGCACATTTACTCTGTACTTCAAACCAGAACATAAACCCAAGAACTTACTCTGCATCTTACAATACGCTATGAGTTAACAGAATTTTGGCTCACAGAAGTAAATTAGCTCCTATTTAGAGAGTTGTGGTTAATTATAATAGATTCTGCCATTCTAATGAAGTTGCAGCTGTAGCATTTTCCTCTACATTTACTAGGTTTTCTAGGTATCAGACCAGTTATGTTGCTCTTTATCCAAATGCCACTGTTTGTCTCCCCACAGCAATTTTTCCTTCCCCTAATGGCAACTTTAAATGCTACCTCACCGAAATCAAAAGATGCTCTTTTAAGCATCGCTAAGAAGTTAAATTGATATGTAGCTTGTTGTCACTGAGGCAGTAACCCGGAGCTGCCAGTCATCCCTACAGAAGGACTGCATTTCCTCTGCCTGGATTACGAGCTGCCATTTTTGGGTGAATTAACAGCCTCAACGTATTCACACTTTTCTGCTTTGGGTGACGTTTACGGGCACTAACTCCTAGGGGCTAATTAATTAATCTCAACATGGTTAACTAAAAATACGCCGAATTCAGCAGTTGAAATGAAGCTGCCAAGCCGGCCTGGGTGCGGCCAGCCGGGACCCTGCTGGGAGCAGGCTTTGTTCTACCAGCGGCCAGGGAATTAAAGGACACCTTTCACTCGGTTTTGTCCCTGCTCAGCTTCCTACTATATGGGTTCTTGCCAAATCCTCTACAAAGAAAATAGGATTTAAATCCTTCCCCTGTTTATAGCCTCCTAGGGGAACTGGGTGGCCTTGGAACAATGTGGCTGAAAGGACACAAAAATGCAGTTTTCCTGCAATAGCAGTATATGGTAACTGTATTTGTTTTAAAACAAAATCCCTCTTTACCAGAGAAAAACAACAAAAACCTTAATTTAAAAAGAAAATAAATATAAGAAAAGCTTTAAATGACAATGAGACAGTGTTCTATTAAATGCGTTTTACTATTTAACATTAAGCTATGAAGGATGGCATGTCTTCCTAAATACCTCGTTCATGTCTGTGCTCTCGGATACTACTGATCATTGGAAGCAACCTTTACATTTTCTGTATAGTCTGTCGTTAGCTACATACAAACCATATAAATAACATCACCCACTGGAAAAAAAAATCAGACAAATTAAAACATGTAATATTTCAATTAGCTGCTAGCAGTACTTAATTCAGCAGTAGTTGGCAATTTTCCTTATTAAAACCCTGCTGAATAAACACTGATTTTTTTTTTTTTTCCTATAGCTGGGTTAATATTTGAGGGTTTGCTCCCCTGTTTCGCTCTGTGCACTGGGACCTGCTGCCTTCCTCTCCAGTCCTAAATCCTTCCCTCTGCCTCCATGGATAGGTCCATGCATTCAGCATGGGAACGAAAAGCTGCTGATGGTGCCAAGTGATGTGGCAGCACAAGGACTGGCTGAGGAGACAGGCACAACCATCAACTCCCCAGCCCCTCTTCAGCATCCTTGAGTGTGGGATGCAAAGCCCACCCAGCCTTGCGTCTCACAGCATGGACCAGCTTCTGTCTGTTTTGACACCTTTCTGACCCATCATCTCTGTCCCTTTGGGCCAAGATCGATGTGACTGCCTTCGCTCCCAAAGAGTTTATCTATGCTGGTTTTGATTCCATCCCTAGTGTCCACAAAATGTTTTAACAGTTATTATCAAACTATTTTTAATGGCTTGCTGCTCTGCCCGGCTCCTCGAAGTTGACTGCAAGCTGACAAATTGGCTGGAGGCCTTCATTTGCCAGCTTCACTCAGAGATTTTATTACTTTTCAATTAGGAGCCCTGATACACTGTCAATCCTCCTGCTCAGCCAAAGCTGCTCCTAGAGCTGAGTAAATCAGCTGGAAATTTGAAGAGTCCTCTAGCCCTTTAGCTGGTGAACTTTTTTAAGCATATGTGCTAGAAAGCATATTTGATATGGATATTTTTTTACTCCAGACTAATAAGCTTTTCCCCACTTTATGTTCTCTGAGCAAAGGTAGGCACAGAGCAGACCTTAGGTTGGTGTGAACCAACTGAGGCTTTGCTTGCTTGCATGAAGAAGAGGGTTGGTCCTGGGCTTTTTAAGGTCTCTCTGCCCAAGGCAGGGGCACAGGCAGTTCCCTGCCAAGTGTGACAACAGACACAGTAATTAAACAGCCTTCAGGACTGTCTAATCAGGGGCCATTTTAGTTGCATTAATCACTTTAAAACCACATCTTACTGAGCAATCCCATTCAAAAGCCCATGTACCCCAAGTCTCCCCGCCTCAGTACAACCACACGAAAAGAGGCTTCAGACACAGCATTGCAGTAGCTCAAGTGACCAAAACATATGAGCTGCACAACTTCTGCTTGGTCAGTGGTTTAAAACATGGTTTTCTGACCAGCCACAGCTCTCCCTGCAGCAGCCCATCACCACAGCTCTTGCATGGCCAAACCATTTTGCACTGGGAGAGCTGGGTGGATGCAAATCACCCACTCAGGGGGTAAAGCTGGCCTGGTGAGAACTGGAGATGTCATTCAAGAATGGTAACACACATGTACTGCCCTCACATAGAATATCTGCCTTGAGCCAGATGCTTGAAATGCTTAAGAATAACTAGAAGCAGGTTAAAAAGGACATTCCTAAACTCACCTTATAATTAGAAAACTATACCTCATGCAGTCTGCAATTTATTATTGCATTTTATTTTTCCAATGGACTTGCTTTAAAAAAAAATTAAATTTTGGAATCCAATGACAGGAAATCAAATTACACCAAAGGCACAAAATTTCCTAGGTAATACAAAAAGAAAAGGAAGGATCTAATTATATCATTACTCTGCTCCTGAGAGCTAATCTGTGATTTAAAATAATGACATCTGCATATGCAATAAGTTCTATGCATAATCTACCCTCTTCCAAAATGGCCTGTATAGCTTGAATGAGATCTTAAAGTACAAAATGAGAATGGCCAATATTCACACCCCAAAACTGTACAGCTAATTTGTAAGTACGTTAACTTTTTCAGTCAAATATGGCTGCTTTTATGACCCTACTCTGCTGTTCTAACTAACAAGAAAGGAGAAACTAAAGAAAGAAAGATATAGGATGCTCCAGTAATTTACAATCCCTTCCCAAGGTCCCGTGCCAAGCTCGCTGGTGCTTCTTTGTTCAGGGACCTGACAAAATGCTGCTGCAGGCCCACAGAAGTTATCTTACATATTTAGACAAGCTGCACACAACTGCAGCTGAAAGGTGTTCGATGGTGGTCTCAGAAGGAAGGGAGGCTGCCAGCGAGGCTAACAGGCAGCACAGGCTCCATAAGCCTTTCTTCTGGAAGACTGCAGACTCTGTCCTTTCATATTGCATGTGTTCACCTACATTACGGTCTTTTTTTTAATACTGTTGGGTTTATTTTGTTCATTTTTCTCCAGTTTGCATTTTATAACTCCAGTAACCAGCCCCCTGTCACACACACACTCCCTACAAGCATCTGAAATCCGAGTCTTAAATACCTGCAAGTGTCAGGAACACAAAGATTTCAACAACAACAATAATGAAAACCAGAGGACTGTCCCACCGGCTGTACTTCTCCTGATCTGCTATTTACAAAGGAAGAGACAAAACCGTCAAATCTCCCGTTCTTTTCTTTTTTAAATGTATTTCCCTGCCCTCTGCATTTTGTTTGCTCCAGCAATAATATTGGCAGAATATGCTCTGAGAGCAGTGAAGTTAATAGCGGGGGACAAGCTCCATAAAAGAATTCTTGTTATAAAAGGCTTTAGGTAGCCATTTTATTGTAAGAATTTCTTGCTCCAGGTTTATTTCTTTTTGCTAATGTCTGACTTTGATTTAGTACCAAAGGCATTTGAACATCCAGGAAATTGTACAACACGTTTGCTTATTAAAAACACCCCCCCCCCCAAAAAAAAAACCAACAAAACAAAACCACAACAAACAAAAAAACCCCAGACAACTGTAAATTAAAAGGTGACTTTGTATCTTACTCATCTGGAAAATGTGTGCTTGTCATATCTGCTTGACATTACAAGAATGAAGATGTGGTTTGGACAGTAACAAACAATGACACTAGTCAACCTCATCAGGAGACATGAAATAAAGGAATGACAATGATTGATGGCAGCTATTCATTTACAGATATTTCTAGAAAACTCTTCATTGGCCTGGCTGGGCAAAGCAGGAGAAGTTTTCCAGCCTTGTCCAGCATGCCCACTGCATCAGCTGTATGCTCCCCTCCTGCTATTCCTGCTTCAGCAGAGCTAACGGGCACACTGGGGCTGCCTCTCCTTAAAGAAATACATAGGCGAAGCACCTAGAAACCTCATGTTCTTTGGCCGTGTGGAGTGAGAGGCTTTACTAGCAAATACCAGTGTTCTAGAGGTGGGAAAAAACCCAAACCCTTATCGGGACTTTAAATGCCAGGTTGTTGATTGTGCGTGAGCTGCTAGCAGTGCTAGCAGTGCCGGCTGGTGACTTACCAAGTCCCCTCTTGCCGTGCACTGTGGCATTGCCACCTCTGAAAAGTGATGTGTATGTCTCTGTGTGTGTGTCTGGGGCTCTGCAATCCTCTTCCCTGCTATGAGCCGCGGCAGCGGGCTGAACTTGCCTCTCAGCTGGATAGCTAAAAGCTCTTCTTTTTTTTCCCCTTCGTATTATTAATCCACATTAGAAGACAGCTCTAATTTTAATTGGCTGTTTATTCCTGTGTTTTATGGGTTTTCCCCTGCTGCAAACAAATTATTTTCTGCTTGAGTTACAATTCTAATAAACTATTATGACTGTTCCTGTAAATCACCAGACACACCAAGGACTGAATTGAAAAATAAGTTATCTCATGTTTAGTAGTTAAAAGAATATGAATTTGTAGTATGCACTTACATATTTCCTTGTGTGGCAAGTTAAAAGCACAGTTTTAGAACAGCTATTTATAATAAAAAACATTGTTTCACAGCATCTTTATAACTATTTAAAAGTATTTTGAATTGGATGACTGCAGAAACCTGTGAATTTAGAGTCCCATGCTTCTTAAAGCACGTAGAAGTGATTTACAGGGTAGCTTTAAATTCATGCAAGTTATGTGAGAATTGAATTAACATTTTAATTCTGCATTCCTGCAATGAAGCATCTGCAAGTTGACAATACAGAAGACACAGCAGCGTTCTCATGATATTTCTAACTATCTAAAGAAATAAAAGTAAAGCAATTAAAGCACAAAACTAAGAATCTAATAGGATAGCAATGCATTGTAGTGCAAATACATGTAATGTTGCCAGACCCAAGTTCATTCATTCATTCGCTCTTTCTTTCTTTCTTTCAAAGTGGCAAAAATCTGTATTTCCATCAAATTGAACTTTTTTGGTTATGGTTTTGGTGCTTTTTGATGGTAAAGTCTGATAAGAATCCTCTTTGGAAATCCAAACATTCAGAAAAAAAAAAAAGAAAGAAAAAAGGAAGTGTCTGCTGAGAAGGAATTCTGCCTGCTACCCAGGGGATAGTTATACACACACGCACATACTCACACACAAATAAAAAAAGGAAGAAAAAAAGAAACAAAAGGAGGAAGAAGAAACAAAAAAAGAAGTCTTGTTTGATGGCCAGGAGGGATGACACCGCCTGTTCCTTCTCATAATTGCATTCAGATACTCTGGATACATATTTGCCAGCTCTCATGACCCACTGATGCTATTCCCTCCTAAGGAAAGCAGGCACTCACCAGGTATTAGAAACAGCTTTTAACACCAATAAAAGATTTGTATCAGGTGTTTTTAAGGCTGAACAAAGACTATGGAGAAGCTCTTTTACAGCATCGGTTTGGGCTTTTATCTTTTTCAAAGCAGGTATTCCAGTGGGAAAAGGTAAAATAATAATTCCCCTGGGTTACTCTTTAACAAGCATTCTTTGATTGGTGATTTGAGACCCACATGAAAACATTAATTTATGATCATTTGGGGAACAGCAGCACCCCTCTGTGTATTTAAATTGGAGAGGGTCAGTATCTCCAAACCTGACCCAGAATGCTGCCGCTTGCTGCTGAGATTATCCCCTACTGAGTTTAGGGGAAAAAGAATTATCAAACCTCGATGACTCAGACTTGTTTTCACAAGGCATGTGCAGAGGGGTTTTCTGGGGGGGCTCCCGTGGAGTCCTACACCTCATCTAGGTCTCTCGGGGTCTCCTGCCCTACCTTTCTATGCTTTCAGGTGTGCATGGTTAAGCCCTGCATGCTGGTGCACTGCACCAAGCTAATCATCAGCACGGAGAGAAAGGATATTGTCAGAGTGCAAAATGATTTGTTTTCAGGCAGGAAGCAGTCAACTAGATGTAAATTCCATGAAACAAAAGAAGGTATTATAGACAGTTTTATTGTGATGTTAATTAATATTTACATCTTGGAATGAAAAATAGAAATGTTAATGATTGGCTTTACTAAGAGGATCACTTGATGCCAATGTGAAAGCCAGGGAGAGAAGGCAATTATGCAAACATCACATGCATCCCAATTTCAGTATGGAAACTTACATTTCAAACCTCAATTCAGGAAAATAACATGGAAAGTTTGTACTACAAAATCTAAACATGAGAAAGATTTAAGAGAAAGAAAAAAAAAGCACATTGCATACGTCAGATAATCTTCTCTGATTATCTGAGCTGTGCTAGCTACAGGGAAGCACTTACCCTTGAGTCCAGCTAGAAGTTAGCAGGGTAAGAAGGAACAAACCAGAATAACATAAAGACTAGCAACAAGGCTCAGGAAAGCAGACAGGAGCCCTAACCTAGCAGCTAAATATTTGGGTTCAAGCAAAGAATGGAAAAAAAAGAAAAAAAGAAACCTAAAAGAAAACCAAACCAACCAATGAAATAAAAACCACTTACAGCTGAAAAAACTATTAAGCAGCTCAATAAACCTTGCTACGTATCATGGGGGAACAAATCATTACACATTCTCAAAACGACCAACTCTTTGTACATGGTGTGATTAACAGCCATTAAATATAAACAAGACATTAAGAAATGAAATATAGCCACAAGTGAAACGTAAAACAAGTACAGATCAATCCTTCATGTGGAAAAGAAAAGGGTTTAAACAAAACCAGAACAGAACGTTGAAGCATGTGCGGGAATTTTGTTGAATGCATCACTAACACAGAATGAACAAAGATTGGTGCTTTCAGACAAGTGACCACTTTTATGAAGCTTAAATATTGCCAAAGGTGTAATATGCATTGGCAGCATTATTGACTATAATACTGTGCATGATTCCAACAGTAAACAAGAACAGTTTTGGGGTTTTGCATTGATAAAACGAACACTGGAGAACAGCACAGCTTTGCGTGAATGGAGTCGTTCTTTTAAATTGTAGCAAAACAAAAAAAAGCAAAACTTTTCACTCTAACAGGTATTGTTCACCCACATAAAAGGAATTGTAGAGTCATATAAAAATCAATGAATAGCAGGATCTATTTTATTCTTCAGTACTTAAATTGCAAATAAAATAAACTCCACCCTGGTTCAGAGCTGTCTGTTCACTTCCAGGTAAAGTGCTGCTATCAGGATCAGAATTTGAGTGCTGCTCAAAGTTGATATTTACCAGGTCAAAAGAGGTGGGTATCAAATGAATTCACTATTTCTCCCAACAGCAAAATATGTTCTTCTTGAGTTTCTGCTTAACAGACAGCTCCACCATGGGAGCAGAGGGCTGGGTTTTCTCTGCATGTGCATGCATGTGCCATCTCGGACTGCTACAACATGAAAGCTAGAACAACAGTTACTCGTCAAATGGCCTAACATTTACTTCTTTGCACATCCTCATTCACCACAGCCTCTAATAAGCACAAAAAAACATGACAGGTATTAAGATAAATGTACAAGAATAAAACGTCTCACAAAAGTCCTTACCTTTCTGCAGGCAAAAAAACCCCAAACCCACAAAACCTCAAAGCAAAAAAAAACCCAAAAAAAACAAAAAAACAAACAAAACAAAACAAAAAACCCCAAGCCAAAAAAAAAGCCCAATAACAAACCAAAACCCTTTTAAAAATGCAATACTTGATATGTTTAAATTTCAAGACTGAAGGAGCTGAGATACATATTTGCGCACTTAAGACTCCCGACAAGCCATCATGTGTGGTATGCATGACTCACTTCTGCTTCTGATTCTTTAACTGCTGCGCCCAATGACTTTTACAATGAGCATTGCTACATACAAACATAGAAATATGGAAAATGAGTATCCTTTGCTGTTGAGATGAAGGTGTGCGGTAGCATGCTGCCCTCCTCCTCTTCTAGTTGAAGGTCCTGTGCACAGAGAGCTGTCAGAGGGATCTAGATCCAAGGGAAGAGGAGGAAGGAAGACCAAGGTCAAAACACCCTAGCCCAGAAGATGCTGAAGTAGCAAGTCATCATCAGACTGATGAGCTGACTGGTTTCCCCCTTCCAGGCTTTGGCACAACTCAACCAGGAGGGTTTCCTGGTGCTTGCAGTAAAAAGGAGAGCCTGAAGCTGCCCAGCTTATGCGGATGGAGAGAGGGTGGTGGCATAAAAAAAGCCAAATGATATGGATTTGGAACTGGTATTGGCATAAGAATAAGTGAAACTCACTGACCTCTTCAGATGCCTTAGAGGGAACAGGGAGTGAAATCTCTGCTGCTTCCTCCAGAAGCAAGGATAAGGGATCCCTGCTTTCTGGCAGGCGAGTGAGATGGAAAAAAAAGGTCAAACCTGTGGCATTTCTCCAGCTCTGAGCACAGCCAGGCTGATGCTGTCTGCAGCACCATGAGCACTGGAAGTGCTGGGCTGGGGTTAGATACAGAGAGGACTCCCGGGCTCAGCCACTGACTTTGCTGCTCCCTAGGCAAATTGACCAGTACAAGCCAGCTGCCCCTTCTCCCTCCCAGGTAACTTAAGCAAGGGTGTAAGCTCTCCCCATGCACACAGTGCTTGGCTGGGCATGGGGCAACACACCTGAAGGCCAACGGCCCCAGGCATCCCCTTTCCCTCCCCAAACTCCTGGCACACTTTGCTACAGCTGCTGCCAGGCAATCGTAATGTGTTTGGGAAAGGGACCCTTCACCTGACCCCACACATAAGTCTGGAAAAGTGAAAACTTCGCAAACATCAGGAATTTACCCAGCAGAAAATTCCTCCAGGCCTGACGTCTGCAGGGATGGGAGAAGACTGGAGAGAAAGGTGATTCCCCAGTTTGACATTCTCTCCCTTCTCTCATCCGAATCCTCAGGGATCATGCTGGTATAGGCAAAGAGCATCAACCACATAGCTAACAGCATCCTTCAGCATCACTTGTTAAGCGAGGGAGCCAAAGCAGCACCCCTCTGCTGCTCTCCCGTGCTACACTTTGAAGGCTTTAGCATGTAAAAAAGCAGCAGTAGAAGGACCTGTGCCTGTGATTTCCAAGAAGCGATTGACTAAACACTCTGAGCAGAGGGACATACAATTCCTAGGAACTCTCTGAGGTCAGTACAACCCAGCCTGATCTAGAGGCTACTCGCAGCCAGTAAACATCCCACTTACAAGAGGCCAACTCCTACATCCCATTTTGGCTTTCTGAGAGGTGTCCTTCCTTCCCAACCCCAGTCTTTTACACCTTGCCCCCCCAAAGTCAGTGACATTACTGGGATGAAGAGGATAAGGGTCACTGAAATGAAAATACTGACTATAGGTTCGCCACGGCATCACGCTACATCTCACTCACAGCAGCAGCAATGCAAGGCAGAAGGGAGTCCAAAATATACAAAGCACATGGAGGATACAAAATAGAACAAAGCAGCATCAAGCAGAGGTTTTCTGCCATAACAGTGACAGTACAGGTGAATGCCTTGCAGTGCTATTTTCCATACTGACATGAAGAAATTAAACCAATATAAAAGACAATCAAATGATATTGATAAATAAGTAGCAGATTTTCTGGGTTCCTTACAACAAAATACTCCATAACAGCTTTACTAGAGGCTACTTTAAATTTTAAAATCTGATTTAATTCAAAGAATTTGCTAATATTTAACACTTTTTCCTTATTTTACTTATATTCAATGATACCAATTCTTATATTTTGCTGAAACTAGCCAGAATTGCAGCATGTTACAGAACAAAGGGGCTCCAGACGTGTGATGGAGACCTTCAGGAAAAATGAACGAGGAGGCATGCATGTGGTTTATAATCAAATTATATTTGCAAGACAAAAGAAATCGCTCTAAATTTCAAATTGAGCAAACTGGGTATCACTGCACAGGACATGCAGCATAGCTACGACTTAAAAGATGATTGCTTTAAATTCACATCTAACTGGCCTGCAAAGCAACCTGTTAAAAATACCATATGCTTTCCTACAGTTGAATATTCAACAGGAGACCTCTTTTTGTGTGTGCATTTCATACTTGCAAGATTTGCACCTGTAGTTCTGAGCACGTGATGTGTTTGATAGACAGCTAATGGCGCTAATGAATCGCTCTGATCTGGGTGTGCAGTTGATTGTGTGGGGGTGAAACACGTGTCTGCGGAAAGCAAGCTGGGTCTCAGGCTCTCAGATCCCAGCCTCTCCTCCATCAAGTATTGCACTTTAAAACACTCATTGACGAGTTCCCTAAGGGATTTTGTTTCTTGGGTTTGGTTGCACTAAACATACAGTTCAACTGGATCCATTGATGAAAAAAGCAGCTTAATGATAACAAAAACTGCACTTTGGAGTCAGAAACACATGTGCAAAAACTGATTTACATCAGTGCAGAAAATCTTCCCATCAAAGACTTCTGCTTTCTAGGAGAACTTATTTACTTACAAAATTGAGAGATCGGGGCGTCTAGCTGGGGTACATTTCCTCCTTTAGCATTTAGCTTTTGCACTTGGGTAGGCGGCACAGGTTTGTGGGACTGGCCGGTAGCTCGGTACATGGCTTGGACCCACAGGATACGGTCCTGCTCATCGTCACTTGCAAAAATCACCGTGTCTCCTTCCTTCACAGCATTGAAGAACGCTCTGCCACCCTCCAAACCTGGCAGGAGAGGAAGCAACAATGGAGTTTTGGAAGCATTGAGGTCATCAACGGGATCTCCCCCTACTTCCCACCCCATAGCTGTCCTTGGTGCATCCCCAGCCAGCCCTGCACTGCCCCCAGCTGAGCTCATTCCCCTCCCAAAACTCACCTGCAATACAGCACACCAGGTCCCCAGGTAGCACCCTCTGCATCACAGTTACTAAAACATGCCCCAACACAAATCGAGTTGTTTCTCTCACCTACAGCCCTGTCTGTGCAGGTCCCATGTGAGTTGCACCACTGGAGCCCCATTAAAAATAGGGTTTGAGTGGATGTGGTGGGAAGTTTCCCTTTAGACTGGGTGCATCAGTGCTGATGCTACACAAAAGGTGCTTTTATAACGTGCTTATTTCTCTCTTGGCCCTGATTCAGCACCCACCATCCCATTGCCCTAATATGAGAATTAACCTAGAATAAAGGTCTTGACAACCAACCTACTATGGTCTTTCATCTCCACTGGGGATACCATTATCCAGGGTATGGTGAGAATCACCTTGCTCAACATGTTGCCCCACTGAAATAAAGGAAATGTGGTGCTCCTCCATTTTCAAGAAGGGTCTCACTGCTCAACAGGTACCTCCAGGTACCAGGGGGCTTTCTGTCCCTTCCCCTTCCACTCACCCACATCCACCAAAGAGGAAATGGGGCAGGCAAAAATGCTGGATTAGTCCCATGAGTATTTGCTACCATAAAGACAGGCACAGCTGCTAACCTTTTATTTAAGGAATATAATCTGAAGGCACAGGTTAGGATCATTCCTTGATTTAAGCATTTAGTGCATAATCAAATTTCAGTGGGATTTAAGTGTCTAATTCACTTAGGCTCCCCAGAAGAGATGAGTCTTTCCCTCCTCTAGTGCAGCTCCTAGCTCAGTTCCTTAGACCAACTTATTGTAAAGTCATGCATAGCTAATGATGAGTCTAAACACAAGGATATTTAAAATAAAGCCGATCACAGTTCAGCTGCATCAGGGGTAGAAATAAGGGGTAGCGCCCCGCTTGAGAGCCTTACACAGCGTGGTGAGCACCAGCAGCAAGCTATCAGCCCTGTACCTGGCTGTGGGTCGGTGTAGTCCACAGTGTATCCGTCAAGCTGCAGCAGCTCCTGAGGTTCAGCTTTTTTCTCCCGATAGCTGCACATAGCAAATGTATATTGACTAACCTGAAGAAAACCACAAAGCTAAGATGGCACCGGGTGATCACAAGGCAATCCAAAGCACTTACAAATGCCGCACACTGACAGGGTGTTTACAGGGGTTGGGGGTGGTGGGGTAATTTTGACACTGGTCATTCCCCTTCTGAGACAGACTAAACTTTGTACCAGGCTTCTGCAAACCTCTCCCTTCACACACTCTGCTGCAGCAGGCATCTCATTCTCCGCACCAGTACATACAGCGGTTTAATTTCCTCCAAAAGAGGAAGCTCCATGCTTTAAAACCCTCTATCATTCATCCCCAGACAAGTGCAAGAGTGACACCCTGTCACAAACAATGTGAGCTAAATTGCTAGGTGCCAGTCATATTAAAGCAATCTTAAGATCCCACTGATCTCGGCAGTTGTTGTCATCAGTGCTGTAAATGGCAGCTCTCACTCCTCTGAGGTACCATCTGCATGACACGATCCATTCAATGTCAAGCTCTTGACGGAAGTCGACTGAGCTGCGGGGGCCCTGCCAGGCTCCCCATTGCCTTTAGGAGGCCATCAGGCCAGCATCAAGACCCCACTCTACTCCCTGTGCTTGCAATCTGGATGCTCAGCGAGAAGCTCATCCAGGGAGGAAAGGATTCTCCGTACCCCAGGCTAGGAACTCATGGGGAAATTTATTGTCAAATGATTTCAAATGACTTTGTTAAGGTTGTGTCACATCCCGGATGCCTGACGTAGTTTTATCCATCTGGACATTTGCTTGACCTCTGGAGTAAACTGTAAAACTCTGGTGGGTGGCAATGGATCATGCTTGTCATTTTGGGGAAGTTGGGAGAGGTCCTGGAAAATGGGAGATTCTGGAATCCTCCTGGGCTGGGGGAATTTTGCCTTTAAACTCCAGACAAATCACTCTGCTACAAATACACATGCAGCACCTATTTTGGTGGCATCTATTCCTAATAAAATGTCATTTATTTAAGTCAGGGCACCCATCTCTTGTTATATCATCTCCCTGCCTGCGCTCGGTTTACTGCTGCCCTCTACGGGCTTCTGCTAGCTGCCAGCCTGCTCCCAGCAGCCCTGCCTGCACCCTGCCTTCCTCCAGGAACAGCTCCAAAAGCCACCTAAGAATAAACTCTATCATTAACACGTTTGTGGGAGTTAAGACTAAAAGTGATGCTTTAAGCATCTTGCATCCTCCTTAAAACTACCAGCGCTGACGAAAGATTGACAAGTAACAGACCAATAGCAGCAGCACCCCAGTGCATATCCTATGCTGTGAACTTTGAATGCATAGCAAAAGGCAAAAAAATTAAAAAGATTAAAGCGAAGGAATCTAAAAATAACCCAGTGCCCCACAGCACAGCGTTCAGAGGCTCCGGCAGAGCTCATTCACTCACACCCGCAGTATATTGCTGCCACCTCCTGGATAAACGCTTGAATGTGATTTATGGGATGATGCTAGAGATTTCAATATGAGCGGTGAGGATCTGATTCCGCTGTGTTAGACAGCCCGAACTTCAGGGGCTGGGCGATAAATTTCATTCCTGAAGTCAGTGCTAACCTACACTGACACTGATTGAAAACGATAATACAACTGATGGGTTTTCTTTTTTACTTCTATGCTCTATAGTAACAGGTAAAATTAATTCAGTAGTTTTGTTTCTTCTCTGACCTTGAAGTCTGAATTTCAGGCTCTTTGTGTGCAAAGGGACAGAACAAGGGGAAATGGCTTTAAGCTGATATAGAGGGGAGACTGAGATGAGATCTTAGCAGAAGTTCTTCTCTGTGAGAGCGCTGAGGCGCTAGGCACAGGATGCCCAGAGGAGCTGTGGCCGCCCCATCCCTGGCAGCATTCAAGGCCGGGTTGGATGGGGCTTGGAGCAACCTGCTCTAGTGGAAGGTGTCCCTGCCCATGGCAGGGGGTTGGGTTGGGATGAGCTTTAAGGTCCCTTCCAACACAAACCAGTCTGTGATTCTATGAAATAATTTCTGTCATCTTTCGACCCAGAAAAGATTCTTCATCCCTATTAATAAGCCAACCATACCAACACAATAGGGATGTATGGAAACCCACATAGGCATTTCAGAGCTTATACTTCTCATGTTAAAAGTTATAAAAGAGCTATGTAGACAGCAGACTTCGGTAGAGCCATCCGGGGACAGAAGCAAAACAAACCGGTCTCTCCTGTTAGCATTCACACAATTTCTTTGGAAGAAGCTGCTCTACATGATTATTAGAAGAGGTTTCTAACAGAAACCTACAGGTGGGTCTACCAAGTGTGATGAGCCAGGGCCCATCAGGGCTCACTTCATTATACTTCCCTACTCACACAGCTCAAGAGCAAAGGCCAGGCTAAGGGTTACCCAAGGTCTTGGCAGGACACAGGCCAGGATCAAGCTGGAAGGAGGAGACAAGATATTGATATGAGGAAGAAATTCTTTACTGTAAGGGTGGAGAGGCACTGGAATGGGTTGCCCAGGGAAGTTGTGAATGCTCCATCCCTAGCGGTGTTCAAGGCCAGGTTGGACATAGCCTTGGGTGGCATGGTTTAGTGGGAGGTGTCCCTGCCCATGGCAGGGGGGTTGGAACTAGGATGATCTTAAGGTCCTTTCCAACCCTAACTATTCTATGATTCTATGATGGCCTCTGGAAAAGGAGCTGACTGCCATGCAGAGCGCCTGCACCTAAACAACTTGAGCTACTGACTTCAACGACTGGCACACCAGCCTGTCTGTCCTATCTTGCTGCCTAAGGCATTTGCTGCTTGCACTCAGCAAGAAGCTGGTACCCTGGCTACCAGTGTGAAGTGGTTCCTTCCATTCACAAGCGGTGGCAAAGTAAAATCCGACAAAATGAGATTTTAGAAAGCTCGGTATGTCAGCGATTGTGCTTGGCTGCTGAACAGCACCGTAGGGTCAAGCGGAGATTGCAGCTTGCCTTTCACCAGTCCTCTGAAATATTGTGCTTCACAGAGCCTGCTTTCTGTAGAAGCTCAGAAGAGGCCAAACAAGTGAAACAGTTAATAGCAGAAATTAATCTTGCAGCCTGCTGAGTTCACACTGAACTGTAGCTGAGTATGAGAGTGAGCGAGCAGATGGGATGGGCAAGATGGATGGTTTGAGTAATTGGAAAAACACAGAGAGGAAGCTGAAGGAAGACAGAGCAGAAATCTCTGCCCAGTGAGGGACAAACTCTCAAAGCAGCTGGGATTTCATCCAGGGACTCAATAAGGGCCAGGAAAGGAGCATCTAAGGAAGCTGAACTGAGTGAAACAAAAAGAAGGGAAATAATCCAGGGCTGCCCTGGTTAATTCATTTTAAAAAAAGGGAAAAAGTTTTGAGAAATGATTTGAGACAAAAGAACAGAAGGAAAAGAAAGTGGGAAAAAAAAAGACAAAAAGACAAAGAAATACAGGAAAGGGGAAGCAGACAGCGGGAGACAAATGCCAAAGTTCACTATTCCCAGCTGCTAAATTAGATCTGACTTTCCTGGCACTCAACCATATTCTGTCACCAGCTATGTAATCCAAACGATTAATAAACACAGTAGATGTGTATTAACCAGTCCTGACTTTGTCCTTGTTTTCCACCAGAGACTCCTGCTCTAGCGAGCACCGCTTTCCCCAGGATCCTGCTCAAACCTGTTAACTGTCGTGCCTCGCACTCCAAGTTCAGTCATTCGCCTCCCCCTTTCTCACTGTTGACATAACACTACCCCACTTGGGTTAAATTCTTAAATGGACCTTTCCTAGATTAACAGCATGCATTTTGTCCCAAGGGAGAGAAACTGTGCTAAGATACTGCCAGCCGTAATACGGCTTTCTGCTTTGATGGGAGACTTTGTCCTCTTGTTGCAGCTGTACGTTGCCTCCCAAGCCCTTTCCTGACACAAATGAGCAGAGGAAATGATCTAGCTTAAAGAAGAAAACTTTTCACATCTCAGCACGTCTGTTCAGCCCTAAACAACTGCACATAGCAGTTGTCCTAGCTTCTTCCTTCGAGCAGGAGGGAGTGCGTGATGGGAAGCCATCCCATATGAGTACATGGACATGTTACACCATAGGCAGGTATAACAAGCATCACTAACCAGCAGCTCCAAGCAGTTTGTATTTATAATCAACATTCAAGGTGTCTCAAGAATCACCACCTATGCACAGTTCTCAGTGAGGGTCTAACTGAAAACATGATTTAATATGATTATAGGGACCAGCTATGGGTCATTTACCTTGACTTGAGGACCACAGTGGAGGACTGTTGGTGTTGCACACTGCAATTTTGCTGAATTATTTTCAAATCTTGTTGTTTATTTGGAGTTACTGAACATTCAATTTCATTTTATCCTGAGTCAGCTGAATTTTGCTAAAAGCAGGAACTGTCACTGTCAGTCTAAATTATAATGAGTTCAGGGAGTCTGTCACCAGAACTATAGATCCAGGCGTAGACACTGCAACTGGTTTTAATCTGCAGAGATTTGATCTGGTTCCAACAACCTTCTGCAAACACCATCAGACACAATCAGCTGAAAACTGCTTCAAGCTACTCAGCAGATGTGTCATCCAGGTACTATGGAGTGTTACTCCCCATATGCTGCCAGAGCACAGAAATGGGGTTATGACAAGGGAAGAAAAGATTCAGTCTGAAATCTCAATGTAATTAACTCACTTGCCCTTGAGAATCATTGTATTTCCTACCACAAAACCAGCAAACCCACCAGAACCACAACAGTGTTGTTGCCAGTAAAGCATATTAGACTTTGCAAAGAATTAATGCAAGCTCTGCCAGCTATCAAAAATCCCAGCTTTTGCACAATCAAGGGTCTAACTGGCAAACTGGCGGAAATGTGTATGCTGTGCTCAGGCAGCTGATATAGCAACTTAGGAAACACTTCTAACATCTGTGATGGATGTACCATTTCTTTCCTATCCAGTCACTGAGAACTTTGCCCTAAACTACTCCATTGCTTTGCCTTACCACTGCCACTGGCATTACTGTTGCCTTTACGAAGCATTTTCCTCCCTTGTGATGTTGTGGACCATTTCCATCCAAGCTCAGGGCCATATTATGCCATCACTTTCACGCTGCATATCTCAGGATTTAAAATTAGGCAAGTAACGAGTCTCTGCCATGTAATTTACATCTAATCAGTATTCTGCTCTTCTGCTGCTCATCTCAAAGGGTGTCTACGAGAAGGGTGGGCAGCATGCAGAGAGGACTGAGATTCATTTGGAGAGAAAACTAGCCCCTCTGAAAGCATTGGTGCATACTGGAGGAGCATGTGCACCATCTCTGCCAGCCATACCATGCTGCAAACCTTCCCCGAGGGGTTGAACCAAGTTCACCCAGCAATGCACACGCTGGAGAGGTCAGGCCCAGTTGTAGAAATGGCACAAAGGAACTGCTCTCACCCACTACACCCAAACAAATCATCTCCACTCCTGTACAACCCTCGCAGCTACAGACACAGAAGGTGCGAGGGATTATTCCACCCAAATTACAAGGCAATCATTGCTCCTTTCTCCTTCTCTCCAGGCTCACAAAGCCAAGTAGCAGTGGGAACCCTCCCTGCAGAGCTCCTTTTTCTATACACGCAGGCATGCAAAGCCTCTGTTGATACCGGCAAGGTATCACCAACACAAGAGACAAACTGCCATCAACACCTTCCTCCTTGGTGCCTCCCATGCAGTTTGGCACCTTGGTGCCTTGTTGAAATAGTTACTGAAGAGTTTGAGTATTACCATGAATTTCTTAACCACTGGTACCAGAAGGCAGAGAGGTACCACCCAATAGCACTGAAGGAAATGAGGCTGTGTGCCATCTGAAATGGGAAAAGAGGGGCTGGAGAGGGCACAGGATCAAGAGGAGGAGAGGAGCTGCAATAGAAGATGCTACAGGTAAAGAGCAGAGACAAGTGATCAGAGAGGAAACATTTCATAATCCATCCAAACATATAGCCTTGTCCTCCTGGCGATGTCAGGAACAGATCAGACCCCTATATCCCAAATGGACTTCATGCTTTGGACTCCAACTCTTGGCTCTGTTGTGAGCAGAAGACTGGTGCAGATGAGCAAGCTCCCAAAACAGGGGCTGCTCATTGTCTGTTCTTTACATAACGGAGCCAGCTCACCTTCCTGCGGGTGTTATTTTCTGCCTGTAGTTTAGCAGAGTTCAGAGCATCCTGGACATCAACACCTTTGCTGCCAATCCCTGTTCATATCAGCACCCATCCTTTGCATTGCATGAAAAGCAAATGACAAACATACGGACAGCAAAGTATTTTTATTCCATCTTTATTGCCTGCTGACATGTTCAATATGCTCAAACTACATCTGAGGGACTGCATAGAGAGTGTTTCTTGTTTATATTTGATGTAAGGCAGAACACTTTACATTGCACCAAATGTTGAGCAAACGGTAACATAACAGAGAAGCTGCAGTGGTAGCTGGAATTTCTGAGGTGGGCTACAGAGACTCTCTGGGGGCAAAAGTCTGCTCATCTTATTCAAATGAATTGCTTTTCTGGCCAAATCCTGATCTTATATGCCAAGTGACAAATACAGACCTAGTAACATGACAAAACATGGAATAACTCCGAGAGCTTCAATTCCACAGCAAGCTGAAGAACAGACAGCAACTGAAAATTTGAGAAGCTACTACAACCACATAGAATGGCTGGAAGAAAGACTCCTTGGAAGAGACATGGGAATACATGTCCAAACCTGAAAACCTTTCCACATAAGGGTATCAATAGGTTTATTTTAGGGAGAAGCTATGATAGGATAGAGGATTTCCCCTTTGGAGAATCCCTGTTCATAGGGAAAAAAGGACCAAGAACTTGGTCTAAGAGGAATGAAGTACCTCTTGGGAAAAAGCAATAGTAGTTGCTCTACAGGTGATCACAGACTGTCACAGCACTTTAAACTTCATTTCAGAACATAAGAAAGAAAACATACAGACCAAAGCAATCCCTCAATCCTGGCTCAAGAACAGGGCCACTGCATAATGCTCCCAAAAGGCCTTTCATTATGGCCTCTGCTGCTTCTTACCCAGGAAACAGTTTGGGATTTACTTCCAGTGGTCTGGCTCTGCAAGGCACTGGGTTGCCCTGTGAGGTGCCGAGCACCATATGTCACAAAGGACCTGGCCAGTCCCTGCACAGGGGGCACACTGGCAAACCAGATGCCTCTAGGAATGGATTACACAGACCCTAAACCCATCACTTTTACCTGAATCTAAATGAAGTGCTTGGGCAGATAGAGGCATCTCCTTTGGCTGCTCTGCACTAACTCTCCCACTTCTGTTGCCATTTTGACCCCTTCTGGAGTACAAAATGAGCACTTAAGCTGTCGTAGTTGATCATACTTGGTTACTGGAGTAGGTATTCAACTGCTCTCTCCAAATAGGCTCCTACTTATATGGTTCACACACAACATAAATACATTTTACATCCCAAGATGGATTTTCTTACCTGCCACACAGTTCAGTGCTATGGAGGCTGGCAGGGATGAACAAACAGGGAATACAACTAAGCAACTGAGACATCTCAAGTAATAATTAACTCAAAATGAACTAACCAGTTTACACCCGGTGATATAGGACCACAGAAGCTGACTGTGTACAGTGAAGACGGACTGCGTGGACTCCTCTTACCAGCACAGGAAAGCCAGCACACAAGCATGCTCCATCCTCAATGTGGAGCCTGAGGCACTTGGATTACAACATCTCCTTTCTTATGCATGGGTGAAACCCCAAATCCTCTGCAGCAGACCTGTGATCTGCTTCATCAGCAGTAGGATTTCACCCTCTGACTTGAGCACTTTGGATCTGGGCTGGCACAAGACCTCAGTGAGATTCCATATTATTCCATCAGAGTACCTCTGTGTCACTTTCATTACAGGACCCTGCACAATGCTCATACTTGGAGATAACACACTCTAAGGAAACCAGAGAGAGAGACTGACCCAAGAGGACTCTGTGGCTTTATCAGGCTGGTGTGAAGATGGAGCTGCTCAAACAGGGGTCCCACACTTCTGTGGCAAATGCAGTGGTTTCAGCTGCTCTTGGAAAGGGGAGGGAAGATCTAACACACCAAGTAGCGACCAGATTGCTTTAGGACATGAGGAGATCTTCTCCCTGTTTCCTTGAAATTCTTAACCATGGCCAAATATACACGTCTACTGAAACTAGGAGGGCAGAGAGTCAAAAGAAGAAATAGGGAAAAGGGAAGAAAGGCATCGCCAAATGATCAATGAGAGTTGTAGACAATGAAAGGCAGTAATGAATGTGAAGGCAAGATCAATGTCAAGAATGATATACTGACTGAGGTAGCCAGTGATGAAACTTCTGTAGATTTCAGTGGACTTCAGGTTTTACCTGGAGGCTCAAAAGGGGGCATCTGCACGCAAGTACCTCCAGCCTAGACAGACCGAGCTTCCTCCTCATTACAACTGGTTCTCCATTTCACCAAGTAATCATGTTCATCAGGCAACTCATGGCTAAAGGTCTCAACTGGGATATCCTTGAGAAGATGTATACACTTAAAAAAAATCATGACTTAACAGACACCCTACACAGAACCACAACTCAGCGTCAATCACACAGCACCAAAAATAGCCAGATGAAAGACTTAAATATTTCATGTTTTAGTTTAAGATCACTTCTAGTTAAATCTGTTACCTGGACAAGGACAAAGAATCGTTTCTTCCATCTCTTCCAAACATTTTTACCAATGGCCCATAAATATCTAGAAGAAAAGGTGAATTCAGTACACAAGTGACTATATGTTCTTCTCTTGCTTTTCAGTGTGTTTTCTAGAGCACCTAGAAGCTGAGTTAACACACAAGCAGGAGTAATTACAGACTCTTAAGCTCAGCAACATTCATGAAAGTGTTTATTTCTAGCCTGAAAAGATAACTTATAAAGCAAATGACATAAAAAGCTCCCAGAGTCTTAATGCTACACAGTATTAATTCTCTCTTCCCTCTTTGTCTTTCACAACATGCTTACAATTTAGAAGCACTTGAATGCCAGTGAATAACTATGACATGGTTGGGTGGGTTAAGAACACATTTGCAATGGAAGAATTAAGGCACAGAAACCCCAAATGTTGCTTTAAGCCTCCATAAAACCCTTTGGCTGAGGGGAGCTATCAAACAGAAGGACACTTTACTACATCAAAACCAGTATCCACTGGATTGACCAAACCAGGACCCTTTGCTGAACAGCTTAAGGTGAATTCCTAGAAATCGCTTGGTTACAGATACTCAAGCAAACTGAATAATTTCTAAGGAGGAGTGAATTTACTGGTTTCTAGAAAGGAAGAATTAACTTTTAACAGTGTCTAAATTGCATTTAATCTCTGCGATGAAGCGGCCACTGTGACACTGTAATACAAACACTGGCAAAAATAGTGACAGCATCAGATTAATAGTAAAACCAAGGACATTATTCATGGTTATGTTTTATATATCATTATAGTTACTTCAGATCTAGCTCAATAAAGAGAAAAACAATTCCTTTTTGGTTATGCTCGTAGTTCTTTATGCCAGAAGAGATCCAGCATATTCCTGGTAAATGTTTAATCCACAAAAATCCAAGTCATGCTCATGTTTGCACTGTGTCCCTGGCTGGTTTAAGAACATGGTTACTTGTCCTATTAGTGCCGTTAACATCAGCAGAAAGACAATCTCAGTTCTGAGAGCATGCTAGTATTATAAACCACATCATTTTAAGCAGCACCTTGCAAATCAAATGTCAGTTGCAGAAAGCCTGAGGAAAGCCTGGACTGCTCAGCCCCTGTTGCTATGAACTGTGGTTAAGGAGACAAATACAATGGGTGAACTGTCCTTTCTTGCTTTTGGTATCTGTGGTCATGATGGAAAAATTAAAGTTAACATGTGGCTACTAGCTTTGATCTCATTAGCAGAGAAGACAGGAGGAGGAATTAAAAAGAGATGAGTGATCCAAACCATCTAATAATGGACTGAATCTAACAGAACACTATGAAAATAGAAATGAAACCAAGTCACTTTTATAGCACCTAAAACATAACAGGTAAAGAGTTATTCAGAAGAGTGACTTTCCTGGACAGTTTCTACTTTTTATCACATCCTGTGCCCTAAAGAGTGAACAGAGCAAAGCCTTGCCAATGGCATTAGCTAGGTCTTGCCAAGGATGGTTTAATTTATAACTACATGGCACAAAGGTGGAAGCCAAGGGCAGGTGACAGGGATTTCCCTTGGCCAACATCCTCCAACATCCTCCAGCACTCCCATCTGGAGAGCTGGGGTTTTCCTTTAAACCTTCCAGATCATGACTCCAGGCAACTGCTATTTAATTGTGCTATGTGTCTCTCTGTAAATAATGACAGTCACACTGGAGAGTATTTCAAGCAGAACGTGTGTGGTGCTTTGGTTCTGAGAAGTCAATACAGGGAAACAGAAAATAACTTAGGAAACTATACTATTTTCAACAAGAGAGGCAGGCAGCTTGCCCATTATTTCCTTAGAGGGGGAAAAAAAAAATTACCTAGCAATTTATGGAGGAATACTGTTTGGCTGATATGCATTAAAAAGACTACGCTGAGAACATGGAAAGTGTATTATAAATGACTGAACTAATGCTATTTTTGCATTTATCTTTCTTTTGACCTTCTGTGACCTTCAGAAAAAGAGTTTCTCTTCCAGAATCTTAAAAAAAAGAGGCACTTTCTACTGCGCATTCATAACAAATTGAGTTCAGAGCGAGACAAGCGTTTACCCAGAGTGCTTCATGTTTTGAGGCTTATCCATTCGCACGGCAAGCTTGATCTTCAGGTCTTGATCAGGGCAGTTTTTGGAAACAGTCATTTTGTGCCATTCTGATTGCTTTGGGCTATTGGGAGTAGGGTGGAGAACAACCTGCAAGCATTGAAAACAAAGTTAAAGGAACAATTATTCACAAAATGGGTTTTAATGGAGAACAAAACTGCATTGGATTAGCTGCTTTTGCCCTAAAAGTCAGCCTGGAAATTTCTATTCACATCAGTGAGGATGGCTTCTTATTGCTTTTTTTGAGGTACAGCTTACTATTTTGAGAATAGAATTTATTTTCTTTGGTTCCTATATCTACTGTGCTATTGTTCATGCGGCTGTGCAGAACAGAACTGTATTATCAGCTCCCACCATTTAAGGAAAGATCATGATAAACGAACTTGTAACTGTCCAGGTAAATCAGTCTAACTAATGTAAATAGCAAACCAGCAACAAGTTTTTTTTTGCAGAGGTTGCTCACAGCAATCTCCCATTTTCAGACCTATTCAACTTGGTCAACCTCCAGCCTTCCTGACACTTCCCATGTGATGGGTGCTGTTTCACGGGCTCAGAAAGCTCAACATAAAATGGTTGATCCATTGCTATTATCAGGTTGTGGGAAAGCTGGCTTCATTTTTTGCTTACTGTTAAGTAAGATGCAGTAGGTTACCATATAGGTAGGCTGGTGTGTCTGGGGTCCTTTCCAACTCAAACCATTCTATGATTCCGTTCTCCCAGAACTACACTACATCTACCATCTTTCTCCTGGTGTTGCCATATGTGTCCTTCATGGTGGCTTAACCCTCTCTCTCCTATGCTTATTCCTCCTGTGATGCTTTCTGTCTCAGAGGTGACTTTGCCTGGCACAAATTCATTCAAGTCTCCACTGTCCAGTAATGAGATAAATCTCCTTTAAACCCATTCACCTTTCTGCAAGCAAATTATTTCACAAATGGCAGCATTCCCCCTTATTATTTGATGTGATGCCATCACTCATCCCTTGATCACGCTTGGTCCATGCTCCTGCCAAACTCCAGCCCCAACCATAATCTTTGTATTCCTCTGCTCTTCAACTTTACTGCCGAGTCAACAACCAAGGGCTGTTTTCCACCAAAATATCCTTGATACTATTGTCCTCTGATGAATGATTTTAGAAATCTCTTAAGAAGCCTGAGGTTAATGTCTGTAGATTCTCAACTTCACTCTTAGGAACCAGCTTTATTTATAATTTCTTTATTAAATTAGACTAATGCTTTCTCTGGCAGGAATCTGAACCTACCATTAGTCACATAGATAACCTAGCAACACCACTCTCTACTACATCACTCTTGGATAAACCACATTTAAGCAAATCCTGAAGACAAAAAGAGAGTCCTCCCTGCAGGGTGGTGTTAGAGACACAGATGGCCCCAAACTCTGAGGAATATCCGAGGACCCCCATATAAGGCAGGTGATGCAAGCACATAGACTTGCATTAAACTGCATCTCTTGGCAAGGCAGCAGCCACTCAGGATGTTTGGGATGGTCTCTATTTTGATTTCTAACTCCTTTTCATTAAAAGGCGCATAAACTTTCCTCAGTGTTGTTGCAATCATGGCTCTTCCCCTCCTTGCTCTCAGTAGATGAAGTCTTGGCACGGCTGAAATCGTGGGAGCCCTGCCACTAGCTTCAATAGGGCCAGGATGTATTCCCATGCCTTAAGCTGCCCATCCAGCAGTTCAGGGCTTGGGAGCATTTTCCAGCTCTCCCTGGTGAAATGAGGAGTGTCGGCCGGCTGCCAATTCAACACTTGCAATAGAAAGTGGGCATTGTACAGGCCTGGCAGAGCACAAAGCTACTTCTCAAAGGGCAGTGAGCATGGGTGTTTTTGTGTATACAACCTGTTTCTCTCCTCTCTCTGTGCAGACAGGTCCATGACCACTCCAACAACTAAACCAGGGGCTTAGCATGCTCCCGGCTTCATTATTTCATTGCAGAAGAAATCCTGATGCAGCCTTAGCAGACACGTGTCATCTCTTAGCTTCCCCGGGCACACTGAGAATCCCTTTGAAGTCTGGCCATTTGAAAGCACTGGTGGCCACGGGCCAGGGGAAATCGCTGCCCAGCTCCCCGTGCTCGCTGCTACTGGCCTATGTCCTTCAGCCTGCAGAAGCTCAGGGCCAAGGGATGGCTTCCTGCTGGATAGGAATTAAAGCGCATCAGTGGGGCTGGCTCATCAGCGTTTCAGGGCAACAGGGGCTGCTTTGGGCCCTGACATCTTTCTCAGAACAACATGCCTAGCTAATTGCTTCCCGAGACCAGCAAAGTCAGCACTGCTCACGCTTGCCAGTGGAAACAAGACTTACAAAGCAAGCGAGTCTACACCAAGTGCAACCACTCAGGGGGAAAAGCCCTGAATGGTATCGTGGCTGGCTGGGTGAAAAGCTCTGCTCAGCATGCTGCAGTGAATAAAGGCAGCAGTGCTGAGCTGTTTGAAGAAGAAGGTTTTGAAAATAATCCTGAAAATATTATGATGCTGTGCAGCAAAGCAACTGTAGGTCTCCAGCTGGGGTACTGCAGCCTAGTGTGGTCATCCCCTTTGTTAGAAGAGGATGAGGACATGGAGAAAGGAAGGATCAAGGTGTGGATGAGGGAAATTCAAAGGGCTGTGACTCTCTTTGAATACAAGATTGACAGGACAAAAGAATGGGCAGCTTTGCTTTTCTCTCTCTCAAGTGCAACAACAAAGGATGTTACATGAATGTGAAAACACAGTTAAAATGAACATAAATTATATGAGACAAAAATCACATACAGCACTCTCTACCATAAAGACAGAAATTAAATTAACAGCAAACTAGGACATGAAAGAACATTTGGCACTTGTATGAACAGGATGAACACAAAACCACATTAATTAGGAAAAACTTTGTTGCATGGACAGACTCTTCTATGTCAAGGCACAAGCAGACACTGGAGTTAGCAAGAAACATCCCAATGGGTTAGTCCACAATTGGAAATACTGTACTTGGGCTTGCGACAGGATCAGTGGGTTTCCTGACCATGGCTTTCTTGTCCACAGCCATAGAGACAGGGCAGGGAGCAAGGTGTGCTGCAGACAAAGCCCAGGATGCTCCTGGAGATTGCTTAGGCCATGCTGAACTGTGACTCATGGAGGTTCAGCCTCTCCTACCCTGAACTGATTTTTCATGGGGTCTTCACCACACTGATGCTGCTGAGAGCTGAGGAAGACATGGCAGGGAGTTTGCTGCCACTTATGCCTGGGGCCAACACAAACCATACAAATCTATGGATTAAGTGAAGTGTCCCAAATCCACAGAAAAGTGCTGCCCACAGATATTCTGGAGCTGTGGGCTGCAGCAGTGGAGATTCACCAACAGGCACTGGTTTAGAGACTACAGTTGAGGGGCAGAGATGGGGTGGGAAGGTTGGCTCTGTGGCCAGTATCCTGCGAATCTGAGCTCTTTGCTATTAACACCATTGACAGGAGCAATGAGCCCCCATGTTTCACTCCCAGTGCAGTCCCCTCTGAAACCACCGGTTCAGTCACAGTCCCCAGGGGAAGCCAGGATTTGAAGCCCTTTGCAGTGAGTACCACAGTCAGTGCTTTCAAATGCTCAAAATGTGCACCGGCTGCTCAGTAGATATAAGAGCAGCTTAACACTCTCTTGCCAAACTTCAATCCTTTCTTTTTTGCTTCAGCATAATCCCCTTTTCTGCCTCAGGAATGTCCATTTCCGTAAGCAACTTCTAAGGCTTTCCGGACTGCCAATATCGCACACAAGATCCTCTGCCTTTGCTCAGTGCAGACACAGCCAGCTGAAATGCTGCCATTAAAAACTCACAACAAAGACAGCATGTGAGATGCACTCCTTTACAGCAGTAGAGAGCTTTCTTTTCCCCCATCTTGAAGCTTGGCAAAAAAGCAGAGCATGTTGTGCTCCAAGGATATTTCCGTACAGGAGAGATTTCTCTAGAAAAGCAAGGCCAGAAGGAAGCATTATTAAGCTCAAAATCTTACCCTCCCAAGCTCTTTGTCCTCCAAAGCCAACACTCCCGTGCTCTCCGTGAACAGCTTCACCTTCACTGCAGGAAGTGCGTGTGTTGTCGTGAAGTCTCCTTGGGTGCCCCAGCTATGAAAATAAAGACACAGAGACGATCAGATCAGCAGCACTACAGCCTGGGCATGCAATGGTTAACTGAAAATGTCCTGCGTGGCACAAGCCGAAGTGGCTGGGCTGGCTAATTGACAAGGGTATTAATTATCTTCTTTGAGAAATGTGAGACAGATGTTTGGAAAACCCATGATGGTTCTCTGGGGGAAAAAAAGAGAGTATTTGGGAGCAGCATGAAGCAAAATTTAAGAGAACTTTTTCATTTAGAAAGAACAGTATGTCTCCTGCAGCGACAACCTATATAGCCACAACAGGAGTTGAGGATTGAGGACACCCAGGATACCTGTAACTGCTCATGCTCCTGCTCTTCTCTTGGCTGACTGAACTCTTCTTTCCAGGCTGGTAGAGAGGTTTGCTTTCTCTGAAGAAACCCCAGTTTAATCTGGGTTCTCTTCCAAATCCCAGCCCAGCCCTCCAGCCCAGGTCAAGTTCAAGCCATTACATCTGGAGTAATATGTTTGCTGGACTGCAGAGCAGGACAACCAGCTCCTTGGGGATGGGTCAGCAGTGGCCAGAAAGTGGCCACCTCTCCAACTACATAATGAACCAAGACCTGAGACCACCACCTACTATTTGTGTTCTAGTCCTGGCTGGTTTCATGGAAAGGAGTGCTATGGACGCTTGTGAGGTGGGCTGATGCCAACCTGATGAAGTTTAACCATGACAAGTGCAAGGTCCTACACCTGGGTGGGAGCAATCCCAGGCACAGCTCCAGGTTGGGCAGAGAAGAGATTCAGAGCAGCCCTGCAGAGAAGGACTTCGGGGTTTTGGGTCAATGAAAAAATGAACATGAGCCGGCTGCAGTGTGCGCTCGCAGCCCAGAAAGACAACGGTATCCTGGGCTGCATCAAAAGAAGCATGACCAGCAGGTCGAGGGAGGTGATCCTGCCCCTCTACTCTGCTCTCGTGAGACCTCACGTGGAGTACTGTGTGCAGTTCTGGTGTCCCCAACAGAAAAAGGACATGGAACTGTTGGAACCAGTGCAGAGGAGGGCCACGAGGATGATCAGGGGACTGGAGCACCTCCCGTATGAAGATAGGATGAGAAAGTTGGGGCTGCTCAGGCTGGAGAAGAGAAGGCTGCATGGAGACCTCATAGCAGCCTTCCAGTATCTGAAGGGGGCCTATAGGGATGCTGGGGAGGGACTCTTCATGAGGGACTGTTGTGACAGGACAAGGGGTAATGGGTTCAAACTTCAACAGGGGAAGTTTAGATTGGATATGAGGAAGAAATTCTTTACTGTAAGGGAGGTGAGGCACTGGAATGGGTTGCCCAGGGAAGTTGTGAATGCTCCATTGCTGGTGGTGGTCAAGGCTGGGTTGGACATAGGATTGGACATGCTGGATGGCATGGCTTAGCAGGAGGTGACCCTGCCCATGGCAGGGGGGTGGAACTAGATGACCTTAAGGTCCTTTCCAACCCTAACTATTCTATGACTGACGACACACACAGTGTCCTAACCTGTGCTGGCGGGTATCCTCATGGGGTTCTCTTAAAGGTACGCAGATGTTACACAGATGTTACGCAGCAGCCAGCGCTGATTTAGAGACAGCAGGAGGAAAGAAACCCGTGAAACACACTACACCTGTTCAACACCCTAATAGGCTTTTCAAATAGGCTCCTGAAGAGCCTCTACAAGTGGAGAACTCAGAACAACACATCAAATTAGTCACCTGTTTTCAAGTTTTTGAGATACAGAAAAACTTCCCTCTGGAAAACTGGTACAGACTGAAGAGAGCCACAGAGCAAAAATTAACTGGAACTTGAACTATTGGTAAGCTTTAAAACATTTTGAAAGCAGCAGAGAAAAAAATATCTTCTACACTAAGGGGTAAAAAGTCATGTTTGAGACTTCACGGCTGTGTTTCAAGCTTGTTTATATGGCTTAGAACGTTAGAAACTTACTAAAATTAAGCCAGACAGAAACTTCCAGACAGAGTGAAGCAAAGCACCCCTAAAACCACATTTGCCCTTGTTAGCAGAGAACAGGGCAGCCAAAGATGAAGAGCAGAGGGAGGACTAGGGAAGAGCTCACCGCTGCAAGGAAGATGCTCCTCAACATCTGATCATGCAGAGGCCCAGTGTGAAACTAGCAGATAAAAAAATATTCTATTTTTTGTTCTGTCTTTTTTTTTCAATATATATATATATATAATTCATTGTGAACTAGACTTCTGTGTTGTTCCCAGATACCCTGAAAATTCATCACACTTCAAACCTCATGCAAAGTGTACAAGCAAGCTTGACGAATAATTACAGACGAGGTGCTGCTTGTAAACCCGGAGTGTGCCATGAGCAACTCCTCTGAGTAATGTGATGGAACACACACTGCAACTTAGAATACTGCAAGTCAGATGAGAGATTATACCATATCTCACTAGCAACTTCTATTCACCCTCATGCTATTAATGACATTTTTTCTACACTGTCCTCAAACTAGATGCTCTGCTGAAGAAATGCAGTTCCCTTGAAATGACTGAGAAAAGGCTCAGATGACATGTGGTCCACTGACTAGATATTCTTTAAACATAAATACCAAACAGCAGGTTCTGCATTTGGAAGGTTACTGGAAACAATGATTTACTCCTTCCCGCACACAAAAGGTACGGGTTTATGCTTTACTCTCCACTGAGCAAATCTTGTCCAGCTGAACTTAGCAAATGAGTGTGTTCAGTGCAGAGCTGATTAACAAACTCAGTTTCTTTGCCAGCTTTGCTCTCAAGTTTTTTCTCCTGGTGTCACTGTTCCACATATTTCATCTTTTATGATGATGCATCAAACTGCCACCAGTGTCAGGGAACAGAGGTTTGGCTTAAATTATCTACAGCACCACAGGTCCAGCCACATCCTCAATATTCTATCTTTTCTATGCGTGAGCCATCAGCTACCTAATAAATGTTTTAAGCATAAGAAACAACCCTATTTTCTATTTGCAGCTTTAGGTCACAGGTTATGTATTCTCTCTTTAAAAAACTGTGCTGTCACCAGCAGGAAAAGTAGGAAGATAATCTTGCTTTGGGTAAGAGGCGAAAGGAAGAAAATATCCAACCTTACGCTGTGTATTTTGACAGCATCTGCTTTATAGAACTCATATCTCTGTTTACTATTAAAAAGCTCTTATTTGCTGAAGCATTCCCAGACCATATGTTATCAACAAATGTTACCAACCAAATACAAACAGTAATTTTCATTAGGTTTCCTTCATGAGAACAACATTAACCACAAAGGGAATAAATGTTTCAAATGACAGTAAACATACATAGCAAACCCTTGACAACACTGGTGCTTACATATTCATACCCCCAAAAGCCCTGAAAAGATCTCAGCCAACAAAGACTCTCCAAAGTTGTGTTTTGTGCAGGTTGAAGCCTGCGGTGATGTCATTAGTTGCCATAGTGATGTTCAGCATAAGGCCATAATTCATGCCACTGAAACATAATTTGTATTCAATCTAAGTACGTGGTTTATCTGGGCTCTGTATTAAATTATTGTTCAGAAAATTAGCTCTGGACAGTAGTTAGGTATTAGGATTTTCTGAGGGACTAACTAAGTAATGGTTTCATTCCCATATTTAATCATGAGGCAGGTGATCACTGTAGGAGTTTATGTGCTCAGAAAGTGCCTTTGGACCCATTCTGGGCAAATCTTCTCATGAAGCAGCCACGCTATCTTGTCCCCATATCACAGCTCATGCTGACACTTCAAAGCAATAATGCATCTGCAAACAAGGACAAATGATGTCCATCCATCCGTCCATCTACGTATATACATGGAACAGAAAAGAAGACCACAAGCAGGAAAATCCTGGCAGTACTTTCTGACAGTTAGAACCACATTAACTATCTGCATCCCCCTTAAATCCTCAGCCCAGCATTTGTTATTGCCCAATTTATCCCAAAGCCTGGAGCTGACCAAGAAACGCTCCTGTGCACAGGGACTTTGCTAGAATTATCACCCTATTTATGGTACCTCCGCTGTTCCAGTGATATCATTAGGACCTGCTTGTGTCTCCAGGGTTTATAGTTAGGAATCAAACTTATGATGAGCAGGCTAAACTCTTCTAACTGCAAACAGCC
Source organism: Myiopsitta monachus (assembly GCA_017639245.1). Taxonomy (NCBI): domain Eukaryota; kingdom Metazoa; phylum Chordata; class Aves; order Psittaciformes; family Psittacidae; genus Myiopsitta; species Myiopsitta monachus. Next base: position 7,489,077 of record CM029929.1, on the reverse strand, counting down.
AGAGAATGAGATATGCCCCTGGTGATCTTCCGGCAAAGCTTCAGGCTGATGCTACTCAGCCATTCCCAGCTTACAGACAAAACAAGTAAGACCACCTGGGTTCCTCATGTTGCTGCTGTACCAAGCTCTTACCCTTTTCTGCCATAAGATCACTGCAGAAACAAGAGTCTTCATCCTATGAATGTGAAGTGCTTTACATCCTGATATTTGGCTGTAGCCTTTGAGCGCTACCAAAACACAGACACAGCCATTATAAAGTCATAAATACTACAAGCAATCCAGGAAGTTCCTCGATTGTGTGGAAGACATCTTCCTTCTGCAAGTAACAGAGGAGCCGACAAGGAGAGGTGCCATGCTTGACCTCGTCCTCACCAACAGGGAAGGGCTGGTTGGAAATGTGATGCTCCAGAGCAGCCAGGATTGCAGCAATCATGAGATGGCTGAATTCAAGATCCTCAGTACAGTGAGAAGAGCGTGCAGCAAGCTCACTGCCCTGGACTTCAAGAGAGCAGACTTTGGCCTCTTCAGGAACCTGCTTAGTAAGGTTCCATGGGATATAGCTCTAGAGGGCAGGGGGGCCCAAGACTCTTGGTTGATATTCAAGGATCACCTGCTGCAAGCTCAGGAGCGATGCATCCCAACTAGAAGGAAGTGCTGCAGGAGGGCCAGGAGACCTCCTTGGATGGATAAGGACCTGCAATCCCAGGCACAGCTTCAGGTTGGGCAGGGAAGAGATTCAGAGCAGCCCTGCAGAGAAGGACTTCGGAGTGTTGGGTCAATGAAAAAATGAACATGAGCCGGCTGCAGTGTGCGCTCGCAGCCCAGAAAGACAACCGTATGCTGGGCTGCATCAAAAGGAGCGTGACCAGCAGGTCAAGGGAGGTGATCCTGCCCCTCTACTCTGCTCTCCTGAGACCTCACTTGGAGTATTGTGTGCAGTTCTGGTGTCCCCAACAGAAAAAGGACATGGAACTGTTGGAACAAGTCCAGAGGAGGGCCACGAGGATGATCAGGGGACTGGAGCACCTCCTGTATGAAGATAGGCTGAGAAAGTTGGTGCTGTTCAGCCTGGAGAAGAGAAGGCTGTGTGAGACCTCATAGCAGCCTTCCAGTATCTGAAGGGGGCCTATAGGGATGCTGGGGAGGGACTCTTCATGAGGGACTGTAGTGACAGGACAAGGGGTAATGGGTTCAAACTTAAACAGGGGAAGTTTAGATTGGATATGAGGAAGAAATTCTTTACTGTGAGGGTGGTGAGGCACTAGAATCGATTGCCCAGGGAAGTTGTGAATGCTCCATCGCTGGTGGTGTTCAAGGCCGGGTTGGACATAGCCTTGGATGGCATGGTTTAGCGGGAGGTGTCCCTGCCCATGGCAAGGGGGTTGGAACTTGATGACCTTAAGGTCCTTTCCAACCCTAACTATTCTATGATTATATGTAGCCAAAAAGACAACATCATTCAAATGCCAAGGCACTGTTATGTTACAGAGTGTAAGAAACTGTTAGGGATATGAATAAGGCTTGAGCTAAACCTTGCAAGAGTCCTTGTCCTGATGGCACTCATATTATCACATCAAACCAGGCAGCAGGGTCTCTGACTCCAGCTGTTTTTCTCCACAATACCCCACTTTTGTGGCCTAATCAATAATTAGTCCATCCTTGAGAGATACTTAGGCATTTCACCTCTAGTGTGTAAAGTTTCCCGAAAGGGAATTTTAGCAGCCATGACTTTCCCACCAGCGAACACACACGTTAATACTCAGGAGAATGCATTCAGTTCCTGTACTGTGGTCTCCAGCAAGTCTGCTTTGTCCCTGCCTGATTTGAAACACTAGCCCTTCTTCCATCACTGCTCTTGCAACTTGATCTAACCAGAACATCAATGCCTGTGATTTCTATAAATAATGAACAAGCACAGCTGTGTTATACTGCTGGGCCATGAATCAGCCCTGCTAAGCAGCTCAGCCTGTCAGCAGGCTAACGTGGGAGCAGCTGGAAAGTGATGTGCTTTTGGCGTGGTTGACATTTAAACATGATCTATGACCGGTTCTCATGGGCTTCAGAACTGGCAGAGAACACCTTTTCTCCCTCTCCAGATATAGCTATTGAAATGGGTTTGCTTGCCAGCTTGTGTGGAATGAACATGAAAAAAAATCAGAAAATAGAAATAAAAATGCGTATTCAAGGAGAGCTATGCTCTTCCCTTGGTGAGTTCACTCCAGGTGTCCATCACACTCAATGTATACAGCAATATCCTGGGGCATGCCCGGCGATGCTGTCCTTTTGCTTTGTTCCCACAAGTTGACTGTGTAAGTATACAAGCCTTGCAGAATAATAGTCCTGCACATCAGTCAGATTTGCAGTAGGTCATTAAGCCACCTGCTCAGTGTGGTTTTTCAGATGTAACTGAATCAGCATCAATTCCTGTCCACTTGCACACCAGGAGCACATCCTTGGGAATGCAGAATGTGCAGCTGATCCCATCCCTGCACACAGTCCCCTTAGCCAGCATCACCCATCTCCCTGCAGCAGACAGGTGCCCACAGAGGCAGGAAGGTCCATCTGAAAGACCTTTAGTAGATGTGACCATGTGTGGGACAAAATCTGCAAGGCCAACTTAACCTCCCTTGCTGTCCTGGAATGAGATCTGCTGGGAACTCAAGGACCATTCTGGCGGCCTCCTTCATGAGCTGCTGGTGCAGGCAGGAAAGGGTTGTGCTTCATGCACAGCTCTTCAATCACATCCTTCACCTCGACTCTGCCAGCACCCACACCAGTGTGTCTGTGTCCCTCCAAAGCTGACGAAGAGAAGCTCATCAAGAGAGCAGCACAGACAGCAGCCTTATAAGACACTGCCTGTCTCACTCTTCTTTTTTGAGGAGATACGTATCAGCAAAGTCACCATTTGCTGGGTCACTGCTTCACCTGGTGGGATGTTTTTAATCCAGCCTTGGTTTCTCAGCTTACTACAGTGTCCAGCTGTGGTGCCTGCTGGAGCTGGATCCTGCTCTAAGGATGAAGAGGTCCAATCCCACTTCACTGCTGGGAGACTGAAATGCTATATACAGTCTTGGTCTAGCTCTTCCAGAAATCCTGCCTCACAAATGATGGTATTTGTTCTTCATCCTATTCCTTCCCTCCCAGAAGAGACTTTTCCAGGAAACGGCCTTGAAACTCTGGCTATAAATCAAGTATGCCCAAAGCTTGAGCACTGAGAAAAACAAAAGTTAGAGAAGCAGCACACCAGGCCCTGAGCTAACCCACCTTCATGCAGCTGATGCAGTAGTACACTTTTCCTCTAATGTTATGCTGAAGTCTGTTTCCTTTTTACATATTTCTAGAGATACAAGTAAGGACGAAAATAAACAGCTTTAAAGGTTTTTTTAACAGTTAAGTGTATGCTGAAGAAGCATGCAGGAAAACTTTTTGCTATATTCTCTAATGCTTTACATATACCAGCCATTCAAAGATATGAAATAGGGGTTGACAACCAGCATTGTGGTTATCATGATCTTTCTGAACTTCTCTTGCCCACACTCAGAAGCTGTAGTTCATTATAACAGACCACACACAGACTTACTCATCTCACAGCAAAACGTGATGCAGGGATGGCAATAATTCAACCAGGATGAAAATGCTCATTTTATTATCAGAAATGGGTATTTATGAACTTCTAGGAATGACATAACTGAGACAAGGATGCCTTGTGCTGAGCCCTTCACAAACAGGCAGCTCACTCCTCTTTGGAATCAGCGCTCACACCTGCACCAGCTGGGTCACAAAGCTGTAATAAAAAGAAGTAGGGCATCCCAAAGCCTTCAGGAGAATATATATTTTCTGCAACTCCCCTAGGTAATGGCAACGGGTAATAGGGGTTTGGTTTGTGTCTGAGACTTGAAAAAACCCAAAGGCAACAGAAGGATTCAGGCTTTGGTTTAGGCTCTCCAAGAAAACCCACAGCCTGGGTCACACAGCTGGATACCCATAGGGTCCCATAAACTACAATCAATTTGAGGATGCTGGGTTAGGGGTAGTTACAAACTGGTTTGCAACTTACTGCAGTAGGACTACAAACCTCAGCTGAGATCAGCTGAGCTCTTCCAAGAAACACAACCCAGTGGGCGATGCACCACCTCAAGAGATATTATTACTGAAAGGTGAAAGATGATTTACAAACAAAATAAGGTGTTGAATAAAGACATCAGACAAAGAAGAAAGCACCTGTTCTGCAGCATTCAGCAAGTGCATCACGCTGTGGATGAGCTACAAGAGGTGTCAATTCCTCCCACCAGCAGCAGCTAGCCACCAACAAAACAGCAACTCGTTTAATTCATTTGGTGGGTTTTTGTGGGACTGAGTTTGGATTTCACATGCTGCAGGGGGCCTCAAATGGAACTGTGTCTCTAGGGAAAGGATTTAAGATTTAACTATCAGGAGAGAATGCTGAGGCATGAGACCAATCACAGCTGCTGGAAAAACACAAGTTTAGGGGACTGTAGTACCATGTACACATGCCCGTGGCATCTGCCTTAGGCTCCTGCTATTGTAATAAGGAGAGATCTAATTAATAATCAGTGGAGTTAGGCCTTAATTTGCCTCATCCTAATCTAGAGGCAGAAAGCAGATGAAATGAAGCCTGCCCTAAAAGCACTTTTGTATTTCCAATTGCTAAGAAGGGGTGCTGGAGGTGCTGCTGCAAGTGCACAAGAAAGATCTGAAAGGAAAATCTCAAAGCATATATAAAAATGCAGAGAATCTTCTACATTTCTGCTCATGCAAAAATAGTCCTGGGCTAGGAAATACCATTCAGGTCTAAGGTAGGTACCTTCCCACTCTGCCTTGAGAGAATGGTTTGCATCTGTAATGCATCTTCATACCCAAGAGATGCTCAGCCTCCTCTAGGATTCCTCCCATGGTTAAAGTCTGACTGTGTTTACTCACCTTCAGAACAGAATAGCCTGTCGTCAGACACAGATTGACAATGCGCCCTATTTTGGTTCACATTTGTTTCCTCTCCTCCGTTTCTGCTGATAGAACAGCCTTTTAGTCTCATCCCCTCAGAAGGAGCTGAGCTGAAGTGGGAGTGACAGCATAAACAGATTCAATTTCTCCTTGATTTTCCTGTATAGACTTTACAATGACAGTAAAACCTGCTTTCACCAATGCAGCTACCATGCAGGTGATCAGCAAGATCCCTGCACGCACAGAATGCAGTGGTGGTACCTGCCTTCCCCTGGAGCCATGTAATGCCTCTGCATGGAGCACTGATGTCTGCTAATGGGATAACCCAAGGGCTGAGTGAGTGAATTGTTTCCTGTGACATCCCAATTTCTGCTGAGCATATAATGCTCCCTCTGCTAAAAAATAACAAAAAAAGCACAATGGGTAATTATTTTGCTTAGAAAAAGGGTGTTCATTTACCCAAAACCACAACTGCAGAAAGCATGAGGGTATTATCAAAAAGGTGATTAGAGACAGCCTGTCCCTGTGTTCTGGGCTCCTCCTAGCAGCAGCTAAGGATGTCTTCCAACCTCCAGCATTTCATGGGCTGTCCATTTTTTGTTTGCACAGCTCCAAGACACAATGTAAGTGTCACGCATGCAGATACCATCTTGCTGAACATCATGCAGCCAGCAGTACCAGACAGCTAACAAAAAGCACCATCTCTCCCTCCAGGAGCTGCAACTCCCACACCCTCAAACTGGCTACGGCAACACTATGGCTGCCGGCTGAGAGAGAAATCTGTCTGGGAGAGCATCACATCTGCAACTGAGCACACAAGGTGCAGAAGGAACAGGGTAAAGCTGACGGAGCTTGCAGCAAAGCAAAGCTTGTGAAGGTCTGCTTCTGCTCTGCTTGTGGCTCACACAGAGTCCTCATAGACCTTGTTCCTGCGCCAGCACCATGTCTCTCAGCTGCCAGGGCACCGCAGCCAAGAGGAGCTGCTGAGGCCGACACAGCAGAGCTTTAGGAACCCAAAGCCGGATGATTTTGGCTACACAGAAAATGCAGAGCTTGGTTTCTGTTTCCTGAGCATAGCTGATACACAGAGGAAGTGTTGGGAAGTTGTAAGGAGGGATGAGAGATGGATCTAACCACATAATAGCTATTTACAGCCACGAGATGGCATTCCTGCCCCAGAGATGTCCCTCTGCCATGCCTGCACTCAGCCCAGCCCCAGCCCCTGTGCCCAGTACCACACGTTCCTCCCAGCTTGCTTCACCCCAGGCTGTGCTTCACTGCAGACATCCCACGGCTGGTTTGTATGTGAATTTATAGCAGTGTTATTCACCACAATCTTTGGGGTATGAACAGGGAAAATAAGTAGGGTGATTACTTAGCATGATTTAAATGACAATTGCTTTCCAAATGCCCCGTGCTTTTGCTTATACTATGATATTACAATTAGAGGAGAAAAGCCCAGCAAGACAAAATGGAAATGTAAGCCCAGCAACCTTTTACTGGGACGCCTGAGCTGAAAGAATAATTTCCTTTATAAGGGCTGCCTATTGCATATGCTTCACCAGTATATCTGCTTTGGATACAGCACGAGTTAGTTTCATTCATGATATGGGTCTGTGTGTATTTACTATCTGTGGTCGTTAACACTTCTTGTATAGGGTGACTGTAATGCCAAGCACAAACTAATCAAAGTTTCCTTTGGCCAAAGATGCTCCTCTGAACCAGCTACAGAACTACAAATTTCACAGAATGATTATTTAATTCAGATGTGGTTAATCACTGCTATCAAATGTTACCACGTTGGTAAAAAAATAAATAACTGCAGCTAGTTAAAGGCTTGGTTATGACTTAGACTTAATAAGGCCATAGACTAAATGCACTGCCAGCTTTGCAGACAATTTGTGTCTCAAAAGAACAGACCATGGAAAATCAGACATGGAAAATCTCTGCTTGAAAATACAGGTTACTGGTATTGTGCAAACACAGTCCACACCCTCCTTTATAAATTCAGTAGAGGAGAGCAGTAAAATACTTCCTAAATGCAAATGGAGCAGAAAAGGGCACAAGGTATCTTCCAAAATCAGCTAAAGAGGGGAACAAGAGGTGTAAGACTGTCACTTCTTTTTGTGCCGCCACTCGCATTTTTGCTGTCTTATATTCTTCTAAGCCAGGATCCAGGACAGGAAGACCAGATCCAGCCAGTCCCTTGGAATGGGGTTTGTCTTGCCTAGCTTCTTAAGGCTAGAAACAAAGTCACCCCGGCATCTCCTGGGTCAGTGGGGATGGGCGCGCACTTCCAGCAGATGATGCCCACCCAGCCATCTCAGCCATCAGCATCCTCTGTGGTGTGAAATAGAAGCATTGCCCTACTTTCATGGGCAGGAAAACCAAAGTAAGGACTGAGCCAGCCACTGGTCCACAGAGCCGCTGAGAAGAGCTAGAGCAAATCTGTTAACACCACATCCTTTGTTCCCACGGGAGATCCATCCCTAGACATGCTTTTCACATCTCTGGCCTGACAATAACTGCAAGGCTGAGCAACCCCTGACTTCCAGGACTTCATCCTTCCTTCAGCAGCCATCCGGGGCTGGTAAGCCCTCTTTCCGCACCCAGCTGCAGGGGCTGTGTGCAGCTGCTGGGATCCCCCTTCTCACCTCCTCCAAGCCACAGAGTGGGAACTGCTGCAGACACTCTCAGGTTCATTTGCCTACAACACCTTTTTCAATGTGAAACAGCTCAGAGTTGCTCTGGAAGGAGTTCAAGAAAATGCTGCTGCATCTCTGCACTCCCGCCACATTCACAAGCTCCTCCCCCCATGAGCATGCCTTGCCCTCATTACCCATGTACTGACAACATAGTACATAGCTCTCTAAGTGTTTTCACAAACAGTGGTGCTGTTCACTGGGAGACCTAGCACATTCACAAAGGCAACAGGCCTCTGCCTTAATTTCACAGAAAGGACAACTAGAATGTGGAAAAATCACTGTCAATGCTGGCTTTCCCATTAAACCTCTCCCAGAGCTCTGTTCCAGCACAGACCCAGCTCTTTAAAGTATGCTCTTTACCTCCATATGCTGCTTCGCAACCTGCAATAGCAGTACCCCTCATTAAATAATAATGTGCACACACACACTTAAATAAACCAACAACCAGGTACTTTTCACATGCCTCATCCCCACCTTTCTCTCAGCAAGTGACATGAAGAACTTGCACTAAAGCATGGCTTAACTTTGTTTATCAAACACCAACCATGGAGACTGAACATATCCCAGGACTTCTGTTCTGCAGTCCTCCTCCTAATTTAGCGCTATTTCAGATCAGTGAATCTCAATCTCATTTCAATGTCATTTTGGTTTGTACCGTCCCATGTTAAGGTTGTATGCATAGGAGTGATGGAGCAGACGGGTGTCAATGAAAATCGCCTTGGGCATCATCACGCCTTCTGGAATACTTAAATTTGAATGTATGCGCTATCACAGGAATATATAACTCCCAAGTGCACAAGAACAGTCAAGAAATTAGACAGCTGGCAAGGAGAGAGAGACATTCATCTGCGAAAAAGAAGGTGCACAAGCTCAACCCTTACTAGACATCACAGAATCCATGCAAAAGCAGTGTTATGTATGCTCTAAAGGTCAAGGAAAACGCAGTCAGAGCTTGCACTTACTTGGTACCAGAGAACACAGCTACAAGAGGTAAGGCTATAGAAACAAGCCTTCATTATTCTTCAACACAGTTTCTAGTGTAACATCTGTAGTACAGGGAGAGGAAGGACTGCGGTTGAGACCTTTGGGAGTAAGATCACACCTGGGATCATCATTTGCACACTATTGCACCATGGCAGTGTGGCCATCCGAGTGACACGTGGAGCGAGGGAATCCCTATGGGCCCTTGCTTTTATTCTGGGGTAAAATTCAGCTGCTTAATCTAAAGAAAATTCTTTGCCCCCCATTAACCCTGGGGCAGCAGCTGATCCATGCTAGAACAGCTACTGCAGAGCAGCTATAAAGAAGCATCAGAAGAGGTTCTGAACTCCTGATTAAAAAGGCCACTGAAGCACTTGCATGAAGACTTCCCATAATAGATCACATGCTTGCACCTGGGTAATAACTTTTTACTGCATTTTTTGCGGTGCTTAATGACTTGTCCACAGCCTCCACTTTCAAAAAATGGGAACGTCATAGTATAAATCTCAGGAGCATTATGGAAATGCGTGCACAAAAGGGGATCTGAAGAGCAGGTCAGACTGAACTAACAGCAGAACCCTTCAGGTACAAAGGCTATGCAGTCTCATAAGAAAACTGGCTCCTAGACATACTAAATAGTACCTCTCCATGAGGGACAGTAGTGATAGGATAAGGGGTAGTGGGTTCAAACTTAAACAGGGGAGATTAAGGTTAGATGCAAGGAAGAAGTTGGTAAGGCACTGGCAGAGGGTGCCCAGAGAAGCTGTGGCTGCCCCATCCCTGGCAGTGTTCAAGGTTGGGTTGGATGCGGCTTGGAAAAACCTGGTCTAGTGGAAGGTGTCCCTGTCCATGGCTCATCCAGTGGGAACTGGATGAGCTTTAAGGTCCTTTCCAACTCAAGCCACACTGTGATTCTGTACCTTATGTAGGGGATTTAGAGACCACTTCGTACCCTTCAGCCCAGGACAGAGGGGCTGAAAGCAAATCCCCCGAAGTTCCTGTCCCTGTCATGGTCACCTCTTAGCCTGGCAGCATCATGGGCTCAGAGCATCCGCACCATCTTGCTGAGCACAAAGCTGAAGATCATTCCTTCAAGACATTCCCGCAACAGATCCCTCGGGGCAGACTTACCCTCTGCTCGGACCCTTACCCCAGGGGCAAGGCCTTTCTGATCACAGCTGCACCCAGGGCTCAGTCACCTACTTCTGTCACATTTATAAGGTCAATGAAGGAAAAAGGGCTGTAAACATCTGCACAGCTGTGAAATGAAATCAAGCAACTGGAAAAGCAAGCCAATCAGTCTGGGTAATTAAGACAGATTATATTTAATGCTGAAGCCATCCAGAAGAGGAAGGAGGAAGGGAAAAAAAAAAAGGCAGAAAAAGCAGCTATCTCCTAAAATTTCCTTTTGCTTTGTATTTTTTACTCAGTGTCATGAATTTTTCTTACACAGGGCTTAGCTAAGCATGCAAACCTGAATGTGAATGATGTTCCAGTCTGAGCTTTGCCATGGTGTGATATCTCTGAAACACAGTGACAGCTCTGAGTGTAGTGTGGGCTCAGAGCACTGAAGTGACACACGGAAGTCCAAGGCAGCTGGATCTCCTGCCTGTCTGTGAGCCCACAGGGCTGTCCCAGCAGCCAGAACCAATTCTGGGAGTGGTGGTCAGCCTCTATGGCTGCAGGGTTGTACATCTGGAAAAGACCTACCAGGCACGGCACCAACTGAGGGATACACAACATGAATTATGGGCTAAACTCTACTCTTACTTGCATTGGTATGACCCCTTTAGTTTAGCAGAGTTAAATTAGCTTTACAGCATATGAAGTATTTATTTGTGATTTATGTGTCTTGAAAGGACATTTCGCATTTTACCATTGTGAAGTGCTCACAGCATCTCCCAACTAACCATGGCAGCAAAACACTGACTGCAACAAAATGCTCTTATCATGCTCCTACTCCATGCAAAGCTACTGAGCATCACTTCCAACTCCACTGCTGGAGGCAGGGGATTCCTGAAAAGACCAGACTTTCCCCTTCTGCAAAGAGAGGGTATTCCTGCTCACCAGCATCCCCTCCCACAGGGCTTCTCCTTTTGCTACTCAGTGCCCATGTCCCAGAAGGAAGTGGTGACTGAATGGCACCTGAGGAAGGATGCTGTGGAGTTCCTATCCCTCTTCATGGTCAGGCAGCGGACTCTGATGGATATGGCACACAATCTGAAATGAAGACCTGAGCTGAGTGATAAGCTTGGAGGTCTGGTGTAGGGATCTGAACAAGGGCGGCCTGTTGCAGCAGAGATAAGGAGCTGAGCTGTCAGAGCACCTTGAAAGGAATTCAGGGACCAGCATCAGAACAAAGATAAGACAGGACACTCCTGTTTCATTGTGAGGTAGCCAAGGGAACAGAAATGGAAAGCTTTAGAAGTTTACCGAAGACATTACTTTGCCAAGTGTGAATTTATGGAGAGGGCATGATGCCCAACCTCTTGGTCACGACAAACAACATAAGAAATAACATGGAATCAGATGAGACCCATTGAGTGTCCTCTCTCCAGCACTGCCCTGAAGAAAAACTGCATGGAAAAAAACCCAGACAATAAAGAGCGATCTTTTTTCCCTCAAAAATAACAAGCTCCATCCTCACTTCTCATACTCTGAGCTACCACACAATCCTTGCACTAGGGCTAAAGAGGTTGCTCTGCTTTGCATAACCTCAAAATGAACACACTTCCAGAGCCAGAGGAGCAGCCCACACCTTTGACCCTTCTTGGACATGCCAAAATGCCCACTTAGGCTGGCCAGATTCTTCCCCCACCGGATTTTTAGTAAAAGCCCAAATGGTTCAGCTGAGCTCATTGCTGGTAGACTCGATTTTCATTACCATAAGCCAAGTGAAAATGAGACTTATTTGCATGCTGAAATATGTCCAGGTGAATATAGAACATTTATTCATAAGGCATGTAGGACCTTGCTATTGTTTGAGTCTCTCTGTTTTCTTTTGCTCTGCTCACATCAAAGAAAGGCGCTATGATAAGATGATGAAACACAGGTACAACCCAAGAGCACTGCTACAAGCACAGGTCACTGCTTAAATATATCCAGTGGCCTCTAGAGACTGTAAGACAGGTGCGCTGTGGCTGGAGTATCTGTGCTATTCCCAGACCCCATAGCAGCCCTGTTCTCTGGCTGTGCAAGCAGCAGCATTACTAATGTAGCTCCTGAAAGAGCAGTGTTGGAGACGTGCAGAGCCACCTCACCCCTGTTCTCGGCAGAGGGCAGACATCAGGGAAGGGGGGGGTATAAACCCCTCAGCTATCTGCAAGAATACAGTTCCAACACGAAAAGCAGCAAAATCCTGCTCACACTGGGATTTGGGATATTTTGTAGAGGCATCTGTGGGTTAGGATATAATACAAAGGCTTTTTTCTTACACAACTTATTAAAAGCACTACTAATAATACGCTGCGAGCCTGATCTGAAATAACCCTTGCTATTTTGGGTCTGGCTTTCTCCAGAACTGTGCCATCCCCTGTACCCATGCTGAGGCAGATAATCCTCACATTGGGCTTAAAATGTCAGGAATCTAACATGAAGCCTGAGAAGAAATAGCAGACCAGTATTTACTACTTGTCCAAGAGCCACACTCCTCACACTGATTGCTGAGTACCTACGGCTGCTAACCCTGCTGCCGCCCAACTTCTTTCAACATCCACAAACTGGATTCAAGTTCCAAAGTCAGTAAGATGCTTTCAACCATCTTACTGTCAAAAACTGCTGGTTTGGCTCCAGGGAAGAAGAAAGGCAAATCTCTCAGAGACCTAGACCACTGCTTTTGGAAATCCTTCCCTGTTTGGCAGATTGCCTTTTTCCATTAGGGAAGCAGAGCCCAGGTTAGCTTTCTGTGATGGCCTTTGTTTTCTATGGATGGTTATTGCAGAGCTTTAACTTGGGTGATCTTTGATTTTTGGAAGTAGAAAGTCCCAGGACCCTCAAGGAATACAACTGTAAAGCCTAACCCCTCCTTAAGACATTTCCATAGGTATTATCCCAAGTGCTGGAGCAATCCAGAGGAATTCAAGCCTGAGCTGAACCTCTATAGGAAGCCAGTGGAGGGAGAGCATGAGTGTGATGAACTTGCATAACTCCTATCACACTGCAGCATTCAGCATTGGCTGCATTTTCCTGAGGGCTGATGGCTTGAAGCCCAGATACTGTGTGTTTCATTAAAATAAAAAGAACCACTCAATTAAAGAGCTCACTCCTGCAGCCATTATTTTCAAACTAACACTTGTATAAATGGTCCTACAGCTGACAGCAAGAAGGATCACGTAAGAAAGGACAGACCCTTTGAGCAACAGCAGGATGAACAGACTAAGCTAAATAAGCACACACAATTAAGAAGTGCAGTTTTCAGTATGGGTAGTAGTAACTTCCCCTAAATAGAGCCCAACTTTCTGCACTGATGCAATAAAAATACTTAAAATAGTGACAAGTGCAGGTTCTTATGGAAATTTTCCTCCAAGCGCAGCTCTCCTACTTCCTTCCCTGAAGTAGATTTCAGTGTTTTGAAAAGTAAGCCAGGCTGCAGCACTCTCCCTGATTGGGAATATTGTTTTTAAACCGCTTACTGCAGATTCCTGCTCCTCCAGCACAGTGCAGGACACAAGGCATCAGCAGTTTCTGTGCCTCTGCAGGAGGACAGCTACAGAGGGAAGGCAGCCTGCCTTCATCTCTGCTTTCCTCTCCTCCTGCCTGCATCAGCTGGTCTTGAACTGTCTGCAGTGCTTGTGCACTTACGTGTAACGCAGCCTGGTGCTGTTGGCTCTCCTTTTACAAACTTGGGAACCCAGCCACTCGAAGGGAATGGGGTAGGGGAACAAAGAGAGAATATCCCAGCATCCCCACCTGCATGGCCCCCCACTGCTGCATATCACCTTGACAATTCTCCATTGTGAGGGTGCTCACCAAGAATCCCATTTAAGTGTGAAATCTCTGCAGTGAACCGGAGGAAAACTGCCTCAAATCCATACAGGCACTGTTTAAAGTTAAATAACCCCACAAATTGGAAGGGAAATAAGCCATTCATAATTTTCTTCTTCTAAATTAACGAAGATCAATCACTACTAGCAGGCTTATAACAACATCTGAGTAAGATAAATAAAGCAAAGTAAGGGGTCAAGGCTGGAGATTTGGAGACCAGGTCAAAGAGGGCAGAGCAAGACCTTGCACTGGACTAGAGCAGAGTAGCCTCAGATAAAGCTCGGAGTGACCTGAAGTTTTCCCCAGCTCCTCTCTCCCACCTCTGGCTGTGGCTGCCAGAATGTGTTCCTTTTCTCATAGGGTATCCAAAACCTTGACAGTGAGGATGAGATTATGTACCAGCACCTGCTGGCACCAGTTCAGATGGACACTCGGACAAGTATTTATCTAGGCTTAACTCCATCCTTATTTAGCAAAGTACTTACGTATAGGCACAAATTTATGTCTCTATGGCTACAATAGACATAAGCCTGTCATTAACACTTCCCCCCCAAGTGGGGCTTATGTGCCATTCCTAGTTGCAGGACAATGCTCTGCATACATGGAAGGCCACATTTCTCCTGTGCTTCTCAGAGTCCCCTCTGGCTTCACCGTGCAGGAGCCAGTCTGCAGAGACTTACCAGTGCAGAGAAGAGCATGGTGGAGAGAGCAAAAGGCAAAACAAGACTTACGTTGGCTTTGAGGCTTCAGCCTGGTCAGTCTGCAGTTTCTCTCCGCCTTCAACTTCCATGGTGCAGTACACAATGCGGTTGGGGGCCAGCGACTTCAGACCCTGCACCTCCATGATGACAACCTGCAGGGTAAAGAAAGAGAAATGTAAGAGGAGCATTCAGTCCTTCAGACCTTGCTCTGGCTGCTGAACCCATAGGGACAGCCAGCATTGGGTCTGTATGGAGACAGAGTGGTCTCCCTCTGACTGCATTTAGGCTTGCTGAAACCCTTGGGTGACCAGGGCTGTACAAGCTTCAGGAGATGAGCCTCATAGACATGGCCCTGCCCCATCTAAAAGTGTCTTAATATGCGAAATCCAGAAAAAAAGCATGTAGTTACTCAGCTTGTGCCAAAAGCCTATTTTCAAGATTAATCATAGAATAGTTTGGGTTTGACTTTTGGAGATCATCCAGTTCCAGCCTCCTCCCATGGGCAGGGACACTTTCCACTAGACCAGGTTGCTCCAACCTGGCCTTGGACACTGTCAGGGATGGGGCAGCAACAGCTTCCCTGGGCAACCTGTGTCAGTGTCATGTCACCCTCATCATAAACATTTTCTTCCTAAATCTACCCTCTTTCAGTTTAAAACTGTTGCCCCTTGTCCTGCCACTACAGACCCTGGTAAAAAGTCTCCATTTTTCTGATTAAGAAATCACCATCTACGTTCCTTGCAGGTAACTACCATTTCTTTTTTAAAGGAGACTAATCTTGTTAACCACGTACCTTAAGAAACACCATGGGAGTTACAGCTATCTGTGAAGTATATACACAGGGGCTTAAAATTCCTCTCCTCAGGTCTTCTAATCTGTCCTTGCACTGAGCACCCCTTCCCTGGCTCCCAGAGCTCCACAAACCCTCTGATGAGCACACATTCTCTATAAAGCTGTCTTGCAGCAAGAGTTCCGTGCACAGACCCGTCAGCTCCTGAAGTCAGTGCTTCATTGAGCTTCTGCTTCCCACCAGATGGGGTTCAGCTGGAGCAAAGTGTTTGAGACATCCCATTGTAAGGACGAGTCCCTTTATGCACAGCTATACGCACTGCACTGGCTTTTGCAATAGAGAGGTCTGCTGCTTTGTGATAGCTCCCTGCTCCTCCATAAGGGAACACTCAGAAGCCAAGCTTTATTTGATACTGCTGTTGAAGGCACCATCTCTGGGTTCTATTTTGAGATAAGACTAAACTGAATATTATAAAGCTGGTTTCAGACATCTCATGAATTAAACTCTGTGATGGCACAACCAGTGCTGTTGTGTTTTGCATTGCCATGATATACATATAACAAGAGACCCCTTAGGAAGAAAAATAACCAGGAAACTACACAAAAATAGTATTTTCTGATTTTTCTGCATCCTACGTTTTTCACCACATCCTGGTAGCTGTTTTGACAATGTAACATAAACCCACTCACTGACAGACAACAATTCTGTATGGGTGTGTTGATGACTCCTTGGAGTAAATGTCTTGCCTAGACTGCAAATATGTCTGCACAGAGCAATTAAGTTGGCTTAAAACAGCTACTGCAGCAACACTGCTTCCAGAACTGAGACAGCCTTGTGTTGGAGGTTACAGCAGGTCCCTGCAGCCCCCTGTCTTCCCCTGGGCTCTTCTCCTGCTCGACAGAGCATGAGTAGAAAGTCAGTGCTCAACACAAAGCAAAGAGCAAGCCAGCAAAGCGCAGTATTTCCATACAAGCTGCAAGCCAATCTGTTGGGTGCACTCAAACCCCAGCAGTTTTGAACAATTCTCCAAAGAGGAAGCAAGGCTTGAAGGGAAATACAGTGCCTATTAAATATATTGACCTTTATGGTGTTGCATTATTGTACTGGTTTGGAGAACAAAACAGGCTCAGGATTACTGGGGTACACTCAGCAACAAGCTGCATGAGGAGGTCAGTTACTGATGCAGATTTCTGAGCTACCTAATATACATCAGCAGGATATGCCAGATGGTTTATCTCACAGTTTGTTCCAACAAGATGGACACCAGAGAGGACAGAGCGTTTGACCACAGGCAAAACTTGTGTTAACTCAGAGAGGAACCATTCCTCATAGAGATCAGAAAGTTATTTCTACTGACCTCCTTTCACCTAAGTTTGAACTAAGTAGAAGGTGGCTGCTGTGATTTTCACTCCCACAAGCTGCACACTTACCTCCAGGGAGAATGACAACACGACATCTGACTTGGAAAGCTGGTTCTCGTTTTCTTCCCCCATGTCAATTATTGAGGTGTTGTGACTACGTTTCAGCTTCTGCAGCTTGAAGTCAGAGCCCCCTTTAGACACAGGCATGCTCTCTAGGTTTGCCATCAGGAGGTTGACAGATGACTTCAGCTCCTCAATGTACATGTTTTCCATCTCTTTGGACACAAACTTCGGGAACTTTCGCTCCTTGCATTTGGAAACAAAAACAACAGAATGAATGGTCGTGACAACCAGCAACCACTTGTTGCACTGTGAGAATCCCCCTGGAGCATATCCAGAGAGGTTTGTGAGTAGGGAACTCCCACAAACCAGATGACAAATTACAGCTTCCCCCTGTGTAATGTAGAAACATTATTGTTAGCTTCCCGTAGAATACTTGGTACTTATCCAGCTTTACTGTTTCTTGCATGTACTTGCATTTCTTTCATTTTTCTATCTGCAAATGGCCTTCATATTTTATGTATTCACAATCACAAACACTCCCGGCCAGACCTCAGCTGAACTTTGTGATTGACAGCAATTTACTAATGATTTGGAGGATGCTGACAGTTAGGGACTTGTTTTCCAGTCTCCCAAATGCGCCAGCTCTTTTTAAAACACTTCTGAGCAGTTGCTCCAGTAGTTTTCTAGGTGTGAAAGGAGCCCAGGGGGGGAAAATCAGCAATGTGTGGGCAGGAATGGTAGTCCCAACTGGAAGAAGGGGTAAAACACCCTTTCCACTACTTGCCAGGGCCCTTGTCTATCTCCAGCAAGACACTGTGAGACCTTCCAGTGCTGCTTGTTGTAAACAGGACATTTAAACATTAAACCCAAAGGTAACAGAGCTAAATGTAATGTTCTCCAGCATGTGCTCTCAGCTTTGAAATGCTGCCCATGCTCCAGCTTTGATAGGATCACTGGTCTCAGCCCTAAGTCTTCTGAAAACTCTGCTCATACCCTGAATACACTCAGCATTTGAACATCAATCAGTGGGTTACAAGAGACTGTACAAGGAGCATGACAGTGAGGCAGCACCTGCAGCCAAGGAGCTCGAGGCTGACGTCAAAGTATCTTAGTGGCAATTCATACTATTGAAAAAAGCAGCTTGTAAGATGCAGGCTGGAGAAGGAAACAAGGTCATGTTTCTTCTAGAAGACTGTCATCAGGCTGCTGAAAAAGTAACCCACTGCACTAGTTTTTGCATCAGTCCTCAATACCTTACCTGTTACAAGCACAGCTCACAGCAGCACTCGCACCAAGCAGTTAAAATATAGTCTTTTGTTCCCAGTCTCAACCTTGGGTAGCAATTCCCTCATGTAAATGAGACCTGGCATCAAGATAAACTACCTAATCAATCTGTTTTATTGTCTAAGCACTATGTAAGTTGCAAGCCACCCTGTAAGAAATAAAAAACTCAGAAACAACTGTTTGGAAGATTTCAAGAACTACTGCTGAAGCGATGATGTTCAAACACTATTGCTTTCTCACCCTGCTCCTATTCATCTCTCCAGGGACTGCAATTTTGGTGCTGCCTCCACAAACCTCTTCAGACATGCAGCAAAGGCTGAGACATTTCACTGTGTGCCACCAGCAACTTCTCAGACTAAGGCTAAACCCAGGTAGCTTGAAGTGACACATAACAATTTAACTGGGTCCGGGTCTGAAGACAGAAATGCATAGATGCAGGTGTGATCCCAAGGTACCCATCAGACTGGCGATATTGCTTGGGGAAGAAAAAGACACAATAAAGAGATGCAGACAACACCAGGAAAGGGTGTTGGTCACCTCCACATGTACTTGGAGCAGAGGGAGGACCAGAAATGGGGACAAGTGCAGAGAGAAGCAGAGTTAAGAGACCGCAGAGTGGGTCCTGCCCCAGATGGACATATTGCTCTGGTGTTAAGGTCTCGTTTAGCTGCCTACACATGCTCCTTTTGCCCTTGAGGCCAGGTGACCGGAGGGGGGTAAGGCACCACAGGAAGCAGAGCGCTTGCTACTGCAGAGAAAAACAGACCTCTGCCTGGGCATTGCTAAGCTCTCAGCTATAATGCTGCTCTCATTCAGCTGCTGGAAAAGTACAACATGCAGAGTGAAAAGCCTGCCTAGATTCAGCTTTAAAACATCTGCTGGACTTCAAGCGTGATCCTCAGGCTGGCTGGCTCCAAGGCTGGGCTTACCTGCTCTGACAGTCAGGCTCACTGGGGGACCTTGCCCAGCGCTGCATCAGCACTGTACTGAGATGCACTCTTCTGGGCACAGCAGGAGGCAAAAGGACTCAGAGCTGTACCCTGGCATCCAGATGCAGGAAAGCTGGTGTGCACAGTGACCTGTGCAAGGTCACATGGGAGATTAAACTAGGGCTTGCACTGGTTCTGGACCACTGCAATCCCAGATTCTATTAGGCTCCACAGCCTTCGGTGCCTTTGAAGTAAAAATGTCCTAGTGCAAATTACTTAGTTTATTAATGAGGCATTAATTTGCCTTTATTGTGCAATCTCAGCACGGCTACCTCAGGGCTGGTGTCGTGAGCTCCTGTGCAGCAAATCTGCATTAAAAGCTGCAAATTGGAAATAAAATTGGAAACTTTCACTAAGCTGAGTTGTGAACCCGCCCTATGCAGGGAAAACAGCCTTGCCTAGAGAGGAGGATATAGAGAAAGAGTCAAAAGGTCATTTGGATGCCTCCAAAAGATGGCATACACTGGTTTGAAAGAACAAGGTTTCTTGTAGGCACGTGCTGGCAGGATCTGACATTCTGGAGAGAAGGCCTGCAGCAGTAACTTGAAGGAGATTAAATACCAATACCTGCCAAGTGGATCACATGTAAATCACTTTTACCCTAAACCACCCTCCAAGCTGCACAGCCGTATATTGAAGGTTCAGTTCTGCACAGGGAAATGTCAGGTTGTGTTGAGTTCTTTGCCCTCACTGTCGCCTACAGGGCCAGCAGCAGCATGGTTTGTTTTCAGCATCCCTGAGGGAGGAATGGAAATGGCACATTCCTGTTTGCAAGGAATAATTCACAGTGCTGCAGCCTCTGCTGGCTGCCACTGAACCATGCATATTGTTGGCCCACATGCCATAAAGACAAAATGAAACAACAAAACCAGGCAATCTCATTCTGGCACCCAGTGCCTGGCTACCCATCTCAGAACCAGAGCAGCCGTGCGCCACACAGGGGCTTATATTTGCTGCACATAAAAAATACTGCAGGTTTTCTTGACAATGAAATAGCAAAGGGACAAATGCTGAAGAAAGGAGCTGCAGTTGGGTGGTTGTACCATCATTTGGCCATGTAGACCTTGGCCAACTTACTGTTTTCTTCAGTGAAGTGGGGAAAACCAGAACCCACCTCCCCAAAGATGCAGCAGCAGTAGCTGTTTAACAGAAGCGTTAGTGAGGCATTACCAGCATCGTTGCTGATGCCTGACCATAAATGAATGTGCTCTACTTTTCACGCCCAGGGATACCAGTGTGGTTGCACACAGCTCTGATACAACCTTCCTCATAAAACCTCCCAGTCTGGGCATAGCTCAATGCCAGGACTGCTGCAGCTGAAAAGCGGGTCCTTAGCCTGAGCCACATCTCTCTGATTAGAGCCCTTTCCTTCTAGAAATGGTTTCTTGATTATCAAGAACAGCCAGATAGATCTTTCGCAGTGACTTCAGCCCCACTAGGGCTTTATTGGTGACTCAGAGCATCTGATTAGAGGTGAGAATAAAATCTCAGCCATACTGATGTCAACAGGATCCAAGGTTACTCTCCATCTACGGTTCATCAACTGAGGCAGCATCTATCTATAGGCAAGGACGTCTGACTCCCAGCAGCCCAGATTATGCCACAAACACCATTACGGCAATTCTTGGCTCCTTTCTATATGCCATCACCCACTTCACTGCCTAGCATCGAAGTTTGACAGAGGGCTAGACACGCACTTGCAGATCTAGCTAGAGCACTTCAGGACAATATCTTCTCCACTGCTGAGTATTTGTAAGGGATTTTGCAGGAACCTAAAATATCCCAGCTCATCAGGACATTCCAAGAAATGCATACCACATCAGCTTCATCTATGCTTGCTGTTTTGTTCACGGTTAATGACTGTAGTTTGTAATCATGATTATATGATTCTATGATCTGCTAATTTTTAACTGGTGATTACTGGGAAAAGAAACATACAAAAGGACAAGATCTGGGGATTGCATCAAACTACTTATGTGCTTCTATATAAAGAGCTTACTGATATAGAAGACATACTGATATAGAAGATATATTGGGTTATTTTACCTTGGCAATTTGCTCTGCCATTTGAAGACGTCCATCTAACTCACGTCTGATCTGTGCTGCTTGCTCATCTGGATTGTCCAGCTGTATAAAAACAAAAGGCAAATCAAGGTGAAACATTAATCAATGTAGCACTTTGCGAACAGCTCAGCTCTTCAGGCTGACCACCTCTATCACATTATGAATGAAGTATAGAATAAAGGGAGCAGAGCCCCCCACAAAGGACACACACAATGTTCACCATCCCAAGGCAGAGATGACCAAGGGGCTGTGCAGACCCTGTTCTGATGCCTGCCCAGCTGCCTCCTGGGGCTGAGCATCCTCACCCCACTTTGCTCTGTGAGCCAGATTGACAGCAGCCTTGATGATGACTATCTGAACCCCTTGGCATCCTCCAGAAGCTACCACTCTGCTGGTGCTTGGGAAGCCATATCCCCCCTGTGCTGGGGCAGAGCATGGCAGCTCCAGATCATCAAGCTAAATACCCCCTGCCCCTCTTGCCACCCAGACAAAGACAGAAGGCACTGGACCCTGTGGTTCAGTGTTCAGTGTCTGCCTGGTCCTGAAATGTCTTCTGAAGGTAAAAATGTTGGGTTTGCCAGTTAAGCAAGCAATTACAGCACATGTGAAAAAAGCACAGCGACCGCTGCAAACACTTTCCCATTGGTAGGACATAGGTTTGCTATTTTTTACTGGTGTCCTGGGTTCAGCAGTAGCAGTCATTTTTCTCCTTCTTGGTAGCTGCTGCAGCACTGTGTTTTTGACTTTCGGCCCGGGAACAGCGCTGATAACACCAGTGTTTTCAGTTACTGCTTGGTAATGTTTTGTCTGGCCAAGGACTTTCTGAGCCTCATGCTCTGCCAGGGAGGAGGTGAAGCCAAGAGGAAGCAGAGACAGGACACCTAACCAAAAATTACCAAAGAGGTTATTCCATACCATAGCATGTCATGTCCAGGATGTGAAAACGGAGAGCAGAGACTCGGAAGGGTGGGGAGTGCACTGCGTGGTCTGGCTTGATATTGAGCGGTGAGCAGTTGTATTCTCTTTCCTTGTATTTCTCTTGTATTATTACTGGTGGTAGCAGCAGTGATTTGTGTTATACCTTAGTTACTAAACTGTTCTTATCTCAACCTGTGGAAATTGCATTCTTTTGTTTCTCCTCCCCATCCCCCTGGGACTGGAGGAAGAAAGAGGGGGAGTGAGTGAAAGCGACTGCGTGACTTATTGAGGGGCTTAAACCACGACAAGTGGGAATACACAGACATAAATGACAGAACAACAAAAAAGCACAAAAGTAAGTCAGCCCCTGAAGAATTGATAGCTGCTGCAACAAGGTGGCAATTTTACAGCTGCTTTCCAGACTCTAACCAGCTTTTAGTTTCCTTTGGGGTCATTTTGGCCACAGCACAAGGCTAGAAACATGCAGCAGTGGGGTGGTCACAGCACTGCTCCATCCATGAGGCAAAAAACCAAGCAAAACCTCATAGTTTCTGTTCACCTCCTCCAGCAAACGTGACTTCAGGTGGGAGGAATGACTCCTCCATCCAAATGCCACCTTTGTTTTCAAAGTACTGGCCCCTTCTGGCTACCAGCAAATGCAATTGCCGCAAGCCACCCCAGGTCAGCTCTCCCACTGAATGCTACACATAAACGAGCTTTATTTAATGGCTTGGGGTTGCACTAACCACCTCCATGGGTTTTATCCTCCTCTGGAGACAAACTGCTTGACAGAAGAAAGGCTTGGCTGGTGCAGTGCAGCCTGGAAAGTTACAGCTATGGCAAAAGCCTCAGCGCTTAGCCTGATGAGCAATAAGCTTGTGTCAGCACTCCCTGGATGGACTGAAACATGCTGCTGTCTCCCAGAACTAAGAACTATTGCTTTCTGCTGCACCTCCTCAGCTGTCTGCCTGCTCCCCCTGCATCTCCTCTCTCTCATACATCCTCTTGTAGATCTGCACACGTGCAGGTGTGTATCTGCATATTGCTTCACCACTGTTGATTTTCCAGAGAGCCAACATTCAATACAGCTGAGACTGAGGGAAAGTAGACCTCTGATTAGTTTTGAGAAGTCTCTGTTACTGATTTAATTCAATCAGGAAAATTACACAGTGTCCTGAGCATGACCCAAATTCACTGAAGCTTCAGGGATCTCTGCTATGGCCATCCAGGTTTCATTCACACCACACAGTCTGCTGCCTTCATCTTTATATTCCTGATCCCAAAACCAGCACAGAGCCGTGGACCACCAGCACCTTTTGGGATGAGCTGCTCCCATTAATTTCTCCATGAACAAACACATCACACAACCACCCACATGCAAGCAACTCTCAGAGCTGCTTCATTAAGCATAGGAAATGTACAGCCTCAGATTTCCATTTCTTTATGACTCTGAAAGAAGGGGCATTATTTGAATTCCATCTGAGCTACAGTAATTGAGGTTAATCACACACTACCCAAAATAACTCACGTGCTATATTTGGAAACCAAGGATGCTCCTGTGGAGGAGAGTTGGTTTTGTGGTGTGATAATGAGGCAGCACTGCCTCACACTTTCTTCTGATGTTTTCCAGTGATGTTACAGGTCAAAAAACAATGTCAGGGAAAGATCTGCCTGCAGAAGGTTATTTTTCTTGGGAGGCAACAAACAGTCTACAGGCAGCCTCCTTGGTTGTGGTTGAGTGGGTAAGGGATTGCTTTTCAGAGCTGTGTTTCCCAAGATTCATTAGTGGTGCCAAACTGGTGTCCTGGGTTCAGCAGTAGCAGTCATTTTTCTCCTTCTTAGTAGCTTGTGCAGTGCTGTGTTTTTGACTTTTGGCCTGGGAACAGCGCTGATAACACCAGTGTTTTTAGATACTGCTTAGTAATGTCTAGTCTGACCAAGGACTTTCTGAGCCTCATGCTCTGCCAGAGAGGAAGGGAAGCCGGGAGGAAGCAGAGACAGAACAACTGACCCAAACTGATCAAAGCAGTATTCCATACCACAGCATGTCATGCCCAGGATGTAAAAACTAAGGGCAGGGACCTGGAAGGGTTGGGGTTCACTGCTCGGTCGGGCTGGGTATTGGTGGTGGACGGTTGTATTCTCTTCCCTTGCTGATTCCCTTGTCATTATTATTACTGGTGGTAGCAGCAGTGATTTGTGTTATACCTTATTTACTGGACGGTTCTTATCTCAACCTGTGGAAGTTGCATTCTTTCAATTCTCCTCCCCATCCCTCAGGGAGCTCGGACGAAGAAAGAGGGGGGAGTTGAGTGAGCGAACTGCATGAGCTGGGCTTAAATCACGACAGCTGGGTAACCTGGTATTTAAAAGAAACAAAACATCTTTCCAGGCTGTATTTTCAATGACTCTGCATGACAGCTCCATGGGCAAAACCTGATCTTTGGGAAAGCAATCACAGTCTGCTGTAGCCAACATAACATTTTCTTCTTGTTAGCTACAGAATGGTACTAATGAGGCAGCCCCTGCCTGTGTGTCCTTCTGGCACGTCCACGCAGACCTCTTGTGACTAAGAGCTGCAGCTTAACAGCTCAGCCACTTCCTGCTGCTGAGCCTGGGAAGGGCTCCTGCTGCCGTCAAAGCAAGCAGAGTACATTTCACATTATCATAAGACTATATAGGGACATTGACAGCAATGCCGGGGCCCATAAAATATATACTTAGCTTGTGATATAAGGCAAGGGACAAGTGGAAGGCATGTAAGACCAAACATCCAAATAAGGCAACACAGACTCTAATATCATTAAAACTCAATTTCTTAACTAGAGATTCAGCTATTTATTTTCTGCCATATGCAAGCCTACTTTAACATTCAAATACATGACAGCCAACTACATAAATGATTTACAAAGTCAAATGGAAATTGTATTAGTTTCATTCCACATTATGACTATGTTACGGGTGTGCTATGAAAAAGAAAAAGCAAAGATGTAAATCATAAGGTTGCCCCAGTCAGTTAAATGTGAAAAGTATTATAAATTTCAGGATATGATTTGTCAGACATGCTGGGCTTTTCTTCAACAGCACGCCACAAATATATGACGTGGATAATTTGTAATTCTCAACTGATCATTACCCAGTTGCCTGCTGGTAAATTAGATGTTTTCATACATCTACCAGCATCCAACATTAGTTCTCTCTGCCTGCCCTGCAGAGATTATCTATTTTGGTAGAACAGTTGCTAAAGTAAAAGAATAAGAATAAAGAGAGTGGAGCAGATTCTGAGTAGAACCCAGAATTCATCAGCACCACGGTGCTGAAGGTATTGCAGAGCATGAGCCTGCTTTAACCCATGGTGACCATTCAACTGTAAAAAACACATCTTGCAGAAGACAGAGATTTTTACATATCACCTGCTAATAAGGAGCAACTTTTAAGTGAAAGGAGCTTTAAAATGTTCATATGATAGTTTTAATTGCCAGAAGTAACCTGTTGCTTCCACGACGATGAAACAGATTCAGTGCAAGACTTTTCCTTGTGTTACCCCAGAGGGATAGATAAACCCTCTACGCCCGTGAAAAGCAGAAGCAGAGGCAAACAAACCACCCTAATTAAGCCGTAAGATCTGCAACAAGACACATATGCACCTACCAAATCCACACCTAACCTGTCTGACTGGTGTGTCAGAGACCTCCCATGTACCACCCAACCTGAGCCTTGTAGTTTAGAAAGTCAGGAGCCCAGGCTCACCTCCACTCACCTGGGAAATGCTGGAGGCAGTTCAAGCATATGAACAGTGCTAAGGCAGACATTAAATTCCCTTGGTTTTGGAGTCAGTGTTATATATATTTAAAGCTCCAGCTTCAGTTTACCACAGCTTAAAGCCAAACCATTTACAATCCCTCCTGATTTGAAGCCCTGGCTCCAGCTATGACGCTGGGGTGGCACAGGCTGCCCTTATCTTTCCTTCATCATGCCCAAAAGCAGTTTTGCTTAGACTAACACCTCAGACCAACCCACCTGCCTGGGGACTGAGCAGGGTACAGCCCTTGTAACACTGGTCACAGCAAGAAGGCTGAGCCAGGGTTACCTGCCCAGCCTGGGGACAATGCTGGTGGCACAAGTGACATGCCATATGCAGACGGTTGATAAGAGAAGTGGATCTGGCCATGTCACCAAACACATACTGATGGGGCATGCTCCCAGCAGACACAGTGAGTGAAACAGGACATGGGATCTATAGTCACACTCTGAGCACAGCACTGTTGGAAATAATGTTGTTGAAAGCTACAAGGGTTTATAATGAAACAACATTGTTCTAAACTGCACAGATTTAGAATGACAGGATGCAACATACAGGTACAACCTTCAATGATCAGCCTGGCATTTACGCCATGCACTGCAAACATGACAGGTATTGTTGGTTCAGTTGTCATCAGCCCTAGCCAGACACCACTGCAACCGTTCAACAGCTTAATCCCTCCCTGACAGACCCTGTTAATGCTAATCCCTGCTTCCCAGCAAATGGAAAAATCCCACTTTGTGAAATATTTTCCTTACGTGAAGGACAAGGATGAAAGCTGTGATCCACTCATGTCCTTCCTAAGCTTGGCTTAGGAATAATTAACACAGCCAAAGACCTGTGTCATGCACAGTTATAGGTGCCAAAAGCCTCAAAGAGAAAGTTTCAAGGCACTCATCCTTTGACGTGCTGGGAGCTCTGTAGCTCAGAAAATGGTTGATTAAGTGTTTCAAAGCAAACACGCTGCATGTGAAAGCTGAACAAGATCACAATATGGGTGACAATTCTGCAGCTTTGATGTAGGCTGTTAGGAGAGATCTTTGCCTCATGAAAGGTGGTTTTGCTTCATGACACTCAGTGAAAGAAAATACTGAAAAATTCATAAACCACCATCAACTAATAATTAACAAGTCCAGGTATACACACGACTTGTGGCATCAGCAGCATGGAGCGCTCCAGCCAAAGGAAACACGTGGTTCCAAAGAGACTCACTGCATGGACAGAGTGGCACCATGAATCATGCAGCTTTCTAAGACACACTCCATGCCACCGTCACAGATTCCTCTGTAGCATCCTTTTCCCATCAACAGTACATATTCCTCTCTCCTAGTGGCAAAGGGCAGAGTGAGGGAGGCAGCTCAGTGTTTGAGGGCATGACCTCTTGCCCATGTCTCTGAAGCAGCAAGCAGAGGAGGATCTGAATACTCGCTCCCTTGTTCTCAGGTGAGATGCTGGCCTGCCTTTTAAATTGCGAATGTAAATGATGTTAAGCTACCCCAGTACAGTAAATCACCAATGCCCTGGGCAACGTGTTAATCCTCTGAGCAGCAGACTGCAACCCATGGACCACCAGATGCCTTGGGGTCTGAAGTGGGAGTGAGGAAGAGGAAGCAAGGACACAGCTTTCCTGTGTTGCACACCTCCACATGTCAGCAAAGCTGGCAGCATCAGCGCAGTCTGACCATGGATTCAGCAATTGCTACTTATGCAGTTCGAGAGAGGTTTTTGGAAGAGCCAGAAGGAACCAGCAAGACACATCCTCTCCACCAGCTCTCTGAATTGCAACGCTGTAGTATGCCCATGCACCCCAGGCAGATCACTCTCCTAGTGCCTCTGCATGACAGGGATGCCCAAAGCTACCTCTCTCCTCTGGCCAAACTTCCTCAACCAGTCCTTTAGGCTCAGAGTCACACAGAGCATTTCTATCACAATGTAAAATTCCCCATAATTCAAGGAATTACAGTCTGCACCTATTACTTCATCAAACTTTTCCTTCCCACTCCCATCGGCCCCAGCTTCTTACATAGCCCTGAGGCCCCAGCACAAAGGTGACAAACCCCCTCTCCTGGAGAAGAGCCCACACCATTTTGCTTCTGTGTAGCTAAAATCAACCCTGCTGCAGGAGCTCAGTCACTTCCAACTGCAGCAGCCAGGGAGTCCTGGGGGGTGATTCAAAACAGCAGAAAGGACTTGGATAATTCAGTAAGGACTGACGCTTCCCTCTCTAAGAGAAAACTTATTTGACGGTTCACAAACTTTAGGGTCACATTAGACTCATCGGTGAGAATACTCCCTGGATGTCGAGGAGCCCCTCCTCACCCAAGTGCTGAATCTTAAAACACTGTAATAAATGTCTGTGCTTCAGCAGCTGCATGGGCTGCGCGGATTCTCTCCTATCACATCACCAGCAGATGCTGGGACCCCGTCTGCTTCACCAGACAAGGTCAAGAGATCCACCCTTGAACTAACTCTGATCTAAACACTGCGTTTTGAATAGTTGTTTATCCCACAAACTGAGCTGATTCCCAACATATATCAGGGGAGCACTAGTGGCATGTGCAGGAAGAGGTTTCTCATACCCTCCTTGCTGCTGGCAGCAGCACCTATGGGTACCTGCTGTTCATCTGCAGAGCACTGGTAAATTGATCAGCGTGTGCCAGTGGTGTGACAAAGGTAGAAGGTGCTCAGCACAGATTCTGTGAAGGAAAAGTGGACAAACCCCTGGGCTATATCCATTACAGACAGCTACCACCATGCCCCTGCAACAGCTTTGCCAGGCTGCAGGGCTGAGGAAAGCTGAGACAAGCAAACCCAGCATGCAGCTTTCCAGCAGGTTGTGCAAAGATGCCTCCAGATTTATGTGTAAAGACAAATCAAAGTAAATGAAAAAACAGAGTCAGCAAAACAGGGAGGAGAAGAAAGAGCTGCTTGCCTTTGCAAATGTTTCACAAGCTGTTAAGAAAAGGGATGGCAGAGCACTTCCATTCGCAAGGCATGACCCTTCCATCTGTGGCCAGAGAACTTCTGAACCACACAAATCCCTCTGTAAGATCATCTGCGCGAGGTGTACAACACTGAAAGGGTTTAAAAACTAAGCTGTCCAGAGGCTCTGACCTCTGAACATGCCTTAATACCCTCTTCTTATGGCATTGCATAAGTATGCTTGAAGGCATGCGGGCACCATATGTTGAGCTACAGCACCCCAGAAGAAACTGGTTGATGCAGCTCACAGTAGATCACTACTTTATAAGCTGTAAGGAAATGCAAGCAAGCTAAATGTGCTGAATTTCACACCAGTTAGCAGAATCACCTGTATTTTGTACACATGACAAAAAAATACTGTTCAGTTCCAAGTAATTTTTACAGTTAGAATTAGCTGCAATCAGCTCAACCAAATCATTGCGGAAGAAAGATCTTCGATCCACAAAGCCTCATCTTTTGACTAAAAGCTTAATGGTAGATACATTTGTCATGTAATTCAAAATGGGCTTAGGCTTTTGGAGCTAAAGCAACCTGCACAAGGTGCAGCAAGGCTGCAGTATCTTGACACTCAGCAGGATTAGAGGAGATGGAATAAGACACAGAAACGTCTCCAACATTGTCTATGCAATGGACAGGGCTGGGGCAAGACCCTCATTTATGAAGTCATGTAGTCAAAAGTTTCCCCCTTGCCCTGGGTTCAGCAGTAGCAGTCATTTTTCTCCTTCTTGGTAGCTGGTGCAGCACTGTGGTTTTGATTTTGGGCCTGGGAACAGCACTGGTAACACCAGTGTTTATAGTTACTGCTTGGTAATGTTTTGTCTGGCCAAGGACTTTCTGAGTCTCATGCTCTGCCAGGGAGGAGGGGGAGCCGGGAGGAAGCAGAGACAGGACACCTGACCCAGACTGACCAAAGAGGTTATTCCATACCATAGCATGTCATGTCCAGGATGTGAAAACGGAGAGCAGAGACCCGGAAGGGTGTGGTGGTGCAGTGGTGGTGCTTTGGGAGGTTCGCTGCTGGGGGGTGCACTGGCTGGGTCGGCCTTGGTAAGCAGTTGTATTCTTTTTCCTTGTATTTGTCTTGTATTATTACTGGTGATAGCAGCAGCGTTTTGTGTTATACCTTCGTTACTAAACTGTTCTTATCTCAACCTGTGCGAGTTGCATTCTTTTGATTCTCCTCCCCATACCCCCCGGGACTGGGAAGAAAAAGAGAGGAGTGAGTGAGTGAGAAAACTGCGGGGGGAGGGGGGGGGGGAGGGTTAGAGACTTAAACCACGACACCCCTCCATGCTGAAATGTGCTTGGGGCCAGCGTCTCGGTTCTTGTCAATTCAAGCAGGGAACTTAAATTTTGTTTTTTTCAATGCCACATTGAGGGATTTTTCACTGACATCTATGGATGTGGCACCTGAAAACCTTCCACATCGCAAGGCAGCAGCTCCTGATGGGCTTCACATGGCATATTTACACATTTCAAGTCAAGACATCTACGTGCTGATGTTTGGCAGAGGTGGCATATTTGAGCATGAGAATATGTCCTGAGAGGAATGGCACTCCTGCAGGGAGAAGTTGTTTTGAACCAAAGGTGGTAGGCTTCCAAGCCACGATGTGCAGCGCTTCCTGCAGATGTCTTTGTGTAGCTGGCTCCCTGGCTGAGCAAACTTCATTCCCAGTTCTGACAACAGCTCAAGGATCAAGCCTGAGCAGCGAATGTAAAATTCCCTAGTTGGCCTCTCTGTTGATGCAAAATCAGACCTCCTTCAGGAGCTGAGATGAGGTGGTAGAAGAGATACTCAAGCTCCTTTGCTGCAACCCACACCATCCTTGGTAGGGATGATGATACAGGTGAACGTGTAAGATAACAGAAGCTATTGATCATCTTTCACATGATGATCACTTTATACATTAAAAACAGAAACCAAATTGAAGGAAAAAACACATGCAGAAAGAAACTTGCCTGCCACAGAGGATGTAGCTCAAAATTGGGCAGCTGTTCTCCAAAATACTCATGGTATGCTGGCACATGCTTTGGAGTTTGAATTGCAACACTGGTTCTTCCAGTACCATGCTGACAGGTGTTTTTCTGTAGAAGCTTTGAGCAAAGAACTGGAAAAGCAGAGACTGTAGCCATGAAGAGCAAAGCTTTAGTTCTCCTTTATGCCAAACATCTGGGCATCAGCAGAAAAGCAGAAGAGTAAATGTAGAGGGAAGGTTACAGCTCCTACTTTTTCAAGGACTAAGATAGCAAAATTGCACTGCTGCCCATTACAGTTCATTTTGGTATTCATGAAGTTTAGTTTTATCACAGCCAGGAACCTAAAGAGACTGCTCTCCTGGATGGGCTGATGTTTTTCACATTGCCTTGATGCAGCAAACTGTCTCATGAGGTCAGGAAGAAAGCAGTTTGTAGAATTAAGCCTCTAGGCAGCAAATTGCCAGCATGCCAAAAGCTTGCCACGTGTTCTCAATGGATGAGCTCCTAAGAGAGCTGAAGTTCCTGGTCCCATGACTAGGATCATGCTCCTCCAGTAATATCTGTATACATTGCCATCAGACCCCCTTCCTATAGCAATAAAGAACTGGAAGGGAACGGTTCTCCAGCACAGACCTGGCTATTTTCAATCCATCTAGGTTGCACCTAACATGAACTGGTATCAATTTATCAAAATCCAGAGCAGAAACATCACATCTGAAGTCCCTTTGGTCAATACATAACAATTATTAATGATTAGTAAGTTGACATTATAATGATGCTAAATTACTATATGATGCAAATCAAAAGGTCAATTCCTCACCTTAAAGCAGTGCCTTGACAGTTGTGCTCTGAGTCACTCAAAGGTTTCAGGGGGAATTTCCTGGTTTCAAACTGAAGCAATATCCTCAGCCATACCGATCCTATCTAATTTATCACTGCATTTCAGAAAAGCCACTTGTTTTTAAACAACTAACATTCAACAACATGAAAAAAACCTGCAAAGAATAGGGATTGAAATCCTAGCTCCACTAATTGGGAATATCTGCTGCCTCTTCTACTGTCTGATCCCCTCCAACAGGATCTATTCTGCCCCTGAAGAACCAGTGGCACAAAACGGATGTATGGCAGCACTGAGAAGTGCCACGTGAAGCCACAAGCCATTGTGTGGCATTTAACCCTGCACAACACTCTTGCAAGATGCTCTGGTACCTCTGCTAAGATCACAGATGTGAGAAGAATTGGACACAGAAAAGCAGTGAGAAGTATAGCTATGAAGAAACAAACACAGGGAGCAAAAATGTGAAGCTTTTAAAAGCAGACAGCGCACTGGGTGAGAGTAGCTCAGCACAAGGAATGATGTCAGTAGATGGGGAAAGTCCTGCTGTGGGGTACATCATCCTCATCACCGTACTGGTGAAGATGGTGAGTCTAGCAATCCATCTATGCAATACGAAAATGCTATTATGTATCCATATTAAATGTAAGATAAATAATTTACATGCACAGATGCCATAACAACTACAGAAGATGCTTCAGCCTGGAAGCAGCAGCTCCTGCAGCATGGCAGGACATCCCACCTCCCTTGGCACAGCAGCCTGGGGTGCAGAGCACTGCTGCTCCAGGCCTGCAGTAGCTTTACTCTAACCAATAAAAAGACACATACTGTGTGTTGCACTATCCCATCCTGAATCCAGACTTGGTGCATGTGTCTGACCCCGATACCCTTCAATCACCTGAGTGAGCTGTGCCAATGCTCACTAGCTCCAGCTAGACCTGCCATAGTCACCCAGCCCGCAGCAGAAAAGGCATGGCCTGAGGCTGTAGGGGCATCCTGAAGGCAGTGCTCCCTGGGGTGATACACCCCAAAAGCAATCACCCACCAAGTTCCAGATGGTGCTTTGTGCTTCTCTCTTTTTCTGCCATTGGAGGCTACTGCCACAGACTGGCACCTCATTGGGTTTTAAGCACAGATGAATTTGCATGGAGACAAAGCTTCCAGGCAGCTCAGCACAACAGCTTTATAGAGGATGTGGTTGAGGACCTGCCCTCGATCAGCCAGGAGAGATGCTCTACCTCCCTGCCCTGGGGACCCTTGCTCAGTGCATCCCTGAATGGAGAGCTGACGCTGACAGCCAGGCAGACACAAAGTTGAAGGTGTTTGGTCTTTTACCCTTCACTACGCAAACCCCACAGAAGACCGACCAAGACAAATATCTGCTGAGCATGGACTGCCTGGGCAGTGGGCATCCCCATAAAAGAATAACGGGCTTTTGGAGTCCTGATGCTCAAGTATCTGAAAACAGTCCAATTTAAAATTCTTCCTAGGCTAAAACCTTCCACATCTCATATCAATGAGCAGGCTCCAGGAGTCCAACAATAATAAGAACATGTAGCATCATGAATGTTGGGTCTTTACACTGTTGTTATGTGAACAATAAACATTTTTTTTCCTCTTGCTGGGAAGCCAAATGAATCCTAATGCTTTTCCCAACCATAACAGACAGACTGCACTGGCTACAGACCTCAATCTCTGATACATCAGCTGTACTGGCAATTGTCTTTAGATAAGTGATTACTGAGGCTTTGGGGGCTCCCACCAGACCCAGTGCACATCAGTGAGAACAATTAGTTTTTTTCCTGGATGTGTATCACACCTAATAGAAAACATTAACTCATGTTACAAATATTTATAAAAAGTCAGGCATAATTAAGCAATTTGCAATTTAAAATTAACAGTCTAAAAATTCAGCTGTGTAGACAAACAGCGTTGAATATAACTGCCATTAATGTGAGCTGATTTAAACAGAGATAATACAGCAGCGACAAGAAAAGGCAGTCAATCACATTCCCTGCCATTAACATCCTTCTCCACGTGGAATATTACTACATGCAGCTTTCAAGCTGCTCTGCTGTGCTGGTGAGTGCAGAAGAGCCGTTTGCCTGCAGCCTGCTCTGTCCAGAGGGAGGGATGAGATGTCTGTCTGACGGCTGTCCTGGGTTCAGCAGTAGCAGTCATTTTTCTCCTTCTTGGTAGCTGGTGCAGCACTGTGGTTTTGACTTTCGGCCTGGGAACAGCGCTGATAACACCAGTGTTCTCAGTTACTACTTAGAATGTTTAGTCTGACCAAGGACTTTCTGAGTCTCATGCTCTGCCAGGGAGGAGGGGAAGCTGGGAGGAAGCAGAGATAGGACACCTGACCCAAACTGACCAAAGAGGTATTCCATACCACAGCACATCATGCCCAGGATGTAAAAATGGAGGGCAGAGACCTGGAAGAGGGGGGATCAATGCAGGGCCAGGCTTGGTATCGAGTGGTGGTTGTATTCTCTTTCCTTGTATTTCCCTTATTATTATTATTGGTGGTAGCAGCAGTGGTTTGTGTTATACATTAGTTACTGGACTGTTCTTCTCTCAACCTGTGGGAGTTTCATTCTTTTGATTCTCCTTCCCATCCCTCCAGGAGTGGAGGGAAGAAAGAGGAGTGAGTGAGTGAGAAAACAGCGTGATGTACGGCTTAAACCACAACAGCGAATGGAGTCAACTTGCTCTTGAGCATTTTGAACCACTGCCTGCAACCCCACTCAGCTCTTTGCAGTCACTGTATGTGACATGAACCCCAACATTTTGCATATGGGGGCCCCAAGAGTCCAGTGCTGCCCTAAGGGTCTTGCACTGTGTTCATGAAAGCACCACTAGCTTTCCCCCAGCTTCCCCTTTCAGGCTTCACCTGCTGTCTCTTAATTATCTTTCTCTAGAGCTCAGTATGGATGGAGCCTCCAGCCAAAGCTTTTCCATCTCCATAGGGTGGAAAGCTGTTTTTCACACTGTTTTACTAATTATTATTTGTATATAAAGCCAAATAAAGCAGTAGTTGCCCAACACCTTCATCCCAACCCAGGCTGGCCTACCTCAGCTTTGGCACATGCCAGGATGCAACACAGCTGGAGAAAAGGGAGAAGCACCCACCATCTCTGAACCCTGGAGAGCAGGCAAGGGCAGGTCTGGAATGCCAGGGGAGATGGCACAGCAGAGTTCCATTAACAAAAGAGGACAGATTCAGGGATGGGACATGGGCTGGTGTCAGATCACACTGTAGCTGTATGTAATTCTTCCAGACAGCTCCTCTCTGCAAGGAGCACCCTCATCTCCTGCTTTTTGGGAAAATGTGATTTCAAACTACATTCAGCAAGGCATGACCTCTTTCCTTTGAAACTGCTACCAGGGCAGGAGGCTTTTACTTATGGAGTTAAGGAAAATATATTGGATACTCTGACAGTACAGCATTACAGTCTCTGCTATTGTTGAGGTCTCTCGGGGCTTTCTGAACATCAGTGCACTGCAAAAATAAGGTGATACCCTGCCCTCTGATCCCATTTCATCTGTATTCTACCCTCAGTCTTCTCTCTAAGCTTCTACTGAGGGCAACACACTTCATATGCAGAAAGAACATAGAGTAGTGCACAATACTGCAGCTGGAATCCAGATGTTAGCCAGAGTGCAACTGTGACTGCAGGCCTGCAGCATCAGTATTTGCCTATCTCAGAGAGCAGCTGAGGTTCATTTTAGAAATGAAGAAAAACTTCAGTGAAGAGATTAAAGAGAAAAGCAATGCTTGAAGCATTCTCATGGGATTTGGAGTTTTTCGCATTCTGCTCTGTAAGCAGGTCAAAAGTGTGTTGCTAGAGCCACCCTTTTTCTTCAGATGAAGGTGCCATCTGACCAGCTATAGAACCACAGGAATATACACATATGGAACCTATACATGTAATTCTCCCCCCTCTATTTCTTATAAATAAGAAAGTATTACACTATTATTATTACAGTCTTATTACATTTTACATCATTACAACTATTTGTATAATAATACATTATTACAATTATTATTAATATTACAGGATTATTATATTATATATATAAAACTAAACCCATGGAAATCAAGGGAGGGAAAGCAGTGCTTAGGGCACTGGAAAAAACAGTGCATGCGTCCAACCACCAACAGGGTCAGCTTGCTGCCAAGAACAGCAGCAGCTCCTTCTGCATCCCTCTCTCCCTTCAGCTGGAGTCATGGGGAAAAACATGAAAAAGCAGCCTCCGATGGGACTGATGGCCCAAATACTGCAAGTTGTTAAGGAAGGTGGAGGACAGCAATAGAACTCTTGCTGGCACAGCTGGGAAATGCTCTGATACCTGCCCCTGCTGCTTCACAGATGTAAAGGAATCAACTGAGGATCACGCTGTGACCTTGCATGAAAGCTGTCAGAGTAACTTAGTCATTTGGCTTACAGGCTGAGCAAAATCTACAGCAGATCCCACCCCTTCAGAAAGCATCCATTTCCACAGTTCTCACTACATTTTCTGCAATCTAAAAATCCTAAGCTGTTCTGTTTCTAAAATGGTCAGATCCATCTCAAATTCATCCTCTCACTCTTTTCTGGGGGGGATTTAGAGCGGAGGGTAAAATATTCCTGAACAACTTCACCAGTTCCTTAAAAATCTGAAGGATGTTTAATTCATCCCAAATCTGCCTACATGACAAGCCACGTGCAGGCTCACTCCACAGGATGTGCTTGCTGAAAACCAAGAGATGAGTGATAGCCTCTTCCATATTCCACCAGAAGAAACCCAGCAACAATCCTGTCTTCTCCAAAGCCATTTTCACACCTGGTCAAACACCTCCAAGCTGTGCCACATGTGTGCTTCTGTCATAGGTAAAATGAATGGAGAGAAAGTAGCCAACTACAAGATGCTGCCTCATGCAAGCAGGAGATCAGCTGAAGAAGAAACAAGTACCTAAGCCCGGGGAGGTGAAAATGGGCAAAGCAGAAAATCCTTCTCTTTAAGTTGATTTATTTCCCCTCTCCAGCTAAACCTGTTTGCCCAGCAGGCAAGGACAACAGTTGGTGCTGAAGCAGAGGCAGCAGAGGCAATGCCCACTTGCAGTCCTGGGCTGCATTACCGTTGCTCATTGCCATCACTGGCAGGACAAACAGAAACCTGGCACAAACCTGGCACCGCTCCTTGTGAGCCATCTCCTTTGCAGGTGCCCTCCAAAATCAGTGCAGGGGACACATCATGCAGTAGCTGCTTTGCAAGGCTGGCACTGAAATGAAGGTAATCCCATCCCCACCCCGATCATCACGCAGAGTTATTCAGGTTTATGCTACTGGCAGCTTTCTTAACAGCACAATGACACACACTAAAAATATTTGCCATTTGGACTAGATTTCATATTTAAAAATGTGTAACAAATAATTACTTGTACAGCACACATCTTATAGCTTCTGCTTCTGAGCAGATGGGAATTTGTAACAAACTTCATCTGACAAAGCAGGGTCCCCTCATCTGCCATCACCTCATCTGCACTGCCATGTGGCATCCATGCATCCCAGTTCTGCTTCCTAACCCAGGTATTTCCATAGCAAAGGCTTTTGGCTGCAGGTAACCAGGGAGCAGCTCCAATCTGCCTGGCTGTAGGGCTCCTTTTTGGAGCCCACCCCAACATTCCTGAAGACTATAATGAAATAACCAGCCTAAATAAAGTTCAGTTAAATAACTGAACCACTTTGATTCTATATTCAGCAATAACACTAATACTTTCATAGCGTCGAAAATCTGCCCTGCCACATGAGACTGCCAGGCTCCCAACCCAAAATGAACTACTAGCCCCTTCCTGTGCAATCTCTTGTGTATCCCTAGTAAAATTCAGCCTACAGTCAGCATGTTAAGGCTGTACCCTCCATTAAAACTCAAACTTCTCCAATAGAAAAATATCCAGTGTATCCTTTGGGAGAGAGAAAGGCTGTCACAACCTTTGCCCAGTTCTTCCAGACTATCACAAGCACAGGGAACAGCGCCGGCTTTGATCCTGCAGTTTAACTGCACTTGTACATGCCTGGTACATACCTGTACACGCCTGGATCACTCTTATACATTTGCAAACAGACCATTTCCCCAGGTGAGCCAAACTATTAGTCCTTCCACGTGACTCCCAAGACCTTCCCAACACAGATCCCAGATCCGGATATAGCAGAAGTCTTTCTGCAGCCCTATAGAGGCTATTCCCCAGTGTTTCCTGAGGTTTTCCAGTGGAGAGGATAAAAAAAGGAGCTGAACATCCTCTAAGGTTTGCTATAAGTTACCCTGGAGGATCCAGGTTTGCATCCTGAGAAGAGCAGGGGTACCAAAGTTGTTTCAGATACTGGAAAGCAGAGTAGGCAAACTGCTGTATCAAAGCAGGAACTGGCCCGATCTCCAATTCAACTGCATCCATACATCCTCCCCAGGAGAGGCAGTCAGGAGGGTTTCACAAGAAGACATACCAAGTCAGCTGGAAAAGCACTCCACAGAAATCAGCGCCATCAGAGCAGAGGAATGGATTTTGCTCCACCTTAAGGCAGGAAACATTACAGCCTGACAAGAGCTTTACAGCAGGCAGGTACTGTCTGTCATGTCTGAAAGGCAATGCTCCTGTTTCATGCTGAACTCTGCTCTGTTTGGTAACTTCTTCTGAGCCCATCCCTTCCTGTTATTTGCTGTCAGCTGCTGTACCATCACTTCCCTTCTGCAGGGTTCATGTTGGCATAGGCCAATTCACATCAGTTTGTCCCCATTGGTTTTCAGTTACATCTGACTTAATGCTATTAATGGGCATTTACTCCTTTTCCAGCAGGACTTTGATCCGTTTTCCTTTTCCGCTGCTCACCAGCACCCCTCACTAACAGCCTCACACAGCCCTCCCCAACAGCCTCTACACAGAAGAACTTTAATTATTAATGATTCTTATGAACTCGGTCTTTGAACAGGAGGAATTTACCTTTGTGATTGATATCCAGTAATTTCACACAGCAGTGGAGATTCCCTTCTGCTGTGGCATGCTGGCATGGCAATGAAGCCTCAGGGGGACAGATGTGCTTGCTCTCTCTGCCCTTGTGCCCTGTCCTGCCCTTCCCTAAATCACCTCATGCATCTATCACGGCCCTGACTGCAGATGACGCAAAATTTAAGGCACTGTGACAGCAGCTCTCCCAGATACCAAGGTGAGCTACTGACTTTATGGTGCTTCATGTGACACCAATAACCACTGACTGGGCCTAAACAAAAAGTGCTTTGATTATCATCATTCAGAAAATCACTCTTATTATGAAGCAGACCAGGTCTTCCAAGATCACTAACAATGATGCTCAGATCAAGCCCATACTCTGATGTTACAAGTCCAGTGTTTCTGCCGGTATATTTAGGATAGAAATAGGGTTTTTCTTGTTCTGTTTGTTCATTGATATTACCTATGATCTTAGCCATACAATTAATGAAACTGGCATTACAATAGGAAAGTTTAATGATCCCAATTATCCTCTTGAACGTATGTTTGGCTATTTTCATTCACAGAAATAACACTTCTACTGACTGCCACATGCCCTCAGCTGTTTTGTAGTCCCCATACATAAAGGCAGAACAGACTGACCAAGCAATGACCCTGAATAAATGCCTACATTAACTGGTGATAAAGAAGATCAGGAGCACATGGCTGGTGAAAGAAATGCATGGTAAAGGAGCAGAACCACCTCCTGCCACTGCCTAGGGACAACAGCAGCACAACATTTAGTCAAACCACTAGCAAAACCAGCTGTCCAGTTTTCTCCTCATGCCTTGCTAATGACCACACTATCAGTGGGCACTTAGCTGTCAGAGGAAGGCTGGTGTACCAAGCTCAAAGAAACCATTGTGAATACCGCCAATGTTAATGGGAAAGGCAGAGTTTGAAACAGACTCTTTCCCAAATACTGCTGCTGAATACTCATGTGTGGTTACCATCATTTTTATTACGCATCTTTGATAGCACATAATCCAGAATTCAGGGTGAATTGCTTTTTTATTAATCTAACCTGTATTATTCTTTCTAACTCTGTTCCCCCAGCAGATCCAAGCCGTGATGCTCTTGTCTGACCTGACAAGTCATCCTCCTCCACAAAGTTATTTTGGAATCATTTTGACAGTGGCAGCCACAGTCCTTCAGCTAATTTACATTCAATTGCTACTTCACCATCTGAGCACAACTGTTTCCAGCCACGTATCTATTGGTAAGGAGAAAAAGGAGCAAGTAAAGGTAAAACCCACAAGGAGAAAGGTAAATGAAGAACCGAGTTGGAAGGTGACTGAAAATAGCTGCTTGATATTCTACAGTTTTTGAGAATTGATATGCACAGGGAAGGAAGATGCAGAATGAGACCTCAAGCCACAAGGAGATGGCAAGCACAATGATGAGGAACTGTTGCTGATATTACAATCCTGAATCAGAAATTATAAGCATTGGGTTTTAATATGAGTTTAAAACATGAAGCGCTGCATTTGGCAAATGACATTCTCATCAAACGTAACAGACATCACCCAAATTAATGAAATTATGGTGTCAATAGTTTCTCCATGAAACCACATCTCGGTTTTGCAGCTGTTTTATCTGTCCTGGTCTCAGCTCTGCACCCAAGCCTGCAAAACTCCTGGTAATGGCAGCCAAACACATGTCTGCAGCTCATTTCATCAGTGTTGTACAACATGAGCTCGCCAGCAACCTGGCAGAAATACCAGCAGGATAAATGACTGGTGTCGAGAACAAATAAGAGACCATTTAATTAGTCTACTATTTGATTTTACAATTTAAACCACCCAAAAAGCTTTCTTGCTGCCATGTCTGTGCTTAGCTAGGTCACAAAAGCAGCTAGTTCTGTTTAGCAAAACCCTCCACAGAAGTGAAAGCTTATGGTACTCAACTTGGAAACAAGGAAACTCTTCACTGATGTTCCTTCTGTGAAAGAATAGCCAAGGAACAAAGGCTTACACTGAGTGCCAGCACTTGGGGCTCACATACAACTCTTCTCACTCCCCTGCCACAACTATCAACTTTTTAACACCTACAGACCCCAACTTTACAGCACCTATGACAAAACACACATGCCACTGACATCTGACTTCAAGCTGGCTGCTCAAAAGGTGTATGCCTCTCTCCCTTGCCTTCTAAGTCTTCCCATATTACATGGGGAACTTCATCTCAATACTGCCTTTAATCTCAAAATGCTCTTTGGAAGGAATGGCTGCTTATGTCACCATAATCTTTGTTAAATAGGAGATGCAATCATTTTCCCCTCTTTCGTTGCAATGACGTTTCTACAAGGACTTCACACTGAATGACAAAGAATACTGTGCCATCACTTCTCCACCTTCTTACTGTTCCTCTGTTTCAGAGACAAAAGCACAGGACCAAAGGCTTCAACATGCACAGATCATTCCTGCTAGGAAACATCACTGCCACCCTGCATTGTGAAACAAAGTCTGTGTGCTGGAGTCCAAAACAGTTTTTATATGACTTCAAGCTACGATAGCTGCCTTTTAAATACATGAGAGGATGTATTTGAAGCTGTCTTGCATGTAATTCCCTATTGAACTTGCACTCTAATTTCTCACAAAACATAACTAGAATCAGATGTTCCAGAAAAACCACAGTATATTGAACATCAAAACTCAATACTGAAACAGAAGTAAGGAACAGCTTACATAAGCTGCATTTCTTGTCGATTGGGATACTGAGACTGAGCCTTTGAAATGCATGAAATCTAGTTTGTTGATCATTTCCCAGTTTATAGTCAGCTCAGTGGGAACAAATATGTACCTACTTTGATATCGTTTTGAAGAAAGCTCTTGGCATTTCATTTCTCTTAAGAAATATGTGTTCTCTTTTTATTTTGGTACTCTTTTAGATACAAACCAGAAGACTAACCCAGCTGTATTTTATATTCATGCAGTATTTTCTATGGCCTGATGCATCTGACTCCCAAAGTTTCTTCCAAACTAAAAATGACACTGTCTATCACATCCCAAGCTGTGGCATAAACCATTTATCAAGTAACACAGAAACACTGCTAGTCTGACAAATGAAATACAGGGAGTGGAGGAGAGGACCGATGAATAACACATCTTTTTATTGAAGTAATTCTCTTTTCTGGAATACTGAATGGAATATGGAAAAACCACATCTTTCAGAAGTAACATTAGAGAAAACTCAGTAAAATATTAATACAGAACCTTCAAAATATTCACTTAGTGGATTATGTATGTCACAAGAATGAGCTCTCTATTTAAGACTATAAA
The DNA here is from genome assembly GCA_017639245.1 of Myiopsitta monachus. Taxonomy (NCBI): domain Eukaryota; kingdom Metazoa; phylum Chordata; class Aves; order Psittaciformes; family Psittacidae; genus Myiopsitta; species Myiopsitta monachus. Next base: position 7,447,375 of record CM029929.1, on the reverse strand, counting down.
AAGAAAACTGAAAGAGTAGTGTGCAACATTAGGATAGCACAGCTCAGTGAAAACCAGGCTCTCCAACAAGACATTGCTGGTTGAAATGAAGAGCCTAGAGCTCCACGACAAGCATAACCTCCAGCATAACCACGTATAACCCCTACATGTGCAATTATCTTTCTATTTCACTCATGAGATTGGCATTGAATGTTCCCCTGGAAAGCAACAGGATTTCAGGGATAAAATGCATGATTGAGGGTTGATGTGCTGCGAAGCATTGAGGTTTTCATGTGGAATTCAAATTGCATTTAAAGACCTACACACATAATAAAATTCTAGCGGCTGCATTGTATTTCCAGTCAAAAGGAAGAGAAAGAGAGGCATTAACATAGTGCAGGGTCATGAACCAGTTATGTCTTATTAAGTATTCCAGCCTTCCTTAAGATAAGCATCACATATGGGTTCTTTTGCAGCTCACAGTTCCTTGCTTAAAGGGAGAGAGAGTTCTGGATAACACCCCTTCTGTCTCCCATGGCCTCCCGGGCTGACTGACAGGAACACATACTGCAGGGAACAAATGCTGCTCAAAGGGAAAAACAAGATTGCTTTCTCCAAAGGGGACAGTGGGGTCATTTCTTTGTCATGTGTTCTGCTCCCCATCTCTGGTTGAGGGAAAGACAAAGAGAAGGAGTGACATTTTCCTTTCCTAATGAAGCACAGGACATGCTGTGGAACTCATTCTTACATACGGCGGCTTGTGCTGAATTCAAAGTTGGAGAAGCAAGAAAGATTGCTTGAAATAAACATGGCATTTTGAGAGCTGAATCCCACCTCTGGAAATTAGATCGGGTGGAAGTCCAACTCAGGATGCACGCTCCAACACATCTCAGTTACATTTTAGGTTGGGTTTTTTTTTGAGATTAGCAATAAACATCTGATTTTATATATCACCTTTGGCTACTGCTCCACTGTGATGGACAAGATCTGGCTTGGCTTCTCCTTGGGCAGACCCACCAAGTGATTTGAGACTGGGTCACTCTGCACAGGGACAACATGCCCCCTAAGATCATTGGGTTTTTGCAGCACGAAAGTGGTTTCCCTGAATTCATCAGCTTTTCTCAGCAGCCTCCTCTCTGCCAATACAAAGGTAAAACCCGTGGGGTTTCTATTTTGTGCCATCCCAAATCTCCTCTCCACTGGATGTTTCAAGCTATAATTCCTGAATGTTGTCACATTTAATGATGCTCAAGAACTCTTCCTATTTCTCTTCTTGCAAAACCTTCCTCACTGCTCTAGCATCTCTGCCTGCACAACTGTGCCAGGAACGGCCCATGTTCCTGGCCCTCCCCTCTGCTCTGACCTATTCCTATGATAAAGCTCAGAGGTGGAAGCAGATGGGCACTTGCAGAGGCAGCAGACACCCAGTTAATAAGCCCAGGGCCAAAGTGCTTCCCTTCCCAGAGGCCTCTGCTAGTCTGCAAATGGCAGCATCAGCACATCATCAGCTACTTCGATCCTTCATGCTTTTCCCCAATTGCTCTTACATAGAGCCAGGAATTCACCACTCAACTTTTCTTTCCAAAATGTAAGGTGATGGTAGGAAAATGGAATTAATAAATATCCATTTGAAATAAGGCCTGATTTGATGGGAAAAAAAAATCTGCCTAAGCAGCAGGGAAGTCATGTCAGCAAGTAGATTTTCAGTGGAAAAAGAATGAGCAGCACCTAAATAAAGGGGTTAAGGTAGATTGAAAATGTCAAGTCACTGATATTTTACAAGGTAACCATGGTTATTTTTACAGGTTGAGAGAGTTGAGGTTGTTCAGCCTGGAAAACAGAAGACTCCAGGAAGACCTTACAGAAGCTTCCAATGCCTAAAGGAGCTACAGGAAAGATGGGGAGGGACTCTTCAACAGGGCATGTAGGGACAGGACAAGGAAGAATAGCTTTAAACTGAAAGAGGGCAGACTGAGATTAGACATTAGGAAGAAGTTCTTCCCTGTGAGGGTGCTGAGGCGCTGGCACAGGGTGCCCAGAGGAACTGTGGCTGCCCCATCCCTGCCAGTGTTTAAGATCAGGTTAGATGAAGCTTGGAGTAACCTGCTCTAGTGGAAGGTGTCCCTACCTGTGGCAGAGGGTTGGAAGTGGACAAGCTTTAAGGTCCCTTCCAACCCAAACCAGTCTGTGACTGTTTTTTATGCATTCATTTGCAGCATGAACACAGATGATGAAAAGTATTCATGGGCCAACTGAAACCCAAATAAAACTGAAGAGATATCCTGATGGTAATTTAAACCTTGAACTGTGGAAATTAAATCAGTCCACACAGACAATGAAGAGTTTTCAGGTGATATTACAACACTGCAAACCCCCCTCACTGAATAGATTAATAAAAACCATTTCGCACTAAGGATGAACATCTTGAAAATCATCCTAACGTTAGCCTTAATGTACCTGCAGGGATCAATATTGATGGAGCAGGACAGATCTGGTCTGATGCCTGAAGTTGCCTGTGTGGCCTCTGGATAAAGCACAACTGCTCCTAATCTGATTTTGCACAAGCTGTTGAAATGCAGAGGATCACTGGTCCCAGCGTGCTGCATCCCCTTGTGCTGCTTGCCAAAGGGGTCACTAATGGTCTGGATGAGTTAGTCTACTGCTGCTTCTTGAAATCATTTTGCATGCTTTTTCATTAGACTAACGAGCTCTCTTGGTTGCACTTACCTCGCTGGCAAGTGAATAGCAGATCAAAAAGGGGGAGCAGGAAAGTGTCAAGGGTGCCCACTTGTGACAAATAACATCTGAGTGCTCTATGAAGCAAACTAAGCCAGGGCTTTGGCTCAGAGGAGACCCTGTTGATTTCAGCAGCAAATAGTGAATTAAATCCATCTCCAGAACCCCAACGGCAGAGGGGCTCCCAGCAGCCAAAATGCTTTGCATGACAGTAGAGAGCAGAAATAAGAGGCTGCTTCTCCAACTCCAGCACCTGCCTGGATGCTAAAACCATTTTCTGTCCCTTAAATAACACCCCATAACAAGCCACTGCTTGTTTTGGCAGAACAAATGACATTTGGCTGGACTAAGAAGAGGCACCCACACCCCTAAACCCAGAGGGAAGGCTGGCAGAAGGTAGCGTGGGAAGGATGCAGTGCAGAAGACTTCTTCAGCCTATTAAACATCTCTGGTTAGTGTTAGAAGAAAACAACTGACTTTTCCTCTGCAAGCCTTCACTACTGTTGCATGACATTACAATTCATCTGCTCTTCAGATGCGCATCCTAGCCTGGTTTCTGTAAAGGGGCTGTAAAACCAGATGTCCAGAGTAGGACCAGAACTGGAAGTTCCTAGTGCATGAAAACATACATCCCCAACTGGCAGCTAACAGGGTTAAAACACCCTCTGATTAAATGAAAGCATCTTTAATTAGTTTAATTGACCATGCCTCAGCCAAGACCATCTGCTGAGCAGCATTTCCCTGCTCTTTGCAGGAGCGATTGATCAGCTATAGCTAGAGAATACAGCATTAGGCTACATCAGATTTATTTTGTTTAATAGAAGAGTTAATTTGCTTTAAATTTAATTACAGGGGGCAAGATTGCTCTCTAAGTCCATAACAGCACAGAACATAAGCTGATCCTACAGCTAATGGATGCACACATAGGTTCAGATGTGTCTGTGCAGATCAGACACTCGGAGATGACAGCTTAGGAGAGAAGGTCCCTCCTGGCAGAGAGTGATCACTGCGGTTTTCTCCCCAGAAGTAGCCACCTAACATGTGCAATGTCCCCCTCCAACCATCTGAGCTTTTCCCACAGTTCTCCATTGGATGCTGCAGCAGACATGTCCCATCTCAACCACCTTTCCTGCCCCAAAAGACACCAAACATGTAGGGTTGCTGTTTCTGCACAATATGGGACCAACAGGGACAATCAGGGGACCACTCTATACCTCCTAAGTGAGTTGCATCAGCAAACCTCTTCCAGATGGGGTGGCTGGCAGCCGAGGGTCCCACAGAGTCAGACATCACACTCGCCCCATCCCTGACATTGCACTGTCCCTCTCAGTTTCTCCACCCTCCCATACCAACATCATTCAACTTATCACACCCCAAACTAATGAAGGGCAACTCCCCCTCCTCCCCAAAGGACCACGTGTATTTACGTTGTGTTATTATGCAATCAGAAATTTCATTCATTTCCCAGTGCTTTTCCCTGTTACAATTTCCCATCGGGCACTAAATCACTGCTGTCTTTGGGAGATGCTGAACCCCTGACAGGCATGCTGCGGCTGCCACTGCCTGCCACAGGAGTAATTACAATCCTGCAGAAGGCTCCAGGCTGCCATTTCCGTTTCCATGGAAATAAATACTGAATTACTGAAAACAGAGTATAATGCTTTATGGATTTTGAGGCTTTTGACCATCTCAAAACCAACTTAACACAATTTTATTGGTGGTGGATTTCTTTGTGGGGAGGGGAAATAATATTTGCAGTGTGAAACTAGGAGTGAATGAAAGGTGTTTTGAAACAGTAAAAGAGGTGGGGGGAAAAGGTCTGGCTGATGCCCTGGGGATTTGAAAAGGAACAGCAGTACTAACCAAAGCTGCTGGCTGTCCACAGCATCCAGGTATCCAGTCTGGAGAGAGGAGTCCTTGGAGGATCATCAGTCCTTGCCTGCAGCCCCAGCTTGCCACCACCATGATGGCTTGTTTCATAGAATCATGGAATGGTTTGGGTTGGAAGTGACCTGTAAGCTCATCCAGTTCCAACCTCCTGCCACAGGCAGGGACACCTTCCACTAGACCAGGTTGCTCAAAGTCCCATCCTACCTAGCCTTGAATACTTCCAGTTTGCAGGGGACTCTTGAGGCTGAAGACCTCCTGCACTTTTGGAGGGATCAATTTTAGTGCTTAAATACCCAGCACTAAGATGGCCATTTCACAGGCACTGAGCTTCAAGATGAAGCTAGAATAAAAGCCGATTGCTTTATATTCTTCAAAAATGATGAGCAGGGAGCAGAAGGGCGTGATCTGATTGTAAACCCCTGTATCTCTGAATTGAAGAAACAGAGATGTGCACAGACAGGTAACTCCATGCTGTGCATGATGACCCTGGGGCTCAATTCTCACTGTAAGGCAAGGCTGGGAAGTTTTCATCTCCACAAACTAAATTAAATACTTAGATACACACAAACCAAACACCTATTCTGAGGTCACCCAAACCTTCATCTCACTGTCTGAGCTGTTACAGTGCCTCATGGGAGTTTCTGTCCTTACTTGTTTCTGCCTAACTTGGGCTGAATGTTCCAAGTATCACTGCAGCATCTCTGCAACCGGCTTAACGCGCCACAGTGAGTCAAGAAACAAACCTGAACTGCAGAGATGAGAGAGGGGCAGGAGGCGAGATATCACCTCAGTGGATTATCTTTAATACTGACTTGAACTAAAATCAAACTTTTGATTCAGGACAGAAATCCTACAGATCTTTTCTGCTAACACTTCTGAAACCAATTTTCTTGGCAGGGGAACTTTGTGTCTTGTGAGAAACGTCAGCCTTTGGACACAGTGTCCCAATTCAGCTGCAAAAATAAATGTCAAAACAGTGAATTCTAATTTTAAGCCAGCTCTGGTCGGCAAAATTAGTCGTGAAATGTTTCCTTACTAAAAATCACAGGACCGCAAAACTTACGAAACAATTCGGATTGCACTTGTAAGAGACTTTCATCCCTTCATGTGAAATAGCAACAAGACAGCAATGGGACTTGGTCTGTGTTGTAGCCCATCCACACAGGCATGCTTCTGATGCTTTACTTCTACCTGGATGGAGAGGAACAGATGCTGAAAAACCATAACCATATATTATGTACACCTGACACATGTATATTTAGATATTAGATTTGAAAACAAATAGCTAAGGGAATCAGATGAAATTGGAAGCTTAGTATTGGTGGTTTTGCACATTTAACAGGAATGCCACAGTGTATGGGACACTTCAGGTCCAGGAAAGAAGAGAAAGGCTGATTGCAAAGCCTGTGAATTCACAGTCCTGCAGGGACAGCCCAGAGTCTCCCTCTAAAGCAGGAGGACAGAAGTGTGCAGCTCATCATGTGGCCTGGACACCAGCTATTGCTGCTGGATTAACTGAACAGCGCTGTACCAGCTCCTTCTCATTGTCGCTAAAAATGACTATCGAGCACAGCTTGAGATAGGAAAGTAAATCACTGCCCTACAGCTGGGGAAGAACAAGGCAGGAGAACATCAGAGTCTGATTTTCTTGAACTGCTGCTGCAATTCAGCCATCATGAAGGTCAGTGGGAAACACAGGGATTGTGCCCGAGGAAATGCTGACTGCAGCAAAGACTCAAGTTTGGAACTACCCAACACAGAAAATAGCTTCTGTAGAACTCTCCCACAGCCACAGGTTACTTGTAAAGCAGAAGAGCTACACTCAAGACTTGCTAATGGGTTCCGCACCAGAAACCCAAGACTGAAACACACTTCTCCCTCCACAATGCCTCTCTCAAACAGTGGAGGAGCTCGCCTCCGGAGCCAGATACTCAATTCCCAACGCTGAATCCAGTGGAGCAGAAACATCAAGCCACATAGTGTGTGTTATGCAAAAACCTTAAGCCTCTGTGTATTATTTAAAAAGTTCTAGTCAGAAGTTGCGCTTAACACCACTGTTATCTCCACAACCGTTCTGCCACAACACCACTTCCCAGTTCAGTTTCCTAAAAGCCTTTCCAACTGTATCAATCCCTTTTGCTCTGTTGCTATCTCAGATCACATTAAGAATACACTTATCTCATATCACCTGGGGATATCACATTAAATAATTCCTTTAGCAATCATCCTCCTTCTGCACAAAATATTAGGTCAGAAGTGAATGGAAATATTGTTCCAGTCATGTAACTGTTGTGGAATTAGTGAGTATGATGTAACAGGAGACTACAGAGAGAAAAGCACCTTCTTCCAGACAGCAGAAGTTCAAGGCAATGTTTGGGGCTCTCAGCACTGCTCCTGCTCATGCTTTAGGATGGCAACAATTAAGCAAAGCCTTCTTACCCCTTGCCTCCTTGCACAGACTCTGAGGCAGTTTCACCCTGCACACCAAAGCAAGGGAGAGCACAGCAGCACAGCCAGCCCCAGCAGACAGGAGCAATAGGAGAAGCTTTGTTTTTCTAAGCACAGGCGATCAACTCATAAACTGCATTAACAGCACCACAAAGAGTGACGGCTTTCAGATGCCCAGCCAGAGAAAAGGCTCCATTTCCCAATTCCTCCTATGACTGGCAGACAAGCGTAGGTCAAAAGCAAATGTAGCTTGTACCATGCCAAACCACCGCTGGGAAGCCTGACTGCTCCCAGATTTGTTTGGGAGGTTTGCTCAGTCTCAGTGTAAAGCCTGGTGCTGGCACCATGGCAGGCTGAGAGCCAGGGTCCATGGTAGGCTCTGGCAGGAGCTGCCTGTACACGGCCTGAAGAAGGAAAGCAAATGTATTAATCACATGAGCAGTACTTGAGCCTGCACAGCATTTCAGGCAATATTGTCATTTCAGTACGTCCAGGAAAATACCAGACAGTGTTTTCCTTTTACTTAAAGCTCATTCACAAACACAATCTATAAAATAGTTTGTTCTTATCAAACTGGTGAGAAACATCAATTAAATGTCAAGAAAAGATTCAAGTTGTACTTCCAATTAGCTCTGGTGAGACAAGAATCAGTGTGTCTTCACGGGGACGGAAACAAGCACTGCTGAGGCTGACTGTACCCAAAATACAATCCAGACTGAAACAAAACAGTATGATGGGAATAAATTATCATTCATAGGGGTTATGGAACCAGTGTCGCAAAGCCCAGTGGGTGAGCTCTGTGCTGCAAGTATGGCTACGGGCTGAGAGGTGTTTGCCAAACCCATCAGGGAAGGGAGCTCGCTGCTGATTTCAGGACAGGCTGCAGGGCAGAGGTGTTTACAGGAGATGGCTTGTCAAACACAGACAGGCAGATGTGGCAAATGAAGATTAATGAAAATGCAGAGTGGTGGTGGAATAGAGAGAATCAGCAGCTACAAAGAATTCTTGCAGAAGCATGTCCCAGCCCTGCCATGCCCATAGCACAGGTACCTGCAAAGCAGGGAGCCATTCCTATCCCTCAGCTGCCCCCGGTCCTCTCCCACCCAGCGCCCATCCATGCAGCTGCAATGCTGTACACACAACTCTCCTCTCTCCAGATATCCCTGGTTTAGTGCTGTAACATCAGCAGGTGCCTCTGGCTCCCTAATCAGTGTCAACTTCCCACACAGGAGATGCTGCCAGTGCAGAGCAGCTCAGCACGGTCCAAGGGGTTACAGCACAGGAGAGTTTCCAAGCTATGAAAGGCAGTGCCCAGGGTTTGATCTGCATTTTCCAGCCTACAGCAATCAGGCACCCAGCTGCTGCTGTGGCTTAGAAATCTGCCCTGGGTGAACAGCAAAAGCTTTTGGAGTAGAAAATAATTTGCTACTAAATTTTAGGAGGAAAAGGGGAAAAAATCTCCTGCTTCAGGGCTGATGCCAATGCTTCATCATGAAAGATCAGGAAGAAACTCTCACAGGACAAAAGGGGCAGGTTACCACACCACTGCTCACTCGCTTCCTGCTCTCCCCTACAGCTCCAGTGCAGAAAACACACTAGCCAAGTGGTGTGTACCTTTGACCATCGCCAGGAACAACCTGTACAGGCTAAGTAAACAGCAACATTTGTAGGTTAACAGGTTTTATTTACACCCTACAACAGACCACCTACAATCAATGGCTGAGACTCTGCAGGAAGGAGTAGCGGTCAACAGGATTCTGGTGTTTCCTAGCAAGACAGAAGTGCAAAGTAGCTATTGCTGCTCTCCTAAAGGCTACTGATGCCCTAAGAGCTCCAGAGATCCCGCTGGTATAGCCCAGATGACACGATCACAAGTAGCACCAAAATAAGGGTCCCCCCACAACAAAGCCTGCAGCATTGAATGGGAGAAGGAGCAGCAGCAATCGGATTCCACCCCATCACACCAGCACCAAAGCACCATAATCACTCGTACTGTGCCCCAGCTGAAACACTGCTGGCCTTGCAGCTTTTTGAGCCAAATAAAGGACTCTCCCTTCTGCATAGCTAATCCTCACTATTCAGGTATTTAAACCAGAGTAACTCCCTTGCTAATATTCTCTTTCAACAGAAATTACATCTTTCCTTTAAAAGCTTAAATTACAAGTTTGCTGCCTCCAAGTACTAGGAAAAACCCAGAATTAAATCCTTCACTTTCAGAGTAAAACCAGGACCTACTGCAGGAAACAGGCTGCTTGATGCAACGGGGCAATTGGTAGGCAGCAGTCACTGGGTTCATAGTAGAAAGGCTGTCATAAGCAGAGATCATCCACAAAGCAAGACAGTCGTAATTAAATATTGCTTTATGCATCACTGGGAACCACAAAGCAAGAGAGTAGGATCACATACATGCTCGTACAAAACCACCCTAGTTCTTTAGCCGAGCACAGGTCAAGGGAGGATGAGAGACACAGGGCTTGAGTTGGTTTAAGTTAGAAAACAAAACACTGCAGAACTGACTCAGCTCTCAACACATCACTGAAAACATTATGGGTTAGATTTTAAGGAAGTCCTCCAAGACAGGATGGAGGCACGAAATTTGTTTTGAAAACATGACTTATGAGGACCAATGCAGACCTTGCCGTTTCCTTTTTTGCTATGAAGATGCCTTACTCAGGAACATTTATTATCCTCTCCTCACTCTGCTATTAAGGCCTGAGATGAAGAACAAATGCAAGATAAACTCTTTACAGCTCTTTACAGCTCTTTACATCTTTAAGATGAAAAACAAATGCAAGATCTGCATTTAAAAAACATAGATCAAATGATTTTTTATGTCCTGAGAAGAATTCAAAATGTCTAGATATAAGATGGACAGAATTAGTCTCAAATGTATTCATTTCAACAAGAAGTTGAACCCCTGAATTATGGGCAAGAGGCTGAGGTCCGCTCCTCCTCTGTAAATTTTCCACAGCATCACCTTACCCTCCCCATATTTCTGACATCCTTTATCCCACCTGTGATATTTATATCTGGTTGCAGGGGACTGTAATCTGGGTCACCACCAGCCTGGACAGCCACTAACAGCCCTCAGCAAGAGCTGCTGGAAATGGAAGCAGCACTGCAGAGTTCCAGCTCTGTGCCTCTGGGGAACTGGCTGGTGCTGGCGGGAAAACAAGGAGGAGAATGCGAAAGGTTTTCATCTATCTGGGAACCTGTAGTGCAAGCAGAGCCACCCTGAAGTCATGGGAGGCTGGGACACTCTCTCCTTCCACTATGGGTGAGCAGTGGTCACAGATGTTCCTCTACTTAAGGAGTACCTGTACAACTTCAAGAAATGAGTTTGCATAAGACAGCCACCCCAGGGGCATCAGCACTTCAAGTACTAATAAGGTTATTGCAGGCTGCAAGAAGGTACTTCTGTGCTTATATTGGTGATGTGACAGAGGAAAGGCAAGCAAGTCACAGCAAAACAGCCTGCTTAGGCACCACCGAAGACCTGCTCATCCAGACACAGAGTTGGAGGAATAAAATTTTCCCATCTCAGCAATCCTATGGGATTCCAGGAGAAAAGAAGCGTAAGCCTGAGAACAAAACTGGCAGCGTAGAAACCCCATCCTGAATCAAAGCCTCTTTCCTTAGTGAAAAATCTCTCAAAACCAGTCTTGTCCAGCCCAGTTCATAACAGCAACATTTCCCATTGGCAACCCCTTCCACAAGGAACACTCTTCCATTCCCACCCAGGGAAGATCCTTACCTGACACGCATTGTACAGAAGCTGATGCTCAAATTTCTTGATCCCCAAAATGTTCTGGAACATCTCATAGAGCTGCTCCTTGCTGAGGATGAGCTCCGAGGCAGCACTCGCCGTCATCCTGGCCTGCTGCTTGCGGGGATCCTCTTCCCCACGGTAAATAGCATCGAACTTTGCCATCCAGGAGCTCAGCACCGTCTCCTTGCTGAGGCCATCAATTTCTGGCAGGCTCCGCACCCTCTTCTCAATGTGTTTCTTGAAGACCTCCCGGGAGTCATTCGCTGAGCACCCACCACTCTGCACCATCCTGGCAACACGATCGCTCTTCAGGAATACCTGCAAGAGAAGAGTGACTTCAAATGATGTCAGTTAAAACAGTAATAAATCCCCCTTAAGTACCACAAAGTGTGATGTTACTGCTGGGAAGCCTGGCTGCCAGCATGCTTTCCATCTCTTCACTCAACAACCATGGGTTGCCATGGACAGAGGCTTCAGCTGTACTCTGAGAAGCGTAATGAAATCAAGTGAAGCTTCTGCTTTGTGTCCACTAAAATGGAACATTTTGATGCAATTAGGACTTCAGGAGATGTTGTGGTTGCACCTCACCAGATACATTAATGCCCTTTGGGAAAGCAGGATTATATTTTCCTCTAGCAAAGGTTTTAATAAGGAAGTTATTGCACAACTGCATTCACCTAACCAAGTTCTGCCCTGTTACAGGAAGCCAAATCATCCTATTCAAGTGAACAGCATCCATGACACCATCTGAATAGCATCCCATACATCTGGGAAACCTCTGACCGCTGCAAGGACCAGGCCTACACTAAACTAAGCTGTGTGGTTAGGTTGATACTGTTGGAGGGAAGGAATACCATCCAGAGGGACCCTGACGCACTCGTGAGGTGGGCTGATGCCAACCTCACGAAGTTTAACCATGCCAAGTGCAAGGTCCTACACCTGGGTGGGAGCAATCCCAGGCACAGCTCCAGGTTGGGCAGAGAAGAGATTCAGAGCAGCCCTGAGGAGAAGGACTTGGGGGTGTTGGCTGATGAGAAACTGAACATGAGCCGGCTGCAGTGTGCGCTCGCAGCCCAGAAAGCCAACAGTATGCTGGGCTGCATCAAAAGGAGTGTGACCAGCAGGTCAAAGGAGGTGATCCTGCCCCTCTACTCTGCTCTCCTGAGACCTCACTTGGAGTACTGTGTGCAGTTCTGGTGTCCTCAACATAAAAAGGACATGGAACTGTTGGAACAAGTCCAGAGGAGGGCCATGAGGATGGTCAGGGGACTGGAGCACCTCCCGTATGAAGATAGGCTGAGAAAGTTGGGGCTGTTCAGCCTGGAGAAGAGAAGGCTGCATGGAGACCTCATAGCAGCTTTCCAGTATCTGAAGGGGGCCTATAGGGATGCTGGGGAGGGACTCTTCATGAGGGACTGTAGTGATAGGACAAGGGGTAACAGGTTCAAACTTAAACAGGAGAAGTTTAGATTGGATATGAGGAAGAAATTCTTTCCTGTAAGGGTGGTGAGGCACTGGAATGGGTTGCCCAGGGAAGCTGTGAATGCTCCATTCGCTGGTGGTGTTCAAGGCCAGATTGGACATAGCCTTGGATGGCATGGTTTAGTGGGAGATGTCCCTGTCCATGGCAGGGGGGTTGGAACTAGATGGTCTTAAGGTCCTTTCCAACCCTAACTATTCTATGATTCTATGATTCTACTTACACCGGAGATCTCTGCAGTGTCACAAGATGGCACTGCATTAATTAGTTTATTGTTACCTTCAGTTAAATAACATCTATGTCCCCACTTCTTCCATACCCTGGTGTTTCCAACCTGGGCAATCAGCACTTCAAGAGCACTGTTAAAACACCCTGGCAAAGGACAAGGATGAGTGGCCTGATCTTTACAAACTGATGGCTAAGCATCAAAGCAACTCAGATAACCAAAAGCTGGCATGGCCAGCTGGACGAGGCCAAATCCCTCCTTGCTCCAGCTATAGCACAGGATGGTTCAGCACAGGCTGAGGCTGCCTGTGAAGGCTCTGCAGAGAGAGCACATGCAAGGTGCAGGATGCTGACAGCAGGAGGGAGGCAGAAGGTGTTTGATGAAGATGCTCTTCCCACTGAAAGAGCAGCAGAAGGGTCAAAACCTAACAGATAGCTGCAGACCAGGAGATGCCACAGAAGCAACACAGCTGAAGGGCAAGAGAGGAACAGGGGTATACTGTGCATGGCTCTCATTTCCTGAGCCTTGAACACAGGGGAGCAATCAATGTCCAGTAAGAATTACTGTTTTATTAATGATGTTGAGAACCAATGAATGCAGCAGGCTGGGAAGAAGCTGTGCCAGCACAGGGGTGTATCTGTCAGCTCTCAATAACTAAAGAGCTTGAAGATGACCTAAGGACATAGTAGATTTTTTTTTCACACCACTCAGAAACGTGGCATTCCATGTTCCCAGACACTTGATGGCACAGGCATCTGTTGGCAGTGGTAGTGGGTTTTGCTCCAGCCCCAAAATGATGCTGCTGAAGAACTGGGCTGTTTCCTTCCAACATCACCATGCTGGGGAGCACTCCCTGCAGACAGGACAGCCAAGATGCCACCAGCAACCTCTTTATTCCATGATGAAATGATATCACATGTTGTTTCCTTAGAGTTTAAATGGCATTGATAACCCAGTGTGTGCAGGTGCTTTTAACTAATAGGTGAGAGCTATCAAAATCCTAGCTCCCAACACAGCCAAGGAAGTCCCCAGCGCAATGACTGTGAGAAGCAGTGGGAGGTCATGGAGAATGGCCACACTGCAGCATCCTCAGCTCGTTTTTCCCTCTGTAATCATCCAGATGCCTTTATAACAGCTCAAATGACTTCTCATACCTGCCAGCACCAGCGGCTGTTATTATCTGCAGTCCGCACCCCCATCAGAGGGGAGACAGCACTGCAAGCAGAGGGACCAGACTCTCTGTCTGCCTTCAGCCCTGAGTGCAGAGCAGCAGCCAGCAGAGGAAAGGACGGCTGGGGCTGGCAGGGAGCAGGCAGGCGCGAAGGACAGCCAGCCAGACACAAAGCAGCAGGAAAAGACCGTGAAATAGGAAGATAAAAAAAGATAAAAGAGGTGTTTTGTCCTGCAGAGAGAGCTGCTTTCTTTAGAAAATACCCGGAGCACTGCCAGGCTGTCAGACTGCCTCCTAGCACTGCCAGGAATCAGGAACTGCTGGAGCAAAACCCTGGCATGGGTGCATACACCAGCAACACACAGAAAAGCTGACCTCTGAGCTGGGTTAGGCATCTCCTGCCACATCCATAGAGGAGCCTCACACATCACATGTGGCCCCAGCTCTATCTACCCACAGCAGAGTGGACATGGGTCTAACCAACCATTTCCATAATACCCACTGGAGGGGCTGATGCATAAAGAGCTGGTTGACAGGCGCTTTACTCACTGGAAGTAAAAGGACATCAGAAAAGCTCTTCTGGAGTGTCTGTTAGAGTGTGCTGGGCCTGTCTCACACACGGGTCTGCAGCATTCCTGCAGGCACAGCAGTGCTTTGTATACCAGCAGCAGAGCCTGCTCAGATCACTCAAGTTTTTAACCTTGAACTATTCTAAGACTGGCAACTACATGCTTACCCCTTAACAGCTGATTTAACAGGAGAAATACATACAAACATGCTCAGGGTAACAGCAAATGCATTCCTGATCTACAATGTCATCTACCTCTTTCTTTCTCCAGAAAACAAACACCACCCAAACAAAACAAATGGAAACCACCAAAATCCAAATATTCCCCAGGTAGTGAACCTATTCTGCGCTGCTTGTGGACCTCTTCAAAACACCAGCCATGTCCTGCACAGAGACGGCCAGTTTCAGCTGAGCAAAACCCCCAGTTTCAGTATTTTCCAAGCCATCAGGCAGCTTTACAAATCACTACCCAAATGCCAAATTCTAGACAGTGTCCATCCAATGGATGCTAAATTGGACAAAACTCAGATTTGCAGGAGCTGAAATAAGCAGGATCAGCTGTGATTCCACCATGGCTCAGTCGAGGGTGGGCACCTCCCTGCAGGGAAGGGAGGAAGGAGAAGACCATCAGCAGAGAACACTGCTCAGGCTCTGAGCGGGGGCAGAGGCTTTGCCTGGTGCCAGTACAGATGATGCTGAGGAAGAGACATGTGGCCATGCTACAGCTGCCCAGAAGCTTGAAAGTAGATGGCTGGAAATTAAATGAGACCAACAGTTAAAAAGGAAAAAAAGAAGGACACATAGTGATGCATTACACTTTTTGTGGCCTGTTTACATAGGCCAGAGCCAGTGGAATGTCCAGTTGAACCAAAGACGCAGGGTATGCAGACATCTAGCGCTGATCAACTGCTCTTTGTAAGGGATCAGTTGGGGTAATTATACAGCACAGAACTTCTGGACCTAGTCTAGAAGTCTTTCAGCCAGACCCATCCCCGAAACAGGGATGTATTTTGACTCTTTTTAAGCAGTTCCCTTTTCCTGCCCAATAGTCCTATCAGAACAGATTACACTGCTCTTACACCCTAAAATGCAGCTCAGGTCATCTTGAAAGTTTTTCCTGACAGCATCTGTTCGGTGAAGCTGTGATAAACTGATAATCCCTTAGCAATTTATTTCCTGATAAGAGATGTAAATTACTCTCAGCTTCCTTCCTGTGGAGAGAATGATGGAGCAGTAACTGCTAGGCTGGTGTAATAGAGTTAATCCAGAGATAATTTGTGCTTTCTTTACACAGAAGCAGCTGCTGCCAATTTTTCTAGAGTTAAAATTCTCTTTGTTTTTAGTATCTGATTTTGATCCTCTCTTAGATTCCACTTCCAGAGAAATATTTTATGTAGGCAATTCAAAATCTTCACCTTTTATGACAGAATAGCTCTAGGGAGAAAAGACAAATGCTTTGCAGAAAGGCTAGCAAAAAAATAAACGACACTCATACAAATCACAAGCACCGATTTCCTTCAAAAACAGAAGCTCTTTCCCTCTGAGAAAGGATATGAAAAGCAGCATTAAGGGCTGCAAACAATGAGGTGCAAAAAGACAGACATGCATAATTATTCTTTTACACAAGTATGAATGATGCTTCACATTTTTTGGCATCATCTAGTTTTGTAGATGTGCATCCTCCTCCTTTCCCCTTTGCTTTGCAGCACTTGTCATCCAAAGTGAAAAGACAAGACTCTGGCTGAAAATCTCAAAGTCAGTCAGATACAACGTAAAAGCTTCAGCAGGAACTGAATGTGCTGCTCAGTTTTCTCTTGGTATTTTTCACAGGGAGCATGTGACATTTATTTTATATTGTGCCATCTTCTCTAGCTTAAAAGCACACTGCTTGAAAGTACCAGGAAGATATTTTTCATCTTATACAAGAAAGGTCATCTTCCCCATAATCAAGCTATAGGATACACCACAGTGTAGGGCTTGCCATGTTTGCTGTATGGTTGCATGTTCAAACCCTGAACCTCACAAACCTTTTGATGTACCAGACATAAGAAGCTTTCTGCTTGCCTTTGTTTCATACTGTTTGATATAGGGCTATTTCAGAACTTAACCACATCTGTGAATAGGGGTGAGAACAGGGATTCATGCAGTACGCTGTATTGCCTCTTCTTACCTCATAGTAGCTCTGGACAGCATTTATAAATGCTTCATCTGCCACAATCTGGGTTTCTCCATTGAGAAAGGCCTGGAAACGGTCTTTGATGGTCTGAAGCTGCTGCTTGCTTATCTGCAGAACATGTCAAAAGGAGAAAATTAGAAATTAGTCAAGTAAGGTTTATGTATGAAATAAAAAAAAAAAAAAAGAAAAAAACAAACCCAGATCCTAATTTTCCTGTACTATCTTATGGGAATGATTATGAAGTGCATTTCTGCTCTCCTTTGGAGACAGCAGCAACACCTTTGGGATCAGCCATGCGTGGGTGCACACACACATGCCTTCTTCACCCTGGCAAGTTCACTTAAGCATCATGAACACCTAAAGTTATGCTGAACATCATTTCTAAGCATCTCTGCCACCATAAAAACATATAAAGGACTTTAACCACTTCAGCTATACCTGTCCAAAGCAGGCTGCTTGGAAGAGACTGCTCCAGTGCAACCTCATCCCCGTTTAGCCTCTCCTCCCCTTCAGAAGATGAGGTTTCACCACTGAATCTTTCAAGCTGGCTGTTGAAGACAGCACTCAGCAGCACTCCAGGGCCTTGTTTGCTTTCCCCTTGTTTATTTTTTTTTCTTGCCACATACAAAACACCAGTCAGGACCAGTGGTGAGAGAATTTAACGCCATTTTTGCCAGGGCCAAACCTGTTCTCCTTATCTTAGCAAGGACTTTCTCTGCTGTCCTCCTTTGAAACCCAGAACAGTTTCTGTCCAGCATACAACTGGTGTAACTTACAAGACAGCTCTAGCTTGTCACAATGACATCAACAGAAAGTTAACAAGGGTTTATTCCAGCCTTGCCATTATTTTGCCAGTTTCCCTGTCAGTTTAAAACCAGATGTAGCTAAAAATCCCACCTCTTTAGCACATAACACAAAGTCACAGCAGGCACGTAAGTCATGTACCAGCAATGCCAGCACAGCATCTTAAGATGCAGAGAGAACACTCTGAAGGCCTGTAGTGATTTAAATGTAGTTGTGCCTGGTTTGCGGTGGGGCTACGTTAGGTTTGAGGCTAAGAATTAATTTAGCCAAAAGAGAAAGAAGCAAGCAAGATGTATGTACAACAGCTTCAAACTTAAAGGGAAAAAAGAGCAGTAAGAACAGGACAACTATTTACTAATGACCAAAAGGTTTAGAGAAGAGTGCTTTTTTCTTACTTGTGCGCCAGCAGACGAAACCAGCCCATTAGAATGGAAGAGAAAGATAAAATTAATGGCTCTAAGTGTCTAAATGGCTTTGAATAAGGTACTGAAGGCTATGGAGACTCAAACAACTAGAGCATAATGAAACCTTGCAAACTCGGCTAGTGATAAAAAGCAGGAGAGGGACCAATTGGAGAATGCAACGATAAATATCACTAGATCTAGATGATGTGCCATGTGGGTTGTTTAGGGACTGAAGTAACAAACATCATGAATACTAATAATTAAATTCTGCAACACCACACTGAGGAGAGCTAGTGAGCAATGGTAATTTGATGTGATAATCTGGGATTAGTTTATCCTGGTGCTTATGGAGAGGTGTTCATCAAAGTGGCATAAAGCAAGACTCAACATGCTCTGCTTCAGAAAAGCAGGAACAGCGTTCACCACCCTGGCAGCCCCAAAACAGCAGCACAGACTTCACAGGGTCTGACACATGCAACAAGGTTCAGCATCACAAGGCTGGAGCAAGGACCATCCCTTTAACCTGATCCACCTCAGCCTTGGGCACAATCTGCAAAGAGCCCAGTGGAAAAGCACTGACTGAAAGCTCCTTGCTTTGATGCTGTCAGGATCTAATTGTTGGCTCCAAGAATCCACCTGCCACCTCAGGCAAGTAAAACTTGTGGTATTTGCCAACAGCACCCTAGACATCACAAGCCCTTGGGCAATGTGCACAGCATCAGGTGTAAAGCAGGCTCCAAGCCTATCTGAGCTGATGGGAGCTCCTGATGGTATTTAAAGAAAACTGGGTCAGCAATAAGAGGAGGTAGAGACAATATAGGGATCGAGTGGGAAACACCTGTGGGAATGGTGCTAGAGCTATTTTTATTAAGCATTTCATTATCTGGAAGAAAGGAAAAGCAAGATGTTAATTAAATGTATTGATGATTTTGTATTAGTAACCATTGTGAATGCCAGGCAGGCACAACAGGGAGGCAGAGGTCCGTAAGAAACAAAGAACAGAAACAGGAAAACTACAGGTAACATTGAAATCAGGGTGTTGAGGCACAAGGAAAGATATACTATGGGCACAGATACTGTGAGCCAAGAGGCTTTTCATTTAGGATTTTAAAATGCATGGCATTTTTATCATTATTACTGTCCAGGTTATTTCTTAGGACAACCTCCAGAAGTCCTTGCTTGTTCAATTCCCATAATGTCATATAAAAGCAATATTTTATGCTCCTTCCTCAATATTGAACGGGCTAGCCTTCAAAATGAATGATGCTTCTTGAAATTCCTAGAAACTCCCAATACGCAGCTCACACGTGAGCTCTTGAGGGCTGTGGAAATGAATCATCAGATTTGTCTTTATTGGAGAGGCAGTTGCCTCCTCCTCACATCCAAGCTTTATGCAAGTATTTAACTTCTCCAGGGTAAAGGAGATCCTCTGTGATTACATCAGGCTGCAGCATAGCGCAGTCCTCTGCTTAACAGCACCTTCAGTCTTCCATAGCCACCAGACTGTGAAACAGCACTTGCCGCACTGATCTGTGTCTGTGCCACTGTCATGGATGTGTTATCAAGCAACCAGTCAACCTGAGCCAGAATTAAACTATTTTCACTTTAAATTTAGCTTCTGCAGCATAGCAGCAGGTGCCCTGTGCAGAGAGTCAGCATCAGCAGAGAGGACCAGACCTGCAGGTCAACAAAATCTGCCCCAAATGCTCCACACCTCCCATTTTATACCTCTTCCCCTCCCCATCAAGTTCCAAGAGTACTGC
This sequence comes from Myiopsitta monachus, assembly GCA_017639245.1. Taxonomy (NCBI): domain Eukaryota; kingdom Metazoa; phylum Chordata; class Aves; order Psittaciformes; family Psittacidae; genus Myiopsitta; species Myiopsitta monachus. Next base: position 7,427,961 of record CM029929.1, on the reverse strand, counting down.
TGCTGAGCCCTAGAAGTGCCCCTTGGGCACCAGGAGGCAGCATGTTCCTGGTGGAGGCAAGACCAGGACAGGGTAGCAGCTTCAGCCCCAATGCCACACTCCAAAGCGTTTAAGCAGAGGCAAGCAATGCCACCAACCCATCTGCAGGCTTAAAAGAGTACATGTTCTGAACACTAACCTAGAAGCTTTAAAGGCAGGGGTGTTATTTTATCTCTTGCTATTAGAGGCATGAGTAATCAGCTATAAACCCATATGAAGCAAGCCAACAGCTTCTGTAGATCCACTAAGGCACCAATACAAACCACTTCTCAGTTACCTTCCATAGTGTGCTTACAAATAGCGGAAAACAACAGAATTACTTCCCCTTCAAAGCACATCAGAACGTAACAGCCCTTGCACCAGCCATGGCAGGAGGTGAAACCCTGGTGGGGGTCAGAGCCTTACTGCTCTGATGGAAACACAAATTCAGATGCAAGGAGGGAAGGAGAGAACTGGGAGTAAGCAGAAGCACTGTGGTGGATGGAAGAGGTTTATACTGCTTACCTTCCCTCACCGCTTTTCCCCTCACTGATTTCAGTGTGTGACAGCTGTTAAGGAAATAACCATTTCTGCATTTGAGAGGCTGCAGAACACCCTGCTTGCATACAGAAGCTGTGGACCCAAGCCACCTCTCCCAAGTTCATACTGTGGGGTGCTTATGTTTATTCACAGCCTTTGTCTAAAGCACATGAGTACTGAAGTTGCCAGATATACACATGCATATCAAAAAATGTAATCTGAGGCAGTGGTGAAGAATTCCTGACACAGACTCCAGGCAGGGCACCCATGAAGCTTTGGGCAGGCATCCCTGGAGGATTGCATGGCTTTTTATAAGCAGCTTGGCAGAGGTCTTCTCCATACTGGACTAGATTATGGGAATGAGATGACCAGCGACCAGATCTGGGCATACCAGTGATTCCTACCTTATTGGTCTAACTTTTTAGAGAGAAGCTGTACGCCCAGCACAATGTAGTGACCTCAGAAGTGGGGTGGAACATCCCTGGCATGTGCCATGGTCCTAAACAAATCACAGAGGCAGTTTCTTGCATTTGGTTGATACAAATCTCAGCAAAGAGCACACCAGCCTCCTCGAGACAAATGCTCACCAGCGGCTTGCTCACTACATGTTATTTTTGCATATATTCCATCTGACTTGGAGCTGAACATAAACCTGAACACACAGCACTGTGGCACCTTCTCCAGCAAACAGCTGGCTCCATCTCTGTGCATCATCTCCAGCCCCCTTTGCCTACAGCACGAGCATTCCAAAGAGGAGCTGTTTGCTGCAGAGAAGTTCTCTGGAAAAAGTTATACACAGCCATGTGCCTCATGAATCCATCCTCTCTCCAAAATGCTTTGTTCTATCTGAGCACAGCATGGCCATACAGCTAGCCACTTAGGTACATTTCACAATAGTACCATGTTAGCTGGATCTGGGTTTTGTCCCACACTGCTGTATCGTGGACAGGCTCAAAGCAGAGCCTCAGATTTACACGCTTTGGACTTCGAAGACTTAGAACAACTTCTACAGATTTTGATTCTTTTACACTGAACTTTCACATCTGGAAGTTCAATTTACTCAAGAAAACAAGATCATTTTCACTCATAGGACAGCTGAATTTCAAAGCTTTGTATGATGTATAGCAACAGTATTAGAAGCCCAAGAGCCACAGATGACATGCCTTGAAAGACAGTAGAAGGAGGAGTTTCATAAGAATTTATATGAATTCTTGCATAATGTCAAAGTGCAGCTGGTCCAGCACTGAGACATGGGGCCAGAGAGGCTGTGGCAGGGGAATTGGGCCAGAGATTTCCACAAGTCCCTTGACAAACTACAATATGCTATGGCAGTACCATATCTAACAGAAGATTTTCAAGGACAGGCCATCCCAGACTGTAGACTGCCAAACCTTTCAGGGCTACCTGCTGATTTGTCAGTGGCAGGCTACAGAATAACTCATCCACAGCTGTACACATACTCTAACCAGCTAACAAAGCCACATCCCTCCATGTGACAGCTCCTGGAATAGCAGTCAGATTTGAACACTGCAGATTTTCAAGTGAGGTTGCAAAAGGTTTCAAAGTGAAAGGCATCCCTGTGGGAGAGAGGTGATCCCCGTTACTGCCACACTGAACACCTCTGAGCAAGGACTGGGTATTTTGGTCCACTGATGCATCACAGTACCCTTGCACATACCACTGGAAGAATCTGCCCTGCCACCAGGGCATGAGGATGCATGGCACTGCTCCCTGATGGCTCAGCCCATCAGTATCACTTGTATCCCAAAGGAATCTGTTCAGCTGGGGACTGCAGGTAATTCCCAGGGGAAACACCTCTGCCTTTTGTCTAGAGAAACCAGCTTACAGCACATGAACAAGAGCAGCACAGAGCTCTTGCTCCTCCAGGCACCTGCTGTTTGGGTACCACCGCAAGGAGGAATATTTAACTGCTCACTGTGCCACTGCCCTGGGTTTGGTTTCATAACAGCTAATAAATATTTTATTACTCCTCAGCACCAGGTGATTTAGGAAAAAGCTAAACCAACCAAACTGAGCATCCCTCATCATCACTGCTTCCACAGTCAGAAACAAGACACAACATGAACAGCATGGAAGAGAGGGAAGGAGGTGCAGGGAGCTGAAGCTGGTCTCAAGGGAGAGGCCAGATGCTCCAGCAACAGGTATGAGAGTATTAAAACCCCATCAGGCTATTTTGCACTGGGAAAACACATCAGATTCTTCCTGTGCTGGTGCTGCTTTCACCTCCCAATAGAAGAGAGGACCACGGGGGGGGGTGACTCACACACCAGTATTTGGGTGTGCCCACTCTCCTGGGCAGATGCGGCTCCTCTGCAAACAGCTTTTCACTGTTAACATAAGCAACCAGTATTAACTGCCAGTCTCAGGGAACTTTTCCCAGCTGCCTAACACTGTATTTTCTGGTTGTTTCAAAGAAGCTTAATATTTGCTACCAGAGAGAGCTCCTTGTGCTGCGGTTTCTGACAGCCACAATGCATCTTTCCAGGGGTGCCAAGCCAGCACGTCCTTTTCCCTTACAGCCTGACCAGATGTGGATCGCTGTGCACACACCCACTGATCTACCCCTGTCTACACAATTCCCTCTTTGTAGGTGCTTGATTTGTTGCTTTCTGCCTCTGTCTGTGATTTACAGACCCTGGTGTATCCATGCTGCCTGCCCTCTTCTCCAGCCATGCTCATCCTTTGTGGATGGCAAACAAGAAAAGCACTGGTCACACCCCCAGCCACCAACCCTGCTGCCACCTTCTCTCTCAGAAGAGTTGATTTGATGCAGAGAGAATGACTTCTGCCATCACCATGCCTGGGTTTACACACATGACACAGTGAAAGGCACGCACAACCCCTTCTGCAGCTTGTGCCCTGCCTGCTCAGCCAGCCTGGGATGTTGGGGATGGGTCAGAGCAATACAGACCCTCCAAGGAGCAAAACTCCTATGTACCCACCGGCACCACACTCAGAAATCAAGCAGGGTTTTGAGTACAAGCAACACAAGCAGCCCCCAGGTCCTTACGCACCAGCCCAGCACTGACTTGCAGGCTCAGAGATGAACCAACCTCCCACTCGAGCAGCCTGAAAACACAAGAATAATACCTGGTGACCTAATGGTAGATGTCTGCTTCAGCAACAGGACTGAAGGGGTGAGAAAACTCACCAGAGCTGCCTGCAGAGGAAGGAAGGAAGCACCCTCCTCTGCCCAGCTGCACCCAGACAGTGCCCTATCACAGCATCAGCTCTGGTCTTTGCCAGAACCTCTCACTACCTCTGCTACTAGAAGCAAACCCAGCAGGTCTGCAGTATGAACATCGAGTGTTAATGATTCTGGCACTTGCTGGAACATTTCTTCTCTAAAGAGGCTCAAGTATTGCTGGATAAGTAATGGGAAGGTAACACATCAATCCCTTCAGTTAGGCCAGTTGTAGGTACAGAACCTTGAGATCAAGCACGGCAGATCTCTTCTTTCCACCACCCCAGCAGCAGGTTTATCAAAAGAGACAAAGCACAGACTCCAAGTCACTCTTCAAAACATGTGGATGCTCCTTTATGTCTTCTCAAACCTGAGTGCACTTTTCTCCAGGATGCTCTCTGCCAGCTAGGCACAGCTTGACATACATAAAAGGCCTAAAACTTTATTATGGCTGCTCCTCCTCTCTGAAACACAGTGATGCACAGCACTAAAAGAGGAAAGCAAAGCCATGATGTGGAACTTGGCCTTTGCTATGTCAACCTTCTCCCTGGTACTTTTCAAGATACATCTTCCCTCTGCAACCTGCCACGACATGGCAAGCATAGATGCAGGTAAACACATCAAAAGATATTTTACCACTCTTCACTTGCTATCTCTGTACCAGCTATGTCCATCCAATACCCACATGCCAACCCTGCATGTCTCCCCTGCAAAAGGCCCCCTTTTCCATTAAGATTAACCACACAGAAGCAGCAGCTCTGACAACTTCAGGAACTTTAGCTCCTGTCTGCAAGTCTCCTGCCATCTCTATCTTCTCCCTTCTGGTACCTCCCCTGCAGCTGATGTGCAAGTGGATAACCCCAAGGTGGAGCCACTCAACAAGGGCACAGAAAACTTGGAACTTCTCCCAACTTTGATCTTATTTTACTTAAGCAAGCCATTAGCAGGGTGAGTTTGCAATAGATCTAACAGGCTAAGCCAGCCCTGCTGGGTATTTTTCTGTGTATGATCAAACAGAATCATGCCCCTATATTTTTTCTGACTGATTAATAGGAATATGAATTTGATCTCAGGAGAATGGAGAAACCAGAACAAGAAACAAGTAAGAAATAGCAGTGATGAAATTCTAGGCCAATGACTGAGCATGGGCTGAGAACTGCTGCTCTCAGAAGCATCCTTGGTGAATTCTGCTGCGACAGGAGACTCGCCTGGTGAGCTCTGCTCGCCCACCAGGCATAAAACACATCTTCATGATCCAGCAGCTTTCAGCAGAAAGCCCAGCACCATCCTGCCTATGGTAGCTGCTCTGTTAACACAATACAAAACACAAACCCATAAAACCATCAAAATGCAGCTACCCACTAAAACCAGTGGCAAACAGAATGAAGGGTCTCTAGCATAGGCAGAGCAACATGCAAAGTCCCACAGTTTTGTGTGCCCGTTGTGGGTGCACCCCAAAGGCAAGAGACAAATCCCTTTATTTCCCCAAGGGCTGGACTTTGCAACTAGCTTCTCTCCTCCTGTGTGGCCCAAACACCTTCTTTCCTCCTTCCTGGTTAACCCCAGGTCTCCAGGGCCATTAACAACCATTTACACAGTCTCCCCTGGAAAATCCTACTAGCAAGGGCCTTGGCCAGGTGCAGGCCAAGTCATGTTTGCTTTAACTGGCATAGGAGCTCTCTGCAAATGCAACAGAAATGGCTTGTTCTGCCCTTTCGCTCCAACAGTGTGGTACATACAGTCCACTGCTGCTCTGAGGCCTCCAAAAATAACTTAGCCCAGGAAAGACCAAGGGAAGATCTTCCTTCTCCTCGAGTCTCACAGGCAAGTCTTGAGAAACAACATTTTTTACTCCTCTTTCTCTTTCAGATAGAAAACAACACATGGTGTCTTGAAGCTTGTGAGTGTTGATGTGACACAGCTCTGAGGCATTACCTTGCATATTCTCGTGCCTCAACACCATGGTGTGCCGCACAGCAGCAGGGCATGGTGTGGAGCTGGAGAATACCATAGGTCATCTCCTATGAGTCACCCATGCCGTGTCCCTTGGAGAAATCAGGGACAGGCTGCGCAACAAAGCTACTAGAATTAATATTTCTTTCAGAATATTCTGAGGGTAACTTCCAGAACTTGGGTGTTTACAGCCTTACTGACACGGAAAGTAGAACAGTCATGTTGGGTACAGATGCTGCACATCTACTGCCCAATGGCTGCAACGCCCCAAGCCTCCTGAGACAGGCATGTAATATCTTTCAGTTCAATCACCTGCAATAAATAGCTGATACTGTATTCATTTAATAATAAAATAGCTTTGTGCAAAATCTTCTACAAGTGCTACACAGGCATGTTCACAAATAATACCCAGGTGTCCAAAAGAAGTAACTGCATACAAATGAATGCATACAATGAATTGTATACAAGTTTTACTCAACTTGCATACAATTGATGTGGCCCAAGTCCCTTTGACCAGGGACACCCTGCAAGCCCCTGCTGAGGAGTCACTAACAGTGAAGAACCTCTTCTCACCTCCCTAGTCAGTGTTTCTTGGACAGTACAGTACTCTGAAGACTAGTATCCCATATTGCTGCTGATGCTACATAAGCATCTCTGTTCTTGGACTACTCTTAGAGGCTGGGCCAGGCTTGGTATATCCTGTGTTTAGAGATCCCAGGCACAATCTAAGGACAGCTAAACATCCGTTAGTTAACCGAGTCCAAAAAATGGGTGAGGGATGGGGTGAGAACACAAGTTGGTTTATGCTGATGTGTCCCCCAGAGGAGGTCAGTGTCCCAGGACCCAGGCAAGCCCTTGTGCCTAACAGCCCAGTTCTCTGCTGCTTTTGTGCTGCATAGCGGATTTGTGGAAGAAGAATAACAGCACTTCACTTCTCTGCAGAAGTGGCTGCATGCATGAAAAGCCTCTCACAGAACTAGGATAGTGGGCTATCCAAGAAGAGAAATAAGCCACTTATAGAGAAAGACTTTAAAATCACTATTTGAACTATTTCCAGCTCTATGTTCCCACTCCAGGCAGGCCTTACATGCTGCAGAAGCTAACTGTCCTTCCTGGTTAATGTATACAGCAGCTGATGCTGACTTGAAGACATCAAGCTACCAGAGCTAAAGATCTACCAACACCTCAGATCTCCAAACAAAATCCCCCCCCCCAGAAAAGTACATCCACCATGACTGTGCTTATTTCTGTAAAATATTCATCATTAAACTCGAACTCTCCTTCATGTCACAAGCTATTTTAAACCCAGTTCTTATGGCGCAGAAGCGACAGACAAATGAATGGAGACTCACAGACTCCTGGTGTGTCCCAGCCCCTGTGGGAGTGCTGTTTTCAGCCTGGCAAAGTTAGCAGGGGAGGGGATATCTTTGATGGAACTGAACAAGATAGCAACGAATGGAGAGAAGCTTCCAGGCAGACAAGGCTGAAATGGTGAGCTTTGCCATGGGCATCCCGCATGTACCCGCCAGCCCCTCAAAACAGAAAGCTGCTGTCTAAAACTGCTTGAAATTGGGCTGGTGGTGTGGAAAAAAGTTGATGCAGGTCTGAGCAAAACCTCTTTTCCACAGAAGGCATGTTTTCAAAGCAGCCCATCGAGAGACCTGACCTACTGCATGGTGCGGCTCTGGCTAAGCACCACTTGTCGTGTCTGAAATTTTCCCTTATTCTGCGCATGTGATATTACCAGGAAACAAGCGGAAAGAAAGAAAACACCCCAGAAAATCTGTTGGAGAGCCAAACCCATCTCTGATCCAGTAAAAGATAAACTGTCTCTTTCAGAAAACACTTGAAAAAGATTCAAGCAATCAGTCAAGCCAGAACAGAATTTGTTTCTAGATGGAAAAACAAGAGAGAAAAGGTGTGAATCTGCAGCGTACCTCCTCCTCCTCCTCGCATTTCCTGCTAAAGTGAGTAATCTCGGAGTTTTGCGAGGGCATGTTGTTTGGAGCTGGAAGAAAAAGTTTGGTAAAAGGTAGTTTGTTCTGAGGCAGCACACTACTGCAGGAAAACTGCATTTCGACTTGAGACTTGCAGACACTTGGGAATATACCTCTGTATGGTGGCTGGTATGTACTCAAAATAACTGAGAATGAACGTTTGCTCCTTCAAAGACATTAAGGAACATTATTTACAATAACATGGTTCCACTGGGGTGATATTATGATTATTGGTTACTTTAAGGAAAGGCACTGTTAAAATTATCCACAGCCCTAGACCTTGGATCCAGTTTTTCCCAGGAGGCTGAAACTGAAAAGGGAAAATCCTGCAAACTACCTGAGGTATCACAGAGACTGGGTGAGACCCCCATGGGGACATAGCCCCTGAGGCTAGTTTAGCTCAGATTCCCAAACTCTGAGCACATCATTCACCTGACAGGGGAGGCTTCAGGAAGCAATGGCCTTTTCTCAGCTCTGGGCTGTAAATATAAATGAAACACAGTGAGGAAATCATGTTCACTATGATGCACACACAGTGTGCATGCAGCGTGTGCAGGTTCCACGCTGGCATCTGCAAAGAGGACAATTAGCTGCTTGTGTGAGATCAGGCATGGAGTTTGGTAATGGTTTTTAAGATAATAGAAAGGCCATTTGCTGGCTGACAGGCTCTGGATCTGCAGTGATCAGTTTGAGCCTTGCAACACAGGGAGATCTGCTGTGGAACCAGTGGAAAGACCAGGCTAAGGCATCCAGGCCATGCACAGCTTCGTACTGGGATCTTCCCCATAGCAAACCCCATTGGTAGAGTGGAAGGAGCAATGCCATAATCAACATGAGCTTGAACCGTCCCTTGGGGCAGGGGCAAGAGGGACATCCTGGCTCCCCAGGTGTCTATCCCTCCGCTCTTGGTACTTCTAGCCTGGCATATTAGTCACCTTCTGCAGTTCACCTCCTGCCAAGCTTAATTAGAGCTAACTAACACCCCAAAAAGCTGCGACCCAGAACCAACCACACAGCCCCATGCAGCTAGACCCAACTGCAAAGGTGTCTCCTGCTGGCTCCCTGGCACAGAGAGCAAATCCAGCCAAACCTGCTCTGGTCCAGCCTGCCTCCCCAGCACTCATCAGCAACACAGCTAGAAGTAATAAAAAACCAAAGCATAAAGCCTTTTCTTGCGCCTTTGATGGCCTTCAGTGCCTTTTTTTAGCCAAAGGTGAGAGGTACTAGTGTGAAACATTCAGCTTTTCTACCAAACTCAGAAAAAAGCAAGTTTGGTACCACTGTTATATGTTAACTACCTAAAGACTGACAATTCTCAGCACAACAGTTGCATATGGCCCTACATAAAGATCCTTTCCAAGAACGCATGACTACATGTTACCAACACTCATTTAAAGCTAGGAAAGCTGTTTTAAGGATTCCTGCGCAGTGCAGTATATTGAAGCCTGGTCAAAAAGAAGAGTTCCATTCCTCTTCTTTAGGCTCTAGGCAGGAAAATTTTAAGGGATTTAAGCGATGAGCTCTGGGCATTTCTGCTGGGAGAGCTCTGCCCCCTGCAATCCCCTTCCAATCAGATGAGCTGCCTCTGGTCCTCACTTACTGAAAGTTGTGTGCATGTGGACGGGAAGAACTGCAAGATGATGCTACAAGAGCAGTGAGCAGTGACCTGCAGCAGGAGATGTAGGAGATGGAGCAGGTACCTTCTACAACACACCCCTACAGTATGATGTCCAAGCCCAAAACCTAGGCTTCCTGTGTCTCTTATGCCACTTTAAACTGGCTGAAAAAGCCTGGAAGGAGGGAGCCCGCTGTGCACAAAGGTAGCAGAGCACAGTCCTACAAGGCAGGAGGGAAGAACCCATTACTGTATCTGGTAATGAGTTTGTCTGCACATTGTGAGTACAAGTTGAAACCCCCACTTAAAAGCAATAACAGCTACTGCAGATTTGAAGTATGTAATTTCAGAGGAGTGTTTGTTGGAGCAGAAAACGTGTCGGCATGCAGAAAGAGGAAAAGAAAGTCAAATTATTCTTTGTAAAAGGCAGCTGTGCTGGAATTTGCCTACTGAATCCAAAGACGGAGCATTCTCCATCCCAGAGCTCCACTTCTGCTCCAAGGAGCACTGGAAGAGGTCACTGAAACTGTTAAGAGTCAAAACCACAAAAAGTGGAAAATAAGGTCCCAAAATGAGCACAATACATCAAGTCTGTTCTCATTTACCTGCCAGCAAGCCTGAGGAACCACTGGAGCTTGGTGGTAGCTGGACCACGGGATACTGTGTGCTCTGATCCCACCAAACAGATCCCACACTGTGCTGTAGCACATTGACACACAGTCCCAGTGACTCCAACTCAGCCTACAGCCTGGATTGCTTCTTTTTTTCCTTATTCCTATTTTTTTCATTCCTATTAGAAGTCCCAGCCTACACCAAAGAGTTAGAGATAACTGCTACCTGCAGATGCTGGAAGGAAAATATACTAAATATTGCTTAAATAAAAGCTACAGAACTGAGTATCCGGGAATCCAGTCTTTCAACTGAAAATGCTCCAGCATATTTGGATGGGAGAACCATGGGGTTTCACTCTGGATGCTAACTGATGGGCAGGCACCAGCACAGCGATCGCTCTATCCAGCCACACAGTCCCAAGACATACTGCAAAAGTGTCCCACACAGCTTGCTTGGGAGGAGGCGTCCCTGATTGATGCTTGTCTTGAAGACAATGCCTTCACATTCCTCTGGGATAAGGGCAGCAAGCTTCCCTGACAGCTGGGTGAAGGAGGAGCACTGCAACATGGGGAGGGAGCAGGGAGCCCTTGGGGTGGGCAGGTGAAGGCGAGTGCTGACAAAACTCATAGCACCAGCTTCATTAGCTCATGAAGCCCCTCTGGCCCCAAAACCTCACAGAGAAGAGGGGATCAAGCTGAACTGTGACCAAGCAGGTTTTGTCCAGAAAGGCTGGGGTGCACACGAAGGGAAAGTGCCAGAGAAGCAGCACCAACAAGCCCGTGCTCCTTGATGCAGCAATGGTTTCACATCCATAGGGATTTCTTTAATGATGTCAGCATTACTTTCCCCATTCAGCCCCTCCTTGTCTGCAGTTCCAAACCAGAGACCCACACACAATGGTTACTTGAGTGGGCAAGTATCCTGCCCACGCTGACAAGAGAAGCACAAACTGGCATGAAATTTTGTTCCACCTCCAACTCACTCCCAGCCAGGCTTCAGCACTTGGCTTGACCCACGCAGCAGAGAACGCTGCCAGGCTCCAGCCAAAACCCTGGCTGCGGGCTTGCAAAGCTGGAGATTACACATGCTGTGGCAAACAAAACCCAGGAGCACATCTTCTTCCATAGGAAATCTTGGGAAGAAAATCCAGGGAAGTCACCTGAGAACTTCAGCATTGGGAAGAAAAGCGACACCTCCAGTCCTGGAGAAGATATTTTTTCCCTCACTGGCTCCAAAGTCAAAGTTTTTGTCATGAGTAAAGCTCCCCAAACCCATATGTATTGCTGCTGGGATAAGTCGCTCCTGGTTGATGTGCGCCTATGCTAGCATGGGAAAGGGAACTAACATTGCAATCTCCCGAGGTACACCTCTTAAATTTAAGGGACAAAAGATGTTTTTATTTCCTTTAATCTTCTAAACTGTGACCACTTCTTTTCAAACCACGTACTATTTTGTTGAGCTTTGTGATTAATTCCTCAGACTACTTTCACAGAAATGTAATTTAAGCAAGCAAACCAAAACCCTATTCATCCAGATGCAATGGAGAAGCAAAGAAACTGAAGATAAAAATCAGCAAAACCAGCACAAAGATAGATGCCTCTGCCACACTGCAGGCTAACAGCAGATAGACACACGCAGCAAGAGCATGACAGAATAAAGACACTTATCTTGTAAAACCCAGAGTCCGCCCAACATGAGTCAGTTAAGAGCAAGGCACCCGCCAAACTGTTTGGAAGACAAAGGAGGCTTCTGAATGGGGCTGGTAGCCAAGCCCTCTGCTCAAATCCTCTTACCCACAGGCTGACATTTGGGTGAGTGACACAGGCTGCTTTCCCTGCTCGGGGGCTGCTGCTGAAGAGAGACTGACATTCCCTGTGGCTATGGAGGGCCGCAGAGAAACCCTTGGGAGCATCATGTCAAAGGCTGGAGTTCAATGGAAGTTAAGGCTTTTCTTCCCTTATTCTCAGTGCCTGCAGAACCAGCACTAACCCCCACCACACTCTTTAGCTTTACGGGCTCTTCCCAAGAAAGAAAATAACAGAACATTAAGCTGGCACAGTATGTATGAAATAATAGCAAGACCCCTTGCAGTACAATCTGTGTGACACAGAAAGAATTACCTCTGACATCCCATTCCTGTAAATCTTGCAGCATCACGCTATCAGACAGCAGAGCCCTGCACAGCAGATGTTGTGATGCTGATGCCAGAGTGCGATTTCCATTAGCGTTAATAGAACTACCAACAGAAGCAGCAGCCAAGAAGCCAAAAAGCCTCCAATCTTGATGATCACCTTTGATAAGTACATAACTGCACTAAGTCAGTTCCAGCAGCTGTACCACACAAATGATAGTGGCTGCAAGCATGAGAACATAGCCAGGACTCAAGTTCAAGAGGCTCCAAAGAAGGGCTGGATCCCAGCTGGGATGGGGAGTGGGAGCAGTGCAAACAGCCAGTGAGGTGTCAGCAATGGCAAAGTCCACCCAGGTCCAGCATCCATGTGATAACGGTCTTTGGGAGCAAGCCTGAAGGAACAAGGTGGCTACCATGGTGTTTCTTGTGCTTACTCCAGAAACAGTGATTGCCAACAACACCAAGATCCTTGGGATGCAGCACAGAGGCTGCATTTCTATCCCTAGCAAAAACATAAGACATATCACAAGAAAAGCATAGATTCCCCATACCTGGCAGTGTTCAACGCCAGGTTGGACGGGGCTTGGAGCAACCTGGTCTAGCAGAGGGTGTCTGTGAACTAAAGAACTAGATGCCCTTCCAACCTGAACCATTCTATGATTCTATTAATCAAAAGGTAATATAAAAAGAAACATAAGATGACCCATAACAAAACTACAGGTAGAGAAGAACAGGGCCTTAGAATCAGAAGCTGTTGTTCAGGAGTCTTTTGTTTGCTGTATCTAGCTTCACTTGCACAGCTCTGTAATAAGCAACCAGAAAGTATTATTGCTTCCCAGTTAAATGCACACAAACGTCTTCAAGTAGCCTGTAAAGTCCTACTCAGTTTCCCTGATTCCTACAGCCACCCCTGTGGCTTGTAGACCCCTTGAAGCTCAGAATCTCTGAAAGAGAGATTTTGATTGAAAAGTTAATAACCCTTGCTCAAACACAGCACCACATCAAGAGCTTGGGGTTCAGCTGTGCCTACCTCTGTTCCAGAGGGATACTTCAGTGTTATTTTTGCCTCGTAAATTCATGATACCAAAGGAAAGGCAGTTGCTCTTATTTTCATCAGTTTTTTTAGCAGACAGCAATTATACAATCATTGCACCTTTCCAGAAACAAACCCCATTTTAAATGTACTAATTTACAGGCCCCATTATGGTCCCGCAGTTCAGATAGAAGGAAAAGTCCACCATTACAAATCATTGAGCCTTTTGCACATGCCATTACAGGAAATTTGCCCTCAAGATATAAACGTGTATTTTTATTCTTTAGAGAAAAAGCCAGATACAAACCACGGCGCTCTGTGAGTGGATGAAGTCAAGGTTATTTTCTTCACAACAGTTTAATAAGCAGGTGCTGACCTGTGGTGGCCATTTATCAAGCGCACCACATGAGGCGAGTTGCTGGCACATCCCTGGCCCTTGCAATTTGCAGCAAAGCTATCAGGTCCTCCCAGCAGACCCCCTGGCACTTTGAAGTGTCTCCCCACCACCTCTACCACTCATTTCTCAACAGCTTTCCACAGACAGCAACAGGTCATTTTGTCTGTTACTTACACCACAGAAACCCAGATGAGGAAAAGGCAGCATAACAGCATGACATCACTTAAGCAAGCAACTTAGCTGACTACATCGAACTCTGCCTGAACTGCTGGTAAGAGCAACAGACCTTTAATTAAACTAACTAGCCCTGAGCCAGAGAAATATTTATCCCTGCTGATTGCTTTGATAGGAGATGATGGCACTGAGATCACCTTCACAATCCAAAGCACTACTGCATGCTCCCCTACAGCTCACTCGAATCCCTTTGGTTACAAACACCTCTGCAGCATCCTCCGCTGCCCAAAGAAGCCTTGTCCCATTCATACCCAGGTCAGCTTCAAGGTTTATTTTTGCTGCCAATAACCAAACTATCATGGCCTCCTTGTATCACTTGGTACAGAATGGAAGTAAAGAAACATCTCATGAGCCTGTGCTCTAAGGAACTCACAACTTGAATTCATTCACATAATCCAGGAGAGCCAGGAGCATCCCTTTCACAGGGCTGTGTCAAGGACACAAGTCTGCATCCCTTCGGCACAGTCTGATGCTGAGCTCTGAGAAGGGAGCCCAGGCTCATGCTGATGGAGTTCTAACAAACTGGGTGGAGGGGAGGGAGAGGGCTGTACTCTCCCGCTCTATCTGTGCTTGTCCATATATGCTCAAACACCTTAGAAAAGCCAGACTCTTCATGGGCACAAACTGCTGCAGGGGAGAGACACAGCTTTGTGCCACCCAGCATGACGCTCATCATGTGGCACTGCCCAAGCCCACACAACACATTATCTTTTACCACACACCAAAGAGAGCTGCATTTTGAAATGTTGGGTTTGGGTGGTTTTTTTCCTTTCCTTTTGTTCTGGAAAGGATCTAAACAGAGTGCAAAGGGACCTCTGTGACACAAGTTTACTCCTGTACTTCGGAGAGCTTTGCTGTTATGTGACTACCGTGCACATACTGTACCTGGAATTATGCAGCACATAAACTAATCAAACAACACTAACAACGCCAGGCAGTTAAATCATGCTGTGATAAGCAAGGAAAACAATTTTCTGTAGGCATGGCAAAGTCCCCCTTGCACCTCGGTCACAGTGGCATCTACCACCAATTATCAAGTGGGCAAAATGTACCTGTTACTGAGGGCAATGATTTAAACCTAACATGTTTAAAGTGCATGGCTGGGGGTGCAATAAGTCATTTGCAAACTGCTGTTCAGCTGTCAGTGGACAGGACCGCAGGCTAAGCATGAGCAAAGTGTATTTTGTTGTAAAAGAGAGCCAAAGCATCACATAGAGATAGGTAGACAGCAGAAGCAGCAGAGGGAGCTCCCTCCTTCCCCTGGACCAGGGAAAGGGCACCCTGAGGGCACTGACCGCCCAGGGAACCCTGAGAAGGGGAACAGGAGCAGGACTAGTAACATGAGCCTGAGGAAGGCTGTAGCAACTGACAACAGTCCTCAAAGCAATGGCAAAATCTGCTGCAAAGAACAAAACAATTCATCCCCCACATCCATGACAAGAAGTTAAAGGTATGTGTCACAGTGAGGAAACCAGGCTGGATACTGGGTAAAAAGCCCTACCCCAGCATGAATGCAGATGCACAGGAGGAGGCAGCTCAGCAGCCCCGGTCCCTGCATACCTGGCAGGACAAATACTACCAGGAACAACCTGGGCATACTCAATCCCGCTTCGGGGGAGGAAGATCAGAGAGCTGACATCCTCCCAGCCCTGTTCGTACAGGATTCCTACTCTAGACTCCAGGTACCCGCTGCACCTTGCACAAGGCACCTTGCACAAGCATCCTACAGCCCAAGGCTGCTCTGCGGCAGCCCCCGCGGCAAGCACAGGCTATATTTATTCTGGTACATTGCAGTGGGAAGCTGTAATCTGTGTAATCGCCTCAGAGAAGATTTCATTCAGTGGGGGGAAAGCAATTACTATTTCATTTGCAACCAGTTGCCTTCCCAGGGTCTTCATCTATCAGAGCTGGAGGGTCCTGTCAGCCTCTGCACCTGCCTGGACTCTTTCTATGAGATAGGTTTATGCCTCTGACAAACACATTTACAGACACTCAAGGTTTTCAGCCCCTGTTCAAAGCCGTTCTCCTCCTCCCAGCTGCTCCTGCTTTTATCTGACAGCATGCACCCTGCATGAAGAAAACAACTGGCTATAATCCTAGATTAAAGGGATTGTAACGCAGAATTAAATACAAGCCATACCCTTGATAGGGCCTGCTGGCGTCATGCACCAAGCGCAGACCTCGGCTGTTTGGGAGGTGGGCAGATGGTGGTGGCGTTCCCAATACTCTCTGCAGCTCCTGGTTTTCCTACACAGGCATTTCCATCTCCCCACATAGCTGGGAGGAAAATTAAATACATTAACATGGAAAACCAGAACAAAACAACCCCAATCCTCAGTGTTTCCATATGATGTTGCATTAAAACCCCATTGTGGTTTCACTCCAAAAGCTAACAACTAAAATCCAAATTCCCAGCACGGCTCTGCATGTTCCAGCCCTGTTTGAGCTGTTGCACCTCAGTGCTAGGAAGGTCCACAGTCCCACAGCCACCACACTAGGAACTGCAGGAATGTGATTTGGGCTTAGAGCAGATGAGCAAAAAGTCCCAAGGAAAGGATATTCATAGACTACTGCAGCAAGGATCGCAATAGCTGAGCAATGCAAAAGCCCACCAGGAAATCTTTATGACTTTATCTTACCTCAGGAAAGGCACAATATACTTATATGCACAGCTGTATATTAAAGAAAGGCACTTTAATCTTCTGCTCTTTCCAGCCTGGCAGCCAAAGCAGCTTGACTCAATAAAGAGACTTTAGAGCTGTGAAAACTATGTATTAAAAAGAATATTTCCAACTGTCTTTCTCTTGTAAGTTGTGGCAGCCAAAAAATCCAACCCTAAAATAAAGGCACGCCTGAAGGTAGCAATTTTACAATCAGCAACATAATGATTTATATCACTGCTGTCATCTTTGTTGGGGAAAAGGGAGCCAGGTATTATGATCATTAGCTTTTTGATACAGATGATCTTCCCAAATGAGGAAAAACAGATGCATTTTAATAAGGAACTGAAGGAACCCGCCTCAAAATATTAACAGAAGAACCTGCAGCTCACGCCAAGATTTGCAAACACAGGAGATGAATATGAAACCAACAATATCTTTAGTGGCACATCCCCAAGTCCATGTGCAGAAGCCTCTCGCCTCCGAAGCACGCAGCCCCACATCCTCCCAGTACACATGTCCCAGAGCCTGGAAGTTGGCCCCACTCCCACTAAAGCCTGTGGGTGCTTTGCCATGGTTTTCCATGTGCTGGTCCCAAACAGCAAGGTGCCATCTCTCCGACCGAGGACAATGTGCACAGCATCTCACTGATGGTGGACACAAAGCAGCAGCGTTGGGTCCTACTGAGCAACAGCAGCTCTAGGCTCTCATCCTAAAACAAACTGAAAGCAGAGACATTCCTGCCCCTCCTCACCAGAAAAGTCCCAGATGCAAAGCCCAGCCTTGCTGGTGCCTGATCTCCAAGATGTTACTGACACCCTGGTAGACACACATGGAGCTGCAGGTGCACGAGACTAGAGAGTGCTGCTGTCAAAGGATTAAAGATCAACTGAACTTAACCTTTAATGCTAACATTTAAGCAATGACCTGGCTTCTCATGCTTCCATTCCCTAATGTAACCATAATAAGATTTGTGGCCGAGATCAAAAAACTGTTCTCAGAGACCAATTTACATGCAGCCTTCAGCAATCCTGGGTGATAGGACAGCGAGGACACTCAAGCCCCTGACAGAGCAGGTTTGAAGTTGGGATGAAGTTTAATGTCACAAAACAGGACTTTCTGCGGGTGACAGCAGCCTTACATCAAACTTTGCTGAATGCTTGCACAGAAAAACAGCGGAAAAGTCACCAGGAACACTGAACCGGTGGGATGGGAAGCCCCTGCATGAGAACTCCAAGTCTAACAACAAATCTCTGGCCACAAAAACACCCAGCCATGAACACAGGTGAAGAAGATAGAGGCCAAGTCTAAAAAGCTAATTTCCATCCATGTCGCCTCCCCCCATATTTTAATGGAATAAAGGAAAGGTTCAGCCCATATTGGAGTAAGCTTTGTTTACAAATCTCACATGATATGCTCCAGAGACAAAACTGGGTCATCTCCCAGTTCATGGCTTGCATTGACAGCCACTGAATCTTGTCCTGCATTCAACAGTTTCAGACTTCCAACAAAGAATCATAAGCCTGACCAGGATGCACCAAGGATGTTCAGCACTATGGTGTGTGGTGGGAATAGCTGGCAGTCATTTGGTACTGCTCAACTTGTGGATCAGATTCCCGCCTCCCAGTTCCCAGTCTCAGAGTATTTTTATCCCTGCGGGTCTACAATACATCCACGGCTGCTTGCCCTCCCATGCTTGCCACTGAGAAGCATTGATAACAACAGAAGTTCAACTATTTTTTGAAAGCAAGTCTAATTAAGTATGGTTCTGCTCCATGAATCCCTGGGAAGACAGAGGAATGCCATCAACCCCTGCATCCATCCCTCCTCCTGCACAGCCCATCTCATTTTGCCCAGTGTAACCAACCAGCAGATGAAGCCCTGATCCAAGTGCCAAGACATGCATCTGCAGCTATGTGGAGCAACTCAGAGGCACACACCACATCAGAGGTGCTATGCAGTGAAGGGCTAAGACACCTCTCATCCTCCTGCCCCACTGGGAACATGACTCTGCCAACCACCCTTCTGCAAACAAACCCTCCCTATCTCTTAAAATCACAGCAGCACCTCACATACACATGCCTCTCAGTTTTTGGAGACTTCTGCAGGAAACTGTAGGTACACAAAGCAGTGGGGATCAGGTCTGGAGCATCCCAGTGGCAGGGCCTTTATCACTGAGCCCTTCCCTGCTTCCTGTTTCATCTCTGCACAACAGCTAGCCCAGATCTCAGGTGCTCACCTGGGAGCTCATCCTGCTCTGTGCAATACTGCTAATGACAAAAGCTAACAGCAAAACCTCCAGCGAGGCAAAGAGAAGCAGAGCACAGCCCCAAAACATTAGTCACTGCAAACACATCGCATAACCTGGGGCATATTTCAATTTACTTTGCTTTAATTGTGAATGAGTGCGGGTTTATCTGGTGTTTACTCCAGAGCAATAAACACACATCCAAAATTATAAATCCCCCTGCAAAAAACCAGCACCAGTGGTTTCTTCTTGACCAAAAGCCAGTGCAAGCAGAGATAAAACTGAACACCAAGGGCTGCCATTTTCCATGCACAAGAAGTTTCCCTTATGCAATACCGTCACATGCTACTGGGCGCACTCTCGGGAGACGCCCCCCTACAAACACTTCTTATTTACTTACTCTGCTGTACTACCCAGGTATTAAACCAAAGGTTGAAAAGCAAGAAGGAACCCCACCCAGAAAAGGAATGGGGTTAAGGAATAAGTGATAGTCATTACTCTGATTTTGGTTGTGATTGATTAGTTATAAATACACACCACCAGCAAGGTACAAGCAAAAGAGCTTTATTGGAAAGGCATAAGAAAGGACCCCAAAAGCAGAGTGCTCATGGCTCTCCAAAAGATAACCTTAAGTACCCATCGCAAATGGGAGATCATATTTTCCTACTCATGCCGGACAGAAGGGCAAATGATATCATTAAAGCCCATATTGCATCTCAAAGTCCTTGGAGGGAAGGGAAAGTGGTACTTCATATTTCTATAAAACAATTAGTATTGACAGAACGGACTATAATACAGCACTCAACCCAGAAAAGTAATTAACTATCGCAGCAGCTTGCTTACTGGATGCAGACAGGAAGCAAGGAGGTGGCAACCCAGACACATGGATTTCTATAACAAGGTATTGACCCGTGAGCCCTCTGTGCAGGTACCTGACGAGACATCATGTACCCCGTGTTGAACATCAGAACATTCCCAGCACAGCCATTGTCATCTCTTCCCATGATGAGAAAAGAGGTAGAGCCCAGCACTGATGCAGAAGCACCTTCCCTGCACAGGTTGTTCTCAGACTCTCTTCCCCCTTGCCTTGGTTTCTTTAATAAGAGCATGGCTATAAGCCAAGCAGAGAGCTCTGGCCACTGATAGCATCAGTGATGGAAAAGTACTACTGACACAGGGTGGTGCCTGGGAAGGTGTCCTGGGTTCAGCAGTAGCAGTCATTTTTCTCCTTCTTGGTAGCTGGTGCAGTGCTGTGTTTTTGACTTTTGGCCTGGGAACAGCACTGATAACACCAGTGTTCTCAGTTACTGCTGAAATGTTTGTTCAGACCAAAGACTTTCTGAGCCTCATGCTCTGCCAGGGAGGAGGGGAAGCCGGGAGGAAGCAGAGACAGGACACCTGACCCAAACTGACCAAAGAGGTTATTCCATACCACAGCACATCATATCCAGGATGTAAAAAGGGAGAGCAGAGACCCGGAAGGGTGGGGGTTCATTGCTGGGTCAGGCTGGGCATCAGGTGGTAAGCAGTTGGGTTATCTTTCCTTATATTTCCCTTGCCATTATTATTATTGGTGTAAGCAGCAGTGGTCTGTGTTATACCTTAGTTACTAAACTGTTCTTATCTCGACCTGTGGGAGTTGCATTCTTTCGATTCTCCTCCCCATCCCCCTGGGACTGGGGGGGGGGGGGGGGGGAGAGAAAGAGGGGGAAGTGAGAGAGCAAACTGCATGAGGGGCTTAAACCACAACAGAAGGTATCTGCAAGATACCACATACCATCAAATACTTTTCCACTGAAGCTCAAGGCAAATGGTTTCAGCACCCTTCTGATATGCAAATCCCTGAATAATCCTGGAGACTGGGGGGTCCTTGCACACAGTTTCAGCCTCATGACGTTTGGTTTTAAATATTTTTGTAGAGAAAAGATTTGCATGTCAGTTTGGGGTCCAGAAAAAAGGACATTAAGTACTTTCAGTATTTTTTCACCCAAAACAGTGAGGTATGATGGGTCTGTACCTAAAAAGCTTAGGGAAACCCACCTAACAAATAGGCTTTTCAGTATAAACTTAGTAACAGACCTCTAAGCCTGCTCCTATAAGGAGACAGGAATAAGATCACTGGTGCTCTCTATTAAATGAAGGAACCACAGAGGAGGAACATATTCCCCAGGCCAGCATCACAGCACCAAGAGCATCAGGTACAAGGCCCACATTCCAACACCTGGGCCAGAGATTTGGATGGGTTCCCACTCAATACCCACCATACCCTTGGGTAGCAGTATCCCATCCTTGGGATGCACTAATCCCTTACTCTACTTTATTCCCAGACTGGAGCCCTCCTTGTCTCTTTCCAGGCAGGTGAAGCACAGCAAATGGTGTTTCTCCTTCAAAACAAGCACCTTCCTCCCACCTCTCCACAGCTCCCCTTTTCCCTTTCTTCCCACTTTTGCCATGGGAAATTTCCAGAACTACTGGGGATGCCCTTCCACAGGGCAGCTGCAAACACATGGAAAACCAGTCCAGATGAAGCCAACATGTTTATACCCACGTGTGTACTTCTGGCAAACAGCCCACAATCTGGGCTGGAAAACACACTGAAGTATGAGAAACAAAACTCCTTCCTGCTGCGAAGTTTCAGAACAATGCGGCAGGCTTTTTCATACCAGGATAAAGCCAGGGTTATGTGTACAGTGAGGAACGAATGTACAACAGCTCCCTGGGCAACTCCAGAGGCAGAAAACTACGCTGCAGCAATGAAAGTGACTACTTCATCCCTGAAACGAGTGGAGGAACTCACCCAGCGAGGGTTTCACACGACACCACACTCTCCCAGGTGCAGGTATCAAGGTATTGTAATGACATAGGGCAGCAAAGGAGCCAAAAGACATCAGGGATCACTGGGCTAGAGTGAGCACCAGAATGACTACGTCATTCTCCCTGGGCAGCCCAAATTCTCACAGCATGGTTAATAGTTATTGAGAAATGGATCTGAATTTGGAGGCAATGCTAGATTCTGGATATTGACTCTGAACAAGCTGGATGAGGAAAACAAGACTGACGAAGGGCCTGCTGCAAGCAATTTAGGACACCAGACCTGTTGGGAGATGGCAGTTTAGCAATCAGGCTTTCCAGGAAACAAAGGTGCAGAGATCTTGGAGTCAAAGCCAAGATTCCCACCAGCTGATGCCAAACCCTGCTCAGCATCCAAGAGCATCAGGGTCTCCCCCACCGCCTCTCCCATCAACAAACCCTAGAGGGCAGCTGGAAGAACATCAGAGACACAAATACAGTATGGTATTAAGGTTTTGGACAGAGGGGTTTTAAGGCAGGAATTCTGACATACCTTTCACCATGCTCCCTGTACACACAGGACACAATACACCAGTTTGCTGTTGCTATATGCAGCATTTGGAGCAGCACCACCCATTCCGAGGCCTTCTGGTGGCAGGGACCATCACCCTGCGCACCAGAAGGACACCAGGGAGGGAATAATCTATCTTCTAAATAATATCAGTAAGTCAAATAATCTCATCAGCTGTTGGTAATCCTGGCTGGGTTTTGAAGTTGCAGCAGCTGAGGACAGACAGACACGGAGCTGCTGCCACATGGATGAGAGAGCCATTTAAAAGCAAAGTACTTACTTTTCACTTCTTCTCTTCCCAAAATGCCATTGTCAAGCCCAATACACTAGGATGGGAAAGCCTTGTTTTCACTGGAATGTTCCACCAGCAATCACCTGTGTGCTCCTGCTCCATGCAGCGTCCGCAGAGTAAATGAGATTATGGCCCTAATGAAAACAATGTGATTTTTTTCCCCACTGACAAGTCATCACTTCACCTCACCTCAATGTCCCAGCTTGTATGCAAAAGCAGCACCTGTTTTCATGATTAACCATAGCAGCACATAACAGTCAACACAAACGGGCTGATTTCATCTTCAGATCTACTCCTCTGCTGATAGAGCTTGATACTGCTCCACTAGTATCAGTGCATAACATAATGGGCAAAGGAAATCACAGACAAGTGAAAAACTGACAGCAGCAAACCAAAACACCATGGTCCTGTTGCAGCAGTTGACAGACCATATTTAGGTACCAAAACAGCTCTAAAGGAGAGGGTCATGGCAGCCAGCAGGATAGAGAATGAAATTTGGCAGCTCTAATTCTGATGCCAGAAAGGCAGCGGGACAGGACCGCAGTTGGGAGAGGCAGCTCTGCAGCACTTGGTCCATCCCACTCTACTTTACTACCACACAGAGCAAGCAGCTCTCCCCACTCTCTCCTCATGCAGATAGTATTAGGAAGAGCAGAAATCAGGAATCCTCACCGTGCCACAACTCTGAAATACTTTCCCTGTTTAGGCAAGAAACTGCTCCCATCACTAGAAGTCTAATTTCAGCATGCGTGTGCATGAATGCACAAGGTAAGAACTAAAAATAGAGGCACCCTATTTCCATGCTTCGAGTCAGCAGGTACAGAAACAGCATAAACAGTGATTCAGCAGCAGCCCGCATGATGCAGAAGGTTGTTCCCTTGCCTCTGCCTCCCCGCTTGTAGCCCTTCCCACCTCAGTTTGGTCCCCGACTCCAAGAAGCTCCCAAGAGTGATGCCAAGGTCTGCCCTGCAAAAACACCCCAAACCCATAGGGCCAGGGGGAGCCTGCCAACATGGAGGACTCACTGGCTGCTCAGCTCCCTCAGGAATGGGGTGATGTGGGGTACCCTTTAGGCAAGGTCCAGCTCTCAAGAACAGACATTTATAGAGCTTCTCCGCCTACACCAGTTTTTCTAGTGCAAAGATTACACACAACCATAATTGTTTTGCTATGAAAATAGCTGCATATTTCACATTTCTCTTATTTACATTGAGTTTCTGAGCCTCGTATCTACAAATCTTAGACTTCCAAGCTGCCTACAAAAAGATGCATGATGTTCAACTGTAGTGTACGGTTGCCATCCCTGGTGCAAAGTAGTGCTGTGACTCCTTAAACACCCTTGATAAATTGCACAAGATGACAGCAAGGACATTTCTCACGTCCTGTGAGATTTGCTACATAAACAGCTATGACCTTGTACACATGGTTTCAACAGGGTCAAGTTGTTTTTTACTGGTTCTCACCCCCAATTTTTTCATTAATGTTTTGCTGAGAAGCCAGAAGGAGAAACAGGAAAATGGAGAATAAAGAGTAGAAACATCATCTTCCATTTACATTTTGTAAAACTAATTTATCTCTTCAAGCAGAGGGCAGGAAAATATTTCACAGCCTTCTACCATTCAAGCTCTCTTTTTCACTATCTCAAAGCCAGCAAAGGGAAGAAAAGCCTCCAAAGCACCTACCTGCTCTATACCAAGCGTTTACCTGCTTCTACTGCTTTTCTGAGCTATCCCCACACCATTTCAAGGCCAGGTTGGACGGGGCTTGGAACAACCTGGTCTAGTGAGGGTGTTCCTGCCCGTGCAGAGGGTTGGAACTGATGAGCTTTAAGGTTCCCCCCAACACAAACCACTCCATGAGTCTGTGATTCCTAGCCAACATAACTGACCAAGAAGAATTAAAGCACAGTAGGATTTCAACTCAATCTCAGAATGGATTAAAGTCTTTTCTACTCTCACCTTGACCTACTCTAAATGGATGATTTGCATTTTGATGTCTAATTGAAATGAGGGTTGCTGCCTGACAGGCCTTAATCTTCTCAAAAAACATGGTTGTGCCTCCCTCCCCAAAGCAAATATTTATCACAAGTTTCACCTTGAATATACGTCACAGCATTGCAAAGCAACGAATCAGAGCTGGGGAAAAGAAGATTCTGCCTGGGTAAAAAAAAAAAACAAAACTAAATTCAAAAGGCACATCTGTTCTCCTGAGCCCCAGCAAGGAAAGACTGTTATCATTAACATAAGGGTTATACAGCAAATGAAACAATTGATTAAAGAAGAAAATAAATCACTTACAGCGTCATCTTTCATCATTAAATTTTAATGGAAAAAACACTGTGATTTGCTTAGTCTGAATATATACGCAATGCAAAGAGACCATCTGACAGCACCGAGGCAGAACAGCACAAGATAAATGGAGACAATTTGCCACACTACCAGAGCAGCTGTAACTCCCTCCCTACCTGCAGCAATCAAACAAAAGGGCACAGAAATAGCAACCCATCTGCTTCTCAGTGGCCACTGAATCTTATGCATTTGGCTGATAGGAAAGAATAAGAGGTTTTATTCTTCTCCTGCTCACACGGGCTTAAACAGGGGGCAGCTGAGCTATTACACTACTTTAAATACCCACCTCTTGTTAGGCCCATTTTGGTTATCCCTGCAAGCCATAGCCATCAGCATGGGACCAACATCTGGAGGCTGTGGTTTGCACCAAGAGCGCCCCTAAGCAAGGGCAATCAGAGTACATGCACATGCATCCCCTCGCCTCGCTTTGCAGACTCCCAGCAATGCAAAACCAGGCTCAGCCCTCCAGGCTGCCTTCCTTTCATAGAGCAGTTGGATTTTGAGAGCATTAAAAGGAAAGAGAAAAGTGGAGCAGTAAGGGTGAAGATTTTCCCATCCTGCTTCTGCGTTACAGTGCAATTCTCCCTGCTGTACCCTGCTGAAGAATAGCAGCACCTGCGACAGGCTTAGGAGATGACAGAGGAGTGAGCTGTAGGCATTGTGCATGGGAACACCAGGCAGCTTGCTGCAGACCTTCCAAATGCAGAGAGGAGGAAAGGGTGCCAGGCTATTGTGCACTGAGCTGTTAAAATCTATATGAAGCCCCACATGTGTAAACATCGCCTCCTGTCATCAAGTGCATATAACTTGCAAGCATGAATTATGCAAAACTATTAACTGTCTTATTGTAAGAGGAAGCAGCTGTAGAAGCTGCTTGGAAGACACATAGGAAGCTGAAGGGGTGGCTCATGGATGGTCAGTGTTTCTGTGTGTCTGAGCTACAGCAGATCCATTCTCACCAGGTCCCATCCTAGTGCTCCCAGGGACCTGAGAATCCTGCTCTGAGCAATTAACACAGCATCTCATAGCTCTCACTGACTTCCAGTGCTCTACAGAGCAAGGAAAAATATTTTCATCACCTTTTTATTGATAGCAGCTTGAGAAAGATCTGCAGAATTGTGGAACTTGTGAAGGAGCACGCAGGGAGCTGAGCCCACAGCCAGTGACCAACCGCTAAGCTCTGCCTCTGCTTTCACCCTGGAGTGCACAGAACCTGAAGCAGCAAACCCTCTGAGACCAGGATGCTCCAGTCCCTTTTTCAGCTCAGTAATTATCTCTTTGACTAATGAAGCCCCGCACTTGGCTGGAGCCCACAGGTGAGGATGCTGAGCCCTCAACCTGCAGAGTGCTGCAGGTTATTTAACTCAGCCTGGTCATCAAGCCTCACTGAGCTGACATCATGCTTAGCAGATGTGCTAAGGTTGCCGAGAGTAAGCTCTGGCCATAAATTACCCACAGGATGAGAAAGCTTTTGATACGATTTTACATAAAATATTAATCTCTTCAGTCAATAAGAATGCTGTTAGGATCTAGTGGTGGGGCTGTATGCAGCAAGGAAGCATTTTGGAACATAACAGGTGCTGGAAAGGGGAAGCACAGATCAGTATTAGAGACTAGTTTCATTTATTGTATATATCACGGACTTGGAAGAACAAACATCAAGCACTGTGATTACATTTAGTGATGATTCAGAGTTGTGTGGGCTCCTCAGTACACAAGAGGAGGGCAATAAAGTTCTGGACAACTGTGAGCAAGCAAGCACCTCGGGGGATAAATGAATTAATTTGAGCTATGGAAATGCCAAACAACAAGGGTAAAACATAAAGCAAATAACATCAGAGGACTTTGCACTCAAAGACTAAGAGACAAAGCCAGGCATCTGCTGGCTCCCAGTTACCTACCCAGGGTGCCAGGCACCGCACAAGCACAAAGCCCATGTTGTCGTGGCTATCAGAGAGAATGGCCATCTGGTCAGAACAGGTACAGGATACACACAGAGCATTAAAAAAGTAGTCCCAGTGATACCAGCTGTACATGCCCCCAGCCCAACACACTGGCTTTAGAGAGGGGCCGTGCCATGAGGGGCCTACAAGAAATCTGAAGAGGGATTTTTACAAAGGCATGTAGGGACAGAACAAGGGGGAATGGCTTTAAACTGACAGAGAGGAAGATTTACATTAGAAATTAGGAATAAATCCTTTCTTGTGAGGGTGCTGAGGACCTGGCACAGGGTGTTCAGAGAAGCTGTGGCTGCCCCAACCCTGGCAGTGCTCAAGGCCAGGTTGGACGGGGCTTGGAGCAACCTGCTCTAGTGGAGGGTGTCCCTGCCCAGTGGCAGGAGGTTGGGACTAGATGGTCTTTAACATCCCTTCCAACCCAAACCAGTCTGTTATTCTATGTGAGGACCACTGGTGACACAGAAGCTCC
The DNA here is from genome assembly GCA_017639245.1 of Myiopsitta monachus. Lineage (NCBI taxonomy): Eukaryota > Metazoa > Chordata > Aves > Psittaciformes > Psittacidae > Myiopsitta > Myiopsitta monachus. Next base: position 7,400,890 of record CM029929.1, on the reverse strand, counting down.
TGGGCCACCCCAGCAAAACAAACCCATGCAAGGAAACCTTAGGCTACAGCCCCTGCCTCCCACCTTGCTTATCAGCTCCCAGTCGCTATCACCACCCTCTCTTCAGACTCTTGACCATTACTCCCCAGTCTCAGATCATGTACCTCCCCCTAATTGCATGGGCAGCCTCACCATGCTAACCAATCCTGCCTGATGCAAAGCTCCTTGTCTGAGCCACCCTGCCCAGCAAAGGGATCACTGACAGGGCATCACTGCAGGGAGAGAGTCCCTTTCAGGAGATGGGCCCTGACAGCACGTCTCAAGACTGGGGAATACAAAACATCTGCAGCAGCAACATGAGAAAGGACACGCAAAAGGAAATAAGAAGCAGCAGAGCTGCCCAAGGCCCCGAAGGCAAGACGATGCTAAATTTGATGAGGTTGAGGAAGGGAGCCAAAGGAGGAATAAATAGAGCTAATGAGAAAACAAGGCATGAGCATTCAAAAACCTTTAACACACTGCTAAACAGCAATAAAAAGGCAATTAGAGTTCTGAGATGCATGGAGGGCAATTTCACACACTATAAATAGGTGGTGGGAAGACTGTCCTGATCAGCAGGATCTGATTCACTTCTGGGGTGACTTCTGCACAAACAGGAATATTTTGGTGCAAGACAGAAGTTGAGAGGAGAGATTTTCTGTCACACGCATCTTTCTACATGAAATAGGTATGGAGAAGGAGCTTTGCAATAGAGGCTTCAGAGGTCTGAGCTTGAGGAACTCCATATAAAAGTTCAGCAGCAGGGATGCAAAATAACCTTAGAAAGAAGCATCCACCTCACCTCAACCCACCAACTAGCAGAAATCTTACCAGGCAGATCTCTGGCCAACATAAACCACCACTCCATGATCAACCCGAGTTTACTGATGACATCAGTTCTTTCTTAAGACAGCTATAGGCTAGAAAAGTACTACTCATCATCCCTGCATGGCCATGTAGGCAGGAATGGTGGGGAAATGCAGCTGCACCTGGGAGCTGTAAGCAATCCTTCTTCCTTGCCCTAGCTCCTTCACATATACCCTTCTGGAGGGGGATGATTTGTACACTAAAGCACTAAAGGCCCAAGGAAATAGAGGAAGCAAAGCTATCATTTCCCAGTTCCAAATTCCTTCATCCAGGCCTGATGCCCTTCCCAGCTTCCCGTTCCTTCCCACAGCAGAGCATTGGCATCGACTCGCACTTGGGAGCCATTCTGCCCTCGTGAATGACTGAGCACACACAAAGTCTCTGCAGTCCTAACTCCAGCTAGCTCCTGGCTAGGCACCAAAACACAACCCCATGCAGCTCAGGCAGCTGCACATCCCCAGATAACAGCAGCAGATGGCTCCTGCCTAGAGGTCTCGCTGGCAGAGGGTGGTCTGTGGTGCCGGCAATGGGAGGCACAGCACTGGTTTACTGCAGCACGCACCGCTGGCGGGTCACACAGCCTTGCCTATGACTGAGGAAGTGCTGGCTTTGTCCTTCCTTCATCCTTGCATTGTCACCATGCAGGTAGTGGAGCAGCTGGCTCCTGCTGCGTCACCCCATTAGCTTCCTTCTGAGGCAGCAATGAGTCTGTCATCTCTGGTTGTGAGAAGGGTAGGAGCAGTCTGTTGGGAGGGAGGGGAAATCTAGGGGCGTAGGGAATGAAAACAAACTTGGCATGTGTGATATGCAAAGCGTTTGTGCCCTCTTGATGAATCAGGAAAGGAGATTTGGCATCTTAGAGAAAAACTGTGTCTTTTGCTTCATGTTCTGCTTGTGTGATGCCCACGTCACCATCCAGCTGCCTAAATCCGCTGTTGTTGAGGTGCAAGAGAGGCTGACCCTCCCCACAGCACACCAGGCAAAGTAAAACCCCCTTCTTGCAAAAGCTAGGCCCTGTCAGCATCAACAGCAGTGCCAACAGAACAGAAAAAATAAGGTTTTGACCTCAAGTCTGCCTCCTTGTTGAGCTAACAGTGTATCTTACTTCAGTGAGCACAGTGCTGTATTCAGGAGCATCGCTTCATGCTCTCTCTTACAGTCAAATATCAACCCAAGTCCCTTTATCTCACCAGGGTGCCACCAGCAGGGAGCTTGTTCCTAGACAGAGCCTGTACTTCAGCTGTGACTCCCCAGCTCCAAAACAACCCTCATGCAGACCCATCTGCATCCCTCCTGAAGGATGCAAATTGATTCCACTCTCCACGTAGCTCCAAGGAAAGCAAGGGGCTGCTCCTTGTGACACAGAGGGGAGGAAGGCTGTGCATTGGAGTGCAGTATTTTACCACCTTGGGCATCCCAGTATGTGGCTACGACCAACACTAAGCCTTATTATGCATCTTAGGGCAATGCCAACTGAGCATCATCTAGACTGGTAACATGATAAATTCCCTAGGAAAGGGAAAATCACTTCTTACACAATTTGGTGTGCCCCACACACCTCACTGATTGCAAACACACATTGCAACTAACAGACATCAATGGTTACTGCAAACTTACAGGACCTGCAAAGTCCCAGTGCCATCCTTTCCAGCTCAGCAGGTGCTTGGGATCAAATTCAGGTGCTAAAGCAGACTCTGCTGATGCTCTTCACAAGACAGTGTGTAAGACTGTTTCAATAAGACATTTATTAACAAATAACTCTTATCAGCAGTTCCTCATTTTTTGAGCTTGGAAAACAGCCTTTTCTCCCTATTACTTTCCTCTTCTGAACCAGACAGGCAATTGGGAGCCAAAACACCTACTTTGAGCCTCAATCCAAGGAAACAAGATGAGCCTGGGCAGGCCAGAGTGCTGCAGCTACGCTGGGTGCAGGGCTTCTTTCTTCTGCATAAGACCACTGCTGGATCATTAGTGTGTAGCCTGTTTGCCAGGGTATTTGTACAAATGCATTTGGCATCAGCCCAAAGTCCTACCAAAGTCAGTGGGGTTCCTTCAAGATTTGCACACAGCATCTCCAGTCCCCGAAGACAAACACCATAGCACCACCTTTAGAAATTCCCCACCCTATGGGCTAGAAAAAACATGATAACCTAGATTTCATTAATTTTCTTCATCAAACACTAACATTTGGGTATGGGCAGATGCTCAGCTCTTGAGCGGTTGTGATCATACAACTGCCCTGAAGCACATGGGTCAAGTCATCAAGTTGTACGGTTCAAGGCACCAAGCTGTATGTTGGGGCAGTTTTCCACCCCCTCCATACGGGAGGTGGCCTGTACTAATGTCCCCTCACAGCATCACTATACACCTCATGCTAATAAAAGTCCAAGCTCCCAACCTTACAGACAGGCTTGAACTATGACAGCTATAGACACAGCACCGCTTACCCCAAGCTGAATAAACATTTGCATGACATTCTGACTCGGGTGTTTAAATTCTAGAAAATGCCTGACTTTATCAGCTGGAATCACAGACAAACAAGATCAAATATTATCACTAGAAGTACCTTTTCAAACAACAATTCCACACATTCAGGTCTAACAGTCAGTCACTGTGCTTATGTCCAGTTTAAGAATTATGCCCAGATCAGAAGAAAACCCACTCAAAGCACACCAAGCGCCCACAAATAGCTTCTTCCAAGCAATCACCAGGTCAGGATGCTCCATGTAATTTTTTTGCAGCACCTACAAGGTCACAACGCAGGGAAACTACCCAAGAACTTTCCATCTTTTGCATCTCCGTCTCCCACCCTCATGAAGACCCTGCTGCTGGACCTCAAAGCATGCCCTACAGGAAGGGTGGCCCAATTCTGACCTGCTGGAACCCAGTGCTACCACCTGTCCTGGGGAGCAACCAAGGCGAGGAGATGAACTCTGCTTGTCCTCCATGCCTGCACCATGCTTTCCAAGAGCTGGGGATCCAAAGTGTCACCTTCCCTTGCACCTCACTACTCTATTTCCAGGATGAGAAGACCTTTGAGGGGCCACCCATCAAACCCCACCTCTGAGAAGCCACCCATCCTCCTGGGTGACAAACAGAGAGGACCTGCTCCCTGTCAGGGAAGGTCTTTGCTGTTTAAGGGAACTTCAGTGTTTTAATTAGTCTTAGCTTTTAAAGACACACTAAAATATATGTAGTTCGTAGAGATCACTTTGTGGGTGAACCCCTGGACTGCTGAAGCCACTATAGCTGCATTCACATCAACACCAACCAACAGCTCTATTGATGATACTACATTGATTGGTCTTAACATATTAATCAGGTTTACATCATTAAACAGAAACAGGATGCTTACCTTGTACCACCCTGGACTACAGCATTGGCAGTAGCTGTGAGGGGTTTGTACACATGCACTGCTAGTAGCAGTGTTGCGATTGCCAAGTTCCTACTGCTAAACCACACTAAAAACAAATTACTACTTCTCCAGCTAACAAAAAATTACATAGGGAAATGACTCGCTGGCCCCTTCCCGCTTAAGTGAAGGGAGAACAAGTGACTCATCACTCAGCAGAAGGAATTACAAGTTGTGCAAAAGGGAAAGTGCTTCAGGGAAAGCGTCTAGACTATGTAAAGCTAGGCCATAGATAATACTTTTTGGAATGGACAGGGCTTAGAACTGCACAATCGGATGTCTTCTCCACTCTTAGTTCACAACAGCCCAAGAGGTGCCACAGTAACTGAATTGTCAGGCTATAGATCAGGAACTGCAGAGTTTTACAATGGCCACAGACCAAGCTCACAGCCTATTTAATTACCTGCATCCCAATGCAATCAACTGCAAGCATATAAATAGCCAAAGTATGACAAATATTTAATATCTCCCAGAATTAAGATAAGATAAGGCACTGGCAAAATATATGGTATGGTTTTTAACTGAAAATAACCATTTTCTGCAGATTCCAGACAATTGGAGCACAATGACCACATTCTGCACTCCACAGTACTAAGAAACAACACATCTCAGACGTACAAGACCTCCTTCCCCACAGCAATGCTCTCCATGCAGCAGTGAAACACAGGCAAGCTCATCTTCACTTCAGGGTTAGCACAGAGCTGACACAAGGACAGCTCTAGCCAAGCGCTGTGCCACACACACCACATTCATTTGGTGGTGGCAGTGGCCTGTGTCCAAGCTGAGCAGCCCCTAATTAATCTTCCAGGCTTTTATGGGTATAGTGCTAATAATTATCTTGCAAGCTTTGCTGTAACTACAGAGCTGTGCATGGGGTCCACATCATGCTTGGGATCTACCTGGACCTTGCATCTCCTTGCATTAGAGAGCAACAAAGGAACAGCGAGAAAACAAGCAGAACATCATGTTAACCTGTCTCTTGCAGCGCTGAGAAAAAACATACTCTAGATAGCTTCTTGGGGCCAGCAGAGCAGGATCTGACCATAACATCACCAGCAGAAAGCTGCTACAGCAAGTCCCAACACCACCTGAGTCCGTGGTCTGTCCCAGCACACGGTTTTGGTGGTTTTAAGAGAGAAGCTGTGTAAATAAGGAAAGTAACAACCAAGCCCATGATAGGGAAGAAGTGATTGTTTGCAAGGTCTGCACTAGCTTTACTAATTTCCTAACTCATGGCACCTGTGTGCATGCCAAAATGGCAGAAATGTCGTATTTTAAGATGCCTTATACCAATTTAACTGAGTTTCTGATCCCTCACACTGGCTCTGCATTAAGCACAGAGCTTAAATCAATCACCATTCAGCAAAACACAAGCTTAAGCTCTTTGCTGAATTTGCCTGAGAATTTGGCTAATGCACCTGACGTCATCCCACAGGCTTACACAAGCACCCAAATCACAAGCCACTTCTCCCAGGAGTAGCTCCAGTAATCTGCAACTAAGCTGGAACTTTACTTCATCCCACATTTATCCTGCTTGGAACTGATTTACTCTCCCACATGCTGCCTGCCTGCTCCGTCATTCTGCAGGGATGAAAGCAGGTGATGCACAACTCTAGTGATGTCCTGACCTATTGGGCTCTCCACCTTTCATCTCCTAATGAGTTCTTCCAGCTGCCGCTTTCCCAACAAGTGTTTTCAAGCAGCTGCTGATAACATGGAGAAGATCTCCAAGTTTATGGTATACTGAGTGAGCAAACACAGATTCCTGGGCTCACTGTGCCTTTTGGCTGCTGTGCTTTGGAGGTATTTAGCCAGAGGTATAATCCACATCCAAGGGTGCTTGCTCTGCATCACTACAGAGACATACACATTGCCTGACTCCCCCAGACCGCCAGCTGAGCTCTTCTCCCAAAGGCTTCAGACAGTTGGGATCAAGCAGGGAGAGGCACAGAGTTGTCTCAACTCTACTTCCAACAAGTCAGCATGAGCAAGGGAAAAGACTAAATACATCCTGGGCAAGCAATTACCAAGCTAAGTGCCATCTGCGGTATTAAAACACATTGTTCTGAGACGCGACAGAGCTGGCAAAGCTGCTTTCCTCCTGAGCTGCATCTCAAGGCTGGAGCATTCAGTGTCCAGCAAGGTGTGAGCTCTGACTGGAGCTCTCCCTCTGGGGCCACTCACTCAATAGGGCTCTTGCTCAGATTCCCCAGTGTCTAGTAAGGGCTGTCTGCACAAAGGCCTCCTTCCTCACACCTGGAGTAGGAGATAAATACAGATGTCCCTATTTTCACCAAGCTTTTAAGGGACAAATATCTTGCAGACAGTTATCTGCCTGTCAAATGTGCCTGGAATTCAGTGGTGGCTTAAAGAAGTGGGTGATTAAAAAACTAAGTGGGAATTAAGACAGCACAGGCAGGTACTGTAATAAGCCCACCTTTTTTTCCCCTTAGGAAACAATACTAGTAAGATGTAAATAAAAACTTACAGCTAGACACCACAGATGTGTAGTTACCCAAGTGAAGCACTACTACATAAACACCAAGATAAACCTGAAGCAGAAGTGTAGGCTTGAACATACTGATCTAAGAAACAATTTTTACTCTGTTGAAACTTATGGCGTGTCAGGATCAGAAAAACATTAGCTTTGAGTGGCATTTGCTTGAATTTAGCTTGAGTTCTGAAACAGAGTTTGTTACTACAGTAAACATGCGATGTCGTCATGCCATGTACAGTACATACCCATTCAAACATTTCCACTGCTCTCTTCTCTCTTGTATACATTATAATTTATCAAACCACATGTAATTATCTTTCTGTTGCAACAGTACCTTAAATACACCCTTCCCTTTATTCCAAGGTGGTTTGCAAGCGCTCTAAAGACCAGGCTACATTTTCCAGCTCCCCAGCACTACACACAGGCATGCTGCTACACAACGGTACCTGTGGTGCCAGTGCATTACACCACTGTAACCCCCTGGGGCTCAGAGTACCAGCCAGCTCTGATACAGCAGTGCTGCAGGATCAAGGAGGGATGATTATACACCTCAGGGGAGGTTCCACAGGGATCTTCAGCCCAGGCAAGTTGAGACTGCAACAAAATCAATTGCTTGCTTTACTCAGAAGATGAAACCTTTCCCTTGCAAGTGGCAGACTGAAAGTGGAAAGGCAAATGGCACATGAAGAAAGAAGGAGTTTATCCCTCCTCTACTGATGAGGAAACTGAGGCAACAACTCCCATCAGAGCAGGACCAAAACCTGCTTTGTTTCTCCCATTTTCCCCCTGAGAAGCAAAATGCATTCACTCCACCCTGGTGAGTCTTGAAGCATCTGGTGTTCCCATCATGACCAAAGGCCCACCAACACACAAAGGACCCACAGAGACCATTCAACCTGGCAGAGCCACCATCAAATCATAGAATAGTTAGGGTTAGAAAGGACCTTAAGATCATGCAGTTCCAACCCATCTGCCATGTGCAGAGTCACCTCACACTAAACCAGTGACTGAAGAGGTAACAAGTCCCACACTTTCACTCCCTGGTCCCCCTTGAGCCAGAAAAAGAAGGACGGGCTTTGCCAGAGGGATGCACAAGGAAAGCAGAGGAGCACATGAAAACTCCACGCTCCAGCAGTGCTTTAATTGACTTTAATGGAAGTCCTGGCTAAGGAAGAGGGCTGGGATTTATTCCCAGCATAACAACTGAATAAAGGGATATCCAGAAGATGAAAACTCAGACTGAATTCACCTTTAAAGGGTGAATTCAATTTGACTTGTGGTGTCAAGTTAAATTTTGCTTCCTCAATTCCACCCCACTGCTAAGTTTGACGGGACATGGTCAGCCCCTGAGACACACTTCTCTTAATTATTTGTATAAGTAAGGCAGAAGCATTTCCCTACATTCTTAATTTCACAGCAAATGGATTATTTCCACCCAAGATTCTGTGTAACTTCCCCACTCCCTCGAGTACTGCTGCCACTTTATCATTTTTCTCATTACTCCTCATTTCCTTGTTTCACCTGTACTTTATTCCCCCCTTTTCCTCTTTCCCTCCCCTCTTCTGTCCCTTTACAGGGCAGCATTTTGATTACATGGACTACAAATCACTCTTCTTCCCAGCCACTCTTCTCTGGACCACTAACATGCTGACTGCTCTTTTGGAAAAAGTCCTTTTCAATCTCAGTTCACTTCTACATGAGAAACAGTTGCAGAGCTTGTTTGTTTCAATTTCTGCAGGACTAACCATTACTTTAATCCTATCATCTTAACACAAAGAAACTGCACAAGAAACAAAAGCTAAGATGACTTTGAAAATGCAAAATCTATTTAAAAAGGCTGTAGACAAAAAGTATACAGATATATATCTAGTCTCCAAACCTAGCTATATTTTCAGCTATGCACTTTGCTCAGCAAACAAAAGCAGCTCATTCCACCTTCCAGCAACACCAGATTGTCCTATATTGCCTTTAAACTATATGCAGTACGGATACACTTTCCTACCTCCGTATGTTGCAGTGACTAATAATAGTCCTGTGGTGTAGCAGAACTGAATGTCATTTGCATCAATACATCCAGGAGTCTGCTTGATTTGCAAAGGTCGTTTGTGAACACAGAACAGTACCAAGGCTAAAACTGCAGTCTAAGAAACTCAACTGAGACAACAAACCAGCCATCCACTCCAGACAACTACATCCTATCACTGACCTAACTCCGGCTCCCACAGAGAGCAGCTGACTGTTATTTGACTCAACGGTGCCTGTATTCACATCTTGGAGAAACTGAATTTCTACCCCGGCCCATAAGCTTATGCCTCAGCAAAGAAGCAAGCTCCAAGACAGCTCCTTGGTATGCGGAGCTCTGGTGAAAGACTCCTGCCCAGCCTCTGCCTGGAGCAGCACACGGCCCTGCTGCGGGGATGCACTTGGGAAGGAAGGAAGAGTCAGCACTGTGGCAGCGACTTCATCACAAAGCTCTGCCGCCACGTTTTGCCAGCAAGCCGGCGTCAGGGAGCTCCCCGCGCATAAACACGCGCAAGAAGTTGAAATGAGACTCAGTAACTCCCCAAGTCAGTGCTGGCACTCCCAGTTAAGCAAACTTTGCAGCAAGCACGGAGTTGCAGAGTCCCTTTGCAAGGGCATGTGCCTGGTGCTTCTCAGCAACGTTGCCCATTTCTCTCCTTTCAACAACCTTTAGATGGCCAACATCCCAAACGTCCTGACTCCCGACGTTGCGTAACTAGGAGCAATGCCATATGTCACCGCGCTGACTCCATGCTGGAGACCATGGAGGGGAGCAGCATGCAGGGGTGACACGGGGGGGGTTCCTTCCACCCCAGGACAGAACTGCTGCCAGCAAACCCCACCGGTACAGGGCAAGGTGCCCTGCACTGGAGTTGCCTTTGGCATGCCTGGATGGGTGCAGGCCTGGGAAGTGTCTGCACGGGGCTGGTTGGGAGGAGGACGGAGGCAGGAAGGTATTCAGGGGGGTAGGTAAGCAGGGGAGAGAAGGGCAATTAGGGGAGCGGGCAGTGGAAGGTTGCTGCCAGGGAGTAGGAGGACAGGGGCAGGCAGAGTGACGGGGATACGGGCGGGGGAGGCCGGGCCCAGCCGTGCACGCAGGAGGGCAAGGCAGCACGCACGGCGGTACCTTCTGCTGCCGGCGGGCCATGTCGGTGGGCTGCTTGGCATTGAAGGGGTAGGCGATGCAGCGCATGACGAAGACGTAGAGCTGCAGCTTCCTCTTCCTCTCCTCCTCCTCCCGCTGCAGCCGCTCCAGCTCGTCCTTCTCCTTCTCGCTGGCCACCGAGGGGCTGGGGCTGGCGGGCCGAGCCGCACCACTGCCGCGCCCGACGGGTTGCAGCCCGCCGCCGCTCCCACCGCCCGCACCGCCGCCGCTGCCCGGGCCCTCGCAGGGGCGGCTGGGCGAGAGCCGCGCCGCAGCGGGCGCCAGCGGCTCCTTCCCGCTCTCCTCCTCCACCAGCTCCTCCGATTCCTCCTCGCTGGACGACGGGTCCAGCATCGCGGCGACGGGGCTCAGCCGGGCCGGCTCTGCGCTGAACGGGCTGCTCTCGGCGCGGCTCTGCCCGGCTCCGGCTCCGGCTCCGGCTCCGCTCGCCGCCGCGCCCGAGCGCGCCCCCGCGCCGCCCCGCCCTCGCCCCGCCCCACGCGCGCGGGCGCTGGCCGCGGTGCTGCACGGCGCGGGGCGAGGCAGAGCAAGCGCGGGAGGGCGGCCCCGCCGCGCATGTCCGCTGCGGGCCGGGGGGCGCGGCAAAGGGGGAGCCCGGGGGTGCGCCCGGAGGGGCCCCGCTCTGCCCTCTGGGTGCCCGGGCCCCAGAAGGTACCCCTGTGCCCCCCGTGTCACCCAGCACCGTGCAGACATCACCATGTTCTTGGGGTCCCCACAGGCGCCACTGTGCTCTTGGTACCCTTACATCTCCAAACAGACACCACTGTGCCCTTGGTGTCCCCAAGCTGCACACAGATGCTGCTGTGTTCTCAGTGTCACCACAGCCCCGTGCGGACACTACAGTGTTCTTGGTGTCCCTTCAGATGTCACTGTGTCCTTGGTGTCCCTACATCTCCACACAGACGCCACTGTGTTCTTGGTGTCGCAACAGACGTCACTGTGTCCTTAGTGTCCCTATTGCCCCATGCAGACACGGCCTTGCTGTCAGGGTCCCCACTTACTACTGTTGTGCCCTTGGTGTCCCCATCACCACACACAATCACCACCTGTGTCCTCAGTGTCCCCACCAGATACCGTCAGTACCCTCGCAGCCACATGAGCCACATGAACCCCTACAGACCTGAGGCTCTCAGCAAGCTTGCTTTCCACCAAGCAGCTCTTGCATCTCAACACATCTGAAAATCTTAATTGAGAAGCGATACTGCTGATAAATATTTCACCTGAGTCACTAATTATTACACGTGTAATGATACTGTGGTGTTCTGCTTTGAAGATTACCTGGAGCGACCTGAGGACTTCAGAGTGGCTCTGAAGGATGAATCAGTGAAGGCATCATGTGTGCTCAGTATTTCAATTTTCGGTGATTTTCAGATGTGACTGGGACTTGATTTGCCTGTATTTGTGGTGGGTGGGTGTTTTTCAAGGTTTGTTTGTTCCCTGCTCAATTAGCAGTGCGTCTTCTGTAAATGTCAAAATTCCTGACACCCATTATATGTGTTAATAAATGTTTGCTTCACTTTTGGGGAGAATAGGTAAGCATCGACTGCTGGTTATGGGGCTGGGAGATTAACTCACAGGAGGGGAGCTGAGCTGCTGCTGCAGACCATGCATTTTGGGGTTTTCCCATCAGCTGGGCTTTCTGAGCTCCCTCCCTACTTCTATTTAAAAGCTTAACAGTAGCAGTTGAATCGGGAAAAGCTTCAGAGCCCTCCAGCTCTGCATGCCACAGTGTGCTCCTGCCTGTGACAGGAGGCCCTGGGGACAATTAACTGTCTGCAGGGAAGAGTAGAGTTGTGAAGTTCCTGAAGGCAAAGTTTTCCCTCCTCATTGGGAATCCTGTTTGCCAAAGCTGAGATTCAGAACCTCTCACCCCTGGCACTGCATGAGGACATCTATGGCTTGGTCTTCTTGGGACCATCCTGCCCAGGATGTCAGGATGAGTTCTGTAGGGCACAACCATTGTCCTTTGTGCAGCCCTGAGCCCTTTTCCCCTGCAAGGATGCAAGCTGCAGGGGAGCCCTAAGGACCCTACTGGTCCAGGTATGAATGGGCTTCTACAAGCACCATGTGCTGACACTCACCAATGCCAGGCAAACACAGCTCCAGCCCTGTTTCACCTTCACACCCTTCTTGTTTGCATCACTCACTGTCATTTTCTGGGAAGCAACACTGTTTTCTGCAGCAGCGCAGTCAGCAAGTCAAATAAATACTGCACATCAGGCTGGTGATGTCTAAAGCTGGATCAGGCACACAGATTGCTCTGCCCGGCTACTTCTTTCCTCTGAGACTACCTTCAGAGATGGTCCTTTATTGCCCAGTTTCTCAGGAGCTGCTGCCAGGACTGTCAATCCAACCCAAGGGCTGACAAAAGCTGGCAAAAGCCACCCCAGCATTGTATTGGAGAACCTGCAGCCGCCATTTGGGGATAAACAGTGTGAACTGAGAGCAGAGTGCTGGTCCTGGTGGGCAGCTTGCTGTGCAAGCAGCAGTGCTAGCTGCAGGGCAGGATGGCCACAATGGCTGGCACACAGGGCATTTTCCTGCATCTGCATCTGCATCTTCCCATCAGTGTGGGAAAGGAAAGAACACGAGGTATGGTGATGGGATACAGAGGTGGATCCAAGCTGAGGTTAAGAATAAGTTTTTCAGTCCCTCTCAGCCTTCCTTAGTATCATTTTACTTCATGCCTATTTATTATTTGCCCAAGCAAGCACATGAAAGTACTAATATATCATTGCTGTGATGCAACTACTCTTCTTCACCCAAGGGGCATCTCATGTAGTTGTGCTGCCAGTTCCATGCAATGGGGATAGGTCATACAGCACCTCCTAGTGCCATCTTGTGAGGCACATGGCCCCTAACATGCTAACACAAGGATGACTTCCACAAGGCTGATGGGAACATCTCAAAGATCCGTTCCTAAGCAGTTTTCTTGGTTTTTTTTAAAGTCCTTTTTGAGTTTGTTAAAATGTGTGCCTTTTTCGTATTATCCATCAGAAAAAACTCATTGCTCTGAGTCCAGTCATGCCATCTGTGAAGGCATCAAAAATAGAATCCATTACATCCATGCTTATAATGATGTTATCTACAGGTAATCTCACAATAGAGACGCCTTTGTCTTGGGATTTTCAAGAAAGAAATGCCATTTATTGTACTGGAGAATGGAGAAATTTCTCTCTGCAACATGAGGATGCAGGTCTCTCCCTCGTAGTTGAGGAAGTATATGTTTGAAAGCTGCAGCTCTCCATCTTCCCTGTCCCAGGCATGGCAAAATGAAACTCTCTAAGATGATCACACCATTTTTAATGAAAGGTTTTCTTTCCGTGGTTTTCTGAGCTGTTTAGGTAGCTCTGCAGAGGTGGATTTGCTACAGGAAAGCAGCTGGGGATGACAGAAGCAACTTTTGCTGGTAGGAACATCACAGACAACTCGTGTCTATCTATAGAGACAGATTGATTTTTCTGACAGATTGTCAGAATAGATTTCTTAAATTAATTGATGCAAAATAGATATATGCAACTACCCAAAAAATGTGTTCTACTTTTGGAGCTCTCAGAATTATATTTATCCATTAGTGGGTGAGATTCTGCTAACTGGAGAACTTTCAAACTGTATATTCCTGAAAGGGCCTGACTAGACATCCAGGCATGGATTGGTCAGGGTTCATCTGGAAGTGCTGCTGGTCCAGAGAAGTGGGGACACATTGCCCTCATTAAGAGTGATCCACAATTTCTCTTTCCTTAATTCACACAGCCCTGTTTTCCCAGTGCTTATGTCTGAATGAGTGGTCACAACATTAATTCTTCTTCCTGAATAAAGGAGAGAACAAAGTCAAAAAGTCTCAGGCCTCTTGCTTTTTGTTTCCAAATGCCATTTTTTGTCCTGAACAGGTCCATCCAACTCCCTCTAAAACATCTCCCACGTACAGTTGTTTGCATCCTACTGCAAAGCAGCTCTGTTAAAGCATCTGCAGCTGCAGGAAAGATCCCTCTGATAACACCAAGTGGAGTAAGATTTTCATTGCTAGCCTCGCTGCACTGGTCTTTGTGGTGCTTCTTGCAGGAGCTGAGGGCTTCCATGGTGCTGAAACATCCCAAGGAATATTGCCCTGTTAAAAACATGAATGGCATGCAAACCCTGGATCTAGAAGGATGGTCCTTCTAGATCATGCCACTGGCGCGGCTGTCCAGCATTGTGCAGGAAGGGAAGCAGCATAAGTAGAGCCCTCATGAACATTATGCATGCGTAACTTCCAGTGGTAATATTTCATGGCAGGTAATTGTGCAATTACTCATCATGGGGGGTAAATGCAGACAAATGAGAGCATTAGCTAAATCATTTTTGATATTATATTGGTGTATATAGCTGTTTGCTCAGGATACTGAAACAAACTTTGGGTTAAAAGGATGTGTAATGTTTGGAGGTTTGTTTTCAAGATGCAACATAACTGCAAAACCCATGGTCCTTTCTAGCTTATCACTTCAGAGCAGGCTCCAGGAGGTTTCACAGTATCTGCCCCTACCTATTTGTTCCCAGTGTCAGGAATTAATTGCTTCTTCTAAAACACTTTCCAGAATAATTACCTAATGAGATGCAAGGTGCCTGCATTGCCAGCTCTCCTGCGGCTTCCAGTAAGAGGCAATGCACACTGTGTGGGAATACTCAACCTCTGTGCCTGCTCCTGTTTACGTGACAAACAAGGAGCAGCAAATACACACCCATTCCGCAGTGCCTGCACCGTCCCTGCGGACAGTGTAAGGCTTCTCCTGGCTGGAGCCACTGCAGCTCCATAAAGCAGATCTCAAGTGGCCTCAGATACTAGAAGCAGCATCGGTTGAAGACTTGTTGAAAGTATTTGGTGAAGAGTTTCAGACTTGTTTCCATTTTGCACAGTGTCATTGGAAGAACCTCCTGATATTCGAAAAAATTACTGCTGTACCATTCGTATCCCTCTCCATTTATTCCCATTAGATGGGAGAAATCAGTGTAGATAATGATTTGTGGAAATGACTATAAAGAAAAGCAGAGCTGCAGCAGAGGTTCTGGCTTTGGAGGGTGTCTGTGTACACGGCACCAGGTGGTGCCTTTGCAAGCAGCCTGGCAGGACCCAGTGGTTTGGAAGAAACCCTCAGAAAGAGCAAACTCCTTTTAATACAACCATTTGGGAGAGCTTAACTGAATAGCTCCCAATGGGAAGCTCACATTTGCATGGAAACCAAACAAACCCTAATTCTTTTTATTAATCCTGGTTAAAGGCCTAAACCAGAACGCTTATGAAAGCTGGAAGCAATTAATGCCTTTGTAAAATCTACGTGCACGGACGGCAGTGGGTCATGAGAGCAGTCTAGAAGGGAAAACAGAGTAAAGCACATCTCTTGTGCTGTTTAGCCTCCACTAAGGTCCTTCGTGGCAGTGGAAAACTGCTTGCACTGAGCAACCATTTCTTCACCAAAAGGGTGCTTAGGCATTGGAACAGGCTGAATGGTGATTCCTGGTGGAATCACCATCCCTGGAAGTGTTCACAAACCGTGTAGATGAGGCCCTTAGTGACAGGGTTTAGTGGTGGACTTGGCAGTCTTGGGGTAATGGTTGGACTTGAAGATCTGAAAGGTCTTTTCCAACCCATCTGAGTCCATGATTCTATGAAGTTTGGAAAGTGAGGTGAGCATGGAGGCTGCTGGTGCTGGGGCAATCTCTTCTCCTCGCTGGTCACCTACTACACCCACTCCTGTGCCTAGCCCAGCACAGATGGTATTGATTTTATGATCCATAGGGATGATTTGCCTTATACCTGCAGTGTGCTGGGGATGGACCTGAAAATGCTGGAGGGTTGTGCAGCTGTGATTCACCCCTGCTTTGAGACTGACTGCAGAGCAGCTCCTGGTTTTGGGCGATGCAGAGGTGGGCATGGTGTAGCCTGGTGCCAACCACCTGGGAATCACACACTGCCTGCTGGCAGCTGCTCTCAGTGTGCATAGAAGTGCAGCATCTGTGATCATTTGTTCTTCTGGCTGTTACTCACCGCAACCCTGGCCCTTTGGCAATGTTCAGTTAGAATGTGAAAGGAGTGTTCAAGTGTTTGCTAGGCTGTACCTCTCGTTTTGAAAAGCAGTTTTGCAATACAAGTCTGAATTTTGTACAGTAACAGGTGACAGAGGAAGGGGAAAATAAAAAGAGACAAAGTCAGTAGCAAAGAGTGTACTTTAAAATATCTTCCAGTTCATAAAAATGAGATATTGCCACAGCAACTGAAAGAGGAAGCAGAGGAGCTGCTGAGGGCCAGCCTAACGTAGGCTGTGCAACAAGTAATGTGTGTTAATGGAACCTTCTCCTGAGGACTTGCCATGATGTTGTTGGACACACACTGTGAGGGGCCGGACAGTTTGCACCTTGCAACTAGGCAGATTGAAGAACAGCAGTTATGACAACGGATAACAGAATATGTGAGTGGGCAGGTTCAAGCAGCACATCCTTTCTTTAGGCATGAATAGAGTTCGGCTGCAGAGTGCCACTGTAGAACTGCTGACACTTTGCAATAACACTAAATTACAGAGGGGAAATAGAAATCCTGGTCTGTCCTCGGCACTATTTGTTTCACTGACTTCTAAAATAACCCTGAAAATACCCCTTGTTTCTTGGTAACAGCATTATATACATTGCTGTATCTTCCAAGCAGAATGCCTTTAAGTGATGCTCTTTTCACCCCTTCATGCACGCTCAGCTAATATTTACAATGGGATCCTGGCTGCATCAAGAGTGCACCAGGAGCAAAACCAGGGCCTGTGGGAGCTGCTGGCCTTGTTTAATCCCTCGGCATTGGGGAAGTGTGGGATGGGGAAAAGAGGCACTGCAGGAGATCCAGCCACTGAGCTGTGGACGGCGCAGGAGTCAGGGTGCCACTGCTGCAACTCAGCAGTTCTATTACCAGTTCTATAGCATTTGCTCAGCCTCCTCCCTGCCCCACACACAGAGTATTTACAGCACAGGGCTCCCTGATTTACAGCCCGAGCAAGAAAGTTTTCCTTTCTCCAGCCAAAATGACATCTCAGAGGGCAGCCTCCAGTTGGCTGAGGGTTAGTCTGTTCTCCATGGTGGGATGGGTTTTTCATGTCCTGCTTGGTGAACCTGTTCACTGGGAAACTGCAGCTTGCAAGGAGGTCACCTCCTAATCTGTCTCTGGGTAATGTTCTTGAAGATGTTCCAGGAAAGCATTTCAGTCCCTTAGAAAGGTCTGTTGAGCCAACATTATCCCTCACCTCTCCCTCCCTTGCAAGTGCGGGGTGCTGCTCTCCAGACCTGATTAGCATCTGCAGGGAAATGAGAGCTCCCACAGCAGCCAGGCTCCAGTCTCAGAAATAGCCATGTGTGCTGAGGTAGGAGGGCTTATTTCACCCTGTAACTGGATTTAGACATGCCGCAGCTGTGTGTGGGGTGCTGGTGACTGGGTTTGAGACAGAAGTGGCCTCCGGAGGCAATGCTGCTGCTCCCCATCCCTCTGCCTCCGCAATCCTGCAGGAAGGAGGCAGGCAGCACATCAGCTTCGGTCAAGTGCCTTGTGGCTGATGCTCGTGATGATCCACCTGATGTGTTCCTCCCAGGCACTTGCTATTGCTCCAAGGCACTGAGAGAGAAATGCTGCAGGGAGAGAAGGAGTGATGTATGATGAGGGGCACCTCAGGGCAGGGGCAGAGGAGGAAAGGTTGAATTGCCTTCTTTGATAACACAAGACAGGAGGTGGAGAGATTTAGCTACAGTGGGAAACATACTGCATGCCCTGGGCCTGCTGCCCTGCTGCTTCTCCTCCCCTTCTTGCCATCAGGGATGAGCTGGCTCCAGCCTTGGGAGTCTCATCCTAAGGTTTATTATACCAGGTGTTAAAATCAGTAACATGGAATTAGCCAGACCCAGCAGGCCCTGGAAGAGGGCAGATTCCGCGTCTGTGACTACTCAGCAGAATCCACAAGCAAGCTGTTTATCTCCATGTTCTGGCCAGGCTGGCAGCATCGCATCCATGTCAGGTTCAGCACCAAAATCCTTTTCCAAACACTACTGAGAGGATTGTGGAAATATTTTGCTGCCCAATCAGCTCTGGCTCCCACCTTTTGAGGCATCTATAATTAGAAATGACTGAGGCTTATTGAAGATAGGAGGACCACGGGAAATTTATCAGATGCACTCTACTCTGCTAGCCCAGAGCCTGGAAATAATTGCAGCTAATCTACTCCAGCATGCTCAGGGCTCCTACAAAACCTGGGCTGGATTGCTTCTGCCATTCAGCGCCTTATTGTCACCCCTAGGGTCACTGTGAGTCAATGTGCATCTATTTACTAATTTTTAACATTCTTGTGGTAGCTTTTCAACTGGTCCTTCCATTTCAGGAAAGCACCCAGAGAAGGTAGCAGTTGATTGGTAGCAATTATGTCCAGGCTGAGTGATGCACAGTACTCCTACTGCTAAGGAAATAACTCCTAATTTCTACTGAGCTTTGAAGTGCCTTCATTCTGTTTTTACTGGTCTTCAACAGATCAGTGCAAACTCCCAGCCGGTGCTTTTGTCACGGTCCTTATGAACCTTTGGCTTTCCCTTTGTATGAGCCACTTCCCCAGCTTTACAGAAGTGATGAGGTGGGATTCCTCTGGAGCCATAAATCTCACTTCTTATTAAACAGCCCAATCACCATGAATGCCTCAGAGTTGCCACTGTAAAGTAAATGCATTATCAGTACTGCAAAATCCGTGCGAATTAATATGTAATATAAGTAGGACGCTTGAGTAGTATTTTAGGCACAGAATAAATATTTAATGATTTCTGTTCCAAATTTAGCGTAAACGTGATTTAAATGCACAGGGTACTCCCTGCTTACATATCCACAATTTGACACAAATACCAGCCGGCTCTTTGCACACTTCACAGTGACAAGGCTTGGTGTGGAGCATCCTCACCGGTGGCACAGACATGGTTTGCAGCACTTGGGAATTCCTCTGCTATTAATTCACCAAAGGACTGGCTTATATTTGGCAAGCAGACTTGATACTGCTCATAAGGACTTTGCTGTTGCCATCAGATAGGATGCAAATAACATCCAGCCTATTGCATGTCCCAAGCAGAAACGTGGTCGGGTGGTAAAGTTTTAGGCTCCTGCAAATTCAAAGAGGTGGGTAGCTGCTTTTCACCAATCCCTTGCCAAGTTTGATGGAAAAAGAAAGGCTTCAGCTGGACCAAACACGAAATGAAACTCAGCCTCATACCTTTCACCTTGAATCACCTAGATACTTCAATGTCTCAGCTACACACACATTATTATGGATGAATTAGAAGTGCATCCCCGGGCACTACAATGTAAATCTGAAGAAGCCCATGATATGGTTTCACTGGTGGGGGCTGCTGCATTCAGGGGGCCTTGGAACAGTCAGTGAAGAGCAATACTTGACTTTTTCCTCTCCATTTGCTCGCCAGAGTCCTGGGATCCAGCTGGTGCCCACAGTCACATTCCTGCTGTCACCTTACCCTCTCCACTATGGGCTCAGCCTTCCCAGGAAAGGCAAATGAGGATGCTCTGCCTTACAAAATACCCCTTTGCAACCACCTGCCCTGAGTCGGGGTTGTGCTCACCCCGGTGAGATGGAGCTGATCCAGGCTCATAGAGAAATATAGCCAAGTACAGCCTTGTAAAATTACAGACTGATAGAGCTCCTGAAGTGTGCACAGAGAAAGCAATTTTCCTGAGCAGCGAGAGGTCTAGGTCTGTACTGCCTTGTGTGTCAGCTGTGCTCACGCTGCACATTTTACAAGCTGGTAAAGCAACTGCTGGGTGAATTTGTCCCTTAAAAGCATATTAATGCAGGGAAATTTGCCTCTTTACGCCATGCAAACCTCCTCACATAGTTTGATTACACTTTCATTCTTTAATTTACTGTTGGGAAAGGTGCTGAGCTGCACAGATTTCAGCCTTTAAGTAATTTGACATCTCTGTACATGATATCACACAGCAGCAGCAGCAGAACAGGAAGGTTTGATGTAGGTTTTAAAAGCATGGGCTTGGATTTCTTCCATGTGTTTGTGCAGCATTCACATTCCCTATTACTCCCCAAGTATTTTTGTTGTGAGCAACAGATTTCAGATTAGAAGCAAAGATTTCTCCTTCACTAAGAAGCTTGATCCTGAGGTGATATTAAGCTCTGTGTATATATGCATATACACATACAAATAAATACTTTGTGTAAGTGGTGTTTAAGAGGATGATAATAGCAGTAAAATTGCTATGGAACTGCCTCAGCCTATTACTTACATAGATCATGTTCTTTGTAATGATGCTAGGACACTACTGATTTTAAATAAAGTATAAGAATGGTCAGAAGAATGATCAGATCACCTAACAAAAGTAATTCTCCTGCATCCTGGTTTCTGTGATTCACAGGAATGCCTTACCACTGTGGTCTTGGGCAGTGCTCTGAACTGAACACCGTTTGAAGAGATGTTACAGCGAAGCAGAAACAATCCTGTTTAACAGCAAATCAAGCTGCAACAGGTAATCACTGTCATAGGACAGAATTTATCACATTGCAGACTTGTTTCTGCCACCACCCCCAGCCAGGGTAGAAGCTCATCTTACAGAAAAGTCCTATTTCAGCAGGGACAGCCGCTCTGGTCTCTCAGGGCTAATGCATCTCTCCCCATCTGGTGTTGCCTCGAGGGCTGCACATGCTCTGAGTACAAGGGCATCCCAGCTTATAGACACACTAGTGCTGGGGTTCCAGGACACACATCAGTCTTGGTGGAAGCTTCTTCACCTCTTCACACTCTGTGCATCAATCAATCAGATGTCTTTAGGACAAGTCCTAAACTTCAGCAGTTTTGCAGAGCCAGGCTTAGTTTCTCCATCAGGATTGTGCTGAGCTTATTTCCTCTAAACAGCAGGCTTTGAGGAGCAGGGCTGAAACACTGTTTGAACACTCACTTTATTGGCCTCACTGGAGTAATCTCCGGCAAGCTGATTTACTGAAGCCATTTTACTGTGTGTAGAGCTGAGGGACCAGCCTTACACCTCCCTGGCAGAGCTTTGGGCTGCACAGGCAAAAGGAAACAGCTTCAGTCAGCCCTGTGCTGTTACTGGGGGGGGAGGAGGGAGGAGGGGTAAGAATGAACAAGGAAACGTGGTCCTCAGATGGGCTGGGAGTGAGGTGGGGAGACCTCAGGCTGCAGGAAAGCCTGGCTCTGTCAGAGCCATCAGAACTGAACCTAGTTGGGGAGTTCACCTCCTTCAGAGCTCCTCAAGTGACCTGATGGAGGCTTGCGACCTTGGGCACTGTGCTGTCCATGCACAACGCTCTATGTGCTCAGTGCTGCCTGTGCACTACGCCATACATGCACTGTGTTCTATGTGCACCATGTTGTATGTGCTCTGTGTTGTGCATGCATGGTACTGTATGTACATTGAGCTGTATGTGCCCAGTGTATGTGTTGCATAGGCACCGAGTTGTGCACACATCATGGTGTACACTCACTGTGCTGCCTGTGCCATGTCTACTACGTGCATAGCAGCCCCTGATCAATGCCTACCCATAGTATTTGTGGAAGCACAACTGGCAAAAGCACAATGTGAAAACCACAAGCAACAGCTCATGCTAATGAGGACCAGCCATAGGAGGTTCAGCGCCACGACTGAGGGCAGAACAATGTTTTACAATGAGTACATGGAGATAGAAATAACTAGGAAGCCAAATAACTTTAGTGGCATTTGCGATGAGAATGAAGGAGGCAGTTTGCTCCCTGGACTGATCCAAATTTCCAAGCACATCTTCAGATGGGAAAACAGCCAAAATACTCCCCATAGGGAGGCCAGAAATGGCAGAGTGGAGAAGCAAAGCAGCATTGCTCACTACATTTCAAACAGCTGGAAAAAGGCTAATATCAGTTAAACCCTACAGCTTGAAGTGCAGTGGGAGGTGAGGAGCTCTTCACTGGGAATAACCACAGCTGGAAAAAACTGCCAGCGAACTCCCTAGTCATTGCAGGAGCCAGCATTGGTGTCATCACCCAGGCAAGCTGTCCCTTGAGCAGGCTTTGTGCTGTGCCTTTCCCTGCAGAATCTCACTGCCATTCCATGCCTGTGAGTGCACAAATGTGTCTGTCACCACAGACAGTAAGGATGAGTCCCAGAGGGCTGCTCCACCATTACACAGGAGGTGCTGGGCTTGTACATACTCCTATGTGATCAGATAATCAGAGGCAGTTAGGCAAGGACACCTCCCTGCATAATGGGAGGAAGGTGCCCAGCCTTCTCTGTCCTGTGATGACACTGCCTAAGCAGAAATCAAAAGATACAATCAAAGCTTTTTGGGCCACAAGTGATGAGAATGGATTTTTGAGGCTGACTGCAGCCTCCCAGCCTGAATCTCCTCCTGTGATTCTTGACTGAACATGCCTCAGTTCAGGATCCCTGATGCACAGCCCTGCAGCGCAGGTGAAGCTGGACACAGCCTCTTAAATACTGTCCTTATTAAACATCTTTTACCATCTTTTCAGCCTTTTGTCAGGGTTCAGCTCCCATTTTATTGACCCATTTTCTGCTAGGTAACAGCATCATTCACTCCCCCTGAACAGACTCATGTCAAAGCTCTAGTCAAGTCACTTCTTAAGAGGCAATAAATCAGACTGAAGTGCCAAAGATGCTAAGCTCAGGATTGTTCTTGAATGCTTGTCTGGTTTCCTTGCACTGTTTTATGTAAAGCTCTATAGCACGGCAGGTACGCCTTTCTTTCATATTGTTTCCTACATAGGAGATAACATGCTTCTCTGCCTAAAAATATATAAACCAATAAAAGTACCATGTTTATTTCTAGCCTTCCTAATGCCCTTCATCTCTTAAAAGTCTTACAGTTGTAGACAAGTTAGAGAAAGCTCTCACAGGGCCACTTACCTTAATGACTGCTGCCCTTTTTGCCTCTGAAATAGAAAGTGGATGAGTAGGTAAATATTGCGGCAGTTTATCAAGCCCTCTGAGAGCATATGTCACAGCGTCCATAAGTCTTTTGCTATCTAATTTTCCATGGTAATCCATGGTCCCCTCAGCAGAGCATCATCCCTGCAGCCAGGGAGGGCAGGGAAAAGCAGGCTGGGGAGCCCTTCCCAACCTCACTGACTCATGGAGTCTGAATCTTGAGGGAGGGCTCCAAAACTCCACCATCCCCAGCATCTATTGAGAGGTATTAAGAGAGCATTTATGGAGGAGTAAATTCATTATTTACTGTTTCAAATGCTCATGCAATACCTTTGGGGATTGTGTACAGGGGATGTGCAGCCTGTGTGAGGAGATGGGACGAGCATTTCAATACCGACACTGTTTCTCTCACAGGGAACTGCAGTACATTCCCCACAGTACCGATATTTGCAGTCGTTGCTGATTTATTTTCTATCCAAAACATGTATCTTCATGTACTCCACTCTGAGAGCTTCTCCCGTTTCTGCTTTGCTCTGGTCAAAGAACGGTGCTGGCACATTTTTCTTGTCATTTCTCTATTTTTGCCTGCCTTTTCTTACATGTTAACTTCTTGCCCATAACTCCCCTTACATGCAGCTGGCTGTGCCTCAGCTGCTCGGACTGGATGCAAGATGATGTTTGAAATGGCAGCTTGGAACTGGACCAGTCATGGGAACAGCTGAGACCACAAACAATCCTGAGACCCACAGAGAAAAAAGAAGGCAATTGCTGCTGCCTGTGATTTACAGGTACCACAGAGGCCTTGGCAAACCACTCTTTTCATACAGACACGTTCACCCCACCTGTAAAAGTAACCAGGGGACGAAGTATTCAAGGAATGATCCAGTCTCTGAAAATACAAATGCTACATATATTCTTCACAGATCTGGCACTACTCTTCATTTTTTTTTTTGCCTTAAAACGTAAATCCAAGCACTTCTCTGTATTAATAAAGAATTTCATGATTGCAGTCCATTAGAGGTTTCGTTAGTGTTCTTGGTGCAGGAAAGCTTTGGGTAATTAACTTACAGAAAACTGGTACTAAAAAGGGTGTATATTAGATATAAGTTTAATAATGCTGCACAGAAAAATGAATCTTCCCTTTTATATATATATACACTATCTATATACATACACCGAATTTGTCCAAGAGTTGTAAAGCATTTTGAAACCTAATTTAATCTGACAAGGATGAATATATGTAAACAAAACATGAAATCTAGCAAGCAGTTGCCAGTCTTATGAACACCCTGTGCTAGTAGCTTTGTGTCCTTGTCATTTCTCTGGTTTCAGCAGAGCTTTTTGATGGGTTGCACAGAGTCAGTGTCACACTTCCTGTGTGATGCTGGGGCAGAAGAAGGCAGGACCACTGAAGCACTCACTTTTTCTATCCTTTAATTTCCACCTTATTCTATAACACTATGATATGTGAAGTTATACATTTGAATGCTTGGTATTTTGCTAATATACTGTGCTGTAAACTTTAATATCCCCTGAAGGTAGATGTTACAGCCTGTGGGCTGTTTTGGGGCAATAAAGAAGAGCAGAAGAAACTCCCAAGCTCTGCTGTTTCCCTGTCTCCAGCCCATGTGGCCACAATATTAAAACTGCTGTGATGCTGATCACAGCACAAAGGTTGTTTCAGTGCAGGGAAGCAGTGAAGGAAGCAGGAGCAGGAGACTGAACTGTGAACAGGAATCTGCAAAAGAGGAAAGAGTGGAAAGGCTGATGGGCCACGGCCATCCCATTAGCTCTGCTGCAAGCACTCTCTGAGCCTCGTATCACCAAAACTGCTGGTTCCTTGCAAACAGTGACCATCTTCTGCAGTCACAGCATAACAGGTACTTCCAGGCTATGGTCAGTCTCCTTTTATGATAGGTAACTTCAATGTGCCCCATACCTCCTGCCTCAGCAATCTTGATTTTTCTCCTTAGCTTTAAAAGGCCAATAATAGAGATGGAGGTGTTGATAATAACTTCTCCAATGTCAGGGAAGATGTACTGCATCCCAAAAGCCACCACATTTCACTTGTTTCTGTGTTGTGCTAAGACACTTCATCTGACAAGACACCTCTTCTAACCACAGAGCACATCCTACATTGCCTCCATAGCTTGAAGTGCCTAGGGAGAAATATCAATGGAAAACCTTTGTCAAACTGCAAGATACGATCTATTTATTTTTGACTTTTCCAAGGAATCTTTATATTCTAGGACTCAGCCATGCTGACATTCATTTCCACAAGAAATCTCCAATGAAACAGAGTGTCTGATATTAATGTGATTGACCTGCTGGCCCTGCTGAAGCTGCAGGCAAGTAAGTGTACATTTAATCAATTTTGCTGTGTATGCAGAGGTCATCGAATGTGAGTGGGCTCCTGGAGATGCTGTTCAGTTAATTCTTCTCTGTAGATTTTAGATCCTGATATCCTGAGAATGCAAAATGTCCAACAGATGTCTTCCTACAAGAATCTGTTTCAAAGGACCTTGATGCTGCAGATGCACGCAGCGCCATGTGTTTTAAAAATGTGGCTTCTTCCCTGCCCCTGGATACTGTGAGCATCCCTTCACCTGACAGTTGATCACCGCAGAGAGCACACTCAACACTGCTGGCTGCAGAGTGAGATATGGTTGACCACATGAGAGGTTTTGACGTAAAGAGAGAAGAGCAACATTGTGGAGAAGCCCAATGGTTGGGAAATTTATGGGCTGGCATACAAGGTGAGGAAGATGCTTGTTAGCCTCTGCTTTAGTAGGATGCTTTTTTGTATTTAACACTTAAGTAAACTTTAACACAGACTCTGGTTTTGGTTTTTTTGCTTAATATAGTAATTTTAATGTGAGAAATCAGAGTTGATGCTTGTGAAGTAACCGTACTTTATCCAATATCAGCCTGATCTGATGGCTAACTATGGATAGAAAAGGCCCAGCATGATCCTCCATTTGTTAATATGGCACCACTTTCTATGTCATTTGAGCTGGAAGTTCCTAGGGACTGTTTTTATGTTTTGCATTTATACAGAGCATCACACAAAGCTACTTACTAGAAAGTAATTACAACCTAGTGACATAAATTAGTGGAAAACTACTTACTTGGCTCCTGTGTGGAACAAGTAGTTATCAAAGTGGGTAGCAACGTCATGTAAGACTAAAATTTCTCAGGGATATAATATGTTATTCTCCATTTATTCATAACCTAATGTGTTTTTTTTTTCTGGCAAAAAATCAGACTGTGAAGTGTGAAGGCAATTAATGCAATGTGTTTTAAATAATCTGAGGAAACAGCAAAGAAAAGCATCTCCATCAGAGAGGAGGGTACCGTCTTCATGGTTTGCTGGCCTTCATCTTCTGCTGAAGTCATCAGCAGGGAGTGTGACAGATTCACATGCTATCCAGATGTGCTGAGGTTTACACTGGGAGCTCATTGTTAGAGCAGTACACAGCAAATCTGCTGTGCCTGTATGTGGAGAGGTGGTTAAAAAGGGAGTTCCCTCAAGGCTGGCACAAGTGCTGGGTACAAGCCCTAAAGCCTGGCTGAGATTCAAGAGGAGATGGAGCATCCCAGGGAAGGGATGTTCATGACAGCAGATGCCAGCCCTTTCAAACCCAGCTCCAGATCTAGGTGGTCCAAGGAAGGCAGCAGCCCCAGGGCAGCCATCTGAATGCTGGCTGAGCTGCCAGGTTTCCTTTCTCATCTCACTAAGTTTTTGGTAGAGCCACCACAGAGGTGAACACTCCTCCATGAAGGCAGACAACATGCCTCCAAATTGCCACCTAAATTAAGAGCTTTCTGTCAACCTTCCTTCCTCTTTCAAAATCTGACCACTAAGAACATTGCATGGCTCTGACAGCAGCAGCTGGGCCAGACACATCCTTAGAATTAACCATAGGATGACCTCTGGTAATCTAGGTCTGTTACTTAGAGGCAGAAGCACAAATAACTGAGAATACATGCTGCCTCACCAGCAGAAAATGCTCATCAATTAACAAGTTAGCCGCATGCAAAAAAGCCAAGGTGAGAAAGCCCTAGCCCAACTATCCCAGCAACGAGAAACTGCAATTTTGAAGCATCCTCTTTAGAGCAATAAGCTGCTTCTCATGCAAGTGTACTTATTCTCCCAGCCCACCAAATGTATTCCTCTGATGGAGGTGGAAACTTGGGATGAAAGCATGAGAAAGTGTTTGGGAAGGGCTGGCAGAAAACAGGCATCTCTGTGTACCTGTCAGCACCCACTGGAGCTCTAGGGTTTATTTCAGCTAATGCAATGACAAGCGGCATCCAACAGAACAGTATTTGCTCTCCAGCAGAGAGGAATTAACTCCAGGACAGAGCTATAGCCATTCCTCCAGCAGGAAAAGCTCAAGTGTTCATTGTAACTCGTGGAAAGCTGGAAAGAAACTTCAAAGTCTCTTCCAGCTGGTCACACATCCATTTGGTACTTTGGAAAAGCCAATTTTACAATACAAAACAATTATGTACCAGGGCAAACTGTGAAACAGAACCCAGAAATACCTCTGTAGGCTCCTGCAACCAAAGCCTCTGAAAGCCCGCCTCTCTTCTGGCAAAGGATCCCCGAGATGGTTACAGAAATCAAACATGTCACAGAGAAACAATGAAAGGAGCAATGTTTGCATCCAAATAGAAAACAAACAGAAAAGGGAAAAGTTGCAATTCGTGTAATTTGGAAATTAAAAACTGGATAAATTAGATAAGGGTAGGAAAATAATACAAGAGACAGGCGGCAGCTCCAGAGAAATGAGCAGTACGAGAAAGTCTTCAAAATATATTAGGGATGAAGCAAAGCCAAACAATGTCTTTGGACTGTGACCAAATTGAAATTATAGAAATGGCAATAATTATGCAGAAAAGCAAATGTTTTCAATGAAGAAGTATTCCTGTTCTGAATGTGGGGAGAAAAACAACCACAAATGATGCATTCCCATCAGATGATTTTTCCCATCAGACAACAATTTACAGAACAGAAGTTTAGGGGGTAGCATGCTAATTGTTACAAGAGCTAAGAATCTTCAAATCAGCCGTTGAAATAATTTGCATACAAGTGTCTTGAAGAGAACTGGCTAGGTTTTCTGGGCCACTAATTCTGGTTTTGCATAGCTTGTGGAGTACAGGCAAAACTACAGCAGAAGGAAAGCTGTTGTTTTGGGGGAAATGGAATGATTGGGATATTGATAGGCCTGCTGAGCTTTGATCCTGGGGAGATAATGGATCCCAGACAATGAGAAACGATCACAGAGATTTAAAAAATAAGAAGGGATAATATCATTAATGCCCATCAACTGGGGCTGATGAGGAATAGATCTTCTAAAACTAGCTGGGTTTTTTAATGAGATTACAATTATGCTTAGTAAAGGAAATAGTGTTGATTTAAGCTTGTGTAAAATATTTGACTTAGTATTCCACAAGAAGCTGGTTCAGTACAAAATCAACACAGCACACAAAGTGAATTAAATACAAGCTTAAAGAATTACCTGTCAAAGATAAGTTGATGGGTGTATGCTTCAAGTGGGATTTCCACAGAAATCACTGCTTGGCTTCAAGGCAGGCAATGTTCTACTAGATACCTGGGGGGGGGAAAAGTTCACGTGAAACCCCATTGGGTCTGGCTGGACACTGACCCATGCTGGGATGAGTGGTGAGCAATGGAGAAGTCCCAGATGCTTAGCTGAACTTGTTGAAACACCATGTTTTCTTTTAGTTATAGGCAAGGTATGAGCTGGAAGAGACTGTGGCACTTGTGCTTAGCAAGAATGGGGGTGTGGTGCAGCTGTGCCCAGCAGATCAGCTTCTGAGAGAGAGATCTGGGGCTGAAGATAGGCAATTAGGTATGAAATATCTAAAGGACTAATAAAGGGGTGCTGAAACGCTGTGCAGCGGGAGGACTGCTGGCTGCAGCACCATGCTTCTAAGTGGATCTGCTCTCAGTGCAAATGTTTTCACCAGGATTTGCAGTGAAAAACAGGATCTTCCATTAGAGCAATGACACAGCTGGAGACTGGAGCCACTATTTTTTTTTTTCCCATCATCAAGTTCAATAGTTTTCTTTTTTAGCAGTTACTTCAGTGCAACAAAACCTGTGTCTCATCTCTTGGAGAGGGCTCAGTTTGGTGTAGGCAGATTCTTCCATCTTTCCCCTCCCTCTCTTTCATAAAGTGGTTTCATCTCTTCCATGAACAACTGCTAAGCACCTCATCACACATCACTTAAGAGCTGGCACATGTAATGGTTTTTCAGTCGTTTTGGCTTCCACACAGGAATGATGGATTTCAGGTTAGCTCTCCTTCTAGTAGCTGATGGTGACTGAAGTGCTTTAGGATGTATTTGCATCCATGCAGCCCATTTTGCACAGGCTTTGGATCACTAGCTGCAGATCCTCGCTCAGGTGGGTCCAGGCACCCTGGCACCAAAGGCTTGGCTGCACTTCACCTGAGTGATGCTCAGCCAAGCAGGTACAGACAAGGTGAAGAACCTGCTCTCCACACCACCACAGCACATTGGTCCCTTGGGAACAGTGTTTACAAAGTACCCTCTGGAGCCATGTCTTCGTATATATCTTCAAATCTTCTCTTAAGCTATTGAGAGCTGCAAAGAGTTGGTAAAGAAAAGAGTTGGTAAGAAAAGCAGCAGCTCTGGTTCTTTCTGTTGGAGAGAGGCAGCGCTGGAGCTGCTGCATCTCAATCCCTGCCCAAGCTGGAGAGAAGCCATCTGTAGTGGCTGTGGTCTCATATCACAGCTGCATTGCTTATGCTTTCTGACCTCTCATACTGCTGAGTGCTGTACAGGGAACCCGCCCTTCACTGTATTGCTGCTTTTGGGAACAAAACCACTAAAGTGCAGCTGTTTATTGCATTTCTAGTACATTCACACAACCTTCATACCAGCAAATAGCTTTTTTGGGGGGAGTGCCCGTTAATTAAAAATGAAATTAAACCAGTGTGTACAGTCACTGAAAATAAACTGAATCAGCTCCTGGCACCAACATAGAGGTCTGACAGCAAATGGGGTGCTCACCTCACCTCCTCATTGCACGTTGGGTGCCAGTGCAAAGCTGGGCAGTTATGGGACCAGACCCGTGCAGAGAAGACATGCTCCCTGTCTTGGAGCACACAAGCGGATTTCAGCAAAGGCAGGTCTGTGCAGATGCCTCTGCCAGTGGGAAGGCAGAGAAGAAAGGCAATTAGAGCCATTATTAATCACTTGTGGACTGACTGATTACATGGCATTAATGAGGAGGGAGTAGCAATGGAAAACCTTACACCAACCCAGCTGCCTTTGCTTTTACCTCACTGGGGACTTGCTGTGCTCCCTGTGCAATGACGAACAGGTGGGATGCGGAGCTCTGTGAGGAGCAGGGACAGGTGGCTCTCACCTTGTCCTCAAACAAAGCCATGGGGCTGGGAAAGCACCCCAGAGCCAGCTGGGACTGCTCTAGTCCTTCCAAAAAACCTCCGCTGCTATGAGGCACCTCAGAAGGTACCAGCCATCCCATCCAGGGTTCCCTGGAATCAAGTCCTCTCACAGCACATCCTTCCCTGTATACAGTTATAGGGATGATCCAAGATGCATGGACTCAAAGTCAGTCCTTGATGTATTTATGGAATTAGAGCTGTGCCAGAGGCAACTGATGATGCCGAGCTCCGGAAGTAAACATCTCCCCAGAGTGATGAAAAATTACTTTTCCAATTCTTTTCCCCTAGCTGAACATAGCACAGAGATCAGAGCCTAAAAGCAGAGAGAGCTCTTAAACAGCAGATTTCCCAGTGACAGAAATGTGAAAGTATCTGATGGTTGTTTTGACTGAAGATGAAAGGTTTGCATTGCTCAGCCACACAGGAGGCCACAGTCCTTTGATTGAAAGAGTTACTTTAAGAAAGGAGGAAAACCTAAATATTTGATACTGTTTCTTGGAGGCAATGATCAGAGATTTTATTTATATTTTTAAAAGATGCTGAATTATGTACTCTGTGATAAGTGCTACTTTAAAAATAATCTGGGAAAACAAATGCAGAACAAATGACTTAATGGAGATCCCCAGAAGCTTTCCTGCAGAGCTGTTGCTTCTCATCCTTTGCACAAGAAAAAGTCTATTTAAAGTTTCTATTTATGATGGCACCCAGACTGCTTTATCTGAGCATATGAAGCACCTCTTAGTTTCATCTGTCAATGGCTGCAGCTGAAATCAAAAGCTTTACCGGGGGGGCAAACCCGTTGTGCTGCTGTATTACTTATTAGTCATCCCTCACTCTCCCCCAGCAGCTGAAGATCAGAGTGCGCCTTGTCCCCAGCACTGTGCTGCTCCCACGCCTTGCCAAAAGGGTATTTTCTTTTGATCAGATATTAGCTGGAAGCAGCTCGTCTGCAGGATCTTCTTAAACATCGCTAAGGAAGCAGGAGTTTGCACAGCTCCCTCGGGATAGGGTAAAACACCCAGCTCTGCTCCACTGGAACAGCCCAGGGCCTGATGCACACAGCAGAGAGTCTCAAAGAGAGTCCCAGCTCTCACAGGGGGTTGCTCTGATACATAAGTAATAAGAAATACATATAGTGCCCAGCCAGCCCAGCAGCCAGCCCCATGCACTGGCCAGTCTCTTGAGGCGCTCATCTCAGAACTAACTTCTGGCTTTGTTGCTCCTGTGGGAAGCTTTCTGCTGCTGAGCGTCTGTATGTGAACAAGAGCCACTTCACCTTCAGCAATCTGGAAGCCAAGGGGGGCAAGGAGTCTGGCTAAAGGGAGGAGAGGACAGCAGGAGACAGCTCACCCTGCAACACCATGTCCCCCAGGGACAGCAGTGCCACCACCTCCTGCTGCTGGGCAGATGAGCAGGGACACTGTGAGCTGGAAAAACAAGATTCCAAGGTGTCGTATTAGCCTCTGAGCTCGACTTCACCATTACCCCATGCAACAAACGTCACAGGAGAACACCTCTATTTCTCCTGCTTCCCCAAAGAAGCAAGCCAAAGGCACTATGTCCCTGAGTTGTCCTAGAGATGCCTCTGCTCTTCTCTGTGAGACAAGGAGGCACAAAAGTTATCAGTTCTAAGTAAGGTTAAGTTTGATTGCTTTGTAATGGAAAATAACTGAGCTGCTTGAAGGTAGTTGACATAGTTATAGGTCCTTATTACCTTAGTACATAAACTGAATGAAAAACAATAGAAAAGCATGACCTGGGGATGGGGAATATCTGTGACTAGCAGATGTCCAAGATGGGCACAGTTAAACTAACTGATAGGTAGAAGGACAGGATGACTGCTATGTTTGTGGTGTTAATGAACCTATTAAGCTGGTGTAACTACTGGGGAGTATGGGGGACTAGCAGATGTCCAGGATGGGAGCAGTTAAACTAACTGATAAGGTAGAAGGACAGGATGATTGCTGTCTGTAATGTTAATTAAGCTGGTGCTTTAAAGACGGCCAGCAGTGATGAAGATTGTTGGAAGAAGTAAATGACCCTCAGAGACCACCACCACATTTTTGTATGTATGCGGGAAACTTTCTGGAAAATAATGTAATTCATGTGTAGCCTCATGAATACATATGAATGCCCAAGTGACTATTATAAGGATGGCCTGTGTAGCAACATGGGGGCACACGTTAGGTGGAGCTATCCCCCGTGCCTCCCGATGACTGCAATAAAGAATACCTGCTTGTCAACTAGAAAACTTTGTTGGTGAGTTTGTTCCCGGAGTTTTCTCTGAATCAGCTACCTTATGCTCGAGTGTTCTGGAGGCTGTGAAGGTGGGGAATACGCTTTGCAAGAGAAACCTAAATATCTGGTATGCAGGTGGGCCAGAGGTGGCACTGGGGTGTGAAAGCCTGATTTGGTGTTCTGGGATAAGGGTCCCTTTGTGCTTGATGGCTTCAGATCTGCATCTAAAAGCAAGTCCCCTTCCCCTGTTTTTATGCAGTCCAGACACAGGCATGAAGCCAGACAGGATGGAGCTGCAGCATCTGACCTTCTCATTGAGCCACCAGAGCTGCCTCGTTTCTTCTCATGTTCTTCCACTTGCAGAGAGAGGCTCCTAGCACATGCCAGGAACCTGTCACATGTTCTTTGGAGCTCATTTACAGTTATGTGTCTTGTCTATAAGCAACCTTGC
The DNA here is from genome assembly GCA_017639245.1 of Myiopsitta monachus. Classification (NCBI taxonomy): domain Eukaryota; kingdom Metazoa; phylum Chordata; class Aves; order Psittaciformes; family Psittacidae; genus Myiopsitta; species Myiopsitta monachus. Next base: position 7,367,817 of record CM029929.1, on the reverse strand, counting down.
AATTAAACGGAGTGATATTTTCCTCACTGAATATAAAACCTGTCTGTCAATGTCTGGTGGCCAACACTCAGAGGCTGTCAGTCCCACACACTGCGTCCTTTGTCCCCAGCAGAAGATGCTGAGAAAACGAAGTCAGGCAGCATCGAGCAAACCGCAGCTTTGTTCCCGTTTTGAGAGCAGAGCAGGAAATGTGTAAGCATGTGTGGAGAGACAGCATTTTACAAGTTTACAGGCACACAGCATGGGCAACTAACAGAAAGAGCTGGATGGAAGTCATTGTGCAGAAAGAAAACTATGACATAGTTTCCAACCAGGAAGAAGCTGGGTCTGTTCGTGAACAGAGAAGGACTTGGGGCTGATGTGACGGTTGGAGGCTGCCTCAGGCACAGCAATCATGAAGTAATAGAGCTTTTGACTCTCAGAAAAGGAGGGGGCTCAGCAGAACTGCCACCTTTTTCTTCTCAGACAGGGCCTGAACACCAGGACTTGATGGGAGCTATGGCAACCCTGAGCAGCTCAGTAGGGGGTGTGCAGCTGGTAGTAGAACCTGTATGTAATAGTATTAAGTCACTAAACTACAAGGCAGACGCTTCTGCATGGGAATAGCACCACTGAAGTCAATGAGGCAATAAGTATTTACATGGCAGTAGCTTTATGCTCAGACACTATCAGTTTCTACATTACAGTCCTATAAGCCCCATTTCAGCATCAGAAAAAATTCAGGAAATGGGCAAACTTTGCACAGTCATTGTAAGGTATTTCCCCTCCCTTTATAAAAGTATCACAACTTTAAGGAATTCTGAAATTTTTTCCTCTTCATAACAAAACACCTCCAGGACACAAGTCAGATGTATTTTGGGGGTTACCACTGTGCTGGGGAATGACAAGGAGTGACATGCAGGAGAGACAATGCAGTGACATTATAGTGTGAAAATCTACCAGCCTAAAGTTGCTGAACATCCATACCACATAGGCACATCAGAGGGACAGGCAGCTGGTCAAGGAGGCTTGGGCTGACTGGGCATTTCCATCAGGGATGTGATGGGAATGGACATAAGGTATCTCAGCCTCAGCAGGAGGCTGCGCCAGTGGTGTATTAAGAGTGTGTGACAGCCAAGGGTAGGAAGCATTAGTTTCATTGCCCCATACTCACATTCTGCAGATACATCCTGCCAATAACCTCAGGCCCTTATCAACCTGCTGTCTTTTCATATAGGATTTATTAAAATACCAGAATCTCAGAGCTGTTCTTCAGAGATGAAGCTTATCATCAATCCAGGCGGAAATCAGACAGGTTTCTGTGCTCGCAGGTAGCGGCCAGTGCCCAGCAGCCCCCATGAAGGTTTCCTATCAGATAATGCACCAGTGGAGCAGGCCAGGGTGCTCCTGGTGAGCATGAGAAAGCAGAACCAGCATCTTCAAGACTTTAATAAAGTCATCACTAACAGGGAAACAACATCGCAGATGTCTGCCTGAGACTAAGATCTGGGGTAGATAAATGCGTGCGAAGGCACACATATTTTCTGGCAATCACTGCATATTATTGAATGTTCTCAAAGTTGCTCCTTTTTTATTTTAACAATTTGGGTAAAGGCTTGTCCTTAGAATGATGTTTTTTTCATAGTGGGCTGAAGATGTTGTGTCTCTGCTCTGTTTGTTGCACTGAGAAAAAAAATAAATGCATAAAATGGGTTTTGAACCAACATTTTCTGAGTGATTCAAAGTAATTGCAGTGCTTCAGATCTTCAGGAGTGCTTTGGGTTTCTGGGCTCCTACAGTGTAGAGCAATTTAAAATTAATGGAGTACTTAAAGTTTTTAAGAGCACTTCAATTTGCAAGTGATCAGAGTTCAGGGATGCAGAGAACAAAGTCATTTAAAATAACTGGAAGTGCTTTTCAAAGTGTTTACCATAACTGTGGCATAAACAGCACCATGTTCATGGGCTGCCAGCACTTCCATTGGATCCTCTGTGCCATGGAGTTTGCTCTCTATGACAATAAGCTCCTCAATAAAATCACCTGGCTCATCAGGGCCTCTTAAAAGACAATCTGTGTTTCAAACAGCCAAAAAGCTGTGTATGCTGCAGAAATACAGCAGGAACTGGGGCACAGGGGCATTTATAATCATACCTAAAGGTGTGTAGACACACACAGCCTATAAAAATCTGTTTCTAAATGCAGCAGTTCAAGTTACAAAGCAAAACTGACAGATCTTACAAAAACAAACGCAAATAAAACAACCTTTTGAGATTTCCTGGAAAAATACACTTGTGAAGGTGTTTTTTCATGCTAGGAGGAAACTAGATAACACTGATAAGGGGTCATTTCCAGAAATTACATCTAATGTAGCTCCTCAACTGACTATTAGAGCATTTCCTTGCATGTCTATTGAAACTTGTGACTAAGAAGTTACTTCTCAGTTGTTCCATTCATCCGCAATGAATCTCATGACCGTAGAAGGAAAGACGGCACCCTGAAATTACAGCTTTCTTGTCAATGTGCTTGAACAGGTCATTTTTCAGCTGAAAGCAGACATCAAAGTTCCTTTTCCAAAGTGCTATTCAAAGGACTAAATGATGTGGAGAAAAGGCAGCAGAAAGGAAAATAACATATGCAAGCTTTGCACATTAGTTACAGGTGCCAAAGAAAGAGCTGGGCTTGACCCCCCATTTGACATCTCTAAAGGTTTGAAGTTTGGATGTTTGTTAAGCAGGCACTTAACAAACCTTGTCAAGAAATGCTCATAAGAGAATTAATCTCAGAAATAACTCAGACCACAGGAAGTGCCCACGAACCTCAGCACAGTGAGTCCTTCAGCCCACGACTGTGGCTTCTGAACATGGCAAGAGAAGAGGAGGAGGAGAGGAGGATTTTCCTGCTAAGAGAGCACTGGAGAGGCAGAAAGGATCAGCTGGAGGAAGCAAAGTGTTCAGCAGACCTCCCCAGTCTTGGAAATGGGGAGAGGAGAAAGTGAAATAAAGAGAATTTCAATGAGATTTTCTGAAGTTTCTCATCACCAAACCACATATTCTTAAGATAAAAAATAAGAAGATAAAAGCATAGCAGAGAAAGCAGAGAAAGCAGAGAAAGCAGAGAAAGCAGAGAAAGCAGAGAAAGCAGAGAAAACCTCAGCTGGTAACCAATATTACTATAGCACCTCCACCCCCCACACACAGGTCAATGCTATGGAGTTGCCATCATGCCCTGCTTTTGAGATGGAGCCTAATTTATGGGAAAGCAATCACCTGAGTTTGCCTGTGCTACCTGATTCAGCAAAGCAAGTGTAGGTGTGAGTTTCTTTCCCCAAAAGGCATTCAAAGACCCACCAAATACATCCAAACAGATGGATTAAAGCCAACAGATTCTCTATTGAGCACTGTGTACAAACCAACTACATGTGAATTCTCATGAGGAAAAAAACCACTGGACTGGAGCAGAGCCTCCCACCAAGCAGCATCAGGAACCCTCCCATCAGGCCTTGCATGGTCCCAGACCCTGGTGGAGCACATACCTGATAGCTGCTGGCCTTCAGGAGCGAAGCAAATCCATCTCCCAAGATGATGATTCTCTTTGGCAGCTTGGCAAAGAAGGCACCTCTTTATGTGAGCCATGGTAGACATGCAGCTTCTGCAGCCCAGCGAGATGGAGAGCACCAAGTGGGGAGTCATAACAGACATTTCTCCTATACCTGCGTCAGTGCTGTCTCTTTGCCCTGCTCTTTCACCATGAGCATAGCATGGTCAGGCATAGGCAGACATCACCGGGGCACCAATCTCTAGAAAAAGAGATGAAAACAGAGGTTGCCTGATCTTAAATGATTCCAACATCCTGGTCCCACTGCTTCCTAGTTTGCACCTGATTATCAAGCTACCTTAAGTTAATCACTCACTATTAAAAGCTGCAGTATTAGTTTGCACCTGATTATCAAGCTACCTTAAGTTAATCACTCACTATTAAAAGCTGCAGTATCAGGTAGCAGTAATATATGCCCTGTTAATAGATGGATGATGTGTGTGTGCTCACAGAGAATATTGCTGCCCTCTCAAAGGCTAAGATTAGGTCTGTTTATTTCCCATGGTCTTGGGGAAATAGCTTAAAATCAGGCAGTGCTGCTTTTAAAGTGCTACAGGTAGCTGTAATAAAGCTTATCTATCCTATGTTGTGAGTTATGGGAATAATGGAGCCTAGATTCTGCACCTAAAAATGTGAGATACATTAGTTACGGCATATGATACATAAGTCTACATGTTTTAGAGGAAAAAAACTATGTCCGAGATGCAAATGGGCAGTTTGTGGGATATTATAAACTGACAGCATATGGAAGTTGTGAGCAAGGAAGGACAGTGTAAATGATTGCTTTGTGCATGGGCTGTTATTACAATTAACAAGTACCTTCAGCTTCACGGAACTTGATGGAAAGCCTCTATAGGATAAACAATGCAATTATGTTTGGAAAAGGCAATCGCATATCCTGCAGAATAATTTACAAGGATGTTAACTCAATAGGCAAATCATAATTAATTAAGAAGCTTAATGTGTTGACTTTTTAATGTCTAATTATACCTCTATTTCTATCAGTTACAGGTAAGAGTCATAGAAGTGGAGGCAAAATGTTTTTTAAAGAGGTTTTCCTGTTTTTTAAAAAGCATTTCCCAAAGGAATGTGATATGAGAGCTTGAATTACCAAAGGGGTATAAGAAGTTATGAGAAGGTGAAGCAAGAGCTTCATAAATCAAAATATAAGCATAGCATAACAGAATGTTTGTCATTGAGATACCTGACTGTAAACTTGGCTTCCCTGTTGAAATCAAGTACTTAGTGCTCTGCTTTTCCGAACACAAACAGCAAACATTTGGCTCTAAATTTAAGACAGTTCTTGCATGATAGACTTGGGCTTTCTGCTTCTGTTTCTCATCACCAAACCACATACTCTTAAGATAAAAAATAAGAGGATAAAAGCATAGCAGAGAAAGCAGAGAAAAACTCAGTTGGTAACCGATATTACTATAGCACTTCCACCCCACCCCCCCACAGGTCAATGTGGAACATATGAGAAGGCCACGTTAATGGACCAGAAACACTGCCACTGTTCTTTTCAGTCTCCATTGAGTGGAGCCCTTTGGGGTTTTCCCAGTCTTGCTAGGGTACAGGAGCTCCACTGGAGTGAGGATGACAGTGATAGGACCCCAGCATTACCAGGAACAGTGATGCTGCAGGTGACTTCTTATCTATCCCTTCCATCCTTCCACATGCTCCAACTGAGAGGGTGACCAGTGCCCAACGTAGGACATCTGTCCTTACAGTGTCTGTACATGCTCTGCATCTTGCAATTACCTCAGTCTGCTCCTGAGGTCTGATGGACCACCCAGGAGGTGCACAGAGTGCTAGGACTGGGGAAAGCAGTCTGCTGCCCCTCCAGCTCCTTGCAAAACCAAAGCACCTCTGTGCACAGCCAGATCTGAGCAAAGCTCTTGTTCGTCTATCCATATCATCACTGCTTTCACATGTGCGCTGGCACGTCCCATGCTCATGGGGATCCTGGTAGCTAGCTTGCTTTACAGAAACCCCATGAACTAGGATGAGTTATTTACTTAGTGCCTGCTAAACAACAATCTTTTCAATGGGTGTAATTTCCTGATTGCAGCGTGGGTTTTTTTCAGGCTTACTCTATGGCCTACAGATTCATAAAGCCCACTTGTCATTACACAGCACTAGAAAGCACAGAATATTAACTCCTCATCTCCAGGGTTGAAAAAAATGTTATAAATATAAAAGAGGCATGAAGTTTCTTATGAAGAGCAGGATTTATATTTGTTTAATGAAGAAGAATGTTTAAACAGGAAAATATAAGGAAGAGAGAGAGAAAAGAGGGAAAATATCAAGAAAAAAGTCAAAAAACTTGTTGAAAAAGAAGAAGAAAGATGATTTGTACGAGAAAATATTTGTGTCACTTCCTAGCCTGCTTCTTTTCCCCATCACAGGCTGATGTCACATCTGCAGTCCTAATTGTAGGCTAATCTGCCAGGCTGCCCATGGCAAGGCAGAAGGAATGCAGACTCAGTTGCCACATCCCATCTGATGGCGTCCACAAACCCTACTAGATTTAGCTGTGGCTGCTAGCTGGAAGCCATCTGATCTGCTTTTTCCCTTCAGGTCTCCCCCTCTTTACCACTGCAGGCAGAACAGGCAGGGCATCTTCAGAATATGCAGACATGTCTATTGATTTATATCACCGCTGGTTTAGATCTGCATCATCTCTCTGGATATTATTAATTCTCCATTTTCCCAGGGGCAGAATTGCTCACTATAAATCGGAGTTCTTCTTCATAAATTCTTTTTGTCATCTGTGGGAAGCACAAATTGAAGTTCACTTTTGTAGACTTGATATGTTGCCTGTTGTCGCCCGAGTTCTCCGTGTACTCAGCATCGGTACAAATGTCAGCAATACAAATACTTCCCAGAGAACCATAAAGCACAGAGAACCTTCTACAGATTCAGCTGGAGCCTTTGCCTGCAGGAGTCTTACTGGCTTTCCCCTGTCCCCTGTTTGGCAGTGAAGGTGATTCATAGCTACACAGGTAATGCTAAGCACAAAATGGGAGAATGAGAATAGTTTTGTCATAACTCCCACCAAGATATTTTTCAGAGAATGAGCAAGTCTTCATCTATTAAACTATGTGTGTTTTATTAGTTCTAGTAAGAATGTGTTAGACTGACAAGGATCACAGAGGTATTTGTCTTTTTTTAATACCCAGGCAGCTATTGTAATGAGAGCTCCAGATCCAGACGGGCCAGAAACCATTGTGCTTCATCTGGTTAGGAAATTAAGTGATGGATGCAGGGTGCATTCAAATGGGGAATGCTGCAGTAAGTCTGCAGACCTCAGGGGAAGATTACCTATAGTTCATAGTCATCTTAAAGCTCTTTCCAGCCAGCAAAATGTGTAAAAGAGTTGCATTAAAGAAGTATCCCCATAAAATTGCTGTTGGACTCTGATCGCAGTAGCAGAGAGGCAGGCAAGAGTTAACAGCAATGCCTCTTTAGATACCTGGATTTGTTTATTGTGAGCAGTGTGTTGTGAAGATTTCATACTCAGAAGTAGCCTCAGGAAAGCAGAGAGGCTGTCACCTCTGAGCCCTGGGAGGGAAGATCAGCTCCCCAGACAGAGGCTGAGAATATTTTGGAGAAGAAAAGGCCAAGCAGACTACTGTAGGGATTAGAAAATTCCAGATGTTCTGGGAACGGCAGGTTTCGTCTCTGATGAAAGTGAAGGTATAATAATAGTAATGTCGGTTACTTCTAGTAAAGTCACCTAAACAGAATATTTGAATTGGTCAAAATGAAAGTTTGGGAAGAATATTGTTCACTGTTTTAACAGTTATTCCTTAGTTGATGGCTCATGAATGGTACCTGCAAGACAGTCAAAACCTTTCACTGCTGGCAATGCAGCCAAAGAGCTCAGTAGCTTCTTTCCCTCACTGCTGAAAGGTATGCTTCACACATACGAATTCTCTGTGTTTGAAGAAAGCTGCTTAGAATAAATGGACTTAATTATCAAGCAGAATGAACTGGAACAAAAATGATTAATTACATAAACCCAGAAAAAACCTTGAGGAAAGAAAAAAGCCTCTAAAACATGGGGAGGTGGCCAGATTAGTCAGTAATGGTGCAAGGGTTTGGAAGTCCCTAAGTATAGCAGTGGCACAAAGGGATGGGGAGAGCAGTATTTTTGCTCAGCCAAGCCTGCAGGCAGCAGGAATCACTGAACTAGAAAGACAACCTATGATGCTCCAGCAGAGCCATTTCAAAAGAAAACTTTCAGCACCTTCTGCCAATATTTTGCGATGAGCAGACGCTAATGAAGATCTCCAGTTAAAGAAGATACTAATATCAGATGAAAGCAGGCTCACTGGGTGTGTTACTCACCCTGTTGCTTGAAGCTAAATCCCATAGCTGAAAGCACAGCCAGGCAGTGGTCCTGTGACATCAGTGGTGATTAAAGCCCATCAATAGGATGCAACATAGGTAAATGTTGACTGTAATTTCAAAAAATGTTTGGAGTTGTTAAGCTCTGGCAGTCTGTAAAATTGACTTGTTAATCACTCATGAGCTGCCAGCTGGTTCTTCTAATTTATACATTCACCCTTTCAATTAGGTGTAATGACAACTACTGTTTGCCACAGCATCCCCATCACTGCTGCGTACAAAACTGCAGTGCCCTGCTTACTCAGCTCAGTCACTTCCGATCATCTCCTTGCTCTGTCTGGGTTGATCTCTCATGAGGAAAAGTTGATTTCTGACGAGCACCTTTCCAATCCTGCCATGCTGAGAAATGTACAGCCTAGTGCTCCACCCTCCAGCCAGGAGCAGATATATTGTTGTCATGAGTGGTATTTCCCCCATTGACTGAAGGTGCACCATGGAATTCAGCCTATTTTCCAAAAACGGTTCCAGTAATTATTCATGTAGAGTGAAAATTGGAGGCTTCCTTCCCTGGCAAATTGGTTCCTGGTTCAGCTCCATTGAAATCACCAGCCAAGGACAGCCAAATTACTTGTAGAGCACAAAAAAGCAGAAAACAAAAAGTCCCTGTTAATTTAATTGGGTCCTTTCAAGTGCTGCAGAGATTTTGTTAGCAGAGGTGCTAACGTTATCATCTTGTGCTACTTAAAACCCAACACATTTCTCACTGTGTTTTCAAACACAACACTTGATTTTATTTTTAAATATTGATGGGGCCTGTGAAAATTTCTTAGAAATCTTTTATAGGAAGGCCAATTATGAGCAATTCTGGTTTTAACTTGAAGGGACCTTTCAAGTATCGTGTGTGTTTTTCTCCTCGGGGAGAATGATAGGCAAATGCTTCTCTTAATTAGCAAACGCTTATATAAGTTGCCTAAATATAAAATTAGACTTTATTTTCAAGCTGCTGACCCACTACATTCCTTTGTGTCATGTGGAGTTCTGGCACAATAGTAACTGTGAAAATCCTGCTAAAATTGGAGCTGCAAAAAAACCTCCAACTGCTTTATTTTTTTGCTTTCTTATGTACACAACAGAAACGGAGGGTCTAGCAACGCCAACGGTGCAGGGGAAAGCTGGAGTGGGATGTATTAAGCGTAGAGCAGGAGGGGTTTGGCCTTCTCTAAAAGGCCTGAATTCTGTCTCTGTAACAGCAGGGAGTTGTTTTGTACCGGGCTGTCTGGGTGGAGGATAAGATCTCCTTAATTTTCAGCAGAGCTGAGCATCTGCTGCTTTTAACTCCAGTTCTCGATACTTCTGCAAGCACTGAGATCATTAGTACACAAGGTGCTATTTGGGAGATTTTTATTCAGCCGAACTCTAGCTAGACTCGGTTTTTATAAGCTCTCGCAAGGCAGTGTACCCCCCCAAAACCATTTTACACCCTTTGTGGATATGCAACCACAGCTTTACATAAGGTGCTCATTTCTGCAAGGGTCCTGGGCCCCCAATGCTGAACAGTGCAGTCAGCCAGAAAAGTCCAGAAGATACAGTTCTCCAGACCCTGAGTCACAATCCATGAAAACATCAGTTTAACTGGGGCTGCAGGAGGCTAAATTAACTGCAATTCAAGCTTTCCTGCAAATAATTCACTGCCCTGTGAAGTATGTGACTATTAGTCAACTCAATTTAATATACCAGTCAAAGAAATCAAATGAAAGAAACCCAATACATATATTGCAACCTCATTTTGGAAGTGCTGTTATTTTAATTTGTCTTGTAACCTCAAGCACTGAATAAAAGTCATACACCTTCACCATTCCAAATGCCTTAAGGAAGGAAAGGTGCTGGAACAAAATGTTTTCCAGTCTGAAATTAACTGACAGATCTATTTATTCTTCCATATGTTGATCATGGAGAAGATGCAAATATAGTACAAACGGCATGCACATGTCTGAGCATAAGCCATAGATATGCAACCTCCCTAGCACGTGCCTGTGCCTGCAACATGCCGAAAGCAGTGGACCATGAGAAGTGTGGATAAGTCATTGGCTTCTTCTGGAGGGGCAAGGATGCTGCCAAAGCCCAAAACCATGCTGCTCAGCCTTGCCCTTGTCTCACTGCCACAAAAACATTCAAGACATACCATGTTGTGAAGGCCTGTCATCTAGTGGTAAGCTTCCCTAGTGGCACCATTAGGGCATGCAGCTGGAGAGACCCATGTCACTTGGTCTTGTAATTGCACAGTGCTGGGCATTTGTTCTTCAACGTTTTTTAATCACAGCTTCTGAAAAATGCTTAGGGGAATTGGCAACCTCCTGTGAAACTCGGGCTCAGGGAGGGTAGATTTAGATTAGACATTAGGAAGAAGTTCTTCCCTGTGAGAGTGGTGAGGCACTGCACAGGTTGCCCAAAGAAGCTGTGGCTGCCCCATCCCCTGCAGCGTTCAAGATCAGGTTGGATGGGGCTTGGAACTATCTGCTCTAGTGGATGGTGTCCCTGCCCATGGCAGGGGGTTGGAACTGGATGAAGCTTTCAGGTCCCTTCCAACCCAAAGCAGTCTGCGGTTATGTTTATATGAAATCCATGAACACTCTGAAGAGGTTGTTCGTACTGGGAATGAGATAGGCTGGTATCTGAATTTTGGAGGTCTTGTTTGCTTTAGTCATAAAATGAAGGAAGACAGAACATTTTGCCTGGACAGTGACTGTGCTAGAAAGCTGAGGATTCCCACTTTATGTTCTGATCTGTAGCTTTTCAAGCTTATCCTTACTTATGCATCATTATGGATGAAAGTAAAAAGGAAAACCCACCAAAGCATCCCGTGGCTGCTCTCCTAGGTGTCAGGACATGGTCATCCAAAGAAGCCAGCAAGGAGCACAAAAAAAAGCTCTGTCCATCTAGTAAGGAAGAGGGAAAACCCAGGACAAATGGCGGAGTTCAGTTCTGTCAATCTCCTTATAAGGAAATTTAATTTGCTGTTTTGTTTTGCTTGACCTGGCTTTCAATAAGTTTGAGTGACACTGCCAAGATGATTTATGGCAGAAAATCATTATAGTTTAAAGTTAGCAAACACCTTTTTTTCTCTGGTAATTTAAGAGCAGGGAGTGATTTCATACTTTCTTCTTGCGAGCAGGACTTTCCTTGGTGGTAGTGAGTTGTAACAAGGACTCAGCATTTGCCAGGATATTTCCCTGTCTACTTCTCCTGTAGGACAATTAAGAATACAGACATTTCTAAATTTGTATCAGATACAGATATATGAGATAACGAGGAACTGCCTTTATGGTGTTACCTTGATAGTTGACACCAGGATATATCAAAAGATACAAGCCTTCCATGTTAGGGAATAGTTAGCGCAGAAAGTTGTTCTTATGGACTTACTGTCTCCTTTACTTCCTATCTCTTTTTTCTGGGATTTTCCTATAACTTATATTTTTTATACCAAAATTCCCCCAAACCAGTCAAAGTAAGCCTCAAGGACTGGCAGAAGAGCTACTTAAGTGAGATACTGGCCTGATGGTCTCACAGCTTAGTTTGCTGTTAGGTAAGTCATACCAATAGCCATTGCAATTAATCTGGAATCCACAGGAAGATTCCTAAGTGATGTTTCTTTAGGGAAAAAAACAGCAAAACCCTGCAATAAGATGTCAGATAAAGTTGTTGGGCTCATAATGAGATCCCATAATTCAAACTAACTCTAGATACAGAAAAAGCCACATACAAGTGAGAGACCTTGTTGCCCAAGACGTGAATGAATGTGTTGAACACACACGTTCTCCATCGCTGTGAGTTGTGGCCAGGCTCATGGTATGCCCTGGGTGTGACATCCATGACTGCTCACCCCATCATAAATTGGTCTCTGGTTCTGTCTCAGGTACTGAGCCTGCTCAAGCTGAAAGTCATTGGAAGCTGGGAATGCTCAGGAACTAGGCTGAGCCGTGGCTGCAGACAAAGAGGGATGCAGGGCTGAGCTGAGGCTGATGCCATTCCTCTTGCTGAGTAAGTAAAGGCAAAAATAGCTGTAGAAGTTCCATTCACTGGCGTCTGTTCCCAGCTGTGGTGGCCGAGCTGCTACACATCACGTCAGTGGCCAGACTTCATTTGGTTCAGCATCTTGGGCACTGCAGCAGATTTGGCTGAAAACAGCACTAAGGAGAAGAGCCAAGAATCAATTATGGAGAGCTAATTGATCAGCAATCTGGGTGTGATATGCTGCTGGTCAGTTATCCATGTGAATAGGGTTGCTCTGAATAATGCAGCCATGAATGGCCATCTCTGTGCTGCATTTCAGCTGCTGAAGTGGCTAAATGCTGGCAAACTCTTACACAGGTCCTGATCCCAGGGGCAGTCTGAGGATGCCCTTTAGCCACCCTGGGGCTCAGCATCCATGCAAAATGGAATACTTTTCCCTCTGGACCTTGGGCAGAGGTTGCAGCAGAGGTAAATCCCTTCTGGTGCCCATTCATGGCTGTGTCCTGGCTGCCATGAGCTGACCTTAGGGCAGGACTTTCTCAGCCCCTCACTGGGACCCTCAAAGGCAGAGAACAGGTCAGGCAGCATGTGAAAAACCTGCAGCTTATGCTTGTTTTGTATTAGACCTTGCCTAGTCCTACCCCAGATGCTAGTATTCTGAAGCTCATGATACCCAAAATAAGCACAACAGTATCAATAACCATTACAATGATAATAAACACAGCTATAACAATAAATATTAATCTGGAGAAGTACCTAATAAATGACACCATTGCAAAGATATTGGGTAACCTGATGCACAACTAATGACTTCTTGTGGTAACAAAATTACTAATAAACTATTAGAGCCTAATCTGTGCTTTCTCTTTTGGAGTTGTGCTCCCTGCCTGAGCTGCCCCTGCCTCTGGTCTGCCCCACATCCTGCATGCTATGGTAGGATTGCTGCGTTTATTAACTATTCTCAACTCAGCATCTGTTACCTGTATTCAAGCTCTGACATTCTTCCCTACCAGATGCTTCCAGAAATTAATGGCAGTAAGCAGGTTCTGAGCCACTTTTTGGCGTGTTTAACACACAGGTGTATTAAACGGAATACGTGTTATAAACTAATCCCTGCACGTCTCTGGATGTGGCCCCAAGCTCACTATGCTTTATGTAGAGAAGGCACAGGAAAATACTCACATTACAGCAGTTGATTCACAGCTTCCAGAGTTGTAGGGTGAGCTGGGCCTTTTCCTATTAAGAAATGGGTGCCACAGCAAAGGCTGAGATTAGACAGATGAACGGGCAGACTGGTGGTATATAGGCCTCAGCTTTGCTTAACACCTACAGCAAAACATCTCTTGAAGTAATCAGATGTTAAAGACAAAGAATAACAACAGCCTGATTCACACTTCCAGTTTGTAAATATTTACTTTGTAAATAAATAGTGGAAAGATGCTGTTTATCCCAGACATAAGCAATGCCGCCAAAAGTAAAAGCAAATAGAGATTATGCATTACAATACTTGTATTTCTAATTTTTCATCAGCAGTTTCCATTTCCTGATTTCAATGTGCTGAGAGTACTTCAGAATCTTGTTGCAGAAATGCTTCATTGGTTGCTCGAGATTGCTTTCTTGATGCAATATTGCAAGAGAAACAAAATCCCTCCCCTGTTACGGCTACTCAAGCAGCGATATACCTGTGTGCACTTTGACAGATTTTTCTTTAAGGGCCTGGTTACAAATAAATGAACAGTTTTAAACCTACATAATGAACTCTTTGTTCCTTAAGAGCTTTACATTATTTAAAGTCTTTCATCCAGCTTAGGTCTGCAATTTCTTTCCAAGCCTTTACTTTTGGATGCAGTGGTATCTGAAGATGGATGTAAAGGTTAAAATGCGAAATATTAATCTGCTGAGCAGCTGAAAATTGCATGGACTGAAGGCACCAAACCTGAAATAATTCCTCCTTGGAATTATCAGTCACACTGCTTTTTTTCCATAGAAGTAATTTCAAGCATATTGAGGTGGTGTCAAAACAACACATTAGCATGGCAGCATGAATAAACTAGCTACTGAACTTTGCATGTGGCTGCAGATCCATCACAGCTGTGGTGTGCAGCACAGCTGGTGTAGGGCCAGCCGAGCTGCTCTCCTCTTCATAAATTCAGGAGATGTGTAAAACACAGGCATAGTCACTAGCTGTTCACAGAGCACCCCAGACCCAGCAGTCCTTATGGCCTATGTGGAGATTGCCTAACAGCAGCTTCCCAGAGAAAATGGGACTGAAGAATGTAAAAAACCCCGTGAAATCCATACAGACATAAAGGACTTCTCACAGGGCTGAAGTTGCAGGAATAGTGATTACGTATATGAGTTAGCTGGCATCTCACCATATCTCTTGGGCTCTTTGCTCATTGTTTGCTGGACAGAGGTTTTTGTTTAACACTACTCTGATTAGAAAACCCAGTCAGTAGATTCCATGAGGTGTCAATAAGTCATGAATTGTCTCAGTTTTCAAGTCAAATGGCACTATCTCCTTTCACTCAGACAGCTTTGTTTGTAAGGCTGGAATGAAAGCTGGCACTTAATTCCAAGCCTTCCTTAGCTGGCCTCATCACATTGCTTGTTTTGTTGTACAGACTGTGCAATCACTTGCAGGGTACATTGTAAAGCTGTAAATAATGGTAATAATGGTGGTAATTGAGTGCAAGATTACTCTCCTGCTAACAAGGGATACTCAAACGGTTATCTTTTGATAGGAAAAGCAAAGAAAAAAGATTAATTGCTGTATTTCCATCCCAAGCATGGAGCAATGATTGATTAAACTGCAGGGAAGTCTAATTAATATACCAGCTTTCCCTGAGCTCCCCAGTGACATGATGAAATGCAGTTTTCTAGATTTTCAAGGAGTAAAAAGAGAGCCCTTCAGAACTGATGGTACAGAGTGAAGGGTACACTGTGGGTGAAGGGATAGAAATAGTTAACAAAATGGATTCAGGCGTTATTGCACTGGTCCAACTTAAAACCTGGGAACAGTGAAGAAAACACCGGGTGCTATTGCCCTGGAAGGGCCAAAGCCTTGGGAACTGTACAGAGAACAATGAAGGGTAAAGATCGGTTAGCAAAACAGTTTGCAAGATGAAGCAGGATGTGCATCTCAAAGACAGACCAAACAATGTACATATTTGTAACCCTAAGTAGTTTTGCTGAATCGGGATGATAAGGAAGTAAGAGAGTGGGAAGTTACTGCTTAGCACTTAGTAGACTATAAAAGGGATGCAAGACGTGAAATATTTTGCTTGCAACCAGAAATGGCGCCTGTGCCTTACGTCTCCACAGGACACCACTGAATTATTGCCAGGGAGTGTCAGATAATGCTTCACAAACAAGTCTAGCTGATTTTCTGACTCCTGGAGCTCCTGGACTGAGTTCTAGATGTGGTGCATCTGACATCCCGCCATCCTGATGAGTTATCTCTTCCAGCTTTGGTCTTGCTGGAACCACCAGCACCAATCTTGAAAGGAGGACGCACAAAAGCACAAAATGTAATCGGTTCTAAATAAGGTTATGGCTTTGTAATGGGGGTGCTTGAGGGTGGTTTTAGGTCCATAGGACCTTAGTACAAAAAGTGTAAGAAAAATAAAACAGAAAAACAGGACCTGGGGATGGGCACAGTTAAACTGGCTGATGGGTGGAGGGACAGGATGATTGCTAAGTTAATGAACCCATTAACCTGGTGTAAACATCTACTGGGGAGTATCGGGACCTGCAGATGTCCCGGGAGGGAGTAGTGAAACTAGCTGCTCAATAAAAGGACAGGATGATTGTTAAGTCTAATGTTAATGAAGCTGGAGCCCCAAAGACTGCCAGCGGGTATGAATACTGTAAACAACTCTCAAAGACCACCATCACCTTCTGTGTACCTATGGGAAACTTGTGTAACCTCATGAATATGGATGTATGCCCGGTGACTGTAAAAGGATGGCCTGTGTGGCAATGCGGAGAGACACGCTTGGAGGAGCTATCCCCCGTGTCTCCCGGCGCCACAATAAAGAATACCTGCTTGTCAACTCGAAACTTTGTTGGCGAGTTCCTGGAGTTTTCTCCGAATCAATCTCCAGCTGCCAGTTATGGCAGATCGGCTGAGTCCCCGTCAGTGTCCATGCAGCTCAGCCCTCCGAAAATGGGAGGTAAATCACCTCAGATGAAGCCTGTGTGCAGGGATGGTTGATGTCCCCGGCTGACTTGACCATGCATCAGAGTCTTACACTGGTTGCCCACCACCATATCCCACCTGAAACACCCTAATCCAGGAAGGTCAAAGCATCTCTGGCCTCCAGCTACATAAAGGACTAAGCTCCATGTAGAAAGCTGTGCTCTTTGCGTAACACCTCTGCATCCTGGCTGAGGGAGCCAAGTGCATGTGTCAAGCTGTGGGGAGGGAATGGGACTCACCCTGCTTTGCACCTTAACATCCTCATCCTGATATTAATGGCAAAACTCTGTAGAGGCTGGAATACCTGTGGGTGAGGTCAGCCATGACATGTCATAGTATGTGCCAGTACTGCAGAATGTGAAGATGATTCCAACCAGTTTACTCACACATTCTTCCTGAAATCCTCTTCTGGGAACATAAATGTTATTGAGAAGCCCATTTCATACATTGGTTATTTTTCATTCTTGTGTTGGAGTAGCCAAGCACTAAGCCAGAGGCTGAAAAACTTGAAGGAGAATTATCTCATCTTTTCAAAGTATTTTTTGAATCACAGGCCCTTAGTGCTGCCCCTGGAATCCCATACCCTGGTGGGAATGAAGTTCTCATCCATTTTTATCATGTTCTCTGTGTCCTCTGGTCCTGAGAGCAAAATGAAGTGGAAGAATTTCATAATGGACTGCAAGACAGATGCTTGTAAGATGTCAGGCCACAGGCACATCCTGTGCTTCATGTTGGTGCCTGGTGGCTTCAGAGCTTTTATCTCTCCCTGTGAGCTGTAATTTCCTTGCCTTGTTCCTTAGGAAATGGAGGGAGCAATGAAACTGTGACTTATTTTTTGCAGGTGAACATATTGGAGGCCACATCTAAAGATCTCCTGCTTCCTGGAAGCTTGAGAAGCTCAAGGAACATTTTCTGTTCAGGAAACTGAGCAGAGTTGAAGGTGTTTCTGTGCATGCAAATGTAGTGACACCACTGATTATCTTGTCAGGAAACAAGAAGCTGAAAGAATAGATTTGCTAGTAATCCATTTATGCAAAAAGAAAAGTAATTGCCAGTCACTCTTACCTGCACTGCAAATGTCACCAGCCACAGGTCTGAATATGACCCAGACTGTAATACCATGCATGGTCATTTACATGAGGAATATTTGTTGTGGGTGCACAGATTTCCCTTCCACATAATAGAGAAAGACCTTGTTTAGGTTTTATGTATTTTTTAAGGAGATCTGCCCTAAGGGTATGAACTCTCTGCTGTATTCATAGGCATGATCAGAAGTCATCATTTAGGGTGAGAAATAACTTACAGTGAGATACAGAGCTGTAGCCAGTGATATAATATCCCTAAAAGTCATTTGTACCTTTATGCCGAAGGCTTACTAAACAGCAAAAGTATTTGTTTGCATTATACCGTGGCGAGGAGGAGTTAATCATGGGAAGATATTTTGAAGCTCGGTTTATTTTTCTCATAATATTCTCATTAGCAGACTTACTGCTGATATCCATCAAGATTGCCACTGAAGTTCATTTACAGTCTGATTCAAAGCCTATTCATCGAAGCAGTGAGAAGGCGCATTGATTTCAAAGAAGTTTGGGTCTGACTTTTAATTTTATTGGCTCGTGGCATTTTATTCTGATGTTTCTTCTGCTTTTGCATTACAGTTCAAGGATTATATCTTCCTGGATCATTCATTGTGCTCTATTTCTAATGCCTGAATTGCCAAGTGCCTTGGGTTATACATGTCAGAACTACTGGTATTTTCTTTCTATTAATCCTAGTTTTCTTTAGACACAGGGATCGGTTGCAATACTCACTGGCATAATTAGAGTTCTCTCTTGTAAGAGAAAAGACTGATCAATCCCTGAAAACACTTTGATAGAGATTTTGTGGGGAGAGGCCAAAAGGATCAGTTCAGATCAATGACTTTGAAGAATTTCACTGATCAGGACCTGGTGACTTGGCACTGGTCTGTGTGTGTGTGTAATGCCTAAAAGTGCTTTAGTTTTCAACTTTCTTCCTGATTATCCACATCCTGTTTGAAAAGCAGCATAAACTAGGAACAAGAACTCTTTCCATTCAGGAGCTCGGAGGACTGTGCAGGGATTACTCTGAGCTCTACTATTAGGATGAAGCTGTGAAGGTTGCTTTTTGTTTCAGAGGTAGGCAAAAGCATTTCCGAGTGTCTTAAGCCCAGCTTCTCTTTTCATGTGACACATCTGGGTTAAGGTGAATCTCCCTGAGGCAGGCGCTGGCGATGGTTGTGTAATGTTGCAGTTCAACAGGCACAAGGGAGCAAAGGAAGAAAAAGAGAGAAAAACAACAAAAAGATATCGTTTAGAAATTAAAAAATTATGATGCAGAGGATAGGGAGGATGAAGAGAGTTTTTGTTCCTGCAGCGGGTCTCATTACCAGAGGAAACGTAGCTCATTGCTTCTTTCCTGAGCTGAAATGTTGGTTTTGGCAGGGTTGAGGCAGTGGTGCGCAGGGCTCCCGGGGCTGAGCCTCCAGCCCACCGGAGGAGATGCACAGTGCTGCTGGAGAGCTGGCATGGTTTGCTCAGAGCCATGGCACCCAGCTTGCAGCCCAAGGGCTCTTGTGGCCAGTGCAGAGGAGGCAGAAAGCAAACGTTGAAATCTCCTGCCTGAGGTTGTTCAGTCTGAGACCTGCAATACAGGGAGGGAATGTCTCCACCTCGCCCCTGGCAGCCTCAGGAGCAATTTTTCATTGTGACACACTCATGCCATTGAAAAACATTCCACCCTTCTCAGGATTTACAATACCTTCACATAGGGCAATTCCCTGTTACTGTTACGCAGACCTTTGCTCTCAGTCAAGGGTACCACAGTGCATCCCATACAAAACCACTACCGCAAACACAGTTCTCCACACCTTGAAACTAATACAAAACAAAGTCATCAACCAACAGCTGTGATGTGAACTCTGCATTCCAACAGGCATACCTGCCTAGGCACCTGGTGTCCACCTTCCCTGCAGTGCTCTGCTCTTTGTTTGCCACAAGTGTTGTTGCAGGGGTGGAGGAGGCCAAGGAACAAAGGAAGGTTCCCCTTCCCATATGGACTATGATAAGTGGCCCAAAAAGGCTACAGCAGTAGTGAACTGGTGACTATGGCTTTTCTCTTTTGACAGTAAACCACAGCCACAATGATCATTCACTGCTCAGAAATGTCATCACTTAATAATGCATTTGCTTTCTGTGCTCAGGTTCCTTTAACACTTTTATCTTGGTGAAGAAAGAACATGAGTTACTTTTAATTTTAAATAGCCTCCTCTTGTAATGTCATTAAAATGCAAACTGAAGAATGACGAAGTGGACAAGAACTGTATAAAAAGCACTATATAAAATGCCAGCTAGCTTGAAAACACTCATAGCTTTTGAGAAAGGCAAAATAAAACAAGAAAATGATTCTGGAAGTGCTTATGATTTGCAGAAAATGCAAGGTCATTTCTGCAGCCCCAGCTCCCCCTTGTCCCATAACATCCTTAACTTGAATATAAAATATTTCACTGTGATGGTGTTTATAAACTCATGAGAAAGGAACAACATTTCAGTCACCAAAGGCTGAGAAATGAAATTCAGACATGGATTAGTAATTCTCTGTAAGATCCCTTACAGCCTCTCTGCCCAACTATATAGCATTGATGTTATTTTTAACTGATTCTTGAAGAATTACCACCAAACATCCTCTTCTGTGACCATTAGGAATATCAATAAAAGCACTATCATTAGATAACCTTGTTGAAGGGCAGGTGATGAAC
The DNA here is from genome assembly GCA_017639245.1 of Myiopsitta monachus. Lineage (NCBI taxonomy): Eukaryota > Metazoa > Chordata > Aves > Psittaciformes > Psittacidae > Myiopsitta > Myiopsitta monachus. The sequence continues at coordinate 7,347,904 of CM029929.1, read as the reverse complement.
AACATCAGTGGAGCATGGCACATGATGACTGATTGCAAAGGAGCCTCTACAGCACTTCTGGAGGATGTGAGTCTCTGCCTCAGCTCTGCTGCTGTGGATTTGTCACCATCAGAATTTAGAAGCTCATCAGCAAAACAGGACAGTTTTGTTTCTGGCTCCTATTCCCCCTCCACCTCCCAATAAAGGGGTTATTCTTATCACCTGCGGCATCCTCCTAAGAAGTCATCAATAAATATTCAGCAATCCAAAAGAAACAACCATCCATGGCTGTGATCACTGAGGGAACATGAAAATATTTACACATCAGAACTAGAAAAGCAATTTCAATGCTGTAGGACATCATCTGTATGAATTTATTCAGATTACTACTTTCCAGAGAGAGAAAATGCCCATTATCCTTCTCTGCTACTGAAAAATACTATAGATAGTCTATAAGCAGATAGAAATTGATGGTACACTATCTCCCTTTATTTTCACAGCAAGCAAAGTATTTGATGTTTCAAATGCTATAGTAACATTTTTTTGGGTGCTGTCATGGTTTAAAGCCCAGCTGGCAACTCAGTACCACGCAGCCACTCGCTCACTCCCCTCCTCCTCCCCCCCCACCCTTTGGAGGGGTGGGGAGGAGAATTGAAAGAATGTAACTCCCATGGGTTGAGATAAGAGCAGTCCAGTAACTAAGGTATAACACAAACCACTGCTGCTACAGCCAATAATAATAATGACAAGGGAAATAACAAGGGAAGAGAATACAACTGCTCACCACCCGCCAACCGATACCCAGCCTGACCCGAGCAGTGATCTAACCCTTCCGGGTAACTGCCTCCAGTTTATATAGTGGGCATGACGTGCTGTGGTATGGAATACTCTTTGGTCAGTTTGGGTCAGGTGTCCTGTCTCTGCTTCCTCCCGGCTTCCCCTCCTCCCTGGCAGAACATGAGGCTCAGAAAGTCCTCGGTCAGAGTAAACATTACTAAGCAGTAGCTAAAAACATTGGTATTATCAGTGCTGTTCCCAGGCTGAAAGTCAAAACCACAGCACTGCACCAGCTACTGAGAAGGAGAAAGAATGACTGCTACTGCTGAACCCAGGACGGGTGCCTCCTCCTCAGAACCATGATTTCTGCTTTGTGAAGCAGGGAGGCTGCTCCAGGTAAACAGAAAAGGGAAGATCTGGAGATGGTCATAGTTTTGTAGCAGGCAATAAGAAATTAAAAGCACAAGAAAACTGCCAGTAGGCCTTTATGGCAACTGGGGGTAGGAACAACCTCCCCAGGCATATTCCTTGCAGTGCTCATTGGATACAGTGAATTTCCTATCCAGCTCCAAGACTGCAGGTGCCATATTTTGGATGACATATTTTAGCGCAAATTGATCACCCAAATGCTTATTGCAGTATAAAAATTACAGCCAAGGTTAAAGTGCCTTTTAATGATGACTGCTCTGGTTTACAACCCTGAGACAGCCAAGCACCTGAGCTGTGGAGAGCATGTTTGGGATGCACATGAAATTCACTGATACGCTGGTAGAGATACAAGACTGAGAAACACTTCAGGCACAAGACTCTGCTCTACAACTCCTACTGATTTTGTGCATCTGAAAGCCCATAAGGATGCCAATTCTTGGGAGAAATTCTTTAAAATCAATTTTCTTTAGCTTTATTTTAATCTCACCAACATCAAGTCACTAAAGGAAATTCTATGCAAATGGGGAGAAGTGTGGGCTTTTAAATCTCTCTTAATGAAAGTCCAAAAAGAGTTTAGACACAGCCAGAAATGAGCACTTCTTCAAAGCATGATTTGGCTCAAGCATCTGCTATGTGTGCTATGATGGGAATTGCTATGGTTCTTTAGGCTGAAATCCAGAATTTGTGCCCCTTTTTCCTCCATAAATCCAAACAGAAGGCACTTGACTAATTCTGCTGAGCGCAGGAGCTTTTAAGTGTTCAGCTTTTTATCCCATGAAAGTGAGTGTTTGCTGAAGAAGGGCAAGGAAAAGCATTATATGGGACTTCTGCCTGACTAGGCATGGCCCATGCAGGCAAGACCCCTGTGGGCTGTATGTCTCCTTCTCTGGAGCATTAACCTTGTGGTTTTATAGTCCTCTCTCATTTTTTCCACCTTTGATCATTCCCGTAAGCATTAGCCAGTGCTGACAGCAGGAATTTGTGTGAGCACGGCTCTGCCTACCTTTGTTTCTAACTCTTTCTTCACATTTTCTTTTGGCTTTCCTTAGCCAGAGTTAATTCTGATCCTCCCCTCCTACTACTGGGAAATGACATAGCTATATATTGCTTATTTCCTTTCATATTCTAATGAAGGGCATGAAAGATAATGGCTGAATTTGTACAGCGGAGAAAGAAAGGACTGGGTAGATGACGCTATTGTCTACACATGCACTGGGTCTCTATAAATACAGAAAATCTGTAATTATCATTAGAAGGTTTGTTAAAATTGAAAAGTAGAGGAATGGCAGTTATCCATTAATGAAAGTCTCTCTCTTCCCCTGTTACCGTCGGAGGAAGCTGGCAAACTGCACCCTATTCGGAATATTGTTCCCCTACTTTCATCCTTTTTCCTCCCTTCCTCTCATTTCCATTCCTGTCAAAGCCTGCAATGCCTTCAGCATGATAAACACACTGCTCATGCTCCTCCACTCCTATCTCACAGAAAAAGATGAGGCTCATTAGATGCTGGCATTTTAATTTAACACAAACACATTGTTTCAGTTCCTTTTTATTTCCTGCAGATACCTCAGCGGCCGTGCACTCAGTTAAATGTCTGGGAGCTTCTGTATGCCGGTCCTGGCCTGGAGCCCATGTCATGTCTGCTCTGAACAGAGCATCTTCAGAGGGGCAGCAGTGACAATCATCACCTTGTCTGTACAACTGCGCTCTGTAAGTTATGGGCATGGTATCAGAATCTGAATTCACATCCAGGTGTTTCTTCAGGAGACTACATTTGCTTGAAGAGCAGTTAAATATGTATCATGGAATCATAGAATCACAGCATAGGTTGGGCTGGAAGGGACCTTAAAGCTCATCCAGTTCCAACCCCCTGTCATGGGCAGGGACACCTTCCACTAGAGCAGGTTGTTTCAAGCCCTGTCCAGCCTGGCCTGGAACATTGCCAGGGATGGGGCAGCCACAGCTTCTCCGGGCAACCTGTGCCAGCGCCTCACCACCCTCACAGGAAAGAACTTCTTCCTAATATCGAATCTAATGCATGCACACACACAAATACATACCTATCTTTATATTCGTAACTTTACAAAAATCTATATACATATAATTGCAAACCTTGGGACTAAATGTCAAAATCTGGTCACAATTATGGGTGAAACTAAGCAAGCAATTTTGACTATTAAGATTATTGAAAGCATTCCATCTCAGTATCAATGATTACTAAAATTTCTATTTCTAGAACCAGTTTCACAGTTGACATTGATTTTACTTGGACGATGAAGTGCAGGATTTTTTTGCTAGGTGATAAACATCAGTGCCTAAACACTTGGATAGTTTCAGAGATGGTTTCCTCTACTTTGAGCTAAGGAATCCAGCAAAATTAGCCCATTGCCATGAACAGTTTCATTTGTGAAGACCTCGCTCTTTCCAGGGAATGTATGTATAATTGAAATACATAATTCATGCTCAGCTCTAACTTTGAAATTTGAAAACTCAGATATGAAAACTCAAACAGGATTTCTCTTACACTTGCCAGTAGGGTACATAAAGGAACACCCTTTCTGTTAGTGACACCAGGAGTGGCTCACCCGTGCCCTGCAGAGGTGCATGGCCAGTTTGGAATCCCAACACAGGAGCAGAAGTCATTCTGCTGCTGTGAGCTCTTCTTCATCAAAGGGATGACTGTGGTACAGCCCAAGGGGAGATGGTTTCCCTAAATCTTAGCCTTTATTAATATTGTGGTTTATCCTATTCTGAGTAAGTACCTGCTTTGTTTCAGGGCACTTAGCTGAAGCATGATGAGACTTCCAAAAATGTGCAATTTAAAACGCACACAGCCAGTGCTAGACTTCTTCCACAGAGGTTATGATAATGTCTTTTCATCTCATAATTTCTCTGAACTAAATGCACACCAGCAGTTGCTGTGTCTCAAGTTGCGGGGTAAGGTGTGATGTGTCAGGGTTCCAAGCACAGGGGGATAATACAACATAACACAATATAACACACACACACTCACCCTTTAATTTACATTGAATACGTATTTAAAGCACACTCCCTTTAAAGACCTTCACTTATACGCTGTGGTCGACATGGGAATGTCCCAGATCTGTTTGACATTTAGGCTGGAGCCACAGTCCACTGATAATCATGTAGCCACATGCTAAAATATCTGCAGTGATGAATATACAGTATTTATGCACACTGATTTTTGGGCTATAATCAGTCAGCTGGGGAAAATCTGCTCTGCTTACTGCTATTTGCATCCCTTATTATTATTTAGCATTCAGATGCATAGGCATCAGTTTGGGATCTAAAATTTAGACATCAGGTTTTAAAAATATCCTTCTAAATCTGCATGGAAAGGTCACTGTGCTGCTTGTTGTGTCCCCAGTTCTGAGGATGCCACAGCTGCTGAGAGAAGCAGGAGCTCCACTTGCTTCAGGCCCAGAATATTTGCTCTGTTGGGCTGAATTTCATATTATCCTTGTATTTATTTTTTCCCTTTCATCTGAACTGGGATGTTAATCATTAGACTTACTTGGGAAATGCAATATATTTGCAAGCTGCTGTGTCTCAAGAGTAAGGTAGAAAAGATAAAATTGAGAGAAATACTGGTAGTACAGCAATTTCTATCTCTGTAATATGTAGATTTTAATCCTAATGTATACTTTGCTGGTATATATAATAGAGTTGTTGGATTTTTTCGCTTTTCAATGTACCATACAATTGAGATAATGTGATTATATTAGAATTAAAATAAATACAATTCCAGCTCTGAAGCACATTCAGCACTGCAGAGGTGAATCTCATTTGGGTATTGTTATGCATTTCATTTCTTCTGAACCTTTGCTGCCCAAGGCCAGAAATGTTTAACTAGGTCAGGGATAACTGCCCTTATCATACTGCATTTAGATATTCCCTTTATGTGACAGCACTTGTTTCACTTTAATCATCAACTCGTCTTGATGTGCTTTTCAATAATTATTTGAATTACCCTCTAGGACTATTCTGTAATCCCCTCTTTTTTAAACTACTGCATGCAAGGGGAGGAGAGATTTAGAGACAGCAGAATGTCTTGGCAATACTTGCCATTCCGAAGCACAAGGTCTTCATCCTTACTTTTTCATAACCAGAATGAGCGGGAGTGATTGGTTTGACTGCCACAGCCGCAGACAGGCATCCTTTCTACTAATGTCGGATGCAAAGCTCCAAAGCAGTTGCTTAAAACTGATTATTCTTCTTTCAGAAAACTTTGTGAGCTCCCTCATCACCAAATCACTCCCAACACCTTGTCAGCATGGTCATAACCCTGCCTCCCCCAGGACAAAATAGGGATAAATACAAACCCCACTCACACCTGCTGTATTGTTCAGGGAGGGTTTATCCTTTCTGTTGCTTGAGCAATATTTGCATCATTGTATTTGAGTATGCTAACAGCAGCAACGTTATTCTCATCCGGTGCCTGCTCAAGTCAACAAAAAGACCTTCTCTGGCAGCAGTGGGAGTTGGCATGGCCCAGAACGGCTCTAACGAGCTTCCAACAAGCACTTGTAAGACTTAATTTTAGGAGAAATCTCTCTATAGTTACCTAAACAGATGCTTGTTTCTCTAAGCATTACAAACCTGTCTTACTACTTTCCAAGACCAGGCATTTTTGGATTTATGTTATCAATCAGTGTAGAAGAAACTCAAAGTCAACCAGAGTTAGGCTGGAAACGGGGACAATTGCTTTCCCAAACCAACTGGAGGCTCAAACCCCCTGAGCCAAGCTGCAGGAGGGGTCACTGTGATGGGATGGGGCCTGGGCTTGGACTGGTCTGATCCATGGATGTGGCATGAAAGAGACCTGGGAGGTCTGAACACCGCCTGTAAATATTAATGTACCAATGTACAAAATATCCACTTCCAGACAATAACAGGAGGGCAGAATTTCTGGGGAAATGGAAGGGGAAGAACCAAAAGTGCGTCGCAGAAATTGAAATGGAAACTCAGTGATTGATGGAGAAGGTTTGAAACGGAACATCAGAGAAACTGAAACCAAACTGAAACCAAACTGAAACCAAACATTGGAGAAATCAGATCAGCCCCTGTCTCTGCGTGTCCTCTCCACTGCTCCACAGGTGTCATAGCAAGAGCAGTGCATGTTCAGACTGACCGTATGAACAGCAAAATTTCAGCCATCAGCACACACTTCTCATTGAAGAAGATTATTTGGCCTGTGCCATCTCTTCACTTGTGACATGCTGGCTAACAAAAGATAATAGCATGAGCAATATAAATAAAAATCCAGATATATTAAAAATTAACAAAATGTGCTTACCTCCTATTTATCGTTTATTTATCCTTACTTATGTTTAAACATCAAGTCATAGAATCATAAAATAGTTTGGGTTGGAAAGGACCTTAAAATTATCTAGTTCCAACAGCTAGTGAGCATGACCTGACAGTACAAGGCCACTGCCAGGAACATGCAGGCATGTCAATTCTGTATCATTTGTCTCATTTAGCATCTGTGGACACATGAATTTTTAACCAATTTTAAATTAAGTTGTAAGACCACAGCCATTTGGCAGCAAATAACCCCACAGTGACTGGCTGTTGTGTATGATATGCAGTGTACTGCACTTGATCAAGAGCTCCCATGAGTGTGTCAGGGGAGAGCTGGCACACAGCTGATCTTTCCTGCAGTAACCAATGGAATGACTTAGCTGGCATAATGTTCCCAGGGATAGAATGCCCACTGCAGCTTCAACAGGAGAAGGAAGAAACACAGGGAGGCAAGATGTCTGATGGCCAGTGCTGGGTGTTTGGTCAATGGTGATGCAGTGATGGATGGGACAGTGGTTGGGACTGTGGATTAAATCCCAGCAGGTCAGGGCAAGTGCCAGGGCTTGAGGGATCTCTAACTTTCCTCCAGCACTACCACCACCATCATCATGTCCTTCATTAAACTTCACAGACCATCTTTTAGCACTCCGTTAAAAGAGCTTTTATACCCCAACTGTTGTGGATGATAACAGTGGAGAGACATCACCTTTGTCATTTCTCTTTTCCTAAGCTGTAGGCAAGGCCTGAACTCTTTTCCACCCCTCCTTGGGAACACTGCCCATCCTCGAATTTTCATTTCATTACCTGACTTGGGAAAAGCCAGGTATGTGCTTTTCTTTTAAGTGATCTTTTCTGCTCTGGTAGTTTATCACAAATGTGAAATAGCAATTCTGGAAACAATTTTGTTTAATAGTGCTCCTGATGCCCTTGCTTCATGATGGAAGCAAAGTCATTATGCACTGCAAGTACTCATTTCTGCAGTTAGATTTAAAGGAACTTGGGCTGCAAGGTGCAAACATTGAAAATAAAATGGAGCATTACAGAATCTTTGCAAATACATGTGGAATTATCTAGAAATGGTCTGTAAGGGTCTTTCTCCCATGGGCAATTGACCCCATGTGTGTCCTTTCAACTTACAGTCAACTTACAGTGGGGTTTGTGCCAGCTGCATATGGGACTCTCAGTTACCCTCTCCTCTCTTTTTGACTAATTAGAAATGAAATATGATTTTCCCTCTGCCATTCCATTCCTCTTGTACCATCATGTATAGGATGTCTTACTTACAAAGTTAGAATGAAGTAGTACTTTCCACAAAACTTAAAGAATTTTATTTACTATCTAGTTAATATCCCTCTAAAATCTTCGGCTCTTCTGATCTGAGCTGACAGGCTTGAGTAGTGTGGTTTAACTTCTCCATGAAGGTTTACCTTGCTCACAGGTTCCTACTGGCTTGTTGGTCTGAAGCTTAAAATAGAGCTGTCAATACCACTTTTGTTGGAAGAATGCAGTGTTTTTAAGCTGTTATTCAGTATAAAAGGAGTAGAGCTTCCAAAGAAAACATTCTGTTTAACTTGGGAAAAAATTACACAAAACCTACTGAATCAACAATCAGAGTTCTCTCCTTCTTGGTCTGGGTTCATGCTGTGAGTTACCCTACGGGAATCAGCAGCCTCCAAACATCAAACCCAAAAGAATAAATGTTACTCGTCCTTGCCCTCCTCAGGCAAAGATGATTTGTCATGAATTTTGTTTGGTAGATGACACAAACAACCTTTTGTGACTGCAAGTTTTGCATGTGAAGAAGTGGACAGGTTTGTGGTGGTTCCCCATGCATCTCCCCATGGCAGCTGCATGCAGCTTGAATGGCTGTGCAGCCTTACCACAGGTAAGTATATGGGTCTGCTTGGGAGCTTGAGAGGCACCACTAGACCCTCACTAGGCATCACTAGACCCTCGCTGGGCACCCCCAACCCCCACAGGGCTGGGTTACCAGATGGGGATACAGATGTGCAATGGGGTCTCTGCACTTTGGATATGGGCTTCTGTGCCCTTAGCTACTCAAATCCCTTTGACATCAATGCTGTTTAAGTATCCAAATTCCTTTAGGTATCCTGCCATCAAACCAGACTCAGTTTTGGGTCAGGCTATTAGACTATTCTAAGGCTTTGTAAAGCCATAAGTAGGCAAAACAGACTCCTTGAGCAATTCCTTTCTTTTCCTCACCCTCCTGCATCCTCTTCCATGTAGCGCATTTGCAAGTGAGCTGCCTTGCTTCATGGACTGTTAGGAGTGTGTCTTTATTCCCCTATAGCAATCTTGTATAATGTGTTCAGAAAAAGTTAAATATAATCCTTTAGAAGACTCATTGAGTAGGGATATTCATGGGGCACAGATGTTTATAACTCTTGCTGTGTCACCAGGAATTTGGCAAGAGATAAGTGATTAGTGAATGATTAGTCATGTCCCTATTAAAATTTCTTTGGTGCCTTCCAAATATAAAAGCAGTAGGACCTACCATCAAGGTGCTTATGATTGATGTCACAAGATAAAGGGGGATTAAAGACTTTCATAAATACTGCTGTTAACCCATTTAATATAACTAAGACCTTGAAGACCAGCTCATTACTGTGTCAAAACCTCAATTTGTTGACTATGTCCTTTGACATTTTAGGTATGACCTTGGAGTGCTTTTCATGAGCAACTGAGAAACAGAAATGGGGAATGCATAGGAATGGGCAATTTCCTGGATTAATTCTCCTAATGGGAAGGAAGCTCATGTTTGAGACCAGGGCTTGGAGAACCCGGGGCTTCTGCTGCTGCACACAGCATGACTATGTATCCAAGAATGCTTAAAAATATATCCTTCTGTAAGTCTTATTTGAAGGCAGGATGGGAGAGTTGGCCTTCCTCAGCCTGGAGAAGAGCAGGCTCTGGGAGGCCTTATCACAGTCTTCCAATACCTAAAGGGGCCCACAACAAATCTGGAGAGAGACTTCTTACAAGGGCCTGTAGGCGCAGGACAAGAGGGAATGGCTTTAAACTGAAAAAGTGGAGATTTAGATTAGACATTAGTAAGAAGTTCTTCCCTGTGAGGGTGCTGAAGCTGGCACAGGGTACCCAGAGAAGTTTTGGCTGTCCCATCCCTGGCAGCGTTCAAGGCCAGGTTGGATGAAGCTTGGAGCAGCCTGGTCCAGTGGAAGGTGTTCCTGCCTATGTTAGGGAGGTGGAACTGGTTGGGCTTTAAGGTTCTTTCCAACCCAAACCATCCTATGGTTCTATGATACAAATAGTATTATTTTCTGTACTGGCTTTAGAAGATGTTTTGCTGGTCAGAACCCTCTGAGGCTGGGTGTCACTCCCGTAAGACAGCAAGAACCTTGCCTGGGCACAAGGCCCCATTCCTTAGGGGCTGGATCTGGTCTCTGCTAGAGAGCAGAGTAACCAGAAATGCATTGGCCTCAGGCAGCTGCAGAAGGGTCTTTAGTTGGGGCAGCCTCCGTGCACAGCCTCCTGCTATTGCCTCTGCCACCTCAGCTGCATCCTGGCTTCCCACTCCTGGGTACAGAGAAGTGCAGAAATGGCATTGCCATCCAGCAACATCTCTCTGCAGCTCTCCACTTGCAGTGCTGCCTTCGCAATAGTTTCAGTCAAGGACTGCAATAGGCTCAAGGAGGTTTTCTTGATAACAGCAGTCTGGACTGGGAGCAGCTTTCATAAAATAGGGATGCCAGCCCAAAACCAGGGTGCAGAGGTGCTCTGAGCAGACATCGAAATAGCAGCATGTTCAGCTGCTGTAGAAAAGCCAGCCATATGGGTGCCTTAGACATACAATTATAAATTAGCTTTCTTGGGCTGAGGTATTAAATCCAGACACAGCTGCCCCATCATCAGCTTATGATTTTGTTTAAATTTTTATGAGCTGTTCTATGGTTATTAAACTTGGTGCACTTGCTATTCAGCACAAAGTTGTGGTAATATGTCACAATGAGAGAGTACTTGAGGAAGAATAAGCTCTGGCAACATGCAAGAGGGATGAGCTCCATGGACTCTCTGCAGAGCCCTTCATGTAGCAGGCCCAGAGCCATCTCAAGGACCAAGGGAAGGTGGCATCAGCCTCTCCATCACTGCCTGCTAGGGGCTGGTATTGCAATCCTGCAGTGGCTTGGCTGAGTCAGGATGGCAGAAAGCAGGTACATTATTTGAGAATGAGCCATACCAGAAACAGTTGTTTCCTAGAATGAAAGTTTGCAAGGAGGTAGGGAAAAATTTGGAGTTAAAGAAGCAACGAAGGAAGCAATGGAAAACTACCGAAGTTGGTTGAAAACTTCCTGATGGCTTGGAGCCACATGGAAAAGGGAGACAAGGCATTGTGGAGAGATGAACACCCAGAAACAGTGACTGGGAGACAAAGATGATGGCTTTGCTGGGTGTTGAATGGAGATTGTTCCAAGAAGAAGAATGAAAGAGCAGATTGCCGAAGCTGAGTGAAATCTGCTGTTTCCAAAATGTTCACTTTGCCTAGGATAGTTTTTTTAGCATCATTGCTCCATTTTTTTCACTTGGAATAAATTCAGCTTTCATGCCTGCTGAATCCGCTTCAGCATCCCAGGCCACAACCCACATGTGAGAGGCACCTAAGCTCAGACAGATAAACACACCCTTGCTCTCCCAAATCCTGTGCATGATGGTCCTTGTTAGATTTTTCTGAAAATGGGAAAAGTCCCAATGGAAACACCTTGTCTCAGGGAACCTCAGCATATGGTGGTCCCTGCACTGCACCATGTACCCGGCAGGCTATTGACCATTTCTGAATTAATGACTAACCTTTGCTTTGAATTTTCTATCCTAATGGCAGCAGTGACAGTGAAAATTGTTTAAAATTTCATGTTTTGTAGCTGCCTGGAGGGTTTGTGATGAATCACTGAAGTGCGTGCAAAATCAGGACAAAGAAAAAACAAGCTGCATTTATTTTGATCTGACACCAACATAGAATCATAGAACGGTTTGGGTTGGAAGGGACCTTAAAGATCATCTGGTTCCAACAGCTTGCCACAGGCAGGGACATCTTCCACTAGACCAGGTTGCTCAAAACCCCATCCAAGCTGGCCTTGAACCCTGAAAGCAATGGAGTATTTGCCATTTCTCGGGGCAACCTGTGCCAGTGTCTCACCTCCCTTGCAGTAAGGAATTTCTTTCTAACATCAGGTTTCATCAGTCACTTTACTAGCAGTTGAGGGTGCACAGGTAGTAGATTTTAAGGTGAGTGGAAATCAGGTGTGGGAACCTTTGTGCAATCTTCTTGGCTTCTGGCATACGAGTATTACCCCTGTGATGTGATGGGGACACATGGCTGCTATGCCCTGGTGAAGTGAGCCTGAAAAGACTAATCTTGAAACATCAGAGAGAGGTGGGACAAAGGCAGAAATAAACTTTCAGTGTAGCTGCAAAATAATAATGTATTTAAAGGTGTACTTTCTTTCCTCTATCCATACAAGTGTGGGAAATGCTGGGATTCAGAACCTTGAAACAAAACCAGTGTAAGATTAAGTTATACACATCTTGGCTCTCCTCAGCAAGTCTCTGGGATTTCTGCTGAACAAATACAGTGGTTAAGTTGATATACAGCCTCACTGACTCATTTAATCTACCCTGTCACCAAACCCAGCCCTAGCAGTTTGGGATTCTTCAACCTGTTTGACTTTAAGTGGGCTAATTCCTCATGCAATGAGCTTTCCGGTGTGTGTTGCAGTTCTGTTGAACATCTCATCTGACATTTCACATTATCTTCTTTTGTTAGAGACCATGGTTTTTGTTTTCATCTTTGCTTTTCTTTGAACTTGAACCATTTCTGCTACTGGGGTTTCTGTATGGGTGTAAGACTGTTTTGCCTTTTCTTACTTTGAAGGTAGTATCTTCAGTCCGATTTGGAAGTAGGCTCTCTACATTTCACATTCTGAACTTATTTTCATTGCTTGTAAGTGCCTACACAAATTTCCTCTGTAACTAATCAGCTTTGCCACTAATTTTGCGCCTGAACATCATCTTTATCCCAGTGCCTTGCTTAGCTCAGTCTTTCTGCCTCAACAATACCTTCAATATCCTTCTTACCATTGCTTTCTTCGATTGTTACTCGGCCATCAGAGAATCAATAGCTGGGATTTTTTTCTTAGAAGAAACAGGGAATTTTGCATTTGATTTTCAGAAGGTCACTAGAATGAAATGACAAAAACGGGGATGTCACCAAAGTGTCCGTTCAGGCCTTTGATCCAAGGGTGGGATGGTATCACTTTATATCCTACAAACTGCTGACTTAAAATGAAAAGTTGCTTTGTAAGCTTTTACAAATTTGTGGAAGCATATTTCTTTTGTCCAGAAAGAGGTAAATAACTTTTTACATAGACATTCCAATTCTAAAATCCTACACCCCAATGATTGCAGAAAAAGCCCTGCCCTGAGCCAACAAGTGCTTTTGAAAATCCAGTCTCAGTATTGCACTGGATACAGGTAATGAAACTGTTTCCTGATATTGCTTTCCCCTAGAGACACTAGAGATAGATATCAGAGGAAAGGAAATCAATTGGACACGGAAAGATGAGAAGATTGAACCTTCTCACTGAAACTAGTGAAAAGTTGAAGACATATTTGGTTTTGTTGGTTGGTCCCATTAAGGTCTGGGCTTTATTTATATCAGTTAAACTTTCCATGAACTCAAAACTGTTCACAATGGTAGACACAGCATAGGAAGCTCACTCAAATATTCTCTTCCACATACTCTTCACTGACATCCATCATCATTTAGAAGAGAGAAGATGAGATTTCCCATTAGACCTCTTTGTTTAATTGTTCTTATTGCTTCTTTCACTTGATCAGAGCTTAAGCGATAGGTGCACTGATCCGACGATACACTGTCCATCAGAGGAGTGTGACATCCATCCAGATTCACCACAGAGATGCTGTGCCAAAAAGGCATATCTGTGGGGAGGGCGTATAAAACACAGAGTTGCTCCTTGGTGACAAGCTGGTTTGATGCAGAGGATCAACCAGCATTTATTTATAGGGTCAAGAGACTCTTTGTGAGTGTTTGCTGTTTGCAGCAACAGCACTCACCATTGATGTTAAAATCCAATTTGTAATCTGTCATTAAAATACTCTTCTGTTCCCAAACCAACTGTTCCCAGAAGCTCTGTGAGTCTACCCATTCCATACATTAATTTGCACCCACCTTGGATGCCTGTGAAGCATGCAGAGAAGGCAGTCCACTGGGCAGCAAGCAGACAGCAGTGTCTGAGCTGAGCAGGGCTCAAGCGCCTTCCCCAGAGAGCAGAGCCAGAGCATCTGTCTATGTCCCATCAATGGGATGCTGTCCTTGGGTTGGTCCCCACATAAGCCTTATACAGGGGTTCACAGAGGAACATTCTCAGAAAGCACTTTCCTTTTTTTGCTCCTTGCAGCTCTTACTAAGGATAATTTGGTTCAGACCAAAGACATCAGGTAGCTTTGAACTAATGTGCCAGCCTCAGCAGGGTGCCACTGTAACCTGCTGGCCTGCTCTTAGAGCAGCTTTTTATAGGGACACCAACTCAGGTTTGTTCTGGAATTCTCTGTAGTGTAGGCAGTCCAGGCCTCATGTTGTTTTTGTCTTCATTACTTTGGACAAAAAACAGGTAAAGCATACATAAAAAATAATAGATAGCTTGCAAGTTGGGCATGTCCCTAATCTATCTATCTGATACTCTTTCAGGCACACTGAGCTGCATGGTAAGGGCTCCTTTGGGAAGTTCCTGTAAGCACCATGGATGTGGGCAGCACAATTACAGGGTAGAGAACATTGGTATTTATTTCTTTCTAATAAAGATCATATGGAGTGTGACAGGCAGTGGGTGTGTCTGCATTACCCTATGTCTCTTCTGCCTTGTGCTTGCAGTAAGCAACAGGACTCATCAGAGAGGTAAAGCACTAATCCCCCCCCCCCCCCCCCCCCGCTTTTGTCCTCTAGGAATATCAGGAGGTCAATATGTCTACAGGAACAGCTTGCACTGAGAGGTGCGATGGAACCTGTTCGCCACCAAATGCCGTCCTGGAGTACACATCCCTGAGTCAAGCAGTCTCCGCTGTGCCCTCCTCCCACTGCTGGGAGGGAAGCAGCTGCTGCAATTCCTCTCTCCAGAGGGACGGATGCAGTTCATCCTTTTCCCTGCTACTCATCAGCGGAGGTCTCTGAGGAATCTACACTGAATATGGTGCATTGATTTTCTTTGACCTCGTTCTACCTAATCAGCTAAACCAACGCGCTGATGAAATGAAAGTGGGTCTGGCAGATAGGAAATGGGGCACTAGAAGTTATTTCTTAAGGATTTGCAATATCCTGGATCCAAATGATATCTGAAAGTGGGTCAAATCTTCCTCTAAGAAGGCAAATGAGAAGAAAACCAGTGCATGACTAAAATTCTGCTCAGATTTCAAGAACATTTAGGGTAAGTGTTTCCAGGGAGCAACAACTACATCAGTGGCATGGGTAGCTTCAGGAAGTACATGTGGGACAGGCTCTGACAAGGGACAGTTGTCACATGAGGATGCAGATGGCATTTCTAATGTCTACAGTGACTTCTACATGCGTATGCATCATCACTCACACTGTAACCTAACCAACCATATGAGGAGCCAACATATGCCAGCCTACATATTGCAGGGCTTTTGAGGTTTTCCAGCTCTGCTGTTTGTCATCTTGGAAATGCTTTTTCTTAACCATTTCCCTTCTGGTTTTCCACGAGGTTCCTTGGCATCAGGATCTCCTGGGGGATCCTTCCAGCCCAGAGCACTGCAGGGGATCCATCCACCCAAAGATATGCCTTTCCACACCAAAATGCTGACATATCCTGCAGGTGTTGCACACTTTCTGGGCAACATGTTGCCACAAGTGCTGGCAAGATGTTCAAGTACAAGTCTTCTAGATTAAAAGGACAGTTTGGGAGACAGGAATGATAGATTGTCCCTGCCAGGAATAGGAAAAGCAGCATTTGGCAAGCGTGGATTTGTCCTTATTTTCTTTTCAAAGCATTCTGGCCCTCCAAGTACCTCTCCTCGTTTGTTTTGTTACTGTCTAAAAAACCATGATATGATACATAACACACCAAAAGCAGAGCAAATCTGCAGAAGAACTGATGCCCTCCAAGCTTGGAGCCGATATCACCAGGACTTTCTGAGTGACTGCTGCATTTGTGCGGGAAGGCTTTTGCCTGACAAATGTGTTTGAATTCTCTGAGTACATCGGGGCATTGCTAGATAAGTATGTAATAGAGGACACCATCTATCATGATTTCAGAGAAGCGTCTGACAGTGTGCCACAAAGGGAATATGATTTACAAAGTAAGACTGAAATGTTATAAACAAACTATTGATATCACTTACAAATCACATTGGCAGTTTGAGGGAGAGGATAGGGATGGGACATATAGAGGAAGCAGAAGGCTGGACAAAGGCTGGATTTCTCTGAATAATGAGCAAAGTAACCCTAATCTAATCACCCTGAGTACCTGGGACGAGGAGGGAAGAGAATGCAAATGTGTATAAGCTGAGCAAGCTTGCCTGAAATGAAATTACATTCCAATATTCATCTATACAAGGGAATAAGAAGTAAAAGCAGTCAGGAACCGTCCTCCATCAATAAAACCTAATTTGGAGGGAGACACAGTATAGCAGACTCCCACAGGACTCTGCAGCCACTCCACATTAAAGACAGGACTGTTCTGACCCCACTGGGAGCAGGCTGACCAGTAAATATAAACGGAGTGAGCACATTGCTATTGCAAAACAATCTATCACTGGGTTACTGAAAGGTGTGTATGAAAATCTTGCTACAAACAGGCTTTGCCACAGTATCTGGCTGTGTTTGATGTGGCTATTTTGGCTGAAGGGTGCCTGGGCGCCCGGGTGCCCTGGGTGCGTGTTCCCTGGCACAGGGGCATTTTGCAGAAAGCATCTTTCATGAGCTGCTTCATGTGCAACATCCATTGCAGCAGAGGGAGGTATTGGGCAAATGTAAATCAGTGGGATGCAATCAGGCTACTGATAGCACTACTTGTGCACACTAGTTCTGGTGCAGAGGTGAGCACACCAAGCTTCCCATCATGGGCAAGCCTCTGCCAGGGGCAGGCAGCAGGGCAGCATCACTGAAGCTGTTTTTTCTGGCAGTTTTATAAAGAAAGGTCACTTGGAAGAGGGAGGCAGAGAGCTGCTGCTTTCTTAGGACCTCTAAGACATGTTGCTGGAGAGCTATTTGTAGTGGCAGCTCAGGAAACCTGGGTCAGCTCCTCAGTCTTATCTAACAGAGTCCCTCTCCTGTTAGGAAGTTCTCTGGAGCTGGACTGCCTCTTTCTGGGCGGTTCTGAGACAGTTTTGCAAGTGGACTTCCGGCCCCTGTGGCTACTGAGCTGCTCCCAAGTGATGTTGTTCCTGATGCGCTCTGCAAGGTCCCTCCTGGCTCCCTTGCATCTGGCTGGCCAGGAGTGGTGCTCCTCACCTCTGTGCAGGCTCATGCTGCTGCTGGGGGTAGCAAATGTCAGACTATACCAGGAGCACACAGCCCAAAATGGCAGAGGCAAAAGCCAACAAGAAATGTCTCATTTTCAAGCCTGCAAGGCTGGGGGTACAAAGCTTACAATTTGCGCTTGTTTTCTGTTTTTTTTCCACTGCCTGGTTATTGCCAAGTATTTCATATAGACACAGCAACTTAGTCAGACTGATGGCCCTTGTCTCCCCAGTGACAAATGCAATGCCTGCCAGACACTTGGCTCAAAACTGTCTTTACAATCATCCTGCTTTTTCAAGAGTTTAAATGCCCACTAAAGAAAAACTTAGTTTGTCATTTAGATTGGCCTTGGCTAAATTAGTTCATTCTTGAGCAACCATAAGACACTAAATGAGTACACTACTCTAGGAGGCAAGGAGGATTCCCATAAAGAGCAGCTACAGGGTAGATTTAAATTCACACCAAGGGAATCCATTAGAGAAGAGTTTAGGGCAGGAAGATAATGTTGGAGAGCAGGTACATACCCAGGAAGCATGTCATGACAGTTCAGGCTGCATCACAAAGACAGTGAGAAACAGGAGGGTACCAGTGAACAAGGGAGGGATGAAACCTTGGTCTTGCTGCAGTCACCAGGAGCAGTGTCACAGGCTCAACAAGGTGCTGCATCAGTATCAGGTGAAGCTGCACAGTTTGCAGAGGAGCTTCTTGATTTAAGGGCACTAGTGTGTAAACCACTTGTGGGAGTAGGAGCAGTGTCTGACCACCTAGGCTTTAATAATGATGTACAGGAAAAGGGAATGTGAAATGTGATTCCCTTTCATGTGAATGAGCTTCCATCTCAGGGCAGTTTCTACCGGCACAGAATGGCTCATGTGAAGTGAATGAGCAGGTTTTGGTCAAAGCCTTGAGGAGTGAGAACAAAGTCTATGCCTTAAATAAAAGCAAAACTGAAAGATTTCCTAGGGGACTGAAAATACTTATTATTAGGAAAAGCATCCCAACCTGTCAGCTTCCAACTCCCTTTATCTTCATGCAACTTTAAAAAACCCCCAGCCATACACATTCAAAAATACACTTCAAGATTTAATCTCTTCTTAGCTGACACTTTAAATGTCAACTCTGAGCCTGGAGTAAATTTTCACAGGCAAGTTATAAAAGTCTGAAAACAGGATTTAATAATGGTAATGCTGACAAAGCCTCAGCCACAGCAAAGCTAGGAGATGCTTTTGTGTATACCCACCAGACAGCTAGGCTGAAAAACAGGTGGGGGGCAAGCTGATTTATGGTTACTAGGCTGGGTACTCCTCTGAAAGTTTCATAATACAGAGACCTTTCTTTTCAGATGGATAGGAGTCTGGATGTAGAGATAGATTGATGATTCTCATTTCTCCACCTGTGTTATTTTATTAGACTCACTATGGCAAACTGATCTTGTCACTGTTAATGGGCCCTGCATACCTATTGCTCCATGCGCCATAAGCAGAATATACTGCATGGTGCCTATCAGAATAACTTTGTTAAAAATACTGAAACTGAACCTGCTGTGCCTGTTAGCGGAGCTGAAATGAAAAATATCGGGCAGGAACTGTGTCTGGAGCAAACAAGAATTTACTTAGACTGAGGGAGAAAGTGCACTCTGATTTAACATTCAGCTCGGGTGCATGTTTTATGCATGTGCATACAGAAAGGGAAAATTCATTGATTTGCTTCAGAGCTAGTTTATGTCTTGACGGAGCAAAGCCTGTAAGTGCCTACTTAAGTCCGTTCCTGTTTGATTAAGTGTTTAAGCAGCTGCCTAGGTCCCACTGATACTAATATAAGATTTAAGCATCTACTTAGAGTGAAATGTTCTCAGAAGCTGTGTTGTATTGAGGCCTGGTGCATGCTGCTGTATTCCACACACAGCTGGTCATGAAGACTAAGAATGCAGAAGTGAAGACCAGAGTGGCCATTACCTTGTCATCACATGATGGCTTGTTCAGACTTTCTCCAGATAAAGCTCTGGGGATGCATTTTAAGTGTTATCAGCACATGTATGCAGGGATTTATATTTAAACTTTCCACAAGTTTTCAGTCATGTGAGTAGCTCATCCCCAGAACTGTAGCAAAAATCTGCAGGATCAAAACTGCTATGAGAATGCTCTCCACCAGCGATGGTCATGGGAAAGCTAGCACCAACCCCTCTGAGGTTATCCAACCCCCTCCTCCTCTTTTTAAAATGTGTTTCTCTCATCTGGAGTAATTTGGGAAGGGATTTTTCTCAGTTACTTGATATTCAGAATGATCTTTGCAGCGTATTGCTGTACTTTAAGCAGTGCTGTGGGGGACTGTTTTACATAGGTGGGAGAGAATGGGACACAGGGGCCACTCCTGCAACACCACAAACCATAGTGCGATGTAAGTGATGTGTGATAGCAAGTAAAACCCTAAAAATACTTGGCATGATGTCTGTGAAGCTGTCTTCTTTGAGAAGTAGGCCTTGGCAAGCCCCTGGGACAACCTGAGCCCCCTCAACCAATGATGTTTAGAACAAGGCAGTGAGTCTGCTGGCAGCATCAGGGAATTGGAGCACAATAATCAATACCCAGACACCCCCCCCCCAAAAAAAAAAATGGAGTGCTAATTCTGAGGGTCAAAGTCATGTAATAATTCTTCTTGCAATGTCTATGAAGGAAAACTAGCCATTTTTTGACGAGGAGTTCATTTTTCCAGCTCATATGGGACATTCACAGTTTAGTCACCCTTGTTGCTTTTCCAAGCTTTGTAACAGCTTTAGGAAGGGTTCTTACTTTTGCTTTCTACCCTGCAGTCTGAGCTGAGATTAAAATTTACTGCTGCTGCTATTTCCAGAGAAGAGCTGGGAGCTAAGCTGTGGTTTCCTTTTTTCAAGTGGTTTTTAGTGTTGATAGTGGGGAAGAGTCATCTGTGACAACTTTGTTTTCTCTGTCAGTGCAGCTTCCTACATGGGATTTATTTTTACAGCCTTCAGAATATTTCTTTTTCTTCAATTCCTCTTTCATTTAGCAAAGCAGTTTCTGTGGGTTGTCCCCACACTGACATTTTTATGCACTCTAGAAAGCTGGGTTGCTTTGCTGATTCTGGAAATGAATTGCCATCTTCTGCAATAGGATTATTTTAAATCCCTATTAGTGTTGTGGATTTCAACAGGAATTTTTGCCTTGATCATTGCCAATGTCATTCTACACAGAGGTTTGAGTCGCACACCACCATGAGTTTTTCCTGAGATGTGATATCCATGGATTACATGAGTATGAAATACACTTCCCAGATAAAACATCTTCTCTCTGGTCCTCTTTCTTCCTCCTTTTTTTGCTCATTTTCCATATCTCATCTTACGTTAAAATTGTAGACAACTTTTGACAAGGATCATCATGTTCTAGTAGTGCTATTGCAAGACAGTTTTGAGTAGAATTTATGGACAAATGTAAACCTTTACATTTCAGGGAAAGAAATAGGTGTGTAACAGCAACTGTAAGCATTCAGCTGTCATTAGTCTTCTGTGCTTCCCTGGAGTTAAATTAAATGACGATCACTAGTGAGCCCTTCTATCAAACAGAAAAGCCTTCCATAGGGCATTGGATTACACAGTCACAGTGCCATATATAGCAACAAGCCTCTGGTGTGGATTTTGCAATGTCTGCCATTGTATTTCAGATACTAAGCAAATAAAACCCTGTATTTCCATAGAAACTGTAATGTGTGGCTGAATACTGCCCTTAAGTATGGAAATGTCTCTTCTAGTATAGTCAAGTGAGGCTGTTACTATATTCTAAAGAAGAGTTTGATGCCATATGCTGAGACATGCATGCTAATCAGTTACATACCCCATTATTTGTAATTCACTTATTATGCCTACCTTTGCATGGTGCGTGATGACTTCTACACAGCATGACTTAGTGAGCACTTAAAAAGAGATGTCATTATACAGCTGTTAATAGTCTCAGGATTAAGCAGCTAATATGAGAAAAGTGGAGGGACTAGGAATGCCTCCTGTAATGTAGTCTGTGGTCTCCGTTATTCCCAGTCAGATCTCTAGCTTAAAATTAGCATCACATCTTATCTTTTCCCTCACAGACCAAGTGCAATTGTGGTGTGCCCTGTCTGAAACCCTGGAGGTGGAAATGGGAGACTAATGCATTCTTCCCAAGGTCAAAGTAACTTAGGTTGAATCAAATTGAGAAAAATAACCATTAGATGAAACAATTAAAGGAAAAAATGGTTTAAGTACACCTGAAACTTTTGGAATGAAAAGCCCTGATTTACTGTCAACAATGTAATGATTTTCTTTCATTAAAAATTCAGGTCAGTATTAGAAGAAAAAAAGCTGTTCTCTCAAATGATGAGTCCAATGGCAGTGTGGAAGTGCTGAGACAAAATGCTTTACAGTTTCCAAAAACTTTGTGTTTTTACAATTGACAAAATGCCATATTTTCCCCTATTTTATTCTCCCCTCACTCTTTTTCACCTGGGAGTTTCAGTGTCATAGTATTTTTCCTTCTGAAATGCACCTTGTGCAGAGATTCGGATAGTTATTTCAATGAATTCATTATAAGCAACATAACTTTTGCTACATCCAAAATGCTAAAAGCTAGCAAAAACCAGAAGGAGCAAGGCAATGGCTTCCATGTTTCACTCATGGTCAACAAACTCTCCATAGGCACAGATGGTATCTCAGTGGTTTTTGCTTCCTAATCTTTATTACACCAAAAGAATCCACCATAGTTGGATGCTGCTCTTTAATAATCACAATGGTATTTCCAAACATTTGGTCATTAAGTCGGCTAGGAACAAAATGAACATAGAAGTAAATTGTGTGCTGTCTATTGGAGAACATGTTGTCTTGGCTTTAAGAATTTGGATAAGATTTGGGCATTTCCAAAGAATTACTTCTGTTCTGAACTGATGTGGGGGTTAAAAACCTTGAATTTTTTAGTATGTTTCGATTCCAAAATCTCCCATTTGAAGGCAACGTTAATAATTAATGATAGTGAACAAGCACAGTGTAAGAATACACTCCCTCAAATTACAGTTTGAAAGTCACTGACTTTTCATGCATCCTGTTCACATCACTGCATCACTTTTAGAGGCTCAAAGCCAGAGAATCACCCCTTATCCTTCTCTGGAATATTGAACTATTTGATGAATTCCTTACACAAATGCCTAGAAAATGAGCCATCAGTGCATGGACTGGCTACTGACTCTTTAAATACCACTTTTCGTGTTGTTCTGGCTTTTATTAACTATCATAAAACTCAGACTTTCAGGTCCAGCCATACAAAGCATCTTCTAGGGCAGCTGGGGTCGCTTTTGGATGTAAATACTCCTGCAAGAGGCTCTGCAGCATGCTACAACTGAAAAAATCAATATGTATTCTAATAGACAGGAACAAATTGGGTCTTAAAGTGTAAATAAGGCTGTGTGAAATAAAAGAAAGTAAATTTAACTAGTGAACTGTATTAACTGTGGTGATTATTCTGCATTCAGCGAGGCTAATTTATGTAATCAGTGCTCTTGCACTTTCCACCACAGATCTTGAAGGTCATCGGCTGAGCTGGGACCTGAACCTTTTCAAAGGTAAAGAAAGTCTTTTCAATTAGATTAAACCTCGTTATTATTTTCCAAGGATTCTCACCTCCATTACACAGACTTAAGGAAACAGTGACGGATGATGCATTGAAGTCTGAAAGCACACCCGTGGCACGCAGTGTTTGTAGGGTCCCTGGGGCCGGCAGCCCCATCACAGCGCAGGAGCTGCAGCTACTGAATCACCAAACCATGATTTCTTGAATTCTTCAGCTCAAAGCTGGTTTTCTCCACAGTAGGAGAAAAAAAAGTTTGGGAAACACAGCTCCTTTCCTCTGGGCTGTGCTTGCAAAAGAAGGCTGTGATTTTATGCCAATAAAGAAGTGAATGCATTTCCAGAGTAGCTGATTTCTGCCTTAGATGTGCTCTTTTAAAGAAGAGTGGCTTTGGATGAAGTTTTGAAACCTGAAATGAACCATTTTGGCTCATTCTTTTTCTGTCAAAATACTGTGTTTCATAACAGCTCGAAGCTGTTTCACCTGGACTGTGATATAGTAAAATATTAGCTGTACTAATAGGATAAGTACTAATGCAGCTGTTTTCAAGTTATTGTAACAAAAGCTAGTGCTGTATCAGAGCTACATGGTCCAGTATTAATGGAAAGAAACACTCTCATGCTCCCAAACCCAATAAAAACCAAAAAAATGTTTACAGGAAAATTTGTGGTTTTTTTTCCCTTTTAGAATGAAAACAAACCTCAGGATTTTCTTCAGAGCTGAAAACCTGACCAGTGTCCCCAGTGACGGCCACATGTACAGGTTCAGCTGCTGAAGACATCCTAGATGAAGTCTTAAATGCAGAGCATCTTGCCAAAACCCAGCACCAGTCTTAAAGTAGTCTCTGGGGGCCTTCACCTTGTAGTGAATCTGGTCAGTGCTTTTTATTAATTTATGGTACTCTTTATCACAGCTCCCTGACTATGCAACTAACATACAACACAAGCAAAGGTAGGCAGAGAAAAACCTTATTGTGTTAAGGAAGAAATGTTGTTACCAGAACGGGTAGTATGGGTAGATACCCCTTAGGTTTGAAAGCAATAAACATCAGTAGAGGTAGAGGAAGGAACTGGGCCTTATGAAAGAAGCAAATAAGAAAACTAGACAAAGTCAGTGCCCCCTAAAAGGAGAAGGCAGGTCCTTTCTACCTGCAAACAGTTCTAGGAATGATCCCAGGGGTTTTCAAACACTGCTGCAAGTGCAGTATGGCCTAAGATGCTTGTTGATCTTAAAAATCTATCTTAATAGAAATAACTTGGTCAAATACCACTTCTGAAATAACCTTGCTAATTTTACTCTGTAGAAGACCTGGAGCAATTTCTATATTTAAATGACATATACTGAATGAGTAATGTCTTCTGTGTTTTGGAATGGTCTTCTAGCATTAGTGCTTCGCAAAATAAAGGCAAATAAAGGGGTTTCTTATTGATAAATCTGACTAGATTTTAGGCATGGTCATTAGCTAATTGAAATCCCATGTGATCAATGCCTTTCAGTTAATTTTGAGTCACTATACTCAACAAAGCTGATTCTGTTGCCAGCTCTGTAATACTATCCTGGCAAGCAGACCAGGTGAGTTTCAGTAATTCCCCCTATTTTGCATATTCAGCTGCTCAGCATTCCTGTATTATGGCACTATTTAGATGTATTTTTTCCTGAGAAGAAAAAATGACTAGGCAAGGTGACATCTGACCCAGGGAAATTATTTGACACCTAAGTGAGTTCAGAAACCAACATGGTATGTATGGGACCCAGTGGCCTGGGGATCCTTTTATGCCTATTAATATTGACTAAAGGTAATTTTTCCAGCTAAAATGTTAACTCAAATCTGGGTTTTTTAAATTATATCTTGCATCCCCTTGACATCTGAGTGACCTCACCTGTGACACAGGGCATGCTGTGTTTCAGTGTCTTGGGCAGCAGGACCAACAGCCTGGCTTGGTACAAAGCTCCTATTATAGTACATTTTTAATGATCTTGAAAAAAGGCGGAAGGGTCCAGGCAGATTTCAAGCCCTGCAGGATCCTTAGCACCCTCAAGGAGAGAAAAGCAGTGTTGTGGGGTGGCTTCTGTAGATAACTGAAGGATCTTGGCAAAATCTGAGATGCTTTAATAACAGATGGTGGGGAAAAGACTTAGCCAGTTCTCTTTCCATCATGTTTCAGTGCAGAAGATCCCTCCACATGACATCCTGCGCTGTCATCTCAGATCTATTATTAAACAGCCCTCACAGTGCATGTGCTCCACTCCCTTCCTTGAGAGACAGTCTCATGGGAGCAGACTTTGATTTCCACACCAGTGTGTCTGGCAGAGACATCCCACCTCTGTGGGGTTCACAGGGTGAAAACATTGAAGTCCTCTCCCTGAGCAGCCAAAGGTCTGTTCCAAACCAGCACAGAAATGCAGGAACACAGAGGTGTAGTCACTGAATATCAGGCTCTACATCTGCTTCTCCTGCTTCTTTACAAGACTAAGGTGCTTTGTAAAGGCAGTTGTTCTGTGGCACTGGAATTCTCTTCTCTTTCTCAGCATTTAGTGAAAACAAACACAAAGGAGAAGGGTGATAACAGAAGGATGACAGTGATATTCTTCCTCTGGGCATAAGCTCCAAGCTGCAGTGTGACCCTTTATGGCTCCATATGCTACAGATCAAGAGAAGAAAAAAACAAAAATCCTGTGTTTAAAAAGCATTCCTCTAACAGCAGAACACCGTGTCCATCACCTTCACAAACAAGCAATAGCTGGAGAGAGAAACCCTCCTGGCACTGGGTTTAGAGACCAGCATTTGTGCCAGGACTGTCACTTCTGCTCCACACGAGAATTCCCTGAAATCCCAAGCCTCTATAAAGACAGATATTTGAGCTTAAAATGGCCAAGAGATATTGAAAGTGAGCAGGAACTGGCTCATGGTCAGTTAGAGATGCTCTGGGAAGAAAGTCTCTTTTTAGTTAGCGGATACTATCACAGTTCCTGCAGTCTTGGACACAGTTACAGGACAATCTAAACTCTATAGTAAAGTACCAGGTATTCAAATTCAACCCATTAAAAACCACATTGATATACAGGTAATAATACAGGGAAGCACTGTGGCAACTAATAACACACAGGAGGCACATCTTGCAGTCCCATTCCGATGGCCAAAGAAGCAGAGTTGAGCCTGAATTCTCTAGGATCGATAGCATCCTGCATCCAAATTGAGTGACTTGAACAGTAGCCATGCCCTGTTATGCCAAGCTAAATCTGTGCCCAACAATTTGAACAAATCCATCGGTTTGTCCCAGCAGTGATTGAAGGAGAGTTTTTCCACAGTTCTTTGTCTTCACTTGAAAGGAATTGTACTAGCTTCGAGCTGGAAGGTGCCTTAGCACTGATGAATAATACCCATATATTGCCATGAATGGTAATGCAGCCCTGTCTCATCATCTGAGCACAGGAAGGTGGTCGAGGTGCTTCTACACAGCTCTACTATGCAGGTAGCTGCAGCATCAAGCAAAGGGTTGGGCTGCAGGAGCTGTGAAATTCCATTTCCAGAGGAGTCTGAGGAAAGCAGGTCTAAAAATAATCAATCAAGCTGATTTCCTTTGTTAATGACTCAGTGATACTCCCAAGTTCATGTGTTTCAGCTTTGAAGGGCTCCACTCTGGGAGTAGCTTTCTTTGGAATCCATCGATTTGGATGAAAATGGGAAATGCATCTAACATCAGTTCCAATGAGACTGTATCCAGGGTGTCTAACTTCTTTTCTTCACCTTATTTTCTCCTTTCTCTCCTCCTTCTCAGCCACAGACCTACATTAATAGCCCCCTGACAGGGGAAACAGACCTTTTGCCTTCATCTGTACCTTTTGACCAGCGCCATCCTCCACTACCTGCCTTGGCTGAGAAACATGGAGCTCAAGTGACCACTCAGTCTTGTGTCATGCCAATAAACCGGTACTATGAATAGCAGCCAGGGAAGTTTCACTGTGGCCTTTCTCCCACAGCTACAACAGGAACAAGAGGGACCAGAGGGAATGAACCTGCAGCCTGCCAAATTACTAGCGAGGATGATGTGTGTAAATCCCAATGGCCAATTCTGGGAAAATGCATTTAATTCCCATCTTTGCCCTTGGTCCAGTGCATAATGCTGGGAAAAACTCCTGGCCAGCCTGCACCTCTGTTCTCCCTCCAAGCATGGCACACCCCATGTGCCTCCTACATCACTCAACACCCCTTTCACCAGGTATGAAATTCCCATCAACAGGAATGGGGCAAGAGACTTTGGACTGATTTCTCCATACACAGAAAGCTGTGATCAGGAGCAAGCCAGTAAGGAGAGGCGATACCTTTACTGGAGCGGCTGGTCCAGATTGGACATGAAGGCTATTTTCAGATCTGCATCCATGTCTTCTGGGCTGCAGATTTAGCTCCACTGGCAAGCTGGACCCAGTAAAGGAACAATATGGGAATAAAGGGGTTTATTTCTACATTTCATTGTTCTCTTTGCCGTGCTCAGCCCACACAGCCCTACACTGGTAAGATTTCAGAGCTGAAAAAGAGCTTCTGCTGTCTCTGTTTGAGATGATGTAAACCAGGGTGTTATCTCTCCCTACAGGTCTTGTCCTGTTTATGTCCTGAGACTACTTGGGGTTACAGCACAAGAGACACAGGCACTTCACTGTTGATTATCATGGTAAGCAGATAAAGGAGTAAATGATGAGCTAAACCCCAGTGGAGGCTGAAGCTGGATCTGCTGTACCCAAATCCAGGGAGCCAGCAGCCTTAGGGCTGATCTCTTTGACAAGTGCTACAGTCTCACACCGTTTCATATTCACTTTTCAAACCAGCTCCCAAGTTTCTGCCCACAGGGACCTCACACTGTGATAATGGAGGAAATACAGAGTTTTGCAGAGGAACAGTGGTGCCCTAAATAACTCCTGCCATAGCAGGCTAGCTCACTGCCAGCTCCAGATGGGTTTTTTAATCAAGCAGAGTAATATTGATGGCCTCTGCTCAAGCTCTTTCACTAACTGCCTTCCAACAAGAACTCAGCAAAAGGTATGATAAATCATAATTTCCATCAAACATAAAGCTGGGATGAAGATGTATTTTGCCTTTTGTACAGGCAGAAAGCAGCAAACAGGGAATCTTCACACTTGAATCTTTCTTTTGAAGATGCTTTCACTGACTTCTTTGGATCTTGAAATGCATAATTTAACATCTTATGCTTTACCTTGTTTAAAAGAAGATGCCAAACCCTCGCCTCCTTACCCATAGTTTTAAGACATTCAGTCTTTAACACTTCCAGAGGGTCTGTATTAAGTATTTAATGCTATCTGCTCATTTCCACTGTTTCCTAAGCAGTTAGTATTATTAGGTTGCTGCTATTTCTCATACTACAATATGTGCTATGCAAGTTCTCAGATCTTCAGCACTCATTGACAGAAGATTACAGCTTCAGGAATTGGTGTTTAATTGGTATTTAAGAGGCATTCTTAGCATAAATATGAACATAGCTCAAAACCAGTGAAATATGTTCAAGCATTACAGAAAACTTGGAACCTGTCAGAAGAACTTTTCCAACTTACCTGCTGTTTCTAATAAGAAATGTGCATTAAACATTGACCTACAGATGAAAAGCAGGAGATATTTTAGCTGACATTTTTACCAGCTGAGTTAACTTTGCTCTGTTCTCTAACTGTGATGAAGATGACACTGTTTTCAATTATACACTTCATTCCATGTTCCTGGGGGTTATCACTAATCCACTCTGTCCTTGGAGATTTTTTGGGCTTGGACTGCGCTGCAAGTTTGGATGAACAAAGCTTGCTCTTTTTTTATACCCATTTACTTCTCTTTATGGCTATTTCTACCCAGGGGCCTTTTCATGCCCTCTCTCCACTATCTTGTCTTCAACATTTTCAGCCTTCCAAGGAAAGAGTGAGAAAAGCCCTTTTATTTTAGCAGCTGTACTCTGTTACATGATTTCAAAGCTAAAACTGGAGAGCTGAAGGGCTGAAGGGAGGTCAGTACAAGGTCTGAGTTAGATGATGCTTGCTGCCCATGAGGAAATGAAGGAGGATGAACCTGGCAAAATGCTAGTGCAAAGTGCTGTCTCGTGCCAGCTCCTTGTATTGAGAGAAGCTCATTCTGCAGTGCTTTTCCTGAAGAAATGGCATGGGAGAGACTGCACACACTGATCACTGGCCAAAAGCTCCTAAAGTGCCAGTCTGAGCAAGCAGCTGGGAGGGGAGCTGATTGCAAAGAAGGTGAGGATAGGCACTGCTGAGAAGGGAAGCCATCCTGATTTTAGATCTGTCTGAAGCTTGTCCTTGAGGCTTAGACACAACCCTGACTGCATCCAGGCCTGACGAGGGTTTTGGGGAGATGCCAACTCTGCCCCAGAACAGAGAGGACCACATGCATCAAGGCCTCTGGAGGCTGTGCAGGGACTGTTACCTGCTGATGCTGGAATATCAGCCCTCACCCACCAGTCTCCCGTAAATTAATGGAAGGAGGCTGATCAGATGCTTTGGAGGTGTCTGCCACTTCTATGCATTCAATAGTTCAGTTCTGCTTGCTTATGTTGCCCTTTCCAGTGCTTGGACTCATCCTGAGCATCCCCCTTTACAAACCTCTTTGTGCTCTGGGCGTCGAAGGCAATCTGCCCAGCTGTCCTGGGGCCTGGCTGCTTAACTACATTAAGGGACAGTAATTTCCTGGTGAGACAGCCAACAATCTCCCTTATTCCAAATTTTCTGTTTAATTTCATTTTCTGTTTAAATTAATGCTGTTTCCTCTGTGCCTGTCTCAAAGCAATCTCTCTCCCATGGAGGCTCTCTGGGATTTCTGCCTAGAGCAAGCTGATGTCTGCTCTTCAGCTTTTGCTGTCCTTGGACACTAGGTCCCTGGGTGATGCTGCCAGCAGGAGGGTGCAGAGGTGATGGGCATCTCCTTCCATCTCCTTTTTGCTGGACCTGGAGATCAGGGCATCAGACACTTTGCTTTCACTGTGCAAGGGGAAGGATGTTTTGACATGGAACTCCAGCACACTCAACTGCAGCTTGAGCACCAGAGTGCACTCCTTCCCACCATGTCCATGTCACGCTCTGAGAGGGATGGCAACTCTGCTTTGCCTTTTCATTCTGTAAAAAACCTGCTTTTGGGAGCAGAAAGGTCCCAGCCTCTCCACAAAGCAAGGATTTGGTTCCCTTCTTGCAAGCGTGAGCAGGTTTTGTGTCCTGAAAGAAAGACTGTCCTATAAGGACCCCTTGGGTTAATTTCCCAAAGGTTTCCCAGTGCCACACAGACAGAAGGTGCCCGATGCAATTTGGTATGAGCTGTTCTGTGAGTGAATGCCTCAAGGTGCATGGTTGTACCCTGGCTCTTTTAGCAAAGTGGAGAGGAGAGCCTGGCTTCCCACATCCTGCCTTCATTCCCTTATGATTTCACTGTCATGGAAAATCTCAATGTTAACCCATCTTGTAAATACACTTTGAGATGTTTGGCTACAATAAAAGCGGTTCCATGCAGGTGCCAGGTGTTTTCCTTAAGCCCAGTGGGGTGCTGTAATTTTCATCATGTAGAAACCACTCAAACAACACTTCAAGGATGAGAATGCGGTGCTAATAGGGCTTTCAAAGAGGGACAATTTATTGATAGTACTGAAACTCTCAGAGGTCAGCCTTCCATTGAACTCAATACTCTGTGGCACAACTAAAAATACTGGGTTTCCTGCAGGTATTTTCCATTTTAAACTATTGGCAGAGCAAAGTGAGGAAAAAATGACTGCGTGGAACAGTGGAAGAGTAATGCAGTGCCATGACACTTGCTTCAGCTCCGTAAGTAGAGAAATAAACTTTCCAGCGAACACTTCTAAGCATTTCTTTGGGTTTAGGACTAACAGGTTTATAGAGAATGAGTCATGGTGCCATATTCTGTTTTTAAGTACAGTGACGCATCCAGTGCAAGCCTTTCTGAAGGTGTAGCATAGGACCTGCATGAAGAAACCAGGCCATAGATTATCAGGGTGGTCACGTATGGCTTATACAGCCTGCCTTCTCCCTCTGAGTATGGAGCAGTCTTGGGGGGTCTCTGCTATGCCAAGGGCTGGGATACATTCCAGCCTCCACGGACAGAAGCAGGAATCTTGCAGTGATGGACATCTTCAAGCAGCTGAATTGCAAAGCATCAGCTTCCCATCTTTTGAGATGATCTTTCAATTCATGACAATTGCCATAGAGTGAAACAGTCAGTTTTGGAAGCATTCGTGGGCCAAGTTCCCAGAAGCCCGGGCAAGGCGCCCTCACATATGTCCCCTCCTGATTTGTCCACTTATTCAATCTCCTGTTACACTTAATGAGACAAAGACCAGCTGAATCATCTTGGGAATTTTTTCAACTGATTAATCAAAACTGAGACCTGCAGCAAAAACTTTTCCAATGAGAATAATGAAAAGATGTTTTGTAGGTGCTACAATATTGTGTTTGAACAAAACAAAACCTTGGCTTTCATTTGAAAACAGCCTTCGTTCCTCAAGTCCATTGAATTTTTCACCTCAGCCTTCTCCATGCAAAGATCTTTCCAAACAGTTTTCTTTTTAGTGGAAATCAATTAATTCTGCTGATTTCTGCTTTTGGTTTAACAAGCCAAAAGTGTTTTAATCTGGATGAAATCTTGAAAAACTTCATGAGAACAACTTCCGGGCTCTCCAAGATGGGAATCACTGTCCATTGAAGCGTGGGGTGGGTCATATTGAGGTCCACCTTCTGTAGTAGCTGGTGGCAAAGAAACAGGAGATTAGAAGAATTGAAATTAATATGAATTGATCAAGTAAAAGGTGGAAAAATCCCAAATGCTTTTGTATTTACAACAAGTTCTGGCTGTTCTGGTGTTGTGCCAGCCTCTCTGTGAAATGTTCAAAGATGCAATAAGGCTTTTTTGTTAGTAAGGAGTCATTATGGAGACTCTGCTGAGCAAATGGAAGAAGATCAGTCTAGCCTTCCCATTGCAACTAGTTCAAGTAGATGCTTCCAGAAGCACCATATACTTGGTAGTGCAGAGAAAAGCTACATGGTACTGTGCAGGGCCCTTTGCATTGGTATTTTCTCCTCCACACTCAAGCAGCAGTGAATCACGAAGCATATTATTTCTCATCTACATTTCACCTCCAGGGAATTCAAATGAAATACAGGCACAGAGGAAAGCCGGCTCACTGCTGTGGGAGTATGTCAGTACCTTAGCTTCAAGTTGGAAAGATGAGCTCTCCAGATTTAAATCTTTCCTAAGATCAGCCCATGCCCTGAGGCAGGATATACAGAAAATACACAAACCTGAGATTCCTTTCCTTGCAGGGAAGGCATAAAAAACCCTTTTGCGGTTAATAGATAACTTGCTACTTCAAACTGGAGAGCCCGATCAACCAACACACTAAGCTCTTCTTCTCACTTCTTTCCCATTCAAGTACTCCTGGGTGAGGCTCAGCTCCTATGGCTGTTTAAAATGTGCCTATACCATGTCTATTCATATCGGTCATTAATAACATATAGAACCCCATTCTGTTTGACATTCAAGCCCACCTCTAGGCTAAACCTTATGGCATTATTTCAAATGCTTTACCATTGGCCAAAAACTGAACAGCAAAGGGTTTTTTTGGCTGCTGAGGGAATTACTCAGACCTAACTGCCGTGGCAGCACAGCAGCAAAATATGCTTTCCTCTGGATGTTTCCTAATTTCTTTCCAAAAGAACAGGGAGGCTGACAAGACCTGATGTTCAGCTCAGAGGTGGCCAGGAAAGGTTTATATGCAATGGATCCGAGCATGTTCCATAAACAATGCAGGTGGTTTAGTCTAGGACTTAGCAAGGGACTTTGGAAAGAACAAGTAGCCGAAGGGTAACAGTCAAAAGAACTGTTCAGGACTTGTCTTAGCCACATTCTCAAATATTTTGGAGCCAGTCAGAACTTGGAAATGCTCTCCTGGGCTTTCAGTTTGTTCTTGCCTGTTTCATTATGTCAAATTACCCAAAAGATCCTCTGACGTATTGAAAAGCAGAAAATGGTCCTGGTGCCAGTAAAGACTGGGCAGATACTTTATGCTTACTGTAGCTTTTCATACATGAAAGTTTCTCCTGGGTAAATGTTGGACAGTCTTTCCCTCCTTGTCCTTTAGTGACTTCATTTTCCAACAGAATTTAGTATTCGACTTTGAAGAAAATCAGGTGGAAAACAGGCCTAAAAATCAAATCATTTTTGTTTCATCATCTCCATTTTAACAGAATTGTCAGAAAATACTGTAGTGAGAGCTTGCCTTTCACAATCATTGTGAAGATTATCTGAAGTTGGAGCAGTGTCTTGAAGATAAATCATATGTAGGAAGGCTAACTATCATTACTGTGTAACTAATAAAGTTATTTGAAACTCAAAGTAGGTTACTGAAGGAGTTTCATAAAAAGCCTCTGCAAAACATAGTATTTAAACCAATGTTGGCTGGGGACAAAGGACTGACAGTCTCAAATGAAAGTAGATCAAGAGTTAGGCAGTGTCTTTTAGTGGGCTTCGTGCAGCATCTAACACAACCCTGGTGAAGCCAGTGGCTGTGCCAGAGCCAGCCTGCATGGTAAATACAGTCCTGCACCCATCAGAGTGCCCCAGCCTATCTCCCCTCCCAGTCGCAACCACCCCTCCAAAACTCAGCATATCTGAGCATGTCCCAAAGGCTATGAGGGATTTCATTGCCTTTTTGGCTATATGCCCTTCTGGGGAGCTGAAGAAAGGAAATTTACTCAAGGTCTGTGTAAAATAAGGAATGTAAACACAGGAAGAGATAAATCTAAGTATCCTGGAATATAGCACCTGGGAGGATACTGACAAAGTGTATGTAAACATAGGAAGAGATAAATCTAAGTATCCTGAAACCTAGTATCTGGGAAGATACTGATAAAGTTTTGCTTAATCAGCTAAATTCAGGGAATAACAGCTGAATGACAACTGTGCATGCAGCAGACTAAAGAGGTAAAAAGTTCAACATTAAAAGTCTGTATAAAGGTCACTGAGGAAGACTCTTACTTCATCCCGAGACCCTCACCTAAGACCACCAGGAGACAGTTTGCATGCAGAAAAGACTTGTGAAACCAATTACCATATGAAGCGGGAACTAATTTACACATTACAACACCTTAATGAATATGTATGAATTTGTATAATATATGTCCGAGTTCTGTAACCAGAAGGTATGCATGATAGAAGGAGTGATCCCCCCCCCCCCCCGTGCATCCAGCGCTGTAATAAAGAATAAGCTACTTAGACAAAAATTGATTTTGTCTTTCTCGGAATCACAGCAGAGGAAAGCTATGAAGCCCAAGTTAATGTACTGTGTGGTTTCTTTGTCAAGAGTTTTAGTCGCATTTTAAAAGTTGTATATAGGATTGAGTCTTTAGTCATAGTGCTGTCACTGAGGAAGGCATTCCAGTGCCACCAGAGCCAGACGGAGCTTGGATTTTCTCTCTTCCCTGTGCAAGGCGGTTTGGGAAACTGCTCAGATGCTTCCTAAAGACTGCCATTGCTGGTTCCTGGAATGAGGAATGTAGGTGTCCCAAGACTAATGACCCCATGGGTTTGCAAGCACCAGCTCCTGGCCTCAGAGTTATACAGCCTGATCTATGTATCATTACTTTTTCACGTCAAAGAACTAGAGTCCAGGCAAATGGGGATGAAGATTAAGTCAGCTTGCTTTTGTCTAAAATCCAGTGTATTAAATGTACTAGTAACACTGTTAATCTACACAGGATGTTCTCTTTTTGTCTACATGTGGGGGAGACTCTCTTGAGTGGGGGAGACTTGGTCAGTGATGGTGGGATTGCAGCAGTAAGGAACAGACACCTTGATATGAGCCCTGTATCATCACAGTCATGAAGCATGTCAAAACCAGCCTTAAATACCCTTACTGACAAAATAAGTTAGAAATGTGCACACAGGGAAAAACCGCAACCAAACCAAAACCACTCTCCTACACTTTACTAGCTATGTTCATATCGTAGTTGCAGCTATACTTATCCTACATGCTTATACTGGATTTTACATGAGATTGATACACAATTTATTTTGTATGTCAACAAACTATGATTAGCTTTGCTGATGAACCTTGTGTCCTTACCCCACAAGCTGTGCACCCTCTGGCTGTCACAGGGTCCCAAAGACCCCATTTTGTCCCAAGCAAGCATCTCAACCTGGGATGATTGCTGGTGCTGTAAGCAAGGAATGTGGATGAGGAACATTATGGATGTAATCATAATAAATGGAGGGTTTCACTAATCCTCATGGTGCAACGAGCCATTGCCCTTCCACAAAATGAGCCAAATGCTGATGGTACGAATTAAAACTGGGAAAGTACAAGCATTTTAGTTCATCCCAGGTTTTCAAAAGGATACACTTCCAGAAGAAGGGACCTTTTCCCCTAATTCTCCACACTTAAAGTTACATGCCACCTCACAGGCAACCTGGTCTTAGCTTGTAGCTAAACAGGACTAGAGCGGGGTACTTGGAGAGGGAATGCTGGTGCTGGATGAACTGCTGATGTAGCACAAAAACATGGCTGCAATGTGCAGACCTGACTGGAGAGTGGTTGCAGTGTTTGATTGCAAATGTTTGCCAGAAGGGAGGCTGAGCTGCTCTCTGGGGCAATCCATAATTAAGTTCAGGTTAAGGACCACAAGGTCCTGTGCAGTGCTCTGTCATATGTTTTAATCAGACTGCCAGAGATAATAAAACCCCTTGTCTGGAATGCAACCTGAGGGGAGAGGGGACTCATATCCGACAAGAAGACAGAGCACAGACTAGCACTAAGTGATTGATGACAACAGACACCTCGTGCCACAAGAGCTGCTTGCTTTTTTCCTCAGAAATGGTTACTGCTGCAACATTTTTGTCCTGAAAAGCCCCAGAATGGACACTCAGTCCTGGCTGCACCTGGAAAACTTAGAGAAAGGAATGCACAGCTGAGGTTTGTCCATAATCAATGACTTTTTCCTTAAGAAACACCTGAAGTGAAATTCACAGATGCCAACAACTCATTAACTTAAATCTAAATAACAGCAGACATGTGAGTGCCTGGATCAAAAATCCTTGTCCAAGCCAGCAGTGAGAGGCTGGGAAGTGGGATAGGTGCATTGGCCCAGCAGCACTGGACCTACCTGGTTAGGTGCGTGCACTAAAATACGGGCAGGAGGGCCCAGATGCAAGGTCATACCTCAGATAAGACATGACTGTAGGCGTATCTTTTCTGCAATTGGGAAAATAAGTTGATTTTTGGAGTTTAGAGTGCTTCCTTCTCTGGATCACTTTGGCCTTCTAATACTTGTCCATGACTGTGCTTATCTGTCAATAACTTCGGTTAAAATATACTCCACCTGAGCCCACCGATTTCCTTGCTGGCAGTGCAATAATCCCTGTATTTTTAAAGCTCAGTTGAAGCAGCTTTCTGGAGCTTTTTGGTACCCACTCTGATTTTTATTCACTTCAGTACTCTGTCCCCCAAATAAATCTTATATGACAGCCATGAAACTCTCATTAATTCCTCTTTTGAGGAATTCATTCTTATTAACAACTGCTCAGTAAAGTAGGACTTCAGATTATATATTTCTGTAAATAATGGATGAAGGCATTGTTCTTCCTATACCCACGTACTGTCTGCAAACCAAAATATCATGACAGGTTGGGAGCTTTTTATTTTATAATTGACATTAAAGAATAAAGGTTGGATCAGATGAGCTTTTGAGGTGCCCTCCAACCTGGGCTGCTTTCTGGTTCTATGAAAAAAAGTTACAAAAGCCTTCTAAAACCAGAAATGTGGAGGGCAGTTTCTAGTTCACCCATTCCTAATAGCTTGAAAAGTATGTACAAAGTAAGTTTGGTTTTATACAATATAATTTTTAACCTAACTGTCATTTTAAGATGCAGTAATTAAGAACAAAATTGTTACTGATTGGTGTGGCAGCAGCCTGGGTTAGGTACCATGAGGATGAAGCAAATATTAGGGAATGCCGGAATAAATTGGCCCTAAATTACATGAAGCTGCTAAAAATATAAACCTTTAATTATTAGCTCATAACACCAAGTGAGAAAAGAAAATGCTGCCATAGTGACAAGGTGTAACACCAGCGCATCTGCACTTCATAATCACATTGGTTAATTGGAGTGGCACATGCTGATGAGGAGTAATTTGTTGCAAACCACTGGTCCAGCATGCAGAATGGCACTTGCAGACAGGGAGCTGCTGAAATACAGAGAGGAGGAGAACCTGGCAGAGGCAGGGAGAGGGTGACCTGTCCTCCTGGAGCTGGTGCACAGGTAAACAGGGGTGTGCAGCCCCCTGCTCACACTCAGGGTGTGGGGGGTGCTTCATTCCCACCTGTCTGCTTCAGGGTGGCAAGGTGCATATGCAATGTGCAGGTGTGACCTCATTTCTCTTCAGTCTTCAAACAGCCTTTGCCACGTGCACACTGGTGATCAGAGGAGACCAAGGGACCCAGCAGAATTTAGATCAATCTAGGTTTAAATTAGACATTAGAAAGAAATTCTTTACTGTGAGGCTGTAGCAAAGGGTGCCCAGAGAAGCTGTGGCTGCCCCATCCCTGGCAATGTGCAAGGCCAGGCTGGACGGGGCTTGAAGCGACCTGGTCTAGTGAAAGGTGTTCCTGCCCATGGTAGGGGGTGGAACTGGATGAGCTTTAAGGTCCTTTCCAATCCAAACCGTCCCATGATTCTATGAATGCACCCGACCATGCCCCTGCTCCTCTCTTGTGGCGTAAAGAGGATCCTGCTGCCGAGCACACCTTTGGGGCCCTGTAAGGAGGCCTTCTTCAAGTACTTGAGATGGATTTTAGGCAGAATGCTGCCTAATATGTAACCTGGAGTGTTTCATATTTGCATTTCACACTCCTCCATACACTCAGATGGGCGTTTTCCCAATTAGCTTAAGTTCTGCTAAAGCTGGCAGAACCAAGACAGCAGAAGATATTATCTTGAATGTCAGAGACTTAAAATATAACCTTTTCAGAGCACAGTCAGACTCTGACCACAGCTGAGGCCTCTAAATGATACTTTAAAGAAGATAAATAATATAATAACAGATAATAACAAATGTCAAGTTTGTTGTATGTCAAGTTTGTTGTAACTTGAAAATGCAATTTACCTTCTCAGCCAGAAGGAATATAAGCTTGTATGTTGTTCTTGGCCATTAATGTCCTGCCAGTTAACACACTAGGTTTCTATAATTATCAGCCCTCCTTTCATTGTATCGATTGAATGTTTGGAGATACAAGCTTGCACCTCAGCCCACAACTTGGACCTTGATTTATCAAATCTCAGCAGCAAAGCCTCTGCCAAATTAATAAAGATGGAACGACTCAAGGGAGCTGTGGAGATTGTTGCTGTTTGCAAGAGAAGAAATAAATTGCTACAGCTTTGATCTATCCACAGCACGCTCGTTAATTATGTCTAATGATGGGATGCTGCAGACAGATGTTACGAAACTTCTTCATAAACTTTGGGAGAAGAGTACTTGTAATTGTGTTGTCTGTGCATGGGGCTGAACAAGCCTGGGGGTTATTTTGCATACTCCTCAGCGCTACTGAGGTACCTGCATGGTCCTTGCTTAGATGTGTGCTCGGATGGGAGAGGAGGGACACGTGAGCTGCACTGCAGGCAGGGCTGCACACTGCTGCCTACACAACTCATCCTACTGGCAGCACTGAGGAGCCGCCTGGCCTCTTCTCTAAGCATCTGATGGTCCTTAATGAGGCAGGAGCCTCCCTACAATGAACTTGCTATATTGAATATGCAAGTCTAGGTCAGAGTAGTTTGATCTGTGGGAAAAAAGAAAAAGAAGATCCTTTACCTAAAGTCACTAATGTCTCCTTTTTTCACAATGTATTTTGTGCGTAGGTTATAGAAACGAAAATCTGAAGGCACTTCATTCACTGAAGAGTAGTGTCTAAATGGAAAGATTTAAAAAAATAAGAGGTTTTTTGGTGCATTGCATGTTTTCCCATGCTTTCTTAATGTTTATTCTGATGTACATGTTTTTGGGGATGGAAATCATGGCCCTTTCCAAAATAGATGGTCCCCTCCTCCTCAAATATTTTTTAAAACTAAAGATCACTTTAAAAAAACTGCAATTTTTGAAGCATCTTATGATTTTCAGCCATGTTAACATCTTCTGTAATGGTGGCTTTTTCTTTAAAGCTCCCTACCCTGAAGGTCTTTCATATTTCCTAGCCAAAAAAGATGATGTGAAGTGTGTTTAGAGGTGGTGCAGTCTTTGGGCCAATTGTACTTTGGACAGGTCAGCAAATCCACCTGAGTGTACTTATTGAACTTCCTATTTAACTCTGGTCAGTGCTGGCAGCAGAGGTGAGGAAAGCAGTGATGGAGATTGCAGGAAAATGGGCTTTATCCACAGAGCATCACATGCACTTGTGTCCTTATCTTCAACATTGCCAATACCCTTAGAAGAGGGACCTCAATTATCGTAAGAGCTCATAAGATAATTGACTGTACAGATAAAACCAGCAAACAAATAGATCCAAAGCAAAAAGACAGGGACGAGAGATGTCAACTATCAACTAGGAAAGCATCCAGTTATCTGCAGGCTTGCAGCAGTGCAGTCACTGCTGTTTCTGAAGCACAGCAAAAAGAGACAGGAAACCACCAGAGCAACATTCAGGTGGCTGAGATGTTAACTGCAGCCTTAATAGCTGTGTGAGTAGCAGAACTTGCAATACGAGATACTTTCAAGAAGTCCTGCAATCCATAAAGTAACGCGCAAAGATACTTCTGAGAGCTAGCAGACTTGATGATTCAGACAAAGAAGCACCTAGTAAAACAACACAGAGGGGGGTCACGTTTGGAGCGCAGAGTTCTGCTTCACAGTTTTACAGGTGATTTGAAAATCACAACAAAGCTTGCTCTGGCAAAACAAATACACCTACTGACCAAATAGCTTGCAAACTGTACATCTAAAGAGAATTTAAGGCCAACTGTTTCACAAAGCTAAGCGTGAGAATGAAGAGGTTTTCATTTGAAACTAGAGTGCGGCCAAAGCACTTTTTGTTCACAAGTGCTATCTAGAAAATTAAAGAATGAAGTTTGCATGTTATAAGGAACAGCTAACCTTACATTTCTCCTGAAATTCAGATGATGTAGGATTCCCCATCTGCTCAGATCTGCCCTGCTGTGAGACTCACTGTATTGCCTGAAATAGAGAGGCACTTGGTCCACCAGGTGGGCATCTCTTCTGGGAGGTAGGCTGTCTGCTAGGCTCAAGGCAAGGACATAGAGTAGCGCCCCGCAGCCTGGCTTTCTTGCCATGTTACCCACCCTCACACACCCTCTCCCTCACTTTTTTCTTTCAGATAAATAAATTAAACATGAATCAGATCAGAGAGAATCTGATTCACATGCAAAATGTGGTGCTGGAATAAAAAAAAATCCTGTTTTGCGCTAATTACCATACTTAAAGCCCCATCCAAAGATTATTGCCAGTAAGAGGAGTGCTTCATGGCCTTCAGCAGCCTGGGCATTTGCTGCTGGAAAGCATTTGCTGTGTCTCTCTGGTTCTCTCACGTCTCTGAGATAATACCAGTGCAGTCAGTTGGTCTGAGCAAGTGGCTTTGATAGGGAGCCGGAGATGGCAGCTAGGAGCCATCTGGGTGCATGGATATTAATAATGCCTCTAATGTCACAGGGTGATTGAGGCAGAGACAATAAGCAGCCAGAATCACTGCTCTTGGGGATGTAGCAGCCACTGAAAATGAGATGAAGACTGTGCGAACCTAAGAGCATTACAGAGCTGCGGCCTCATACCCATCCCTTTCAGGGACCCATGTTATGTCTCCCAGGAAGATGCAAATTTGGACAGAGCTGGGTGGTGAAAATCAGCCTCTGGAAGATATTTCATTTTCTCCTGCAGATTACGAGGCATCTGCTGTATTCTGAAATGCTGCTAATATTGGCTATCTCAGCTGGCAGATGAGGGTGAGCTATCCAATAGCATGAGCCATCCATTAGCATGAGCCTTAGCCAGGGCTGAGACTGTTCCCAGGTTCTCAGGCTTTCAGAGGTAATCAGTTCATTTTCACCTTTAGGCTTGCAAAGGGACTGCACAATCTTTCTATAGGCATCACATTCTGTCTTGGCTCTCTTACAGGCTGTGAAAAATGGAGCACAGAGCAAGTCCTGTGCATTTTAAACACCTGATGTAACAGCAGAATTCTTAAAATGCTATGAATCTCATGGTGACTTTTTAAAACTAATTCACCAGCACTGTCTATTCATAAAATAGCAACTATCCTTCCATTGTAATTTCTAGGAATATGAAGTCTGAATATATGCACTTTGAGGAAAAGAAGCAGAGAGATGCAAGAAAAAAAAATCAAAATGAAGTGGCTTTTACAGTACACTGCAGCTCAGTTCACAATGAACATCTGATGGTGGCTGCTCACATAGAGCTGACAAACAGACACTAGCACTGTTGCAGCCTGCATGCCCCTGTGTAGCCTCGACAGCGTTGCAGAAGGTGACTGTGTGGCACGTTTCCCAGCACAGTGCTTCCTGTGGGCATCCCCTTGAGCACAGGGCTCCAGCAACCTTCAGCACCATCATGTCCCTCTCTGGTCCCCAGACTTTAGAAACAGCTCATGCAGGGAACAACCCCGCAGGCCCAATTCTGCCTTCTGATGGGTGGGAGGCAGAGGAAGACCCAGCTCCCTGTGCCTGTCACGGGAACACAGTGCTGTGAGTCTGGTCTGTGTCCAAGCTGCAGATCTGCATGGGGATTGTGCATAAAGATCCCCATGGAACCTGCATCTCTCCACTGAATTTGACCCCAGGAAGACCCCAGGCATGGTTCCTGATGCCTAGTGTTGGCTGAGACAAACTTCCTCCACCCTGGGAAAGTGGGAAGAATTTAGCTTTACATGAGAAAATGTTGCCTGGAAGTAAACAAGAGTCTCATGACCTCAACTGATAATCCCCTGCTGCAGGGACATGCCCAGTGCCTTGGGGATGCTGGGGCACTGCTCCCCACCACCATGACCATTCCCCTTCAGCTCAGCACCCAGCACAAACCATGTAAAGGTGATTAATGCCTACAGCCACCAGCATTCTTTTACAAGTCACCTTTGCTTGCCCTGAGCATCTCCTGCCCACTCTTGCTGGTACTGTCGATTTCCCAGATTTCAGCAACATCTCACACCTCCCAGCAGCAACAACACAGCTGGTGGCTCTCACACAGCTCCTACCACCCAGACCTATATGCCGGCTTCAGGAAGCATATCACTGGCACCCAGTCTGTGTTTAAGTAGCTGCATTACAGAGAGGGAGAGGCGCAATTCGTTATAGCTTCTCATTACTTCTTTTCCTTTCTTCTCTGATTCTTCTATGAGAAAGGCCACCCGTTTCCAGCCTGATTCTCTATTAATTTTGCACAGCCAGGCTGGCCCCTCCTAAAGAAGCAGGAGCGAGGAGGGGGAGCAGGATTTAATCACACAGCTGTGCTGGCAGTGGCTCTGCGTGTGTCTGTGTGCGCAGGGGCAGGGGAGGGTGCAGCTGGCATCCTGCCTAATGCCAGACTGCTCCCAGCTTCATTCACATCTCTCTGTAAGTACTCTGTGGTTAAACCCACAATTTTCACAAGCTAAATCCCTCCACTGCACCTTTTAACACATCCTGGGCTCCAAGAGGCTTGCTACACTGCTAAATCATTGCTAGAAAAAAAGCTCTTCACCTATTGTCATATTTGATCTGTCCTCCTAAAGGCATTTCCTTGAGATGAACTGAAAACTCGTAAGGGCAGGAACCTTCTAAGATGTTTGTTAAGTGTAAAATACCAAGATTAGTTAATGACACAATTATCTTTTCTCCTTTTCTGCTCAGATCCATTCCAAGCTGCACCTATTGTATCAGCCTTTCACAGGTTCAGCCAAGCTGGTGCTATTTCACACATGAAGCTGTCACATCCACGACACGTCAAGTGCAATCATTCAGTTAAGGGGGAACATTTCTTCTAGGCACTGATGACAGATGCCAAAGTTCCCTTAGGTTTGAAAATCAGCGCTGTGTGTTCCTGCATTACATAAACCTCTGCCCTGACCTGCACCCTTGGTCTTCAGTTTGTGAGGGTGCCCACCCATCATACAGGCTTGGGGGGGAAACATGTCTCAGTTGTCTCGCACAGTGCAGCAGTACCAGCAGCAACGGCCAAACTGCTTCTCTTCCATCTTTTACTACCATATTTTTTTGAATTTTTTGTTCCTTTCCAAGAGACTTTGACTATCTTATCATTTTTCAGAGTATTTTTAATGCATCTTCCCAATTTCTCCTTCAGTTGTCTTGCACATGTCACAGCTCATATGGCTGGGGCCTGTAATGCCATGTGTGTCTATCCATTTGTCTCCCTCAATCCCTGCAGGTTTTAGGGTGGTATTTCAGTATTTCTGAGTTGTCTTCTCTTTGTACTGTAACATTTCATGAGAAAACTTGCTGGTGTTGAGACAGAGATGGCAATGAGTTAAACGGATTCATGTATTATGGAGACCAATGACAGCATATGAAGAGCCAAGCGTTCAGAGAGCCTTGGGATATGAAAAGCCGAAGAGGCATAGAAATGAGAGGCCAAAAGAGGAGTCAGTCCTTCCCTTGCTTTTGTAACACTGTGTATTGCTCTGCAGTGTCGCAAAGCACAAACATAAAATCATAGAATCAACTAACTTGGAAAGGACCTTTAAGACCATCAAGTCCAGCCATAACCCCAGCACTGCCAAGGCCACCATCAAACAGTGCCACTAAGGGCAAACTGATCTCTGACCAAGATCTTCCCTCATGACTGCCTCTCACAATATCCACTCACAGCCATTCCTCATCTGCACCCCATAGTGGCCCAGGCTGTGCAGCTGCCATTCTGACCCCTCATGGCCACCCCTCATATCCCCTTAAGATCCCCCTTCATGGTCACCCCTCATGCCCCATGGCTTCCTGTGATCTCCCCTCACAACCGACATCCTCATGGCTGCCCCCTCTCTCCCCTCATGATCTCCCCTCATGATCGACCCTCATCCTCATGGCTGCCCCCTCTCTCCCCTCATGATCTTCCCTCATGGCCGCCCCTCCTCTTCCCTCATGACCTTTCCTCGAGGCCGTACCTGCTCTCCCCTCATGATCTTACCTCATGGCTGTACCTCCTCTCTCCTCATGGTCTTCTCTCATGCCATCCCTCCTCTCCCCTCATGATTTTCCCTCATGGTCTTCCCTCATGGCTGCCCATGCTCTCCCTTCACGATCTTCTGTCACAGTCTCTCCTCTTCTCCCTGCATGATCTCCCCTCACTCCTCATGGCCACCTGTCATGTCCCCTCATGATCCTTCCTCATGGTCACCCCTGCTCTCCCCTCATGAAGCCTGAACGCTGTATATTGTTAACAGCTAGATACCTGTGGAACTCCCCACTTATTGAGCACCTCTACACACCAATAAATACATGCAAAACACATGAAAATTCCACAATTTTCCAAACGGAAAAAATGGTTTTCTCTGGTAAACAAAGTCCAAAGCAGTTTGTTTTGGCTGGAAGCTTGTAAGCACTGTCTGAGCA
Source organism: Myiopsitta monachus (assembly GCA_017639245.1). Taxonomy (NCBI): domain Eukaryota; kingdom Metazoa; phylum Chordata; class Aves; order Psittaciformes; family Psittacidae; genus Myiopsitta; species Myiopsitta monachus. The sequence continues at coordinate 7,303,644 of CM029929.1, read as the reverse complement.
GAGGACATCTTCCAGATGAAGATGTCTTCCTGATCAGGCCCTGGCACTTCTTTTCCCTCTCGTCCCGAGCTGCTCTCCTGCACTTCTCCACATACATTAGGCAAGGATTTCTTCGATGGCCCCTCACCAGCACATCATGGCTTGAAGCAGTCTCTTTGCCAATATTGATAGCAGCAGCACTTGCTCATAGGCTGAGCAAGGCAGACAAAGTGATACCACCTGCATAATGTTGACCTAATGAAGGATCATCTCTTCTTAGATGGAGGGAAGAGAGCAGAAGAGAACCAGAAATGTCTTCTAAGCAAAAAGGGTTTTCATTATCTCGCCAAGCCTCCAAGCAAAAGCAGAGCTTTCAAATCAGATGCTGCATGTTGTTACTCTGGATCACACTGGACCCTGTTTCAGCCCCGTAGCAGCAGAGGGCATAATTGAACCAAATCTGAATTTCCTGATCCTTACTATTGCCTTTTCTTCCTGGTCAGCAAAAAAAGCCCCAAAAATTAGTTTGCAGGTGTAAGACAGAGAGACCCTCTCACCAACCAGCTCCAAACTCTACTTCCCATTAACAAATCAGTATGTTTAAAATCAGTGCCGTCTCCTTATGGTCACAGAATTTCCCTTTCATATCAAATTTTGCTCTGCTTTGGAAAAAGCAACCATGTCAACCCTTCAGAAATCCCCTGTTCATCTTTTCCCTATAGCAGCTATGGAGAGGTCTTTTTAAAGCAATTTTAGCCTATATTTTGTATAAAGCAGGAATAAGCAGCAGTGCCTTCCATGAAGATGCGGTCTTCTACAAGAAGCTCAGAAGTGGAGAACTGGCTTTCCTGCATACCTGGCCAGGGAAAAACTCTGCAGTGCTCTGATGCAGAGCCCTTCCTGCATCCTGGCTAGAGGCACAGGAGCCTGTGCTCACTCAACTGGTGCAAATTAAACATGCTGCCTTGAAACTAAACTGCCTGCTCTGAACATGCATGATCCTCCCCTGGATAAGAGTTTTGTAGGAAATTTTGGCAGGTTTCCATGAAAGAAGTGGTTTTTTTTGCTCTCTACACACAGGTAGGATCTCACTACACCATACTCTCAAACACAGGCAGCAAACAGGAATCAGCTCCAAGGAGCTGACGAGTGTCAAGAAGTGGCTCCTGACAGATATGGGAGCAGGAAGAAACACAAATCAAGGAGGAGTGGGGAAATAGGTCATGCTGTTGCTATTTTTGTAAGCATACTATTGATTAACCATCAGACTCAGGCAGTGCTTGAAACAGGTGTGTGCTCATGTTCCCTTGACATTTTAGTAATGCTTCATTAAAATAGTCAGAAAGAAAATACATTCCTGCATGAAACTCGCAGAGGCCTGAAAGCATGGCCAAGCTGAAGCTGCTCCCCAGCTCCTAGATTGTGGGCAGGAAAGTTTGAGGAAGTTGTCAGTGCATTTAGTGCATGAACCTCCTATTTTATTGAACTCAGCACAGCATTACTACAAATAGTTGGACAGTGTGCAGATATTTGAATGACATTTGTACAGAAAGTTCTAAAAATACTCCACTTATTTTGTGCTCAACTGCTTTTGAGGTCAACAGGAGAGTACTGTAGGTAACAGGATACTTAACAAATAGCCAACAGTTATATTATGGTGAATGTGCCTCAAAATACATGCTTTGATGTTCAGATGATCAGCATGGGAACACCAAAAGAAGAGCCCCATGTCAAGCTGAGAATAAACCCCTATGTGGAATCAGCCACATGGGGTTGCAGTGCAATGACTGGCATTAAGCCCTGCCCATAGCTTGGCGCAGGCAAGCGTGGGTTATAGTGGCACTGGCCATAATAAATATCGCCTTGAGCACAGTGCTAAGTCTTTGAAAGACAAGTTGCACACCATGCCAGACACTTGGGAATGTGCTCTCTTTCACTGCTATTTTCTGTCCTTACAGGGCACCCAACAAAATAATGCATCCTTCTCATTGTTGAGAAAGGTCTTCTGAAGATGTGTGCTGGCTTGCTGCGCAGAGGACATAGCCTACTCTGAGAGCTGCACCAGATCAAGGCACTTGGAGAAACAGCCAAGTTTGGTGCCCCTCTCTATTGCTTTCCAATCCTGCTGTTAAGTGCTTCTGTCTGGAATTCCTTTAGTTTTCTGATCCATGGGATCTGATGGGCACTTTTGGAACATTTTAAAGGAGGAAAAGTGCAGGCAACTAAGGAAGCCCACCAGCACTGGCAGAGTCAAGACAGGGGTGCATGGAGGTTTATAGAATTTCCCATGAAGTTGATATAATTTTTGGAGGTTTCCACTTGTATATTATTAAGATAGGGATAGTAATATGATTCCATGAATATAGCCTTTTTCATTAAACACTCTAGAAGTCCTGTAAGTTCCCATTGACAGAAGGTGCTATGAAAGTGGCTGAAATTTGCCCTCACTAAAGTCTTCTCCCTACAGACAGCCCCATCAGTCTTAGTGTGCTGTCCCCAAAGTGTTATAAGCCAGTTAGAGACCAGGGACCCATTCAGTGACCAGGAACCCAACAGCCCTTCCCCAGAATAATGTGCTCAATAACAGTTACCTTTCAAAATATCTTAATTACCAGGTCAGCCTTGAGAATGGTACCAAACAAATAACTCTGTATATGAAATATAGAAAAATTCTTTGGTTTTGAAGCGATTTGGAAAGAGGGAATGGAAAAAGATTATTAAGCCCTTCTTTCAAGGGGGAAGCCCTCTGCTAGCTCTCTCAATCCCAGAGAAAATCAAAATGACTGGGAGTGAAATGAATATGCATGTCTGGGTGCTGCGTTGCACTGATAAGAGCCTCTCCAGTTCTGCTTGCAGCACCATCCCTCCTCTTGGGCTCCCTGCATCCCTCCTGCCAATGAGAAAAGGAAGAGGAGGAGTGCAAGGAGGAAAGAGCAGAGCCAGCAGCACTGTCACTGGGGCTTTGGCTTTCAGAACCCACTCAGCACTGATCTTGTAGCTGGATGCAAACACACAGCAGTGCTCACCCCTCTGCAGAGGTTTTCCCCTCTCAACCCCAAGCTCTGAAGGGAGGGGAGGTACAGAGGGACAGGCAGAACAAAGCCACGGTCTCAGCTGCAAACAAAATAGGCATCTGCAGGCCCTACAGTGTCCTTGTCCCCTGGGGATGGAGCTGAGGAGTCTGCAAAAGACACTCACTCTGCCCCATCAGCTGCAGCAATCTCACTGTTCCAGAAAGTTAACCAACCAAATATTGTTCTTTTGTACTTAATCTACAAATGCTTATTTTTGCCAGTTATCCCAATTTCCGACCACCCAGTGCTGGCAAGCTGCCAAGAGCCTGATTGTTGGACATGCAGCCCCAAAACTTTCAGGTCTCAGCATCACTCAGAGGTGGGGCAAAGTGAGGTGACGTACCATGCCATGCTGTGCTGTGCCATGCTGCCTGTCACCACCTATGTCACCTACTGAGGCAAGGAGTGCTCTGAGCTGAACAGGTCCCATGGGTGCTGTCTATGGCTGTGGCTGCTGGATGAAGTGCTTCCCTTGAGCACAGAGTTGGTTTTGCTTAGCCAAAGCAGCTTAGCTCTCATAGACCTCTCTCATATGCCCTATACTCCCACTTAGGACCTCTTTGTTTGATACTGGGGCTCACCAGTGCCCAGTTATATCCATGTTAACATTATCAGAAACATTCTGCTGCTACATCCTTGGATTTCATTTCCCTGATCCATACTTCATGTCTCTCAGTCTGTTAGCAGTAGATATATGGAGAGCAATCACTTCCAAATAATAAGCCCTCCACTTACAGCAGAAGTGCTCATTAAGTGCATTACCTGGTGCTTTGATGCTACTAAACTGCATCGCATATTTATTCCCCAGTGGTCATATCTTCTCTGTGGTGAAAATGCCTCCAGCTTTCTTTCCTTGCTAAACTTCATTAGCATGCACTGTTTGCAGAGGCTGTTAATTCATGAAATAGGCTTAAGCATGGGATCTTAGAGGAACAGCCCCTTTCCCATCACTGTTGTTCTAAAAGATGCTGGTTTCTCACTTTTATCCAGCTTTTTGAAATCATCATCCAGTTTTCACACCAGTCCATTTTTAACTATCATGCTGGTGACACCATCAGCAAACAACTTGAGGACGTGCAAGCCTCCTTTAGGCTACCACATTTCTCTTGGTTTACAAATCAGCTGTTGTATTTGACTGACTGAGATGACAACCACTTCAATGCCTCTTTTCCCCAGATCCTTGGAGGCTTCAGCCAATTCACTGTTGAGTAGTTCAAGGTAATAAACTTCAGAGGAAGCAATTAGAAGCGCTTGGCTGCAAGTAGCTGTGATCATGTGAGGGAGGAAAAAGCCTTTGTTTAGCCCATCCCTAGCAAGTCATGGTGCCTTGGCCCATTGGCGCTGTTGCTATCCTGTCTCATTCTTCCCATGGGCTGAGAATGAGCTACATTCCCCGTGTTTATCACACCAAGATGGTTCTGGTGTTATAAAAAGAGCTCTATGTTTAAGCTCATATTCAGAGTTGATGCAATTTAGCGCCACTCCTTTGCTTGCCAGCATACAGTATGTTTGCACAATATAAAGAATTTTCTTTACAGACAGTGAAGCATTAAGATTGCGATGTTAGCCCAGTTGGGTGGTATACTCCAAAAGTGATGCCGAGTAATGAGTGGGAAGCTTGAAGCCTTTACCTTCAGTGAGACCATGGGTACTGCACAGCATGGTAACTCAGGAGCATGGAAAAGCTAAAATAGCACGCAAAATCAGTCCCTCTCCCAAAGCATGTACACCCCACCTGCGCACAGACACTGGTCTGACTTCTTTCTTCCTTCGGGTTCTCTGATGGCTATTCTTCATTAATGTATCATATGACTGTCATATACTTGCCCATTCAGCCAAGGAGATTCTAAGTTAGAGCACAGGTAATGAAATAGTGGCTTTTTAGTGAGTATGTCTAAGTCTCAGACTCAGCCACCAGCTCAGACAGAGGTATTTCCAAGTGCTGTTGTACCTTTTCTGCAGCCTGTTTATATCCTTCAACAGAAAACAAAGGATGGAAAGAACTCAAAGTGCTTCTAAATTGTGAAAATGTGCCCCAAGTCTTCCTGATACTTAGAAGTTGGTACTAGAACGGCAGGAAGCAGCCCAAGAGGCTCATCTCAAACCTCAACTCAAGGTGGAAAAGCTGTAGTTCTACTGGGAATAAGAGCAGAAGTGAGCCCCATTCCCTGAGTGGCTTTCCTGGGCCACCCAGGCACAGCTGTACAAGGCCTGGGGTTGGATGCTCTTGTTTTCATCCACAGTTGACACTCACAGCTTTCTTTATGTTAGTAGTAGCAAGCATAAAGCCATAAAAATGAATGGCTTGTGTTCGGCTCAGCTGATATCCTGTGACTCCACAGTAGCTTGATTCAGCAGCAGACCCAGGGTTTATATTTACAAGCTATGATTTCCTGATACCTTGTACCCCACCATATGCCCCAGTCCCTTGCCATCTTAGCAGCTCTCCGAGAGTTGCTTTTTGGGTTTTCTGCATCCCTTTTCAACTGGAGGACTCCAAACTGGATGTTTTACAGCAGATGCATTGTGGGCAAAGGGGAAAATAACTTCTCTTGATGTGCTGGCAAGGCTTTCAGGGAAGCTCTTAGACATACTTAGCAAGTAAAGTTAGAAAAACAAATTCCCCTGGCTTATTTGGAGAAGTCAACTCCATGCATGCGCATTTTGTGACCTATTGGAAAGAGCGAGATGCTCTTTGTTGTTAGCTGTGGGATCGGTACCACTGTCTTCTTTCTTGGCCAAGCAGAGGGCTTCACAGAGCAATTTCGTGCGCAGCCATGACTTAGTGCAGGAGGAGGCAAAGCAAGCTCAGCGAGATTTGGGAAGGGAAGACAAGCTCCCGGTGCGCTGGGAGTCGCTCTCGCAAAAGGAGGCATCCGTCCCCATCAAGTGGCAGCTCAGCAAACTGCAGGAAAACGCTGCTCTATCAGTTGTACTGGAGGATTAAACATTTCCCTATTTCATCTTCCTTCTGCCTGGCACAGTCAAAGTTACCTATCTTATGCTCTTTTGAAAATAAAAAGGGTGCTGGTCATTTTTAGCAGCACCTATTTAAATGATTAAATTACTAAAGGGGAAGCTTAAAAGTGGTTACTTTCTTTGCAATAACAAGTTCAGTTAATTTAAGAAGTACTAAGGTTATTTTTACAAATAGCACTATTTATAATAGCTGTTCCTCACTGGAAGTGTTGTCAGGTTTGTAAGTTTATAGTTTAATATATTATTATTCAGTGTAATTAATATGCAATTATTTAGTGTGATGCTTAGAATATACAGCTAAGATTACAGTATGTGTCTGTGCCTCACACATGAGTGTACAAATACCCTATGTTCTGCATAAGAGGGTCATACATGATACACCTATGGTGAAAGGCAATGTGGCTGGTTTTAGCTCCAACCACAGCTGCAAAACACCCAATTCCCTGACCCTTACTTACCTCAGCACAACCCGGGCAGGGGTCCAAGTGCAACCCTGCAAATACAGTTTCCCACAATTGTAAGCTTAGTACAAAGTGAATTTTGGATTATTAGATGTACTACCTATCACATGCACTACAGGCTTAGAAACCCCAAGTGTCTATTTCAGCACTTAAACATTTCACAGCAGTAAATGGATACGAAATGATGCTGTTACTGGCATCAAAGTGTTGTCTGGGATTACAAATCCTAGGGTTTACATTGAATCAACACATAGTTGAGATGCTTGATGTCCTGATTACTAATGCTGCCTGTACAGGCAGGGAAGACTAGAGAACAAGCTCTGCTGTTAGCAGATCCCTGCATTCCTGCTCAGCCCCATTTCAAGTATACTCAAGAAAGCTTCACAGGGCAGAAAGTCATGAGACTCTTGCACAGGAGAAAACGGACCAACAACCCTTGCTGTGGCTCATAAGCAGTGTTCCCTTCTCCATGTTCCGATCTGTCAGCAAGGAAAAGGGTCCTTAGCATGGCTAGAAGGAGCCTATGCAGCTGGAAAAGTAGGTCAATCTCCAGCTAGAGATGCCTGGTTTAAATTCAACCAACCTGCGGGCATTTGTGACTACTATCATTTTACTCAGTATCTTCCCATCAGTTAGGTACTTCCCTTCTCAAGTACCTGTGAAGAGCTTTGAAAGCAATTCTGTGATTGAATCTGTTAATTTTTTTCTCTCCTCCTCACCTTCTGTTCATTTCAGGAAATATCAATCTAATACCCACTTCTGCGCAAATGATCTCAGACACCTGAAGAAAATATGAGTTGATTTGCATCTACCTCAGCATAAAGTATCCCACAGGAAAAAAACCTACACCTCTGCTACCAAGAAAACAAAAAATTCATTTTTGATGAATATTGATCATAACATCCTTGCTGCTTTTGGATTCAGAGCACAATTTTTCTGATGGATCACATGCCTGGAAAGCCACCACGCCAGTCATGCCTGTCCTTTTAGGGCTCTTTCCATTGCCTTAGCGCCAGCAGCATTTGCTAGCCAGGGATTTAATAGAGGGCCAAAAGAGAGCAGGCCTGAAAGTGATGCAGGCTCCAGCAATCTCCATTGAAATTCAATATCATTCCAATAATCTGCTAAAAGGTCACTGAATAAAGAGTAATTCAACACGCAGTCTATAGCAAGATGATAGCGTTACTGGCACACAGCCTATTTGCTCCCACAGATAACTTGTTAAGTGAGGCTATTTTCCCTGAAAGACAAAAAGCTTGGGCTAGAAACACAGGCCTCTCACTGGGAGCTGGGATTTTCAGTTTAATTTCATGTTAGAGGATTTCTAATGCCCCCAAGGCACCCAGCTGGATCCTGGAAAGAGAAAATGAGCACAGCATATTCCTAGCATGGTCCCATGATACTGAAATAGCAGCCAAACCCCAATAGCACCACTGGGAAAAGCACTTGCCTGGAGGGAGGAAGCCGGGCTCCTGTTTCTGGGTGCATTTGGGCAAGAGGGAAGGTGTTCAGAGGGTGCTGTGTGGCCTCCTTTCTGCACTCCCACAGTGGTGCCTGCAGCCAGCAGCTCTGCCAAGTGCCTGCACCAAATCATGCCCCAAGCAGGTGCCTGATGCTCTCAGCATATCCACCCAGCCAGGGGGTCTCTCCAAGGTGTCCCCCAGTGTCCTCACAACTGGAGAGCCTGCTGATGGGACTGGCACCACCTCAAAGCAAGATTCTGCCTCTTGCCGGGTGGTGATGCATTCTCCAACACAGGGGATCACAGTTGTCCTCCAGCCCAGCCAAAGCTGACTGGCTTGTGCAAGGCATTTGGGGTCACATTCTTAGCCAGCATCAAGGACCTTCATTCCTGAGGTCAGCTCTTGAACAAGGACCCAGTTCAGTCTGAGAAAACAGCAGAGTTTTGTATTGAGGCAGGAGAAAATATGTAACTGCTGCTTCACACTAGCCAGCCCACTGTTCTTTACATTCCCAAGGATCTCAGACAAAACCTCTGATCTACTGTAATAAATAGAGCATGAAAATCAGGTTTGGGCTTCAATTTTATCCATGACGTTAGCTCTGCTTTCCTTTTTTTCTCCTGCAGGGTGAAGTCCTAATGAAAAATGGCAAAAGTCAGTGCTAATAATCTGGGTATTATTTTTCCCTTCCGTTCTTTCAAACCTGAGTAAGGTAGATTTCAGCAAGAATGGATTTAACAGCTCAGAGCTTTCCAGCAAGCCCTTACTGTGCTGCTGGCTAAGCCATTGCAGCACTGGCATCTCCTAACAGCAGGATCTTCCCAGTTCCCAGCAAGGATCAGCCTGACTTCAAACTTCTCACCTCCTCCTGCAGAGAAATGACTGATAAAAAAGTAAAATAAAATAAATCCATTGATCAACTTCTTTCCTACCAAGCTGCCCTGCTTTCTAAAAATGGAAGGGTTGCATGGCGATTACCCGCTTGTGCTAGTTTTCACAGGGGTTCTGTGGCCTGCGAGAGCACTGATATTAGAAACCCGAGGCTCGTATCACTCACCTAGAACACAGGACACATCTCCTGCCCCTTTCACATCCTCACAAGGTAATGTTTTTTACAGCCTTTTATTTTCCAGGCATACCCACCCCTGGGCATCCAGTCTGGGAGGCAGTTTTCTAGAGAGCTTCTGGCTTTGGGACATGCTGGGAGCATCCCTGAACATATTCAGCTGCTCAGAAGTGAAGCTGGGATAAAGTCATAGTCAGGTTTATCCAAAGCTGTGAAAAGCCTGATGGACTCATTTCGTTGTGTATTTTGCAGTGCTCACTCATCAAAAGCAAAGTATGGCAGAGAGTCATCTCGCTCTTGAAAGGAACTGGCACCGAGTGAGGGTGGGAACACAGCTCATGGCTCCCATTGGGTTATCAATCATCCCTCCACGACATGGCCATTGGTGCCACTCAAGTCACTGCTTGACTGAGCATCCTGTGATTGCCAGAAAACCACATGGCCTAAGCAGCTGCTGAGCAGTCAGCCAAGGAAATCCTGGGTATGGTGAGGGGAGAAGCAAAACCTTCAGCCACTTCTCCTGATTCAGAGAGCAACTAAATCTAAATTTGATGGTAGGCTTGGTTATTATTTAACTGATGTGGGGGGTTGATTCAGGTTGAATGGCTGCTGAATTCAACCCCAGCAGAAAACTGCCCTAAGCTCTGCTGAGGCAGAGAAGGATGGTTTCCTGAAGTGCAAAGTGCTGTGGGACAGTTTGTGTAAACCCAGGCAAGGTCCTGGCTTTGCAAAGTGATTTGTTGCAGAGATCAGAGTCATCTTCTAATTCAGAAGGTGAGAATTCATGGCATTACTTAAATAATATTGCATGGTGATGAATTAATAGTGTCTGGATTGTAAACCACTCCCTGGCTTGGCAGAAGTTCCCCCTTTGATGCTCCCCTAAAGAAAAAAAGCTTACATTCCAGAAATACAGAAGCATCAGTTCCTTTGCATCACAAAAGTCTCCTATTGCTCCTATAACATTTTCCAGATGATTATTTTGGAACACCATGCAGGATCAAGGTCTCTGCGCAACTGCACGGTCCATTTGCTACCTACAGTCCCATTAGTGCTCCTTTCAGCTCTGTTTTCTGTGGGAAACCTTGCCTGTTGCTAATTCTACTGACCTCCCAAAAGGCTTTGAGGTCCAGTGATGGCAAATGGTGTATAAGAGCATGATGTTATCACAATTACCCAGAGTCATTAAGTGCATCATGGCAGGTAATGAGTACATGTCATATGTCTGGACAATAATTCAACAGCTTAAGAGTGCTGAAAAAGCATTTGTGTTTTCAAAATGCCTTGGGTTTTAAAGGGGGGAATGAGGCCACAGCAGCTTTTCACAGAGGACCCACATGAGGGGGAGATTGACAGATGCCAAGGCTGTGGGAAAGGACAGACCTAACTTAGCATCCGCTTTCACCCCTGTTGTTTAGCACCCTTTACATTCAGACCATTCAAATGAAGGCTGTCTTACAGTGAGATTTTACCCTGGAGGTAGACTTTAGGCAACGAAACCAGTCACCCTGGTTGGGAAGTCACCATGGGAGGGTGGCATAGGAGCCATGTCTTGAACATGCCCATGCTTGCCCAGCCTCCACAAGCCGGATTTCAGCATGGACTCCTGAAAGTTCCAGGACTGAATCATGACATGAAGCACCCTCAGCTCCTGCTGCTGTTAGAAGAGTCTTTGATAGCTTCTCCATCATGGCATTGTGCTTCTCACATCAGTAGCAGGAAACCCTCTCTTTAGCTGTTCTGTCCGGGTTGATACAAACAGCAAATGTACAGCTTGAGTGTGAATCAACATCATGATTCATCCTTCTTGCAATGTATCCTTTCACTGTGATAAACAGCTATTCTGTAAGACATGAACTTCACTTAAGTCTACATGGTTTATTTGGGTTTGGGAATACAGATGTGGTCCTGTTCAGAATGCCATGCCTGGGAGCCAGTGACAGCATATAAAAATAGCTTATGCTGTCAGCATGGCTTTTTCTTATTTGTATTCTGAGTATCATCACTTTGGCAGGCACAGGAAGCTCTTCTTGTTTGCGTTTTATTTTGCCTACAGAAAATTTACAGTTCAAATGACTTCTCTATGCTTCATCAGACTAATCGGATGACAAATTGCTTGAGCTACAGAGAAGGGACCTCAGACAACAGAAAATTGTAATAGAAGACAAAATTAAATGCCTGCTTTTGGTAGGAGCAAAGGTTTTGCTTCTTACCAATCTGTTTTCATTTTTCCTTTCTATGTTAAAGCAAAGCTTTGTGAAATGGAAATCAGATTATTTAACCTGATTACAAGGATCTACAGGCTTGACATCATCGTTTTCTTCAGTGACACAAAGCCTCAGAAATGCCTCCCAAAAGAAACAGCTATGTACTCTATTTATGCTCCACTTCCTACTTCTACTGAAGCCTCATAAAGCATCCAGGGAGAGGCTTTTTTTTTCCTCATCTTATTTGTATTGGTTTTGATGGCTTGCTGCTATCCAGAAAGAGCAGTTTAACAAATACCCAAAGATATGTCCCTTTTTCAGAAGGGAACAGGGAGCTGGGATGGATTTTCTCTTCCTTGTCATGCTGGCTGACCTTGCCTAGAGTGACACGCAGCAAAAGCAATGAACAGCATTGCCCTAGTTTTCAATAAGAGCCTTAACACATACTAAATGTCAGGTTTTGAGCTCTGAACTGCCCTTGAAAGTAAGTTTGGTCTTAAATTTAGATGAAGTATTAGTTTCTGTGCAATGACTCTTTTCTGGGCTGGCAATTCACAGGCAGAACTGTGGCACCATCTTCTGGATGACTCTTTAGACAATAAAAAATAACCCACCTAAAGAGAAGATGTTTCTTTATCACCCCTAACAAAGACAGCAGCTTGAATATTCATTGACTGTGCACTCCTGATTACAGCAGGCTTTAAATCATTTAATTATGCCACCCATTTTGGAAGCACTAAGAGCTAGTCAACCTCTTGATTGCTGAATATTGGTGTGAGAGAATACAGATTTTGCTTCTGAAAGGATATTTCCACCCACAGAATGGTAACAAGAAGTGCCCCATGCATTAAACACAGGGGCATAACTGTACCCTGTTGTGAGGTCATGAGCTCAGACTGTTCTTTAGTGAAATAGCATGAGTTATTCTGCCTCTCACTGTTACCCATTGAAAGTTTGCAGTTTTTAAGAGGAAAATTGAAGAAAGAGGTGCAAAAGAGGGCTTGAAAAGCAGCCTGGGAATGCCTGTAAGTGTAATGCGCAGCCCAAGATGCCTGCTACAGCCTAACACAGAACTAAGGAATTAGAAAAGTTTACAGACTTCTTATAAGCATGGCTTTCCTGAACAGATTTTAGAACAGTATTTACAGCAAAACCCATAAGGCATGCAGCTATCTAAGGATAGCAAGCAGCTCCTTGGCGCCAGGGCATTTGGGGAAAAGGTGCTGATGCACAGCAGATCTGCTGCCCCTCAGCTGCCAGTTCTGTGCATCCTCCCAGTGCAAGTGAGTTTCAAAAAGCCTTTTTTACTTATGTACTTGTGTATTTTCAGGTGTTATTTTCAGTTGGTGGTGACCACTGAAAACTCTGCAACAGGTGAGATTACCGGTTGCATTCCAATTATGGACTGTGGGTCACCCATCAGGTTAGTTTTTACTTTAGTTCTTGTGACACTCTGACATCTTTTCCTTGACTAAAATAAAGAGCTGTTGTGATTCTCTTTTGGCTAAAAACAAGGGACTGAGGGCTGCAGAGGCTTCTCACCTCTGCTGAGTTTTCCTCTGCTGGTTACACACTGACATAGGGGGGCTGCAAGTTTCCCTCCTTCTGCCTCCCCCAGGTACCACATCCAGAGCCCTCAATGGGTACTCACTGGGACAAGTATCATATAAACCTTGTGTGAAAGGAAAACCCAAATACCCAAACTATACTTGAGGCTGACACTTGATAAATTCTCCTCAGCCTCACACAACATATGGTGCTCTGCCCCTCATGCCTCAGGCGAGTATCAGTGCTGCTTTTCTTTGTGATGCGAGTTTTTCAGGGTATATTCACTTGCACTATCAGTTCTCATTCTTAAATCCAGAGTACAAAAGCATCAGCTCATCTAAAGGATCCTTTTGTTTTCTCTGTGCTCCAAACCATGCTCTGTGCACTGGGAAGCACAAACAACACAGGTAGCTCCCATCCAGATGAAACCAGAGAGCCTTAACTGTTTGCGCTGTATTGCACTCTGACTTTTCATAGCTCTCATGTTATATTTGATCACTGTAATCACGCCATTTATCTTGGATGAGTGATAACTGGGCTGTTTTTCATAGTTCTATATCATGACATACAAAATCACTCCAAAGGAGCTTCACGACTGGTGTAGCCTGACATTTACACCATGAGACTGAGATGCTCATTCTTGTGTGGAGACCAGCTATGGTTCCCAGAACCAGCAGCATATTATCACACCAGATGAGATTTCTGGGGGTAAGAGCACTGTATCTATAAGTATATGAGACAGCTTAGGCTGTCTTCTTCAGGGGCAGCTTGAGGATGCAATATATTTCCTGAAATGCCCAATGTCCCATCCCTGGCAGTTTTCAAGGCCAATTCTGGCTTGGAACAACCTGGTCTAGTGGAAAGAGGTTGGAACTAGATGAGCTTTAAGGTCTCTTCCAACCCAAACCACTCTGTAATTCTACGGTTCTATTAAATAATGCAGGGGATCAGAGACACAGCCCTGCCCCCAGTAAATTCATGGGACTCCTGTTGCCACCAGCAATAGTTTCTCTGCTCACTCTCATGCTTCTGCAGCGTACAACATTCTACCCCTGCTGAAATTAGCAGCTACAACTGCCCAGCTCACCCTGGTACTACAGACAGGACCCAGCCACCCAGCACTGACTGCACAGCCCTGCTCTTGCTGCAGAAATGAGCTCCTGGAACTGCTCTGAGCTGCCCATGGGTCACTGCATGCCATTTACCCTGCACCACTACTAATCCTATCAGCAGCAGTTTCTTCACTTGGATGTCCAGTAATTGAAAGCACTGGGAATTTTGGCTTGCATGCTGGGTTATAGAAAAATATTATGGCTGGGTATTAAACTCCTGCTGTGAAACACGACATATGCCAGAGGAGAATATCAGGTATTCCTGCTCCTTTCCCTTTGAGGTTATACACGGTCAAGGTACAGCAGGGGTCAGAGAAGCATGGGCAAAGGTTGGCTCTCTTAGCTGGCCCAATAGGTGTGAACTTTCATGGAAAAGCTATTGCTTAGACCTCTGTTCTATCTCCCCAAAATTAAACTCCAGCTGTACAGTGGAGCATAGACTTCTGCTCTTTTCTCTCAGCTCAAAATTAAAGTCAAGCTGCGTAATGCAGCACAGATGTCTGCTCCATTCCTCTCTCCCCGAAATTAAAGTCTACCTTCACAAAATAGCTCCAAAGAGAGCTTTTCATGCCATAGGTATAAAATTTATTAGGGAAAGCATATGCATAGTGTGATTAGGGAGTCTATGCAATGAAAAATGATGTATACTTTGGCCACTTACTATCGTTGGTGTTATTCTGATGTCTTTCTATGTCTGGAACTGAATCAAAAGGAAAGCTCATTTGATATACAAGTGCTTTGCTCTTCAAAGGCTCCAAAGAATATGGGCCCAGATGCCACGCTCTTGATTAAAAGTGGACCAAGGGTGTGCAAATGACATGCAAATATATTTGAAATGTCCAATTCTTGATGAAATCTAGTCATGTTTGATCACCTTTTCTCTTTTGCCTTTCTCACAATAATGTGCGACAGGGTCTCACTGGACAAATATTTAGGAAGGAACTTTCACCTGTGCAAATTCAAGGGCTCCTGCACAAGCGAGTGTATTCTGATCTGCGCTAGAAGTGCTTCCAAAACCATCTTTTCCACTCAGCAGCTATTCAATTACCTATGACAAATGCAATTGAAGAAAATCAAACATCGGATCTGCCAAACATCTTGTATGTACTTAGTTTTGTTAGTAAAGTTTTCAAACAAAGCATTTTTGTTCTACATTCCTGCAGCTCCTAGCACATGACCAAGACTGTAACTTGCTCTCCAATACAAGTAATAAATCCCAGCTCTGTTTCACTCAGAGTTAAACACAACCAGCTTTGAAACTCATATCTTCAAGCAGAGCCAGGCAGGGTTTTCCTTTATTGAGGAAGAAAAGATTAATTGCCCAGATAGTGGCTTTGGGCAGTATAAAACTCATTTGCTCACATCCGCTGAGAGAGGCAGTGATGCACCTGGAAAGAACACAGGGTGGTTTGCTGCTGTTGGAGGGTCTGTTTACAGGAGAAAATAGTTTTGTGTGTGGTTAGACTGTGACCAGCACCAGAGCTAGGGGTGGTAGATGAAATACAGTGATCGTGTTTGCCGAGACAGTAAAAGCAGCTGTTTTATGATCCAGTGTGATCATAGAATTATAGAATGGTTTGGGCTGGAAAGGACCATAAGACCATCCACTTCTAACCCCCTGCCATGGGCAGGGATGCCTTCCACTACAGCAGGTTGCCCAAAGCCCTGTCCAACCTGGCCTTGAACACTTCTCATGATCTATTTACAAGCCTTGCAATGCTTGGGGATTTCCCTGGAGATGTGGTGGCTGATGAACAATTTCAGGCTTTTTTTGACAAAATGAAAAATGCCACCCTTCAAAACTGTAAAAAGTCTTGATTCCTGTGTATTCTGAGTTCAACTGTGAAGAATCCTAACTTTATTTTAGCAAAACATGCCAGGCCTGTGCTTATGAGCAACAAAACTGAGCTCCTGAAAAGCAAGGCAGACAAACAAGAAACGATAACAAGGATCCTCACACCGAAGCTAAGGTAGTGCAGGAGCCCAATAAAAGGTGCAGACAGTCATACCCACACCATTTGAGAGCTGACAGAGGCTGTGGAAAGTGACATCTGGTCTGGGATAATCTGCCTTCCCATGCAGTGGCTTTATGAGAGGGAAACACCACTGATCTCGGAGGACTTGTTCCAGATTTAACTTTGTGTGGGATCAGAACGAAACCAGCTGCAGCTGCTGCAGGCTGCCAGCCCTGAAGCACTGAGCAGCCCTGGGTTGGTGTTGCAGCATCCTCCAGGCCAGGGGTCCCCTGGAAGGCTCTGGGTACCACAGGAGCAGGAATGCAGGATGGTTTCAGTGCCTTATGCTGCATTGGAATGAATGCAGACAGGAAAGGACTTTCTGCTGGTTAAATGAACCATCCCCAGGGAGACATTTGGCTTGTCCTAACTTCTTGATGCACATCCTAGTTCTGAAGCAGAAAAAGTGCTGGAAATGGCCTATGGGAAGGGTGGTGAGTTCACCGCCTGGAGCTGGTGCTCAAGCATTTTGAAAGTCATTCTCTCTGGAGCCCCCATCACTGCTATAAAGCATTTGACTGACAGCTTTCTCCCCCCAGATCCTTTCATGGATGTCTGGACACTGGTATTTTTATCTGCTCTTTACCATCATAAACCCCCTAAGAATTTCAAAACCAGAGGTGAAAGAAAGCCCCCTTTCAGCCCTGCAGGGTATGGCCATGCAGCAGAGAAATGGAGATGATAATTAGGATGTGTTGCCAGGGATGTCAAGGCAGTATGATGGCAATGCAGGGGAAGTTTGACTAAAAATATCCACCATGACAAATTGCATAATAAAACAAAAAGCCAATTAATATTTATAAAATATTTAGGATTCTCTGATTCACACTTTGAACATTACATTTTTTTTCCAAACTAGATTAATGTGTAAATAAGCATATAATAGAGCCATTATTTGCAAAAAACTATTCTTGTCATCATGGAATCCAAGCTGGTTTTTCTTTTTGGTGCATTTTAGGTAAAGGGACTGATTCTTACTCATTCTTTATACTGTGCCAGCAAATTACACTCACTTTTAGGTATCTTTTGCTTTCCTAAAAATGTGTAAAAGGCTTTTGTGCAAATGAGGATTGAGAATGAACTGTTGATATGTGAAAAAGAATTATACTTCATTTGAATTCTGAAAGATAGAAAATATAGCTCAGATATTTGGAGAAGTGACACATTAAATACTGAACTCATGATCTTTAACACACACTGCTGATATGTTACTGCTTATCAGTAGTCCTCAATTTATGTATTTCCCCTATGATCTAAAGGTTTTGCACTTACAAAAGACTGATCATGGATTTACTCACAGCAAAATTAGTTGCTCTAAAAGAATGAGATGAAAAGCAACTGAACAACCCCAAATCCTGATGCTCTCATATTCACACTGAACAGCACAGAGCAGATTTTGCACTAGATGTCCTGTTGAGAGCTGTGAAAACCTTCCTGAGAATCTTTCCTCCCATTGTTACAAGCACATAATTTTCATTACAGGTAAGTGTACCTTAAAAATACCAATTTTTTTTTGTACCAAAAAAATAATATATTCTTAAAAACCACATAGAGTGTTGTTCTATTTTTGTTCTTTTAATTGCTTGGTTGTTTTCTGCATTTCATGGTGTGGGTTGTGGCAATAGCCGTTTCATTGCAAAACAAAGCAAACTGTCCCCTGTTTCCACATCAAGGGAATGTGATATGAAATACGTTTTGAAAAGCATTTTAATCACCTGACCTGTATCTTTTTAAATGAATCGAAATATTTATATTGATATTTAATTCAGCCTTACATTTGAATCAGTGCATCCCAATAAGGCATTTAGTAGCAACCTTTCCACTTCAGTTTCCATGATCTTTTATTTCTGAAATGCAGCAGCTCCTGTGGGTCCTGAGCCTGCATGCTCAGATAGTGAATAATGAATGTGGGGAGATCAGCTCTTCAGCTCAAGGAGTCCTTTCTTTTTCTCCTTCAATCTGTTACATGTTCAGGATGGATTTTCTTTAATCTTTTCCTCCAGCACAAGATCAGATCAGGTGCTTGTGCATACACATTTGCTCATCCACTTTGTTTAAAGACCTCTATAATATTTTAGGATTAAAATTGATTGACTTAACAAATTGTTCTTGAGGTTTTTACGCTTATTTCCCCTTTTCCTTCATTTCACTCGTGATGGAGACAAATAGAGCCTGGCCACATCAGCCACGGCTGTCTCTAATCCGAGCCGCTGCTCTCCCCTGGGGCAGCAACGGGATTAGGGAGCAGAGCACTCTGGATGCAACACTCCTGTTAGCTCATGTATGTATTTAGATTTCAGATTTGCAGGTTGCCTGTGTTAAACCCAGAGGAAGGAGGCTGCTTCAGGGAGACCCATGAGCCTTTTGCATTATTTATAGAGCATTTAAACCCAGATTATTAACTACTGCTGAGACACAAGCCTGGGAAATATAGATTCTGGGACATGCTCTTCTGTATCACACCAAGAAAAGCTGTTGTCAAAACACAACTGAGTTTCAGTCTGAGCACTATGAGCATTGTCAGGTCCATTCTCAGAAAGAAACCATGGAACAGCCTAAGTTTCAGTAGATGATCTTAACAGCTCTCATGCCATGGTATATACCCAGGGGGGTGCATGGGTGCGAATCTAGGGCTGTTTTAAAACCTCTTGGCCAAGGGATCAGCAGTTCGTGCAGAGAAAATGCTGTTCCTGGCCAGAGAAACTGAGCTTGAGACTTGAGCCTTCAGTATGCTTGCTCACTCAGTACTTTTAGACAGGAGTAATGTTCCCTTGCAGGTCTTATTTTGCACAAAGCAGCAGCTAAACTCTCACTCTCCTATTCAATCCTTTGCCTGTGATTACTTTTCTCATTCCTGGGTGGCCATAACATCACACAACATCCCACATTGTACAGGGGTACAAACACTCCTTTATTCCCATGGAAAATATCACCCCTGAAAGGATCCGTAACTGCATCTGTCTTTTTGTGGCCATATTGCACTGATGGCTCATAGCGTGTATATATGCATATACATGAATAGCCAGACCCTGTTCTTCTAGTAACACTTGCTGTGCTCTCTGCTTAAGGCAAGAACAGCTGGATTTGGTCCTTTGGTTACACGTGTCCCCTATAGCTTATACTACTATAGGAGACACTGCCAATTAAGTCAGTGTTCCTTCTAAGTGCTAGAACTGTCACCCACTGAGATACATGCATGAATATACATGTATACACATACACTGGTCTTCTCGACAGGTCTCCAACCTCACCATGAAGTTCTGATGTATACAGGTCATTGAAATAAACTGTGTGGCTTTCATAAAGATCAGGCTGCTCTAGAAGTTGCTTCTGCCAAGGCAGATTTGGAGAAAAGAACTGCAGTGCCACTACATCACCTCTTGCTGACAACAGCCCAGAGCAAAGGGAAACTTCTTTATTTTCTTCTCCAACCTCCCATTCTTCCCCAGGTCTACCAAATGCTCCCAGGCAGCTTGAGCTTATAATTTCTCCCACATAAGCTACTTCAAAGACTCAAACCTTTGTTTTCCGTCTCCCAGACTGATCCTGTGAGAGCTGCCATAGCCTCCAGCTGCTTCGGCGCCTGAAGAGATGTCCTTACAGGACTTCAAATGTTTTTGAAAATTGCAGCAGTAAATACAATCTAAAGCCAAAGTCTGAGGAAGTGAGACAAGAAGTGGTAAATTACAAGGAGGGAAAGAGAAAGAAGATGCAGCAGATTTCCCTTCTCCTACTCCCTTTTTGGTGTTTAAGGTCTCAAAACTCAAGATTTTTCTCATTGCTAAGACCTTGAGCATGAAACTAAAACTTAACTTCTCTTAGAAGAAGCTATAAAGAAGACTAAATTAGAAAATGCTCAGCAGATGTAGACAGACTTTGAAGCAGCTCAGTACACAGCCCACTAGTACTCTACACAAAACCACATCTACCTCTCTCATTCTCCCCACAGGCACTACATACAGCCTTCCCCAGCCCTCACTAATTGAGTTACTGATGTCTCTGGGAGGAGCTAAGTCAATATAATCCCCTCCCTTCCATAAAGCCAATTTTCTCAGCTGCAGCTATCTGAGGGTTTTGTGCTGGGTTGTGTCTGTTATGCTTTTTTGTTACTTTTTCTCGTTATATTTGTGGTTTTAAAATCCTTTTTCAGTATTTTTCCATTCCACTTTTCTATTTCAGTTTTATGCTGTTGCTTCTGTTTGGCACCACCCGTTCACCATGGCTTTTGTGTTAGTGGTGTGTCTACCTGTGCTCTGTCCTGTAGGGTCTCCTGGTGTTTCTCTTTCCAGTAAAGAATCAAGGTTGAAGTTCTTCAAAACAAAAGGCAGTCAATTCCCCTGCAGCTTCAGGGGCTGTGAATATTTGGACAACTCTAAGAGGGTTTTTCTAACTGATGAGAAGGCTAACTTACCCTCATTAAAACTGGGTGTTGTTTGGTATGTAATGCTGAAACATTGGCTGGTTCTTTGTGCTTTATGGTACCTAAATAGTAACTTCAGGAGCAAATTGAGAGGAATGGCTTTCCCCTTTCACACTGTCCCCTTGGCAGAGGAGAGCCTGGTCAGGATTTGATTGCTTGTGTGGATCCAGGCTCTGCTCTCCCTTTGGGAGTACATGTGAAGCTGTGTAGAAGCTTTACATGCAAGTAACGTGTTTGAAATGAGGCGGGAGCAGGATCTGGAAGTCCTTGGTGGGGAGGAGAGACTTCAGTGCTGTCCGTCTCAGTCTGAGGGGAGCTGCACCCCTCCCTGTGGGTGCTATAAGGGAAAATGAGCTCAACAGGCTGTTGGAATGGGCAGTAGAGGCTGCTGCTTTTCTTGTGTGTGCATTTTAATCTTTCCACTGAGCCTTAACAAAAAAAAAAAGAAAAAAAAGAAGCTTTTTTTAATTAATTCAAATTTGATGAAACACAAACTTAAAGCCACACAATCATGGGAGGAAAGAATGGATTTCACTTGTCAACAGTGCTATAAATAGCGCTTCAGCAGCCAGTGTGACTGTTGCAACAGCTTTAGCTGGATTGCATATCCAAAGGAAACTGGGATCCCTTATCATGAGAAAGGGATGTTAATTGTTATGAAAAGGAATGTCTCCAGTTGCTTTTGGTGTTTATCTATTGTTTTAAATAGTTCTCTTTGACAGGTAGTAAATACTCTGTTTTGAGGTGTTACCAATACTCTGACTTCAGCACACACTGGTTAACTGTTCACACTGCTGGCTAAACTTCCAACTGCATCCAGCTAAGTTCCTTACTAAAACCTGAAAGTTTCCAGCACTGTTTCTTACTCAACCTCAAAACTTGACAAAGCAGTTGGGGAAACTATAGTAAGCATGAGAAAACAAAGATCAAGTGTGAATAGGGGCTGATGCTCAGGGATGTTATAGGCAGTATTTGAGATCCATAGGTTCTTGCTTTCCCATAATCTGTAGTCCATTTCACCAAATGTGTAGTCCATTTTTTGCTTCTGATCCCCAGAAGTGGGATGTAAAGAGGTGCTCATTTCCTAAAAGTTTCTTGAAATCCTGTGGCAGGTTGCAGGAACAGGTGCTATGCTTAACTCTTATCCATTCACCAAGTTCTAATTAGGTGCCTTTTACAAGAACATCCAAATGGGTTACTGTCTTAATATCTTCAGTACCCAGGCTTTCACCAAAGAAGCCTGCTGAGTGTTTTGATCTTATTTGGAGCATCCCCATTACTGCTGTGACCTTGCCCAGGCTGCACAGCAGATGATGCTTTGCCTCTCATCTTGGCCTCAGCTGCAGCTCTGTGCTTGGGGCACCCTCTGAAAAGGATGATGTGAGTTTGACCTTCTTCTGGCAGCAGAAGAGACTGAATTTTCCTCCCATGCTTTGTGTGAGAGCTCAAACCAGCAAGCAGCAGGGCGAAAGGCAGGTAGCAGTTTTAACAAGGAGCTGTTGTCACTCTGAAATGATGGGCACCAGCTCCTAGCTTCAGGCTGTAGATGCATGTGGAGTTACATGGCTATTCCTTGGAGAGCAATGGCATTTGGGATACTTGCATTCTTATTAGCTACCTTGCACAGCCAGCTGTGAAAATATGCCTTCCAGCTTGCAGGGCAGTGCTGGTGTGAGTTTTGAGGCAAAAAAAATGCTCCCCTAGCAAGAAAGGA
This sequence comes from Myiopsitta monachus, assembly GCA_017639245.1. NCBI lineage: Eukaryota > Metazoa > Chordata > Aves > Psittaciformes > Psittacidae > Myiopsitta > Myiopsitta monachus. The sequence goes on along the minus strand of CM029929.1, from coordinate 7,281,606 downwards.
AGAGAGAAAACACTTCTTGGGATACAGATGTGCGTGCTGCATGCCTACCTCATCCCTTTCTAAGGCTGTAAGTGGTGCGCATGTCCTTTATACCAGTATTGAGGGATATTGTTTGGGTTTGCAGTATTTCTCATCCATTCCTGGAGCTGGCAAGATGAATCCTCCCCACCACTGGCTAACCTTGGCCCTCTGTTGTGATTTAAGTCCAGTCAGCCACAAAGTTTACTCACTCCCTCACTCCCCTCTCTTTCTTCCCCCAGTCCTGGGGGGATGGGGAGGAGAATCAAAAGAATGCAACTTCCACAGGTTGAGATAAGAACAGTTTAGTAACTGAGGTATAACACAAATCACTGCTGCTACCACCAGTAATAATACAAGACAAATGCAAGGAAAGAGAATACAACTGCTCACCAAGCCTGACCCAGCCAGTGCACCCCCCAGCAGCTAACCCCCAGCGCACCACCACACCCCTCCGGGTCTCTGCTCTCTATTTTCACATCCTGGACATGACGTGCTGTGGTATGGAATAACCTCTTTGGTCAGTTTGGGTCAGGTGTCCTGCCTCCACTTCTTCTTGGCTTTCCCTTCTCCCTGGCAGAGCATGAGACTCAGAAAGTCCTTGGCCAGACCAAAACATTACCAAGCAGTAACTGAAAACACTGGTGTTATCAGCGCTGCTCCCAGGCCCAAAATCAAAAATACAGAGCTGTACCAGCTACCAAGAAGGAGAAAAATGACTGCTGCTGCTGAACCCAGGACACCTTCTAATCCTTTACCAAGAAAAGAGCTTTCCTCCTGCAGCAAGGTGGGTTTAAGGTTTTGCTATTGCTGTGGTGCCCTAAAGGGGCACTGGGGCAGGGCACAGCATGTATGTACAGATATGTCCCTCACGAGGGTGGTACAGTTGAGAGCATCATCTCCATGCAGGACATGGTGCAAGCACCTTCCTCTGAGGTTACCCCAAAGCAGCTCTGGTTTGTGCAGCTGTGCCTCAGAGCCAGTGTGCTGCTATTATTCCATCTTCCTTTAAGAAGAAAAAAAAAAAAAGATAAAATCTAGCATTTAAACATTTCCTTTGGTAAAGGGTGAAATGGAAAAGTAGGTCAGGTTTGAAGGATCCTAGCCCTGACAGTGTCCCTTCTAGAGCTTCAGACCCAGGTTTTTGGAGAGAGACAGAACATGACTGCAGTGGTTCTCCTCATGCTCATTTGTGCTCTTTGTATTCTTGTGTTCCCCTGTACAAAATCACCCTCAAAATACCCAGGATAAAATTATATCCCCTTACTTTTCAAAGCATGATTTGCTTGCCAGCAGTATATTTATGAACTGAAGCTACCCCTGTTCAGTTCCTTTGAAACTTAGCTGGGTTTTACCAGGAAGCAAGGTTATTTTTTGCTTTTAAATAGTCTAAGCTAAATTAGCTGGAACCTAATTACAGAATGCTTTTGATTAAAGCCAGACAATGCACTGTGGAAGCTAGGATTAAAAATGACAAGACTTGATGTCAGTGAGAGACGAAGAAGGAAAACTGATGGATTAATTTTAAACATCGAATCAGGACTGCACTTTGTACATAGAACAATGGTGGCAGCGAAGTCCGGCATACCTTTTGGACTGAGGGAAACTTGACTTTTAGTTTCATTTCATGGGCACAGAACTGAAATCCAAACAGAAATACCAAAGATGATTTCTGCAGCTACTCTTGGAGATTAGGGGCAAAATAATTGTCTTAAAAAGAAATAAAAGTCTTACATAAGATCTAGAACTCTGTTGTAGTTTAAGTCCAGCTGGCAACTGAGAACCCTGCAGCAGCTTGCACATTCCCGCCCTTCTTCCCTGCCCCCCACTCCTGGAGAGATGGGGAGGAGAATCGAAAGAATGTAACTCCCACAGGTTGAGATAAGCACAGCTCAGTAACTAAGGTGTAACACAAACCTCTGCTGCTGCCACCAATAACAATAATGACAAGGGAAATAACAAGGGAAGAGAATACAACTGCTCACCACCTGCTGACTGATACCCAGCCTGACCTGAGCAGTGATCTGGGCCTTCCAGGTAACTGCCCCCAGTTTATATAGTGGGCATGACTGTGCTGTTGTATGGAATACCTCTTTAGTCAGTTTGGGTCAGGTGTCCTGTCTCTGCTTCCTCCCGGCTTCCCCTCTGTGGGGGTTTAAACCGTAAATTTCCCTTCTCCCTCCTTCCCCCCCCGATGGGGGGAAATGGGGAGAGGAACCAAAGAAAGTGTAACTCCCACGGGCTTGAGATACGAACAGTCCAGTAACTGAGATACAATACCAATCACTACTGCCACCACCAATAACAATAATAATGGCAAAGTAAATACAAAGGGAGAGGATACAACAGCTTCGCCGCCCGACCGAGCCGAGAGACCGCGCGCCGCTCCAGCGACCTCCCCGCTCCAGCGACCACGTGGCCCCAGAGACCACGTGGCGCGAGCGAGCGACAGCCCCCGCTCCCCCCACCCCGAATCCTACCTCCTGGGCATGACGTGCTGTGGTATGGAATAATCCTCATTGGTCAGCCCGGGTCAGGCGCCCTGTCTGCCCTCCCCCAGCTTTTCTCTCTTTCCCACATAACATGAGACTCTGCAGGGGGGGGGAAGCCGAACCCATAACACCCTCCTCCCTGGCAGAGCAGTGAGGCTCAGAAAGTCCCTTGGTCAGAGTAAACATTACAGAGCAGCAACTAAAACCACTGGTGTTATCAGTGCTGTTCCCAGGCTGAAAGTCAAAACCACAGCACTGAACCAGCTACTGAGGAGGAGAAAAATAACTGATACTGCTGAACCCAGGAGAGTATCCACCCCTTATTCCATACCATTAATGTCATGCTCAGATCCTATAAGTTAAAATGTACCATCACTTTTTACCTCATATATATATACACATATGCTTCTACAGAGAGATATTGTTCCTTAGTCCATGGACCATTCCCTACAAAGCTGCTGAATTCATCCAGTCCATGATGTCAGGCTCCACCGCTTGTAACAGTCTCTCAGGGCAGGAGAGATGGTGTGTAGTGTTCAATTGTTGCTTACTGACAGCACTTCTGAACTTGTCACTGCTGAGCTCATCTGGTTTCATTAAAGTTTATTTTCTGTTGTGGTGATGATCAGAGGGAAGTCAGGGTCAGTTGATGGTGACCTGAAGACAGTTCTGCTGCTCCTGCCATCTTTTCCCATGACTTGATTCTCTGCTGACAATCATGCCAGCACATATCTTCTTTTCAAGGCCCGAAGTGGTGGAGATGAGCATCTAGCTGAGACCCTTTGGATCTTTGAAGTACCCTCTCCTGAGATAGTCTATGCCAAAGATGCATGGAGCCTTTGGACCAGTCACAATGGGGTGCTTTTGCCACTCATTCCCTGTTATGCTGATTTAAGCCTCCAGTACAGTCGGCTCTAGGGATCCTCCTGTCACTCCAGAAATACAAACAGGTTCCACCCCTTGATAGCTTGATGGCATCAGGGTACACTGTGCACCGGTATCTACTAAAGCCTTATACTCCTGTGGGACTGATATGCCAGGCCATCTGATCCACACAGTCCAGTAAATCTGATTGTCCTCTACCTCCACCTGGCTGGAGGCAGGCCCCTCTAATAGTGAGCATAAGATTCTGCACTTAGGTCTTGTAGAAAGGGATTAGAATTCCTTATCACAAAATTTGGAGTAAAATCAGCTCTTACACTTCCATTGGGAAGCTGCTCACCAAAGGCAGGAGTAGCAACTTTCTTGGGAGGATCATCCTTGACTGTTTTTCTCCTCTTCAATTCATGCACCCGTTCCTCCAGAGCTGAGGTAGTTTTTCCATCCCACTTTCTCATGTCCTCTCTGTGATCCTGCAGGTAAAACCATAGTGTGGCCCGTGGCACGTATCTCCTATATCTTCGAGCAGTAGGACATCTTTTGTTAATAGCTGAGATGTGGGTTGGTACACATGGGGAGCTGGGTAGGTCATATAGATCATCTCTCAATTGTTTGAACTCCTGGGATAGTTTTTTCTACACCTGAAATGATGGAAGGGATGCTATTGTCTTTGAACTCTCGGAGTTGACGAGTTGCTTCATCCACTGTTGGTATTGCTGCCTCACTCCAGCTTATTGCTGCCAATGAGTGGGCACATGATGATGGCTCACTCCATGTAAGTTTCCGCCACATGGGTCATGTACCTTTCACTTCAGCTGGGTCTACTGGTGCATTCCTGTCATCTGCCTGCGATAGATCGTCTCTAGAATGACTGATTCCCTCAGGGACTGGATAGATAGCTTGACTTGTAGACATGATACCTTTTGGTCAACAGCAGCTGTGCAGACAAACAGCTGGCTGCTCGCCTTAATCACTGAACCTTTAGAAAGTGCTCCATAATTATTTTCATACCATACTCTGCAAATAACCCTGCTTAAAGAAATTGTGCATGTTGCTAGAAAAACAAATGCTGATTCAGCAAAGCTCCTCTAAAAAATACTTTTGTACCTTCAGCTTAGTAATGAACAATGGCCTCATTGCTCTGTTGGTTTGAATCCTGAAGACTTTTTATTGTCTATCTGGCAACATATTGGGATATTCATTTCTTTCCCCAAGCTATTTTCCTCTGAAACAAGCAGATGTGGGTTTCTATATACAGACTTTTGTCAGCTTCTGAGGGTGGAATATGGTGCAGTACTGTGGCATTTGTTGTTTATTGACCTTAACGTATAGTGAGAAGGGATTAATGTATTGATGTCCCTATCCTCCAGACAAAAGGAAAATTGGGAAATGAGGTTCCTTAGAAAATTAGATTTATTAAAGATTATTTATAGGCAGGATTGCAAACCTAGAACTTGAAACCAGAACAAGGTGTGGGAGGCTTGTAGGTGCTGGAAAATGTGGAGCAGGGATAGAGACTAGTCCCTCCCACAGACTCCACATGTAGTGCCTGCTCACATGGAAGGCAATTCCTGGCTCTCCCAAGGCCTCATATTTTGTTGCTTATCTGTTAATAAGTTATAGAGTGAAGACATGAAACAAATGAAGCCGAGCCATGAAATGACTGGCAGTTGGCATTAGGATGTGAGAGTGGACTCCCCTGCACCAGGAAAAGGTGAAAAGCTTCCTGGTGCAGCATACAGCCCTGGGGGAAAATATTATAACCTAATCAAAATGACTGGTGGCTTTAAAAACAACAGAAAGCCAAGAGATGGCACTGAGCTCTCCCTTTCTGGGGATAATGTATTGCGAGCTAATTTGATGGAGACCCTGAGAGGATGAAATGACCCTCTAGAGTGTGGATCTTGAGAAGAGTGACAGGTAGAGTGTGAGACTGAGGCCTGGCTGGAGCTGGGAAATCTGGTGTGGTAAGCACCATATGGTCCTTCTAGCGTGCCTGCGAGACCTAATTTCCACACCCAACGGCTCACAAAAGAAATAGCACTAGTGCTATTACCAATTGCCTTAATCTTGCTTCAGATTGGGTGTCCCCACCGTCTGGTCCTCCCTGCTGCAGCCCAAATGACCCATGGGTCATAGGCTTTGTGCTCTGTCCCAAGCAAGAAGAGATGCATTTTCAGCTATTTACTTTTTATTCGGGTGCATGCCTATACCTGTAAGTGTATCTGGCTTATATTTAATGTCCAGTCTGGCAGAATGAGAGGTCATTCCTTACTATTTCCCCATCAGCAGATGGAAGTAAGATTTAAACAAAAGATGTCTCAAGTAAAGACAAATCCCTGCTGTCTTCTTTCAGACCCTCAACTTTGGTATAGCTCTGCAGCATCACCCCCATCCCTGAAGACAGTGCCTCCTTGCAATGCCCATTTCTCCATTCCCACAGGGACAATTTGAGCCTGAGCCACGTGCTGGCATAGCCATGCTTGCACTGATCTGCTGCTTGCATTGATCTGCAGCTTTCAAGCACAGTGTGGGCTGCAGTCCATGTGTGTGGAGAAAAAGGCTTAATTTAGTTGCCCTGGTACTTGGAGGACACAGGAAACTATTTGCCAAAATACAGGTTCAGGGAGGTTAGAAGTCTAAAATACATCTTTTGGTAGAGCTCTGAAAGAAAACTTTTCCAAGGTAAGAGTGAGAGGTAGGCACCTCTTGATACTTTTCCTACTGATCTGTAACATCCAGCAGATGCAGTTCTTGCATTTGCCATTAATTAGGGAAGCTTCCCACCTTATGTACCCAAACGAAAAAAAAACGGGTATGTGCTTCCTAGAGACAGGAAAGAAATCACTGCTTATAGCTGGACAAGATGCTAATCCTGAGATGAGGACTTCAGCTTTTAAACTTGTTCTATCAGGATTTGTGCCAGTTCAACTGATTTCCCTGAAGAGGGAAGAGCACTTAATTGGTAATGTCCTGTGGGGGACTGGCATTGCGGCTTCCCTTATGGCACTGGTGAACTCACTCCAAGGAAAGGAAAGGGCAAGAGGCTTCTGTATTCAGGGAGCACACTGGGTGTCCCTGTGAAACACCTCAGTTCCCACCAGGCAAATTTTCATTCATCATAGAGGTACGTAACAGTATCTCTGTGGTGGTTTTTGATTGATGCATGTCGAGAACAGTCAACCAGGTGTGAGAGCAGTGAATATAATTTAGTATCTTGGTATATAGATTCTTGCTGTACCTCCAATAGTTGCAGACATATCTCTGCTTGTTTGAACGTACATTTCAAACTGTTTTATGATGTAGTATCAAAAGAAGTGTGGATCTTTCATGGCATTTGCAGAGCAAAGTTCTGAAACTTGAGCAATGGGGAGGAGATAGCTCTTGCTTCTGAGCTAACTGGGACCACGTATAAAGAGAGCAACTGTGAAAGCCAAAGGGGGACATTCTGCCATAGAATCGTAGAATCATAGAATAGTTAGGGTTGGAAAGGACCTTAAGATCATACAATTTCAACCCCCTGCCACGGGAAGAGACACCTCACACTAAACCATGCCACCCAAGGCTCTGTCCAACCAGGCCTTGGACACCACCAGCGATGGAGCATTCACAGCTTCCTTGGGCAACCCATTCCAGTGCCTCACCACCCTCACAGTAAAGAATTTCTTCCTCATATCCAATCTAAATATCCCCTGTTGAAGTTTCAACCCATTACCCCTTGTCCCATCACTACAGTCCCTCATGAAGAGTCCCTCCCCAGCATCCCTATAGGCCCCCTTCAGATACTGGAAGGCTGCTCTGAGGTCTCCATGCAGCCTTCTCTTCTCCAGGCTGAACAGCCCCAACTTTCTCAGCCTGTCTTCATATGGGAGGTGCTCCAGTCCCCTGATCATCCTCGTGGCCCTCCTCTGCACTTGTTCCAACAGTTCCATGTCCTTTTTCTGTTGGGGACACCAGAACTGCACACAATACTCCAAGGGAGGTCTCACGAGAGCAGAGTAGAGGGGCAGGATCACCTCCCTCGACCTGCTGGTCACACTCCTTTTGATGCAGCCCAGCATACGGTTGGCTTTCTGGGCTGCAAGTGCACACTGCAGCCGGCTCATGCTCATTTTCTCATCGACCAACACCCCCAAGTCCTTCTCCACAGGGCTGCTCTGAATCTCTTCCCTGCCCAACCTGGAGCTGTGCCTGGGATTGCTCCCACCCAGCTGTAGGACCTTGCGCTTGCCATGGTTAAACTTCATCAGGTTGGCATCAGCCCACCTCACAAGCATGTCAAGGTCCCTCTCGATGGCATCCCTTCCCTCCAGTGTACCAACCGAACCACACAGCTTGGTGTCATCGGCAAACTTGCTGAGGATGCACTCAATCCCACTGTCCATGTCACCAACAAAGATGTTGAACAAGACCGGTCCCAACACCAATCCCTGAGGGACACCTCTCATTACTGGTCTCCAGTTGGACATTGAGCCGTTGAGCACAACTCTTTGCATGCGGCCATCCAGCCAGTTCTTTATCCTCCAAGTGGTCCACCTATCAAATTGATGTCTCTCCAACTTAGAGACAAGATTGTCGTGTGGGACAGTGTCAAACGCTTTGCACATGTCCAGGTAGATGACATCAACTGCTCTACCCCTGTCCATCAGTTTGTAGCCCCATCATAGAAGGCCACCAGATTGGTCAGGCAGGATTTCCCCTTAGTGAAGCCATGCTGGCTGTCACCAACCACCTTGTTGTTTTTCATGTGCCTCAGCATGCCTTCCAGGAGAATTTGCTCCAAGATTTTCCAGACACAGAGGTGAGGCTGACTGCTCTGTAGTTCCTCGGCTCATCCATTTTCCCCTTCTTGAAAAGGGGGGTTATATTTCCCTTTTTCCAGTCATCAGGAACTTCACCTGACTGCCATGATTTTTCACATATGATGGACAGTGGCTTAGCAACTTCATTTGCCAGCTCCTTCAGGACCTATGGATGGATTTCATCAGTTCCCATGAACCTGTGTACGTTCAGGTTCTTAAGATGGTCTCGAACCAGATCCTCTCCTACAGTGGGCCCAGGGTCTTCATTCTCGCCGTCCCTGCGCCTGCCTTCTAAGACTTGGGTAGTGCGGTCAAAGCATTTGCCAGTGAAGACTGAGGCAAAAAAGTCATTAAGAACCTCAGCCTTCTCCAAACCCAGGGTAGCCAGTTATCCTGATAGCTTCTGGAGGGGGCCTACATTGTGCCTAGTCTGTCTTTTTTTTGCAATGTACCTATAGAATCCCTTCCTGTTATCTTTCACATCCCTAGCCAAGTTTAATTCTAAGTGGGCCTTAACTTTCCTAAGCTGGTCCCTAGCTTCCTGGACAACATCCCTGTATTCTTCCCAGGCTGCCTGTCCTTGCTTCCACCTTTTATAAGCCTCTTTTTTCCTTTGAATTTTCCTCAGCAGGTCCCTATCCATCCAAGGAGGTCTCCTGGCCCTCCTGCTGCGCTTCCTTCCAGTTGGGATGCAATGCTCCTGAGCTTGAATGGTAGAAAGCGAAGGAAAATGCAGCATGATGAATCTCTGGTCACTGATGCAAGCTAAAGAGCAGTGGGGAAACCATCCCAGGCTTTTAGAGACCCAAACCTACCAGTAGTGGAGGACTTAGAAAACCAAAAGCAAATATTGTTATCTTTGACAAGTTATGATTACTGAAGTCCAAGCGCTACAACAAATCTATAATGCTATAATGAAAGGTAATTACTAAAGGGTGAGTGAATTAGGCTTCCAGTTCTCCATGGCAATTAATGGGGATTTGGCATATTTTTCCCAGAATATACTATTAATAAAATTAAGAGAAAAAAGATCTTCACCTCTCCCCAGCCAACTGCTCAGTTTTGCTTTTATTAAATATTTCATTATTTTCTTGATCTCTGGGGGTTTATGAACTGCTTCAGTACATCCACAGCTGCAAGTCTCCCCATGAAAGAAACCTGTTAAAGAAAACAGCACAGGAGTCACAGTAAACCACAAGCAATGAAACTTCCCACAGCTGAAAGCTTTTGTATTTTTGTGTTGGCACAAATTTATTGCTGAGATCAGATACCAGAGCTGGCATCTCTGCAGGAGGGAGCACAGTTACCCTGCTCCTCTTGGGATCTGAGCAAATCACTTCCTCAGGTGGTGTGAGCGCTGAAAGCTCGCACTGACCTGGCCCTGTACCATCTGCACCGGTGGAGACGTTCTGGCTGGAAGTCAGAGGGATATTGTGTGTCCCTGCCTGCTTTTGCCTTCTGGAGACTGGGAAATCTTTGCCCCTGTGCCTCTGTGAAGGGCTCAGCCTGCCATAGCACTAGGCCACCAGGAGGCAGCTGCTAGAATTGCTGAGAGGTGTTTTGTATTTCCTAAAGTTTATTATTTAAATAAATAAAAGCTTGCTTGGTAACATTTTGTAAGGACGAGTTCTCTGATTTTATCCATTCCCCCCCACACACACACTTTTTTCTCTCCTAGGGCAGAAAAAGGGCATGAAACGCGGCATTTTTTTCTTGAAAAAATACAATGTGCTTTCAGTTCTGACCTCAGAGCTGGTTTTGGTGGGGTTAAAATTTATTTTATAAAAATACATCTGGACGCTGTCCTATTGCTGCTACAGACTTGAGCTGGGTTTGTTACAAATCCATGACTTTGACACAAAATCCCCTGCCTCAAATTCTAGTTAAACCTTCACAGATTCACTTCCCCCCAGTGCATCTTGTTTACTCCAAGAACACATTTGGGTACTACTGATTTTTTTTAAACAGAGCTTCAGCCTTATTAAACTTTTGCAGATGGCTGGTTCCTTCCAGAGCATAAAAGCTTCAGGTATTTTTTAGGCAGATACTGTAGTCTCTGACCTACTTAGGTTCCAAATCCTATTTGAGCACTTGTGTCCTGCTGGTGGCACAGCTGGTTGTCAGGGTGGCAGTTCACTTGAACATGTGAGTGTTTGCAGAGCTGCGGTCTGAATCCAGTTGCTGGACGTGTGCTGTTACACAGGGTGATGGGTTTGTGCCCTCTGCACTTTGCTGGGGCAGGACCTGGCTTCCTCGCAAAATCCTCATGGTGATGCTTGAATGCCATGAGGATCTGGAAATGCGGTCAGCAAGCTAGGGCTGCACAAGTGTGGAAGAACACAGGGAGCTGCTGCTCCAGCCAGGCTATGCCACCCAGAATGTGTTATAATTATTAAGGTTATGTTGGGGAAAAAAGGCCAGAACAACAATAAGGCAGAAAACGTTCTGCTGTCAAGCAGATGCTACAGAAACAAGAGGAGGGAGTGCTCTGAGGTCAGCCTAGCTGAGCTGCAGCTCTGCTGCTGCCTACCCCGGGGAGGGCGAGAGGGGCGCGAAGGACAGGATGCAACGTGTTTCCATCCCCATCGCTGCTGCGGCTGCTGCTGCCAAGGAAACGTTACCGGTTCCTCGACAGGCGATGCAGGAGCGGATTATTTTCGTCTTGTTTTTCCCTTTCCTTTTCCTTCCTGCCCAGGAATAAAACAATCATTTAACCCCGGATTAATTCCTGTTTAAGAAGAGGCGGGCGAGGTGCGGGGCGGGGCGGGGCGTGCGGGGCCCCTCCCGGCTGCTCCGCCCGGCGTGCTCGGGGGCGGCTCCGCTCCGCTCGGCTCCGCTCGGCTCCGCGGGGCTGCGGCGCCATGGAGGCGGTGGATCAGGTGCGCGGAGCCCCGCGGGCGGGATGCGGGGGGGAAGCGGCCGGGATGGAGCGGGGGGTGCGCGGAGCGTGCGGCGGGCGCGGTGCTGACTCTCTGTCTCTGCCCGCAGCTCGCCTCCGCGGGCACTTTCCGCGTGGTGAAGGAGCCGCTGGCCTTCCTCAGGGTGCTCGAGTGGGTGAGTCCCGAGGGGGGGGTCGGGCAGCGCTTCGGCCGCAGGTGGGTTTGGGAGGGGGGGAATATCCCCTAAGTGCGCCCCGCGGAACAGGTGGGAAAAGGTTGGGATTGGGGCGGGGGGCTTGGGCTGAGGGTTCACGTCCTCCAGTGATGTAGCCGGGGGGGTTGGGTGCCGTGTTTGTGTGTCTCACCCCCCACCCCCCTTCCATCCCTGCACTAGATATAAACCATTTATTCTCTTTTAAACGGAAGGGTTGAGGGGGGGATAATCCTCATTATGCGTTTAGCAAACTTGTCTCTGGGCCGAGCAGCGAAGGAGGCAGATAATTGGTTTACGGAGCAATGTCACTGTTTTTTGCTCTGATGCTCATTCGTAGTGAAGTCTGCAGGTCAAATGACATTCATCGCCAGTAGGTCTGCGGGAGGAGAGAGCCTCTCTGAACGGAAAGTTCAGAACATGTCATGGAGGATTAATCATGTTCCCCTAACACCGGCTGGCTGGGGAATTATGTAAGCCATGTATTTTGGGGGTTGAGTCCCCGTGTGGGTGCGTTTATCCACGTTCCACCCGCTGTGAGGGGCTGATTTGGTGTGCTGGGGGCAGCAGCTAACCCCAGGCCCCTTCTCTGCCCGTGTTCAGCAGCTCCTCTTCACTGCTGGGCACCTCAAAGCACCAGGTCTGGTGGAGCTGGGTGATGGGGATGTGGTGGTGCTACAGCCTTGGGATGAGGTGGCCCCACAGACGGTGACCTGCATGGAGAGCATGGACAAGGTACCTTATGTTCCTCACCCAGAGCTCCCCCAGTCCCACCTGGTGCTGCTGCCACTATCTCAAAGAGAAGTCCATCCAGGGGTTGCGCCCTGGGCACTGGTCTAAGGGTGCTTCAGGCACTCTGCATCACTTGCTGCAGAGCAAAAGAATTGGGAGCAAAGCTGTTTCTATGGCAAATCGGTGCTGGGAGAGCACTGTGTCTAATAGTGGTTGGGAAGCAAGCTCCTCCAGGAAGGGCTCTGGGGGAGGGGGTGCAGGTTGTGCCCTTGAGGAAACTGTTCCCTGTGGAGTATTGGCATCCTCAGGACAGCAAGTGGGAACTCTTCTCTTGACAGTTTCCTGTGTCTGTAACTTCTTCCAATGGCCGAATATAAAAGCTGCTGTTGTCATGGTTGAAAGCCACATGTAGAACTCTTCTGGCTGCTCTATCCGCACATTGCCCATTTGCGTACATATGAATGCACATGTGGCTGTATGTAAACAGCTCTGCTGCCGTGGCTGGGGTGTATCAGTCCTTGGCCACAAGGGAATGCAAGAGAAGGGTGCAAAGTGTGTTAACATTTAAGATGGTCTGAGAAATTACTTTTTCCCCCTTTGACATCTATGTGTAAGTAGAGCTAAGCATGTTTTAATGTGTGGAAGATCTGCGGTTTTGTTTGCTTGTTTTTTTTTATATATTCTTGAAAGGCTTTTTGGATTACCCACATTCCAGCTCCATTCACTTCATCTTGTTGTTTCCATCTCCTTCTCTTACCATGCCTACCAACTGCTACCCATCTCTCTTTACCATCTCATTTCGGCTAAGCGCCCATCTCTCCCTCAGGCTCCTTTTATCCCTCTAATTATCATTTTAAACTTTAAAAGGCCACATGCTCCAGCTGATTCTGCATCCACTTCCACGCTCCCCCAGCAGCCTCTCAGCCACGGTGTGCTTGATCAGTCAGTACAGCCAGATTACACTTCCTAACACCTCCCACTTGAGTCCTAGATTGCATCTGCAAAGAAATAAAGTTCATAGCCCAGCTGGTGATGCTGTGATTCAGGGTGTTGGGTGGCTCTCGTGCTTGAAGGGAGGCTTGTGGTGTTGCAGCATAGACAGCAGAGGTATGGGGGCTCCTCAGAGAGGCTGGTAGGTGTGGAGATGGTGTACACCAAACATGTCCTCAGCCGGTCCAGCCCTGAATCTGCACTCTTATCCATTGGGCAATTTGTGTAAGCCCATGGTGGCTTAGGGGTCAGCATGTCTGTATTTGTAAACCTCTTGTATTATGGTGCTGATGAAATCTGTGTATTAATAAGTGCAAATGTTTGCAAGTCTGAAGTAAACTGGGGTGGCAGCAGGTTTCTCAGATGGGAAAAAATACCCCTTGCAGAATAAATCTATAGGTGTGCAAATTCCAGTTTGCCTGAAGTCTGGCTCAGGCATGGATCTTTGTCTTAAGGAGCAGGGACTTTATCTGGCCTTTATCGATCTTCTGCTTTGACTATCACCTTAACACCCTGAGAGAAGATGCTGAGATAAGACTGATTCTTCTCAATATTCACAGCACTGTGACATGTTTTCTTTGGCATTTCCCATGTACTTTGCACTCTTATTTTCAGCCAAGAAATTGCATTTAGAAGCGATTAAGAGACAACATTGGCTCAGGCCCAGGAAAGGTTAAAAAGAAAGGAGAAAAGGAGGAAAGGAAAAAGTATCTGGTAGCAATTAAGCAAGGGTTGCAGTTTTTGAGCTCTACCTTGGTAATAGACTGTGTACTTGGAATATGTGGATCACAGATCTGGGCTTGGAAAACTGCACACACAGCTGTACAAGATAGACCCTGATTTTTTCCAGCTTTGAGTCAGCTCTTGCTTCATGACATGTACCAGGAGTAGGGAAAAGCTGTTTAAAAGCTTTATTTGTTCTTGCTCTTCTTTATTCCCTTGGCTGTTACTTCACAGATCTTTGCATGAGAAAAGGATGTCCTTCTGAAGCTTATTTCTCATGGTAATCTGTTGTGGCACTACGACCAGTTGCAATGTCACAAAAACTATTACAACTTCACTTGAAAAGAGGCTCTCCTACTCAAACACGTGACAATAATGAATGAGGAAAGATGAAAGAGAAGAAATGTGTTTATTCGTTTCCCTGGATTAATTTCTGTGACTCTCTGGATGTATTTAGATGGCTTTTATTGGGGTTTACAAACAGTGATCAAGACAAGCAAGTTTGTGCAGTCATTGCCTCTTTGGAGCCCTACAAGAGAGATGAAGCCAAAAAGCAGGGCTCTGCCCATTCCAGTGATGTATGAGCTACCTCATGTATTGTTTAATCCAAATATTTGCCTGAAAATGGCAACTTTGTGTCACTAGGTGTAATTACTTCTGCTACTTTCTTGCAGTGCTTTGCCACAACCAACTTCCCTCCTGCAAAGCAACCTGTCCCATTTCAATGCCAAACAACGGGGGCTGCTGTGATGTCCATCACATCTTTCCTTTGTGACTAGCACAGATGCAGGAACTCCACCAGTTTGCAGGCTGAGAGGTGCTATGTTTGCCTCCTGACTGTCTGCTGGTGGTTGTTTTACAGTTGGTCCCTGCTCTGCCAGCTTGCAGCCCTGTCTAGGCTGGTATGGGCACAACAGAAGGGGGGTTTTGGGCACAAAGACTGTAAAAGTAGCTCTGCCTTAAGCCAGTGATGCTTATATCAGGGCAGAGGTGAGTTGTTCATGTTGTAGGACAAATCTTGTGGAGACTGGGGCTGTTCTTGATGGGACAACTTGGACATGGACATTAGGATGTTCAGTGAACTCAAGTGTGTCGGAAGAGCTGCTGTAAGTCTTGCCCTTGTGCGGAAAAATATATTCCAGGCCTTGCATGACTCCATATAGTCACTGCTGATGAGCATCTTCATGGGATGCGCCAAAGATGTCCAAAGCAGAGCAGGGCATTTGGATAGCAGCCCCCCACTCATTTCTGGTGGCGAACTGGAGAAAGGAATTGCAAAGTGATTTGGAAATATGTGTGTACATGCACCAAGCTAACCTTGCTTTGCTTCCTTGCCTGCATGATGTGACTGTTTGACTGATGAGCTAGGAAAAAGGCCAGGCTGCTCCTTCAGTTGTATAGATTCTGTATATCTGTAAGAGTCAAACTTGCTTTGATTATACAGATTCTGAAAGGGTTAGCACCCCTCGCCTTGCAAACAGATGTGTGTTTGTAAGGCAAAGGGAATCAGTCTTTCAAGACTGATAACAAGTCTTGTCTTTTGTCCTAATGCTGATTGCTCATCTAGCCATGGAGCACGTTTGTTGGATTATATTTGCATGCATATGAATGGACATAAGTAGCTGCATGCTTTCAAGTGTGTCCTAGAAAAGCTTAAATATCTTGAGATGCTGAAAATAAGTGGGGGGAAAAAAATTAAGAACGTAATGCTTGCATGAGGCATGTGTGATTAGTAGTTTGCTCTGTATAGTGTATTATGGGCCTGAGATATTTTTATAGTTGCTTGAGAGTCTTCATCATATTTGCTTGTGTGTGTCTGGCTTTTGCTTAACCAGAAGGCTGCTGTCTGCTCTGACATGGGCAGAGACTTTAGGCAACGGAGCAGGGTAACCTTGCTAGAGTTTCATGCTCCATATGGATGCAGGGCTGGAAGAGTTGAGTGTTTGATCTTCTCTACCCTCATATTGAAAGAAAAGCTTTAATAAAAAGAATGGTTCTTTCTGCTTGCTGAAGTGGCTTACACAATGCTAGGATCAGATGCTGCATTTAGTATTAGGTCTATTAATCTTGATGTGTAAGGTACATAAACACATGCAAAAACTGTACTGTTGTCTATGTTTTTTGCTGTCTGCCTTGGGATGTAGGTATCTATCTGTTCTTCAAAACCAGGTGCTACTTACTGCCTCCAAGATCTTGCATGTGTAGCGTCAGGCCAATGATACACATGCCACTTAATCAAAAAATGTAAAACCATTTCTACAGTATTTTCATATTAGAAAGGTAATTACCATGTAAGTAACCCTTCTCTGTAAGCTGTCATTAATTGGATGATTTCTTATAGGCAGCTTAACATAATGCATGCAAAATACACTGCAGCTCTCTGCAGACGAAAACTGCCTCAGTGAAACAAGTGGATGTGAGCATCCAAGAGACAAGCATCCAAGAGACCTGCATCCTCTGTGCTGGCTTTGCCAGCCCTTGTTATTGCACCTACAATTTACAAACATGTATTGGGGCATCAGTAGCCTGCAGGCAGGGAGCTGTCTTTTTTTATTAGGAAGAAGTGGGAGGCGGATTTTGCCATTTCCCATCACACACAATAGATATCTAAGATCTGAAAAGTTTTTGTAGTCTTGTCGAAGCCAGATGTGAAAGCCATATGCCACTCAGTCAGAGGGACTGAGATAAAGGCAGCAGCAGCAATAGCAATGCCTATGTGGTATTTTACCTTGTGATTATAAAGCCCCAACATCTGGGAGTTTTGTGATTCTGAAAGCTTTGGCTTTGATGAACTGTAAGCCTTTGGATCAGGGTAGCAGAAGAATGGAAGCCCTAATGACTGAAAACCCAGAACTCAAGTGAAAGAGCAGAAAGTCTGTCTTGTGATCCCATGGTTTTACGCAGACTGCAGGGCACTGGCTGTTCTGCATGCTCCTCACATGCATGTTTATCTGTGTACAGATCTCGTTGGAAACTGTGAACAAGGTTGTCCCATCAAAACATTGCTGTTAAATGGTACAGCTGCTGGTACAGGCAAGGAGGGAATGAGAAAGGTCAGCGATGCCTGACCACATTGCAGATAAATAACATCTTTCATCAGGAAAATGCCTGCCATTTTCCACTTAGGCTCATGTTGTAATCACAGAAAAGTAGATTTTAAAAGGGCACATAATGATTCATTTAAATCCTTATGATTCTCTAGCAGCCCAGAGTGGGACCTGGTATAAAACAGTTATGTAGGATTAGTGCATATGGTTGAGCTACAGTGCTCCAGGAGGCAGGACTTTCTGGGGTTATGTGCTGCTTTGGTGGAAATCCCAGGGTTAAACTGGTTAAACCTCCTCATGGTAAGCACTTTTGACTGCTTGTGTCATCCAACTGTAGCTGTTTGAAGCAGTAGGAATAGAGATGAGGAGAGAAACTCATTAATGCTAAATTTGATTATTTATGCAAACCAGGTTTCTATGAAAGGAAGAACAAAAATGATCTGACTTTCAAACTAGCAAGAAGATGCATGGAGATAGAGGGCTCTGCCATTAGACAATACACAGTTAAAGTCTCTTTGCCAGTTTTTACGAGGGAGATGTTACAGTCACCACTCCTGCAAATCAGCATCTGCATAATCGGAGCCACAGGTAAAAGCCCTGCATGTTGACATCTCTGGATTCAGTCATTGCAGTTGCGGGAGGGCAGGATTCGAGGTGCTGTGATAAAACCCTTTCATTCGCTACGAGGGTGGTGAGGTGTTGGCACAAGTTACCCGGAGAAGCTGTGGCTGCCCCATCCCTGGCAGTGCTCAGGGCCAGGTTGGACACAGGCATCTTAGAGCAACCTGCTCTAGTGGAAGGTGTCCCTGCCCTTGGCAGGGTGTCAAAACCGGATGAGCTTTAATGTCCCTTCCAACCCAAACCATGCAGTATGCATGGCACTACATGTGAATGAAGGGGTGGGAGACGACCTGCTCCCTGGCTGAAGTCTCCACTTTGCTCTGGAGAGACCTCCTCTTGATGTAGGAGGAGAGAGGCAGAAAGCAGGTGATGCTGGGCTCTGCACAGGGCTGGCAATGGAAGGAAAAGTGCTGAGGCCTCAGCTCTGCAAGCACAGCTTTCTCCTTTGGCACCAAATAAAAGTGGTTAAGTAGTGTTCTGGTCCTGGGGTGCAATGTGGAAAACAGCACTTGGCCTTCTGTCTGCCTGCCCAGCCTGGCAACTGCCCAAAGGGGTCTTAATGGTTTTTACTCTCAGGGGGGATCTGCAAAGTGCTGTAAGGAACATGATGCAAAGGAACATACAGTGTGAAGGTGCTGCTTTTAAGGTGTTTGTTCAAAGTGGCATATGTACTGTAAAGTGTGGCATAGTTGCTAAGGTGGCAGCTTGCTTGCTTTTTGGCAAAAGCAAAAGAACACTGAATATAGACAAACTGTAAGGTTTTGTTATGTTTAATTTGCACAGTTTTATCTCCAGGCCACTGTAGAGACTTCTTGGGTTTGTCTTTGGAAGCAGTATTTTCCCATTCAGAATGCTTTACTCCATTAAAAAATCTGATATTGCTCCCCATTCTTAAGGAAATGCTTAAATTGCTTAAAATGATGGGGTTTTCAATTATTATAACTGTACATACAAATTATGGCATTGTAAGGGTTTGGTAATGGCATTCACACAAGTAAGGAGATATTCTCTAAGAACCTTTTATATAAACAACAAATATTATGTGTTGCCTGTGGATGTGGGCACATTCCTAAGTGCACAGCCCAGAGGATTTTTGCATACAGTATTTGCATGCATTTGCAAAGTGCCTCAACCTACACTGAAATGCATGGTGAGGTGAGAACTCCTGTCAGTCAGGCTCAAAGGCTGGCTGTGATGAGAGGGTGTGAAGCCCAGGCAGGGAATCCAGCATCAGACAGTGCAGTTACTGCCATGGCTGAGCGTTTTCATAATGCTGCTACAGGAGGAAAATCAGCAGAGGATTAGACTGACATGGCCCCTCAAGAGAGGGGATTTTCCACATAAGCAGCCATATGCAGCAGGAAGCAATGTTATGGGCTTCAGTGCGGAGAGGAAAGAAGAAAGATCTCAAAACCTAATGCTGACTTTGGTCCTTCAAGCAGTGGGGTACATGCATGATCCATGAGAAATGGCCAGGAAAGGCCTAAGTAGCATACTCATTGCCCTTTATTGTTTTACCTTTCCTTTCTTTGTGGTGTTCTCATGGATAGATAAACGTGTTTCTCTGAATGAGCTGCTCTGTCTGTGCCTTTTCCAAAATGCCTTAGCATCTGGGAGAAGACTGTTTTAGAGACAGAGCCTGTGGGAGCTGATGAGCTAATGCTGTGGGGAGCAGCAAGTGCTGCAGCCTGGAGCTTGGGATAAGAGCTGGGGGGAGCTCTGTGGGCTCCTTTCCCCAGATAAGTGCTGGTGCAGATGTCTCAGTTTGTCAGTACCATTGCCAAGGCCGAAGCTAGTAAGGGTGTTTTCAGAGTGGTCAGAGATCATGACGCCTTAGACAGGGGGCTTTTGTTGGGGGAATGGGGATATCTCTTTGTTAAGAAGACCCCAACAAGCATCCTGAGCTCTGAGATCTGTAGGGATGTCGTAGTCTCCTGTTTCCCTGTGTTAATGAAGCATGAGAAATACTGTACAGCAGGAAGATATCAATGAGTTATACATTATCAGATGAGAGGGGAATAGTCCCAGCACCACTGTCAGAAATAAATCTAATTTGACTGTCTTGCAAAACTCTCAATCTGTCAACTTGTTCTTTATTCCATGAGAAATACCAGACCTGCTGCATACAGCCTGACTGAAGTGCTCACGAACCTGAAGTATTGAGGGTGAAATTTTGCCCAGATGATCTCAGAAAGAAATGCTAACTAACATTGGCAAGATCATAGATACATCAGGAAGTAATTTATAGTAATAGCTCTTTAGTAGCTCTTTGAATTTCAAAAAGAAGTTTGTTGTGTCTGTCCTCAGTTTTCACCTTTCCTGATGTTAATTCTCTGCTCTCCTGTGTTATTTTTCAAATGATGCCTCAGCTCAAATCCTTTGGTATTTGAGCTGTTGAGTGCATGTTCAACACTGCATTTGCAGGCCTTCCTAATATCAGGTGAAAAGCTTCTGTGGCACCCCAAATAGTACTATAGAGGTAGCAAAAGTCTCCTTGCTCGGTTCCCAAAAGCCGAGGAGACGAGTGGCTTCTTTGTTCAGCCTCCCTGATGTGGGTCATATTATGGCCTATGGCTGCCTTCAGCATCCAAGTTGAAATACCCCAGGATGTCAGGAAATATCGTACAATTTAATGAGCAAACTTTGTCCTTTCTTGAACTTTTTGAAGACCAATCTTCTCTCTGGCTGTGCGCTGGAGGTATGCTTGAAGTAAGACAAGTCTCCCATCTACATGCAAGTTTAAAACCATGTAGTTCCTTACCCCTGCTACTCCTCATGCAAAGTCTATGTTGCACAGAACCCCACTGCTGTGCATCAGGTTTTTACCCCATTTAGAATAGCCTTCATATGGAGAGAGTGGGGGCTGGCAGCAAACTGAACATGGAAAGGTCATTGCTCCCTTTTGGGACTGTGAGGGGAAATGCTGGTGGATGTCTATCATTCCCAACTAAAAAGAGTTAGGTTTGACACTGGAAACTGGCTTATTACTGCAGAATAAGTATATTGCAATAATTATCCTTTGGAGTTGAGTAGTTTCTCTAAGTGCTTTATAGAGACTGTGATGGAAAGGCAAAACAAGCGTGGGATTCCCCGATTGCCAAATCCAGCAGCCGATAAACCTGGTAGAGCTCACCTGATTGCCATCTCCAAAGGCAGTCAGCGTGCTGGAGTAGAATTAGGTCCCAGTTTGAAGGAACATGCCTGCCAAAAAATTAAACAATGGATGCCTTCCTGTTTAATTTTAACATTTTTGATTAAGTTCTTTGCTGCTGTGCACCTTTGATCTCAGTGAGCTGATATACGTGGTGTCTGCTGTTGAGTCGTAGCAGTGAGTTGTTCTAATCTTGCAAGCAGATGTAAGGATGCGTTTGATTGTGGATGAAGGTGCAAAAGCTGAGCTCTGCCAAGCACATCGCAAGCTGACTTTTCCAACTGGTGACCAAATGCATGTGTACAGGGAGATTACTCATGAGTATGGCTCAATAAAGCTCCTTTCTGAACATATTCCCTCTCTATTTTTGATCTACTTATGTGAATGGTGCTGCAAGAAGAGTTTGTTAGGTAGAATTGCTCATTGAGAGGATGGAAGCCAGGAGCTGAGGTTTTATTGCTAAACAAATTCAGTTTCAAGTTGGATGATTAATAAAGTTTGATCCTTTAGAGAGCTTAAGCAATGCTGTGCGGTGTTGACTGGGTACAGCTATCAATTGGTCCCATCCAAGTGCCCAGCCTAAGAGCATTTTGTTGCTGTTTTCTATGCAGCCATACAAAATGTAGGTACTGAGCAGCATGCAGGCAAGCAGCCCACCACAGTTGACTTCTAAATGTGTGGAAAAGTCTTTAAATAAAGACATGGTTACACATTGTTTTCCCTGCACTGTTGGTAGATAGTCTTCAATAAGTTCGGAGGAGGTAGCAAGCTGGGAGCAGGCTGTATTTTCATGGCAATGAAAGGTGTTAGAGTTTCCTTGTGTAGAATCATAGAATAGTTAGGGTTGGAAAGGACCTTAAGATCATCTGGTTCCAACCCCTGCTGCCAGGGGCAGGGACACCTCACACTAAACCATGCCACCCAAGGCTATGTCCAACACGGCCTTGAACACCACCAGCGATGGAGCATTCACAGCTTCCCTGGGTAACCCATTCCAGTGCCTCTCCACCCTTACAGTAAAGAATTTCTTCCTTATATTCAATCTAAACTTTCCCTGTTGAAGTTTGAAACCCATTACCCCTTGTCCCATCACTACAGCCTCTAACTGAAGAGTCCCTCCCCAGCATCCCTATAGGCCATACCTGGAACAGGTGACTGAGGAATGTGTGGAGCATTTGTCCTTTGCAATTTGGGCTTTACCTAAATGTCAGGAAAGCATCTGCCATTGCTGCATCAATAAGTCACTGATAGAGCTTGATTTGGGAAAAGGCATTTCATTTCCTTGGGGAAAAAATAATTTTCAATCTAAATTTCCATTGAAAACTGGCATTCTGGTGAGATCATGGAGTCACAGAATGGTTTGGGGTGGAAAGAACCGTAATGATCATCCTTGTTCCAACCCTCTGCCATCCACCAGGCTGCTCCAAGCCCCATCCAACATGGCCTTGAACTCTGCCAGGCATGGGGCAGCCACAGCTTCTCTGGACAACCTGTGCATATTGTCTATCCCTTACTTTGGTCAAACATGGAGTATTTCAGAGGCAGCACTGTCCACAGAGAATCACTGAGCTGCCTTCATAAGCATCCTGGTTTTGCTGCTTTGGCTCCGTGGGTGGTGCGCGTTCCCTCTGCTGCCTTGCAGCCTGTCACTCGTGGCAGGCAGCTCTGCAGAGAGGGCACACGTTCCAGCACAAAATCTGTGCCTGTCCAGATTGCGTGGCTCTGGCAGGCAGCAGGAGCTGGCTTCGCAGTGGGCTGACATATGCAGGGGACAGCTGGGTGTGCCACACTGCAAAGCCTCCTGCCTCCGCTGCCAGCGCACACCTTACGGCGTTTCCCAGGGAGGGAGGATACTGTGAAGATGAGCTCTTTGCCTGCAGTCCTGCACGGCCCCGCAGCACTCCCCACTGTGAGGACCGAGTGCTGTCACTGCTTTATTCCCCTTTTCTTTTTCTCAACCCATTCATCATGGTTTTTGCAGCAGAACACAGCAACACAGGACCGTGATAAGGCTCACTTCTCATGGTGGAAGTGGATCAACACAGCTTTTGTTGCTGAGGAGTTAACTAGAACAGCTCTTTCTGCCATATACCCATGGCTCACTCTTTTATAAAAATAGTTTTCCATCTTTTTATTTATGTGCTCATTAGTGCTGGCCACCCATGGGTGCAGTGTTGGTTGTTAATGCAGCTGAAGAGCTCTGATGGGGCTGATAAATGTGGTTTTTTTGTGCAGCTTATTCCCCCCAGAGTAGTGACTCAGCAATGATCAGGCATCTCTCTTGGGACAAACAGTTCCCAGCTATTCCCAACTGGCAATAAAACCTGTATGTCTCTGGGCTGCCAGGAGGTAGGGCTTGAGTACCCCACATCTGTATTTCTTCTGCACAGAGAGATTGCTAAGCATGTTCTGGGTGTTAGGACAAAAGTACTCTTGCTTGGTTTAAAAGAGATGATTATTTTTTTCCTGGGGATTTTTACACTCCACCCCGTGATGAGCTTTGGGATGCATTCAGCTTTCTCTTCTGAATAGGGCTCCAGATGATGGAAATAAATTATCATAAATTAGAATAGATTGCACTCTTCAGCATCTCTACATCTGTCATTATGTTTCTTTAACAGTTCAGTTTAACATTTATACACACTCTGACAGCAGCTACTGGTATGTATGCTATAAATATTGGCTTGGAGAAGACATTAATGGAGTTTAGGTAAACGTTTGATGCTGCTGAGATTCTGTTCCATATGGCAGTACGCAGCAAAATCGTCTTCAACGTGCCATGTACAGCACTCATGTATTCCCTATAGACTTGCCTCTTGGAATTTCATAAGCTTACTGTGTTACTAAGAAAGCACAGGTGCCTTCAAAGAAGAAAGTGAGTTTCTTGCAGTCTAATCTGTTTTTCACCGCCTGTATTCTTTGTTTAAAGCCAACTTGTACTGTGTATGGATAGGAAGGGCTCAAAGAAAAGAGAGATCTTGCAGAAACAGTGGTCAGGTATTAGGCAACAAGCTGTGGGAGCTTTCTGCTTTGAATGTGTGTGAAGAAATTCTATGTGATTTTCTGACCAAGATGCCGTTTCATTAGACAGTAACTAACAGGGTAGAAGTTTTGCATGCTGACTGGTCATGGTTGCTAAACCTGAAATCCGTGGCTCTTAACCCCTGATGAAACTGTCACCAAAACCACTTGTAGGAGCATGGACTCTGAGGAATCTGACTTGCAGGAGAACAAATAGCTGAGAACACCATGGCAAGAGGCAGGAAGAAATATATTCTGGTCCCTCATGTTCTTTTCATAGATCAACAGGATTTGGATGTCTCCCATAATTTTATTTCATTTTTGTTTTTGGGTTTTCTTTGTTTTGTTGTTTTGTTAATTGCAATGCCTTGACTGGTATAGGTTGATAATGTGGCTTCTTCCTTTGCAGTACTTCTCAGATTTAGCAACATAGAATCACAGAATGGTTTGGGCTGGAAGGGGACTTAAAGCTCATCCAGTTTCAACCCCCTGCCACGGGCAGGAACACCTTCCACTACAGCAGGTTGCTCCAAGCCCCATCCAAGGTGGTCTTGAACACTGCCAGGAATGGAGCATTCACAGCTTTCTAGGGCAGCCTGTTCCAGTGCCTCACCATTCTCACAGTAAAGAATTTCTCCCTTATATCTAACCTAAATCTCCCCTGTGTAAGTTTGAATTTACCCTATTTTCAAGATAGCATGAGGGTGAGCAGTCTGGCTTGGCACCACAGAGGGGCATTTGGGGTACAGCAGTGGGGCAGCTCAGCCTCTGTGCCTAGTGTGGAAACACCTGGGTTTTACCAGCCCCGGGGCATATCTGCAGCAGAGGGTTGGCTGCTTCGTTTGCCCCTGTGTAATGCAATGTAAGTAATGAAGTAACTATAATGTACAAACTGGCTCAAAGCAGGGCAATCTGAAGAGAAAGTGCTCTTCACACTGTAATATTGCTTAAGGTCTTTATGATGCCAGTGAATTAAAAATCAGCGAATTAAAAATCCTCCAGTGCTGCAAGTTCAAGATGCGTCTTTAAAAAGCTGCTGGTAGGGGAGGAGAAGAGATAACTTATCTGAATGGAAATGTATTTAAACTCTGTGTCTTGTACAGTTCTGTATTACTGCAAAGAAAACAGTGTATTCCCTGTTGAATAGAATGACTGGGCTTCTGTGATAATGTTTCCCCTTTTCATCTGAATGATTAGTGAAATCTAAAGACCTTTGCAGATCATTCTTTTAAAAGAAGAAGGTGCTTCAGGTGTTCGGGTGATGAGCTCATGTTTATCCACGCTGGTGGTACAGAGGAGCCTGATGCACCTCTATGTATGTCCAGCAAGGCACAAGGCATCCACAGCCTCTTTCCACCCTGCTGGGCAGACCCCCTCTCTTACCCTTTCTCAAGTTTCCAGGTTTTATTGCTGTTCTGAGTGCTTGTGTGGTGGTTCTGCTCAAATTCCTCTTCTTTTTGGCTCCTGCAGGAAAAAATGCTTTGCAAAACCATCAGCAGAATCTTTCTGCCCAGAGCAAAATCTTGCCCATAGTTCTCCTTTGAAAACCTAGTTGTCTTTGAGCTTGCGGCTGGCATTTATGTCTCTTGAATAAGAGATATAAAGGAACTAAACTGTACTTAAAGAATAGACAGCCTTTACATTCACCTGATATTAAAGACATTTTAGCCCAGTCAGCAAGATTCCATGGTGAGCCTTGATCTAGCAAGAAACCCTTCAGCCTTCTTGAAGCTGAAAGAGAAGCTGCATTCCAGGGAGCAATTTCAAAGCGATGAAACTCTGTTGTTATTTGTTGTATTTCTTTCCTGCATCTTTTTTCTCTTTGAGGCCTGGACACGCTGGGTGCAGTCCCTACCAGATAACTTTGACAGGCACGGGTTTCTCCTTGGTGCCCTCATGTGAGCAGGTTGAATTTGAGAACAGATGTGCAGCAGGAGGAAATTCATGTGAACAGTTTCCATTGGACCACTTGTCATGAGAATATCTCCTTGAATTATTTAATTAGTTGCTTTTTTTTAATTTAGCTCTGATCTAGACTGTAAAGATCCTCTTGGATGGAGGGGAGAGAAAAGAGCCCTTATTCCAAGTGATTTTTTTTCTTTTGCTCTCATAGGAAATGGGCCTATGTTCTCCTTTTTTAATAAATCTGCCAGGTTTTAGCTTTCCCATATGACTGACATTTCATAAATCTCAAATCTATTTCTTTCATGCTTTTTGTCCCCATAGAAAATCTGGAGATGGTGCATTCCCACTTCCTAGTGTCACCGGTACCTGGCTGAAAGGCCCTTCAGAGTAGGATGGGAGGAAAGGCACACTTCTTGCACTCCAATCAGTGCTGGATCTCTGTGTCTAAAAATATCTCAAGTGAAAAACATGGATGTGAGTCATACAGAAACCACCCTTCATAGCTCAGGGAGAACAAATATCAGAAAAACACATGCTTCAGATGTTTCCTCCTTCTGAGAAGGAGCCACATCTAAGATTTGTTTGAAGTATTCAATCATAAACATTGGTCCCCTGCTGTCAGAGTGACCACTAGCTACAGGAGACGCTTATTAAATGTTAGTAGCTAATCCTGTGCCAGAGCTACCTCAGACATGAGAGTCAGAGTGAGTTTTGCATCATGAGAAAAGGTGGAGGAGGCTGTGACTTCACTTCTTGGGTCAAGATACTCCAGTGATCACAGTCTGCAGTAAATGTCTCACTTCTGGAAAGACTGGTTCTTTCTTTAGACCTGAATTCTCATCCACACCTAACATCTCTGGTTTCATATTCTAAGACAGCATATCTGCATGCTTTTGGGGAGTTAGCTTCCTTTTCAGTCATCCCCTTTGCTCCTCAGCAGTTGGGAGACTGTGATTTTGTATCAGCTGGCATTAATGGTATGTTTGAAGCAAGCATGTGCTCAAATGCATATGCATTTCTCTGTGTTTTTACAAGATTAATATTTTAAAGGCTATTCAATACAAAATTGCTGAAAATTATTTAAATCTGAGACACACTGGAAAGATCAGAGAACTCCTATCAACTATTGAATTAGTAATGTTGAATTAGACATGAGAAAATCCTTTTCAATGTAAGTGGCTTTTCTCAGAACTTTTTGCATGTTTAATATCTTAATTCATCCTTCTAATACTTGCTTGAGTTTTGGCTCTCCCTGAATATCCCTGCAGATGTGTACAGTGCATATAGATCAGGCCCTGATCCATTCAGCCAAGCCATACATCCCTGAGGACTATGAGGGAGCCCCCAAATCACTTATCTTGGTGGTACAGTTTCCTACTATGGATGCAGTGCAAAGATTGAGCCCTTCATGGTAATTTCATACCTATATTTGAAAACTCTAGTTGTGCTGCTGTTTGAGAGAATGGAGATCATAGAATCGTAGAACAGTTAGGGCTGAAAAGGACCTTAAGATCACCATGAGTGCTTTTCAGTGTAGGCCCTTCAGCACAATCTTCCATTAATCTTAAAATTTTAACTAAAAATAACATTTGTGTAGTAGTTTCAGAAAGGGTCCCATGAGGCTCTTCAAGGGGAATTACAAATATTGCATTTGGTTCTTCATAACCCTTGGAGGGGGTCAGCTTCTCTCCAGTCCCCCTTGACAACAAGCTGCTGTGAGAGCTTAGCAGAGCAATGTGTGTCCTGGTTGCAGCAGATGGATCTCATTTGTGTTGCTGTTCATAGTCATGATAGGCAGCAAATGGAGTGGAGCCTGAGGCAGCACTTTGCTGCCTGAAGTTGATGTCTGATGAATTAGAGAGATAAATAAGGCAAGAGTCAGCCTTTGCTTCTCCCTTTGAGTGTGCACATAAGTGTTAGGCGGTCCATGTTTGAAGACACAATGTAAAATGAACTTTCAAATATTTCCTTGAAGTTGTCTGTCTTATTTCATTATAATGGTAAGGAACAAAGCAGAAGAATCAATACGCCTAATTATTACATCTAAATGTGAGAGAAATTAGCCAGTGAACTCTCCCTTCTCTAGGGAGGATTAATCTTCTTATGCTCTATTTCTAAATGTCTTCCAGAAAAATGAAAGGCTTATCACCTAGGAAACACACGGTCCTAATAGCCCAGGTCTGGCACTTGGACTTACAAACGGTTGAGGGGACTCTTAGTTGGTCTTCTGAAGCACAAAATTAGATGGTTTTGCTTGTGTTTAACAGTTGGAGTTTTGTAGCTGGGTAATTTGAATGGCAAGTGTTAGTGAGGCATGCACCATGTGTCATCCAGATACACCTTGGCTGGCTCTGGATGAGCTGGTGGACCTACCCAACATCAGGCAGTGCCAGGTGGAGGGGATGGGTTGGATCCTAATGGGATGTTGCCAGGGGGCAGTGCTAATGAGCTCAGCTTCTCAGCAGTGAAGTGCTATATTGATGAGTCTATAATGCTTACAGAGCTTTTATCTTTACACTGTACAATATATGCTTCTTTGTTAGCTGTAAGAGACTCCAAAAAGATATAATTTTTCTGCGGCCTGGTGGCAAATAGCCATGAGATTCTTGCAGGTGATCCTGGCAGGACTTGATCCTTCACTCTGGAATTAGTCACTGAATTGAAATGACAAAAATATTCCCAGCATGCCAGGCTTAGTATGGCAATGAATTACGGTTCAACAGCTCCTTGCTGTTGACTGGTACCAAGCCAATGATGTCTTGTGATACTTCCTACTGGGTTCAGTATAACCATATCAAGCTGTGATGCAGATATAAGATTATTTCAGATAAAGTGTTACATGAATAAATTAATGTTTATAAAAGATGTGCTTAACCCCCACCTCCCATGAGGTCTGACTTTCTTTAGATTTTGTCATTTGTTGTCATGTGTTGTCCCAGTAAAAATCCAAGACTGGAAGTACCAAGATATACTTCCCTAGAATATCATCATGTTTTTGCCCAGGCAGATCATACCCAGGAAGAGAAGAGTTAAGTTTATTCTTTGCCTTCAAATCCCACCTCAGTGTAAAGAAGACTCAGCAGCTAAAATATAAGGTCTAAATAGAAGCGAAAAAGGGCCATTTCTTTGCATAATGCTGGGGAAATCATCCTCAGAGTTCACAAACTGAGATGACAGCTCGCTGTAGGGAAAACTTCAGTCCATCATTATTTTGCATTTTTGGGTTGTGTTACTCATGGCAGTTTATTAATTAGTTTATATTTTGCACTCTCCCTGAAACAAAAAGATTTCAACTCATTATGTATCACCCTTGTACCTTTCTTCCTTCCCAAATTATTCTTTGCTTCATGGTCAGTTCCTGTCTTTCCTGACTGTCGAGTTGATAAACTGAGTGATGCTGACTGGAGGGCATGAGAGAGGCCACTGATGCACCACCTGATTATGTGGCCATGGAAACCCCCAGAGGTAAGACCTCTGTTATCAAATAAATTGGGATTTTCTGCCAACAGTTGGCAGAGCTTGCACTCATGCTAGATTCTGCTGGGTGATGCAGTATGGAAGCCAATTAGCCTTTGCTGATAAACTAGGGTTTGATTAAGCATTTCCAGCCTTTCTCATCACGAGAAACATGTATTACTCATTGAACATGCAAATGCATTTGCAGCGTGTAATTACAAGATTCTCCAAAGAAGTGACCTATTTTAAACAAGGCTGTTGTTTCACTCTTATTCCTTCACTGCGTGTACCAACTCAGTTATACAGTCCAATTCAGCAAATGTAATAGTCAAGGATTACCTGCTGCAAGCTCAGGAGCGTTGCATCCCAACTAGAAGGAAGCGCAGCAGGAGGGCCAGGAGATCTCCTTGGATGGATAAGGACCTGCTGAGGAAAATTCAAAGGAAAAAAGAGGCTTATAAAAGGTGGAAGCAAGGACAGGCAGCCTGGGAAGAATACAGGGATGTTGTCCAGGAAGCTAGGGACCAGCTTAGGAAAGTTAAGGCCCACTTAGAATTAAACTTGGCTAGGGATGTTAAGGATAACAGGAAGGGATTCTATAGGTACATTGCAAAAAAAAGACAGACTAGGCACAATGTAGGCCCCCTCCAGAAGCCATCAGGAGAACTGGCGACCCTGGGTTTGGAGAAGGCTGAGGTTCTTAATGACTTTTTTGCCTCAGTCTTCACTGGCAAATGCTTTGACCGCACTACCCAAGTCTTAGAAGGCAGGCGCAGGGACAGGCGAGAATGAAGACCCTGGGCCCACTGTAGGAGAGGATCTGGTTCGAGACCATCTTAAGAACCTGAACGTACACAGGTTCATGGGAACTGATGAAATCCATCCATAGGGTCCTGAAGGAGCTGGCAAATGAAGTTGCTAAGCCACTGTCCATCGTATGTGAAAAATCATGGCAGTCAGGTGAAGTTCCTGATGACTGGAAAAAGGGAAATATAACCCCCCTTTTCAAGAAGGGGAAAATGGATGAGCCAAGGAACTACAGAGCAGTCAGCCTCACCTCTGTGTCTGGCAAATCTTGGAGCAAATTCTCCTGGAAGGCATGCTGAGGCACATGAAAAACAACAAGGTGGTTGGTGACAGCCAGCATGGCTTCACTAAGGGGAAATCCTGCCTGACCAATCTGGTGGCCTTCTATGATGGGGCTACAAACTGATGGACAGGGGTAGAGCAGTTGATGTCATCTACCTGGACATGTGCAAAGCGTTTGACACTGTCCCACACGACAATCTTGTCTCTAAGTTGGAGAGACATCAATTTGATAGGTGGACCACTTGGAGGATAAAGAACTGGCTGGATGGCCGCATGCAAAGAGTTGTGCTCAACGGCTCAATGTCCAACTGGAGACCAGTAACGAGAGGTGTCCCTCAGGGATCGGCGTTGGGACCGGTCTTGTTCAGCATCTTTGTTGGTGACATGGACAGTGGGATTGAGTGTGTCCTCAGCAAGTTTGCCGATGACACCAAGCTGTGTGGTTCGGTTGGTACACTGGAGGGAAGGAATGTCATCCAGAGGGACCTTGACATGCTTGTGAGGTGGGCTGATGCCAACCTGATGAAGTTTAACCATGGCAAGTGCAAGGTCCTACAGCTGGGTGGGAGCAATCCCAGGCACAGCTCCAGGTTGGGCAGAGAAGAGATTCAGAGCAGCCCTGTGGAGAAGGACTTGGGGGTGTTGGTCGATGAGAAAATGAACATGAGCCGGCTGCAGTGTGTGCTCGCAGCCCAGAAAGCCAACTGTATCCTGGGCTGCATCAAAAGGAGTGTGACCAGCAGGTCGAGGGAGGTGATCCTGCCCCTCTACTCTGCTCTTGTGAGACCTCCCTTGGAGTATTGTGTGCAGTTCTGGTGTCCCCAACAGAAAAAGGACATGGAAGTGTTGGAACAAGTGCAGAGGAGGGCCACGAGGATGATCAGGGGACTGGAGCACCTCCCACATGAAGATAGGCTGAGAAGGTTGGGGCTGTTCATCCTGGAGAAGAGAAGGCTGCGTGGAGACCTCATAGCAGCCTTCCAGTATCTGAAGGGGGCCTATAGGGATGCTGGGGAGGGACTCTTCATGAGGGACTGTAGTGACGGGACAAGGGGTAATGGGTTCAAACTTCAACAGGGGAGGTTTAGATTGGATATGAAGAAGAAATTCTTTACTGTGAGGGTGGTGAGGCACTGGAATGGGTTGCCCAAGGAAGCTGTGAATGCTCCATCGCTGGCGGTGTTCAAGGCCGGGTTGGACAGAGCCTTGGATGGCATGGTTTAGTGTGAGGTGTCCCTTCCCATGGCAGGGGGTTGAAACTGTATGATTTAAGGTCCTTTCCAACCCTAACTATTCTGTGATTCTGTGACTGGTTTTAGGAGTTAAAATATTCCTGTTGTTCAATGTTTAATGCTTCAAATGCTGAATATAATGAAGGCCACTACAGTGGGTATGTAAGCTATCTGCAGCCACTCTGAAAGCCTTGCCCTTTGTAGCAAGCGTTTGGGAAGCAGTGTGTTGGCAATGCTGTGATGTGCAGCTTGAGCCAGTTTAAAAAATGATCTTGTCCTGATAATGCTGAGAATAAACTCTTTCTGCATCCATAGGCAGGGGTAACTTACCCTGCTAAATGTGCTGCTCGTTGCACTTGATGGGAATTCACTTATTGATCCAATTAGCTCCTGACCTGTTTGCAGGGCGATTATGCATGAAATGATGTGATTAAAATTGATTATGGCTGTGTATATTGTCTTTAATCTTTGACACTCTGGATTTGGGTATTACAGCACGCCTTCTGTAGCTGATCGTTTATTGTGAAGAACATGGAGGGGTTAACATGTTTTCACACTCCTTAGGGATACATTTTTCTGTGTTATATTCTCATTCATGGCCTTGTGACAGTATCATGTTTCTTACCTGGTCATACACATAATGATAGCTTAGTCACTTCATCTCAGAGATTGCATGAGCTTGTATATCTGTGTCTATATAGGACAGGGGGTAATGAGTTTAAATGTAAATAGGGGAAGTTTGGGTTAGATATAAGGAAAAAGTTCTTTACTGTGAGCATGGTGAGGAACTGGAACAGGTTGCCCAGAGAAGAGGTTAATGCTCCGTCCCTGGCAGTGTTCAAGGTCATGCGTGAACCATGTTCATGGTCTTGTGTGACCTATGGCAGCCGGTTGGAACTAGGTGATCTTAAGGTCCTTCCCAACCTTAGCTACTCTATGATTCTATATCCATGCGATGGTGCTTTAGAAAAAAAGCCTAGGAAATAGAAATTTTGTTTCCAGGTGTAATTCATGGTTATAGTCACTGAGTGTAACAAAGGCATTCAATAGCTAGATGTACATACTTCCTACTTGTGGCACCAGATCTACTGCTGCTGTCACAGAGCCTCTGAGATGCAGTCTGGAGTACATCAGCATTAGTGCTGTGGTGCTTTAGCAGTTTGAGGTATTTAGGTTTTGTGGGGGTTTTTTTTTGCCTTTTGGGGTGATTTTGGGTGGCAGGAACCAAGGGTTTGACTCCTGCAGAAAACTCGTTGAGAGCCATTATAAGCCCCAGTCCTACAGGAGTGATCTTGTGTGTGATACAGGATTTGTCCCTTTTGCAGATGATGATTGATGACTTCAGTTTCCTATACCTTAGCACTGGGGCTGGTGGGTTCAAGAAATGCTTGGTATGAAAGCTTATGTAGAGCTTAGGCAACTTTCACTTGTGGGGCTCTTGCTCAGCCAGCTCCCTCTGCTAATTGCATGGATACTACCAGGGTTTCAGCTAGTGACCACAGAGCAGATTTCTCTTCTTGCTCTAAAGTCATGTGTTTATCCTCTTCCAAATTAGCAGTTTTCAAGTGTCCTACTGGAAATTTGGCCTAAAATAGCCTGAACACTTCTGTTTTATTGTCGTTGCCAGCTTTCATGCATGTACGCAGGCTCTAGTGGGGCCACAGTCTAAACTTGTGCCTCATTGGTTCCTTTATTTAAATCAGATTCCATCTATGGTAGGAATTTTGCAAGGGAACGTTCGAGGGCTGATGTCTGAGTGTGAATATCTCAATTATAATTGCAATTCAACAGCATTTAGGCTTTAAAAGAATTTTCATAGAATCTTAAGAATTGTAATTCTTTCTCATTCTATCAATAGTAACTGCAAACTTGAACATATGCAGCGAAAAGCAGGGAGGCAAATCATTGAGCAAGAGAGAGAACACAAGTGCCTTTTTCATCTGAGGAAAATTAGCAGAAAGGAGACAACTTCCAGCAAACTGTGGCTTCCGATCCACAAGCTGATAAAATCTGCATATTAGTCACAAGTTATTTTTCCAGATTTCTAGTTCATTCTGTTTGCTTTAATTAAAGATGCTGAAATTCACTTTCAGTCTTTTTAGTCTGTGTTTCATAACTAGTATACTTGATCGGGGGAGAAAAACCAAGCTCAAACCCATCACCACCGCCATTGTTGCAGCTCACATCTGGCAGGTTGTGTTTCGGTTTTGTTTCAACCAACAAAGATGCCAAGCTGGGTTTTATTTAGGAATAAATCCAAAGAAGAATGAATTCTATTAGTTGGACCACATTTTATAGAAATCATATATTTTTTTTCCCCCAAAGCAGGCATTATTTTATGACAAAACCCTCCATAAGACAAAATTATTAAATCCAAACCCTTCATTGCATGGTTTTTGTGCTCAACATCGCAGCACATCCAGTGTTGGCATATTTTATACCAGTGTGGAAGGAGGTGGCCATTTTGAGTCTTTGCAGTGGTGGATGTGTGTCTGTCCAGGGCTTGTTCCACACTGAATTAATTGCTGTAAGGATTAATGATGTTTCACTTGCCTACCTTACTTGTTTAAGTGCCATAAGCACTTGGGGACTTTAAGTCCACAAGCCAGGCACATCTCAAAATGATGTAGCATCTTTTGGTGTAGCAGTAGTATCACCAGAGAATCAGCTTTTCTGCCAGAAATAGCAACCACTGGCTAAAGCATTGGCATTGCTGCTGAGAAGGATATGCAAGAGTGTTTTGGTTGCAAAGCTTAGCTTTTACAACTTTGTAGTGTTACAGTGACTGAGGAAATCACTTCAGTCACAGAAGGTGTTTGCTGTACTCTTCTGGCATGTGGTAGTTTGTGTAATAGTTGTTCAGGTTGTGCTGCTGAGCCCGAGTTTCTGCCACACCATCACCTCTGGAAAAGCCTCGTCATTCTCAGCGTTGTAGAGCAGCTGGCATAATCAGAGCCTGTACCATGAAATCTGTTGGCTCTCATGGTTTCCTAATGCTCCTGTAGCTTGCTGCTGCCTGTTGTTAGTGCATGGAAATTTTTATTGTCTTTTACTGTGTTTTCTATCCTAAATTTTAATTTTATTCATTATCATAGCAAGGAGGGATGTACAAGGGGGAGGATGCATCAAGGGTTATCAGAGAACATGCTCAGAATTTGTGGAGTGGGAATGCTGACCTCTAAGCAGAAGGCAGCCTTCAGCAAGGGCCAGTTTAATGTGTACAGCGCACAGTTCCAGTTTAGTTTAGCTAGTTTGTGGTAGAAACTGGTTCCTCTGTATTGTGCTTTAATTTTTTCCTCCAAGGAATCATCCATACTTGTGCTTTTCAATGGCTGTTTTTCTTCTGTGCGTTCATCTCTCGCCCCATTTTCACTGCTTACCAGCATAATCATTGCCTAGAGATGTACATGTGTTGGACCGTCACTCATGAGAAGGATTTTTTTGGTTGAAACCAGACTTTGCAAAACGGCTAACATGGGTTTGTATTTTATTCTTCAGTCTGTAACAGAGAAACCTAAAGATTTTTCCAATCCGCTCTTAACTGATGAGAGTTGAAGTGAATCTGTACATTTAGATGCAGCAGAGATGACTATTTCTTTATCCCTCATGGAATACTAAAATGTCAATAAAGCAGAATGTTTGTAGTAATTTTATGTGTGTGTATGCATAAAAAACAGAAAGAGAAGTGAACCTTATCAATTTGATGGCACTCATTATCCTAGAGCTACTTTTTCATAGGGTCTTTCTACAGCATTTCTAGACCTTTTCTATTTTCTCTTACAATTTGCACTGATATATTTTGTGTTTCGGAGGAATTTTCCTGCTACAAGATGAAACACCATCCTGTCATCTCATTTATTACTTGTTTTTTCACTTGTATTGAACTCTCAGAAGCTAAATGCTGAATTCATAGTGGGCCAGGAGGAATACCTGATTACGTTAACCTTTACGCATTGTTCTGTACTGAAAATGTCCTCTGTTTATTTCCTGTTAAGGCAAACTACTTGATTTCCCCATGCAAGTTTATACCTCCCCACTGGCATGTCACTAATAAAGACAGTCTGTTCTAATAGCTACTGTTGTGTCTTTTTTATTACAGTTTTTTTCAGTGTGACCTTCATGTTGGTTTTGCCTATTGCTAGGTTGAGCAAGAAATGTTCTGCAGTGTTACACTAGCTATAACAACAGTGTTGGGGTATAAATTGTGACTATTGTTGTTGCACAATGTGTGAAGGTGATGGGATACTGCTATGCTGATACTATTATATTTTGTTCTCTGGAAAAGACGGTTTGTTGCTAGAAAAGTTGGACTCCTACAGAAATAACCTAAAGGTCTTTGTGCAATGGGGGAAGCTCAGCTCCTCTGGATCCAAAAAAAGCAGGTGAGGCGGCCTAATTTGTTGGTGATGCTGCATAACACGCCTTCGGCATGTGCACTTGCCCTGCATCTCCTGGAGGGTTCTGCTTTGGTGCTGGGATACAGAAGACCCTGCAGGAGACAAGAAATCACTGTGCCCATTTAGAAAATAAATCACTAATTTAAATTCACCTTACCTCTGGCATGCTTGAAACTTCACTACCTGAAGTACGAGATGGAGAGCTGTTCTGTGGGGCTCTAGGTTAAAACCCAGTGTATTTCCATGGACACATTGATTTTTACTTTCTAAAGGCAGAGGCTCTGATTGCAGTGTGTGTCCGCCAGGAATTTGTTTAAAGCAGATACAGTCTCTAAAGATTTAATGATCAGAAACCTTTTCCTCTTGTTTCACTTCTTTTTTAAAGTGATAGGTTGTAAAACATGGGCAAAATGCAAAGCTGAAAGGAAGAGAAGCCAGGAATACTAAAGAGTGAGAGTGAGCTTGCTTGAAAGTGTTGGCCAAGCAGCTGTTCATGCCTCCTATTTAGCATGAATGGAAGACATAGCCCTGATTAAAAATGGTAGGTAGCAGCTGCACAGCCTGGGCTAAGGATTACCAGATGGTTAACTGTGATTGACTTGTCTCCATGGAGCTCAGTGGGGAGGGAGGAATGGAATATCTCAAATGTGATGAATATGCTAGGTACACAATTTTTTTCATAATGAATGTGCCAGATTTGTTTACATGCTTCTTGAATAAAATATGGCTGCTAGTTTGACTTAAGACAGACATCTTTAGTACATGCTATGTTGCAAAACCTTGCTCTTTTGATTGTAGGTGTGATGATTCCCCCTCATCTCCCCTTCTTGTTCCCCCAGTGCTGTGATACAGCATAAAATAATTGGTTGACAGAATGTTGATTCTGCAACACAGGGAGGATTTGCACAGATGGGAGTCAAAATATGTCTCTTTCCCTTATGCTAATGCCACCACAAAGGTTAAGGAGAAGTTCAGAACTGAATGTGGAATCCTTTTGCTGCTTTAGCTGTTGCAAAGTGCTTAAAGTTGGTACCTGAAGGAAGAAGATCTAAATGCTCTGGTTGTCTGCTCCCTCTCCTTTACAGCAGAAGGGTACCAGCATTTGCTGCATATTCATGGTACGACGGCGCTTACGTGGCTGCTTTCCCTTGCTATGTGCCTATCATAGCCAAAGCAGGTTTTTGTTTTCTTTTTTTTTCCTAGTGCAGGAAAAGCTAGAAATCGCAGATATCTCTAAAAATACTGTGGCAAGAGGATGACGCATCAACATGATTCCAAACAGCATCTTCTAACGGCTTGGCCAAATTTCTCCCAAGCGCCGAACAAATGGCACTTGTTTAAGCAATATGCTCTGCAGAGGCCGTGCGCAAGGTGGTGTATTCATCCCACAGCCTGCTCGTTGAGGTGGTGGGAAAAAGCAGGCATCGGTCAGATTGATGGCCAAACCCACCTCTTCTCTTGGTGGTCCATGGGAAGTGGCAGCCCCATGGCTTGGATTCCCTTCCCTTCTCTCTGATTTCTACTCCTTTGGTAGGGACAGCGGCTCTCATGGTGTGTTTCTGGAGGGGTAGCACCCTGAATGTGGGGGGGTTTATGGCTCCCTCATGAATAAAGGCCAGTAACTTGGAAAGTGATACGTTGGCATGTCTTTAGGAAAAATAAAATAGTATTAACAGTGAATAATTTAGAAATGCCAAGATGTATAATGTGTTTGAGGGAATGTGTCACCTCCAGCTGAGGGGTGTGAGAGACATTGATTGCATTTCTTTATGCTCTATGTTGAACATTTTTACTTTGTGTTTGCATTAACTTTAAAGAGCAAATTACAAATATGTCAAAAAGATGGAGTTGGCAGTTGTGCCAACTCATTTGCTCAGATTTGAACATGAATGAGATTGTGACGCTGACTTGTCTTCATAAATGCTTTGTTACCTAGAAAATATTACTTTTGAGCCTCTGATACTTAGTACTTTATTTTTAGTCTCACCTGAATGTTGTCACTATATGAATACAAAAAAAATATGCTAGTTCAAGCTTCTGATATTGAAAAGCAAATGGTTTATTTTGATGTTGGATTTTTGGGGTTGTTTTGGTAGTATCAGAGCCTCCCTCCTTCTTTCCAAAATATAAAACCAAACCAAGAATCCATCTGACTTACTGAAAGTTGCAGAGTCTTAAAAGCAATAATTTAAAGGTTCATTATACTCAAACAGTACACATGAGGACTGAAGGTGGAGGTTGGGCTGGGGATGGTGGCCGCAGCCTCTGCTTCTGTGTGGGATAAAACATTTGGCTGTGAGTTTTGTGGTCCTGGTGTAATGAGAGTCCCAGCTGCAGTAGCACAACACAATTTCCTACATGTTCTGAGTGCAGAAGAAGCTCAGAAGGAAAACAAACCTATGTTTGCCAGGATGAGCATGAAACCCATGAGGTTTGTGCTGCCTTTGTAAGGGCTTTTATTTTCCTTTTGGGCACTGAACCATTTGGATGCTGGGGTGTAGCGGATGCCAATGGCTGATTTGATGAATTGGAGGTGCTCACTGAAGCAGGGTGTTTATTGGGGTCCCTGTACCTCCCTTTCTTCTGCATTCTCCTGGAGGTCTGATTTCTGGGCAAAATTCACCTTCAGCATGGTCTGCTCCTCAGTGTGCTAGAAACTGAATTAATCTTAACCCTGTCATATGCCAGGTAATAGATAGAGGTGATAAATTTGTTAGCAATCACACCAAAAAGGCTGAAATACTCTGTGTTTGCGGAGGTCAGGCACTGTTCGTGGAAGAGAAATGTTTGTGATAGGGCTACACCTTGCAAAAAGAGCAAGAGGTAGCTAAAGGAGAGCTTTCCTGCCTGGTATGTGAGGTTAAATTGTTTTCTGATAGCAGGGAAGGATGTGAAAAAGTGCTGGTGTGATGTGAAATGGGGACTGCTGTGCAAGAGGGAGACAAAAGAGGGCTTGGTTTGGTTTTTTGGGTGTAGTGGGCATACCTAAAAATAACTGCTCTTTAGACACACCAAGGGGTGAACAGCTGGTTGAGCTGATGAACCAGCTCTGAGTGGCTGTAAGCACACTGTAGGTTAGAGGAACCCTCGGGAAGCTGAGGCTCCTTTGCCACCATGGTGGGAAGAAAGGAAGCAAAACTAGGTTTGTGAGAAAAATAAGACTGATGATGCTGTGCTTCCTTAGCATCAGGAGACTTGGTGACTCTCGTGGTTGCTTCCAGCCCTGTGAGAGCATGGTGATCGCAATGCCCTTGGTACGGGACAGGGCAGAGGCTGGCCCTGGTCACCACCATACTCTCAATGGGTTGTCACAGAGTGTAGGGCATGGGAGGAGAAAAATCTGCCCTCTCCCTACATGTGGGGGCAATTTCTTCCTTAATGAAGAAGCCACGTGTGAAAAAGCCGTCATGTTTCACTGAAGAAAGGCAAGAATGCCAGCATTTTGTCTGAGTCAGAAAGAAATGTTGACATCTTGAAAGCCTGTTTGCCTTGAAAAAGATCCCAATGCCCCAAAACTCAGATCTGGTCAACTGAAGTGTTTTGATTTTGCTGCATTGTACTTTCTTTGTTATGCGTCTATTGCAATCCAAACTGTTAAGTTTGAAAACTTCAGAGGAATTTTGACAATGTAAAACATTTCTGTACCAAACATGTCATCCTTCCTGTCTACAATGGTTTGTGACAAATCTGAGTTTTAAGGGGAAAACGTACATGCACCAGAATAATTCTTTGGGAAATTCCTTTCCAGCTGCATCACTTAATACATTATTTCAGTTTCAATGGGAAAGGAAACAGCTAGTATAGACCTGTAGCATATTTTGGGAGTCAATGGCAATTCCTCTTGAGGCTCAGTCAGCCAGTTTCTTGTTGATGGAGAGGGAAGATGGGTCATCTATTGTCCTGACAGCACTTGAGAGCCGTGAGGGAATCATCTCCCACTACTGTCCCCTCTTAGCAGAAGGACATGGTTGATGGCCCCCCTGTCACAGTCCTGGTGGGACACATGGCTTTACCTGCTGAAGAGTGGAGGAATGTTGAGGCATTTGGAAACGCAGACAAAACTGAGGAGCCAGCGGCTCTGCAACCTTGGCTCTGTACAGGTGGCTGACTGCAAATGGAAAGGTGAGGGGAGTGAAGGTCAGGCTGGCGCTTTTTGGGAAGAACTGTGATTCCCAAATTGATCTTAGGAGGAATGCCAGGGTTTGGGGAGTGTGGGTTTGCATGATGCCTCCTCATGGGTTCTGCTTTTCCCTTCCAAAGCAGTAGGCACCTCTTTATGAGGGGGCAGAGCAGTCAGGAGCAAAGGCACCTTACCAAATGTGCATTCCAAAATCAAGAGGAGCCTCCTGTC
The DNA here is from genome assembly GCA_017639245.1 of Myiopsitta monachus. NCBI lineage: Eukaryota > Metazoa > Chordata > Aves > Psittaciformes > Psittacidae > Myiopsitta > Myiopsitta monachus. The sequence continues at coordinate 7,241,610 of CM029929.1, read as the reverse complement.
CCGTAGGGGTAGCTACCCATGTGCAGCACTGTGTCCAGTACTAGTATTGCAGCTAACATTAATGAGAGGACATGACCACCCATCAGGCAGTGGTGAAAGTGAGGAGGGGTAGAGCTGCACTGGTGAGCTCTCTGCCAGCATAGCTGCAGCTCAGGCTTTCCTTTTGCTTTCAAAATGGTCAACAAATACATGTGTTGCTGAAGCTGCCCTTGAAGGTGTTTATGGCCACATTTTTTATGTGTCATTTACTGCTGCATGTTGTAAATACTGATTTGCATGAAGATGGAATATGTACCCTATTGCTTCAGCGCAGTGTTGTGTACTTGCTGGTGCAAGGCTGCTCGCCAATGTCTTTGCCATAAAATATTTTCATCTGAGTGAACAGATGAAAATATGCATCAAGAAGTGCTTGATAGCAAGCAGAAAATACCTGACTGCTACTTATGACTCCATCATAAACAAAACAGATGCAAGTGGTTTTTGTTCTTAGGTTTGTGTGCTGAGCTTTGGACTTTGAAAAAATCAGTGCCGTCCAAACCTATTTACATTCGGTATCAAAATACCATTTTACTTTCAGAATAAAACTCACTGTCTCCCTGTCATTCCGTCATGGATATAGCTCATTGCTTGACATTTTCCCAGCCATATTTCTAAGCAGACATTTTGTTCCCAGTAACATAAGCACTGTGGACATGGATTTATCCTCTATAACTCAAGGCCTAGAACTCTGTATTGAGAATAACATCACGCCATCAATAAAAGTTCAGTGTTCACATATCAGGTGAGTACAGCACCTTGCCTTCTGCACCACAGAATTTGTCTCAGAAAGGGTATGATGAATTAGCTTTTTGGCACTTGACTTCTGTATGTGTAGTCTACTTTATGGGTGCTTGGGTGACTCACAAATATTCATGCAATGTAAATCAAACCTCTCTCACTGGCTGAATGCTACCTTAAATATAGACAATAACTTCAGAAATTTTCTTCTTCGACACTGTGTTGTTTATCAACTTAAATGAACTGTTAAAATGAATTATTTGCAGTGATATAGAAAAATGTGGACATTTGATCCAGTTTAAGACAAACATACATTGATTTTTGTCTAAACTTATGCCATGTTTTGCTTGTATAAAGCAATATATAAATGGATTGAAAGAGATTGCATCTGTAACGTGTGATTTTTGCTTAGATCAACTAAAGTAAAACCTTGCCATTGTCCTGCTGTAATGTGGAATACATCTACGTATAGATTATAGGAAATATGTATATGTAGGAAGAATATGTATAACTTTGCACACACATGTGGACACACACACACATATACATATGTATGTATTAATTAGAGAGTGCATGTGTGGATGGCTGTAGGAATCTGGATTTGAAGCATCATCCATGAGTTTGAAATGTGTACCAAACTTTAATGGAGCAAGATGTCACTCTGCAGCAGTTTGTATTTGGATATGCCAAGAGTAGTCTGGGTTAAATGAGGCTGGGTTAAACCTCATCAGTGCTGTACACATCATAAGCAATATGGTTTGGCTGTTGGCCCCCCTCCTTGCCTGAGTATTTCTTTCAGTTGGATGCTTCCATGTAGTCATCTTTAAAAGTGATCTATGGATGGAAAATTGAGACTCTTACTGAGCCGTCTTGTGAAGACTGCCATCGTGCAAGCCTCGCATTTGGGATCATCCATGATGAACACGTGCAGACATCCTAGCATTGCTCTCATGGTGCATGTGACCCTTAAAGCCCTGTAATTAAAGCTTGGATAGCATGGGGAAGCCAAGCAGCAGGTTTTACGCACATCTGTGCCTTGCATGCTTATATATTTGTCTATAAAAGCAGCATTCCCTCTGTTACCTGTGCCTGCAACATAAGGTAGTGCTGGGCTCAAACACAGCCCTGGAGGGGTGTTAAGCCACACAGGGCTCAGTGCCACTTGCACATGTGGAGAGGTGCCCAGGACCTTGCTGCTCAGATACGCCATCTCTTCTTGTGGTACCCTCTGTGTTTATACAGCACAAAAATCTCATCGCAGGGGATTAGAGGGCTTAGCTTCAGTTAAGCTGCACTTGGTTGATCCACGTGCCCAGATATCTTGATGAATTCATCCTGCTTTACAGCATGTGCGTGTTCTGCTCTGAATTAGATTTACGTTTTTAAATTTCTAAAATAAAACCCCTAAATAAACTAACAGAGTTGAGCAATTCATCTGGATTAATGGGGACCAACTCTATTAGCCTAATACAACACTAATGTGATTCCAAACTGTTAACATATTAAAGCTGCTTAATTATATGTTTGTTTGACACAATGTAGTAATCCAGTATGATTTAGGGTATATTGTCACAGCTCTTGACTTGCAATGCCTCACCATTGACAAAAACACAATTAAAACCCTCCAGTGTGGGTTAGGCATTCAATTCACCCTTTGCTGTATTGAAGCATGGCTTGTTGAAAGTGCTGCCAAACATCCTCCCTGCTTTTATAGACTGGAGAAACAGTCACCACCTCTGTTTCGTGCATGAAAAGCAAAGGGCAGGAAAGGCTGGTATTGGCTTGTGCAGGGAATGGGTGTCTGAGCTGGGAATTTAATCCAGGGTTCCCAAGTTTTCATCACTGATTTAAGGATGTGGCAACCTTCTTCTCCTACTGATGCTGCTGACAAAGCTGAGTTTCGTCATACAGCAAGAAAAACAAAAGTTCAATAGAGGAGGAGGTCTGGAATTGCTTCTATGTTAACCAGTAGGTTAAGGGGTAAGAGGATATAGCATTTTGTATCTGGGCAGTTGTCCGGTGTTGTGCAGTATTTTCCACCCAGCTTGGATACAGCAGTGCTCCAAAAAGTGAAAACCTGCTCACTGTGAAGAGTGGGATAACGAGATGCAAAATCAAAGCAGCACACAAGCCCTCTTTGCTTGTTTGAGCCAGGCACTGTCAGAGAAGAGACCATCAATGGGAACTTGCTCAGCTGTTTGAGTGCTGTTTATGCAAGGGACCTGATATGGGCTTCTGGGGAAGATGCTGCTGGGTCCACTGCAGGAGCAGGGACAAATGTGGGATGCTTCCACCTCACTGCCATCTCTGTGGTGTGGTATGTTTTTGCAGCAGAACATGCAGTGTGAAATATGCCACAGACTCAAAGGCAGGATGTGTTTCCTTGTGCAGAATACAGCATCTTTCTGGCCCTGCATAGAATCAGAGATTTGTGGCTCCTGGTGACAAATGAACTGAATGTGCTGTGGTCACTCATTACTGAAGATGTTACCAGAATAATTAGGACGTGCCTGTTCTAAAAGCTCTGTTAGCACATCTGCTTTTCAGACTGTCCAAAATATCTTCTGTGCCAGATTACGAATTGTTTGTTGTTGTTTTTTTTACACGTTGCATAATACCCTTGGGATTTTGCATTGCTATTGGGCAAGGCTGGGGGCAAATTTTACACAGTATCTTTGAAGTCAATAGAGATTGGAGGTATTTTTACTTACAGCTTTGCACTGAATTGAAAATTTTAAGATTTTTAAATATAATTGAGTATCTTAAAGCATTTCTTGCAGCTTTGGTATAAAGATCTTAGCTTAAGTTTGATGTAGAGGACATGAGGCTTTGGTGCCCTTCTGAAGTGAAAATATTCCTGGAATGGATGCTATAGAAAGTGATGCCTTGATAACGAAGTAGAACATTTCTGGTCTTGTGTCTCTGTCTTGAATTCAGCATCTGCAAAAAATTCAGATTCCAGGGACTGTCTTATATGAAAATATGGACACCATCCTTCCTGAACCTTATGGTTAGTGTCTGCATTGATGCCTTCATTGATCTGCGCCTTCAATGGACATTATAGTAGCCATCTCAAATAATATGATGATGTGAGGACCTGCCAGATAGATGCTATAAGTTTTGAGGTATTTGACAAGGCTCTGGCATTGGGATGAATAACAGAGGAAGAGGAAGAACAGAAAGTCCTAATTTCCATAGGATTCTGGAGATTTCAAGGCTACTGTTAAGTTTTGTCACTCTGCAAGGGTTTGCTTGCTTCAACCAAAGGACCTGGGGCTTATCGGCCAGTAAGCAAGGTCTGTTTCCAGCTGAATACACTTGTACACATGGCAGCCCAACTCAGAGGGTTTTGAGTCCCTCCGGGAGCGTCTTTCACACAATGAGGCAGCGTAAAGATGCTGCAAGAATATTTCCTTATTGATCATCCTCAATACATGGCAATGTCTGTAGGCACCGAGTGTGGTGGCAGCATTCCCAGAGCTAGTGCTGCGTGCTGCGTTTGTGTATCTGTGCCTCCACACATGGCATTGCACCGTGGGCCTGGGGTACATTATTACGTGGCTTTAAACAGCCAGAGGGTAGATTTAGGTTAGATGTTAGGAAGTTCTTCACTATGAGGGTGGTGAGGCGCTGACACATGTTGCCCAGAGAAGCTGTGGCTGCTCCATTGCTGGCAGTGTTCAGGGCCTGGATGGATGGGGCTTGGAGCAACCTGCTCTAGTGGAAGGTGTCCCTGCCCATGGCAGGGGGTTGGTACCAGGTGGTTATTAAGGTCCCTTCCAACCCAAATCATTATATAATTGCCTCCTGTGAAAACTTTTTTTTCCCAGTTAGTTTTGTAACTGGTACAGAAGTGTTGGTAACTCATTTTCTCTCTAGTTCTTTTATTATGCTGATGTAGAAATGCCATGCATGTACATGAGACTGTGGAAAGATGATTTCGCCCATCTGAGCTGTTTCAATTTCTATCACTCCCACTCTAGTGTTATTTCAGACTCATATAGGAAATCTCTGTCTCGGCACCATTTGCTCCGGATGGGAGGATAGGTAACTGCTTTTTACGGTTATCACTTACCTTTTTCCAAGGCGCTCTTTAATCTCATGCTTTACGCATTTGGGGGCTAACTCTCTTACAACTGGAGTTGTGGGATTGACCCCTTCTGGAAATCTGGACCATAACTGCTCTGTGGTTTGGGTTTTGGTAGTAAAGCAAAGGGTGCAATACTGTGTTTCCTTGTTTCCCTATGAACACCAATCTGCCTTGTTCAGAGGCAGCACAAGACACCCCTGAGTCCCCACATTTTTCGTGGGAACAAGAGTTATAGAAGCTTTTCTACAAGAATGTAGACAAACAGCACTTGATCTTAGAGGGGAAAGTGGATTTTTTTTCCTGGTTATATTAGTGGTACCTGTGAAAATCGTCCCTTTGAGTCATAAATGGCCCGGTAAATGAGCGTTTTCAGATCGGATCTGCCTTAATCAAGAAGTTGGTGACACCTGGTGGCAGCGTCAGCCGGCTGCGGAGCTCGCTGGAAAACACAAGCTGCCTGACCCAGATTCGAAGATCGCCCTTTAAATGTGCTTCTGCAGAATTTTCTGCTGTTTCCTGACAAGGGCAAAACGCTCCACATTACAGTTATCGTTTGCCAGGGCTTTGCAGCGATAAAATCCGGTAGGTAATTGTGTGCAGCGACGGAGCATCCTGACTGCGATGTGGTTCCCGGCTGCACAGGCAGGATGATGTCCCTGAGACCTTCTGTGCCTTTTTCTAGCTGCTTGAATTCAGCTGATCTCCTCCTCTTAGATCACTGGGAGTGTGTTTGCTGTAAAGGATGATGAATTTGGTGAATAATAGACTGTAGCAGAGGTTAAGCTCAACTGACTTCTTATCTAGTGTGTTTTGAAGAAACTAAATGTTGTTTCTACTTACCAGGATGCATAAGTTCTGTATTGCTTCTATCTGGCTTATCTTGCAGAGACATAAGGAATCAACCAAAGGGGAGATAATAACGTGCTTGCTTTTATCCATACCTGCTATACTTGCAAGTGTCTAACTTGGAAGAATACTTTTGCACAGTTATCCTGGTGGTGTTTGTCACTGCAGAGCTGAAAGGAGAGTCTTAGCAAGGCTGCAATTGGGATCCTTCTGCATTTCCAAGACTATAAAATGGTTCCAGTCCCCAAACCCTGTAAAATGAAAACCAATTAAAATTGGTTTCTGAAGACTTCTTGAAAGTGATTTTTCATCCTTTACAATCACATCTTATGGCAGATTGAAGTACAGTGTCATTGTATCAGAGGAGTGACATGAAAGGATTATTCAGTGGATATTGCCACAAATGTACTCCAGTGGTGGCTTTTTCACAAGAGATTAACTATGAAACATTTTTTGAACATCCTAAAACCTCCCATGTTGTAAGATCAGAGAAATAGCAACTTTTCCAAAATCCAGTCAGTTCAGTTGTACTAAGGTGTATTTTCAGACATTATTCAATGTTTTAGGCTCTCAGTCTAATTAGTTTCCTTCAGTTGAATTTGGATTTTGCATGTTGACGAAGTGACTCTTCCTCAAAACTGCCTGAGGCGTCAAGTTGATCTTGACAGAAATGCTGAAGTAAGCATTATTATTTGGTAGCTGCCACCATTCAGAGCTGCATCACTGGTGCTGAACTGTTACTCACTGTGACAGCTCATTATCTTCCTGCTTTCCCAGGCTCGGTAATACCAAAATCACTCTGTGCTCTTAGATCTTTTTGTTTACCCTGGTGGGCTGAAAATAGATTTGTGTCCATTTTTGCTGTTTTCTGTAACCATGGTTATTAAGTGTACAACATCTTGTGTAAGTTTTGTAAGTGCAGAAGCCAATAAATACTGGTGCAGAAGCAGGTACTGGTGTAAGCTTGCTGTGTGAAGTCCAGGGTATACATATGCATATATATATATAAAAAACAAATACTACAGTATATACTATATATATACTGTGTATATACAATGTATATATACTATATAATAGTATATATAATACTATAAGTGTTTGTGAGCAGATCAGCCTGCACGTGGATGAAGATTACAACTGTTTGCAGTACAGGTCAAGTCTGTGCATACCTTCCAGAAACAGGCAATAAGGAGCTTTCCTGGTCTAAGATACTTGGAGATGTCTTTCTGAGGTCATCTGGCTACTGTGGTGGATAAAGATATTAACATTGTACACTCCAGGTTACTTATTTTAGTAATACACTAAGTGTATCTTATGTGATCCATCAGGTGTTTGTTGGAATTGCTGTAAACTTTTGGAGCCAATCTGAATCTGTGTTGGATATTTAATGTCCATCTCAATAAAAGTGAAAATATTAAGCATTGAAACTCACTCCTATGCTGTATTATTAAGATGAAATAGGAAGATATAAAAGCTTGTGTTTACTTGGCAGTTTGTCTCTCTCTTGGTTCAGAAGGTGGCCTTTCATGCAACATGCGTCAGTGAAGCGGAGCAGAGGGAAAACTGGTGTGTCCTCCTCTGGCTGGGGATTTGTGTTTCATCATGCTTTATTGCAACTGGATCATCTTGGCAATTAAGCTTATTTTGATTGAGAGTTTCCAGGTTTTGCACAGGTGGTTGTATTGACATCAAATCCCATAAAATGTGTCTAAAAGCAAAGGAAAAAGAGTTATTTCTCTTATGTATGAGGGAGAACAGCAACAGAATTATAATTGCAAAGACTTTTCCAGGTGCAAAAGTGGCTGGGTTTATGCCACGTGGATGGAGGACTCCCGATACAGAATGTGTTTTCAATAGAACAGCTTGTGCAGCTCTTGTAGCATCACTAGGTTGAGGAAAGTCGCCAGATTTAATTACTATTTTAAAATTTTTAAGGAAAGATGTTACCTTTTTGTCCATGACTTGGGGAAACCTTGTAATTCTAACTTTCTGACCAAGCAAGCAGCTATTTTTATATGTACATGGAGTCTGTAACCTGCATTACACAGTAGATCATGGCATATTGAAAAACAAAATCAGGTATCTGGCCTTAGCAACAAACTGCTTTTCAATTTAATCAGAAATAGGGACAGAGCCACCTTGAAGGCCACAGGTCTGCCTGCAGTTGTGGTTCATAAACTTTAGAAAGTGGTTTCTAACACTAGAACACATCCCTGGCAGTGTTCATAGACAGGTTGGAGGGGCTTGGAGCAACCTGCCCTAGTGGAAAGTGTCACTGCCCATGGCAGGGTGTTGGAACTGGGTGAGCTTTAAGGTCCCTTCCAACCCAAACCAGTCTGGGATTCAATGAAAGCCACCAGCTGTGACTGGTGCTGGGAAATGCCACTGCAGAAGAAGGATGTCCTGCTCTCAGGGCATCCAAGCATCTCTGTCCTAAGTAGATCCCTGGTGCAACAGGTTGAACTTTACCAGCAGCCTGGTCTTTCAAGGCTTGACTGAAGGGATTATGCTCTCACAAGGTGCTGGACTAAGGAGCTCTATTAACATCATCTGCCTGGATCTCAAACCCTCAGAGTGATGTCTCTTGAAGCTGTAATGTGATTTTACTTAGTCAGCTAGGGGACATTATTCTCAAAGCTCCAAGATAACAAATGCACAGCTTAATGTGCTACAGATGCGTGTGATGATGAATCAGAGCCTTGGAAAGCAGCCAAAGAGCTTTGCTGCTGACTGTCATGCATTACAGGAGCTCACATTGGAAGCCAGCTCTGTCACCCCTGTGTACATTGGTGTGGTGTAAATGCAAGCAAGCTCCGAGGGGTGGTTTGCAGAGGGAGGTCATTGGAGATTATTTGCTTCTCCTGGTGTTTACTTTTCCTTCATTTGCAATAAATCTCAACTGTGAAGAAACCAATGAACAATTTTAGGAAGATGTTGACAGTCACTCCAGACCAGAATGTTTTTTACCTAAATCTTCCTAATTTTCTCAGAAATGCCTTTGTTTTTCTGGATTCATTGCATTATGTATGTCTATGTTGTTGTAAAAATGCTGACAAAAGAATTTGACAAAATAGCATTTGTTTGCAAACATTTAGCATATAAGAGCCTACTTGTGATGAAGTTGGATGCAAGGAAAAGCTATTTGGTATAAAGAGCAATGGTCTCCATTTAAATCATAGAGAAAGAGAATGTTTTGTGTTGTAAGGGACCTTAACAATCATCTAGTTCCAGCCGCCCGCCATGGGCAAGGACACCTTCCTCCAGGCCAGGCTGCTCCAAGCCGTATTCTACCTGGCCTTGAACATTGCCAGGGATGGGGCATCCTCTTCCATCACAACTGAACTTGTGCCATGGGAGATAATTCCATACAAGCAGAATCTACATTTATCTGGGGAGTTTCAACCACCTTGATATTAAATGCAAGTCAAGGATGCTTTTTGTATGGAGCTCAATGCAAAAGCAGTCTGACCTTCTCCAGCAGAGAGGACTGATGACTAATAAGCAACTGTGTGTAAAAGACAAGATCACATCCATCCTCAGCAGGTGTGCACATGTTATATTTGGAGTGGTCATGCTGGAAGCCTGGCCCAGAGGGGACTGTCTTTGTGGATGGAGGATACAAAAAGAATGAACATGTTTGATGCAGCCCAGATCCAATGGTGTTTTATCGGTGAACAGACTGAGCTCTGCTGCCGGGATCAGCTGCTGCTTCTGCTTGCAGAGACAGGTTAGAGAGAAACATACTCTTCGGAATGGGCTCTAGCCAAGCATGATTCCACCCTGAGGTGGCTGATGTCCCAGGACTGGCCCTTCTGGGCAGAGGAGGGAGCCAATGCCTTTCCCTGAGAGCTGCTTGTCTCTGAAATACCCCAGAAGAACCAGGTATACAGCCAGGGTGGATGAGGGCTGTAGGATAACTCTAGACTGGGATTGACACAAGAAATGTTTGCTGAGAGCTCTTTAATGAACTTTACAGTGTCTCCTTCCTAGCGTCTGCAGTGACTGTGGCTTTCCCTGACAGTAGTGGCACTGTAACTCACTTAGGAGTCTTCCCTGTTTTTTAACAGACTTACTTTCTGTGCTTCTTGGTGCTCTGAGCTATTAAATTACCCAGTTGTCTGCAGTGCCAGAGGGACGGTAGAAAAAGCTGCCTTCTCAAGAGTGAGCACTAGCATCTCTGTGTATAGCAAATGACCCCACACCGAGTGCTGTGTGTGTGCCAAAAGCATCTTACTTCATGCATATCCAAAGAGTGAGAAGAGTTAGAAGCAAGTTTAAAAAGCCTCTAAAAAAGCCTTGTTTGGAATCTATCACAAGGAAGGCATCATCCTCCAGCTGCTCCTTGCTCAATGTTGCTTTTCCCAGCAGGTAAAAGTGGGGTGCAGGGAGAGTTGTCCCTGGAGCCCCTCCAACAGCAGCACCTGCACCCCAGTTGCTGCAGGTTTGCCCAGCAAACCTCTCTGCCACCACTTCATCTCCACAGGCTTTTTAAGGTAAGTGCCTCTCCGCATTGTCAGCTTTGCATGGCTCGGCTGTCAAAGCAGCACCAGTGGAGATGCTCCCTGAAGTCAGACTGATGCTACACAAACCCTGTGGGTAATCCCACACTCACCCCTTGGGAAACTTGCCCCTGGGTGTTACACATCAACTCAGGTCAAGGGAGTGATAACTGAAAGTATTTTTTCCTGTTACCTGTTTTGACATCATACTGCATAGTTTCATTTGTAGTGTCCATAGTTGTTACAAGCATTTTAGTGTGTTTTTTTTTTTTCAGCAAGTGCACAAATGGTGCTCCCTTAAAGTAGGGTTTAAAGCAAAGCATCTGTTTTCTGTTCTGAGTTTAAGCAACTGTGACAAGCTCCCTGGCTTCACAGGCACACTCCCTTCTTTCCTGCGGTACATCAAACACATTTCCCTCTCACTGATGATCACCTGAAAATTTCTGCTCCTCTCCCAAGCGCTGCTACGTCTTTCCTTGCTGTGACTCTTGCTGTGGCTGGCTGGCACCAATGGGGTGAGGCAGGCTGGGCAGTTAGGAAGCTGAGCAGCCAGCCCTGCAGGTGAGCTGTGGCTCACTGATACCCTTCAGCCTTCAGATCCATATGTCACATAGATAGATACATAAATCAATATGTTTGGTAGCAAATTCTTATTTATGAAGGTAGGAAAAATGTACAAGCTGATAAATGGGCAAAAGCAGTGTGATGATTGTAATGGGTTTTTTTGTTCAGCATCACAACTAACCTCCATTTCTTCCTTTCAGGTCAAGCTGGAACCTCCCTCCATTAGTTTAAGTTGAAGGTTCTTGCTTATATTTTCTAGTGGTTGAAGCTATACCTTTTTCTTCCACGTGGAGGAGGGACTGACCTGGGCAGGAAACAAAAGCCAAGTCCTGTACCATCCCAGGCAAGAACGCAGCACTTGTTCTTATTTCAGGGTATTTCCTGCAGTTGGATATTGAACCAACATGGCACATGGTGGAGGGGCTTTCCTCCATTCTTTATATGGGTTTGGAGGATTTTTTTCTTAATTAGCATGTTGCTTGAATTTAATAACTAGCCTAATTCTGGTTTCTGGCTGCTCTGTCTGTCATGATAGATACTAAGTGAATCCTTTCCCTAACAGTTTTGTAGCTACTTTTCCTCTGTGAGTAGCACATAAGAGCAGTTATGTGACACAGACTGTGAATTTGGGAGTAGGATGTTTGATAAGAGCAGTTCTCTCCACAGCAGAGCAACCACACATGGCATTACCGGATCTCTTCTCATTTAGAGAAATACAATGATGATCAAGTAATTGCTCAATTTTGTCCATCCAGTGAGTAATAGTTTTTCCATATAATTCAGTTGTTTCATATCCTCTTCCATCTTGAGAGTTCATTTCATTTATTCTGCTCCAGGACAGGATCAACCTAGATTGTTCCTGACAGGCATTTATCTAATCTACCTATTCCCAATATGTTCCATGATGGAAACCCATTACCTTCCTAAAGGGAATGCGGTGTTTCTTTATTTCCAGCTACTTATTTCCATTCATTTCATGGGAATAACATGCTGTGAAGAAGACAGAAGTTTGGAACAGATGACTATCAGGATAGCACACTTTGACATAAAGTAAGATGAGTAGTTTTTTATATTGTATGTAAAAAATGTGCAATAGAATATGTAACAAAACCCAAAGCAACAAACTATTCAGTTATAGCCATAACCATATAACAGAACTACTGTACCTGTTGCTGTAGGATTTTAAATGATACAGTGAAAACCACTTTAGTTTCTAAACTCAAGTGTGTGAATTGGGTGTAACTGGATATATAGTAGCAAGCAACAGTCAACAGGTTTTTTAAAAGATGAGTCCTAAATAAATGAATAGTTCTTTATTTGAGGGAGCTTGAGTGAAGTTGTAGGAGTCAATGCCCGATAATGGCATGAAAGTGAAAAGCAGAAAGAACTGGGCAGATCTAAGGAAGAGAAGAGGGAAAAAAAGTGGCTTTTAAAGATGGTTTCCAGCTCAGCAAGTCTTTAACCCGCTCACTGACAGAAGTGGGGAAAGTGAGAATTGGTCTGTATATGCCCTGCATTTCACTTTCTTCCCCTCTTTTCCTAAGTATTAGCTGGCACTGGTCATTTCTCAGGTGTGCAATGTGAAGAAAGGACATAGAGCTAGATGGACTTATGGGCTGACCCTAGATGGTTGCTCCTGTTTGCCCTAGGGAGGATGCCATGGGGTGACTGCTTGGTGCTGTGCCATCATTGTCAGTATTTCCTTCCACATCCCTTTGGATCTCTACTAACACATTGCTGAGGCAGCCAAAGCAGTGTGAGATTATAGGACAATGAGACAAATTGCTCTTGACCTGTACTAATAGATTTCACAGACACAGAGAAATATTTTCTTAATTAGGTAGGTTGAATTTTCTTGTATGGATTTGCACTACTGGCACATTTCTTCCAGCCTTCCTTTGATAGGAAGGATGTGTTCATGATGCTGGACTGCCACTGGGAAATCTGGCTTCTTGGCTGGGTCACAGACTTTGTGAAATGCTGACAAGCAACTTCTTCTTGTGCCTTGCCTGTAAATGAGGAGATCTTCTTTTCCTCTATCAGGAGCTCAAGGCTGTTAATAATGCACCAGCCTCATTGCTGTGATATAAAAAAAGCTTTCTTCTACATATTTTGTGCAGTAGTTTGATCATCACTTCAAAGTTATCTCCAGATATTTCATTCTTTCTTTATTGATTGGTATTATCCTGTCTCACATTTTCATTTGCCTTTGCCTAGCTGCTGATGAAAAAGGGATACACATGGTGATAAAGTACAGCTACTAGTGTTTGCCTTGCAAGGCAGGCTAGGGTGAAGAGCTTATCACTTGCAAGCCTCCTCTTGAAATCCTGACATGTAGGTTGGAGCACAAAAAGGACCTTTTCTGAATGATGTTGGAAGTAGCGTTCGGCTCGTAAATATTTGTGTTTCATCGCTGCATCAACGCAAATCCAGAAGGCTGTTATAACCCAGTCAGTTCTGTCTTCAGTAACAGGAAAGCGTCAATTGCTTTTACTTCTGGTGCTTGTTAACACAAATGTGATGTGTGCAATGTGTGCTTTCATGTTGAGTTCAAGGAGAAATGAAATCCCTTCCAAAATTTTTGAGATCAATCATTTAAATAGGGCCTGGTTTTGTGATTTATTCTTTCAAGAAAAAAATTTTCTGCTTTTTGTAGAGGAAAAGCCTCCCTCTGCCTTTATCCATGTCCTGAGTTCAGCCAACTTGTTTACAAGGACTGAACTTTAAAGTCAAAGCACAGTAATGACTCAGCTGTGACTTTGCCTGGATTATAGCGATTGACAAGATCACTAAATATCTGCATTGTGTTATTGCTGCAAAGCTCTATGGAAGAGGCAGCCTTTGCTCTTTACTTTTTGTACCATCTCCTCCAAAGCATACTGGACTATGCCCCAGGCGAAACATCAATCTTGACCTTCCCATGGGAAGCTCTGGTTTGACACTGTCTCCATAAGCCCCAAACTGGGATCAAGGTCAGTGGATCAGTGTTTTACCCTCATGGCAACAGGAAACTGCCAACCTGCTCGAGATAAAACCTTGGGAAAACAAGGTGGATCTGCAGAAGAAAAGACTGATGAGCAAACCAGGCTTTGGAGGAAACCATCTCTCACCACTGGGTCACCTCTGTTAGGGAAACTGGATGTCCTTGTGATAAACTCCTCTGCACTTGACCAGCTTCAGTCCAGGTCTAGGGAGTCCCTGCAGCTGAGCCAGCCCCAGAGCATTGCCCAGGGGCATCCAACTGATCAAAGCAGTGAGTGTTTGCCATGCTTCCAGCCAGCCCCACAGAGCATTCCTGTACCAGAGCAGTCTGGCACCAAAATAAACCCCACCAGCAGCAAAGCCAGCTTTCCCCAGTCTTGCATACAGAAGTTTCAAAGCTTCTGCTCCTTTCCTAGGTCCAAACAGCAATTAGGGAGAGACAGCATAATTTCTGTGCTCTATTTCTTTAATTAGCTAGGAACTTGAAGATTCAGTACAGCAGCCCTGGCTTGGATTGATAGTGACTGAACTCTGCCCCTCCAGCATAGTCAAGCTCCAGAGAAAGAAGGAAAGCCAGAGATTTCTTCCAGTGTGTGGATACTCAGCTCCAGCTTGGGCCATGCACAGTGTTGCCAGTGGGATCTTCATTCCACTCTGTAGCATTAATTTGGGAATGTGCAGGCAGCAGAGAGCTTTAGCTGTGGGCTTGGAAAACATCGTGCTCAGTTTTCAGAGGTTTGGGGGTTTTCCGTGATGGCTTAAAAAGCAATAACTGCAATTGATTTTGCAGTGCTGTGGTTATTTCAGGGGGCTGGCTGAAATCATATGCCATAGGAATAAAGACCTGTTTCCCCCATCACCTCCCAGCACTGAAGTGGATGTAAAAGTGAAGGCAGTCTGACTTCTGTTTTATTTGATGGAACTACTTTTAGTCACACACAGTGCCGATACCCCCAAAGCTGAGTGGATGCACTTGTTTTGACACCCTTAGTATCATAGAATTATTTCAGTTCTAAAGGACCTTAAAGATCATCTAGTTCCAACCCACTATCTACAAAGCCTTGTTTTAAGCCAGTGTGTGTTTGAAGTCATATACTGCAGAATATTGCTGAATTTGCCACTGACAATCCTCATGCAGAGGAGCCACCAAACTCCAGTTAGAAAAAAAGGAAAGTAAATTTAATAAATAGCATAACACTACATGTCTGGCGGAAATAAACATAGGACTAGGGGGCTTGTTTTCTTTTTTTCTCACTATTTCCTTCTCAAAGTACAAGGAAGTACTTGCAGCTTGAGTTAATCCAAACCATGAGCTTTGGTGTCATCCGCTTGAAGTGACCTGGTGATACAAACATTTTTAACCCTGCCCCAAATTGTCCAGCACGAACAGCAAGCTGTCACCTGCAAACTTGGTGTTAAAATCACAGTTCAGGTATGAGCCAGCAGTCCATTTACAACTGTAATTATTAAACTTAACTGAATCTGGCAGGCTGGAAACATAAAGCTCTTTCCTGCATTAAAACATCTTCAGGCAATGCTAGAACTTTGCAGGGCTGTATAAAACATACTGTCTCTAGTGAAATCAATCTCTTTGATCTCAGTCTCCATTTGGGGTTTCTGCAAAAACTAGGCAAATATTTGAGAGAACCAAATAGATACATTACAAATAAAGCAACTTCCTTTCCTTTCATATGGAACATGTTTTTATTAAAACTGGTATTCCTGAAATTGAAAATACTTGCTTGACAGAAGAGAAGTGGGTTTGTTAATTGCATGGATTTACAGCAGATGATTCTCTGTTTTTAAATGTCATAGCAGATACTCTTTAATCTCTTTTGATCCCCTAACTGGTAAGAGAACTCTTCCAAAATACTTGGCAGCTCTATGACCCACAAGAAGTGAGCTGCAGGTTAGAGGCTGAGAGATGACAGGGAACAACCCAGGGGCATAGGGAGAGTAGTTTGATGTCTGCTGACCTGCTGGGGAGCACGAGGAGTGTGTGTCTGCAGCTCCCACTACTCATTGCAGCAGCACTGTCTGCCTTGTGAGGCTGCTTTGCAAGGGCACAGTTCCCTGCTACATGCCCAGGTCCTTTGCATCAGATACGTCAAACTGGGTCCCATTCCTCCCCACCACGGGATGCAACCCTGGCTGCATCCACAGACACCAGGAAAAGCAGCCTTTATGAGCATAGGAAGCATCACATAGGTAAGGATGGGCACAGCCTGCTCCAAAACTACTGTGTGAAACGGCACCTGCACACTCCCTGTACTCCTTCTGGAGGGCCAGCTATGCCTAAACATTACACAAGAATGTATTACAAGTCACATTTAATGTGATAATATATATAGCCAAATACACACACATAGAGATTCATGCATTAAATTGTTTGCAGATTCTTTTTTACCACTACTGATTCCTACCAGCTCTGCTCTGATTTTAAATCCTTCCAGGCCTTGGTGTTCTTCAGCTTCGATGTTCAGACTCCTTAGATAGCAATTTGTATGTGTTTTATTTATAACCTCATGACAGGCCGCTGTTTTTCCTTAACAAAAAGGGTGCTTTACACTTTGAATGATTAAATTGTTAAGCAGCTTCTGAACATGCACTGAAAAATTGTCCAAGCTAATTGTGTCTTTCTGGTTTTCATGAGAATTTACATGTTCAAATTAGATATTTTACTGCACAGCCACCATAAGAGTTGCTGCAAATGCAGTACAAGCAGGTTTGGCAGGTGTACTTGGGCAAGAGTCAAGAGCTGCGACATGCTAAAAGCCTGGAGGGTTGCTAAACCAGACTCAGTCTTGGTCATTGATATTAGACCAATATTATCTTTGTAATGCTGCTTAATCCTTGTCTGGCTGCCCTGGTTGGGATAGAGTTAATTTTGTTCCTAGTAGCTTGTACAGTGCTGTGTTTTGGGTGTAGTTCGAAAGTCATATTGATCACACGATGATGTTTCAGCTGTCGCTTAGTAGTGCTCACCCTGTATTAAGGACTTCATTTTCTCATGCTCTGCCAATGAGGAGGAGCACGACAAGCCTGGAGGAAGCAGAGCCAGGACAACTGACCCAAACAAGTCAAAGGGATATTCCATACCATAGAATGTCATGTTCAGTATAGAAACTTGGGGGAAGGGATTGGCCAGGAGCAATTGCTCACTGTTTGCGAATGGGTTGGGCATCACTTGTGTTTCTTGGGTTTTGTTCCTCTCTCTCCTTCTGCTGTCTCCCTTTTCATAATAATTACTATTACTATGTTTTATTTCAGTTAAGAAACTGTTCTTATCCCAACCCATGGGGTTTACCTTTTGTTTTCCCTGATTTTCCTCCCCATCCCACTGGAGAAAGGGGAGCAGCTGAGTAGTGCTTAGTTGTCAACTGGGGTTAAACCATGCTACTGGCTTTGTTTTATAATATGCAGGGGTGCTAATATTCTGTGTTTCCCATGCTAGTCCTTTTTGGACAACCACAGTCACAGAGGAATGACCGTGCAGCTGGTGAAAGGAGTGTATCTAATATCAGTATACAGTTGCTGCTTTCCAGGAGTAATTTGTTAGTAATTATTTGGGAAACAGGGACAATATCCATCTTAGTGCTCTGCCCAACTCTATTTAAAGAAGAGTTTAAGTGACAAATTGTTCATACACAGAAAGGAGTGAAGAAATTTTATCTGCAAGTCTAAACATTGCTCAAGTTTTGCACAAACCCAGAATTGCCTGTGCTTTGCCGGGCGTTGAGGGAAGGATGAAAGGAACAGTGATGGATGAGCTGAGGAGGAGCCTGGCCACACCTGTGGTGCATTTGGAATTTGTGAGCATGAAGTTAAATCACCAGACCCTGTGTGCTTAAGTCAGTGCAGGTGAGCTCAGGTCTCCCAGGCTCAAAGTGTAAGAGTCGGTCATTAATCACATTTGCAGAGTCTCATTCAGCCGTGGCTTTTAAGGAAAGAAGGAAGGGAGAAGAAGCAGCAGTTTTAACACTGGCTGGTGCAGATGCAAGCAGAACATGTGATGTGAGTCAGGCCTGTCTTTGCTGTTACCTTTCTCTGCAGCACAACTCCTGCGCTTATGTGGGGTAAGGCTGAAGGCCTGCACAAGCCGAAGTGACCAGTGAATAATGGAATCAGGAGATTTTAGGATGTTTAAATTGTGTTGTGCGGTTTGGTGGGGCTTTGTGTAGCCAGTGGAACAAGAGAGGCTGCCCTTTAAAGTAATTTAAGGGATGACTTTGATGCTGAGAAAATATCTGGAGCCATCTGATTTTGTCTAAGCATCCTTTCAGGAGATTCAGGAGTAGCTTCACAAATACATTTGGGGTGGGACTCTGCAGGGAGGGGAGGTCTGAGGAAAGGGTTTGGTTATGACATGATGCTTCATAGACTGCAATAACAAGTATTCTCCCGCAAAGCAGCCAAATAGCTATGTTTGGCTATAAATACATGACAAATAGCTACTGGAAGCTGGGAGGGCCGCATAATGGGGAGGTGAGGCAATTCTTCCTCCTTTACTCTGTGCTGGTTAGACCTTGTGAAAGTATCATGCTTGGGCTTTATCCTCAAAAGAAGAGATAACTGGGGAAACCAAGTCAAGAAAGGTATGGCAAAAATAAGCTGAGAATAGAAGCTTTGGGGAGAACAGTTGTGGTGTTAAAGCTGTTTACTGTCAAGAGGAGATAACTGTAAGCAGGTAAGCTCACTTTGTTTGAGTTCTCCTGTGCTGCTGCAGAAAAGAAGAGAATGGGCAGTTCTCTATAACCGTGGTGGTTGGTAAACCAGGATAGATAAGAAGAAGGGGTATTATGGGATATATAATTTTAAGATGAGGATGGAGAAGTGCTGGTATAGATTTGCCTTGGGAAGTTGTGGAGTTGTAGTCACTAGGGGTCAGAAGTCTGGTCAGAAGCTAGAACAGGCAGAGCTGACCCTGCCCCAGGCAGGGTGATGCGCTGCCTGCCCACTGCTCTGCAGCTACTTCCAACCCTCTTTGTTATGATGACATTGAAACCAAATTCTGCATAAAAACAACTCAATGTGTTGCCTTATTCTGTATGTTTCTCTGCAAGGTAGGAGGTACAGGGTGTGCTCAGGAGGAAGAGACGTGGAGTAAAGCAGCTGTGTCAAGGGGTACAATGTGACTGAGCTGTGAAACCAATATATTATTACTCTCTTCTTTCTCTTTATTAATAATGGACTTTTTTTTTTCCATGCTATCAAGGTAGCCAGCTGTTGCCTAAGTCATTAATGCACTGTGCTCTGAGTTATGTTTTGCAGGCTTTTTTTGCCCCCTCTCAGGAGAGATTTTCTTATGAAGCGTTTTATGAAGGCAGTGGAGCTGGATGCTGGAGTACAGTGCACTGTGGCACTTTGTGAACTGTTCCTCATGTTCTGGAACAGAGAGTGACTTTCTGAAGCAAGAATCCTTTGCTTCCCAACTCCACAGGATACCTGGTATTAACAATAATAAAGTGCATTGTGTGCACTGGGGAAATAATAAGAAAAAGATTTGTAAGTGGTTTAGGAGTGGGATTTTAAGTGCTGGCATCCATGTCTGAGGGAGCTGTCAGTACCAGCAATGCGCAATAAAAAAGTCAGCAAGTGACTATATAGAATCCCAGACTGGTTTGGTTGAAAAGGACTTTAAAGCTCACTCAGTTCCAACCCCCTGCCATGGGCAGGGACACCTTCCATTAGAACAGATTGCTTCAAGACCCTGTGTCCAGCCTGGCCTTGAACACTGCCAGGGATGGGGGAGCCACAGCTTCTCTGGGCACCCTTTGCCAGTGTCTCATCACCCTCACAGGGAAGAGCTTCTTAGAATCATAGAATAGTTAGGGTTGGAAAGGACGTTAAGATCATCAAGTTCCAACCCCCCTGCCAGGGGCAGGGGCAGCTCACACTACCCATGCCACCCAAGGCTCTGTCCAACCTGGCCTTGAACACCGCCAGCGATGGAGCATTCACAGCTTCCTTGGGCAACCCATTCCAGTGCCTCACCACCCTCACAGTAAAGAATTTCTTCCTCATATCCAGTCTAAACTTCCCCTGTTTAAATATGAACCCATTACCCCTTGTGCTATCACTACAGTCCCTCATGAAGAGTCCCTCCCCAGCATCCCTATAGGCCCCCTTCAGATACTGGAAGGCTGCTATGAGGTCTCCACGCAGCCTTCTCTTCCCCAGGCTCAACAGCCCCAACTTTCTCAGCCTATCTTCATGTGGGAGGTGCTCCAGTCCCCTGATCATCCTCGTGGCCCTCCTCTGCACTTGTTCCAACAGTTCCATGTCCTTTTGATGTTGAGGACACCAGAACTGCATGCAATACTCCAAGTGAGGTCTCACAGAGAGCAGAGTAGAGGGGCAGGATCACCTCCTACGACCTGCTGGTCATGTTCCTTTTGATGCAGCCCAGGGTACAGTTGGCTTTCTGGGCTGTTGGCTTTCTCGAGCTCATGCTGCCGACTCATGTCACGTTTCTCATTGACCAAAACCCTCAAGTCCTTCCCACAGGGCAGGAAAAAACCAGAGGAGAGCACGAATGCCATCCCTAATATCTTCCTAATATTTAATCTACACCTACCCTAAATGTACCTAAATCTACCTGTCCAAAAACCTTTGCATGTGACTGGCACGAGTGGCCCAGGTTTGGGAATTACAGTCTCTCTTGTCCTTCCTGAGCTAGTTTCAGCAAGCTGAGGTCTGGCAGCTGTAGTGGTAGGGTGATGTGCCCTCAGAATCCTGCCTGCCCAGCTACAGGGGTTCATGTGGGCTGTGGTCATCTGCTCGAAACCAAAGCTAAATGAAGCCTGGAAAGCTTTTGTCTGTCTGGAAGCATTTATCATCTGTTGAGATGCTGGTCAGCAGAGTGTCAGTGCGGTACATAATTTTGGGTCTCTGTGATCAAAGCTTCCTGATGAGTAAGGCTTTTTTATGAACATCAGCGGTGGGAGGAAAGCAGGCTTTGTCATGTCCCTGCTGTGGAGGTTATTTGTATTGCCCTGTGCACTCTGGATTGCAAGGAGCAGGGCTGGAAGTGCTGCTGCTGTGTTGGCAAGGGCTGTTCCACACCTGGAGGTCTTCCCATCTTAATAGAGACAGTCAAAGCAAGGAAGTGCAGGCTCCCCGTTGGCTCATTAACGCTTGTGCTTGCCGCTTCTAAGTGGAAATATGTTGTGTGGATTTTGCATATTAACAGGTTTTTGCTATTGGACAGGACTGCAGAGAATTCAGAAGCTGTTTGGAAGTCAGAGTGTTTTTTCCCTTGTCTCGGATCTGCTGAGGGTAAACAGCTCTGCCCTCTAGTGCCGCTTCCCAAATCTGTTAAAACGGAACACATCGGTGATCATGGGAATATGCCTCACCCAGAGCATCCCTTTGAGCACACTGATCAGCACCAGTCCGGGGCTGCTCTGCGCATCGTGCTGAAACCAGGCAGCTGCCCTGTTAGGAGGGCTTTAGTCCCATGCCGGGCATGGGAGCCTGGCACGTATTGGCGTATCCCCTGCACAGCATCCAGAAGGTAATTTCTGTATTTTCCTTGAAACAACCCCATCGAGCCTGATATTTGCTTTCCCATAATGTTTGTTATGCCTTTGAGAGACATGTAGAAGAGCTAAATGATGAACAGCCATTTCAGCAGCTTTGCTCTTTCAGCCCCATAAATAATGAATTCATCAGGGTGAGAAAACACGTGCCCAGACACAAACATATGCAGAGCTTTGTAGAGGAAAGGGAATAACCACGGAAGCTTGAGATCCAAATGCAGAGCCCTGTGCCAGCAAAATGGGAACTGCTTTTTGGAGTGAGACAGTGTCAGAGGGTGGGTATTGAGTTAATTGCCTCAAGAAGAGACAAAAAGCAATTAGGAATGCAGGCAAGTGCTAGCTGAGCTTTGAAGTGAGTGGTTGCTACCTGGTTGGCTTTTGGAGAGGGCCATTAGTTCGAAGGGAACATTTGCTTTATTGTCTGTCTTAAAGCATCAGCTGAGATAATCTGATTGTGACTCAGCTTGCGTGGCCCTGGCTCCCTGCAACCCAACAAGGTACACAGGTACGTTTTGAACCTGCTGACCAGCTTTAACTCAATAGGACAGGGTGGTTTCAAAGAGCCTACATTCCTGGAAGTTTTGTGAGAGTGAACAAATAAACTGAAACCCCACAATTCCCACAGCTGCCCCTGCTGAGAGTCCTTGTAGAGGTAGCATATGCACAACTTTTTATAGACACCAGAGAATCCACAGTGGGGAGGAGTGGAAAAGCAGCTCCATGGTGCTTCCTTAGCCCTGCTGCTCACAAGTCATGAGGGTTACGTGGCAGGGCATTGCATTGCAGAACATGCTGCTCCCAGGGCTAATGTGAGACGAAGGGAAGAGCAGGTTTCTTCTGCTTCGTTGGCAATACAAGTGGGCTAGCACAGCAGAGTGAGGGCTGTGTGTGCTGGCAGAGCATCTTGGCTGAGCCCTGCAGATCCATGTCTAATCAGCTGAAATACAGAGCTGCAAGTGCTAGCCGGGGGCTGGGGAGGCCGTTGGGTTTTAATGCTTCATGCTTCTCTTTGCTCTGATGTATTTTGCCCAATTTCTCAGCAACACCAGCTGCTGCCTTCAAAGAAATGCCTGCTTGCTCTTTTGATCAACAAATTGCATGTGGCTTGACAGCAACAGGCTCTGTCAGAGGCCACATCTCCTCTTTGGCCATGGAAGCATGCATGAAGGAGCCAGGCCTGCTACATGTGAGAGGTGGCACTGCTGAGTCCTTATGGTGGCGGAGGAGTTTCAGGGCACCATCACCCTTCCTCCTCTGCCAGGCTGGTTGTGCACTTCTGGGCTTTGCAGGGGCTCTTTCGCCTCTGATGCTTTTGGGTGCCTTTCCCTGGAGAACCCTTGTGCAGCAGGCAGGTTTGAGCCCAGTAGTGTTGGGAGCTGCTGGGTGGGATGCTGGGCAGGGTGAGCTCAGGAGTCTGCAAACCTGGCCTGCACTGGGAAGATAATAAGATGCAAGTGGTTCACCTGGGCAACCTTAACAGTGTTTTGCTGGCATCTTTGTGATAGCTCTGTTAAGTTCTTTTCTGCATAAACAGCAAAGAAAAATATACCAGCTTGCAGTTAGTCCTTCAAACACAACTGCTTCTGGACAGCCAGCAGAGCGTATAGGCAGCTCTTTGATATATGAAACACTGGCTCCAGTTCTCTGGTCCACCTTAGGTTGATTTGCGCTGATAAGAGCTAGGGCGTTTTCATAAAGTTTGATCATCTGCTTATAGCCTTGTCTAAAATGTTTCATAAGGCAGCACCCAAGATGAGATCATCTTTTGTGGAGCTGGAAATTTGTTTGGGGAAGGCTGGACAATTCAATTTGGAGGCACTTTGCCACTCAGTGGGTGATGATGGGGGGGAAATTCATGCAGAGTTTAAAGATACTGAATTTCTGAGCTTAACTGGAACTAGCAGTTCTTATGGTGGCATCAAACCCGTAACTGTTTCACTAGTGCATAAACAGTCCAATAATCTGCATTAATTTTATTATCTTTTACTTTATTTTTCCTCTTGAAACTTGGACCATTTATGACAACTCTTGATTTGCTGTACTCTTCTTCTTGACCTCTGAAGCAAGTGAAGCCTACAGAATCTAATCTCTCTCATGCTCCCCATAGATTTTGAGCTTCCTTCGTCTGTTTTAGCCAAATCTGACTGGGAGTAAATACTCTGTTACTGGGTTTTATGACTCTTGGTGGCTGGGATAAGTAGAGACCTTTTAGTATCTGCAGAGGTTCACAGCAAAGCTGACAAATGGAAGCAGGGAGAAGGGAAACAGAGGCCTTAGTAATTCCTGAGATCAGGGGAAGTTCAGCCAGAGCTTCCCCTGGTAACTGCCAATTCCCTTCTAATCCCCCTTTATATATTTGGTCAGTGTCATGATGAAAGCTTAAATGTGAATGCAAAGGCAAGGTAATTTTGCAGAGCATCATTCCTACTACTGCTACAGTCATTACAGGCTGAAATAATATAAGTACAGAGATAACAGTGAAGAGGGAGAAAAATGGAGAGGCGTGAGCAAAGAGAAAATAAGTTTTCAGCCTAGTTTTGGAAGAAACAAAGCTAATGACTTAAAGCTTATCTAGATGGCAGCAGCAGGCATTGCTTTTCCTACCAAGAGAGGTGATGTCTCTTTTTTCTCCTTTATTCTGTCTGCAGAAAAAAGGAGAATTTAGCATTTGTCTGACTAGCTCCTTCTACCTCTATCCACTACAGAAAAGGACTAGAAGTAGACTAAAGTGAGGTATCATGGGTTTATATGTACTTCGGTTTATTCAAAAAGAGTGCCTTATGCTAGGTAGTTCATAAAATCAGGCTGCTTTATCTGTCCTTATTCATAGAATAATGTTTGGGTTGAGCAGTTTTCACCTTGTTGCTGCTACAGAGTGGCCAGGAAGGGAGAATGAAGGTGACAACAGAAGGTTTGTCCCATCCTGGAGACCAGCACCAGGGTTTGGGGCCATCAGCATGCCCAGCCTGACCCCACTGCCTCCAGCTGATGGGAGTGAATTTTGGCAGCTCTTGAACTGTGCCATGGCCTGGGTGTGAATGCAGAGTAGCACCCCAGCTAAAGGCAGCATGCAGATAGGCACAGCCCTCCTGCTTGGCTGCTCACTCAGGGTGGACCACAAATGTGAAAGGGGCAAATAGCCCCCAGTCTCCTCAGGAACGAGAGGCACATGTATTTTATGGGCTCATTCATCCCCTGCCCTCTCCTATGGCAACAAACCTGGTGCACTGAGTACCTTGGAAAGGCTGCAGCCTTTTGCCCGAGAGACAGTGCCAACCAGGGGATGTTTTGCATTTGATGCAGGCAGCTCCTTTACATTTTTCTTCTTCCTTTTTCCCTTTTTTTGCATGTGAATCCTAGTCAACACAGCTAATAAAGCCAGCAGCTGCATAGTTAACAGGAGCAGGTCCCTATGCTTCCAGGAGGCATTTGTTAGCGAGGCTGAGCACACACAGTGCATGCAGAGGTGCTCACTGCCATGTCACTCCTGCGCCAGATGGAGACGTCAGTGAGGGTGGACGCCGGTGGGCTGCTTGGTGTGACTGGGAAATAATTACAAAAGCAGTGTTAGGGTGAAGTAAATAGGCTGTCCAGCTGTAGCTGCTGTAGAGAGGAAGTTGAATGTTAATTAGATGCCACCAGTAATTATGGTGATTATGTATTTTTTGAGTGGCTGGTGGGAATAGCTAGATTCACATCCAGAGGTGGATGTGAATGGCATTTCTAATCGCTTTAAGGAAGAGAGAAGGTACTTTTGTTTAAATAAGGGCAATTACAGTAAAACAAAGCTCCAGCAGAATCCAAAGAGCTATAAGTGGTTTGATGTAACTGCTCAGGAAAAATGAGTGTCGGTTGAAGGAAGGGAAAATGCTTCGTGTCTGGTACAAGATACACACATCCTGCTTTTCTACATGGAAAAAATAGACCATGGCAGAGATGGGACCTGCATCTGTTCTTCCATCTCCTGGTGCATTTTCTTAACTGAGAGACAAGCAACCCTCTTGAAAACAACTCACAGTTTATTTTGCTGGCTTTCAGGCCTGTCTGATGCTTCCCTCCCCTTCTTCCACAGATAAACAAAGGTGATGCCAGTAAAATTCATGGAAGCAGTGATTTTGTAAGAGACTATTATTTTATGCTATTTGCAGGCTATTTCAATTTTAATATTTAGACCAGAAACCTAACCTCACAGGCTTGTCCATACACAGGGCTACTCTGAAACAGTTGCTCCATGCATATTTATGTAGGCATTGTGATAAAACAAGTGCCCACATTCGAATCTATTCAGGAATAGCTGTTGAGCTCAAAATTCAATATTCCTTTCAGTGTTTTCTTTCAGTTGTAGATCAAGCCTCTCACTTAAACCCACTAGTTAAGAAGTGAACTCACTAACATGCCACCCACTGTGTCTGATAACCTAACTAACACCTTCAATCTCAGACAGTCACAGCTCAATTTCACTCTTAGCATTATTCATCGAGATTATTTGTAGAATAGATTTGCATAAATTCCTAACAAGCGTGTTCTGGACACACAGACTTTTGTGGAATACTTTACTGGAAATGGCTGGTGTGCAACAGTGTTGTCTTCCATGCAAACCCACTTAAGTGCTCCTGAGGGTTCCTCACTTCGAGAAATAATAACAGACACTTCAATACATCTTATATGCCCAAAAACGTGCAAAAGCCCAAGCACCATGAGCTGATTTGCACAGAAAACCTCCAATGGCTGGACAAGCACAGTCTTCTGCGATCCACAGGGAAGGTCCACCTAAAACACTTGTGCAGCTGCCTATCTTGAGATTTAAAAATGCACCGTTCCCCTTCATTCACAGGGGAAATACAGTACATTACCACTGACCTTCCTGAAGCCTGGCGTTTGGAAGACCCCTGATGATGATGATTCAGGTAAGGCATTACCTGGTTTTTACATCAACAGTGTTACTTGCTGTCAGGGGAATGACTGATTTTTCTGAGCATGGGGACCATACAAGGTACCCTCATGACATTCAGTGGTCAGCTTGTCTCAAACAGAGCTAAATAGATACCCAGCACAGTGGCATAGCCACCTTCTTGGTCTTGCACTGTTTGCCTGGGCATCAATTGGAGAGGTGTAATCTCTAGATGGCCAAGCCTCCGCTTTCCTCCAGCTTCTTTCTCCATGTGGAGGCTCTTTACTGATTCCTGGTCTTGTTACATGGCACAGCCTACTTCTCTGGATGTGACTGGAAGTCGATCCATTACAGAGCCGAAGTGCAAGTGTTCTGCACCGTGAGATGGGCACGTGCAAGCAGCGCCTCTCCTGTGGCTGTCGCATGGTGTGCACTTGTCAAAAGAAGCTGTGCTTTGCTCCCATAATGGGTGTAGCTGCATGGCAGGGGAAGGATGCATGTCTGGGGGAGCTGCAGCAGTGGGGTGCCCCACATCTGGGAACAAGCCTTGGGCTAACGTCTGGTTGAAAACTTTTGGTGGGTTGGATGCATCCAGGGCTATACAATTTGCCAAAGGAAAGGCTCCCCTCTGAAGTGCAAACACAACAACCCTTGAATTCCTTAATTAATTCTATCTAGGAAAGTTGATTGAACTTTCTAGGCATCTAGGCCTCTTTGATTGTGCTATGTTCAATGAAAAGCAGGTGGCAAGATGAATGCTTTGCTTTTGCAGCTAAAATACCACACCTAATTAAATCTTATGGAAGCAGGAATGCACTTTTTTCCTTTTTCCCTGGTCAATGAGTCAAGTAAAATACATTTTCACCCTTTTATCTAATTCAGAGAATAGTGAGACCCTGCACATGTTTCGTTGCATGCTCAGACTTGTGTGCAAACTTGAAAGCTGAGCTTGCCTTGATTTACCCAGTGCTTATGCAGCCTGTGCTCTACTCTTCCAGGTTCCTCCTGAAGGATCTACTGCTGGTTGATGGGAAGTTGTCAGAATGCATTGTGCCACTTCAGGAGGAGCACAGGATAGCCTGGGACTCTTGCTCCTCCTCTTTGAGGATGAAGAGTTGACAAGTTTAAGTGGACACACCATGAGCAATTGAGTCCTGTGGGAGATGAAGGAAGATCAGGAGCCTCTGGCAGTTTTCAAGGCTTTGAAGAATCAGACCCCAAGGATGTTCATCTAGATATTAAGGACTGTGTTTATAAGACCAATTGCTTTGCCATGTTCTCCTTGAGGACCTGGCTGAGCATCCAAAGAGGAGGTAACTTTGTCAGTTCCAGTAGAGGCAGGCTGGCTCATGTGACTATATCTGTTCTGATGCTTTGAGCTTCTCAGCATGCTGTACCATCACCAGCACTTGCTCCTATAGAAATTTTTGCTGCTCCTATGCCCGGTAACTTCTGTTTGCTGTTTACTCTTCTTTCCTCATTCTGTACTTGGACACAGAGGTAGTTCTCAGTCTAGCAAACGGGTTTGCTTCACCCCTGTCATGTTGGTGCTTCCCTCCTTCATTCTTTCTATGTCTGGTGCAGATGTGGAGGCTCTGCTCACTGGCCAGGGGTTGGTAGCTCACTATCCGAGCCATCGGCAAGGTAACTTTGGCTGTTTCGGTCTCTGCAGCTTTCTGGGTTAGGAGATCCATCAGCCTGAGGGTTTATTTGCACTAATGCCATGGGTGAGAAAACAAGCACTGCATCAGGCCATGTTTATTTTAAATCTCAGGGGCTGCTGGGAGCTGTGTCAGCCAAGGCAGTCCCACAGGCCCTGCTGGCTCCAGGAATCTAGTCCTGCTGTCTGCAGGCTGTGAGGACCATCTCCTGGGAGACAGTTGTACACACTCCCCCCTGCCTAATCTCCAGCCCCTGGGAACACCAGGACTCTCCAGACCGGTCTTGCTGGGAGCTCTCCTGGTTTGCCTGAGAGCACCATGGTGCAGCTTGGCAGCCCAGGCAATGGCATAAGTTATTTTCTATCCTCTTATCTCAAACATTAAAGCGACTCCAGTGATGGAGGGAGGAAGGAGTAATGCAGCTCAGGAAAGAGCTGTGCTCCCCCTGGGGTTGCACTGGACACACTCATTCTCTCAGTGCACACAGAGAGGTTTTTTAACCCTGGGATCCCTTTTCGGTGCTGGTAAGGGTGTCTCAGGCTTGTGTGGGCAGCAATAGTTTCCATGTGGCTTTAGAGTGTGCTGGAGCTGGTCCTTCTGTGCTTTGGAGTGAGGGAGATGGCCCATCCCAAGAATGGCTCCAGCTCCAGACCATGAGTGAAGGCTGCAGTACCACAGCTCTGTGCAGTATTACCTGCCTGTGGCTGTAATAGTCAGGGTGGTGGCTCTTCCAGGAGGAAAACACCTCAGCTGGAGCAGTGTTACATGATCCCCCATGGACTCATCAGTGTGCTTTGTGCCGTCAGGCTGCACATAAGTCACAGCAAAGAGAGCGGCTCCAGTGGCGGCTGAGGATGTGATGAGGATGTAACAAGTGCGGTGACTCCAGAGCTGGTTCAGGTTTGTGCAGAGCCCTGGTGCTGGCTCCCCTCTGGCATGGACACCCCGCACCCTCGCTCTGGGACACTGCTTTGGGAAACGTGTTGTTTCCAATTTGTTCCTCGTCAACTGTCAGCAGTTTCTGTGTGTGCCCACCAGAGAGCAACCCCAGCACAGGGTTGTTATCTTCGAGATGACAGAGGCAGAGATGGAAGGTCTGGGTGTGAAGCCAAATCCATCTTCTCTCACCCTTTCCACCCCTATACCTCATCCCAAACCTGAGCTAAACAGTGAGTTTGGCCTTGGGGTGTCCTGGGCAAGAGGAGCATTTCACTGGGCAGGGAGGATGTGCTGTCATGTGAAGCTCTGGCAAGAGACCCTGTCTAGGTCTTCTGCAGCAATCCCAATGCCATCTGCAGGGAAGGACCAGGCCAGGAGTTAGCAAGGAGCATCAGTCCAGTGCACAAGGAACAAGTAGGGTTTCAGACAGAGCTTACAAAACGTGGATGGGTAAAAGTCTGGTGCTTTATACAATCTCCTTAATAAGTGAGCACAATTTTGTGCTCATCTCACAGAATCATCCAGGCTGGGAAAGACCCTTAAGATCAAGTCAGTGCCTATCTTTGGTGCTTGAACACGTAGTTGGGCATCTCAGTGTGGCTTTGTATGTGAGATACTATGTCAAAACTCAGAGTTTGGAGAAGGAGGAAACCCATGCTTTTCATGCAAGTCAGTGCTGGCATGAAGTCCCAGGGTAGGAAGTCACATCTGGGCTGGAGGTAATGCTCAGCTATGCAACATCAAATGTCTTACCTGAGCTGCCTGTATCAGCAGGGAGAGATGGACAGGATTTATCCTATCCAGGACAGGGGAACAGAATCGTCTGCTGGAAGGATCTGTCCCTCTCCTCCATGCTTTGCTTGAGCCAGAGAAGCAGCACTCGTGCTGTTGGTGGGTGCAACAGTCCATGGCATTGCTAAGCTGCAGCCCTGGTACCTGCAGGAAAGGGCTTTGAGAGAAAGCTGAGGGAAGAAACAACCTCTTGCTATATTTATCGCTGTACCAGCCCCTGGGGATTTCGATTGACAGGATTAGTTATGAAGCCAATATTATGAGTTTAACTATGAGTGAAATAACAAAACTTCTGTAGGAAGCAGAGTAAAAGAAGCAATTATACAGTAGTTTAATAATAGTGCTCTGCTGGCTGGGAAGCTGAAAACTTATGGTTGACGGTAATTAGATTTTTTCATTCTTCCTGTTAAATAGCTATAAAAATTACAATAGAAATTCATCTGGTTCTCTTTTATTCCATGCTGATTTTATCATCCAGTTCGTGCCCATTTGGCCTTCAGATTATAATTTTATATGTTTTTAGTGTCTGGTATTTAAGACATGCAGAAACAGCATTTAATACTGAAAAATTCAGAAAGCCTGGAGAATAAGTGGGTGGCAGTAACACTCCTCTGAGCATTCTTCTTGCAAGATGCTTGGAGGGACAGTGAGGGCTTTCTAAATTGACTTACCCTGAATCACAGCTAGACTTCTAACCACAGGAGTTATTCCAAATCATTTAAAATTGCAGTAAAAAATAGATGTTAGAAATTGAAGTACTCTTTTTGCCTGCCTGTTACTGTAATGCAGTGTGTGTAGATGAACTGCTGGGAGGGAGGCGGCGAGGTGCTGTGATACCTCACTCTGCATGCTGGTTGCTTGCTGCCCTCACTTCCCTGGTGGGATGGGAGTTTGGGGATCTGGTTTGGGGCTTCGCTCCCACCTCGGGCTCTGTGCTGGTAAGGCAGTGTGAGTGATAGGGGAGTATTTGTCAGCTGGCAAAGAGCTGGACTTGTACTAGTTCAAGCAAGAGCCTATGGGGTATCATCTCTTCCCAATCTTTGCTGCTCCTCTGCAGCCCTGCAGTGCCGTTGTGTGTGCCAGCAAGCAGGGGCTGTGCAGGCATCTCATCTCCCTGTCGTTTACATCCCAAGTCATGCTTAGTTGTCAGCTGCCCTCCTTTCAAGCACTGTCCTTTTCTTGTGTCTAGACAGCAGTGAGATTTCTCTTGTGCCATTAAAACTTGAGTTACTTTGGCAGCTGTGCTTTTCCAAACTTGCAGGGTGAAACCTGATGAGCCAGCAAATGTGTGGCTCTTGGGCTGCCTGTGATCACAGCTTGAAAGCGTCATACAGAACAAAGGAAAGAGCTCTCAGGTTTGCTCTAGTCATTGAAAGCTCAGGTGCTTAGAGGCTGAAAGTATTCTTCCTCTTGTTCTCTTTTATTTTATAATGCGAAAGAGCCAGGTATGATAAATGATATCCCGATGTTATGAAGGGGATTGAGTGTGAGGTGGTGTGTTGCAGCTCTGATGCCTGCTGTGATCACTGACACATGCAATAAACAAGCTCTGCAGCAGCACACCTGACCTCACAGCACAGTGTACCTCTTATTTGAAGTCATTTCCTCTGTAATGGCAGAAACAACACAGTTCAACGTCACCCTTGTGTTTTAGTTTTAAAACACACTGGAGATGCCCAGAGCCTTTAACAGGGCAGAGGCCATCTCCAGGTATGGTGCTACCTCATTTGCTTCCACTTGTCGACAGAAATACGCTGTGCTTCTGGCAGATGCAAATGCTCCAGATGGTGCTGAGAGAAGTGCAAATGAAAGATTTGATTCCAGCCCTTCCTCACTTTAAAAAAATCTCGTTCATCCCTCTAGTAGAGCCTTTTTTTCTAGGGACTTTTACAAATGCATCCCTCCTTTCTGTCTGAGTTTGTGCCCTTGAGCTCACCCCCATGTCACTGGAAGGCACGCTGCTGGTTGTTGCAGTCTGTCATCTAATGCATGTGCTTTCCAGGACATCATTCTAGTGCTGGGATCATGGTCTGTAAGAACTGGGTATAATCCATTAATCAGGGTGTCCAGATGCACCTGTGGTGGGTCCAGTTGCCTGGTTTGGGCCAGGTAGTGATGGTTCATGGGGTTTCAGCACCAGCCATGTACTGGTGTGGTGCAGTGCAGAACTTCAGTGCATGCTGAGACAAATAAACCCTTGTTCCCTGGGTTCCCACCACCCCAGCGTAACTGCAGGAGGGGCAGCATCTACCCTGATGCCATTCTTGGGCTTTGCCTGTTGCCCAGGTATGCAATGTATGCAAAGCCAATGTAGAAGAGCAGGGAGGCTGAAAGCAGTCACCCTTGGGGGCAGCCCAACCCATGGGGCACTACCTGGACCTAAATTCTGCTTAGGAAGATGAGGGTGTGGAGAGCTGTCATCTCCCCCATTAGTTCCATCTGGGATGACATGTGTGCTCCTGATTGTGTGCTGTGCTGATGCTCATTCAGTGCCCGAGTCGCCACCCTGCATTAGCTTATTCCAGCACATTTCCTTGTTACAAAATTAGATCCACTTTGCAAATTGCTGCTGCACTAGTAATGGAATTGAGGGGGGGGGACACGACTGTTGTTTGTCTATTTTTTCTCTATTTTTTTCCTTTTTTCACTGGAGTAAATCAGGAATAAGTCAACAGAATCAAGCCCTTAGTGCTTTCAGCAACATGCTCATTTAAATTGGATGCAAGAGGGTGTCTGTGTTTACATTTGGCCTGCCAAGAATCTCTGTTTCAGAAACTGGCTTACATAATATGTCAAAATTGGTTTACTCATTAGCATTGCAAACTGCATGAAACAAGCTGCAGATTGATAAACTCGCAGCAATATTTTGCAGCAGAGCCGAACGGCACAGGGGGAGGGGAGATTCATTAGGAAATGTTCCATTTCCATGGGAAAAACCTATGGTTTCCATTTATGTGCCTCAGACTTCATTGATTTTTGGTGTCTTCCTAAATTTAGATTTAGATTGAGAGCGAAATGTGAAAATGTCTGCTGGTAAACAGGAGTCCGTCTTAGTGTTTGCTGCTGCAACTCCAGGTTGGACCATTCTCCATTCCTTGGCTGAGGCTGTAGCCCCTCTGCCAGGCTCCATCCTCCTCACACAGCCATTGCTGCCTTGATAGATGTTTTTGCTATTGCACAGGTAGAATGGAGGCTCTGATATTATTAATTAGCTCCTCCAGATGTTGAGCAGGCACAGATGTTGTAGCATGGTCCAATGGGCTCGTGGTGCTGCTGCCTCCTTTTTCCTTAGCCTGGCCAGGGTGAGCATGGGTGTAATGCAGCCTCAGGCAAACCTAAGGATCATGATGCTGAAAGACCAATAAACTTTCATCCCTGCCATGTGGCATGTGATTTTATAGGCATCTGTAAATCTGCACACACATGAAAGCATGAACAGTGTTTCCAGAGTAATATGGGCAAATAAATGAAGAGTAAAGCAGCAGTGAGAGGGTGAAGTGTAACCGGTGCTTTTGGGCTTCCACTATGTGGGCTTTACATAGCCTGCGGTGGGCTGGCGGAAGAGACAGCAGAGCGTGGTGGGTAGCCAGAAGAGCAGCCCTGTCTCATGCTGTTCTCATGAAGATCCCACCTGTGACTACTGTTGTACTCAGGGAGAAGCCTCTTCCCAAGCTGCAGCCCTAACCATTACTGGTGTCACTGCATCCCTTTTAGCTTCAACCCTCCCACAGGCAAGGGTTAAACGTCTCCAGACCCTGAGTGATATGGCAAAGCCGGTGGAAGTCTGCTGGGTGTGTTCTCTTTCAGTGGTTCCTAAAGGAATTTGGGCCTTAAATCCCAGGAATCTTTTTAGTTTGCTTTGAAACTCCTAACTTAAGAATCAAAAGTGGAAAGCTCTGATACAGAGAGATGTGGCACAACAGCCCTGGTATTGGTAGCATCTGATTTTATGCTTGGTGATCCTGAGCGCCCTATCCAGTGTTTCAAATGAATTTTTTGAATGATATCTAGTAAAGCTGAAGAAACCACCAGCCTGCAGTGCTGCAGGGTCTGCTGCAGCCTAACAAGTGTTTTGCCTTGTTGGCTAACACCAACGCACCCTCTTTCAACACTGTTAAACCTAATCTGCAGCATTCATGGCATGTCATGGGTAAAAAGCAGGCTTTGATCTCTTTATGCTGTGGACTCTGTGTTGCAGCATTGTTTGAAGGAGCGGTGTGACAGGACAGGTCATCACTTGCTGCAGCACATCATGCTCTGTTTAAAACTGCATCCTGTATCCTCACATCCCACAGAGGTACCGAAGTGGGCACATATTTTAGAGGGCTGACACAGCCGCTCCCAGCGGTGCCTCTGCAAAACTATTTTAATGGATGCTTCATAAAGTTTTCAGAAGAGTTTTGTGAGTTGAAGTAACAGCAGTTGTTAGCTGTGGGAAGGGAAAATAAAATTGTCTCACTGGAAAATGAAAATGAGAGGTGTTTGCATTTCACTTACTGTCACACCTTGCAGCAAGAGGCTGGTCACCATGAGATACAGTGAGTTTCAGTGCCAGCTGGAGAGCTGAATGCAATGAAGAAGGCCAAGAGGGATGAGATGCATCAGCTGGGGAGCTCAGGCAGGCTGAGGATCCTTCACCAGTGCGTGGGAGCAACCCAGGCACTCACAGGCTGGAGAAGAGCTCTCCCAAGGGTGTGGGAGAGTCAGCATCACCCCTTGTGCTGATGCAGTGCATGCTAAGTTCTGTGTGGTCCTCAGTCAGCTTTGCCTGTTGCTGGCTTTTGGTTCGTGTTCCAGTTCAGGTCTGTGTCATTCCTCCAAAATCTCCTCCAAGCCTTGTCTGGGCTGCTCTGTCTTTTCTAGAGATAGCAAGGGAGGAGGAGTGAGGTATGTGAGCCCTGCCCTTGAGGACAAAGGCGTGTCGGCCAATGCTAATTAGGCAAAAGAAGAAATACTGCAGCCTGTGTGGTGTGATGCATGTCTTCAGAGGGCAATTCCAGTGTGGATCAGGCAACCAAGGGCTGTTCCCAGTGCAGTGGGAGGCAAATTCTATCCAGCTCTGCAGACCAGAGGTGCTGAGTTGTTTAATCTTTGCAGCTGGGACTCAGGCCGTGTGCACAGTGGCTGGCAAGCCCTTACACATAAGCTAAAATGCACCAAGCAGCGGAGCAGTGCTTCAGCAAGAACTCTCTCAGCACTGCGATGTCTTCTCGTTACAGCATCAGGCTGTATCTGTTGGAAACCAGGGGCCACATCACTGACAGTAACATCTGTCAGTGTGGCGATGCAACTCCTGCTTGTTGGAAAAGGGCCCTGAAGGTTCAGCTCTCATAAAAGGCTGTTGGAGTCTCCTCTGTGCCTGGTTTGTGCTGGAAGTGCTAGACCCAAACAGATAAATTCAATTATCAGATGAGTTCAGCCTCCTTGGCTTTGTGTTTAGGGTTTACCCTGTGAATTCCAGCTCTTCTTGCACAGTGTAAATCCAAAGCTGCTGGGGAAAAGCAATTGCTCTCCAATTCTGCTGCGTAGAGAACCGTAGTCACCCAGCAGGTGTTTCTGTATAGCAGCATGTAACTTCTGTCTCCAAATAAAAGACAAAGTTCACCTTGTGTCTCATCCATTGTCATGTGTATTTGAAAATATTTGATGCAGTGTGCAGAAAAGAGGGCAAAACAGTGACAAACCCCGGGCTGATAAATAAATAGCACAGAGCGTGATTCACAGCCTCAGTCATGCCAAGCAGCGCTGGTAAGTGCAGAGCTGGGTGCCTGGTAGAGAGGGATCCATGGACCCATTTTGTGCTCTCAATGCACTGAAGTCCTGAATGCAGGGTGGAGATAAGGGACCAGCCTGAAAACCTTCTTGTGAGCAGGTTTGCAGTGAAAGGACACGGGGTTTGTGTCTTTGTATAGCTGTTGTGGGGAGCAACTGTGGCATCTCTCCAAAGAGGGGGCATGTGTTTGCTACTGATGCATCCCATTCACAAGCAGGTGCCTGTATGTCAGAGGCAACAAGCTTACCTCCTGCTGCCTGCTTCTCCTCCTCCTTCCAACACAGCACAGAGCACAGCAAAGGCTTTGTTTGGGTGGATTAATAGCACAGAAATGTCCTCTTTTGGCACAAGGGAACCCATGGGTTTCCAGTAGGTTTTTTCCAATACACAAAAAAGTGGCAAAAGCTCAAGTTCCAGGAAGATGCTTTGTGGAGGAGGATGCTTTGTGCAGAAAGATGCTTTATGAGTCTGGTCCTGTTTGAGCACAGGATGTGCTTAGCACACCTTGAAGTATGGGAGACCTGAGAGGTCTTTTCCCTTTTCTGAATGATCTCCTTGCTCTAGCTTCAGGGCAGCTTTCTAAGATGTGTAACAGAGAACTCCAAAAGCCCCCTAATCCAGCAAGGAGGAAGCACTGCTCCAATAGCAGTCTGTGTCAGAGCTTTGGAGGATCTTTAAGCTTAGTACAACTTGAGCCCGGAACTGTGAACTGTTTCTTTCCTACAGTGCACATACAAGGACTAAAGCAATGCTGCACTAGCAGTGGGGGGGAAGGGGTTGCATCTCCCAGCCCGCTGTGGTGGTACCTGCACCACAACAAAGCCATCAGCCGCTCACCGAGGGACAAGTATTTGCTTTCTCTACTTAGAGTGTGTGTAATCATTGTCTAATAATACGAGCATTTTGCCATCCCTCTGCAAATAAGGCTGAGGCTGCTGCCTGATTGGTATATCATCTCACTTTCTCTCGGCATTGATTTTCTTGCTCTCCTTATTTGCTTCATAAAAAGAGAGGCAAGGAGCTCGCTCCCTCTTCTTCCCTCCCTTCCTCCCTCCCTCCCTCCCTCTCTCTCTCTCTCTCTCTCCCCCTCTTGTGAGAAGCTTTTGGGAGCCTTTATTTTTAGTATGAGACAAACCTTGCTTTATTCCAGGAGACGCAAGTTGGATTATAAACCCCTTTGTAAATGTGTATGGTGATATTTGCTCCGGTAAGTTATATGCATCTCTGTTTATGCGTGTAACTGTACTGTCTGGGGGAGAAGGGGGGTTTTACAGGAATCGTGAAGCCCACTAAATTGGTTTGAGGTTTGATTTCTTTGTATTCTCATGCTGAGCCAAACTGTTCCATGTTATTTAGATGTACTAGAATATTTTCAGTTTGTATTTTGCTTTGTCAAAGGGGGGTGCCTGCTTTGAAAACTTGTTTTGCACTTCATTTTACAGCAGAAACGTGGAGAGTGAGGATTAAAGGGAGAAGGAATGATGATTTATCCTATTCCTTTTGGCATTTTAACCAGATGCCTAAAATAATGCAGTAATATTTGATATAAGAAAAAAAATCCGTAAGAGCTATTTAGTATTGATCAAGCTCAAGTATGAATATCTGACTGCATATTACCATAGAAAGATCAATCTATAGACTGGCAGATTGGCAGCAAGCTGCTCCTCACCAAAATGTATTAGTGAAATAAAGAAAATCTTTAAAGTAATTAAGAAAATAGGTTGCTTTTCAGAGTGTAACATCATTAATACAGGTCAATAGACTGTTGCTCTGACTTTGTGCTGCCTGCCTCTGCTTTGCGTAGCTCAGGAGCCTCATTCCTCAGCACTCTTGGCTAACTTGGAGACCTCTTTTTACCTGTAAATTACAGTGAGGGGCAGTTATTTCTTTCTCCCTGTCAGAGCTTTGCTGTGCTTTCCAGGCAGAACAAGACAGCGGCTGCAACAGCATGGCTGAGGAAAACAAGCTATATGGCTGCAATATTTTGATTTTACATAATCAATACTTGAATTTGCAGCATTATAGTGATTAATTTATTGGCACTTCTACTCTTTCATACTCGAATCATATCCATGATCGCTTTGGTGTTTCAGAAGTCTTTACAAACTCCAGCTGTAGCACAAGCTGGAGCTGTGGTGAGCTTGAGTATATACCTGCTCAGAAAATTAACATGTTAGACCCAGAATAACCTGCCTACTCTTGTGATAGGAGGCTATGCTAATAGATATATGAAGTATACTTCAATAAGAGATTCGAAGGCTGTAACTGGGTTCATTAAACCCACAGGAGAAGGTAAGGATATCATGTCTGGCAATTCAAGCCAAACTCATCAGGAGAGAAATTTCAGATTGGCAATAATTGCTTAGTCATTTTAAGATGCTTTTGGACCAGTTTAATTGTTCCTGGTTTTCCAGGGTGGAATGGTTGCACTTGCTTTCTCACCTGCCTGAAAAGCAGCTAATGGGGATATTCTGTGGGGCTCCTGAGCTCTACAGGGTGTTGCACAGGCAAGAACATGAGCTTGGTTCCTGAAAATGTGATAACCAGGCACTACGTTCAGTGGCTTTTGGGGTTTTGCTGTTTCATAAGGACCATGTCTATTTATACCAGCTGTGTAATTTGAATGTATGTGCTTGGCACAGTGTTACAAATCGCGGTATGTAAAACGCGTTATATACCACAGTGTTAGAGAACAAGGTATGTATCAGTAATTGTCTTTCACAGTTATTTAGCAACTTGGGTGTGGAGGGCATGGGTGTCTGAGCTGTGCACATCTCACACACTTTCTAAGCATAATCCTGCTTGCCTCAGGATAGCATGAAGCATTCCCAACTTCGCTGAGCCTTGCTATCTGGCTCAGATAGCAGCAGGACAATGTCGAAGAGCACATTTGGGTGATCCTAGAGAGGAAGGGGCTGGGTAGCATGGCCTGAGGAGCATGATTCCTGCTTCCCACACCACAGAACTAAAGGCCTGGGGTTTTGTGCCACGTAACTCGTCATAGCAGGGGTGTCAGACTGCCCTGAAGACTGGGCTGTGGTTTATTAAGGAAGCCAGTTGAGCTCGTCATAATAGCTTTGAAGCAGGAAGAGAGGCCAGGGATGGTTGGCTTGTCTGTAGGCGCGGGGAGATCTCACCTCTGTCCAGGAGGGCAGGTTGCCAGCAGCCAAGGGATTGTGAGGCACAAAGTGAATGCTATGGTAAAGTCCACCACTGCAAGACTTTCCCTTGGCAGAGAAGTTTGTGGCTGAGGAATAATGATCCCTTCAGTCCTACAGGCCACATCGACAGGATACAGCTGAAACAAACTCAGGGGAACAGGAGAGCTTCCTCTGCTCCCCATATTGTACATACAAAAGTTGTCAGTGTTCATGGTTTTCCGTCTGTTGCCTTTTGCCCATGCTAGCATGTGTGACATTCCTTCATCTCCAGCTATTTGCTGGTAGCAGATCTGGGGCCAGCTTCTCCCCAATCCTGTATCCCCAATCACCACTCACCCCTCAGAAAATGGAGAAGCCTCCATCACCTCCCCAGGAGCGTGACATCTTCTCTCCAAGATAACCTCAGACTGATGTACAAACCAGGGCTTGGTGCAGCTCCAGGCACAGATTGACAGCATTGGCAAGCTCCAGGGCTGAAAACAGATTTGTGCCAGCAGGATTGAGGAGTCATTGTCCCTTTCTAGCAGGTGCGTCAGGGTTTGAAAAGAGTTCGAAGCATTATTTTAGGGGTGCCTGGATCCTGCAGAGCTTCTTTTCCTTTAAGACCTATCTCCTTGGCTGCTCCTCTAGCACATCAAGCAGTTCCTAGAGGAATTCCTTAAACTATTAAAGCATTGATTTCCTAAATATCTGCCTCCTCCTGAATGCCAGATCCTCCTTTTTTTTAGCCAAGTCCTTGGAAGACTTAATGAGTTCTTTCCACACCTCTGTTAATCCTGCTCAGATCAATCGGCACTGTACAGGGGGAGAGGTGTTTGTGTTGATATTGGGTAGCAGCTGCCTGTCACTGCTGGTGATGGCAGGTGGTGTTTTATTTTTTGTGTCACTCTTGATTAGAAGTTCCTGTACAATTATATGACCATTTCTTTCAGGCAGTATTTCCCCATACATAGGATGGCAGATGGCAACTTGACCTGGAGTGTGGTCCTTTCTGATTTTGCTTTTGGGCTCTCTTTCCGTCTGAGTACAAGCCGTTTTAAATAGTAGGGTGCTACACCCTTGTGAATACAACGCGTTTGTTTGTGGTGGGCTGGGGGCTCAGCACAGCTAATTTGAGAAGAACTGGGGCCCCTGTGTCTCTGCCTGAGCTCTGCCTGTGCGGGTACTGCTGTGGGATGCAGGCATGAGGAGAGTGGTGGATTCGGGACACATCCCAGTTCAGCGCATCCCTGCTCCTTCATTCAGAGCTGGCGTGGGCAGCCTGATGGAAGATGAAGAGACGAAGCTGTTGCCTGCCAGCACAGCACATGTGTTTCAATATGTGGGATACACAAAGAGCACAAGCAGGCCCAAAGGAAAGATTTAGCTCCTTGCCAGGGCGTGTGGTGGCATAGCACTAGCCCAGAAGAAGGGGCCCATCAGTGTGTCTGGTGATAGGCAAGGCTGGGTCCAGACACACACATATTCCTGAAGGGTCGATGGCAGTAGAACTGTGGTGTGCTTGCTCAGTATTCATTTAATTCGATGTCCAGTGCAGAAGGAGGGTCTGATCCTGCCTGTCCTGAGCTTGTAAATCTGGTTATTGCCTATTACCCAAAGGACTACTCAGAGGCCTTGAAGCTACAGTGAAACTCCTCAGTAAGTGAGCTCTGGGGCCAGAGACGTGATGATACTGTGAAACTCTTCAGCCTTCCACTCTTATCATGTACAGCCTTTTATTTTGGAGAAGAAAAAAGAAAAGGAAAGAAAGGGAAATGTGAAGTATGTGCTGAGCCCTTCTGCAGAGCCAGGGGAATAGAGAGGTGATCAGCATGGGGTGCTGAATATGCAGTGCTGTGCATCTCATCTCCAAAGTACCAGGGCTGTCTGTCCATTCATGCAGAGCCAGGCTGTCTGGGTGTAAGGGCTCTGCTCCACCTGAGTGGCTGTGCAGAGCCTCATCTGTCAGTAAACTTTCCTGGCATCGTGGCAAAGCAAATATGCTACAGCAGGCTGTAAAGCTGTAAACATATGGGCACTAACAACAGATTAAGTGAGTGATTTAGTCTAAGGGGCTTGGTAGATTACCATAAAATGTATCTTAATTAGAAAAGCAATCAAACTTGCACAGAGTCAATGAGGATGAAGTATCCCTGTTGGCAACAGTGAGTGCTCTGTCCCTCATGCCAGGGATGAGAATGGTGATGGATGCATCTCATGCCCACTTTGGGGGATTTGCTGTGGTTTCCCCAATCCAGGTAGTGGGTGGAGGGTACCCTTATGTTGAATTGTTTGGATTTTGAGCTATGAGATCAAGCTGCTCAGAATGAGACCAGTGGTGAACTGAGACTCCTGTAACAGCATTAACAAACCAGGAATTGCTGAAGGTGAAATAAAAGAGCATTTGTACATTTTCCTTTAAAACTCTGTGCA
Organism: Myiopsitta monachus; assembly: GCA_017639245.1. Lineage (NCBI taxonomy): Eukaryota > Metazoa > Chordata > Aves > Psittaciformes > Psittacidae > Myiopsitta > Myiopsitta monachus. Next base: position 7,200,682 of record CM029929.1, on the reverse strand, counting down.
ATTACCCAAAGATATATTTGAGTGTGCCATGTATAGCACATCTAGTCCCAGAAAAAGGATTGGGGCTTCTAAGTGCTACCATAACACAAATAATTAATAAGTCTATCTCCCTAACTGCGTCCTTATCTTCTTAGTGAGTGTGACCATAATTAGCTTTCACCTGATTGTGAATTTATAGCATGTTCAATTGCTTTTTTTTATTCTGCTTGTGTTGTCTTTGCTTCCTTAGTTTTATTGGCACAAGTTTTATTCCTCAGGCCCGAATCTACAGATAAAAAAGCCAGATAATCATCTCCAGCAGTGCAGATATAAAGGTTGCAACAACTAAAACCATATTGATGCGTTATTGGTTTTGTGCAAGTGCTTGGAAGGATTTGAAGTACATTGGGAAGTGGCACAGAAGATGTGCAGCAGCTGCTAGCAGCTGAGAGAAAGGGAAGGACGACAGAAATGGAGACATTCAGGCAAGGCTTTTGCCAAGGCTCTTTTGTTATCTTCTTTTGTGTTTAGAAGAAGGAATGGGTTGCAGATTTTAGGGAACCTCAATGAAAAGCTGTGAAAAGAAAAAGACATAGGCACAAGGTGTGGAGGAGCACAGTAAGGGAGAGGATATAGAGAGAACAGGACAACTTAAGCTGCCCAGTTCAAATGTGTCAACAGTGAGCAAGATCAGGAACATGCTTTTATTTCAGTTTAAGGACACTGTTAGCAGCATATTGATGTACAGGTGTTGCTTTTCATGATGAAGTGTGGGGAAGGAGGGTGATGCCAGCTCTGGGAACACTCACATAAGATGAGAGGCAGAAAAGGGAGGTTTTACTTTAAAAACTGTTTCTTGCTCAAAATGTTCCCTGTGAACTCCCAGGGCTCAGCAAAGCAGAGGTTCATTTATAGCCCATCATTTTAATTATTAGAAAATAAATTATTTTTACCATGAGGGCTGATAGTTAGCCAAGAACAAATTCTTCTTCCAGCCATTTGCACAGAGGTGGGTGCTGAGGTCGGAGCTATCTCCAGTGGAATTTTCCATCCAAAACTGGTTTGAAATGAGCCAACAGGTCCTAAATTGGGGTCCCAAATACCCAACAGAGCTCTGGTACAAAGGGCTCAAGCCATACTCCATCATAAAAGGTGCCATGGTGAGTATGGGTCTGGGGCAAGGAGATATCTGCAATGGTCAGATTAAGGAAGGACACCCTAACAGGTCTCAGTGGCCAGGGATGGAAGGCTTTGTAGGCATAGTATCTAGAAACCAGCAGCGCTTTTCCAAAAGCAGAGCCTCAGTTCCCAGTGGTGCTGCTCATACAGGACTGAAAAAAAAAGGGAAAAATCGGGCAGGCATCATCTGAAAGAGTGCTGCTGGGTGTGTAAGAAAGGATTGGAGGCTCCATTGCTTAGCAATTTGAAAGCACTCTGAAAACCCCACAGGAAAAAGCTGTTGCATCAGAATATTAATCCCAAGGGCTTTGTGGATTCCTTCCCAAATCATTTTCACCCATTTCCTTAAATCTGCTTGAGAAAGGAGACAGAGCTGAAAGCAGGCATGCAAGAGTATGGGGAGGCAGTAGATGACACCAGATAGCAACTCAGCAGCACAGGGAGCTGAGAGGAAGCTACTAATGGCCTCTGATGAGCACAGACGTGATAATAATGAGGTTAATGCCCTTTCATTCACCCATAAACATCTTAGAGAACTATAATCCCTGCTAGTCAAAGGGCAATCATTAGGTCATAAATAATACAGTGTGATTGAAGGACAGGAGCCTTTCCTGTACTAATAACATTCAATTGGTCCTGACCTGGCAAGGGTTTTGTTGCAGCCCCCATGCTGCAGGGACCGAGCTGAAGGAGCATTTCTTAGTCAGAGGAGCGCTCCCACCTCTCATTTCTGCCATGTGCATCTGTCATCAGGGCAGGAAAATGCTCCACTGGAATCCAGGTCTGGCAGGTAGTGCTGGGAAAGGAGCTGAAGCTAATGGAAAAGAGAAAGGTGCAGCCTAGATAAGGCTGCAGTTACAGCAGCCATCAGGTGGTGCTGCCAGGGGCCTCAATCTGACCAGGGGTACAATGGTGGTGATACTGGGAGAGATGCGGTGGGGATGGGCTCCCCAGATAGGAGAAGTGCCATGTCCCAGACAGACGGTGTGTGCATTGTGTGCAACACTGCTTTTACAAGCTGGGTCTGCAGTCTCCTGCCATCCAATGCTGTGGTGGTGTAGTCATGGCTGTTGAGCTTCTGAGGCTGTATCCACCATTGGGGGTTTAGCAACATTAAGTTCCGGGGCATCTTCCCTTCACAGGGTGCTTCCCATGTGTGGATGTCACTTAGCCACAATGTAAATCCTTGCCTTTATTAGAGGGAGTAAATCCTACTTAGTAATAACTTGGATTACATTCTGTATTCATTTATATTGTATTGTGGGCCATTTTAAGCCCAGATGCTTTTAAACCCACCAAGTAAACAAGGAAATGAGCAGCCATCCAATATTTTTTTTTAATTAAATATTTACACTTCTTACATGGTAAATCCCATATAATCAGCCTGTAAAGCCTGCACAAAACCTGTGTTTTCAAGAGAGAGCAGGAACAGAATTACATTACATTACATTTATGCATGCCATGAATGTTTGCTGGGTTGGTGAACCACACCTGCTCATAAAGCAAGAATTAGCATGACCTTTTAGAAAACCTCTCCTTTACCTGACCATGGTTTTCCTTGGGTTTTTGTGGTGACACATGATTGGTGCCAAAGCAGCTCATGAAACGACATGCGCATGTGGTGGGACAGGTAGCTTAGGTGACAGGAAGGGGATAAAGCCTAGGGGTAGCTTCTCTCTTGGGCTGGCAGTGATGCTCTGGGTACTGTCTGAATGTGGATCCTGGTAGAGACTGCCACAGTTGTCTTTTTTGGTAGCAGTCCCGGGCTGGAAAAGTTTTCATGCCCAAAAATCAGTGCATGTCTCTGCTGAAGTGGTGCACGTCACAACATGAGCTATTTAGGTATTATATGTACAAATCTAAACAAATCTATCCACCTTGTGCTCCCACATCCTTTAAAGAAGAGGGTACAAATGTGGAATTGTGGAGACTGCAAAGGAAGAGCTGTAACTTCCAGACTGCTTTACAGCTGGGGGAAGAAAGGGCTGCAGACTGTAAACACAGTGAAACTACCAGTATGTACTATGTCTCAAATGAAGCAGTGTGCACCCAGGAAATAATACAGGTACTTCTAAATCTGTCTGCAACAAGTACTGGTGTATTTTATTTCATGGAAGGCTCCATGCCAATCTGTCAATGTCCATGTGCAGTAAGCAATTTATACAATAAATAAAACAACCCCTATGGAAGAGCTTAACATCTCTGCCCCGCTGGTGTAAGTGGCTTTTGTCCTATGACAACTTTTTATTTCAATGAGTCCAAGAAGAGGTGGTCGAAATATGTCTTTATTTTCCGCCTGTTAACACTTACATGCATGCTGTCAACCTCAGCATTATGGCTGACCCATTAAATACTGGACAAAACACATCTCATCAGCTTGCATTACATTTTGAAATAGGAAAGACATTATCCAGATTCTATCTATCTGGCCATCTGGAGGAACAATGTTCTGTAGCTCAACGAACGTCTATCTAATCCTCCCATATAGAGTTGGGTTTTATTCTATTAAAACATAATGAGAAAAGACTACCATACCATTATGTGGTGGAGCTAAATGGGATTTTTAGAATAATCAATGAAAGATGAATAAAAAAGATAAAGGTTTTCTTTAAAGAAAAAGAGAGAAAATTGTCTCCTTGGGATTAAAGTATTTTAGAACCGAATTATTATAACATGATCTTTACTCATTAAAAATACCCCAGTTTCATTTCCATAAACCTTTCCATTAAGAATAAAATTAAATTCTGTTTGTTTTCTGGAGGGTTGCTTCTTTTTTATAATTTCAGAAATGCAAAGCATTAAATGGAATGCTGTGCTTTAAACAGAGGATGCTGCAAGTTCCTGCCTGCTGTGGGCTCAAGTCTTCCCATCTAGCTGGTGGCATCAAGGACTGATCTCTGTGGAGTGCCCTAAAATGCCAGAGGTTTGCTGCTGCAAATACCCCAGCCATGTGGGGAGCTTTCGAGGTTGGTCTCCTCCATTGGCTGGCCCCAGCATGGTGGCACCTAAAACCATTTCCCAGCTGCCACCTTGTCCTGGAGGTGCCCGTGGTCTGCAAGTGCCTCCTGGTGTGAGACAGTCATAGAATCCCAGACTGGCTTGTGTCGGAAGGGACACTGCCAGGGATGGGGCAGCCACAGCTGCTCTAGGCAACGTGTGTCATTGCCTCACCAACTTTGTAGTGAAGACCAAGGCAAAAAAGCCATTTGAATGCTAAAACCAAGGCACTGCTGGAACTGATGCTTGGGCACATGTGGTTCTTCAAGCCCCAAATTCTGAGATATTCCCTCATTCCTGAGTTTCCCCCTCCATGCAGACCAGGTCTGGGCAAGGCGCTGAATTGTCCTTCGCAATGCTGCAGTTTATTTGAGAGGGGGCACATTAAATCCCAGCAATTAGTGAACAATTGCTTTAGGGTTAATTTCTCAGCAGGAGCAGAATATATTTCAGCTTTCTGCCTGTATAGCTGTTGGAGGAAAATGACTCCTGCTAGTCATTGCCTGACCCCCAGTACTGCATTGGCTGTGATGCTATCCACCTCCAATTCATCAACCAGTCAAGTCGATATAATTAGGAATCCCAAAGTCAATAATCTGATAATCTCCAGTGCACAAAGGCTCATATGTAGGAGAAATGATTCCAGGAAGTCTGCAGCTCAGATCCATGCAGGAAGAATGCCAGATTTTAAAAAAGAAACAGGCAGAGACTTGGAGGAGAAAGTGATTCCTAATCCTTCACTGATGACATATTTTGGGCTATCAGCTCTGCAGTAAATGCTTTCCCATACAGTCATTTAGTGCCTTTGAACCTTCCCTTTACAGCCTTGATAATAATGTTGAATTACTGGTTCTGCTCTATAAATGAATGATCTCAGTTTAATGAGACACTCAGCTGGGTGAGCAATGCTGACTGCAGCGGGATGTCTCCAGGGTGGATGTTCTCCCTCTCACGTGCACTGTTGGCCATGGTGAGTGGCAGAAAGTGTAAAGCAATATAACATTTGGCAAACATTTTGCAGTCTGTATATTAAGGAGATCCAGAGAAAGGGAAGTCTTGCATCCAGAAATGATGCCAAAGAAATATGTTTTTTTTAAAACACTTGGAGTGTGTAAAATGACTAATAAAGAGTAGGTATTTCAAATATTTCAGGTTGCCTTTTGAAAGCATCAGGAGTTCCCCTTGGCTTTCCAGTATTTGGGCAGGACCTGGGGGACCAGGGAAGACATCTCTGGAAAAGCAACCAGCAGGTTCATTCCCATTTTCCTTCCTCAAACGAAGGAAAAGTACTGAAGACCAACCCATGCAGTGAGCTACCTGTGCCTTGCACCTCTTTTTGAGGTCCAGGCAAGACAGACATGGTTTCTTTTTAATATCTTACCATACTGAAGGGGTCACTGTGGAGCCCTCAGGCAGAGGAGTAGGGATCAACCCTTTGCGCAGGGATGGATTTAGGATATATTCCCAGGATGGCTCTGTCTCATCTCCCAGCTAGCTGCCAGAGGCTGCTGCACGGGTCAGATGTGCTCCCAGAAAAAGCAAGTGGCTTATATAAAAGTTACATCAATTTTAAATGACAGTGTTATCTTCCTAACAAGATATTTTGGCTGTAACATGTTCTACATAAGCCTTTTAACTTGCCTTGTCAGAAACCATTCTGCCTTCTTCTGGTGCACACAGCAAGGCTGTCGCTCAGCAGGCTTTGAAGGGCATTGTCAGAAAGCCAAACGCAGAGAAGCAATGGGAAATCATCCTACTTTTCCCATCCAGAGTGGGAATGGGATGTCCAGGGTCACATACTGAGGCGCTGCCAAGTGTCTAATGCACAGCTGGGATTTCGGCTCCACAAGGGCATTGCGCACCCAGAGCCCCAAGCCATCAGGGATGGCTGGGCGGGGAAATGAGGGTACCAGCCTTGAATGCAGACTCTAGGTAAATCACAGTTCCTCAGTACTGAATGAGAGGATCCATTGCTGTTGTGTTGAAGCATAGGATCAGAAGAAGAAGGGCTTCCATATGATCCTATAAATCAGCTGATGAACCTTTTCCTTCCCTGTGCTGGTGTGAGAAGCATGTGCTCTCCTGGATATTTTATTGTGACTTTTCCTCAAAGTGCTGAGGAACAAACTGATCTTTAAAACATGCTAATCTGATTTGATAGGGGAGGCTGTTTATTATTATTCAGTACCATAATATAAATCCTGTTGGTTAAGTTAGAATATGGGATTTATCTGACTTCCTTACAGAAATCTAGCAATAATGCAGGCCAAAGATGGAAGGTCATCACCATGACATGTGAATCAGCATGCAGAAATTCACTGCAGGCTTCAGAGATGTGCTGCCTTGTTAGAGATGTGTCTGAAACCATATGGAAGAAGGGTGATCAGCCAGCCAGGCTGGACTGGACACAAGGGATGAACATTGTTCAGGATCCATGCTAGGGAACACAAATAATGTCCATTCCTCCTCTTCCCTTCAGTCTATGGTCTCTTCAGGTCGCTGCTTCCATAGCGCATATCGAAAGAGCAGGGTGCTTGCTTGGGGTGTTAGGCCACATTGAACATTGATCATTGATCCAGCGTGGGGACTGGCATTTTCCATTCCCCTGCAAGGTTCCAGTTGGCTGCAAAGGCACCAACCACCCTGTTGAATTGCAATTGCAAGGTTATACCTGCTGCTGCAGGAGGGATGGGATGTGCAGGGGATGGCTGGGCTTTGCAGAAGCAGCCCAGAACAGCAGATTTGTTGCCTCAAGGGCTCCACGTTTCTCTGTCCTGGGTTCAGCAGTAGCAGTCATTTTTTGCCTTCTTAGTGCAGTGCTGTGTTTTTGACTTTCAGTGCTGATAACACCAGTGGTTTTAGTTGCCGCTCAGTAGCATTTACTCTGACCAAGGACTTTCTGAGCCTCATGCTCTGCCAGGGAGGAGGGGAAGCTGGGAGGAAGCAGAGACAGGACACCTGACCCAAACTAGCCAAAGGGGTATTCCATACCACAGCATGTCATGCCCAGTGTATAAACTGGGGGCAGTTACCCGGAAGGGTTAGGTCACTGCTCAGGTCAGGCTGGGTATCAGTCAGCAGGTGGTGAGCGGTTGTATTCTCTTCCCTTGTTACTTCCCTTATCATTATTATTATTGGTGGTAGCAGCAGTGGTTTGTGTTATACCTCAGTTACTGGACTGTTCTTATCTCAACCCATGGGAGTTACGTTCTTTCAATTCTCCTCCCCATCCCTCCGGGAGTGGATGAGAGAAAGAGGGGGGCGTGAGTGAGCGGATGCGTGGTTCTGAGTTGCCAGCTGGGCTTAAACCATGACAGCTGTTGCTCCAATGAAGGCAGGCACAGCATTGGCCATCAGAGCTGAGCCTTGAGCCATGTAATAACCAGAGGTAACTGTGCTGGGGAGGTTTGACTAATATGAAGGTGGAAAGCAATAAGCATGCGCATTGCAGATGGGGCTAGCACTGCATATGGATTTATAGGCAGAGAGTAAATAGGAACATAGGGAAATGCTTTCCCTTTCACCATAAACTTTGCAATTTCAGAGAGGCCAGATTCAATAAAATTATCTTGCAGATGGAGGTTTTATTGAATCTGGCCCATAAAGCTCCCATTATGGGGTTTACAACTGCCATTTACACAAATCCTGCTACAATAAAATACAGTGGTGTTTACAACATTCCTGCGACTGCCACAGAATTACAGTGTGCACAAAACCTGATGAGTAAATCTTGTTCTATCGCACTGGGTGCTCCAATGACAATGTAAAGCAGCAAAACTTGGGGAGAGAAAAAGGCAAAATACAGAGGTAGGAGGAAAAGGTTGCTTGCATGGGAGGAGAATTATCCCTGCTGCTTGGCCAAGATACTCCAGAGAAATACCGTTGATTAACGGCCGTGCTCTCCTTCAGATATGCTTCCAAAAGGTGCTGCATGGCCTCAGCACTCATTACTGGCAGCTGGGTGATCACAGCTGTTAGTAGCATTGGATGCAGCCACGGCAGAGACAAGCTTGGGTTGGCTGAGGCCTTGCTAAAGTTTGGTATAAAAACCTGCAGCTGAGCTCCCTTTTGTTTCCCACCTGCCTTATGGGTGCTGTGTGGGTGCTTGTGGTAGAGTGTGTGCTTGTGGTAGAGTGTATGCTTGTAGCAGAGTGTGTGCTGAGCAAAGGTAGAGACTATTGGGTTGTGGGTAGAAAGGAAGGAGAATGAAGGGTTTGCTGACTGAAAGCATCTGAAAAGCCTAAGAACTGAACATGGGGCTGACTGGTAAGTAAAGGCTGGAGCTGAATTGTGACTAAGATTCAATGCTTGAGGCTGCTGCTAAAGGTGCTCACTAGGGGAGAGGACAAACTAAGAACTCTGGAGATCCTTTCTGAGGAGGCAGAGGCTGGGCTGTGTTTTTGGGCATGGCTCCATGGCCTTGGTGAATAAACATGGTGGCACACATGCAATTGAAATGCGTCTCCTTTAATTAATCAATGAAAATCAGCATGTCTTTCCTCTGCTTGTTCTCATGCTGAGCGTTGATGGCTTTTCCTTCATGGTAGGTCTGTCTCACACCACAACTTTTCTGTTCCCCCCTTCTGTATCACTGCATTAATCTTTGTGCCTCCCTATGTATCCGCAAAGCACTTGCGTTTGCAACTCCATTAATTAGGCCAGAAAACAGGTCAGCACTAATCTCTCCTGTTCTCTTTAATATATTGTTTTCTGACACTGCCTCGCAAATTAAACTGAGATGATTAATATGGGTTTTCAGTGCTGTGCTACATGTAAGAACAGAAATGTGTGTTTACAGAGGAAGTATCCCATTTAGGATGAAGGAACACAATTGAATTTATAGTAAAAGCATTTGTTTCATGGCATTTATTTCATAAGTCAATTCACAGTAAAATTCAGCTTTCCTTTTTTCCCCAGCTAGCTCAGCATGAAGAATTGATTGAAAGTTTTTATCAATTTTCCTTAGCATTGGGCACCTAAATACCTTTGCAAATCCATCCTGGGTGATATGCCTCAGTCACATTAGAAGTGAGTAGCAGGGTGGAAACTTGCATTATTCATCTGCTCTTCTCTGTGCCCTACCTTGCAAATTACTTTGTCCTTGGGGTGGCTCTCCCTGCCTCAGTGCCCAGGAGTCATCCCTGTGACCTAGCAGTTTCTAGGCGAAAGATGCCCATGCAAAGTCCATGGAGGCTGCCAAAACCTCTGGCTTTGCTCCTGCTGTGAAATAGGAGAGCTAAGATTAACTGTCTGTTTCACAGAGCCTTGCGCAGTAAAGATAGGTCTGTTTGTTTATTGTATTTCTGTATTGCTTTTACTGAATCATTCAGCCCTTTATTTTGTGATTACATCATTTGCTGTATAATTTTTCAGTGCCCAAGAGCATGTTTTCTTTTCCAGATGTGCACACTGTTTCTTCTGGGTTGCTGACTTTTAACTTATTTAACTGTGGCTGGGATCAGGTGTTTACTTGTCATTTCCCATATCTGCCCCACTGTAGATCTCAGAGTAACTCTGTTAAAGCTGATGGAGTTGCTTCAGAGCTACAGTGCTGCAATGAACAAACTCTAACCTGTCCTTCAATTTAAACGACAACTGCATAAATGAACTGTCCTCATTTCTGCTCATGGTCTTCCAAGGAAGCCTGAATCAGTGATGTTTAAAGACACTTATGCCTGCTTCCACTTCCACTTTATATATGGACCCTTGATATAAATACAAATGCCGATGTGTCTCTGGCCTGCACACTCCCTCCTTCACCATCTTCTGGAAGATTAAGATTCATCAAAAGCACCCAAGCTCTTCATTCCTGTCTGGTTTTCCTGAGCTTATCCTAAGTCTTGATTTTTTTTTTTCCCCCATTTTTGCTGTCAGTTTACTGCACTTCTACAGCCATGTTGGCTTATAATAGTTATTTAGGAAAAAGAAATAATTATTGTGGGTTTTTGCTAATTCATAATAGAAATGGAAGAGGGGCAGTGTGATTCTCTGTTTTGCTGTGCAATGGGATGGTAGCCACATGAACTGTCTTGGTCTACTGTTGCTACTCCTGGTTACTCCTTCTGAATACTTCTGCCAGTATTTTATTTGGGTTAAGGCTGATTCATTCTGCTCAGCCAATATTCATCCTTCTCTTGTCCAAGCTTGCCTGTCAGTGGGATGATTTAAATAACCTGCCTGGGTTGCGAATCCCAAATGGGGCTCAAAACAGGAGGGAAGGGCTGAGATGCCTGGCACAGTCAAATGATGATGTTTGTGTCTACATTTGGCAGCAGAGCTTTATGTTTTGTGGTTCTTTCTATTTGCTTTTGAGAGGGGTGCAGGAGTAGTGTAATGCAATGCTTTGAGTGCACGGAGTGATGGATAGACCTGACCTGAGGGGGCTGGTGCTGCAGTGAGAGCTGCTGCATGGATCTGATTGTGGGGGTTGCTGAAATGAAATAAAACAAAAATGTTGTTTGTTTTTGACAGCTTTTTGCAATCTTTGCATTTGCAACATGCGGTGGGTACTCTGGAGAGCTGCACCTCAGTGTGGACTGTGCAAACAAGTCAGAGAGTGACCTCAACATTGACATAGCCTTTGCCTACCCCTTCAGGTAACCCGGCTTGCTTCGTTGTGGTTCGTTTGCAGGCAGGCATTCAGGGCTGATGTGAAACCCATTTTCAGTGGGGCTTCCATCATTTATAGCAGGTTTTGGTAAAACACTAAATCTGGGGCTCCAAGGTATTCCTCATAATGTTGTTTAATGCTCTGGGTGTGCATGAGGGATGGATTTGGCTAGACCTGATGTGGATGGGGCTACAGGAACTTCTGGGGAATGGGAGATCAGTGAAGAAGAAGAGAGCAGTTGTGAGCATACAGAGCTGTGTAAAGGCCAGGACAGCTCAGGGAATGGAAAAAAGAAAGCAAAGAAAAGGAACAAAACCACATTGGCCCAAGAGTAAAATGCAGATAATATATATATTAACTGTAGTGTAGCTATTAACTAAGCTGGAAATGTAGGAGGATTCCCAATGGTTGGAGGAGCAAAGATCTGGGAGAGCTACTCCATGGGGAAGGGGAAGCAAAACTCAAAGCAAGCTTGAACCATAATGTTGAAATGCTTTTGAAAATTCCACTAATTGCTTCTCTGCATCTCTTGGTGCCCGAATGCTTTAAACCTTGGAACCTAGTGAATTAGAAAAAGTTTTTCTTGTTTAAGTAAGTCTGAAAGCTGTAATGAGGTTAAATATACATATAAATACATATTTATATTTAAAATGTTCATGCCATTTAGGATCCTGCTTCAGAAGAACATCCAGGGTCTTCTGTTTTTAAAGATGTCAAGTCCACTCTAGAAACCTTTTACTTCTGTAGAAGTGATTTCTTTGAGGAATTGAGATGATTAAGAAAATGCATAATCCAATCTCAAGTCTAGTGCACTATGACTCAAATTATTTTGCTTCCTTGTGAGATCACATCCTGCTTTGGCTACAGTTGCTATGCAGAGACCAGATGTAATAGCATCCACTTCTTTAAACATGTGCTAAAATGCAGCAATTTCCAAACAGAGAAAACTGAACTTGATGCCTTTATTTTATTTATTACTCCAAAGAGGCACATTTCCTGGTATTACAGAAGTTTATTTTTTGTCTTGAACTTGTCTGCATTTTCTTTCATTTCTGCTTAGTATGCATGAGATAGATCCTGAAAATTGAGTTATATGAATTTGTAATTTGATTCACTTCCAAATAGGTCATTTCTCCAGCATTCATTACAGATTACACCCTACAGTAAAGTGCTTTTAGTTTGCATGATTATGAAATAGTACTTTATGTAAAAAGTTGATAAGATGGAGAGGAGTAGCCAGAAAGTATTTGCTGGTGTTTTGCAAGGCAAAATGACTATTGATTCTAGAAGGGAGCTACTAGGTCTGCAGTTTCCCACAGTTTTGCTTATTAGAAAACTGGAAATAATTGCTGGGTAATAGTAGTATTCTAGCATGTTGGAAAGATGATTCAAAATAGGGTTTATTTGCAGAAGGGATCCAACTGAGGCTGTAGCCGGTCCTTGAAATTTGTGGCTCCCAGCTGTGGCTGAATGCGGTCAGCATGTACAGAGTGTATGACATCTACAGTTGGATGTTTGGCCACATAGTATAGATATACCTGTAATTTGCAGTTGAGAAGGGAGATGACACTTAGCCAGCTGTTTTTTGTAGAGTTTATTTACAAAGAATTTAATCATAGAATAGTTAGGGTTGGAAAGGACCTTAAGATCATCTAGTTACAACCCCCCTGCCATGGGTAGGAACGCCTCACGTTACATCATGTCACCCAAGACTCCATCCAACCCGGCTTTGAACACTGCCAGGGATGGAGCATTCACAACTCCCTTGGGAGAAGCATGAAGATACTCAGTCCTTGTGCAATTTGGAACTTCCATGCAAACTTGAGACACCTGCAGGAAGTGCCTAAAGATGTGCAGACTATGTGGGGTAGCAGATGCGTGCCTGGAAAATCTGGCCAGGCACTACCTGTGGAACTTGGTGCTATTTTACTGTTTTGTCTAAATATTCTTGTGACTTCCTCATGAACTTGCTTTTTCTGCCTTTCTCCAGTGCTGCTTCAACAGAATGGGGAAGGGATGCTCTAAAAACAGGAGTCAGATTAATTGGGAAAGGTAACATCTCTTAGAGCAGTTGATACCCCTGAAAAAAAGCAGGCACATTATAAATTCAGGGTCCTTCATCAGATGTGGTCCTGAAGCTCATCTGCCTGCAAGGGCACATAGGCTTTGTAGGTAGGATAAATTTCCCACAGTTGTCTTGCATTCAGGTCTGAATAAATCTATATTCATGTGGCTTTTTCCTTTCAAATGCCTTCAGTGTTCTGATTTTTGGCTGACAGCTAGGGGAGGTGTAGGTGGAAGGAGAGATACTGCTGAGCATCTGACACGGCAGTGCTGTTGTGGCTGTCAGTAACGACACTGAAGCAGTCCAGTACCTGAGTGCTGCTTTGAGCTGTGTCTTCCAGCAGGACTTGAAACAAAGAAAGCCATGCTACCAGCTGCTTTCGTTCCTGTTGCTGTGAGTCTGAGGTTATGTTTTCTTCTCCTTGAAGTTGAACTGCTAGACCATGGCTACCTGATGACAAGTGTCAAGAGCTTTAAGCAAGTAAACAAAAGTGTAAGGCTCAACAGGACAGCTTGGCAAAGAAAGAGGGCTTGGATTCTTTGGGAATGAGATTGAAGGAGCCTGCAAATGTTCCTGTTAAAGCAAGATAGGAACAGTGAGGGAGTTTTCCAGATTGAAAAGGGGAAGGTCATACTTTCGGCCATGTGCTTCTAGGGCACATTACTTTTGATGGAGTCTGGGAATGTGTGATTAAAGCATACCAATTGCCAAGCTGACTTAAAACCAGTGATTCATGTAGCTTCAGCCCAGTTCTGAAAGTATTGAAGCACTGCACTCCACAGCAGGTAGCTCCAGATGCTTCTGCAGACCAACAAACATCTCCATATTGCCTTACTGAGTTTCTCAGCCCCAGCCTACAAGCTGCAAAACTCTCCAGCAAACAATATAAATAAATTCAAGAGAAATTACGAGTTCCACCAGATGGGGAGTTTTGAAGGGTGCAGTTTAAAAAAATCAAGACAAATATGATAAAATTATAGTTGGCTCATGCATTACTTTACTGATGTTGTAACTGTGGCAGCAGACACTCGTGAAGCACCAAAAAACCCCTCAAAAAAAAAACCTTTATACAAGATAGTCACTTCTCACTTCTGCCAGAATCCAATCCTTTTCCCAGTTTAATTCTGTTTCTCTGGTATCACTGCTGAGTAACTGAACCTAAATCTGGCTTTACCATCTCTCCTGGAGTATGAGGTGAGGTGGATGCCTTTCCACTTTTAATTACACTGATTCATTTCAGCTTCCTGCAGCCCACATCCATGACCCAATATTCAACCTGTAATATGCGAAGAAACCTGTAGTCCAAACCCTACACCCTCCAGCTGTGTCTTCTGGAGCTCTGCCACGCTTTTCTGCATATTCTGCCATGACTCTTCCATGCCCAAGCTGATATTCATAAGGCTGCTTCAAATAATCACCTGATGTTTTCTTTCATTATTGCCTGATTCTAGTTTTATGGCAAAAACTAGATCTTACACCTCTTAATGCCTTAAAAAATAAACCAGCCTTGTTTTCTGGGTACCTGTATACGTGTTTCAAAAGTTCTATAAGTTTGTCCATAGAATAGTTAGGGTTGGAAAGGACCATAAGATCATCAAGTTCCAATCTCCCTGCCATGGGCAAGGGACACCTCACACTAAACCATGCCATCCAAGGCTCTGTCCAACCCAGCCTTGAACACTGCCAGGGATGGAGCATTCACAACTTCCCTGGGCAACCCATTCCAGTGCCTCACCACCCTCATAGTAAAGAATTTCTTCCTTATATCCAATATAAACTTCCCCTGTTGAAGTTTGAACCTGTTACCCCTTGTCCTCTCACTACAGTCCCTCATGAAGAGTCCCTCCCCAGCATCCCTATAGCCCCCCTTCAGATACTGGAAGGCTGCTATGAGGTCTCCACGCAGCCTTCTCTTCTCCAGGCTGAACAGCCCCAACTTTCTCATCCTGTCTTCATGTGGGAGGTGCTCCAGTCCCCTGACCATCCTCATGGCCCTCCTCTGGACTTGTTCCAACAGTTCCATGTCCTTTTGATGTTGAGGACACCAGAACTGCACACAATACTCCAAGTGAGGTTTCACGAGAGCAGAGTAGAGGGGCAGGATCACCTCCCTTGACCTGCTGGTCATGCTCCATTTGATGCAGCCCAGGATATGTTTAGCTTTCTGGGCTGCGAGAGCACACTGCCGGCTCATGTTCATTTTCTTTGAAATAAAGGTAACAGTTTCCCAATGGATTTACAGAGGTATCCAAAAGGAGAAAAATCAGACTCCAGTTAAACTACAAAATAGAGCAGTTGAGTAATCTTCAGACTTTATCTATGAATATGGACCAAACTTCTCTGGTTGCACACTAGTAGTTTTTCTCAGCAGTAGGATCTGTGCCTGGTATATCACCTGTTGCAAATTTGGCACACATTAGGATATTCATCAGCTTGACCCTCGCCCCAGTAATGATTCTTTGAGTGGAGAAAAAAAACTATCAGCATCTTGGAGTTGTTTCTCTCACAGTCCATCACCCTTTCAGATTGGATTTGTCACTCCTCCAAGAGCGCTGAAGCAATATTTTTTCTGTAGTAAGGGTTCTGGTGAAGGTCCTATTTGTTTATTTTTAATTATTTCTTCTGATACCAGCAATGTTTTTATCATGTACTTTGCTATTCATAGGTTTTACTTTCATAGTAAATAGTAACTTTGAGTAGTACGCTTACTGTGCACTGCAATGGGAAAAAGCATTTCAATACAGTCCTGTAAGTGTGCTGTCTGTTAAGTGTTGAGGCAGGTCTTGAACTAAAATCTCTTTACCTTTAGCTTTTGGAGGTGCTTTAGCCCAACCTACATACGCAAGGTATTCCCAAGTTGAATGGAAACTCATTTGGAATTCATATATTGACTTTTCTTGTGGCATTCATCCTGCAAGCTGCTTGGAAAATATTGGCCCAGGGGATTACATGATTAAATTTTAAATGCAGTCTCACCTAAAACAATGATTAAGGTAAGTATGTGCATAGGTGTTAGGACAATTGAACCTAGTGGAGAATAAGAGTGCTAGAATAGGTACTAGTAGGACAGAATGGGATTGCTTTGTGGTGCTAACATGAGAGCCTGTTACAAAAATAGGTCTGTGCACATTTCTGTATCACAACAGTGAGCAAAAGAAATGTTGTTTTCCATTTAATTTTAAATCACCTATTAGTATCTTTCCAGTGTGTTAGTAAAACTGTCTCTTGAAGTAATCCTTGCTTCTGAAGGAAAAGGGAATTCTATTTCATGGGAGCTTTTCATTGACCCTCTAAGCACCTCATTTTGATAAAGACATTTCCATTGAGCACCCTTTAAAGTGTACACCTCATCTGCATGCAATGGGTTCCATTTGAAATAATGACAGCCAGATCTAAATTGCCTACTTAGAAGCTGCAGATGATAATTAAAGAGTAAGCTAACTCTTTCTGCTTTGCAACTAACTTTCTGTGGGAAAAGCCTCTGATAACATTAGCTCACTTCTGTGCCAAAGTGTACTAGCCTTTTTTTATTATTATTATCCATTTGCAGTAAATCTTGCTTCAGAATTCAGTGAAAAACCATCTTGGCCAAAAGGTTATAAGTATCTGTTATAGCTGGGAGACCAGGAGCTGCTGATTAATAAGTCTTCAAAAAAAGTAGTTGCCTGCAGTGCTGCCTTTCAGGCAATTATGGCAGGCTCTCCTCCCAACTGCCTTGGGCTGCTGTAGCAGTTGAGGGTGGGAGATAGGAAGGAATGAAGTAATCTAGTCAGTTAAACTACCTAAGGTTCATGTTTTATTTTGTACATGTTCATCACACACAAGATGCTCCTTCTGCAAAGGCAAATTGTAGCCTTGTAACACTTCTGTGGGTAGACAGAAGCAGAGGTTGCACTAGCTCCAGCTGTGCTCTGTGCCAAAATGTAGGTGCCCCAGTTCCCAGGTGGATTTGGCAGCTCCTGGGAAGGTGAGAGGCGCTGGTTAAACTCTGCATGACCCATTCCAGCTTAATGGAGGGAGGAATCTCCATCCTGGAAGTCCTTGATTTAAAAAGTCCTTAGGTTAAACTTGGTGTGTCTTGAAAAGCTGTGCTTTAGCACAAAGAGAAGTTACAGGGATACTCAGGTGAAGTTCAGCAGCAAAGACCATAAGCTGCCTGGTGCCTTCCATCTCCGCAATCAATTGTTCTATGAAAGCTGCATCAATTTAGTCCCTTTTCTTGCTGAACTGTGACCGCCTCATCTAGCACTACAGATCAGGGGTTGCAGCCTGGACTGAAAAGGAAAGGTGTTCAGTAGTACATCAGTGAAGCTGGAGATTAGCAGCAATACCTCAACTGTATAAAATGGCTCTTTAGGATGGGCTGGATCATGGCTTTAATAAGGTTCATCCACAACAGTTTCAGACCTGGTTCTCAACAGTGTTTTTGTACCCAATTTTGGCCTCTTGTTGAATAGATTTGCCTAACAAGGACTTTAGGTTTTAACTACTGTTAGTAGAAACTCTAAATGATGTGAATGAGGAGCCTAATGTTGTATCCTGCTGAGCAAAATTCAGGAAATAAATCCTTCAGGATACAAATATCTCTAATTGTGACACCTTCACAAAAGCTCCTTCATATTTAATTGTGACCTAATGGTGCAAAGCAGACTGAAGCATTGAGGTGTATTTTTAACTAGGAAATAGAGATGTTAAGGGTTTTTTATCTGTGATTTGTACATTCTGGGAATTTCTAGTGCTGTCCAGGAAACTGCAGCTCAAAGTTTCCAAAATATTTTCTTTCCAATGGAAACCCAGTAAAAATATTGTATTCCATAGTGACATGAACACAAGAATTTTGACTTATTTAAAGTATGGCCCCAGTGCAATTCTTCCCTGATGGTGAAGGTGTCAGAGACCTTTGTCTAGTTTTTGTACTGAAACAAATCTGTAAGCAACTTGAATGTGGAGCCCACATAGGCAAACTGAACACTCTAATCAATAAGCCAATAAGCTTAGAGCTGTTTGATCTTAGATTGTCTCCTAAGCAGAGGAAAAGGTGATCCAGGTCTGCAGAATGAATGTTTCTTTTCAGCTTTGAATGAACATAGTTTTTAATAGGAAAGAATATTTCACATTTTTTGCAGCCAGCTCTGTTTATTATTAGAAAGTTCAAACTTAAACAGGGAAAGTTCAGTCTGGATATAAGGAAGAAGCTCTTTACTGTGAGGGTGATGAGGCACTGGCACAGGTTGTCCAGAGAAATGGCAAATGCTCCATCCCTGGCAGTGTTCAAGGCCAGGCTGGATAGAGCCTAGAGCAACACGGTCCAGTGTGAGGCATCCAGGGGCTGGAACTAGATGATCTTAAGGTCCTTTCCAACCCAAACCGTTCTATGATTCTATGAATGCCATAATTCAGAGCCCAGATAGGATTTTTATTCACTTGTGCATGGCTACAGACTACTGAAGTAACTAAAATCTGCAAATCAGTGTTATCCAGTATTCATGAGTCTTCAAGTACCATACTGGCTCTGGAAATACTGTCTTTAGACCAGGAGGATAGTAGAATGGGAGAAAATGTCTATGCTTTTGTACTTGGTCAGCCATGGTCTGCAGTAGTGGCTGCCTGTGAGTACAATGTACAGTTTAATTCCTGTTATCAGGGAGTCTGATGAAATCATTGCTGATCTGATTAATACTGATGAAATAAGGATGACTGTGGCTTTTCTACTTTTGAGTGTCTCTTCCTGACCCCAATTAGAGTCTTCAAATCCCACTTTGTAGAAATCAAGATTGGCAACTTGGCCGAAGAATGGTTATTACTGACAGTTTGCACTTTTGTTCAAACTGTGGATAAATGCAAGTACCCTTTTCCCACCAGTGAGGGACTGGGAGATGCTTCCAGGCACTTGACACTTTGTTCCTGCGTGAGATCTATATAGAACTACCTGCAGTATGATACAGCCACATCTTTGCCTTCTCTTTGAGTAGCACAATGGATGCATTGTGTCGTAGGAAAGAAGAAATATCTACCACCCTCACAACTTGCTAGCTGATCAGAATGGCTTTCCTTTTGTGCTGACTATTTTGCACACAGCTAAGAAGCCACAGCTGAAGGGTGGCTACATAAGTGGCAAAATCTTTGCTCATTCATTTGTGTTGCTGGTGTGTTGGGCTGTGTACAATGATACGCTGCGTGAATTAGTCGGAGAAGGTCTGGCTGCCAATATGTGCAAAACTGTAAAGTCCCCAGTTCAGTGCACAACCAGGGAGAGGCTGACTGCTCCAAGTCAGTGGGCTTGTCCCAGGGCAGCAGCTCTGCATACAAAATAACTTTTCCAGATCATAGAATCATGTCATGGGTTGGGTTGGAAGGGATCTTAAAGCTCATCCAGTTCCAACCCTTCTGCCACTGGACAGGGACACCTTCCACTAGAGCGGCTTGCTCCAAGCCCCATCCAGCCTGGCCTTGAACACTGCCAGCGATGGGGCAGCCACAGCTTCCTTGGGCACCCTGTGCCAGCCCCTTACCACCCTCACAGGGAAGAACTTCTGCCTAAGAGCTCATCTAAATCTGCCTTCTTTCTATTCAAAGCCAGATGCTGAGTTCTTCTCAGTCGCCACTATCCTCTGTATTCTCAGTTTCTAGTTTGTAGTTTTTAATCCCTTAGAGCTTGAAGCAAACATGTCCTTAAGTGCTGAATTGAGGCCATAGAAGAGGTTTGTCTTTACAGCTTTCCAGACTGGTCAGCTGCTGTCTTCTGTTATGAACATCCATGCACGAACATTGCATGGACGCAGGGCTCATGGATGCACAGCTGGCTGGGAAGTAAACAGGGAGGGAAAGCTGGTAGCAGCTTTCTGGAGATGGTGTCTGCTGCAGAGAAGGGAGCTCTGCTTCTTAAAGCTTCTACAATTTGGCAAGATCCTTCTTTTGGCCTCAAAACAATTGGATTCTTGATGAATTTGGATGGTATTGATCCAGATGGGCCTATTTTGTTTCATAGAAGCTGTATTTTATACTTAACACTGTTTTGGTGACAGAAAAATTTTTCATTTATTAGTACTCTGGACAGAATTTGTTCTTAAAGTGGAAGTCACTTTTGGGGTTGTTAATATATGCAGCTTTTTCACCATTTGAATTTTTAATATATATTCATGACTAGTCTCTGTGGTATTGTGGGGTGATGGTGTTTTATCTGTGTCTGCCACAAAGGCTTTTGCTGAAAGTCAGGCTTTTTACAACTTCCCTTGCAAATTTCTTTTTGCACATTTTCATGCTGCCAGTACAGAAGCAAATCAAAGCAGAAACCCTTCGGCTTCGCTTCTGTTTGGCTTTTGATTCCATACAGCAGACAATGAGAGGACAATCAGACACATCCTTCGCCTTTTCCCTGCTCCTGAATGTGCTTTCACTGAGTAGCAGCACTGAAGACTTCCCCAGGACCATAGGAAACTGGATGCAGTCTGCTCTCACATATGGCTTCTACATGAATATATTTGCCAAGAGTTTAATCATAAGATCATAGAATAGTTAGGGTTGGAAAGGACCTTAAGATCATCCAGTTCCAATCCCCTGCCATGGGCAGGGACACTTTGCACCTGAACCATGTCACCTAAGACTCCAATATTTCTTCTATTCAATGGGCTCTGGAGACAGTGGGCATCTGATCCCATCCAGCATAGCCCCACTATGTGAGGTACCTCTCACTGTCTTGTTTGGATTCCCAGAAGCAATGCTTTATGGGTTTTAAAGTATAAAGGTGCCAGGGGTTTGTCCACAGATCCAACAGCAGATCCACAGTTCTACCTTAGCTCCTGCCCTTGTGCTGCCCAGCCTTTGGTTTTGCTCACTGCTCCCTGGGAAAATGATTTAACATGTACTTGGAATGTAAATGTTTTGACTGGGAGTTTTATTGGTGTCATGCCATAAAACTCTACAGAGGACTTAATTTGATTGCTTTAAGTACCTTAGGACAATATATTTGGGAAAATCAAAATACAAAGTTAAAGTTAAAATACAATACAAAGGAATAAATAGCTGCTGTATCTTCCATAACTGCACTTGCATTTATCTCAGCTGGTCTTGGAGGGAAAATTGCTGCTTTCAGGGTTTATAGACCTAGTTTAATTGTATGTGAACCCTGCTTCTCACAGGACAAAGGATTTATACTTTCATGTGGTTCTGGCTGAACATCAGATGATGCCCAAGCATTTAGTTTGATTTTACATGGTGTTCATAGCCTGTTTGATTGTGGAAGGCAAGGTGGATTGGAGGTGGCACAAGTTCTGTGAGCCAACGCGAGCAGCAGCAGAGCATGTTGGGGTGCAGGAAAGAGGGGCTCAGCAGTCCCACATCTCTCCATACAAGAGCACTGCACAGGGATTTGATACATCCACTTCTCAGAAATGCTCTTATTAGATTCAATGGCTGTGGTTTAGGCCTTTGTTTTGTGCTTTCTGCTGCTTATATCTCTAGAGGGTTTTTTATTTTTGTAGATCTTTCTTTAAATGGAAGCTTTTGTTCTGTTCTAACACGGGTTTGTTAATAAGGAAGCTGATTCCTATGCCTGTCCAGATGAGAAGGCAGCAGGAGGAATGTTAGAGCCATAGGCTGAATCAGGATCTCATGGTGGGACCAGCTATTGTTGGACAATTGTGTACGCAGCAATGCCTGTGGTGTTTCCAGGCTTCATAATTCGTGTTGTTCCATTGACACGATGACTTGTTGTAAGATAACCCAGGGTTACCTTCCTCCAGAGGTAGCAGCTAAACTTCCCAGTGGCTAGGAAGTGGTTCACTCCAAGAAAATAGCTCAGTGAAAGGAAATCAGAGCAATGACACTAATCTGTACCAAAAAGAGTGCCAGTTCCCAATTTGAGAGGTTATTTGGGTTTGTAAAGACCAGTGGGGCGTGCCTTTGAGCACTGTGTTCTGCTTGCACAGCAAGGAAAAGCATGTGTTTCTGTGAAGAGCTGTGAAAATATCTCAGGAGATAAATCTGGGTCTGGATGTAAGCTTGGAAGTGGGGTTGGGATCACCCACTCAGCTTTCTGAGCACTCCTGGTGGCGCATGTTCTATAATGAGCCGATTTATTTCTTTTTTGGTGCTACGATGGAGTACTAGGGTTTGCACTACTGCTACGTGCACAGTCTGGGGAGGTTCATTGCTATGGCTGGTATGCATCCGGAACAGTTCTTCCTCCAGCAGTGCGATGAAGCTGTTGCACGGGCTGTTTCCCAAGACCTTTGTGAACCCAGTCCTTGGGAGCGGGTCCTGCAAGAGGGATGCCAAGCTGTGGATGTAGCAATGATGCCCTCCCCACTGCTGTGGTTGTCCCCATTCCAAAGTCTTTAGACCCCATCCTCAGAAGGGTTTTGTAGCTTTCTGGAGACCTGAGCACCTTGTAGGGTCTCTGATTTCCTGTGTTAAGGGATGTGAGATGGAGCAGAGGATATGCCTGTTGATCCAAGCTGCCTGTGCTGGGGGAATTACCACCTCTCCCAGCACAACACACAGAATGTGGGGTGTCGAGACAGCAACTGTAGCTGACAGCTTGTCCTATTAAAAACAGCACTGTAGGGAAATAGTATTGGCCAAATGTTTGCACAACAGCTATGTGCGAGTGAGGGCTGGGAACCTGGCAAGTTAGAAATTGAAAATATGGGAAGGGGAATATTTATGGGAAGGGGGAGAATATTTTCAGGTATTTTGACTGGACATAAACCAGAAGAGAATATAGGTTACTAGAGAGTTCCTGATCAGCTTCCCTGCAGTGCCTTCTGGGTGTTTTAGTGATGCTGCTCTGAACATGCTTTTGGATAGGTATAAGCCTACTGAAGGCAGCTGTAACCAAGGGGAGATCTTTAGGATGCACAAAAGTCCAGGACAGGAGTTAGGAATAAATCTTTTCAAGATGAAGTATGTATCTGGGTGAATCTACTAGTTGTGTTGAATACTTCCAGAGGGATATGGGCTTTGGGATATTTTTGTGGAAGAAACTAAGAGGTTTCATTAAGAGAACAGAGGTTCAACATTAAATACTTTCAAATATCTTTGATCAGCAAACTGTATTCTTTCTTCCTTTAGAAAGCAAGGAAACAAAAGAGCAAGGTTAGATTGCTGAGTCAGCTGAATAATGTTATTTTTGCTTCCTATATCCAGAAAAAAATGAATTGATGTTGTCAGGGTAGGGACTAAGTGCAACTAACATGCTGCTGCTCTGAAAGGAGAGAAGAGTTCTGAAGGCACCTTTGGATGCTGGGCAGTCTCAAGGGATGTTGTTGGGGGCTGGTAAAGTGAGGTATTGCAAATTGCTGAGATGCTTGGGGAATATTGATAAGCATCTTCCGGTTTCAAATGGCTGTGGCATATGCCGACAGCACTGGGATGTGCATCGTGGCAGATAGGCAGTGGGAAAGGTGGGGGATGGGAATGCTGGAGTAAATGGTAATTTGTTCATCTTGGGAAAAGGGCTGTTAGAGAGCAGGCCTGGGATGAGAAACAGCCTTGTCGCTGTTAGCAAAGGAGTAGACAACTCTTGTTTTGCCAGAGCATTATAGGTGTAGAAGAGCCAGGAAACAGCTACCTCCATGGTACCTGTTGTCCCACTGCTGGACTAAGCCCATCACATCACAATAGCTGTGCAGGGTTCTATTAACATTTTAGCTCTTTGGCTTGGAAGGGTTGGAATCAGCATTAATTACTTCAGTCAGTTCAAATGTGGTATTAACAGGCTGGCTGCCTCAAAAAGAGACTAATTTCAACAGCTCCAGTGCACCTGCTGTGCAAAGATTCCAATCCCATGGGAATTGGTGGGTAATGGTTTATAATCGGCAATAAAAAATGGACTTGAGGGCAACTGCTTAGCAGTGGCTCCCTCTGCAAGAGTTTGTGGTGTGTGAGAGCTTGTAATGTGGCTTCATTGCTGTGGGGATCAGATTTGCCCCATGACAGCGCTGAACATGTGAAGATGTCCATCACAGGGGGAAATGTTCTTTGCAGAGAGGAGCACTGTATGCATTGCTTCCTGTTTGAGAACAGGCTGTAAAGTGTGTTGGAAGAGTCAATGGACCTCAGTTCCTTTAAAGAAAAAACCCTTCCTCCTCAGGCAGATTCCTACATCCACCTGCATATTAAAGGTTTATTTTTAAAGTGTTTTTCTTAATACAGGTAATATCTCTACAGAAGTCTTACAGGAATGCGCTCTGCTGTGAGAGGAAAGGCTCCCATTTATTAGTCTTCTTCCACTAAACCTATGAAAAAATACACATTTGGCAGGCTGAGAAGGGGCATTGGCCCAGGGACTGGCTGACTGGAAGCAGCATTGTGACAGCACATCAGCATAGTCCTCTGAAACAAGGGAGTCGCAGTATTATCAGGGCTACCTAAAAGAAATGCCTTTACTTTTTATCCCAGAGAAAGGAAGTCAAACCCCCTGTCATGTTCTTATGCCTCGCTGGAGCATTTGACTTGTTATAAGGGCCTTGTGCATCTCAGCATTTTACTATTGCATTTTGAAATTTTGTTTTTCTCTTATTTTGGAGATTTGGATCAACACTTCACAACAAATTCCTTCTCAAGATCTACCTGCACTAACCAATTTCCAGTGTGTATTTCTCTCATTGTTTTACAGACAATAAATACAATTGACAGTTTGACTACCAGAAATGAGCAAGGGGGAAATAAAGCCCAAGGAAAGGATAATGGATCTCTGGGTTTTTGCAAGCACATATGTGGGTGTTGTAGATTTTGTTCAAGCACGTTGTAGACGGGTTAGGGGGTGGAATACAAGATGCTATTTTCAGAAAATAGGACAACCTGCCAAAACAGCCTTTTTTTTTTTGCCTGTTCTTCACCACATCCGAGTAAAGGAATGGAGAAACAGTAACCCCCATTGAGAATTTTTGAAGGCAGAGCTTTGTCTGTTATTTATTAATCCAGGCACTGATCAAAGCCCAGGAGAGGAAATCTGTGCTGGTTCATCAATAATACTTGAGCGCATACTTGGCATTAATTACATGTTCTGTTGGTTTCAATCCCTGTGTGCAGTGCCGAAGGGGGAGGTTTTGTGAGTCAGACAAGATTAGATCACTTGGGTGCATGCTTTTCTGGTCTGCTGGTAGAGTGGGACCTGGGACAAAACTGGTCTTTGGAGTGGTTTGCTCTGACTGTCTTTGTGGTCAAAGATCAGGAGGTGAACTAAGCTGCCTGGAAAAGAAACAGAGGGGCTATAATTAGAAGCAAATTGTGGCTTGAACACTGTACTAAAGTAGTTCAGGAAGGAAAGGCAACTTCCCATTTGCACAGTGAGAGCAGAGTTTCTGCTCCCCCGCTCCCTTGTAACAGCTGTAGCTTTGTTCAGTGTGTCTGGCTGGATGTATTGTTTTCAGAGCAAGGGTAATTAGTGTCTGAAAATATAACTGCTCTTTGCTATTAGGGAACAATGTAAAAATGCTTTTTTTTTCCCAGTGTTAAACATTCCTGCCCTCTTTTGATCTTGTCAAGCTAGACAATACCCCCGTCTTGTCATCATATTTCCCACGGAAAGTGGGATCATATATTAATATCACATTTGTATCCTCCCAGCAGCACTTCTGGGGCCAAGCAACAGAAAGTTTGCCAAATGGTAGGAGAAACCTCCGAAGCCCTTAATTACTGTGACTTCATCAGTGAAACTTGACTGCCTTTGGACTTGCTTCAGATTTGAGTGTATTTGAAGGGATTCAGACCTGGATGGCTTGACAATGATGGCTGCTGTTGGCAAACAGACACAGTGGGTGAAGGGAACAGTGTCAGTAGTGATGAGCAGCAAGGACAACCTCAGTGCTGCTCTGCTGAGTGAGGGGTGCAAGTCACATTCAGGAGTTATCAACTTTATTTCTGAATTAATAATGATATTAAAAAGGCAAAAAGCACTTTCCAGCTTGTTTTTGGAGAAACTCGGATGAGGGGAAGGTTTTTAATTACTTTTTCCCCCCCATTAGGTAAATTTATCACTGAAGTGCTCCTTACTTGCATTGCCCATCAATCACTGAAAATCTCTTCTGCTAATGCAGCCGAGAAATCTAGTTCAGGTATCAACCAAGTGCAGAGGGTCACTCTTGGGGCTCCTGCCTTTGTTTAGCAGCTGGAGAGGCAAAGGTGAAATGCAGAGGTGGTCCTGGAGATAAGAAAAGCAACTGAAGGAAGACACTGGCCAAGGATGACTTGAAGGAAAAGATGGGGTATAAAGAACACAAGATAAGAGGAGGTTAAAGAAGTCAGGAAGTAAGAGAAAGAACAGGTAGTCTTACGTCAAAAGCAGGAAACAGAGGTAGAGGCAATTAGTTTTCCTGAGTCATCACCAAGCCATCCTGCCCCCAGAAAGGCTGACTGAGCAGCATCAGTGGAAAAATCAGAGTTTCTCCCTGAGATGTCATTCCAGATCAAAGAGGTTTTGATTGGTGAGACTGGATTTTCTGTCACTGATCCTCCCCTGCCTGAAAGAAACTTTTCAAATGTATCTTGCAAAGTTAGCATCCACCCTAACCACCCCAGGGCTTGGCTCACTTGCCTCTCTTCCTTGCCACATCTCTTCCCAGTTCTGAGTCATGGTCTATTTCGGGGGCCCTCTGCACAACTGAGATCTCAGTTATTTGGGCAGAGGTGAGGTGGCCGCAAGAGGCACTGATTGCTGCACATCCTTCTAGAGGCTAGGAGAATCAAAAATGAAAGAGCAAGTGAACAAAAATAACTTGCTGGAAGAAGGCTTCTGTGATCTGGAATTCCTGACAGATGCTTGAACACAAAGGTGCTGCTGGGAAGATACAAATGTGATGTTAATATATGATCCTTTTTTTCTTTCTGGCGTATCATGATTCAGAGCTAAAGTACAGCTGGGGAAACAGGGAATAGGAACGCAAAGTGGTCTCAGTTTACTGTGTTTCGGAAAGGCTGGTGGGTTGTTGGTGACTAAACCGGATGGGGATGGTGCCAGGCAGAGGGTGGGCAGCAACTCCCAGTCTAAATCTTGATAGAAACATTACTTAAGTTATTTGTCTTTATGTGCAGGAGTTTGAATTGATACTTGTAACACCACGTGTTGCCCAGTGGGCTGTTTCAGGACTCAGCTGGGGGGGGAGGTAGGGAAGAAACAAGACCCTAAAGATGCATTTTACAATAAAATGGATGCAGAATTGTCTTGGGTTTTGTTCTTTAATTCCCCCAAAGCAAACAAACTGTATTTAATATAGTTCAGCCCAGTTCTGTAGTGCTTGTGCAAGGAATGTGATGGCCAGAGCAAGTCTCTCAAGCCTGTTTGCAGTATGAGGTGGTAACATAAACCACAACCCACGCCCTGCAGTGGGACCTTAAAAAGGAGCGGTGGTGCCTGAGCAGGGCTGTTCAAACGCTGCAAAGCTGGTTAATTATTTAAGAACTGGAAAATACAACTTAAGCATTTGGTGACTTTAGCGAGGGAGAAAACGAACAATGAGAGAAACAAACAAAACCCACCTGGCCTTGAAGGCCTTTGCATTGAGTTGCGAAGTCTGCACTGATGTGGAGACCCTGGCTCTGCTGCTGGGTGGGAGCACAGCATGGTCCCCAGCTCTGGCTCTGCACACTACTATGGGTATCATCCCTGCTCATGGGCTGGGCAGAATGTGAAACCTCGCTTGAACCCAGCTTCAAGCCCTGGAGAGACCTAAAGAAGACCATGAGCGCAGCCTCTGGCTGCACAGCATTGCGTTCCCCTGGGGAAACAGGGATGGGGCAAAGTTTCTTACTGATCCAGACCCCCACAAGAGCATGCCACTGCTTTCAAGGGGTCTTGAACGCGGTTCCCAGTTTTGTTCTTGTGTCAATACAGCACCCAAGCAGCTGTGCATGAGGAAAGCAGAGAAAGTTTTCCTTTCAGACCGTGCAAATCATGCATTTCAAATTCTCCCATAATCCTGGTGGTGGATAAAACAAAACAACTTTCTTTCCAGGCTGCAAAATTGGCATGACAGGCACTAGAAAATCTGACTACCCTTTTCTCCCTCACCCTTTAGGAAAGAACAATAAGCCCTGAAAAAAAACATGTGTGCACTGATGCCAGGAAGCTTGGAAACCGGGTCGGGAATCTGATCATGAGCATTAGAGTCTCTTGTGTGTTGAGAGTTTTCTGGCTTCGCAGAAAGGAGGCAACTCAGCCACTGCTCATCTCTACCATCGAGGCAGACTCCTGCGTTTTCATCCCACCACTTACTACAGGGACAGAAGCTCAGGGAAGAAAATGCCTGAAACCAATAACTAGCATTATGCATCAGCTGCTAATGAAAAGTTTCTGCCTAAGTGGGTACATTTAGTTTGGACCAGGAAATGCAGAAAGTCATGCAATCCTCCAATGTCCATTAATCCATCTTCAGTGATTTCTACTGCGGGTGTTTTGTTTTCCTCCAGGGACCTAACTTTTTATTTAGTCATATATTCATGGGCTGTTGTTGCACACATTAATTGCCCTTGATCAGACGAATGTTTCTCAGGAGGCCTCATCCTTTCTCTGCAAGAGATCATAACTTCTTCAATTGCTGCTGTTAACTTGCTGCTGGCTTCATCCCGTGTGGAGCAGAACAGTGTGATTCCTCTTTGGGACCCAGCTCTCCACTGATGCTAATCTGGGCTGTGCAACAAGCATTCCCTCCAAGGATGCTCTTTCTAAATCAGAAATTAGAATTACTGAAGCAAAAAAGGGTTTGGCAGTAGCTGCCAAACAGAATCACAAATCTATTAGCTAGGTCACTGATTGCAAACACTGTGAGTGTCTGGGCTCAAAAGGTTAGTGCTTTGATTGCTTAAACCAGGGCATGTGGACTGTTCCTTTGATCCAAGCTGTGTATTTCTGCTGCAGCTTGGTTTTAAAAGCTTTTAATGTAGCAGCCCTGCGTGGCTCACAGTCCCATGTGCTAACAGGCACACTAGGAAATTTTACACAAGGAAGTTGTGAACTTCCAAACACAGCCATCTCATGGGCCTAGGTTAGAGGATAACACTTGTTTTCTGCTGCCTTGATTGTAAGAATTCAATAATCAAATAATTTCTCATGTTATCCTTTTTCAGTTGTTGCCATGGTAAAACCCCAGAGAGGAATGGGGGGAGGGCTGTACCAAGCTGTTGGAACATCAACTTTTCTCTGAGAATGATCAAAAGATGTGTTCAGGTACTCAGTCTCACCTAGATGCTCACATGGAAGTAACCTCACGTGTACAAGTAGCTCTGAAAAGCACAGCCTGCAAGATAACTTACAGGGCCAATTATTCAAGCAGGAGATCAATGTGCATCAAGAATGAGATTGGGAGAACAGAGCAAAAGTATTTATATCTCTTGAGATAGGTTTCCTTTTTCTATGCTTCACCTGCTGCTCTTTGGGATGTTTTCCAGGTTGCATCAAGTGAATTTCGATGCTCCCACTTGTGAAGGGAAGCGCCGAGAAAAGCTCTCCCTGATAGGGGACTTCTCCTCTTCAGCAGAGTTCTTTGTCACCATTGCAGTCTTTGCCTTCCTCTACTCGCTGGCAGCCACCGTGGTTTATATCTTCTTCCAGAACAAGTACCGTGAAAACAACAGAGGCCCTCTCATTGTAAGTGTGAGTTTGCAGTGTTTTCTGGTGTAGGTCTTAACCTTTTGCTTTTTTGGTGGTTGAGGCTATGGTGTGTTCTGGGAGATTCAAGTGACCCAATGCCCAAAGCATCTCTGCATTCACCTGTTGGGTTTTTTTATCTTAATGGTGATTTAAACTTTTAATGGGGTAACAGAAACTATATGCAGGTCAAATTTACTCCTAAATTTGTATGTACCTGTGGGATCCTCTGCTTCTCTTCTACTCCCTGCACTGCAGTTCACACAAATAATGAACAGTTGGTGCGAGGTGGCATGATTGGGGTCTGGGTCATGTGTCTGTGACAGCAGAGCTTCACAGGTGGGGAAAAAAGGAAAGAGGAGATCTTGGGCATCAACCCAGCAGACAAATGAAACCATGCCCCTGACCAAAGCCTAGCCAAGGAGATTGCTTATTGCTTTTTACTGCTGGGTTCAGCCAGATTATTTTGCTTTGGAGGGTTCTGTGGCTGGTTTTCCAATATTACACGGAGTTCCCAGCACATTTGTGTCTGTGCTTGTTTATGAGGCTACTCATTATCCAGTTACCATTCTATGTACCCATTAACCTGCGGCTGTTTGTGCCTTTATTTTTCTTTTTACTGATTCCTAAAGGCTCGTGAGAAAGAGTTTAAGGAAGAAGTTCTTTTCTGTGAGGGTGCTGAGGCGCTGGCACAGGTTGCTCAGAGAAGCTGTGGCTGTCCCATCCCTGCCAGTGTTCAAGGCCAGGTTGGACGAGGCTTCAAGCAGCCTGGTCTAGTGGAAGGCATCCCTCACTGTGGCAGGGGGTTGGAGCTGGATGAGCTTTAAGTTCCCTTCCAACCCAAACCAGTCTATAATGTAATTCGGTAAAAAAGCAAGTGCCACTGTGCGTTCATTTTCTCATAAATCAAGACTGTAAAGCCAAGAAGAGCTATTTTGTTCTATGTGTCCATTACCTGTCAGTGCATCACACCCCATGATACACCCCTGTCTTGCTCAGCTGCTTAGGCCTGGGTGCTGATCCCTCACTGCACTGAAGTTGGGTCAGGTCTCTGCATCTATGGGCTGTAGGGTTACATCACGGTCTCCCTTCCACAGGCAGCCCTCTCCTCCATGATTGCAAGGATGAGGTTACACTAAGGTAAAGGAAATATTCCTCTGAAGTCTTGGTGTGAAGAGAGCAGTTCCAAGGGAAGGTGCGGGGAGATTAGTGAACACTGATGTAAGGAAAGCGTCTGTCCTGGATTTCAGAATAATCTAAAGTCTATGTCTGACAGAAACCAGACGTTTGGCCGAGATTTGTGCCTTGAGTGACTGAAAGCCACTGATACAGGGCATCAGAAAAACAACAGAAAGGCAAATAAGTCACCAGCTCAGAAAGGCTGTACCTGTTAAAGGAAATAGCTGCAGTAGCAATAGGCAAAGCAATTAACTGTAGGAAGGTAACCTTAGCACAGGGTATTGAGAGAAAGATTTTCCTACTGCAAGATGCGAGTTGTTTTATTTATGTTTGCATAATTAAAAACTGATGAATTGTTACGAAGGAGAAATTCTCATTACACATCAAAGGAAATTAATCCTCTTCATTTTGGGGTTTTTTGGGACCTTTCCTCTCTTCCTAGAAAATAGTGAGGAAAGGAGGGGAAATCTTCACAGAGGAGATGTAGAACAGGCAAGATAAAGGGGTCCCTACAGAAGCAATAAATAAAGTGGCTTGCTTCTGCTTGTTGCAGTTAATATCAAGTAATAACTCGTTTCAAACTGTCTCATCAAAGAATTAGTTGCAGAGATTTGCCATTTTAATTTTCTTGCAGGAAATAATTCTTTCTTCTGACCAACCACATCATTCTGTGAAGCAATAGAAGAAAAATCAACAGAAAAAAATAATGCAAATATGTCAGATTATGATGTGGCCATTTGCTGTTGTATAGGACTTTCCAGATACAGCTGCTGCAGTCATGCTTGTCACAGGATGCACGCTGCAGTCTGTGACAGCATTAATGTGGCATTGATTTAATTTGTTCAGTGTAATGGATTGTAATTGAATCTACAGGTTAAATTTAAAGAGTGTCTGTTACCAAAGCCTCTGTTTGTAATTTCCCAATTTCTAAACCAAGCCTAAATGACCTTATTTATTCCAAATAAAAAGATGCTTCTGAGTTTGTCCTGCAGTAAAAGCAGCTCTTGCAGATGAGTAGTGTTGGGAAGTGGCTGAGGGTAATGCTCAGCCTATGCCTGCCAGGGGGAGAGTCTCATCTGCATCTCTTTTGTATTGCCAGCTTTGTCTTGTTGGGTATTTTTGGGAGAAATCCCCCTTTTCATTTGGACCACATCCTTGCTGGTCTCTACCCGGTGCAGTGATTGTGGCACCACAGCCTGACTGGGACTGGGTTTGAGTCCTACTGTGCAGTGGAGATATAGGGAAAACACAGAGCCCCAGCCACGACAAGCAGCTGTAGCCCAGAGGAATTCAAGGGTCAAGAGAAACTCAGAGTGAAAACCAGCTTCCCACGTGTCGTGGTTTAAGTCCAGTCAGCCATGTAGCTCGCTCGCTCACGCCCCCCTCTTTACTCCCCCACCGCTCGTGGGGGAATGGGAAGGAGAATCAAAAGAATGTAACTCCCATGGGTTGAGATAAGAACAGTTCAGTAACTAAGGTATAACACAAACCACTGCTGCTGCCACCAAGAATAATAATGATAAGGGGAATAATAAGAGAAGAGAATACAACCGCTCACCACCCACTGACCGATACCCAGCCCAAGCAAGAGGTGATCTCACCCTTCTGGGTAACTGCCTCCAGTTTATACACTGGGCATGACATGCTGTGGTGTGGAATACCTCTTTGGTCAGTTAGGGTCAGGTGTCCTGTCTCTGCTTCCTCCCAGCTCCCCCTCCTCCCTGGCAGAGCATGAGGCTCAGAAAGTCCTGGGTCAGAGTACACATTACTGAACAGCAACTAAAACCACTGGTGTTATCAGCACTGTTCCCAGGCTGAAAGTCAAAAACACAGCACTGCACCAGCTACTGAGAAGGAGAAAAATGACTGCTACTGCTGAACCCAGGACACCATGGCTGCAGGCATCACCTAAGGGATGCAATGTGTTGTGCAATGGAGGCAGGCGATGCATCCTCCAGCTCCAGGCAGATGCTACACTGAGCTGACGTACCCAGCAAGATCACACGTATGTCGGATCAGAAGTGTGAGTATGTCTCACCCATGAGATTGTTACTCCCAAAGAAAAGTGCTGCAGAAATCTGAGGTGCTTTTGTGCCTGCATGAGCCCAGCCAGCATTCCTGACATGTGTCAGTGCAGGAGGCTGGGTAGCCCTCACTCCTTCATCATCAGGCAGGATCCACGTTTCATGCAGTTTCATTTCCAGACTACCATTCTTTCATCTCTCAGTGACCAGATAGAAGATGATAGTTTCATCTTTCCTTGCTTCTGTGGCAGTGACCGATCACAGTTTCATATTTAAAGCCATTCCCATGTTAAGCCTTGTACTTCCTTTTGGTTTGATATACTCAGTCTGGGATGACATCTGCCTTTAAGTGGCACCTTCGCAGAGCTGGCTGCCTTTCCTCCTGATGAATTTTCAGGATTTGAATGAGTATGACAGGAGAAGAGGAAAGAGGAGAGAAAACCTTTCACTTCAGATTTTATGTATTTTCCAAGAAATCCTTGCACGGGAACTAGGAGGACCATCAGTGCACCACCAGCTAGATGCAGAATATATGATTATAGAGAATTTAATGACCACAAAGTGATGAGAAAGAGAAAATTTCAGTCACAATTGTCTCGGGTTTACCTTGCTTGATATGTATGATACAGGGAAACAAAACTGCATGTGCTGAGATCTCACCAAAGCATCACTTTAACTGTGGAAAAATATTCTAATGTTCGGTGGGAAGGGAGGCATTTTGGCAAGGAAATATTTCCAGCAGGAGAAGCCGTTAACTCCTTCCATGGTTGTTTGGATGGCACTGGCGTGTTTTATTCACTGTGCAGGGAGCTATGTCTGTTGCTAACATTGCCTGTAAGGTTTTGGGGATAAAAATCTTCCTTCTGATCACAGAGGGTCCCTGTTGTGCTATTCATCTGTGATGGAGGTGGGAGTCTTCCCTTCCCATAGGGCTATCAACACCAAGGTCTTGCCATGTGCTCCCTCTGCTTGCTTCGCTGGCTCCATGGAGTGATAAGTTGAGGGGGTTCATCCTGGAGAAACATTAGAGAGGACCTTTGTTCCCAATTCCTAAAGGAATAAGGAGCAGTTTACAATGGATTAAACACCTAATAGACATATGCAATGTGCTTCTGAGCTCTGCAAACTGCAGCTGGGATTTGAGTTGCAAGCTCCTGCCCAATGCACATATACAGCGAGGAGCTGTGGGCACAAGTGCAAGCTCTCAAATGACTGATCACTGCTAATGAGCCAGAAACTCTTTAAAGAAATTAACTGAAGATGGCAACTTCATTTTAATGAATGCGATGTACAAGACCTCACCGGGTTTCAGTGTATCTGCATCTCTCAGACCAACCGAAGCTGGTTTCCACTTGTGTAACGCTAGGTATCCAGGGGAGACGTTGCTGGTTTGCAATGAGAGCAGAGATGAGCTGCACCCTGGGACTGCCACCCCAAGCGCCTCTGTCTTGATGCCCTGCTTCGGATCTGTATGTTTCCAGCTGCTTGCAAGTGGAGAGTAACCAACCCAACAGTTAGTCTTGTGCTGAAGTTTTAGTGGATCAAAGGAAGATGCTTCCATATATCTCTGGAGTGGGAAAATAGGACAGAACAGTCACAGCAATGTGCACCCATCACTCAGACTTCTTACTTTTTCCACAGTTTCTGTACCCCATATGCTTCATTTAAAACCCACACTCTGAAACTCTGCCTCTATGTTCCTTCAGGTTTGTCTTTGGGAAGTTATAGATTAGCCATGAAAAAAACACATGCGTTCATGTATAATGCAAACCACTTTACTTGTTTTCTAATCAACTAATATAGAAGCATAAAATGATTCAACAAAGTGACTGACATAGCCCTGAAATGAGGTATTTAATTTTTATAGTGATTTCTTGAGAATCTCAACAGTGTATAAAGATGCTTACATGTGAGAAGATGAGATCTTTTCTTTGCATCTGCAGTCCTGTGAATTATCACATTAAGCAAAAAAGCATTTAGTTCTTTACATAGGTTGTGGACCCAGTGAGCTAAGTACACTTCTAGTCTGCTCTTTGGAGATGCCTTTGACTAAACATCTTCTGTTTCATCCCTTCTGTCCAGCTTTCCAGAAAATAAATAGGAAAAGATTAAAGAGCCACCTGTAAAAGCAGAGATTGAATCCTTTGCAGTTGAAAAATGAAATTATAATAATCTGACTAATTTTTTTGCATTTCAAAGAGCTGTTTCAGCGCACTGTTTTCATCTCATTTCTGAAACAAAACCACAGTGCCCTTGCTGTGCATGCTGGTGCCTCCCAAACGGCTCTGCGCATCGTTGCCAGAAGCAAGCTTGCAGTGCCATACAATACTTGCAATAACCATATAATTCTTCCAAAGCTTCATTCTGCAGAAAATTTGGGGTGGGACCTTGTTCAGACCAACAAAGAGCTAAAATGCCACTGTAGGAAGGCGTTTTCTGCATTCTGCGGTTGCCTGCAGCAACCTGCTGTTGACCACTTTCCCAGGCTGGGGCCGGGGCTGTGGCTCTCACTGGGGGTGTTCTTGAATTTTTAGGTCAGTTTGGACTGCGAAAATGAATCTTCTGAGCAGTTTGGGCTTGATGGGGTACAGAAACCTCCCTCTGCTCCCATGTGGCTCTCCATGAAACCTGTTGGCAATGCTACCGGGCTAGACATGCTTTGGTTAGGAGAGTTTATGGACTTCTGCTTTCTCCCCTTGTTTGCTGTGGATGCATGAGAGGGTTTTGTCACATGAAAGATTTTGTAACATGAGCATTAGTGGATGGAAGCATTGTGGAGTGGCGCTGACAGCCCTGCGTGGAAGCCAGTTACAGGGCTTGCCAGTAGAGCAAGGGAGGAGGACAGGCAAGTGCTGCAGGGATGCCAGGGCCCTCCAGCCAGGCCAGAGCTGAGGATTTGCATGTTTTCAAACATAACAGCCCAGGACTGTCATACCAAACGTGGGCCATGCTGGCTGGGAGGGAGAGCAGGGCATGGAGTGCATACAGGGACCTATGTTACAGCACCTGGGGGTTGCTGAATCCACCAACCAGCTCAGAGCAAATGAAACACATCCCCTTTCCGAGTGAGCAAACAGCTTCTGCAGATGCTTTTGGTGGGTGAGATTGTGTTGGGCACTGGGGATCCAAAACTGTGCTTAGGAGACTTAAGTGACTGCACCTCCAGAGACAGGCGTTTTGCAAAAGCTGCCAGCTTGATAGCGAGGAGAAATGCTTTAGTCACCATGAAAAGAAAAGGCATTCACAGTTCTATTCTATAACATATAGTATATAAAATTCTTCCAAGCAGGCATTTTTGGCAAACTCAGTAATAGCAAGTTTCAACTTGAAAAAGGCAACAAGAGTGTTTTAGGGTTTGTTTTTTTTTTGTTAAACATACTTCAGGCTGTTAAAAAAACCCCTTTTTGGATATTCAGCATATTTTAAATCTTGTTTTCTTCTTTCTCCTACATTCTCCTATTTTGCCTCCTTCCCAGAGGCACCTGTAGGCAGACCAAAGTATCCCAGCTGAGATATGAGAAAAGAACTTTGCAATTAGGAGTGTAGCTTAACTGTACAATACACACTGAAGAGATCTGTAGACACCATTTCAAGAGAGCACCTACAAAAATTACTTTGTTCCAAAGGAAAAAGAAAATTCACCCATGCTATAGGGTTATTAAACATTCAAATGCAAGATTTGTTTTAGTATGCAGATGCTCTGGCTTTAATTACCAAGAGAAATCCCCCAGATAAACATTAAGCCACAGAACAGCTTAGCTTGAAAATCACTTTTATTCTCATCATGTCATTATCTTGTAACTCTGTTCCACCCAGAGCTGTGAAAGTGTTCAGCCAGAAATGCAAACCCACTTGAAAACGAGAGGTTCAAGTTCCAGCCAAAGCTTGAAGGTTAGCAAATGTTTGAAATAAATAAGAAGACCGAAGTTTGCTGTAGTCAGATTTTGCTTCTTGCACAGCACACAGAAGATGGAACAAATCCTCCAGGGGCCTGAGTCCAGCTACATAGCCTTGGGGAGAGCACCTGTGGGAAAAATCCTGGTATTTCATTGGCCTTTCTGTCCTATGGAATCATGGAATCCCAGACTGATTTGGGTTGGAAGGGACCTTAGAGCTCATCCAGTTCCAAACCCCTGCCATGGGCAGAGACACCTTCCACTGGAGCAGGTTGCTCCAAGCCCCTGTGTCCAACCTGGCCTTGAGCACTGCCAGGGATGGGGCAGCCACAGCTTCTCTGGGAAACCTCTTCCTAATATTTAATCCAAATCTACCTAATATCTAATATAAATATCCCTCTAATCTAAATCTATCTTCTTGATCAGCTGTTGGCCAGCTAGTGTACAGGCTGCATGGTTTTTTCTCTAAGTCCCAATGTGTGATCTTTCCCTTTTGGCTTAGTGTGCTTCTTGCACCCAGCCAGACTTCACAGTTTTGCGGTGTTCCTGTATAAAAGGGGCTATCTTGGCCCCCAGGGAGCAGGGACCCTTTTCCCAAGGCTCTGATCTGCTCTCAAATAGGGAAAATAGTGGTAGATTGGGCAGGGTCTGGTTTTGTGTGGACACCCTGGTGCAGGGGAGCAGAGGAAGTCAGTAGAAGGCTGAAGGATGAAATGAGGTGGAGGAATAACTTGAAATACTTAGTCCGTTTAGGACCAGCCCCTCAACTGCCCAGTGCTATTGGGTGTTTCTAGCAGAGACGTGAGCTACTAGCAGTTAGAGTGAGGGACTTTTGCAAATGGCAGTCATTTGTGCCATGAGTTGTGCGAACGCATCACCAACATGGGGTGAGGATCTGGTAAACCCCTGCTGCTATCTGCTGCTTGAAGAACTTTGCTCACTTTTAAAACTTCCCTCTGTTTAGCAAGTTCAAACTCTGTTAGTTTGGGTCGGTTTTTCTCTGCTTCAAATTTCTACCTGCTGTTCAGCATTTATTTTATTGCTATTGCCAATGCACTGACTGCAGAGCTTGATTTAGCTGGCAGTCTAAAAACGAGGTGGCATTGAGGGAGAATCGCTTGGCATTTAAAAAATGTATTCCCCAAAACACTGGTGTATGCCTCTCTGTTGTATCAATCAGAGCCTATACAAGGGCTTGACATCCATAACATGTCAAGCCTCATAGCAAATACAAAGGGTATCCGATCGTAATCCACAACTCAGTGAATATCTAGTGTTTGGCCAGCTGGAATTTTTTGGAAATGTTTGCAATTGAACAGTTGCCTCTAGGACTCCATTTCTCAGCCAGTTACTGCCAGGGCATATAAGATACAATAATTCCTTTTGCTGGAAATCTCCCTAAGAAGAATAATTACTTTGGGCTATATGCCTCGGCCTACACGGGGTCTCTTTGGGTGTTAAGATAGTTGTCAGCTCCTAGGCTTCACGGTCTTCAAGAGAGCCCATTTGGGCAGCATGAAGGGAGGTCAGAGGATCTCAAAGCTTGGTGGCAGACACAGGCCTGCAAGAAAAGAATTGTGGCACTGTTAAAAGAGAGTATCCTTTGGGAAAGCATCTAAGCAGTTAATTTAATCCCATCTGTGTGAGCAGAGAAATCCTTTGTTCATGGCTCTCTTGTGCAGCTGATTTATTGACTGATGTGTCTTCCATCGTGACAGAGGCTCATGTCCTCCGTTCATGCAGTGCTGTGGAGAGTTCCTTCCCCAAATGTTAGGTGTGCTTGTAGAAGATGAGAGTAGTTCCTAGGGATCATTTATTTCTTTGCTTAGCAACCCAGAATGCTGTGTTCTTAATGAATGTTTTCTCTTCCTTCCATGTACACCTTTACTTTGTAAGGGGGAAGGGGAAGCAGTCCCCATGGGAAGTGGGATATCAAGACGCAGCGATGCAGTTAGTGGTACGTTAGACTTTGGCACCTCTACCATCTGTTGTGGGCTGACAGATGGGATGAAATATGACAGCAGAAAGGCTCTTCTGTTTTAGCAAGACACAAGAAAGCTTGAAAAATCACACCTCCTCCCTCCTTTCCCCCCAAACCCACACAACAACAGTATCACTTGGCCACTTGTTCTGGCTAAGACAGGGAGAAGTTTATGCCTGTGTGTGCTCCTGAGAGTCTTTCAAGGGAAAAGTGAGCAGAGTGGTTCAGAGCGGAGCTGCTTGGGGGTGTTGGGTCCTGGAGGGACTACCACCCCTTCTCTCCTCTTTTCACATGGATGATGGGAATCAGGAGCAAATGCTTTACCAGGACAGAGAGGAGCTGAGGAGTCTGTGCTTGGCAAGTCTCACTGTTTATGTGTTCACTTGTGACAATTAGTGGCTGCATGACTCGTGCAGCAGGGGCGTTTGGCCTTACCTGTAGCTGTGAGAAAACACCTCATCTGGCAGCTGAGGACTAGCCAGTTTCAGGTTTTCCCTGTGATGCTGCCACAGATGGAAACATTTCCCATTGGAAACCCACCCTGGATGTCTCTCGGAGCATCCAGGGAGAGACCCAGCCCTCACGAGGGCCCAGCTCCTTTCCAGGCATCTATATTTTTAACTGATCCCAATCATCAGCCAGGTGCTGTGAATAGCCAAATTTCCAGGGCAGCACAGCATCCTGGGTACCAGCCACATGTTTGTGGGAATCTGGCTCAAGGCTGAAGATGCAAATGGTAGCCAAAGGGTTCTGTCCCATTAGGCACATCTAGCAGTTCTGAGAATCATCTCTGTAAATGATGACGATAAATCACAAGCTTCCACAAAATAACAAGCTCTTGGTCTTGGTTTTTTGTCTCCTCTGATGCAAGCTGTCAGTTTTCTGGTGATTTTTAATGTTCTTTTCTTCCCAATGGACACACCAGGATAATGCTTCTAACTGATTTGTCTTTCAGGATTTCATTGTGACAGTGGTCTTCTCATTCTTGTGGCTAGTGAGCTCATCTGCTTGGGCTAAAGGACTGTCTGATGTAAAGATTGCAACTGACCCAGAAGAAGTGCTGCTGCTGATGTCTGCCTGCAAACAGCAGGCCAACAAATGCTTGCCTCTTCGCAGCCCTGTTATGTCAAGCCTCAATACTTCGGTTGTAAGTGACCACTACTTTTCACCCTAACCTTGCAAATGTGTTTTCCCCTCTTTTACTCATGTTTTGACCTAAATCAGCTGGTGTAAATCAGTTAGCTGACGTGATTTAATTGGAAGTACAGTCTTGCTGTGAGGAAAGGCAGAGTTTGACTCATCACAGCTATCTGCTGTGGAGCAGCAGTGGGATGACTGTGCAGGGCTGGGATGGGGAGAAAGCAAAGCATCTGTCCAAGTGCATTGGGTGGCCTGTCTACTTTTAACTTGCTCCCTGCAACTCTTTGAAAGGGGGTCTGAAACTTCTGCAAACCCTGAGAAGGTTTTGTTTCTAAAATTTTCTAAATCCTTGAAAATCAACAAAAAATTGATCTTCAGAATATCTAAAAAGAAAACACAACAAGCCCCTCCAGGCAGCTGATCAATTAATATCTTACTTTAAAGTTATTTTCCTTCTATTTTATTTTTCCCTGGTTTCTTTAAACAAGATAATGTTTACAAACATAAAAATATTTGGCCTAAACCCTCAACTTTTTTACGGAAACAAAAATGAAACCAAACCCCTTCTACGATAGAGTTAAGGGAGGTGAATTTGGGAATTTGCTCCAAAGCTGAAAAGATTTTCCAGCATGTTTTGGGCAAAGGATGAACTTGGAGCAGCACTGACTTCTCCCAGGATGGTGCAGGGCCCATAACATTAGGCTGGGCTGTGAGACCCTGGCTGTTGGGTGACCAGCTTCTCTTCTTCCCTCTTAGGTCTTTGGCTTCTTGAACTTTATCCTCTGGGCAGGCAACATTTGGTTTGTGTTTAAGGAGACAGGCTGGCATTCCTCGGGCCAGCGGCATGCTCAGGACACCATGGAGAAGCAATCTAGTGGCTATAACCAAGGTGGCTACAACCAAGACAGCTATGGGCCGGCTGGTGGCTA
This sequence comes from Myiopsitta monachus, assembly GCA_017639245.1. Classification (NCBI taxonomy): domain Eukaryota; kingdom Metazoa; phylum Chordata; class Aves; order Psittaciformes; family Psittacidae; genus Myiopsitta; species Myiopsitta monachus. Next base: position 7,160,118 of record CM029929.1, on the reverse strand, counting down.
CAACCAGCCAGGCTCCTACAGCCAGGTGGGTGAATATGGCCAGTCCCAGAGCTATGGCCAGAGCGGGCCAACATCCTTCGCTAATCAAATATAGGGTTCACACAGAACAAGCTCTTGTATCCCTCATGTGTAGAGAGTTTAACAGGTCTCAAGTTTCGGTGGCCCCAGGTTTTTAAGGGTTTTACATAAGTTAATACTACAACATGCTGTTTAATGTCGATGGAAGGTCTAAGCCTGCTTCCTGAGGTGGCCAGTGGGCTGGAGATGGCCTTTTCTAACCCTGACTAGCCAGATACAGGGCATATGCTCATTGCTGGTGGTGACCTGAAGTCAGTCTTGTAGTGTGTACTGTAGAGATAACTTTATGGTAGTTTTGTATGTGTTGAGATGGTAGAAGCATTTTGTAGCCTCAAGTCTGTAGTATGTAATATGCATAATATAATTGAATTTCCTTCTGCATTTTGGTGAAAAAGAAGAGTGTTTTACTATTATTTCTACAGATTATTCTGTATATCCATGCATGTAACATTGCACCTAAATTCTCAAAAATGCCTGTCTGTGACTCTTCAGAGCGTTTGTTTTGGTTATACCTTTTGGGTTCAGAAGATTGCACTATCATTTCAGTTATCTGAGACATCTGTAATTTAGTGCATGGATAAGCAGTTTCATACTACCAAATGTCTGGGCTGTGTAAATGGAACTTCTCGATTTTTGCCACTACATTTTGTTAAATGTATGTTTAAAAGAAGTATGCATCTTTTATATATATTTTGCAGAGTTGAATATATGGCTTACCCAAGTTCTGAATGCTTTGTAACTAAAATGTTTTTCCTTGAAATAGCATTCAGTAGTATGTATGGTACCTGACCAATGTTTATTCCATTTAACTCAGCTAAGTATTCATTCTATAAAATCACTATTTCTGTGGATGTTTTGTGAATCTTTTAACGTGAGCTGTGGCGAATTAAGGACCAAGTAACTGTGTTATATGTTTACAAAGGTATCTATTTAACTAAGGTAACAGAGGTGCAGATATCAGTCTACAAATCTATGTGAAAATGCCCTGTTGCTTAATACAGCAAAACATGCAAGCCACAAGTATTGTTGTGACCTTAGAAAGCATAAATATTCCTTTATGCCCTCTTATAATATCAAAACCTTTCCATCCATGCTGTTTGAAGATTGTCAGATCTCCCTCTGTTAGCTTGCTGCTCTGAGCACTAGCTTGGTTCTACTGCAGAATGTAACTGGGTTGACCAAATAACACAGGCTCAGAGGAACGCACCCTGAAATAGCCAAAGCCAGAATTGTAGCCCATTTGGATCTCTCCCTGGGAAATTCATCCTCTTCCTCATCACAGCTTATGAGATGCATTAACACAAACGAAAGCCTGAAGCACAATATAGTAACCAAAACTGATCATCTGCATTTCTAAATCAAAGTGTATCAGTATATAATCTTATTGTATGAGCTGTAATGTTGAAAGCATCTTAGCTTAAAACAGCTTAGTCTCTTCTATGGTTGTTGTAACCAATTTATGGCTACTCGGTGGATGAATCTATATTGTGATATTTATTTGATCCTAATAAAGTTATTGCATACAATGCATGTTTTCAGAGTATGTTAATATTTAAATGTCTCTGCAAAATAATTAAGATAACTATTAAAGATGGATAACTATTCCTGTGCTTGACCTTATTGGTCATATTCTTGCTGTTTACTAACGCTTTAATGAGGTTTTAATGTACAGTGGAGTACAACACTTCTACAGACGCTGGTCATTAAGTGTCAGCATCATAAGTTTAATACAGAAAAATTAAAACTGTGCAATGTAATACCTACCTGCCTCTTTAAATCTCTTTCTACCTGTCAATAAGACTAGCCTATCACTGTGCTTAAATATCCCACTTCTCTGTATTGCTGGAAAGCCATGTTTCAGATTAAGAGAGGACAAACTATATATATTGGAATATCATAATGTCCTGGTGTTCCAAATGGGAGCAAATACAATTCTCTAGGTCAATGACAAAATAATTCTGGCTCTCAGTTTTTTTATTCTTTGGGTTTTCTTAAGTTTTGGTTAAGTTTGATTAAAGTAAGCCAGGAAAAAATAAAATCTGTGTGAGTGCAAGAGATAGGGATGGAATGTGCGCTCTTCGTGCCCCTTTACCTTTTAGGTAAGTCTTACCTTTTTTGTTTTAAATCCACTTTCTATTAGTTAATAAGGAATATCCCAAGGTTTATCTAAGCCTCCCTGCTAGAAATAGAGCTTTTTGTGTCAACTAGCTTTCTTTTCATGAACTTCCAAATCAACATGGTCCCATTTCCAGACTATCCTATGCAATGCTGAGGGTTAGAAACATGAGTTTTGCTTAGGTTCATTCCTGCATTTCAAACAAGCTGAAATTCTTGTGTAACTTTGTGAGCACAGGAACTGCAGCTTTCAAACCCTTAGGAGATGACACCCCTGGAGAAAGGGCAGTTTCTAATACAAGATTCGGGACAGAATTACTTATTTGGGGTATTATTTGTATAACTCCAAATCTAAGATTTTCTCATGAAGGGCACAGCTGGTGGAAAAGTTGACAAAAGTAGTGAAAGAGGCACTTGTTTTCATGAGAGACTTGCCCTTTGATTTACTCACATCTTCACAGGTACCTCAGCTTCCTGCTGCCAAGCAGAACAATTAAGCTGGCTGTTATACTTTGGGGGCTATAGTCTTCACTGTGAATTAGGAATGATGAAAAATCTCTTCACCTATAGCTTCTCGACACTCTTGTGAGGTGGGCTGATGCCAACCTGATGAAGTTTAACCATGACAACTGCAAGGTCCTACAGCTGGGTGGGAGCAATCCCATGCACAGCTCCAGGTTGGGCAGAGAAGAGATTCAGAGCAGCCCTGTGGAGAAGGACTTGGGGGTGTTGGTCAATGAGAAACTGAACATGAGCCAGCTGCAGTGTGCACTTGCAGCCCAGGAAGTCAAACGTTTCCTGGGCTGCATCAAAAGCAGCGTGACCAGCAGGTCGAGGGAGGTGATCCTGCCCCTCTGCTCTGCTCTCGTGAGACCTCACTTGGAGTATTGTGTGCAGTTCTGGTGTCCTCAACATCAAAAGGACATGGAACTGCTGGAACAAGTCCAGAGGAGGCCATGAGGAGGATGAGGGGACTGGAGCACCTCCCACATGAAGATAGGCTGAGAAAGTTGGGGCTGTTCAGCCTGGAAAAGAGAAGGCTGCGTGGAGACCTCATAGCAGCCTTCCAGTATCTGAAGGGGGCCTATAGGGATGCTGGGGAGGGACTCTTCATTAGAGGCTGTAGTGATGGGACAAGGGGTAATGGGTTCAAACTTCAACAGGGGAAGTTTAGATTGGATATGAGGAAGAAATTCTTTACTGTAAGGGTGGTGAGGCACTGGAATGGGTTGCCCAGGGAAGTTGTGAATGCTCTTGGTGGTGTCCAAGGCCAGGTTGGACAGAGCCTTGGGTGGCATGGTTTAGTGTGAGGTGTCCCTGCCCATGGCAGGGGGCTTAGAACTTGATGATTTTAAGGTCCTTTCCAACCCTAACTATTCTATGATTCTCATAATAATATAGTTTATAACAGTAGCAACAGTGAGAACAAAAATGATGCATGCACTTGCCTGTGTTATATAAGAAAGCGTATCTGAATGTTTCCTCTGTATTCTCCTGGATTCAACTCTTATCACATCCTTTGGCAATCACTGAGAAAGTGGAGGTTTATTTGAACTAGAAATAGTGACGGTATAGCAAAGTGTTGAGCTGCAAGATGGGAAAGCCTGTATTTGATGTTTCCTGGGCTTAAGACAAATAGCTAAGTACACTTGAGCATCCTCCGTGAAACTGCTGCTGGCAGGCTGATTGCTTTCCCACTTCATCATTAGTGAGTATCTCTGCCAGTTAGTTGAATAACTAGGTCAGCCTGGGAGAAAAAAAAATGTTCCTTGATCTTGTGTGCTGTCCCTCCTGTTTTCCCATGTGTTTCTCTTTATAGCCCATTTCTCAGCTACCCAGGATGGGAGTGTACTTGCATTAGCAAGTGTAGAGATGTGGAGGAGAACTGTATACTCTCAGGTACCTCTCAGAGTGTGGCAGAAGAAGTGGAAGGACAGGGCTTTCTCTCCAGGTGACTCAAAAGCCAAGAAAGAGGAATCATGCTCACATTTCAGCTTAGGGTTTCCTTGTTGCTTATGGCTGCGAAGGGATGCACTTTGCAAAGCTGCAGCATCATGCCCTCCGTGGGGAGAGCACGGAGCATGACTCTGGGTACGGAATGGCTTTGCAGCCTGCTTTGTTGCCTGACTAGCACATCATAGACTCATAGAATCACAGAATAGTTAGGGTTGGAAAGGACCTTAAAATCATCCAGTTCTAAGCCCCCTGCCATGGGCAGGGACACCTCACACTAAACCATGCCACCCAAGGCTCTGTCCAACCTGGCCTTGGACACCACCAAGAGCATTCACAACTTCCCTGGGCAACCCATTCCAGTGCCTCACCACCCTTACAGTAAAGAATTTCTTCCTCATATCCAATCTAAACTTCCCCTGTTGAAGTTTGAACCCATTACCCCTTGTCCCATCACTACAGCCTCTAATGAAGAGTCCCTCCCCAGCATCCCTATAGGCCCCCTTCAGATACTGGAAGGCTGCTATGAGGTCTCCACGCAGCCTTCTCTTTTCCAGGCTGAACAGCCCCAACTTTCTCAGCCTATCTTCATGTGGGAGGTGCTCCAGTCCCCTCATCCTCCTCATGGCCTCCTCTGGACTTGTTCCAGCAGTTCCATGTCCTTTTGATGTTGAGGACACCAGAACTGCACACAGTGCTCCAAGTGAGGTCTCACGAGAGCAGAGCAGAGGGGCAGGATCACCTCCCTCCACCTGCTGGTCACACTCCTTTTGATGCAGCCCAGGATATGGTTGGTTTCTGGGCTGCGAGTGCACACTGCAGCCGGCTCATGTTCATTTTTTCATCAACCAACACCCCCAAGTCCTTCTCCGCAGGGCTGCTCTGAGTCTCTTCTCTGCCCAACCTGAAGCTGTGCCTGGGATTGCTCCGACCCAGGCAAGTAGCCAAGGAGAAGTTCAGATGCAAAGGCAGCCTAGAGGGCTATGCCCTCACTAGACATGGTATTTTCTTATTGTGCAGTACTTTCCTGATCATATCTCCTTCACCATGGCCATTGAGCTGCCCACAACAGTGTCTCAGTGATGGCCAGGACTTGGAGGAAGTTTGTGCTCCTGTTCCATGAATTCATATTGCAGTTGCCTGACTTGATTAGGTTAATTATTTCCAATATGCATGTGCTCTCAATTTGAATGAGCAATTTGGGCTCTAGCCCTGAAGTATTCTTGGCTGAATGCCAATGTACTGATGACAGAGGCAGTCGCATGCAGCCCACATTGCACCTGCCTATAGTCTGCTCCTGACATCATCTCCAGAGTTTCACAATTAATGTTGCAGACAGATGAAGAAATACTGAGTAGAAAGTACCATGTAGTGTTCCATCCTTTCTTGAGAAGTTCTCCCCCTATTATGCCGTATCATATCATAAGCATTTAGTCCTCTGTTCACCAGTTTTAAGCCAGATATGAGTCAAAATCTTTGTGAATGTGAATGGATAGTATTAATATCTGGTGCTGATCATCCCATCATTTATCAATGCCATACATACATATGGAGACCTTAGCATTTCAATGTGAAATTTTAATAGTTCAGAAGGGATGCACCCCATTTATTGCATTTATCTACCAGTTTCATTTCTTGCATTTTTCTTGTTGTGTCCTTCTTTAATAACATTTTAGGGTTTTATAGCTGTCTTTTTAAGGTCTGAAAGTCCTATAATAAAACATTGCTCAAAGGAAAAATTATTCTGTTAGTGTATTTTCAGGCTTCCCTCTGAAAATGAATACTATACCAAAACCACTGGGCTCATCCTTGTTATAGAAACTGGAAGAGCTGGGTGCTTGCACACAGAGGATCCCCACAGCCATTGTGCTCTTTGACAGCCCCCATACAAGGCACAAGCATATTTTGGCCAAAGTGGTGCACCATGACTGAAACATGCCTGGATAAAGGATGCCAAATGATGTTTCCCTGCAGACAGACTTCTAGTGGCTTTTCTTAAATGACATTTTACCTGCTCTTGTCTCAGCAATAGGATTCGTATTTTAATGATTCATGACCCCAGAGGTAAATGTCAGTTTGAACTATCTTGTATGTGCGGGGAAGGGGACATGGGCTGACCCATCCGTGCCTCCCAGCCAGGTATTCCCCTCCCCTTAACCCCTGCACAAACCCATTGAGCATGCCAGCATTTGGTATTACCCAGAGAAGCACTGGTCCCAGCTTCGTCATCAGTCACCAGTCACCAAACTGCACCCAGCCCAACAGAGGCCGGTAAACACTGGTGTGGATTTCACCCTTGGGCAAAATCAAATTGACTATGAAGAGATATTGCTTATAAAATGGTGATGTCCAAGAGGAAAATATTCCTGGGACGCACAGATCATCACTTAAGTTACCTCAGCATGAATGTAAGCAGCAGCATCCACCCCAAAGGCATGATGATGGAGAAACAAATGACTGGGAAACACTCTGATTTTATTTATCCTCCTGGACCAATTTATTTTTCCTCCTTCTCAGGATACTTGGCAGTACATTAACAGGGACAAACCAGCGACTGGTGAGTAGGAGCCAGCTGGGTTCTGTGACCAGAGGGGTACAGTGGCCATTTGTTCACTTAGATTTGTGGAAAGCAGACTGCTTGTTGCAACAGCAGGGATATTAATCCCTACAGCTGGTTAAATCCTCCGCTGACTTGTGCTGGGTTGTGTCTCCTTTTTGCATGCCACCATGCGGAAGAGAAGAAGGTCCTTCCCCAGTGGGGGCACCACAGGTTGTGGCTGGTGTTGAGACCAGCCGCAGCGAGCACATTAGACCTGCTGCTTCTGCTAGCTTTTCCTATGTTAAGTAATTGATTTCAAAGGGATGGAGCAAAAGGAAAATGGCATTAGGCTGTGACAGACAGTTCTGTTTTGGGCTAACATGATGTGGGGGGTTTCTCAGTCTTGGCTCTTTGGAAAAAAAGTACACGTGTCACATACGATCAAAATGACCATATTCTGGTCACAAAGAAATCAAGCTATGCGTAGAATCATCATGGAATCACAGACTGGTTCTGGTTGGAAGGGACCTTAAAGCCTTAAAGTTCCAGCCCCCTGCCATGGGCAGGGAAACCTTCCATTAGACCAGGTTGCTCCAAACCCCATCCAACCTGTCCTTGAGCACTGCCAGGAATGGAAGTGTTTTTCCTCCCTGCATGCAAGTTAGCATCACTTCTGCATTTGCTGAAGGGTCAGCTGAAGGAATGAAGTCTGAGCGGGTAATGGTGCGACTGTAACTCCTGGTTTAGTAATTCCCTTGTGTCTTTGTGCGTCCTGCCCTGGGCATGCCCACACCTGCCCAGCTCTGTAGGGTCATCTCTAAGGGAGCCAGGGCTCCATCACACACAACTGTTTCGCAATATAAGACTTCCTGAATTGCACAAAGTACTTTAAAAAGGGGGAGAAAACCCTGGGAAATACCAAAAGTGAATCGGAGGCTGAAGCTTTTTGTAGTGGCAATTATTTTAAGTAAACTGCCCTTAAAGATTTTTCAGTTTCAGGTGTCAGGTTGTTTATTTCGGGCAGACAATATTGTTAATGTGTGAAACATGCTAAAAATTGACCAGTAAAAGCACCTGGATATTTCAAACGTAAATAGAGTGTATAAAAATAGATAGAGAGCAGATGGCCTGGCTCCCTGTGCTCTTTGCTGACCAGAATACTCGAGCAACACATACAGCCAAAATCTTGCCATCTTCAAAGCTGATCACCTGCAAAGGCAAGGGTTATCCTTATGCTACCCTTTATCTGTTAGGCACTAACACTCCTGCATATGCTGGTTAGTGTATCCTAGGGGAATAATGCACCCTGGGCTTGCTTGAACTTGTTACTACCTAAGCAAAGCAAATCACTTGGTTAGAGCTCAGGTTCTCAGGAGTCAGTTAGATTAAAAAGGCTGCGAGCTGAAATCTGATGTACGGTGGAAAGAGCTCAAAGCACAGAGGGCTGGGTTTGCAGCCAGCTCACAGCACTGCTTGTAGCTGATAAACATGCAGCAGAGACTGCTTCTTATTCTCATTTTTACCTTGGACGCTAAGACCAAACATCATCATCCGGCGGATTAAGCGGGATGTAAGGCTTTTCATGCCTCCTTGTATGGTTCAACAGATGTGAAAGGGAATTATCACTTCAACATGATATCAAGACTCTCTCTTTTTTTTTTCCTAGCTGATGGCAGATTGCTAAGCCTGAATTCTTGTTTAATTTTAGTGTGTTAATTGATGGGATAATGAGCATTGATTATATGTGTTTTGGCTGCGTCATTGCAATTACAGGCTCTGTTTTATTCATGAGCCAGTCCTAAAGAATGCGCTAGAGATCTAAGACAGCTTAAACCTCTCAGAAAAAGGCTCTGAATTGTTTGAGTAATGACACTCTCAGATGGAAAATTAAAGGTTCTCTTTTCCCATGCTTTTTAAGATAATTAAAATCCAGGAACAGTAAGGTAGTGAACATCCTTATTCATTAGTCGTCAGTAATTTAGTTTCTACTGACTGAGGAAAACATTTTAATTCTCCGGGCCATCTGTTGCAGTCTCCTTTGCGTGTCCTGTTACATAAAGTCTCATCCTGGGGAGTTTTAGGATCAGCATTGTATTCTTTCACCAGGAATGATGAGCTGGGTGAGGTAGTTGAAGTCACTACCTATTAACAGACCACCCTGGGATTAAAAGGGCTGCTTGGTCTTTTAGGTTCAAGTTATCCCATCTAGGCATCTCTGGGTTTCCGTGCATGGAGATAGGCAGCGTGACAAGCTGTGTGTTTTCTAAAAGCAATATCCATGCCAATAAATAGCAAAGTTCATCAGAGCTCTTCCAGTTCCTCAACATGCGACTGCTCTGCCATATGGCTCCATGCTACTTTTGGAAGCAGGTAGTATCCACTCACCTAGAAACCAAAGCAGAGGCTCCGTGCTGGATGCTGCTTCGCAAGAGGTTCAGAGGAAGAACAGATCTCTTTGCTCTGCACTGGGGAATAAATATTAGAGCAGGAGTGTGCTCACCTGGGATAAATGGTAGGTCAGGAAATGGGATTTCTGACTATCTATTGGAACAACTCACTTTATAGCTTTGGGCAAGTTACATTAGCCCACACTAGAAACACCTCCCATTGACATGATGCTGTGTATAGCTCAATGGATACAGGTTCTTAAGTTATTCCTGATGCAGTTACATATCTACAGATCTAAGAGGATTCAGACTCCATTAATTTGGCTTGTTTCTGTCAGATTCTCACATCAAATCAAAGCCATGCTACTTGCCAACAGCGGCTGCTTTAGAGCCATGTGTTTAACCAGCTCCGCGATCACCAGATACTGTTTCCATTATTGATAAGGCAAGGTCTGCAAGCTTCCGCAGGGTAGAGCTTGTATTCACCTGGTTGCTATTACTCAAGTTGCTTAGAGATCACAAACACCCTGGCCTCGAGATGTGTGGCTGCAGAGCCAGTGTCTCCAGCACAAAGCAGAGCTTGGTCAATAACCCACCTCCTGCACCTACCAAAAAGAGCCCTTTGGCTGCAGCAGACATGTCCAAGCGGTAAGTCATCACTTCGCTCCTTGCATCTGAGGTGATCTGCCTTTTGACCTGAAGTTCATTGTCTGGATGTATTTGCCTACATTACAAGTAAAATCTTCCTCTGTGCACTGGCTGATCTGTAATTATTTCCAGCACTTTGGCTAAAGCAAGCAGGCTCTATGCTTTAATAGGAAGCAGGGAGGTGCTGCTCACTGATGTAAGTCCTGCTGGAAATAAAAGCTACATGTCTACTCCAAACTGGGAGCACTGGTGAGCAGGGAATGATGGACCCCTCTGTTCTTCCCTGGGGATGGGCTTAAAACTGAGAAGCACTTTCAAGTTCTAAAGAAATTGCTTAAAGAATGTTGCAAGTGCCACTCTCTGAAAATGATTTAATAAGCACCTTTAACAACAACTCCAGGCTACTTTGCTTAGGTGAGGAATTAGGCGCTATGTGATGCTGAGTGCTGCTTGTAAAGACCGTTTGCCTTTCAGTTTACCTTTCAAGGTCTCCCTTGGGAAGTCCTGAGTTTCTAGGGGATTAAATGAAGCAGAAATGAGCAAGCTCACTTCATGGAGAAACGATATATGCACACAATTCACCAGATGATAACTGCCTCTCTTCTCTCTCCCTACCAGCATACCCATAGCCAAGCAGCTGGCATCAATAAAAGGTAAGGGGTACCGGTTCATTGCCTCCTTGGTTTCAGGTCTTTTTCAGCCAGTAAATCTGGTGATTTAGCAGAGCTGCAGAGGCCATGCAGACCCTCAGCTGATGCAAGATAAGAGGGGTAGGAGTAGACCTAATGGGTCTCATGTGTCACCCAGCATTGCTGTCCCAAAAGCTTCCTCTCAGAGTGTGTTTCCATGGGACATGAGGTGTGTTGCTGTCCCACTCCAAATAAAATCTGGACCACGTCCTCTGTGGGTATAAATAGTTTCAGTCTCATTAATTTTAATTAAACTACACAGATTCCCACCCACTCAGGATGGTTCTGACAGATTCCTTTCAATTATAATGCCATGTTTTCTGATAGGCTGATAACTTCTCCCACCCAGCTCTAGGAAAAGGCTCAGACCTTGAGAAGGCTTTTGCTACAGTGGCTTTGGTGTATAACAACTCTGCAGACCCTGAGGGCAAGCTCAGCAAAGGTGAAACCAAAAGCTTGCTGCAAACCCAGTTTGGGGGTTTCATACAGGTGAGGGGAACTGTGGGCGAGAGGGTGGTTGGTGGGGTGGCGCTGGCTGGGTGATTTGGGTGCAGAAATGGCACCTCAGGACTCTGTTCTGCACCTGGGCATCACTCCGTGGGACCATGTCAAATGAGACCTCAGTGATTTAGTATGAACGCTGCTAGTGAATTAGCTCTTTTATGCTGATACTGGACCTAACACAAGGCTAAAAGAGTAGGGGCACAATAAATTACAGTTGATGTGCTTGTTTGTGGGGTTTTCTTAAACAAAAATATGGATTTTTGGGAGGAAAACAAAACAAAAAACCTCAGATGACAACAAGAGACTGTATTTATGAGGAGAAGAAACCATCAGAGAATCACAGAATAGTTTGGATTGGAAGGGACCTTAAAGCTTCATCCAGTTCCAACCCCTGCCATGGGCAGCAGCACCTTCCACTAGACTAGGTTGCTCCAAGCCCTGTCCAATCTGGCCTTGGACACTGACAGGGATGGGGCCGCCACAGCTTCTCTGGGCACCCTGTGCCAGCGCCTCAGCGACTCCCAGGGAAGAACTTCTGCCTAAAACCTAATTTAAATCTACCCTATTCTAGTTTAAAGCCATTCCCCCATGTCCTGTCATCCCATGGCATTTAATGAGGTGTTTGGTAGCTTGCCAGAGCACCGGCCTGGTACCAGGAGGACCAGCCCAGCGTTGCAGTGCTGCAACACTGTGGTTCCTGGTGGGACTGCTGAGAGTAAGGGAGCAGAAGGCACCTCTCCATCAGTCACATACCCAGGGAGTTTATGGCAGTTAGTATGGTGAGAAATGGCTATACTGGTACTGAGGTTAGATATAAGGAAGAAGTTCTTTCCTGTGAGGGTGGTGAGGCGCTGGAACAGGCTGCCCAGAGAAGCGGTGAATGTTCTATCCCTGGCAGTGTACCAGGTGGGAGAAAAAACAATGCAGGACTAGTAAAAAGAGCTCAACTTAGTATATAAGGTGATTAGGACATTCTCGACAATACCTTTGCTTCCAAGAATAACAAAAGAACGTGACTGGTTGGGAAGGGGGAATTGGCAGCTAGCTGGAAAATAGGTTCCTTATGGAAAACGAATGTGAAAATTTCAATAGCCACTCAAATCTGGAGTTTGTGATGTTTTGAAACTTATTAAGCTAAAAATAAATCCTGTAGCTTCTTTGTTTCTTTTATGTATAAGGAAATATGAATAACAGACATGATACATACTTGTAATAATCCCTTCCATTTCAGCAGTAATGTCTAACAGGGCAGAGAATAGAAGCTACTGAAGTTACGTCTATAAAATCACCAGTTTCTGAGGTGTTCACAGTACATATATGAGAAACATCTTGGATATAAGGTAGAAGGGTGGGTTGGTTCCACCAAGACACAGGACTCCATTTTTCCCAGCAGTTACCTGCTGCAGCTTCATCCCTGCCAGATTTTCAGCCATGACGTGTTGTGTTTAAAGGTGTATTCTGGGTTCAGGTGGAAACCTTTGAGGGCCAGTTGTTCTCCTGTCTGATTACAATAATATTTCAGGTTTGAGTTTCTTGGGATACCTTTAGAAAAACTAATATGAATGTGGGCATAAAAACTTAAATGGGAATATAGGAAAATAAGCAGATTTTTATCTATGTGTCTTTATGTATGATGCAATAAAAAAGAGGAACTTTTAAATCTTTTTCTTAATTTCTTTTTTCTTCTCTTTTCCCATTTAAAATCCTCCATAGGGCCAAGAAAACAAACCAAAATACCAGGAAATCATTTCTGCCCTGGATGAGGAGCCAGAGTACAAAGTTGATTTTGAAGACTTCATGATCTTGTTAGTCAGCCTCACTCTAATGTCTGACCTGCTGCAGCAGATCAAAACCGTGAAAACCACAAAATGAGCAGTGCTTGAGGAGAAGAAAGGGCTTGGTGCTTCATAAGGAAAGCAGGCGTGAAGCGCAAGCAGAGGTAACACTGAGTGCCTGGATACTCTGTGCTGATGCCTTTATATTGAATAAAGTCTTCTCCAAACCTGACCTCACTCCTCTACAGAAATGCTACATGGAGTGAAATGTTGGTGCTAAGAGCTTCATGTACGTGCTCTGGGATGGTGTGCTGACTGGATCTCAGTGGGTCCTGATGCCCCAACACTGGGTGGTATCTGGGTGCAGCCCCCAGCCCAGCTCGATGCTGGGGAGAGGCAGCCTGTGCTCCCCCAGATCCTCTCCATCATCTCCCCCCACATTGTGGGGAGATGATGGGGAAAACTGCTTCAAAAACTTGCAGCCCCATCTCCCTTCAGGACGCAGCATTCATGTCACGGCCAGTCAGCTTCCCAGGACTCTGATACCCCAGCCATGAGAGGTATATATATCCTCTATATATATATATATATAAATATACCAGGGATGGCTTTCAAAATCTGTGGCAACCACAAATCTATTACAGCCTTCAGCAAATAATGACTTCATCCTGTATGATTTGCAACCTATCAATGACCCTCCTCAGAGAAGTAATTATGTGTATTTATTTCCTCTTCCAGCTGACCTTTTCATTGAGTGATCACTATGGGAGGAATTTCAGGTCCAGCATTTGCAGTGTTGCTTTGGCAGTGCTATGCTTGTACCAGCACCAAAGGGATGACTTAGTTAAACATGTCAGTCAGCTGAGCCTGTTGTTTCATCAGACTGTGAAGAGGACAAACCAGATAAGCTAAGAGTGGTCCAGACGAATGATGGTGAGGAATAAGGGTGGCCGATAATGTGTTTGTATTGGGGCTGAGTGGTAATTGGCTACCCAGCCACAGGCTTGGTGAGTGCCAGAGCCTCAGTATTAAATGCTCACCATCCTAATCTTTGTTTCAACTCCTACCTATGAGAATCCTGGCTCAGCTAACAGTTTAGCCCAATGACACCCCTTTGGCACACAAAAAGAGGTCCCCTACCCTGGGAATAGAGTGTCCTCTGTAAGAATTTAACAAGCCTCTACTGAGACTGCTGACTGAGCCAGCAAAACGTTGCAACCCTTTTCATTGTCTCTTCTGCTTGTCTGGAAAGGAGAAGACAAGAATGATTAAGCTTTGGAGCATAATTTTTGAAGAAGAAGGGATCAAAAGCACTGGTGTTAAATGAGGGAAATTAATGCCAGCTGAGTGACAAGATTTAACTTCTTGACATAAAAAGGCTCTCAGTGGTTCTAGAAGCTAAGAGGATGCTTTGTAGTGGATTTTGGTGCAAAGGAAAGGCAGCAGGAGGCCGACAGTCAGTTGTTTTGAGAAAGATTGGTTGTGTCTTTGTGCTGTATTGGATGGAGCTGAGAGAAGAAATGCAAATGGATGCTGTGGGGTTTGAAATGAAGCTCAGCAGGTAAGGTGCTGCTCTGTGGGGTTTGGCCTCAGCCAGGACATGGCCAAACATTCACAAATGGCCCTCCTACAAATAAAACCTCATATCAACCAAGTCCCTTGCTCTGATAGTGGGTGCAAGAATCAAACCTGTGGCAAGAGGTGACAGAACCCACAAGCAGCCATTTGCTTGGTCATAGACACATCTCTCCCACAAACCTTGCACTGAGGGACTGGTGAACCTGTGCTGTGAGGATGGCTGCCCCCATGAGGTGCACATCAGAGCTCCCAGACATGGGATATGGGAGCACAATGATGTATGAGGATGGCAAACCTCCCCTGGAGACTGTCCCTTCTGGGCTTGTGTCCTCTGAGGAAGCTGACCTTGACCAAGCACCCTGGATCAAAATAAGGACTTAATCTGGTAGCCTTATCCATGCAGGTATCACAGCTTCATATTGATGATGTGCCCCTAGCGTTGCTCAGTTCCTTTTCTTCTCTAGGTAGATGATCTCTGAAAGCTTCAGAAAATCGGCTGATGCCCCTTTACTGGGGTAAAAAGATGGACTGAAAATCCCTGGAAGGCATTCCCATTACTAAAGTAGAGAAAACAAGGCAGGGCCCTGAAAAGCTTGTTTGGGAGCCACTGGTGACTCTGAAAGCATAAATTTCCTAATACCCCTTTACAACAAATAGCCAAAATCAGCAATGTTGTGAAGACGATTAAGAAAAAGTTCTTTGAAATTGATAAGGCCCCAACAGAGTTTCTGCTTATTGCTAAAATGTTTAATTTTGCATGGCTTGAATTAATGACTTAAGAGCCTTTTATCAGATCAATTCACTCTGTCATTTCATCATATGCAAACTTTTTTCTTGTAGCACAGTGTGCTGTGAGCCAGCATCCTAAATCCCTGGCTTCCATCAAAAGCCGCTGCAGCTAAGCACAGCGCAAATCCAAAGTAAGAAGCAACTCCTGAACAACCCAATAACAAAGGTATACAGATAGTAGGGAAGGGATCAGTGGTGCACAATAAAAACAAGTGCCTTGCTCAGCGCATGTAGCAGAGCTGGATCTGGATGTCAATCTACACTGGGCTCCTTGCACAGAAGTCCATGGCTTTCCAAGAGTCACTTTGATGGTTTCTACAAGAGTTCCTGAACAAAGTGAGTGGGATGTGCAAGGTTTGATCTGCATCAGTCCTTGAAAGTCCTGCCCGATGCTCAAAAGCAGAGGGGTGCACTTGGAAGAGCATCTTCATACAGTTAGGAGTAGGCAGAAGTTTGCAGCTCGGCTGTGGAAGATGCTCTTTTATTAGCTTAGGCTGTGGCTGCTCTGAGCACTCGCAGCTGACGGCTTTGAAGCTGATCTGGCATAGACAGTATGTCTGGCTGCATCCTCAGGGAGCTCGCTAAAAGCTTGCTTAAAAGGCTACTGTTGTGCTTTATTTTGTTCCTGGCTTGCTCCTATTGGAAGCAATGGGAATTCATCATTGATTTCTCGCAGCAGAGCCCACACAAGTGCTAAGGAGTTGAGCAGGCAGATAAACTGATGAAATCTGCAGGCTCCTCTGCCTCAGCATGTGTGAACATTGCATCAACTATCTGGTACCCCCTAGAAGTGAAGGCAGGTTGAAGAGCAGCTAGGCAAAACCTGACCTCTATGGGCTTGGGTTGGGATTTGCACAGCTACACTGTCCAGGGTGTGAATAAGCACCCTTGGGAGGCTCTGCAGACTTTTCATGTAAGCTTAAAGTTCTGTTCTGAAAAGTCTGAGTCACCTTTGCAGTTACGTGAGCTTCCAAATGACTGCCAGAGGAGAAATGGGGGTCAGGGAGAGCTCCAGCCTCAGATCTTCAGCTACCATTTCCAAGTATCAGCTCAGGAAGGCAGGTTTATTCTCATACTTACAGCACACTTACAGCTCCTACCCATGGCTTCTTACACCCTGTCCGGCCTTATCTCTGGCCTGCTGCACTTGGAGGTTTTGAATATCTGGCTTCAGTCTAAGATGCTCTCCCAGATTGTAGGGGAGCTTTCACATCCGGCCACTGACTTACAGTGACCCACAGCATTGCTTTGCACGTTGAGCTTTCCGCTGGGGGCCTATGACCACGCACGCTGTGTGTGTGTACCATGTGTAAATCTTTCAGGAAAGAGAAATATGCTCCCTGACTGTCTCTCTGTTACTGCACCTTCAGTAAGACCTGTCTGGTACACTGGAGCATGAATGCTGAGGACGTCCTTGCAGTCTGAGACACTGTGCCTGTCTCCTCGTCCCTCAAAGTAAGTGCTGTGTTACTTTGTCATGTAAAATAAACCTTGCTGTGGTTGCACAGACTTTGCAAGTATGTGTGTGCACTTCCAAGTGTTGTGGTCAGGGAAAGCTTCTTGCTACATCCACTCCAGTGGTTATTGCAACAGGTCACTTTGCATGTAGAGGTAGAGGTTTGCATCATAGCCTGCCAAGGTAGCAGTAGAACTGTGACTACATGTAAGAAAACCTTCTAAAGGAGTGTTGGAACGACTAACAAAGATACTACGTGCAGCATCCCCTCAGGAGGTCACTACAGAACAGATGAAAAGCTTTGTCTCAGAATTATGCTCTCTCCAAAGCGCAATGGTACATGTGCCTCAAAGGAACGCTATGAAACACCTCCTGCAAAACAGAAAATCTCTGCTCCAAGCTCAGCCAGGGAATCCAGACAAAGAAACAGTGGCGGTTTTATGTCTTTCTGAACTGACAGCTTTTAATTCCTGCATTGACTCTTACTGCAGTCAGTGGTTTACAAGGTTTCCATGAAGCGGCGTCTTCTTGCTTTGTTCATCTGCTGTTCCCTCACCCTGCAAGTGTTTATAGTCCTAGATCTGAGTCCTCCTCCAGGAAAGGCAAACAGCAAATGATATTCAGCAGCCAGATATATCAGGCTGTCCCTCTAATCCCCAACTGCACAAAACCGCCGTTAGGTTAGATTCAGAGCTGTGGAACTTAGCCTTTATTCACTGTTATTGTAGGAGTGAGTTGAAGTGATGCATAGCCATCACGAGACACAGTCCCAGCATCCAGCACATACTGAGGAGCTGAACTGTGATCCTCCAAACTGAACACAAATAAACTTATAGGACTGACCCAAGCCCAGCACTGGGTGTCTGTAGCAGAGGCTGGTGGCACATAGCTGGTGTAGTGCCTAGATCATCGTTCCTCCCATTCAGAAGTCCCAGAAAGGCCAACTTGGAAAGGCTCTGCTGTGCAGAGAACCATAGGTGGTGCTTGGTTCCTCTGGGACAAAATGCAGGCTGGGTTCTATAGTGAACATGTAATGGCTTGCCACTGAGCCTCAAAAAGGACCTTGCGTACCAAGGGCCTCTGGGCAGGCAGGGATCCTTCGTAAACGATGGCCCCTCAAGAGATGGCAGCAGAAGGTGAAGACCCTTCTGACACCCATGATTCAACCCCTGGAGCCAAGGGACCAATTTCCATTTGTGATTTCCTCTCTGTTTTATTCCCCTTGCCATGATCCAGCTTTCTCGGTTGCTGTCTGCTGGATCTTGATGTCGAGAGAAACACAAACCACAGCACATATTCCTGCGAAGCTGCTGCTGAAATCAGTCAGGAGCTCTGCAGTGGAGGGAAGCAGCTCCTCAAGTGGGCACGTTTGTAACCCCACAGTAAAACCAGCAGCCCAAACAGATGCAGAGGTTCATCACTGGGCAAAGTCAATCCCTGCTTGTCCTGAGATGATCAATAAATGATGTACAGGATACCAGGAGCTCTTCTATCCTTGCACGCAGCCAGCTAGTTGGTGTCTGGGCACTCTAGTATCATCATAGCTAAGGAGAACAAGCATCACAGTAAATGATCTTTGGTGAAAGTCTTGCCTTGCTGCATATGATTAGCGCGTGGCTTGTTAAGTATTAATCACTTCAAAACTATATACAAGCTCTCTGGAAAGGCAGCCAGAGCTAGGACAGCTCTTTGGACAAATTGGTGTGTGCTTGGTCTCTGCTTGAGTTTGAGCAACAAAGCTGGTTAGTACTAGAAATTGTCCCAGTATTCTTACAGCGGGGACACGTAGAAAGATCTACAGTCCAGCCCAGAGAGCTTTCAATCTCCAGAGATAGCCCAGAGAGCCCTCCCACTATTACTTTTATTCCTTTTTCCCAGCAGAATGAGATTGATTTACTCTGACACCCAGGACTGTTGAAGGAAGCCTGCGTACAGACCTTGACTCATTTCCTACCTTTTGATGTAGCTGTTCTGCCTCCATCCTGCACGATGCTCTTTTAGGTTTTGTTTGGAGGCAACATGCCCTAGTAGAGGCATTCAGGTTAAGCACTGTATGACAGAGTTTGCTTTTCTAAAGCTGCAGGGGTGAAAACCACATTAAGGACAGAATATCAGCAGGTAAATTCCATCTTTCCTTGAATACCGTAGCTGGTGTCACAGCTTCCCTGGGTTTATATGCCACTATGTGGATTTTATGGGGTTTTACCTAATTAATGAAAGCAAATTGCAAAATTACCTTCTTATTAAACTATTCTCACTATGGTAATAAGGCTGAATACTGCCCTGAAAAACTTTAATTAGGCAGCTACAACAAACTAATAAAGAGCCGAAATTAAAACCAGATCACACTAGACGTGGCTTTGTCAAATGTGGTATTAATACCAGGCACATACATAATGATTAAATTTTACATGAAAAGCTCTTCTTTCCTCCTGTGGTAAAAATCCATCATGTTCCTAGAGGAGAAAGAGTTTATACAAAAACATCACATTAATAACCAACGCATCAGGGAGTGTTTATCAATAGTTTCTTTCCAAGAGCAGCTTTTAACTCACATGTTCTGCAAGACTCGACCATTACAGCACTCTTTATCTCATCTCTAAATTTATGCTTGTAGTACACAGGACCAAAGGTTATTGCCAAGCCTCCGAGGAAGAGAAAAGCTTTATTACCTGCACATATACTCCTCAATTTGTCTTTTCTCTTCTGGCTTTTTAGCACTTGGATTCAGCTCAGCTGAAAACAATACAATTTGAGAGAAATTTGCATAAGAATTGTAAGCAAAGGCCTACACAAATTAGGTTATTAATTAATGAGCACCTAAAGCCTTCTGCTGAATGCAACCTGAGGTAAAGCAACGCTGGGAGTGCTCAAGTGCATGTGAGGGAAAGAGTGGGTAAGCTAGCAAATAAAAGAGCAACACTTAATTCTTTCTCAGTATTTATTCTCACCCTTGAGACCACAGGAGAACTGCTGGCTTTTTACCACTGTTAAAGAATGGTAAGAGCTGCCTCTGTGGCAGCACTAGGTTGAAAGGGAGGTTCTTCCACATGCATCTGGATTCATCTAGCAAATGGGTGATGATGGTTGAGGAGCAATAGTGCTGCAGAGTTGCTGCAGTCACAACCCAGCAAGGAGGGAGTGCATTGGAGGACAGCGGCGCAGCGGATGCTGGGGTGGGTGTTTGAGGTCTGGGATGCTGATGCCCCAGGATACACAAGCAGCACCTCAGAGATGTGGTGAAGGAGGCAGGTCTCTGCTGCCTGATACAGGGTCTGGGAGGGATTAACCTCCACTGTGGGAGTTAAGAGATCACTGATATAACAGGAGAGTGAGCTTTGGACTTGAAGGAAGCTCAAGGTTGAGTCTGGAGGCTTTTGAAGCCTGAAGAGACCATTTTTCTTATTATGTTGGATGTATATATCTAACACAGTGGAAAAGCTCTTCCAAAGATCTTAGCTTTAACTTTACTAAGTGATAGCCATGCTCTGGACAGTATCTGCTGCCTCCCAGAGCTCTTATAGACAAAGCCTTCAAAAGGAAATATTCTGATTCTCTTTTTCTAGCCCAGAAAAATATTTAGCAACTCCTCCTTAGGGATTTAAATGGGAGCTCTCAGCTGTTGTGTGTTTCAAATCAGCTCAGAATACTGATAAAGGGAAAAACCCCTTTTTCTATAGGTCTCTTGGGAGAGAGGTTGGAGTGTTGGACCTTCCTTGCTGAGCAGGAGGGAGAGCTGGTTTGTGCTGCCTTACAGGTACGTAAAATATCTCTTTGCATCAGAGATTTATTAATATACAAGAAAACAAATGCTGGTGCTAATCAGTGTGGGGGTCGTTGGTGTCTTTGACTTAATTCAATTGTGAAGGCTGCCTTGAGCACAAAGCTTGCATCCCAACAGCTTTAAGAAGGTCTAGTCCTGGTGATGCTGCTTCTTTTTGTAAGCACTAAGAGCTTAGGAAAGGCAGGATTGTTCTCTTGAGCTGGAAGCCATGTGATCTCTCTGCTCTCCTGCAATCTGGGTGTATTTTGCTGCTGGCAACTATTTCATAACAAGATTCCTGTCTAGATGTGTGCATCCTAATGAGTGCTGTGAGTTAACAGGGGCCAATAGGTACCTTAAGATCAATTGAAATACCAAGTCAGTTTGTTAAAGAAATAGACCGGAGCCTGAGCTATTGGATAATAAACAAATTAATTTAAACTGTTACCTTTTCAAGCTCTACGGCACCAATTGCTGCAGCATCCCAGGTCTCTGTAATGACTCCTAAAAACACTTGCTGCACTTATGGGCTCTTCTGGAAGCTATTTTGTGGCTCTTGACAGAGGGTAGCTGTGTGTCTGCCCATCTCTCTATGTGGCCAGGATGGAAACAGGCTGATACCCCAGGAGAGAACAGGAGGGTTTGGCTTCTGGGACCAAAGTGGATCCCAGGCTCAAGGTTTGGTATTCAGTTTGCTCTGAAGGAATGTATTTAAGTTGTTGCTGAGATGCTTCTGCTGTCATTACCCCATGGAGCCGTGCATGCTGCTGTGTTGCATTACTCACTGCATCCCTCTGTATCTGCCCTGTGAGAGGGGCTAAGGCCTGGTACCCAGAGAAAGACTGTAGCAAAGGGGATGCACATTAGCTGTGTATACACTTGTTTTTGTGTATATATATATCAAATGTGTATATGTTTAAAATAATACACATTATATTTTGGCTTATACGTACACAAGATATAATATAGATGTATAATGCATGTTTATTATATATAAGCTATATATATAATATCTGCCCGTGTATGTATACCCATATATAACCTCCTCCAGTTTTTACTGTCCTGATATGCCTCACTTACAAACTCTGTCTTGCTTCTGCATGGTTTCCTAGGCTATTTTTGACTACAGTGAACAGTGCAGATCCCTGTGTACATCCCTTCTCTGTAGAAAAGCTGGGGCTTGTTCCAAATCTCATGGGTTTTGGGTTTTTCATCCCTCTAGTTATTAGTGCATTAAAGGATCCTGCCTCTCCTCCTGTGACATCCTAGCGGCTCTAAGTGCTTTTGAGAGGGGCTTTGTCGGAAGCCCTTTGGCATCAAAATGATGCTAAATGGAATAGGTAATCACTGTGCTGGTCACTGCTGCTTGTGTGATGGTGCTGTTCTCTGCCAGAAGCCACCCTGCTGCCTCCCTGCTGCCGATGCTGCTCTTGACACAGCTTCCCCCAGTTTTCCAGGTACTGAAGCTGCCGGATCCCAGCGCTCTCTTTAAAACCTGGTATTGCATTTGTCTTTTTCCCACGTCTCTGGTACTGATGTTAACAATAGGGGCTGTCACTCCACCACAGGCACTTATGGCTAGATCTGCGGTGGAAAATCATCCAAAAATACGTTTTTCCCCTCTTTTTTTAATCTGCCTGTTCAGCTATCTGCCTGTTAGTCGATAGGGAGATGGCAGGGGAAGGGAGGGCCATGATGATACCAGGGAGTTGCTGGTTTGCCATTTGTGTGTATCACACTGCTGTGTTGTAAATGCGTCTCGCTGAAGGTAATTACTACAGAAGAGTCATTGGTTCTTTCTCAAGAGACCCCCTTCCACAGGTGCTTGTGGTGGGAGCCAAATACCATGTCCCTTGTGATGTGATCTCAAGTGAGTGCTGAGACAGTGCTCCGGAATCAGGTCTCAATTATTCATTAGCTAATGGATCCTTGGGGATGTAAGGAAAGCTGGGACATGGGGGCTCGTCTAGAAACACAAGGCCAAAAGTACAAAGGGGTTCTGTTATTTACCATGGCAGGAGGCCTGGAGATGCCCTGAGTGAACTGGGTTTCAAGGAGGATCACAACCCCAAATCCTCCCCTGTGGTGAGTGGACTGACTCGAGGAGCCACCACAAAACCCCAGCCAGCTGAACCCCCAAACTTGCGGTATGGGGTGAGCAGGGGGGTCCTAGGAAGTGCCCTTCCTGGGGTTGCCATGCTGCAGATGGAACTCAAGGATACAGGCTGGTGATGCATGGTTCCTGTACGGGGGTAACTGCAGTTGCTCACACAGAGATATATAGCACAATACAGTGTGCGTTAGCCCAGCCAAACCCCAGTTCCCAGTGCTCTGTTTTTAGGCATTAATAGTGTGAGACACAAAACTGCCTTGACTTGTGATTTGGAATAAATACCCTACATTATGTGTATCATCACACCTGAAGCCACTGCACTGAACTCCCTCCATCCATATACTTCAGGATGTACAAGCCCAGCCCCTGACTGTCTGTGTGGCCCTTGTGCTAAGGGAGCCTTCCTGACTCTCCCTGCAGGGTAGGGATGCTGTTGGTTGAAGTACCCAAAACAAAATAGTATGGATTATTTAACAAGGGATTTTTTTTTCCAACAAGTTTTCTCTGCTTTATGGCAGGGCTCTTGATTTCATGAATTAATATAAGGCATGCTAATCTACCAGCAAAGACAGCAGGCAAAGATCTCTCTGCTCATCCCAGATACAACAGATTTCAAGCCTGGTGCTTGCTGATGCCACTAGAAATTGCCATGAAGATAACAGCATTAACTGTACTTGCCACACAGGAAGATGTTTGTGGCTTTTCTCTTCTCTCTCCCTCTGTGGTAGAAGTCTGAGCAATGACTTTTACAGGACAGAAGCAGGATGGTGAGAATCTGCTCCATGTACACAAGACAGAGGCGTGTCCTACCAGCCCATACAGCCTGAGACCCCAGTGTGGGTCCCTGGCTCACTGCAGCCGTCTTTGATTCCTGAAGAGATAATGGGGGTGGTTCTGCGTGTCTCTAGCTCGGTGTAACAGACTTTGCAGTGCGTTTTGTTAAAAGTGTAGGGAAAACACAAAGGCTCAGACCACAGAGCCAGCATAAGAGAATCACAGAATGGCTTGGGTTGAAAAGGACCTTAAAGCTCAACCAGTTCCAGCCCCCCCCCCCCCCCCCGTCATGGGCAGGGATACCTTCCACTAGAGCAGGTTGCTCTAAGCACCATCCAGCCCGGCCTTGAGCACTGCCAGGGATTGGGCAGCCACAGTTTCTCAGCACCCTCACAAGGAAGAACTGCCTCATCTCAATCTCCCCTCTTCTGCAATTCAACATCTGCAATTCAACCCCAGGGAAAGATGCAGATTTGAAGTCAAGCTGGGAAGCCACTGTTACTGGGCTTGGAAGAGGTCAGGTTAAGGTGCAGATGTGGGGAGATGTTACCTTAGTATGGATGCATTTGAATAGGTAGCTCACTGCTTCAGGCTTTCCAAGCATTACCTATATACATAGAGATCTGATGCTGGGATAAAGGGGACTCTTGCTGGGTTTCTAGAAGCAGCTCTCCTGTGGTCACTGTGCGCAGTGATGTGGTGGTACTTCCACAGCACACAATAACCATCACAGTTTGCATATTGAGAAGCAACTTCACAACTTTGCTGTCTGCTTGAACTTAAGCACAGCAGGCTCTCAAATGATGCCTATTGTAATGGAGCAACCTCAAGATGCCTTTGCCTAGAGAGAGACCACCAGCCGGAGGGGACAGTCTTGCTTTGTTGATGTTTTGAAAGATGAATGATCTGACTGTGAGCGGCTGCCTGCTCACATGAGGAGCATTTAGTCATTTGGCATGAAGCAGAATATCTAAATCATTAAGGTGCGTGGGCTTTGCAGTGCATAAATAAGTTACAAATTAGGGATTCTGAGTGGCTGCTCGCCCCTTGTGTGCAGTGCTCCAAGTGATTACTGTTCCCCTCTTTGTCTAATCAGAAATCCTCAGCTCAGAGCAGGTTTCTAATTTAAACACTTGAGTACAACATATCTCACTAAATTAAATAACTTTTACACAGGCAAATCATTGCAGACACGTGTCTTGTGCACAACAGGTTCTACCCCCACCTTATATATGGCTTTTCCTTGTCTCTAATATAGCTTCTTCTGAAAGACGAATGATTCCTAATATAAACATGAATAAGCCAGACTTTGCAGTATTGTACCTTCAAACAATTCGGCTTTAGACATTTACTAGAAAATTCAGAAAGCACCCTGTAACTTTAGGCATGATGCTTTAGTTTATAGGGTCTCTGGCTCCCCAAGCTAAATTACGGTTACTATAGAACATCTTTATTTGGGGCCTCAAACACCAGTTCTGCTGGTGTCTCTTGCAGGTTCTGTCTGTATTGCAATGCTGGAGTTAACTGAGTAAAGCATGTATGCAAATACCATAGAGCTGCTCCCTGTATAAATACCCCTTTATGTAAATAATTGTTTAGCAAACTCAGTAAGCGGCCATCAGTACCTCTAGAGACATCTCAGCACCTCTCCTACCCTTCCTCTGGGTCTCAGCTTTTGGCAGTGCTGCCTGCAGGGTTGAACATAGACTTTAAACCTGCCTGATGGAGGAGTCGTGCTACAGGCTGGCTGTCTTCCAAATGGCAATGACTTTGGTTATGTAGAAAGTAACAGAAAGATATTTAAGATATTCAAAGCCCATGAAAGCCTATAAATGCAAGCTCATGTGCCTGACCTAATGAAACGGGGAGTGTGCTGTGCTTGGTAAATGCTGTCACCTGGCCAAAGGCACATCCTGAGGGTCAGAGGGTGAAAATGGAGCATCCTTGTAAATAGAGGGAAACATTTAATCTGGTTACATGTGTGCAGGGGGGAAGATTGTCCTTGCTTGTGTAGTGTCTGAAGTGAATTAACTTGGAGCCTGACACACACTTGGTGTGTGCTTGGTCTATAACTCACAAAAAGAATGGCTTTGTAGGGCTGCTTTTCCCTCTGCCAGAGGCAGAGACATCTCAATCAGCTGTGAAGTGGCTGCTGAGCGCAGGTGAGCACATTAAAGCACAGCTGATGCAAGTTTGAGCTGGGAGCTGTGGCCACTAGATAGGGTGTACTGCAGCATCCAGGGGATTAGGTCATGGGAGCAGGGCACAGGCACTGTGTTCTCAAATCTACTATTTCCACGGGTAAATCTGAGATAGGTGTTTGTGCGTGCAAGTGTTTAGAGTTGCAAACATAGGCTTTTGGCTCAGGCTTGGAGCTATGCAGACATTCCCTCATGCTGCCTTGATCCTGTTCGTGTCTTGATGCTTACTGCAGCCAGAAGATAGACTTTATAGGTGGAGGTTATCAGTTAACTGGCTTATCCTACAAGGGACAGTGAAGCAGAGCTTCATATGCATGAAAATATTCAAATATATGGTTTTAAAAGTTCTGTGAAGTCATGGCTTAAAGGGGATTCTTGGGATGGGGTTATGGCAGATGGAATCCTGTGCGGGAAGAGGCAGCCCTGTGCTTTGCTCATAGAGGGTCTCTCTATTGCCTTTTCTGAATCATTTCTTGGTTACATAAAGCTCAGCTACTTATCCTCTCAGGAAGAGATCCATCTTCTGCTCTGCTGCTTTTTTGGCCAGGTTTTCAGATGAAGAGCAGACCTGTCTTGCCAGTTCTGGCAGGCACAAAGATAGTGTTTGGAAAAAACCCTCTCTGTGCCTGCCCAACTTTGCGGTGGGTAAAACCCTGTGAGCAGCCAGGGGCTCAGTGCAGAGAGCTTCAGGAATGATGGAAGAGTTTGAGGGCATTTGTGTCAAGAAACACTCATATATCATGTAGAGTTCATCACAGACCAGGGCTGGCCTGTTTTTATCTATGATTTAAAAATCTTTCTACCTATTATAGAATCATAGAATCATAGAACAGTTAGGGTTGGAAAGGACCTTAAGATCATCTAGTTCCAACCCCCCTGCCGTGGGCAGGGACACCTCACACTAAACCATGCCACCCAAGGCTCTGTCCGACCTGGCCTTGAACACCGCCAGGGATGGAGCATTCACAGCTTCCTTGGGCAACCCATTCCAGTGCCTCACCACCCTTACAGTAAACAATTTCTTCCTCATATCCAATCTAAACTTCTCCTGTTTAAGTTTTTATTACCTTACCCATGGGTGCATATAGCTGGGGGGGAGCATTGGCAAGGAGGTGGATCGCTAGAGCAGCACTCAAGGAGATGTGCCATCCCTCAGCAAGGTAGTAGCAGCAATCAATGTGGAGCTGATACCTGACAGTCAGGTGATGAGCTGCAAATCAGATCCCTTTCTCAATTCAAAGTGTTTTCAGGGTTTGGAGTTTGTTTCTCTCTAAAGTGATCAACAGCTCATCACTTCTGGAGGTGTATCCTTCAGACAAGGGACTGCTCGCAATCACTGGAATTGTTCCTGTCTCCTCATTTTGATCTAAACCATGCGCTAATCAATGAGACATATCATTTTAAGGACAAGAGGATGGTGGGTGCCATATTTCTGGTGTAAACTCTGAATAAGGAGGCATGTGCTAAAACCCATGGAGCCTCTCTCAGACATGCCAATCTTTCCTTGGCATGTGAATAATCCTTAATAATGAATAAAGCTGTTGATGTCCCAAAACAAATGGGAGGTGATTCATTGCCAAAGGAGCAGATGCTGTGTGGCATCCCATTGTATGGTTGAAACTCCCAGAAATTTGCTTTTTTTCCGCTCAGTGATACTTCCTGGAGTTGTTTCATTTTGCCAACTTCTAGCTCCTCAGGAAAAGCAGAGAGCACTAAAAGTCAGATGATACTTTCTGGCTGTGAAATGGAAATGTTTTTTTATAAGGGAAAACTTTCTTTTTTTTTTCTTTCATTCTTTAGCTTCCTTTAATCATTAAATACATTTCAATTGAAAATTGGGATTTTTCTTTTAATATTCCCTTCACTTTTTCCCTTCCACCCAAGCCACCGACCCCCAACCAGCATTATTGTATGGGACCTCTGCATTTTAGTGCAAAATTGCCCTGGGAGAGACCCATTCTTGTTGCCTGGATCACAAGGTGGAACCGCCAAGGTGTGCTGTGTAGTAGCAGATCAGCCTTTGCCTGTCAGCCAAGTGTTGGTTAACCTTCAAAGCACCTTCCTGGGGAGATCCAGCACGACCACTGCTGCTGTAAACCTCTCAAGCAGAGGTTTGTTTGCAGTCACAGTGGGAGCAAGGAGCTGTTGCTCTAGCCTGGCAGCGTTTTATTTTCACTTTGCAGTGGTATAAGTGACATAAAAAAGCTCCCATAACAGTTGATCACACCTTCGAAGCAGCATCAAAAGGAAATACTCAACATAAAAATGATTACTTAATAGTTTCTTGCTGCTGCTTTTCAAGCTTGTGGTGGTCATTCTGCATCCCAGTGTTTTCTCCACTCCACGTGCAAACTCTACAGCTCATGGGCAGAGATTGCAGTGCACAGACACAGAACAGCATTTAATGTAATGGACTGGTTGGGATGCTTTGTTGCAGGCACAGTGCTGACTGCTGGGCTGCTACAGCCTTGAAATCCAACCAGGCAGTTTGGGGTCTGAGTTTGCAGCTCTTTGTGGTACATCATAAAAGGATGCTTCTGAAAGCATGTTACGGAAGATGTGGGGAGCACCTCCATCACCTGTCTGGTCTGCCCTGATTAGCCCAGCCGCTGCTCTTTGCTGTGATCTGATTCACTCTCGCTGTTTCTCATTAAATTGCACCCCTGGGCTTGGCAATTGCTGTATGCTTTTGACCCTGATAATATAAGTTAAATTAGCATTGCTAATAGGCTTATTATCTAGTCATTTGAATACATTTTGCTTTCTAAATGGCAAGCAGGACTCTACCCTGTAACACAGACATGGTACAAGTTAATCCAAAAGAAATGACCGATAACTTATCTCTAATTGCAGCCAGCTCAGGAGAGTACAAAGCACATTACCAGGTACAACCTGAAACCGCATTGTAGAGCTCCTCAAGTCCCCATCATAACAGTTCAGCTGAAGACTGTGGAGGTTTGTCTCACCAGTACCACTGTCAGATACATTTGCCTTTTACAGAGAGGGCTTGCAAAGTGGCTGCTCATCACTGTTCTCTTCAGTGTCAGCTGTAACCTGTCAGGCATTGAAATAAAGCAAGCTGTTAGCACTGTAACACATATTTATGCCACCTTTTGTGCGTATCACATACTCTGTAGACCACATGAATCTATAGAATCAATTTGCCCACTGCAAAAAAGCTGTAGCTCACAGGTCTGGCCTGACTAAAGTATTAGAACTCAGTACAGAGGCACTCCCTACCATCTAGGTAGCCAGAAACCTGTAGATTTCACCCGTTATTTATCAGGATGATGGGTTTTCTTTGCTGTTGCAGGTACAGCTGAGTGCTGTGGCGTTCATATGGTTTACATCTCTTTTTACAAAGTGAAAACCAGGGAGTTAGATGATTTTCTCAGGAATTAAACAAGGGAGAAAAATAGTATAAACATGTTGGCCAAAGATGCTGTAAGGTAACTTGAACACCTCCCCCCCCCCCCCCCTTGACAGTCAGGAGTCTGTTCTCCCTCATTTTAAATAACAAAAGAACCCTATGGAGGCAATCAGATGCCTGTAGGGCTCTAGCTGGCAGCACTGCATTATGGAGGAGAGGTAAAGCAGTGGGAAGCCAGGAAGCCCTGAATGTCCCAATTAGGACTGAGGCAGTGGCAAGGTGAAGTTACAGCTCCAGGCTGGGTGTGTTACTGGTAGAAGAAGAGATGGAGGAATTGGCGATGGAGGATACTTATCTGTAATGCCAGTAGCTCAAGGCATCTCCCATCAGGAGTATTGATCATCACCTTTCTTGTGATGTCCCAACAAAGCAGGTGTGAGAGTCTTTGGTAACTGCTGGAACTTCTCAAATTTAGATGTGTATTTGTTTTCTCAACCAGTTAAACAAGCTGCAGAGCTTTGCTCTGTTATGTTGCTGAAATGTGATTGTATTCCCCAACCTTGGAAACCCCTGTGTCTCAACTTCTGGAGCTCTGAGAAGCTCTCCCTTCTGACCCCAACAAGAAGGGCTCCCCAGGCCATGGTTGTTCTTTCTCTGCTGCACGTATGCTGAACTGAGCAGCTTCATGAAATGGGAGAAAGAAACTGAAGCTGAAACATCAAGGTGACAAAACTTGAAGGGTTTGTGTGTATTTGAGGAAGCTTTTCAATTGTACTGATTTTAGTAGGGTTTTTTTTAAAGGGCTGATGTAGTTCAGGGTCTCCTATAACTATAAAATACTGCTTGTAATGCATCGTAATACCCAATCCTTCCAAACAGATATTTAATCAGGATAATGAGATAGTAAAATGACAGTGACTGTGTGCTTGAGAGTGGTTAGAATAGTGCAACTGAGCTGCTTATTATTAGAAATGCTGAACAAGGGGCCTGGAGTCTGATGGCAAAGGAATCACTGGTTGTTCATAGGAACTTCTTTATCTACGATTCATGACAGGAGGTTAATGGCATCTTGCTCCAGACCCTTTTTTGGCTCTGGGACCCCTGCCAAAGTTTAGACTCCCATTCTGAGTGTTGACAGGCAGAGAGAGCACTTCAAAATGTGTTATGGACATAATTAGTTACTGTTATCACAGTTTTCTTAATTAGAATATCATAAAAAGGGGAAGTGTGGTGATTTACATGGAGCAGATCAGAAGAGCAGCGATTCTAAAGGCCAGAGACTGAATGACAGAGAGAAGTATAAAGGTTACCTGCCTTTGGGATGAGGGATGCTGCTCACCCAGGGCATTCAGAGGGATGCCTGGAGATGCTCTCACTGATGACTGAACTTTTCTTTCCCTCAAATTCCCACTAACTCAGCCAAATTGCACAAGCAATTGCCCATCCATCTCCTGCAGGACGGCTCACCCGCTGCCAGGATCCTTGCAAAGCTGATAACTTGCAAATGTTAAAAGGAAGCTTATTTTTAAAAAGACAGGTTCTTTTATAAGCTGCATTTTGCCTGCTGTTTCTAAACAAAAGAATCTGAGACATCCAAGTTATTTATTTTCATAATTGTGGGGAGAAACTAGAAAGGAACCCATTATAAAAGGGAAGCAAGCAGCTGAAGAAAGCCCACTTATTTTATTGTTGTCTTTTATTCTGTATCAGGGTTCTGAATAACTTCTCATACATGCCAGTCTTAAAAAGGCAAAATGCCACCTCTGCTTCAGCACTGGCTGCTCCCAGCCTCCACACCTGATTGAAAACTGCTTCTCTAAGCTCTTTTCCAAATCAATCTCTTCGATGAGGAGTCCACACCAACCTGCTTGCAGGCTTGGCTGTCACTGCCATGCACGAGGTCCTGCTCGCCAGAGCTCTGGAGCATGAGATGTCCCCAGTTATTTCTGAGGGACTGTGGATATGAAGCTTGCAACAAAAATTCCCACTGATTACCAAAACTCCAGGAGCTCTTCCTGAATGACATGGATACTGCGTGCTATGGAGACGAAGGTGTTCTGTGGCCCGCATCTGTGCTGTGCTGCACAGCCTGCCCCTGTGTGCCCTTGCACTGACATAGAGCAGCTCATGGCAGGGAACGTCACTCTCAATCAAGAAACCTGCTTCTTTTGTTGTATTAATCCTTTGTCTGCAAGTAGTGCTTAAATCGTTCTCGGGGAACCTGCGATGCAGCAGCCCATGCATGTGCTGCAATCTCAGCTGCGCTGTGGCTCAGCACCC
Source organism: Myiopsitta monachus (assembly GCA_017639245.1). Classification (NCBI taxonomy): domain Eukaryota; kingdom Metazoa; phylum Chordata; class Aves; order Psittaciformes; family Psittacidae; genus Myiopsitta; species Myiopsitta monachus. Next base: position 7,129,106 of record CM029929.1, on the reverse strand, counting down.
TGGTGTGCTGGTGGCTGTGAACTGGATCTTGCTTGGTTGGACGGGGAGATTTGGCAGCTCTGATGAGATGCCAGAGATGATCTCTCTGCCCTAAGCATCAACTTCCCCAAGTAGAAGTCCTTGGCAATGACAAGGTCATGCGTTGCACTTAAGGGAAAACAGTGCAATGGTAAATTACCTTGCACAGAGCCATAGTACCAGGATTCTTTGGGATTAATTAACCCACTCTCTTTCCCTTTTCACCTGATAGATAGTTTCTGGTGAGACTGAATTTAAGACACTTAAATGAAATTCAGTGTGACTTTTTTCCCCATAAAGGAGTGACTGATTCATAGTTTTCCTGGAGGCAAAGGCTAGGTTTTTTTCTAATGGCATTCCTTCTGCATATGGCTGCACGAACTTGCTCCTCTCTATCTGCCTGTCCTCCACCCCCTCCAATGATGTTCATGCTCGTGCTCGCACATACACTTGTTGGAGAAATGGTTGTTTTGGGAGCCATGAAATGTCTGCATCCATCGGGGTAACTGAAACTACTGCTACAAGTGCTATACTGTGTTTAATTGCTAGGAAGCACTGAGCCGAGAAGCAGGGGGAAAGCACTAGATCTGGGGAAGTGAAGGTCGCAAAACACCAACCATTAATAATCATGTTTGCAGGGACCATCCAAAACCTGGTCTAAGGCATGCGAGGCTCAGGTTCAGGCTGTGTCACAAGATACCTACAGCAAGATATTTAGCCTAGATTCCTAGAAATGACCTACTGGGACTCCACCGGCTATGTAGGAGTGGCTCCAGGGGGACATTCCCCCAGCCCAAATGACTGATAGACCCAGCGCACCTTGGTGGGACGGAATGTTGTATCAAGTGCATAGGTCACCAGAAGCATTCTATTGGGGCTCTCCCTAATTCTGCACCCTAATTTGACCCCTCTAGTGGGAGAGGAGCTATTCTTGCCTGGTCATGGGAGGGGGGCCACAGAAGCAGGTTGGCCACAAATGGTAGCTTATGGATGAGACAGGTAAATCTCTAGTTTGTCTACCCCTTGTTTGTACGTTCTATAAATAAGGTGAGTCCAGAGATGCAAAAATGGTGATTTTTGAGAAATAAATCTGTGAAGAGTTAATAGTATTGCTCAGTGCTTGTCCTGTGTAGCCAGCACCCGAACTGCTGCAGCCAGTGTTGTCTTGCAGCTCTCACCCAGGAGTAATAACAAGTCCATGCAATGAGTGATGGAAATCAGTGCCCAGGAAAGAATGGGAAAGCAAGCTAGGTTAAAAATGCAACAAACTCTGCACATTTATATGAAGGGACTATAATTTTCACATTTAACACTCCGTTAGAGCTAATGGAAAGCTGATATTTTTTCTGTAGGTGTGAAATTAACCTTTCAATAAAACTAAAAGCTATCTTGAGCATTTTCAAGCTGAAGTTTAAAATAGAGCAATTATGAAACTTGCTGAAAGGCTGCCAAGTTTTCTTGTTGAAAACTGCTGCAAATGAATTATGTTTCCCTTGTGATTTACAGCACAGTGTGAGGGAATTTTAGTTTGTATTTAAATCTGCTTCTATTAAAGACTATTGGCAGCCCGAAGAAATTTAATTTTATTTCTTGGGCAAAGTTGTCAAACTCCATCAGAGAAAATTCCTTTCAATGTTTAATGCTACAAATTGCTAAACATGGCATTGTTTTGAGGAATGCCATATGCAGCAATTGTGTGCCTCGGTGAAAGCAAATTCTCTTTCTAAGCAAGGATGGCTAAGGATGAACAAAGCAGCTCTCCTTCTTGTGGAGACTACTGGAGGCAGGCAGGGGTGTGAGGGGTGTTTCGTCTTTCCTTAAATCCCAGCAAAGCCGGGATTGTTCACACCACGCTCCATTATACACACGGGTTAAAAAAGGGAAGCTGAAATGCATATAGGTTTTGCACCCATAGATGTATGTGCATGTGTGGTGTCTGTGTAAAGGGTAATGTGTTCCAACAGGGTTGCTATAGGACACCGGGAAAAGTTATGAAGCTAGCATCCATTCTGGAAATGCAGCCAGCTTTGCATCCTACTCCTAGAAACAAGGGATTAAATACCAATTCATAGCTCACTGCTCTCTCTTACACTGTGCCACACTGTGGCATTCACTGCAGACCACAAGGAAGAAATTCCTGGGGAAATGGAGTATGGTGAAGATGGTCCCTCATGATAACACAGCTGTAGTGTCTGGAGAGAGAAGTGGAAGCTGCTTTGCTCACCAGTTTTCTAGGAAGTGGATTGAAATAGGGCTTTTTGATATGAAGGATAAGAAAATAAAAGGGGTCTATAGAAAGGATTTTTAAATAAGCAGTTAGCATTAAAAATGTTCCTGTATGGAAAGGCCTTGTGTTACTATATACAGATACCAGTGTTTCATGTACATTAACACCTGTAATTTCAGTTGGATCTCACAAACTAACTCCTCAGTGACCTTGAAAGCTTGACAAAGCAAGTCATATTGCTAATGCTAGGTGGTTATTAAAATTAAGCATGGTTGGAATAATATATTCCACATAATGACAAGGTAATTCTTTGAGATATTAATATCTGAGGTCAAAAGGGAAAGAGTGTTTAGTTTTCAAATTGCATTCTGAAAATAGCATGGAAGAGGCTGCTCAAAGCCACTTCCATCCCCAGGAACACTGAGGGCAGGATGCTTGCCTGCCCCATGAGCACCATGGCACAGCAAGTGCTCACTGTGACCTGCTAGGGGCTCATCCTCCCCAGAATATCTCTTCTCCTTTCCCTGCTGTATCCCACATACACCTGAATAGCACCAGCTGCTTGGTACCACATCTGCTTTGCTTCCAGCTAGGGGTGGGCTTGGGTCTGGCTAGACACCACCATGAACAGGGCAGTTTGTGGCAAACAAGACACGTGGGCTCAGTTTTACTTCACAGACGGTGTTTCCAGCCTTGGTCTTGCTTGAAGAGCTTCCCATACTTGATGGACTGCTCTTTGATGCAGAACAAAGTACATGTGGGGACCCATCCTGGTAAAGACACATTAGCTCAGCAACAACTGAATTATTTTGCAATCGCCTCTGTGCCTGTATATCTAATTAAAGAGAAACCATTAACATGTCAAAGTAACTGATATTCTTGCAGTCTCCACAATTATTCTTCGTAAATGTCTGTCAGCTGAACAAATATCATATTATTGCCATTCATCCTAATAACAGGCAGGCTACTTGCCCAGCTCGTGCTTGATGCTACCAGTTTCAGCAAGGTGATGATGATTTACATCACTGGAAACCTGGTTTGATATATGCAATTGCTAGTAGATAATTGATCTATTGGTAAAATTCAGCTGAGAGAGCATCATGACTCTTGAAAAACACAGCAAAGTGGCTTCTAAAAGTGATGAATCACATTTCTGATCTCATTTATGTTGGTCTTGCATCAAAGAAGAGTGAAATTTGTTGGGAGCAGATTCAGCTGTACCGTTGCTGAAGTCAGCAATGATTTAAGGGATGCTGAATTTAACTGTGCTGCCCCACGAGGGGCCAGCTCCTGGAAACATGGAGGACCACTTTAGATGGCATTTGAACTGGAGCGAATCAAGCATCCAGCACGGGTATTGAGGGTGGGAAGCAAGTCAGTCACTAAAAGAGCAGGAAAAGGACTTTTGTTATGATTATATTGTGCGTCCAGTCAGTGTGAAAATGGTGGAGGTCACTCAGTGCAGAATTAAATGCTGAATCGTGATGCTCACAACTGAAGCTCCAACACACAGCAGCAGTCACATGGGGATGGAGGGTTTCAGTGCTGTGCAGGAATACTTGAGAGCTGAGTTTTTCAGTGTATTTTTAGCATAAAGAAAATAACTAGAGACTGTAAAGGGTAGAAAAATTGAAGGGTTTTTTTTTTCCTTAAGGGATAAAAAAAGCACATTTTCCCCTCCTGCACATATTCTTGTATGTACTCAAGTTTCTGCAGGAACTTGGATGGTGGGAGCATTCTCTTCTCCATGAGTGATCTGATAGGGAGGGTGCTACTCCAGTCGATAACTCTGGGAAATTACCTGCTCTCCTGTCTGAAATCACTTGACTGCAGCTCCAACCATAATTACAAGTTGTCAAGAAGCTGCAGCAGATAGTGGGTTTTATTCCTTTCACCAAAGTTGCTTTCAGAAAATGAGCTGTATCTGGGTTTGTGCTGTAAACAGCTCATCAGAAACTCCTCATTACAATGAATATTGCCACACCAACAGCCAGGAGCTGAGCAGCAGCCATGGGTTTGAACCACTCCTGATTGATGGTGCATTGTCAGTATTAGGGGAAAGTTTTGGCTGCCACTTAGTATTTGGGAGTTCCCTTGTAATTCTTCCAGTTTCCAGTTCTTTTACTGCAGCCTCATCAGAATGACCAAATGAGCACAAATTAGTTGCTAGGTTTTTGTGTATCTACTTTGGCTGAATAGTTTGGTATTGCAAGATGCAAAAGGGAAGTATTTGTGCTGGATTTCCAAAAAGATTAGATTCTTGTAAAGCTATTAATCTTGGAAGCTGATGAAAAAAGATGAAAATCCCTTTTCTTATTTCAGGGTATGTAGTTAACAGTACAAGAGACCTCATTTTCATAGAAACCTCCAAAGTTTTAAGCTTTCTTTTGCCAAGGAAGCAATATTTTCTTCAATACACCTCCTCTCCCCAAGGTCCTTCACAAGTTCTGTTTATATAAAAAACCTCATTCAATAAAACACAGTTGAGAGATTTCAACCAGCTCTGATTTTAGTCAAATAAATTAACAGAATTCTCTTTACCCTGCAGAATAAAGATTTCTTTGGCAGCAAGTTACCTCCTGCTGCTTCCAAGTCTTCCTGCTTTTGAGTTACTTGAGAGTTTCAGTGATATTCGGTTGGGTAGTGCTGTGTGAAGCTGGGCTGTGGAGAGGATAAGTGACTGCTGCAAAGTCACACCTACAACTTGCACTGTCTGTGATTATTATTTCTTATTCTCACCACTGAATTCTGCTTATACTAGAATCATAGAATGGTTTGGGTTGGAAGAGACCTTAAAGCTCATCCAGTTCCAACTCCTTGCCATGGGCAAGAACACCTTCCACAGGAGCAGGTTAAACCAAGCCCCATCCAACCGGGCCTTGAACACTGCCAGGGTTGGGGCAGCCACAGCTTCTCTGCACATGCGTAATAGAGATAAAAGTTCTACTGTTTAAATTATGTCTTACTAACTAGAGAAGAGGGTGTTCAGGGCAAAAGATCCTAAATTTCCCATCAAAAGAGTGGTACAAGCACAATATCTATAGAGTGAACCAGCAGCATGCCCCAGCTCCCCAGCAGCAACAGGAGGCCACTTGGGGAATTTCACAAACTTTTTAGAGGTGGGATAACTCATTATCAATTATTTTGTGGCTACCCTTAGGAAACAAAATGCCTGTTAAAGATGGATTAGAAGAAAATAGGTTTCTATATTTAACAAAGCCAGACAATATTAATATGCAAGTGCAGGGAAATGGCTAATGAATAGGATTCGTTCTTACTAAGGCAATCCATAACCTCTTTGAGTGCCACAATTGGTGGGGAAGTCACTGCTGTAGTGACTAGAATTAATGAGCTGTCTCAGGAATTTTATCAAGTTCTCTTTAAAAGTCTTTCCCTTGCTCCTGAGGAGACAGATATATTCAGAGAGAGGCAGAGAAAAATAGTCTTTGTGTCTGCTTAAAGGTTGAATGATCACGAAGGCTATAAACCCCCTGAGCTTAGGAAGCTCTTCACGCTGAATTTTTATGGGAGCTTTGAACAGCATCGGTCCCATTAGTAAAGAAATACATTTAACCTCCTCAATCTGCTGGTTTACCTCCTAGGGCTTCAATCCATCAGGATTCTTTGGTGTATGAGCATGTTTCAAATGAGAGTGGTAGCATGAATAAATTGGACTAGGCATGGGCTTTGATGTAGGTTTTTAATAAAGACACTGGGCTGAAGCTTTTATAAAACTATTATTACTTAATGTTTTCCCAGGGCTGCATTGATTGAACCATCCTACACTAAACTATTATTGTAGCAATTACAGGAGTTTCGGAGAAAAACAAGCTTGAGACTCTTACTGCCTTGTGTCAGCCTCTGAATCTCAGGTGAAGCTGCCTCAGTTTTTTGGTTGCTGCACTTAGAGTGGAGTAGAAATGAAACCCCACTCTTCCCTCCTGGAGAGGAAAGCTGATGCTCACAGTTGCTATGTGAAGCAGTTACCCCTCCATATGTCCCACCTTGCAGTAACTGAAGGGTAAATGCATATTTACTAGAGTAGCTGTGCTGTGGCTTACAGGAAGATGACTTATTCACATGCGCACATTGCAAAGTGAAATGTTCTCTTAGATCAGAGCTTATAAGGAGGGCTTGGGTGCATATTCACCCCCTTCTTTGCTGCTGAGCTCTTAGTTCGAGCAAGAGGGGCATCACGCTTCTTTAAAAGTATTTCCTTCAAGAAATGGAAGTCTCAAAGGCTCCGGGTGCGTGTGTACATATGCATGTATTCATAATTTCCTGTGGCAACTGTCATCCTCTTTTTATTAAAAATCTCTCACGCATATACAGATATATATAAATTGTATGTAGGAGTTGCTCTCTTCTGTGTCCTAAGAAGAATACAGAATAAGTAACGGAAGACACAGGACAGAAATGAGCTTCCCTGACATTAACATCTTGTGCCTGTGTGTAAAAGTACTACCTATAATTAGACAGCAATCTTTCTCCTGTTTTCTGCTTCTCTTTTACACTCGGGACTGTGGGTTACTTCCCAGCAAGTACATGAACCCATTAGACTGCAGTGGGTGAATCAGCTGAGGATCTCCCCCGTCCCAGGTGGGAAGTGATGCTACAGAGGAGCTCTGCTCCCAACACTGCCGAGAAGCAAGTGGAGAGAAGGTGGGCAAGGGCAGGTTTGCAAGACATCCCTATGCAAAGAGAAGAGAGGCAAGCAGAGCGGAAAAAGAGTCCTTTCACAGGGTTTGTTTTGATCATTTTTGGTTTTAAAGTATGAAACAGGGGGCTTGAACAAAGAGCTGGGAATAAGTAGATAAAGAACCCTGTGACACCTCAAGAGCAAGTTGTGCTGAACAAGTAAATGAATTCAGGGTTTGCTGTCAGTCTTCTAAAGATGCAACTTCAGGGTTCAAGAGGATTTTTCCAGTTAGAAAAAAGAAATGGATATAAGCTGTTTTCAGCAGTTGTCTCTGGTTTCAGAAGGGAAATGCAACCTGTGGAGGGAAGGTTCTCTGAAGCGTGTTAACCACTTTGGTGGAACTATCATTATAAAGAGAGGATAAAATAAATACATTCTAGACTGAAAGAAGATGCCATAGAAATGGTTCCAGTATCAACAATAAATGTTATGCTTCTGCATAAAAGCTCTAGGCAGTCCTGTCACATATAAGGAAAGGCGGGATGCTGCAAATCCTATGGACATAACTCCAGTGTTTCTCAGTGTCCTATATTATGAAGAAGTTAAGGCCAAGCACAGGACACTTAACAGTAATAAAATCTCCCCCCCCCCATTACCCTTTGGTGTGTGTATATGCTCTACTAACATTGAATGTCACAGCAGAAAAGCTTGAAGTAAGATCTATCCTGGAAAACTTCATTAAAAGGTTTTAATAACATGAAAACTAAAATCCATGGCAAATGCTGGGGCTGGCTGGTGTTCTGAGATGTCTTTATGCAAAACCTGCTGCCTGTTCAAATTAACGTCTCACATAACTAGCTCTGGAATGAGAAGTGATTGTCTGAGTGATGAACAAACCCCAGTTTCTGTCCTTGCTTATGTTCTGCCCTAAGGTTAATCCTCCCCTCCTTCAACACAGCTCTTCAAAAGCTGATGGAAAAGGTGTCAAATCATCGTTCATAAGGTTTAAAGAGGGGGACAAAGAAGTATTTTAGCACAGCTTAAATGTCACTAGTGCCTGCTAGAAGCTTCGAGGCATACCCCTGCATGTTGTGATACTTGAGCTCTCCAGCATAGAAAACGGTGCTTAATAATCTGAGGTTTAGAAAAATATGCAAAACATAAGTAATGGAAGCAAATAAGTGTATTTGTGGCATTCAGAATCACACAAGGCCAGGCATCAATATCTGCTTCTGCTAAAGGCAGTGCTGGGAATACTGGCTCTGTGTAACTAAGATATGGTGTGTCTTGACCAGCAAGCTTTTATTCCCAAGTGTTGCTTCTTCTGAGCTCTGCAGGGACCTTTCCCTTGAGCCAGGCCTGAAGGTTGGAAATATGTTCTCAGAGATGCATCACAGGTGCAGGTGATTTCCTGGGCAGTGAATGCCTCTGCGCAAAGGCTGAGCATCCCTGTGTGTCCCCAGGCAGGGGATGAGTGAAAAGCCTGTACGCTGGTCCTCACTGGAGACCCATGATGGAAAAGGCAGGGAGGTGAAGAGGGGCCGTGCCCTGGCTGGGGCTTTGTCCCCACTGCAGTGAGGGCAAGGCTAGCTGTGTAAGCCAGGCACAGCCTGGGTCTCAGCACACTCCTAGCCTCGCTGGCAGGTAACATCTGTCCTGTGCAGGCATCCCTAGATCAGCGTTTGTCATTTTTGTTACCCTGTTTCTCACCCTGAGCTTGAAGCGGCTTAACCTAACAGCAGCATTTACTGGGAGTGTTTCCATCGCAGCCCTGGGAAGTGCAATGGCTGCTGCAGGGTAGGGAAGTTTTCACCAGCAAACTCACTGAGTAGGTGATGCTGATGTGCCTGGTACCTGTATGCGCAGGGCTATATGAGCTTACAGGTACTTGTATGCTCACTGGTTGCCACTTGGCTGTGTGCAGCTGTTGGATGCTCTGCTCTCCTTGACCTGCTCCGCTGTGGGATGAACACAGGCTTGGAATGTGTGAACCATTGCAGGGGCAGGCAATCTGGGGAGACTCCATGTCTGCAGCATTTGAATGCTTTGAATTCCTGAATAAAGGAAAAGGAAAGTTGAACCTCAGCCTGGTTCTGCAATGGCTCAGAAGCCGAGGAAGGGACAAGCTTCATCTCATTTTTAATATTGCAAAGTAGCGAGTTCTTAACCTCTTAATGCTTAATGAAATTTCATTGTTAAAATCTATTTTTTTTTAATTTTAAGTAAGAACTAAATAAATCCCTACTGGTACTTAAAGCACTTCTAAACCGAGTTCAGCAAAGCTCCTTGGTGGTACTGAGCAAAAACTGTCCCAGTGCTTGGAAGGTGGAACAAGTTAAAGCAGCACTATGTCAGCTTCAGTGTGATTGCAGAAAGCCTGGTGCTCTCCTCAGGATGTCCTCACCCCATGCTGTGACAGAAGAATCATTGAAAGTTAAAGGAAACCCCACTACTCATTAAGGTAAGGACTTCACTGAAATTTTCCCAAAGCCCTTAATAGGCAAGAAACACATCTTAATAAGCAACAAGTACAAAAAAGCTCCTTAAAACGTCAGTTGCTGGTCTATAACTCTGGAACTGGCAATCTTGCTTTTAACGGCTCTGCAGTACAGCTGGATTGTCAGCCACTGAAGTTATTAGTTTATAATTAAAATGCTGGCAGTTCCTTAATTATAGGCACTGCTACAATATCACTCACCACTGTAATTGTTTGGTTTCCTGATGGGGAGCATGAGCAATTATTTTCCTTCAGGATCTTCAAACGAAATATTATTGGGAAGGAGATGCTCATCATGTCAGCCTACTGCTGAGGGAAAGGTACAGTGCACGGTGTGCTCTGCAGGAAACGCTGCAGGCAAAACTGCTTCCAGAAAGAACAGTTTCAGGGTGAGGTTTTCAGCCACCCAGGCTGACAACAGGGTAGGATCTGCCATGGTAAATTCTGGGACTGCTCTCTCCCCTTGGGGGCTGGAAAGCCAGGGTTGATATGCTGACAGCAGGGAGGTAATAATGCTGTCCAAGAGCTCAATTCCCATGTTATGTGAAACCCAAGCTTCTCTTCTCCTATTTTGCTGCAAAAAAAAAATATTGGAGCACTGTCAATAGAGGAGCTTTTTCATCTGTTCAATGCTTTGTCTAAGTGAGCAGTAGCACAATTGCACACTGAATTCAGTAGCCAGATCATGGTACAAGAAGCCTTGTAAAGCACAACTGGTCTGGGAGGAGCTGCTGAGGGAAGGTCACATCCAGGCAATGCTCAGCTCTGTGACAGAGCCCACCTCATCCCATGGTTGCAAGGGCTGGGGCAACAGCACAACTGGCCAGTAAGGGAATGTCAGTCAGAGTGCAAGGGGGAGAAATTTTCCCCATTTGAATGGTTAAGTGCTGGAACCAGGACCCAGAGAGGCTGTGAGACCTCCAACCCTGGGGACAATCAAATACGTTGGTCCAGGCTCTGAGCAACCTCACTGAACTCTGAAGCTGGCCCTGCTTCAGAGTAGGAGGTTGGACTATAGACCTCCAAAGATCCTCTACAGCCTAAATCACTGAATGATCCTGTATGGGCAGTTCAGGTACCTTACTTCAACCCGTGAGTTAAGAAAAGGCAAAGAGAAGCAAGTCACCTGGTGTACAGGAGGGGAGCGGAGGGAGGTGCAGCATTGCACATGGTGCCCAGGCACACCAGATCCCTTGCATGCACACCAGTAGCTACTCTGCTGTTAAGTCCCAGGAACAGACACCTCAAAGCAATTTCAGTGTCTTTCTGGGTAGAGTACACTGTCCAAGGAGCTTTACAGCATTTTAGCAAACAGACACAACCTGCTCCTGTTACACTCACTGGAATTGCTGCTGAAATTAATGAGCAGAAGGATGGGGTGCTGAACCCAGCTAATCACAGGCACAGCAACAGGCAGCTAGCAATTTGGAGATAATGCAACTGGGAATCTTGCTTGTCTCATTTGCACTGATAATCAGTTCATTTTGGTTACTATTATTTCTCAGTGAAATTGTTGCTTTCTGTTCCACAGTGCCCTGACTCTTCCCCCGCAGCTTTCCCGAGGGATGAGCAATTGTAAAGCAAACAAGCAGAGGAAGTTTGACATTGGGTGATAACAGGACAATGTGAATTAGCAAGGTAACTGAACTTTCCAGTGCTTCCCCAAGTGTCAAGGCAAATAATAACGAGTATTTACTCCTCAACCTTGTGTGGCTTTGTATTGCTATTTGTATTGCTGGTAGAGGCATGGGAGTGGAAGCAGTGGAGGGGGCTCTGGGCTGGCTGGACTGAAAAGCCATCGTAGTGATGGGGGTGAGGCTTTCAGCAAAAAATGGGAGTCACTGAGATGCGTATGCTGATTTAATCAGTTTAAGCTTCCACAAGTGCTTCTGGACTGTCTGCAAGGTTTCAAGCTGTGGGGGTGTGTATGTGTGTGCACGCGTGCACATTTGTGCATATATAAGCACATAGAGAGGCTATAGGTCTAATCCTGGAGAATGGGAACAAGACAGGGACAATCAGCTCACAGTTAAATTTCTTTCCTTTTCCTTTCTTTATTTTGCCTTTTTTTTTTTCCTTCTTTCTGCTCTTCCAAGAAAATGAGCTCACTGGCTCACACCTCTGATGTGGTCACTCCCTGCAGCCACTGCAGTGGTTTAATGCTACAGACTGTCTTTGAGCATTCTGCCTGGAGGATTTGTTATGTTTTAGCTGTTTCTCCCTATGGAGCTGTGTCCCACAGTTTCTTTTCACCCCAAGCCAAGCTCGCTCTGCAGCTGGCTGCATGCTGGTTACCGGGTTTTTGAAGTCCTCTGCTTGTTACTTGCATTAGCAGGAGAAAGTAAATATTCCCACTGTTCTTCAGCAATTCACATCCTCAGGCACTGTTAATGGCATAAACCATCTATCAGCTGGCAGCAGGCTACAGCAGGAATTGGCACACTTGAAAAAACCATGACATGGGATTAAAAACCATCCATAGGCCAAGTAAACACTGGCAAAGGCCAGGCCTGTGGGAGCGGGGTGCAGGCACTGCTGAGCAGAGCCCACAGTCCCTTGCTGCATCACCAAGGCTGAGCTTGCACAGTGCTTCTGCTGGTCCTGCAGTCGCAACTCTGTGGAAAAGCTGTGCTGCCAAACATTCCTTTTAATTTCCTTAGGATTCTGCCCCCAAAACACACTACGATGGTTTTCCTGCTCTTTTTCACTTGATTTCTTCGTTTTATCTGAGTGGTTTTGCAACCTCCCTGCATTGTTTTCAGCATGATCCCTAACCCAGATCGCAAGAGCAGTGTTGTTTCCTTCGTAGGAGTTGCCACCGCTCTGACCCCAAAAGAGAAGTGTTTGTTTGGTACTAACTTCAGCCCTTATATGACATCTAGTGAATCAGCATTACGTGAGAGGCCTGAAATGCAGGTGAACTGTTTTGGTTTATTACATATTACATGATTTGGTGTAGGATAAGCATCAGCAAACCAGTGTTTGCTGATGCGCTTGAAGAATTGGAGTCTGGGTTTAGTCCTATTTAAGCTTAGAGAATGTCTCTATCTGCATCTTGAGAGATGCTGCAGTGGAACACAAAACCCCTTTTTACATCCCTTTACATTCAGTAAATATGCTGGCTATTTACTATATTAGAGCAAGGAGATTACACGACTGGTTTTCCTCATGTGCCTTGGGATCCTTTGCCATTGCTTAGTGTACTTAGTGAAGCAGCTGGCAGGTTTGATGGGTAAGGCAGTAAGGAGGAGAAAGGGAGAGAACATAAGCACAAGTTGAATACCAAGGGAAGCTGTCTATTCAAAGAGGGATTTAGTGCCTCTTACAGCATCCTCCTTACTGAGGATTGAAAAATCAAACCCAAACACACGCCAAATACAATGTTTTGCTTCCCCAGCTCTTCATCACAGCCTTTATGCCCGAAGCAGGTCCTGGAGAGCACTGTCTATGCTGCCACCCGCTGCCACAAGCAAAGGGACACACGGGTATTGCCAGAATCCACACAGTGTGCAGGAAGAAATCTTCCCTTGGCTTTGGTGTTTATTGCTGGGCAGAGAAAGATCGGTCCTGGGGATTTTGTTCTCTTCATCAGTGTGCTAAGTAATGCTGGAAAGGACCTGCTTTTATATGAATGAATATGTGCCCCTGACAGGATGAGTCCTGAGATGCTGAAGTTGTCTCATTCTTTCAATGAATCCCACTGCTGCTACAGACCTTAGTTTTGATGATCACATTTTATTTGACCAAGGCACACATCTCCCAGGGAAGGTTTCTGTCACCAGGATCATCAGTTTGCCTTCAATCACATCTCAAGTCTGCTCAATAAAGTGTCACGCTGGTATGTCAGGAGGGCAGAGATCTCACACAGCGCTACAAGCTTTGAAAAATAAGCAGCATGTATTGGCCACCCCAAGGACAAGATCCAGCATAACCTGTCTCCTGACACTGGGGCATTCATGGATGTGTAAGCAGGTAGCGGATGCTCCCACTACAGGAGATGTTCCTGCTGTGGTTTTGGGGACACTAATGACATAATGGCAGGGGTGGTGGCCCCAGTTCCCCACAGCCCTTCCTATCTCCAGCAGTCACAACAGAGTGAAGCAGAATTGATCTGAAAGCTTTCTGATTTGAAATTGATCTGAAAGTGAGCTCATGCAGAATGAGGAGTTGAAAGGTATCAATGCTAACAAACACTAAGTAAAAGGAAGAAATCAAGACATCATTTTTTTTCCAGGTTTCCTGTAAAATAAGTTAAAACATCTCCACCTCTGAATTCCCGCCACGTTGGAAAAGTTTCCTAAATATAACTGGGAGAAGCTGCTTTGGACATTGGTGGTTATTCCCATGTGTTGTGTCTAAACTTCTCTCTTGTGCTTGGTAATCAATCAGAAGCTTTTGGTTTTGGCTTTGAAGCCTAACGTCTCTTGGGAGCAATATATAAATTGCAACAATAAAGTGCTTTAGTGACAAATTTTGTTTGAAATAGGAGCTAATGCTTGAAGATTTTGGTGCAGCAAGTTCAACATAAAGATGGATTTCACTTAGTTTCATGCAAGATTTAAGTGTAGTAAGTGTTTTATGTAGGAGTGGTTGGAAAGGTGGCTGCAGACAACTTGACCCACCAGCTAAAAGTTTATGTTGTTTTTTGTTCCAAAAGTGCTACTAGCGGGTCCTATTTGTTCCATGCAGTACACACTGTTATTTCCAGCATGTATTTGAGATGAAACCCTCTTCTGTTGAGAAGAGCATGATCCTTTCCTCCTTGGAGATAACCCATCATTTTAAATTCTCTCAGTGGTGACTTGCAAGCAAACTGGCAAAGCATTAAAAGATGTTGTTTTCTTGGTTTGCTTTTAATGTTTCCTCAATGTGAGAGCGATTTAAAGGCACGTGTGCCACGGCCATTGACTGAGGCATTCTCACACGGAATAACACTTTGAGCAAACTTTTGCCAAGTTTCTCTCTGTGATGCTGCAAATCCTGAACATCTCCATATGGAATGATCCCAAAATATCTCTCACCTTGGGCTGGGTGTACCAGAGGCAGGAGAGATGGAGGGTGCTTGACTCCGGCTCTTCCTGCCCTTGTGTGGGAGAGGAAAGCAGGAGGTGTCTGTTTGCTCTTACCAGTAGGAAAAGTAAATATTGATTACTTGTGTCATGTTGTGGGGTGTTAAAAACAGCAAAGGTTTCACTATTGAACCTTTCGCTCCTTGGCAGTGTTTTATGTGGGTTTGGGTGGCTTAGGAGAGGTTTGGAGAATCGTAGAATCACAGAATGATTTGGGTTGGAAGGGACCTTAAAGCTCATCCAGTTCCAATCCACTGCCATGGGCACGGACACCTTCCAATAGCGCAGGCTGCTCCACGCCCCATCCAACCTGGCCTTGAACACTGCCAGGGACGGGGCAGCCACAGCTTCTCTGGGCACCCTGTGCCAGCGCCTCAGGGTATTTCAGGCGAGACTCTGATAAACCAAACGGGGGGGGCAGAGAGAACCCGTTCTGTCTTCAACCCCTCCAGACACCGTTTTAACGGGTTTTAAAGGACTTGCGGGGCCGGGAAGAGATGGAAACACCGTCCGAGGGCCCCGAGCTCCGCCGGCGCCCCGCGCAGTGCGCTCGGTGACAGCCCGGGCTCTGCTGCCCCCTGCCGGCCGCCAGCGGGTCCCGGCTCCCCGACGCGGCCTCCCCGGGCTCCGTGCCTGGGATGCGGGGAGCGAGCAGGGTGTGCGGGGCAGGAGGGAAGGCGGAGCTCGGCGGTCAGCTCTGCACTGAGGGAAGCCGGGGATGAGTTTTATGCCGGTGGGATGGAAGCTAAATGCTGCCCGCGTCATCCTGCCTCTGCCTCGCCTCAGCAGAGGCTCCTCTGAGCAGCCCTGAGTTACCTCGGCAGTTTCAGCGCTGTGGGTAAGCCCGTGGGTCTAACCCTTGGGCAGCGTGAGCTGGTACTACCGGGAGCTCTGTGTCATCCAAAAGTGCGGCCTCACGCAAAACCGACACGGAACAAACTGAACAGATGTAGGAAAACGACTTTGCTTCTGTTCTGCATAGGTTCCTCGATTAATACCAGCTCCTGTCATTCAGCAGCACTGCTGCCTGACACGGGCAGCTCTGCTTCCAGGCTCTCTAGTGAAACAAGCCCTCCACCACTTCAGCCTTCAGGTCTCTGCTAACCTGGACAAATACCATGGAATGTTACATCCCAGCTTTAGGATTACTTTTGAGACCTTGGCTTGGGACACTCTGCTCCCAGCCTGGCTTTGTGTCCCAGCTGTGGCGCTGCCTGGTATAAGGGTGTAGAAGAAAGTTTTTGTTTTGCCTTTGTACAGTGCTTGCAACTTGTGGGCCCTGGGCTACAAGTGGCACAGGGACTTTTGTAACATGGATAAGAACATTTGTTAATATAGATCTGAGAAAAGACAGTTAAGGTAATCCAGGAACACGTTTCACAATCAGGATGAAGCATGAAAGGTAGAGCCCTTCTTTACTGCTTTACTCCCCTGGGTCTGTTGCATATATTTAGCAGTTCATACACTAGTACAGCACATCCAAGATTGCATCGCTGTAGATCAAACTTGAATATACTCCTTACTTTGCTGTGTATTTGTGTTGCTTCTTTTCTGTACAACTTCTGTTTCCACTTATGTATTCCTTACCAGAGGGACAGACACAGGATGTTTCTGGTCAGGTTCTATACAGAGCAGCACAAGCTCTGGGATTAGATACTTGAGTGATACAGGTAATTTCCAAAGAACTGTGTAAAACAGGAAAAATTGAGGTCTTCATGACAATGCCATCACAGAGACCAATTGAGCTGGTGAATGTCACTCACCTCTGCGGCAAAATACAATCCAGGTAGGCACAGAGGGCCTTTCAAACACAGAATATGTTTAAGTGTGTCTAGATTTTGTCATTTATGATCCCTGTAATTCATACATGCATGGAAGTGACTCCTCCCTGGTTTGGCAATAACTTAATATTGCTGCTCTACAAAATATTCTACTATTCACTGTTGTTAGGAGGAGGGTGTGTGAAATTGAGAACACTAAATACTTTCTGACAATGTATTTTTCATATTAAATACCTTTTGTTTGCTTACCCATCCCTCCCGATCTGCAACATTTGTAGTGCAGAAGCACTGCGTGCCTCCACAGGCTTTGTCAGGCAAACCTCAGCTTCCCCTCTTGTTCTGAGCTGATCAGCTGTGAACTGGAAGACTTCTGACAGCTTATTAGTCCAGGGCTGTGTTGTGCTACCAAAGCAAACTTGGAATGTGAGCAAAACAAGCTTGGAAGTGTCTGTTCAGAGATCCTCTGCCACTGAGAGTGGGAATTATATGGCATTTAGACAATAGGAGTCCAGAGCCACACTCCTGGAAATCCCTCAGCTGTCACCTAGCTTGAGAAGGTGGCTCTATTCTGTGTAAGATTGTTACTATACTTCAACCGTATATGCTTATGACTCAGTCTGAGCATGATCCAAACCGTGTTTCCTTTATCCAAACCACCAGAGGCTTTTGTAACAGGTGTTCTTAGAACACAGAGAACAGGTACTGACATGACCTACTGCTGCCCCTTGTTCCTTCCCCCTGCCTTGCAAAAGCTTAGTGTATACTCACTTCACATGTTGGGAAGGTTGAAAACTTGTATTTCCTACCTCCCAACAGACTGCAGGATGATCCTGGTGGATAAGATTCCACCTTCCCTATTAATAATAAAAGTATCTGAGATTCTTTAACAGCATGATTGCTGCTCTTCTGCTTCAGTTTGTCATGGGAAAGAAAGAGTTCCACCGTATATTTTGGGAACTATGATGTATTTTGTAATAGCCAATTGGCAGATAAAATCCAGAAGCAGATTATAAATGGTATTGGGATTAAGATTCCTGCTTCTACATGAACAAAGCTTTTAAATTGTAATTTCAAATGTGTCATTTCAAAGCGTGACTTTAGATGTAGTTGCACAGAACACAGCGTAGTGAGGCTCAAATCACTGCAGTTCTTTGCATCACCTTGAGAATAAAGATAGTACAGTATGATTTTTGTTGGTATGCACTCCTTCACAAGCCTGAATTCTATAGAAGTAACTTTTTTTATATGAAACTAGCAAATTCTAGTCTAGTCACAGGTGAGTTTAAAACAGCAACTACTCTGACAAATTAAAGGCCTATTTAGTTCAGGTTTAGGTCCCATCTGGACTCAGGTGTGGAGGCCAGGACTCATGCAAAGACGCCACCACCCTCAGTCCAATGTCAAGTAAGCAAAGGAGTCCTTACTATTAGGCCCAATGTGTGCTAAACCCACAAAATTCTTTGTAAACACCTTTTATTGACAATGTTTTGCAAACACCTTAGTTCATGAACACTGTAGAAGTTTCATCCTTTATAAAAACAAAGTATATTTCTTATCAGGAATTGCAAACTTTGTGGATTAACGCAAACTGCCTGTCTGCATAGATTTGTAACTGTTTCCCCTGAAGAAAAACTAAGTATCTGTGTACAGAACATCATAGAAATAGTAGAAAACAATTTTTTTTGCTCCTTTTTACTGTTGGCTTTAACACAAACTGAAGACATTCTCTAGAAGTATGGTCAGTCTTCATATCACATCTACTGTTTGGTCTCTGTTTCAATCTGAGTTTCCTGAGATTCTTCAGCTTCTGAAAGTTTTTCATCATCTAAAATTCAATAAGACTGTTAGTCAAACATGGTTGGCTATACCTACAGACTGCATTGCAGAGCACTTAAATACTTTATTTTGATTGCCTTAAATCTGTAGTTGTCTCATTATACAAAATGCTGAATTCAAATTGAAACAAAATCCTTCAAAGTTTAAGGGTTTTGTCTGCAAAAGCTATCGCAGGAAACACAGGGTAAACCCTACAGCATCAATTCAAGCAAAAAGTACCAAATTTAAATCACATCTCTTTGCTCTGCCTACTAATAGTTTATTTACTTCAAACTGAAGCTGTGCCGTCCACCGAACTGTTATTTCTTTCACAAAATCCTAGAACTGAAAGGTAATCCATACATTCATATGTATTTCAGAGACCAATACTTAAGCAAGTGTTAGTAGCACATAACAACAATATCCTTCTGCTAAAATGCACCTAGGATTAACAGTTCATTCTGCTAAAGTGGATCTAGACAGCTTTAGAGAATGAAAGTCTGCTCTTATAGCCATGTATGTATTAAATCAGGTCATGCTCAAAGGTTATACCAATGATTCCATCTTTGAAAGACATGGCAAATACTCAGCAAATACTACTTAAAACAATACCATCCCTATTAGAGAATGAAAAGTAAATGCTGGTTTGAAAATATTAAGTATTTGTATGACAAAAGATGAGCATGACTCAATTCCTGACTTTAGCTCTTGTGTATGACAGTTTTAGTCCCTGCTCTATTACAGACTCACTGTCTGAGCAACTCATCTTGCTTTCCTGTATTCCAATTTCTCTTTAGCAAAGCCTCAAACAATACCACAATGGCAGTGACACATTCATAACCACCAAAACTGGAATTACATGAACAAGCTTGGAAGTATGCCCAAGAATACTTTTCTGTAAGAAATACTTTTTCTGTTTAAAAAAAGAAACAACCTCAAATTGCCATTCTCCACCCCCACATTTTAAGTAAGTTTGTTGTCTACAGATTAATCTGAACCTACTTAGGAAATGACACAGTGGCCAGTTTGTAGGAGAAAAAATATCTCTCAGCAGCATCAGGCTCTGGGCTACTACTGGAAAAAACTTGCTGCTGATTCAAGAGGTCTCCAACCTCAGCTGCACACATCTGGCCATTGCTGGAAGCTGCAAGTCCCTTTGATCTGCTGAAACCCACCCCAGTTATAGATAAAATACCCAAGACCACCACTTACTCTCCAGGGTTTGCTGAAGTTCATGGATGGTGCTCAGGAGAACATGAAACTGCTTTCTTCTCAGTTCCAACTGGAACAATAAAAATACTTTAGGAAACAGAGCACAGACAGCACATAGCAGATTATCCATTCATTATGTTCCTAATAATTTATTATCCAACAATCTCTATGAAAAACCTACCTTATCTTCAACATTCTCTTTAATGTGAGAAAGATGTTGCAGTTCTTTTCCCAAAGCTTCCAGCTGCCTGGAAAGAAATTGTTGCAGTATTTAAAAAAAGTTCTGTAAAGTTCTTGCAAAATAGATATGAAGTAAGTAAAGGAAAGAGAACCATTAAATAAACAGCATAGCTAAACAAAGCCTAAAAAATGAAGTGACACAGAGGTAAGGCCATTTCACATAGATGTTAAACTACAGAAAACACGGTCTTCAAGCTGGGACACTTAGTGATAGGACAAGAGGTGATGGGTTTAAACTTAAACAGGGGAAGTTCAGGTTAGGTAAAAGGAAGAAGCTCTTTACTGTGAGGGTGGTGAAGCACTGGAACAGGCTGCTCAAAGAAGAGGTAAATGCTCTGTCCCTGGCAGTGTTCAAGGACAGGTTGGATGGAGTCTTGGGTGACATGGCGTCCCTGCCCATGCCAGGTGGTTGGAACTGGATGATCCTAACATCCTTTCCAGCCCAAACCGTTCTGTGATTCTATAACAGCTGTACACAGGGCATTTGGACTGTTAACAATTCAGTCCTGCTACAAACATGGTATTTACTTGACCATACAATGAAAGTTAAAAGTGGGTTACATTAAACACCCATGGCATTCTCATAGGTTTTGCTACTTCACAGATGTTTTCATGTTGACATAAGTAGATTAAATAAAAACAGAGCATCAACCTGGAGAACATATCTGATAAACCTACATACCCAACATACAAACACAATTCCCAGGCACAACAACTGACCACACACAGTCAAATACATTATCTCTGACAATGGCCTGACCAGACAAGAGTTACTGAGCAACATGTAGACTTTACAGCAAGCATAGGTAGAATGTTTTTGATGGAATTACATGCTATAACTTATGCCTCACCACACAGAATTTAACACCGTGATCCATATAAATACTCACTTCCTTCTCAAATGCCAGGTTTTAATTTGTTTGCCTCTGGCATCAAGAGATAACAGAAACATGCAACACCTGTAATCTCCATTATTATTCATATCCTCTTGAAGTATATTGTCTTTCAACATCTCTTGGGATCTTTCTGTAAGCATTTTGCACGCTCGCAGCCCAGAAAGCCAACCGTATCCTGGGCTGCATCAAAAGGAGCGTGACCAGAAGGTCAAGGGAGGCGATCCTGCCCCTCTACTCTGCTCTTGTGAGGCCTCACTTGGAGTACGGTGTGCCGTTCTGGGGTCCTCAACATCAAAAGGACATGGAACTGTTGGAACAAGTCCAAAGGAGGGCCATGAGGATGATCAGGGGACTGGAGCACCTCCCGTATGAAGACAGGATGAGAAAGTTGGGACTGTTCAGCCTGGAGAAGAGAAGGCTGCGTGGAGACCTCAGAGCAGCCTTCCAGTATCTGAAGGGGGCCTATAGGGATGCTGGGGAGGGACTCTATATGAGGGACTGTAGTGATAGGACAAGGGGTAACGGGTTCAAACTTCAACAGGGGAAGTTTAGATTGGATATGAGGAAGAAATTGTTTACTGTGAGGGTGGTGAGGCACTGGAATGGGTTGCCCAGGGAAGTTGTGAATGCTTTGTCCCTGGCGGTGTTCAAGGCCACGCTGGACATAGCCTTGGGTGGCATGGTTTAGTGTGAGGTGTCCCTGCCCATGGCAGGGCGGTTGGAACTAGATGATCTTAAGGTCCTTTTCAACCCTAACTATTCTATGATTCTATGATTTCCAGTCTCACTTGGACCCACCACATCCAACCCTTTTTGAGGTACGGCAAAGAGTAATAGGTATAATAATGTACACCATCTTTCAAATGAGGACACAGCATCAGCTCTTAAACTCAAACGTCCAGTCTGGTCCTTCTAATTTCCCTCTAATGCCTACCACAATTGATGCTCTGTGCAAAGAGAACAATGTGTTTCTTTAAAGGTGAAGTGGGTTGAAGATGTTCATCCTTGATCAGCAGAGACATGTAAGGCCCCGAAAGGAAATAAACCTTTTTCTGAAGCACTGAGAACTCCTGCAACTAGTCTGGGCAGGGAACCACAGCAAGGCCTCCAGTCCTAAGAAACTCATGATGGTTGGGAAACAGATCTAGTTTAGTGCTACCTGAGGGGGTTGTCTTCTTTTGAGCCACTACACTTGGTACCTTGAAGGAAATGCCTGAAGAGGCGTTATGAGTGACATTATCCTTTCCTTTAACGGAAACAGACTAACAGCTTATAGGCTCATACAGTAGTTTTACTAGTTTCTAGTAGGCTTCCATTTGGCCAAATGTCGCTGTTTACACTGTGCTGTCAGGTATAAGCAGACACTGAGAAGACATGCAATTTTTCTTCCAGTAACATCCAAGCTGGATCTGGAATTTTACTTTCCACTCCAAAGAATCTCTGCCTAGCCTTCTCATTTCTGCATCTCCTTTTCTAAGACTTGGTGTCTTGCCTTGGTCCTTTTAACAGCTCTTCTGATACTGCATCTAATTACACTGTGGGCACTGCCATTTAGTAGTTCAGCTCCTGTTACTTCCTGAATTGGCTCTTGTGTATTACTTGTGACTAAGCTGATAACAGCTTTTCTTCCTTTGAACTGTATGACTAGTTGCCCAAGAAACAGTCCCTTTAAAAGCATAAAGTATTTTTCCGAACTTTGTTCTATTGTGCCATATAACCTG
This sequence comes from Myiopsitta monachus, assembly GCA_017639245.1. NCBI lineage: Eukaryota > Metazoa > Chordata > Aves > Psittaciformes > Psittacidae > Myiopsitta > Myiopsitta monachus. The sequence goes on along the minus strand of CM029929.1, from coordinate 7,106,991 downwards.
TAAAGGCAACAAATGTAACTCTTGTAATAAATCATGACATTTAAAGGTTTTATCGAGCTTTTTTAGTGATTAAGAGTCCACAAGAAGTGTGACACTGTCAGTGAAGCTTCCTGAATTCTGATGTAAGGGTGATCCTTCTTGGTTAACAGTCTCATTTTCTGTATGCTTTCCTCAAGCTGGAGAGAAAGGAAGCCTTGTAATTGAAGCACTGGATAGAAACTTATCTGCTTCCTATATTTAAAGTCTATTCACTAGGAGAGGTCAGTTAAAGCTAAAATACCAAATGAACCAAGGTTCCTTTAATAATGTTCCATTCTGTAACTAGGCCCTATTTCCTCATCTGTAAAATGGGGGATCATACTATATTATAATTACAGGCTATGTTTTTGACATCAGATATGAAGGATGAAGGGCATACACTGTGGCTGTTCTTCCAGAGGACTACACTGGTATTTCTAACTGTAATACACTCGGGTAAGTAGATTATAAAGTTAAGTTTAAGAAAAGACAAAATGCTCAATTTACTAGCTGTACCTTACCACCATTTCTAGCTTTGCTTAAGAAACTTACGCTTGGATGTGTTAAAACAAAATTAGAACCACCCCTCTAAACCTAAACCTAAACCTGGCATCATCTGAGAAGTATCGCCACTTAGGTATTTCAGTTCTTACCTGATTTATTGAAAACCCTCAATTCTGTAATTCTTTATTATGAAGCCTCACTTGATAAATGGCACATACTGCCTAATGAAGTAAGTAGTCATGCCTCATAAGAACTGCCTGTGATAACTGAAGTTGTGGCAATAAAATCAAGGTACACAAAAAGAATATACAAGAAAGGAATGTGTGAAATACTCTCAGTGGCTTTATAGCTAAAAAGTCCTATTTTTAGGGTAATATAATAAAAAACCTTCTTTTTGCCATTAAGGACCATGGAACGTGAAAAGACAGCCTCCCTCTGCAATTTCACTGGAAATGGGAAACAGGATAGGCAAAAGCTGTGCTTAAATGACAGCAGTAACCCCACGCTGCATCTGTGATCAGATTGAGAACAAACTCAAAGATGCAGTAAGTTCTGGAATGTTTCTGGGGCTCGAAGTTAAAAAGATTATCTCCCCACAAATGTCCCAAAAGCACAGATAGTGATCCAAATCCCACAGTGACACAAGCAATACTGTAAGTTACATGCAAGACTAGTCGGACAACAGGTAGGTCTAACCTGCATGCCAGGGCAGGTTATACTGTGGTACACCATGCAGACATTTCTAACCGGGCATGCAGGAACAACTACTACAAGGAAAACAACAAAAACCCTAAAAGCTTTCTCTTGTTGTGTGTTACGCATTTTGGGTGTCTACTGATTCCTTTGCTGGCATATTTTACAGCACTTCCCCACTATCTCTCTTTTCAGAGTAGCCCATTCCTGGTAAACTAACATTAGATGTGCATTTACCTCTGAGTTCACTTATTCACTTTAGCAATGGAAACATCTCAAATACAGAATGATCAGCAACATATCTGAGCCCATGCAGGGGGCAGATTAATGAAAGAAAGCTGATAAGGGCACAATTTTAAAACAAACCCCACATTTTTCTTGTGTCACAAGAAGTTACATAAAAGTGAGAAAAGGTCAAACTGAAACCAAGGAATGTCAACTATGGTTACTTCCAGCTTACTGGCTTATTATAATTTAATGTAGTCTCATACTTACTTCAGTGTTTCATGTCTGTCTGGATGGTGCTGTATGACTTTAGCCAATGCATCATATTCTGAAAGAAATTGAAACTGTTATCTAAATAATGCTTAAAGTATTGATTCAAGAACCAAAACTCAGGTACCACAGAATGGTGCAGATTCTTTCTTCTTCCTGAAAAACTATTTTAACATTCTTCCAATTTGTAATAATACCTTACATATATAAAAAGTACATGCAAATATAAATATATAAAAATGTGCAAAATTTATATAATGCTATAACATTTCATTACATCAAAAGAGATTTTAAATAAACTACAAATATGACTATAGGCCATTATCTACTCACTCAAACTTACCCAGTACTAGTGATTAGTAAAGGATGTGGCCAGAAAACACCTTTAGCTAGCTCTGCATTGCTGCACACTTGGTCATTTGTATGACCAAAGCATTGGGTTTAGATACAGTCTAATGTATGTGTACAGAAAATTGTGCTGATGTTACACATAGAAATTTTTCTAAGAACCTTAAATGTTTAACATGCTGTCATGAGAAGCAACAGCATTTTTTTAAACTGTATTACACATTAAGAACAGTATTGTAGTTACATAGGCAACTAACATAGCCATTTCCTGATAGTACATATGCTAACCACCTCATTCACATGGCAAAATCTGTGCTTCAGGCTGAGTAGAACAAATCTGAAAGCAAACACTTCGGACCTGTGTTTGTGAAGACGCAAGAGTTCTACATTCATACTGGTTAAAGTTCTTTTAATTTCCAGTTGAGTCTAAAATTATCCACAAAAGTGATCAAACAGTTGTGTTTAAAGCATTTATTCTGTTATACTCCTAAACATTCTCATTTAGCATTTGATCATGTTAATAAAAAAACAAATTCTTTTCTTCCATTGCTAAACTTTAGATGAAGCTACTACAGGGAAATGCTTTAAGTTTCTATTTAAGTTATCAGAATATACTTTTAAGAGTAGGGAAAAAATACACCCCTCATAACAGGTTCAGTGAGGATACAAACAGTGTTGCTGGGTGTGTAACTGACACCACTGTCTCTGTGTATGCCAAGATATTACCTTCCCTTAAGAGCTGAAGGAATATACATGCATGACCTTCAGTGCTAGGGGTAAGCTCATTCAACGTGTCTCACTGTTCCTAATGTGCTCCAGTTCTTGCCAAGTCACCTGAATTGGACAGGATGCTTTTGGGGTTTTTCTTTGGCCTGAAAACATCTTTCTGTTTCAGGCTTTCCTGATGTTGCACATCACTGAGATCTACTAGTTTCATTCTGCCTGCCTCATCCACCAAAACCAGTAGTGGGTGTGGAACATTCCAGGCTAAATCTAGTATTCATGATGCCAGTATATTCCTTTGCACTATGTAAAATTGGGAACTGTTTTATAATACAATGTATTTGAAAAGCCAACCACACACTGAAACTGCCCAGTGTATAAATACAGGTATTGCTCCTTACCCTGGCGGTTTTTTCGAATCCTTTTTGCTTGCAGGATTTGCTTTTTGCATTCAGAAATCTTTTCATGTGCTGCAGCTATGCTATTTTCTTAAAGGAGAAAGAGAAAGTATACAGAGTTTACTTAAATCAAACAATACATGTAAACAAGTTATTCTGCTAAATCATACAGAGATATAGACCTGATTGTGGCATGGTTGCCTGCCAGCTTCAAAACTACACATATTTCAATAGGTAAAAAACCTCTTTATTTGTATTGCAGCAAGACCAGTGGAGGCCATGAGGATGGTCAGGGGCTGAAGCATCTCTCATATGAGGACAGGCTGAGAAAACTGGAGCTGCTCAGACTGGAGAAGAGAAACTGTGTGGAGATCTCATAGCAGCCTCCCAGTACCTGAAGGGGACCTGTAAGGATGCTGGAGAAGGGACTATTCTCATCAGGGACTATAGTGATAGGGCAAGGGGTAATGGGTTTAAACTTATACAGGGGAGATTTAGATCGGATATAAGGAAGTTCTTTACAGTGAGGGTACTGAGGTGCTGGAACAGGGTGTCCAGAGAAACTGTGGCTGCCCCATCACTGGCAGTGTTCAAGGCCAGGTTGGACACAGGGGCTTGGAGCAATCTGCTCTAGTAGAAGGCATCCCTGCCCATGGCAGGGGGCTGGAACTGGATGAAGCGTTAAGGCCCCTTCCAACCCAAACCATTCTGTGATTCTGTGTATTTTATATATTGATAAGCTGCTTACAGCGTCTGTATGAGTGCTACCTATTAAGAAAAAAAACCTAAACCACTCATGTATCTATTATGCTCCCATAATGTTCATGAAAGAGCATCTGTCAAGCAGAAAATAGTTATATTCTCACTTTACCTATGTCCTTATAGATTTTTTCATAGTTTTCCATTTCTCTCAGGTTCATATCGTACACGAGAAGAGTTTTTCCCATTGAAAATTCACACTGGGATAAAGTACTAAGCATTCGTTGGTACTGGGTATATCTGAAAACAGACAAGATGTTTATTTGTATGCATTCATTATTCATTTATTAAATTTTTATTTTCATATTTATTAAGCTATTTATTCCTAAGCAGCATAAAAGTCCCCCCTACCTTTACAAAACAAGAAAACAAACCCTCATGTAGCAGAAGGGAAGTTAAATAACAATTATTACCCAAAGAAAATATTTCAAAGAGTCAATGTTTATTTCTTTACAAGTTTAGGTAGAAACACTGCACCCATTAACACCACCACTCTGTCCTTATAGCTGTAAAGTGATTGTTACAGCAAGGGGCAGATTGATCCAGGGGTTGTAAAGTTCCCAGCTTGGGCTGGCTCTGTGACCACCAGAATTAGTATTTTAATAGCGCACTGCTTCTCTGTACACACAATCATTACACCAAGTCCTTTAGGAAATTATATCCAGTGCTAATAGGGATCCACAGCAGAACAGCACATTATCACTCATCCCTTACCACTTTAGGCTGGTTTGGGGGTTTTTTGGTATTTAAACATAAAGGAGAGAACCGTAGCAGCAGAAATACCAGCAGCACTCCTTCCCTGACAGAACAAGTGCAGAACTGCCAACTAAAATATCTGAGTTACACTCTGTTATAATAAAGACCGGGACTCCCAGACGACAATTCTGAGGGAATTGGAGCAGTTCTGGCAGATTTGATGATACAGCCCTGTGGCCTTCAGTGATTTCTGACCTGGCTCGAGTCCTCATCTCCTACCATGAGGCTTGGCGTTTGCACTGGAAGCACCACAGAGCCATAGTGAACAACACATGTATACGTCTTAACACGGATCTTTCCCTAACGGATCAAGCCCAGTTTTCCACTGAAACGCAAGCTAATCGGTTCCAAGGCTAAAACAAACAAACAGAATCAGAAAACAAATACCCTTCCTCTTGAGATCCAGAATTACACCACTTAATGAAACTCTTCACCAACAAATTGATCCGCCTGTCGTCACCAGCACCATCGCCATCGATCAGAAGTCGCTTGCGGATAACTTCATCTGAGGGGAAAAAAAAACACTTTTAATGCCTCACGCTATGGCAGCCGCATCCCCGAGCCGAGCGCGAGCTCCATCCCGGGCCCTCACGGAACGATTCCCGGGGCTAAATACGGAGGGTCTGCTCAAGAGCAGGCGCCGCAGGGCCGGAGCGCAGGGCTGAGGAACCCGGGCAGACAGCCCCGGAGGCGGGGGGCGCCCAAGGCCCGAGCGTGCCCCAGCATGAGGGGCCCCGGAGCGGAGCTGTGGGGCCGGGGTCAGGATGGAGGCCAGCCTACGGGGTGAGAGGCCGGGGGTCGGGCTCGAGGGCCCGCGGGGAGAGGCCTGAGGATAGGGAGCCGGGAGCCGTTCCCCGGCGGGCGGGCAGGAAGCCGGGGCCGTGCGGCGGCAGCCGGCGTGCGGGAGACGAGGCGGGCCCGGCGCTGAGGGGAGCGGAGCGGGCCGGGGTCGGGCCCGTGGCGCGGGGAGGGAGGGAGTTAGGAAGGAAGGAGTGGAGGGAGGTCTCACCGTCGGTCACGGCCCCCATGGCGGCGAGTGCCGGAGCCGGCGGGGCGGCGGCAGCAGCGAGTGAGGTCAGCTTCCCACAATGCAGCCGGCGAGAGCGGCGGCCATGGAGGGGGAGGCGGCGGCGGCTGGGGCCTGAGCCGGCTGTCGGCAGACGCGCGGCCCGGCGGCGGCTGCCGCGGGGAGAGCCGGCGCGCGAGGCCTGCGCCCCGCGTGGAACCGGCCCCCTGGCGAGGAGCGGCCCCGCCAGGTGAGGGGCCGACGGGGGAGGGAAGCGGCGGTCCCCGCGCCCGCAGCCAGGCTCCACCTCCCCGCCCCCGCGCCCCCGGCCCCTCCGCCCCCCGCCCGGGCCGCGCCGCCATGCCCCCGGCACATGCTACCTCGCCCTTCGACGCGCCGTGGCGGGGTGGCCGGTGGGTCGGGGTTGTCCTCCTGCCTCAGTCCTGCCTCCCAGTGTCCTCTCGGGGCTGCCGTTATCGCTCTTGGCGGCTCCTTGTCCCCTCACAGGGCTCCTGCACGGCCTGGGGGCTGTGATGATGGCAGGATGGCATGGTGGAGCAGATGGACGGTCCTCCTGTGGTGCCCAGCAGTGAGGTGATGGTGCCTCAGGGGTGGCAGGACCCACCATGGTGGCTGGACGGTCCCTGTGTCTTGAGTGAGTGGGAATACCAGTACCTTTGTGCCTGCTCCCTGGTAAGGGTGTGGGGGACATGACCATGGCGCAGGTGTGAGGGGGCAGGTTGGCCTCTCCTGGGTTGCCCTTGGGCTCATCATTGAGAGAAGACAAGCAGCAGGGCCTGTGGTCTAAAATACATAATTATTCTGGTATTTTCCTGGCAAGCTTTGCTCTCACCAGTGGAAAAGAACAAAAGTTGTTTCTTCCGATCCTGAAAAGCTAAGCTGGCACTGGTAAAAAGGGTAGAGGTGTCTGGAGAAAAGAGGTATTAAGTGTTACCAATGCTAAGTGTTGAATATTAGGCTTTTGGTCCACAGACTTTGACGCTTGAGCAGTGCTAAAGCTGGCAATGTTACTGTAGTATATGTCATGGTACGTGAGACATACGTCCAGAGCCTGACACCCTCTTACTCCCTCTTCATTATGGTTTGGACATGACTTGTTCTGCTCAGCTCTTCGTATTGACAGTCTTAGGGTGGTGGGGAAAATGAAGGTGAGAAAAGAGCAAAGTGAATATGTGCTGTGATCTGTGCTTCCCGGGTTTTAGAGCTGGGAATGATTATGAGGTGCTTTTTTGCTCTGAATGGCAGTAAATGTGGATTTGTAGATTGTTTTAAGCCAGTGCTGTGTTGTCAATAAGCAACTGGTGAGGTTCTTTGGAAGGTGCTATTGGGAAAGCATTACAGGGAATGGTCATTAAAACTCTGCCTGAACTCTTGGGAATAAAGAGTTTCCAACACAGAAAACCTGGATAAGTGATTTCTGTTCTTGAAATTCTTAATGTATTATTATGTGATTTGTGAGTGATATAATTCATGTGGAAACCTAACTTTTTATTCAGCTATACAAAGTCTGGGCTGAAGAACAGGTCATGAATTCATGAGCTATGTAAGCGCTATTGAAAATGCTCGCTTTTATGAATTCTGAATTTGTTGCCATTTAATATAGTTGGTTTGACAAAAACTTTTGGGTTTTGTAAGGCTTTGGTCCCTATGATCCAGCCCTAGTATTTTGCCAAAGGGTGACAAGAAGGCCTAGCTGAACTTGTCTTTACAGCGTGCTTTTTTGCTGCTTTTCCCTCTTCACCCACTGATTACCTCTGGGAAGTCTTAAGCATCTTGAAGCATCCAGTCCTAATGACTGAATTAAAAACTTATTGTTTTTCTTGCCTGTCTCCGAGCTTTCTGTTTTCTAAACCTTTTCCATTTCTACCACAGATAGACCTTGATCTCAACTGCAGACTATTGCAAGTGAAAATCCACAGTTGTTTATTTAATCATGTTAGAATACTTTTGTGCTCTTTTCTATCATTTAATCCAATATAATCTTTTCTCACTTTTTGTTCTTCATTCCAGTGTTGATCAGATAGTCTTATTAAACTCTCAGCAAAGATAAATAGACAGTCCTTGAGTAATTAATATAGAATAAGGCAGTGCATATGATTAGTTAATAATGTCTAATGAATTTTTTGCCATTCTTGTCTTCATGTGTGTTACTAATTATAAGATTCTTACAAATTCTCTGTCCTGGGTCTGAAGTTCGTAAGAACAATTTTGAAATCAAAGCCATTATTTTTCTTCTTAAGACAGGGCTTTATGGCTTCATTGATGTTCATTAACTTCTCTCCTTAAGAATGGGAAGTAGAACTTGGTAAATAAATCACCAAGAAACTAAGGCTATGTATTGATGTAATAGCCTTTTCTCTTCCCTGCTCTATTTTGCCATTTTAAATATCCATGAGATATTTGTGCCCAGGAAGCCAGGTCCAGCTTGCTGGGTTTCCCTGTGCACTTGAGTATTTGTTATGTATTTGGAGTCTTCTTTCCATTTGCTCCAAGTAGAGTTCCCCACCTTGTATGAAGCACCCCTTGTTTCACATGTGTGGAGTGTGTGTTGTGCTGGGCTGTATACCAGCATGTTTTTCCCATTAATTCAGTGTCATGTATAGTGTGGATCTCTGGAGCAGGCTTGATCTACTCTTATTTATTTGCCCTTCACCGGTTCTTGTATTCTGTGCAGACTCAGGCTTTTATATAATCCTTCAACTGCCTGGCAGAAATACTGAGTAGCATTGGACCTTCTTAGGGCATCAGTACTGGAAAGTCATGCAGTAACGTCTTGCACAGGGTATAGCACCCTGCTCTGTGCCAGCTCTTTAGGAATAAGTACCTGTGTGTGCAGGCTTACAACCAAGCTAAATTTGCCGTGGTTTTCCCTCTTCCCTTGAATTCCTTTATGTGTGCAATATGGTAAGACCACGAAGCAGCTTATACATAATAATTTGTTGCACACCTGTCCTTGTCAAAAGTGTTAGATGATCCTCTGTAATGTTTCCAGGTGACTCTGGATTTGGGAAGTATAAGCTAGGTAAGTTTAGTACTGCAAGATGTTACGCGTGTGTGGAACTGGCTTAGATTTTTTGTTACTACCCTTTCTATTTTGCTGAAAAAAAAAAATGGCTTTTAAGTACACCTTTTTATTGAGGAAATCTGTTACTGTTGGGGTTTTCTTTCCTAAAACATAAATAATCTGTGGGAGTCAAAGTTTAAAGTGACTTTATACTTCCTCCCCTTTTCTTTAACTCTGTATATATGGGGTTTTTTTCCAACTGTAGAAAAAGTTAAAAGGAAAGAAGCTTTTTATAGTATTCCAGGCTCTAATGAGCTATGATTTTAGAGCTGAGAAAACAGCTTTAACTATTGATGAGGTGGATTTCAAATATTTTTCCTAAGCCTCCCTAATAATTTATGAGGTGGTTTTAGATTCCAGGTTTTCTTCGTGTTGAATAACTTCTAAATCAGACTGGTGTGTGGCACTAAATCTTACAGAGATCTAAGTATAGTAGGTCAGAAACTACAAGGTATTTTTATCCAGTCCAACCTATATTCTTGTCAGAAAGCCATACCAAATCTATTTAGCAAGACCTATTTTCTGTAAGCCTATGTTTAGCGTTTCTTTTTGCCACCATCATTTATTTCTGTGATTATATACTATGATTTTGGACAAGACCAAATCAAGTTGGTGTCACCCTCTTGTCCTGCTTTAAGTCATGTTGGAGTGTTGGGTTTTCTTTTCAGCCTTCTTTAGCGTCACTTACTGAAAACTTAACATCAGTGTTTCAAAAGCTTGTCATCTTATCCTGTAAAAATTCTTAAGACACTTGTGGTCTGGTTCTGCAGATTTTAAAACATTCACTTTTGGCAGATAAGCCTGAAATATTTCAATTGAGTGATAGGCACAAAAAGTCGTAGGGTTTCTGTTTTACTTTTAGGACGCTCAGCCATGTGGTTCTTAGGCTTGTAAAAAGCTTTCCTAACATGGACCCTTGTGTTTCTGCAGAGCTAGCACATTTTCATAGAATTACAACATAATGAGAGGAGGGAGAGTGCAAATACTTGTTGTGACTGTAGTAACAAGAGCAATAATTTAAAAATGCAACATTTTATTATGGGAACAGTAATCAATTTTTCTGTCTACTGCTTGTGTTACCAAGACTGATTAAATGGACTGTTAATACCGTACTTTAGAAAGCAGATAGTAATGGAACCACAAACTGTGGGCTACAGGATTGTGTTTGTTTCTTGTTTTCTGCTTTGTAACTGGAAGAAGGCTGTAAAATTCCAGCATTTTTCAAAGGAGCACTTTGTAAAATGCAAGTCCTGGAAATATTTTGTTTATTGGAAAGACATTTCATTGCTACTTTTGTCATGACGGGAGACGAAAGCTTATCTTAGTCTTAAAAAATAGTGCTGCATGGACCTTTTAGATAATTGTACCTAAGTAAGGGCTCTGTCTCTTTGTTAATCTCCATTTTAGAGGTGGCATTCTGATGTTGACCTTTTCCAGCTATATTCACAGGAATTATGCAACAGCTTTCTGCATTTTTTACCCGGATCCTACTGAATATTTATGAAGCTTGAAGATCAGTTACTGTACGTTTTGTCGCTAACTTACTAAAGCTTGTCAAACTCAAGGTGAAACTACAGGATACTGGAAATTTAGGTACTCAGTATAGAAAACTGAGCTTACAGGTTGGTGGGATGTGCCCAGCAAATGGAAGCACGACTTGCATCTGTGTCCAGCTGTGCTTTAATTTAACCAGATGTTTGAAGTGGCATACTGGGTAATGATAGCTATTGCCAGTGACTTGGTAGGTTTCCACTTGGCAAGAAAGTCAAGGTGTTTTAGCAGGTATCTCATGAAATTGCTGCAAGACAGATTAGATGGTCGGATAGTTCTTCTAAGATGGTTAACATCATAGGCTTCAGCTGCCTCTGCAGTGCCTTGGAGATCCCACATGGTGTCTGTATGCTGGGATTGAAAATGACTGTCAGGTAATTTTAGTCTGTGTTTTTGTGTGGTTTATGAGGAAGCAGACGTTTATCCTTTCGGAATGATTTTTGGCAGCATTAGCCAGTTATCTAGTAGCCTCCTAGTTTGTTGGCAGGATGTTTTTAATGTGGCTTTATTTTATTTTTCTAATGAAAAAAAGAGCATGTTTTTCTTTTTCCTTCCCCAATCCTTCCATTTATGGGTTTGGATCATTTACATTGTGCCCTGAGATCATCAGTGGTGTGCCAGAGTTTTCAATGGAAGAGGTGGATGTTGAATGAGGTTTTAACGCTAAGAAGAAGAATTTGACTGTGTTGGCATCAGGCCAGATGGTAAATGTTTGTACTTAACTGTGGCTGCAAAGATTGGATGAACAATAAGAGAGTTGTGAATATCATATTTACTTGTATCATGTTTAAATAAATAGCTGTTAGTGCTACTGAGGAAGCTTTGCACACAGATTACAAGGGAAAACAGGCATTTCCTCCTTTGGAAAGCAGCTCCTGCTCGACTTCAAAGTGGTGTTTTCTGAATCACGTGGCCAGATGCTTTGCCTCTGCTAAGAAAGCTGAATCAGACGTATTGCGCAGCCTCTCAGCCAGCTTTTCAAAGTTTAATACAAGTTGGTTGGTTCAGTTTGTTTTGTTCTATTATTTTTGTTAAAAAGTGATCCAAATCTGTAAAAGAATATGTAGAAATCTTAAAAGGCTTTGAGCTTGACTGTGTCTTGGAGAGATGTTGAAAGAAACACTTCTATCTCGGCAGATAAAGGAAAAAAAGTATCAGTTCTATATCAATAAACTCATTTCTCATTTTAGATTTGGTTTATATTTTGCTTTGGGTTATTTTGTGGTTTATTTTCATTTCATTGAGTAACTCTGTCAGTGGGTAGTGTTTAAGCATGGCTACCATTTACATTTCCAACAAAGCAGGGTACGCACGCTGAAGCATGTTCTCATCCCCTGATTCGTGAGCTAGTTACAAACCTGAGTAGTGAAACAGCAATAACTGGAGGTATGGTCGCATGCTTTGAGATGCCTGCTCAGTTTTAGGTTTTAGCATGTCATATGTTGAATGAAAGCAGTGAACTTAATTTCTGACTGTTGTTACGAGAAAGTAACTTGTCTTTTCCAGCAGAGACTCACAGATCCAGGTTATGGCATTTCCTTACCTTTCTCAAGCTAGTTGTACCAAAGGGAAGGCTGAAGCCACTGGGGTCATATTTTCAGGAAGGTGGAGGGGGGCAAATTCTTTAGTATTTGCTGGTGTTTCATTAAAATTATACCCACCAGAGCAGCTTGAGGGAGATGATGAATCTACACGTTTTCTATGCAGTAGCTGAAATAGGAATGTGCTTAAATCCTGCCTGTATCCAGGGCTAAGCACCTTTCTCTAGGGAGCATTTTGGATTCATGCTCTCTTGAAATTAGGATCATAAGCACTTTCTTTCAAAAAGGGAGCAAAGGTCAATCTTTGCTTTCAAAACCCAGGAGGTGGCAATGGTTCTGGTTCCCTTTTCATCATTAGCGGAGCTGTTATCCGCTACACTGCTCACCACATATGTGGGAGACTTCAACCCAGCTATCCTCCTTCCTGAGGGGATTAATGCCCATAATTCTTTCCATCAGAGTAAATTTTGTAATCACCAGGCTGTTGATTAATATGAGGTGGTGTTGCTGTCAGAACGACAAGCTGAACACCACAGCATAGCCCAACACAGGAGGTGTTAGATGACTGGGGACTAAGGTGTTTAGGGAAATAATCCATAAAAGCAAACTAGAAGTGCAAAAGAACATGAAGGATAATTTTTGCATTGCAGATCAGATTCTATTCAAAGATGTACGAGTGTCTTCCTGGTGATTTCCAAATTATATTTGCAAGCAGGGATAGAATTTGGACTTGAAAAATATAGGGAAACAAACAAAAAAAGAAGTGGAATAAAATAATCTGCTTTACGAACTGTTTTGGTGAGTTGCAAAATGTAAATAGAAAAATTAATGTCCAATAGTAGGGAAAAAAGAGAAATTTAACACAAAATATGTGATCTATAAAATGAATGTATATATGTATTTAGGTATACATGTACATTTTCAGTTGAGGTGCAAAAGTGGTTACGTGTGCCCAAAACATGAAGCCCAAAATGTTCTTTGAAAACCACCAGAAGCTCTTTTTGGTTGTCTGTGTTTTGCCTTTATTTTAATAGAAATTTAAGTGTTGATTATACAGGGAGAGAATTGAACTACTAAAGGAGGCAAGGCAGATAAATTGGATATATTTTATAACCTACATGAGTAATAATTGGCTTGTGAGAGATGAAAGTAAAACAAAGTCATGCTAATAATAACTACAAGCGTGCACCTGTGATTTTGTGGTTCATTATATTTTCACTTCAGTTTCATTCCAGTGTCACTTTGGCTGTTATGGGTTGGGGTTTTGGTGGCTTTCTTTCATTTTTGAGATCTGCTTGTGGTTTTTGGTGTGTGTATGTAAAGTTAGGATGGTGCTGAGCAATATCCTGAAATAAAATCGTGTGCATGTATATTAAAATAAAACAGGTGAGATTTCTTTTTTTTTTTTTTTGTCATTAATTTGAAATTTGATTTTCGAAGTACCTAAATTGCACTTAAGCTGCAGCCACTTTGCCCAGGTTTGGAATAGGAGGATATTTACAGTCAGGTTTTCTGATAAAGCTTTTCTTTCCTGCTGTTATGTGAAAGCCTTTCACGGACAGGAGCAACTGACTGTAACTGTAGTTTATGTCCTCAAACAAATGGAAGGAAATAGCTCAAGAGCTGCTGTTTTCACATGTTTATGTTAAAGAAGCCCATCCTGGTTTGCAAGCTCCTAAAGGGATTTTGAACTTTACTAGTCTTCTCCAATGTTGGCACAGACCTGTAGTATGATAATAATACAGGTAATAAGTTTCCTAATGACTGGATTGTTCTTATCAAGTCTTTATTTGTAATTGCCTTTCTACAGAGTCTGTTCACCATCATGGCTTTCTAGGACTGTCCTACTAAATTTAGCACAGTGAGTTACAACTCTTAAGAGAGCCATTTTGCAACCTACATTTTCTTCTCTTTCTGCTAGGATCAGTGAGTGTAATTGCTGTTCTGTGTCTTTTTTATGGTGGTGGTTCTCTTTGTTGCTCTTCTGTGGAGATGGATGCTATAAGAACGTGCTGCTCCCTTGAAGGGGCCTCTTAAAGTTACCCAATAGTATAGTTGTCTTTAAATAAGGAGTTGTTCTCTGCTGGCTTCTGTGCCTATGTTGTCTTTTAAGCAGCTTCAATACTGTCATTTCTTGGGGAGAAATAGGTAACAGCTCTAGCACAGGACAGCTTCTCGTAGGTATGGGTACAGTCCAGGACTGTTGTTGTCATTGAGAAATATATTACAGTAATTCCCATCAAAATGTGCATTTATTTTGACAAAGCTATAGAAATAGGAAATACTACCTTAACTATGTGTCACTGTGCTCGAAGAAGAATGATTTCTGGTAATCCAGTTGTCAGCAGGGTCCAGACTTCTTTAGGCTACATTATCCCTTCTGTTGAGAAAGGAGGGAAGAGTCATTGGAAATTCCATGAACTCTTTTGCCAAAAATCATCTGATGTCAAGTGAAAGATCTTCCCAGGCAAGTGTCTTCATCACGAGGCGTGCTGAGGCTGTGATATAGTTGTCTGTTGTTATCAGAGTTTAACGGTCAAGAGTAAAACTTACTTTAGAAATACAAATACTTCAAAAATAGGAAATGTAACTATTGAGAGTTTAGGTGACATTTTGTTCTCAGTTTCTTAGCATGTTTTTCAGCAAACAGGCTGAAGCACAGGATTTACTTGAAAAGCAGTGGTGCTATGAAAAGTGGTGCTATGTTAAATAGTTTCCCCACATGTACAACTGAAGTGTTTATAACAAAATGCAATTACAGTGTCCAGAGAAAAGCAGGGAGACATGGGCCGAGTGCATGGTAAGAACAGAAACCCAAATAAGTTATTTTTTTAGGCTAGTTATAACTTTATAGAATGGGAGATTTTTGAGTTTTTTTGAATGGGCTTGACATTTCTTTCATACCTCTCACATCTTTACCACTACCATGATCCATGGGAGGTGGTGTGCTTTGACTCTAGGTGGCAGTCACTGGTAGGCAAAGGGAAGAACCGGTCTGGGTTGCTGGGCGGGGACCCTACGGGACTCTGCGCCGGTTGGCATTCTCTTGCTGGAATTTGTATTGTGTTGGACAGCAGTGAAAGTATCACCTCAGCTTCTCTCCCTTCTCTGCTGCAACAGAGGTACTACGAAGACAAAAACAAAGGGTGAAATATAAAGGGAACTGAGAAAATGTTGCAGTGAAACATTTACAAGAGAGCTTCAGTAATGCAGGGGATAGTGAAGAGATTTATATCAGCAAGACTCTTGTCCTAGATTAATGGAGCTAAATTTGTTTATAATGGAAAAAATACCAGTTTTCCACTAAATTTTGTTTCAAAGAGTAAAACAGGTTGACCAGAGTGCAGCCCGGGATAGTAGGAGTGAAGGAATGTGTGACTGTAATCTCATTTAATCAAGTGAGGATTTCCTCACAGTCTCATGGGCATGGTTGGAGAAATTGTTCTCTTTTTGCTTAAGACCTTGTATCTTCCCCCACCCCTTTTCCCCCATTCTCCCTTTGCAATGTCCAGCCTCCCTAAATTTCCAAACTCCATCCCATCACTTTACAGCTAATTCCTTTCCTTCATACTTGTTCACCATCTGTCTCTTGACTCTCCACTCTATCTCTTCTCTTTAAAGCAGGATGGGCTTGAAGTGTTTTCTCTCCCTGTCCTTGTACACGTGCTGTTTGCCTTCCTAACTCACCACTATTGAGCAGTTTGATGTAACATTGCAGATAGAAAAGGCAGCAGTGCTCAAGCATATGAACAACAGTTTCTCAGTACTTGCTGTTTTAGGGTGATTTCACTTAATCAGATGAATACTGCTTGATAAGAAAGCTATTGTTATAATAAATGCAGTTAAACCCCAGAATGAATCTATACATATGATTTTATTGATCTCTGGTTGCAAATGTAGTGCCAAGTTACAGTCTTGCTTACATGTGTAAATCCCGAGAAACTTTTGGAAAGAACTGGGGTCTTCCTGGATTTCCAGAGGGATACTCGAGGTCAAGTTTTTGCCTTCAGTTTCAATGAAAAGGATTTATATAGTGTATTGTATTAACTACCAGTATCAGTAAAGGGACTGTGATCCTGTAAGTGCTTTGCGGATACTCTGCAGGATATTTCTTGCACTGAAAGATTAAGTGAAAATCAGAAGATCTTAATTTTTGCTCAATACAATCCTAGCAACAAGCTTTTCATTTCTTAATGTACTAGCTTAACTGTGAAAAACTACTGATGTTTGAAAGGAAATGTGCTTTAGTTGCAGAAGAATGAAAAAAGCAGCCAAAGATTTAATTAGGTCTTTAATTTTTATGTGTTTATAATGAAAAATGCCATTAGCTTTTTACGCCAGTTCTACAGTTCACTGTCAAGTGCATTGCCAGAGCCAGTTTGGGAAGTGTGGACTATCGTTTGTGAGCGAAAGCAGTAATTTAACGCAGCTTTCAATGTGAAGCTCGTGTCAGAAAGACAAGATAGAGATAATTCTGGTGTTAAGTCAAAATTATATATTAGGCTGACAGATATCACCATCCCTAATAGATTGCACAGTACAGAGATACGAGGAGTGATGCTTTCTATTCCCAACCCTGCCTTGAGCCTGGTAGGTAACTGTGGGCAAATCACTCCTCCTGTCTCAATTTCTCTGTCTGTAAAAAGTATGATAATGATGTAGATGGTTTTGTGTTTCCTTTTGATCTCCAAAGGGAATACATAGCAATGAAGTTGTAGGAACATGCTGGGAAATAAAAGGTGGTAAAATAAACATCTGTATTACAGGCAGCTTTGTCCTGGCTACTTATTATAAAATTATTGATTCCACTGTTTTTTCCCATTGAGGGTATTGTTATGGACTTGTTCACAGGATTGTAGAAAGAAAAAAATTGCTATTTCTTATGCTAACCTATCTTTGAGCTTCCCATTCAGAATTTACAATCAGGTTATTCTGCTTTTATTCTTGCCCATTACCATCCCCATGAGGGACAGTTAAAGCCGTAGTTAATGGAGGATAAGGACAGCAAAGGTCTGTCTTTCTTGTCTCTATCTCCTCACTTTCTATCTCTCCGTCTCTCTTTGGCCATTGAAAATGTAGGTCATATTGCATCACCATAAAATGGAACAGTCAGAAAGGTGCTGGAAAAATGCTGACATCCTTAGCCTGGGGTGCATGCCAGTGTCCTTTGTTTACATTGAGAATAGTGTTGTACCTGTGTAAGAACCAGCATCTCTGCTAAGGTTAGTACTATGGTACGTAAATTATGAGTCAGATTTTAAGATGAGTTTCATCTGCCTGCAGTAATTTAAAATTAGACAGATAAAATGCAACCACTCATAATAATGATATACATGAGGAGCTAATTTGAAATCTTTAATCTGCAATAACCGTGACAGGGTAGTTTGAATAATATTACCTTTAACAGAGCAGCTCAGTAATAAATTTTGCAAATCAGGGTAATCATGTACTCTGCATTGTCTTGATTAGCTGTGCCTTTCTCTCCTGAAAAGTAGATTTATATTGTATGTTTGTGTATTCTTTTAAACATTACTGTGTTGCTTCATACACTCTTTGAAATTAACCAACCAGGATTTTATTCATTTAAAAAGGGGGAAAATCATGTCCAGTGTTCTATTGCTTGCTACCAGACTGTTATTGTTTGTGTTTCTGATGTAATACAAGTTGTAATTGGTATGAAATACTGCTGTGGCATAAAGTGCAGAACATGTATTTTTCTTCTCTGCAGATGTATATAAATACCATATTTAAAGAAATGTATAAATATAATTTCAACTGTCCTTATTTATCTTAGTTTGGTGCAGTAAGCTAACATGTTTTATGGATTGGACTTTCAAATGGTGGTATAAATCATACTGCAAGGTGCAGGTGTTTTGAATGATATGACAAGTTACTTTCTTATAGAATATCTTTAATTATTTCTGAAACCAAATCTTTCTGTTCTGTGCTCTGTGGGGTTTTAGAGTTGAAGTGTAATGTGCAGAGGCTTCTTATGACTTTGTTAATGGTGCTGCTAAAAACGTTTCTAAGTTAAAAGAGAAAATGTTTTAAGGTAAAACTAAAGTTAGTGATAATGTGATTTGTTGAGCAAAGTAATGAATGCAAGTCTTTTTCTGTTGCCATTAGACAAAGGAAGAGGACAGGAGTCAGAGTTAAGACCTCTAGACCTCTCATGTGCACTTTGCTGTGCACAATTATATTACAGTCTTTATCAATTTATTTAGAATTATCCAAAAGGTTATGTGGTAACAAAGATATTACTGAGGTTTTGTCATTCTCATTCTGAAGATACCTGTGCATGCTTGAAATTGTTTCAGAATAACTTGTATTTTGCACTGAATAGTCTGTTGAATTTGTGTTTCAGAGAAATATTTTATACTGGTATACGTAGGAACTAAATGAAATCTTGAGATGCTGCAATTTTGCGATTGTATTTACCAAAGTTTGGTACCTGATCTCTATTGGAAGGGTGTAGCTGGTGCTTATTTTTAAGTCTGTGACGATGTAATGAATTGTGTCTCGCTAAGGGAATTGGAGGGACAATTAGATGCCTACAGTTCTTTCACCATCTCTGACCCTCTGAGACTGTGTAGTAGCCTGAGTTGCTCTGATTCGCCCCTGAGCTATTAGCTAACTCCAAGAGCAGCCTCCAGGCTTTTGCTGACCAGCTCCTGTTCTTTCCACACACACCTCCTGTGCCCATTTTTCCAAGGGAAAGAATAAGACGTTGTTAGATTATCCCCATAATTATAACATGTCTAAATGAAGCCCAGCATTGAGGTGATTATACCTGTATAAATGGTATTATACCTATATAATGGCTTATATAAATGTAGACATTGTACTTTATCTTAAATTTGGATATTTAGTAGATAACAAAGGAGAAATGTTCCAAAAGTCAGGCACATTCTTTGGTGCATATTTCTGACAGCTTAAAAGAAGAAAGAGTTAAAGGAGTTTGTGTAGCTGAGGCATTAGTTTTGAACTTTCAAAAGTTCAGGATGCTTTGTCATATATACTTACTTGAAAATTGTAATTGCAGATCAACTAATTAAGATAAAGGAAATGTAAATGTGTTTCCCCTTAAATGGATAATACACATTAGTCACTGTAACTATGCCTTTATTATATACGTCTGTGTAGATACAGTTTTGACTGCTGTACAGCTTTTGCTGTGCCAGACTGTGGTTTCCTCTGTGGCATATCAGTTTCTCCTCAAAGTACTGAAGAGCAATTGCAACCAAGTTTCTCTGATAGTCAGGCATTGAGAGTGGCATCATGCTTAGTCTGCTTCACTAGCTTAAAAATGCATGCAGTATGCAGGCCTTTTTGCATTTTCTTTGATTGCTGCTTTGGCTGGTTGTTGTCATCTTTCCATCCTCTGACCACCTCTCCCTTTCTCAGGGTAACAAAGCTTAGAGAGCTCCTCCTGCCTTGTTCTCAGTCATCTCATCTCTTCCCTGCATTACTCATTGCTGACAGTTGTGGTTGTGATTGACCTGCTGTAAATTCTCAACAAGAATCATTCCTGCTCTTTGCCACCCATTATCCAGAGAAAAAGTCCTCTTTTGAGGCTCCTTAAGCTGTCATTTAACTCTTTTGAAACTTACCCTCTAAACTTCCTTCAAACTCAACTCCAGATGCAATCCCTACAGCAAAATTCACAAGGTGGTGACATACTATGCTCTGATCTCTCGTATATAGGAATAAAATTCTTGCTGATCCATCCTTCATCCTCATCTGGTCCATTTTTTTTGCATTTGCTTACTACCCTATTTCTAGATATCTAAGTCTTTGGAGATCTTCTGTTTTATAGGTAGTTTTTGTTTTCATTGTTACATGAAGCGATGGAACTTGCCTTTGATGTAACAAATAACATGTCAGGATAGAAAAGTGCTTTGCATGCAGAGCTCTCATATCCCCTGAAGAAACTGGGGAAGAGATGAAGGGGTGAGTTATTCCCACTGCAGGGAAGTCATATGCTTGAAGGAATTGGGACTTTAAGGCTAAACACTGAATGATCTTTGGTGAAAGGGTTGGTCCCTATGAAGTAAGGATCTCCTGTCCAAAACAAACAAAGGAGAAAATGGATTTTTGGCAAACACTTTGGCATTGCCTTTCCCAGTGAGCAGCAGCAAGAGTTGAAGAGAAAGTTTTATACTGTAGTATTCAATGAGATTTGTGTATAACAAGGAAATACAGTGTTTTCTGAGACTTCTACTAGTGCAGAAATATGTTAACCATGAGTTTTATTAATCATAAAGCAGAACATATCTGCAGAGAAAAGAGAGGAAATAATCCTGCTCTCAAGTGTTGTCCTCTGAAAACAAAGTTTTGGATTTTATGGAATAACTGGAATATAATTAATCTTGGATGTGCTTCTTAGGATCAGGTATGTCACTGAGCAGAGTAAAGCTTAGAAATATTTCAGGCAAGATAGTGTCAGCTGCTAAGCTGCAGTTTAAAAGAAAAGGAAAAAAAGAGGGGAGGTGTTTATGTGCGATGCATAAGAAGAATTTGAAGCCATGAACTCAGTTTGTAGACAACTTCCCAGAAGAGCAGCAGAAGGTAGGAACGGGCTCATTCTGCACCTTCCGCTGGGGCAGAGGCTGCAGCCTGTGTGGCGTCTTCCATGCCCTCTTGGACTGCATTCCTCTTGTCTGGACTTTAATCCTTGGAGAGGAAAAAAGTAGTTTTCGCTGAAGTGTCATCTGGTCCCAGTGCTAGATTGGCTTATTTCTATCTGTGTGACATTTTAGTAGATGCAAAAAACAATCACCAGATTGATTTTTGTAAGTGCTTTGAAATTAGTTACTTGATCTTTCACATAACCTGTGCACAAGGATGGTTGAAAATTTCTTAATGTTTTAACAGGGCTTTGGTTTGATTTGTGCTCAGCCAGAGCAAACTAGGCTTACATTTGGTTCCTGTATAAGTTTATAAGCACTGAATGAAAGGATTTTGATTGTGATTATAAAAGTTCTTTTGGTGGGACAGACAGCCTCAACCTATACATCTCTCTAGTTTTTGTGAAATCCTTCATCAGCAATACAGTTCTAGTCACTGAGGACTGTTACGTGAGGGATCATTTTTAGCTAGCTGCGTTCTATGACATGGTGGTAAAAATGTCAATGACTGTACTGAGAGCCCCTGTTGTCAGATCGTGCTGTATTCTAGCAAAATCCTGGGTAGAAAATCCAGCCCTGTCATGTAACCAGCTTGTGGTACAGACACAACTGCCTGCTTGAAAGTCTGGTCAGTAATAGTTGATGTAAGTGCAGTAACTGGGCTGAAGATTGAGATTTCATCCAACGCATACCTTTCTGGTAATGTCAGGCTCCCATTTAGAGAGCTGCTCTGTACATAAAAGTGCATAACAGCTCCCTGCTTACCTTTGAAATCCATTGCAGAAACTGAATTTGTGCAATTGATGAAATGCTTCGTAGTAGTTTTTAAATAGATGCAGTTGTACTTACAAAATGGAGGTAAGGTTTCAAATGTCTTAGTGCTTTTTTTGTTTTCTTTCAGAATTAATCAGGTACAAGTTAGAAACAGCTTCCAGAATCTGAACAGATGAAGATCAATTGGTAAATCAAGCCAGCGATTCACCATACTTTCAAGGTACTGTGACATGCTTGGCCAAATATTTTCCTTAAAGCATAATATTCACATACTTTAAATGTGAGAAGTGTAGGGAACAGGATATTAGCAGGATTGCAAAGCAAGTCTGAAGTGTTACCAGATGCAGTGGGGAGACTTACTTTAAATGCAGGTGTTTAATATATGTTTCAGTGGGAAATTCAGCAACCTTACAATCAGCCTCAAGAGAGTTCAGTGCATGGAACAGTCAGAAAGATAGAGTAAGTTGGATCGTTTCTCTCAGTCATTTAGATGAAGTGAGGTGGAGAAGTAAGATGTGGCAGACAGGCAATATTTTTAATGTATTTATTGTATTTTAGAAGAATTAAGCTGCATTTTCTGAATAATTATTTTTGTCTATTTCCAAGTTTCCATGATAATTTTAGGCATTTAAAGGCTGTTAGGCTCTGGTATACACTACAATATGCCAGGTGCATCAGTTTTGTTATCTTACAAGTTCAGAAAGTAGGATTGTAAACTGAGCCTGTACAGTTGCCTGATGCAGTGGGGTTGTTCTCTGTAACTAGCATTCTTGGCAGGGTGTTAGGAAAAAGAGAAAGCTACTATAATAAATTGAAATTTTGGTTAAAAAGCTGCTAGTGCTAGTGTGTTTTATCAGGCACTACTAATTCATTGAAACAATATCTGTTTCTTTCTGTATGTTTCACTTACATTTATTTCTACTCTTTTTCATCACATCATTTCAGCATTTTACTTATTTTTTTGGTTGATTTCATGAAAGAAAAGATTTCACTCTAAGTCTGCATTTTTCTTATGCACAGACTTGAAGAATCCTGTTTGTTATAGCCTGGATAGTATTTTCTGTGCAAATAATCTTTTAATAGATCTTAAAATAGGTTGCAGCAGAAAGGGCCATTACAGTTAGCATGGAGCTGGTCTGCAGAACTTAATTAAGTAGACAAGTTAACCTGGTTTAAGAAAAGTGAGGAATGCTTGTCATGTATATGTAACATTGGAAGCCGTGGTATATGAAGTTTCTGTCACAAAATGCTTCCCTGGGTTTTTCCAGCAGCCTGAGAACCTAGAGTGCCTCAGGCTGCAAAAAATGGCATTGTTCTTATCTTCTTCCTTGTTCCTTGTCACTAAATAGGGTCACACATCTGTCAGGTTTTCATATTATCATAGGAAGGTCTAGATTGGAGGAATCCTCTGTACATCAGCTGGTCCAACCTTCTGTTGAAAGCAGGTGGTTATCTGAGGCCTGGTGAAGAGAGTACCTCCGTCTTCTCTATAAGTATCTTTTACTTACTGGAAGACTGTGATTACATCCCAGCTGAGCCTTCTCTTTTTTAGGTGAACAAACCCAATTCCTTCAAATTTCTTCATTAAATTTTCCAACCTTCTCATCACTTTGTTGGCCCGCTGCTGAACCCTGCGTAGCTTTTTAATATGTCTCTTGAACCTGGCCTAGTCTTCTGGCCTGTCACAGTCTCTTGCACATATGACACTTCCTTTGGGTATATCCCAAGGAGCTCTGTTTGTGACTCCTGGCCAGTTTGATTTTGAGCCATTACCACCCTTTGAGCACAGCAGTTTAGCCAGTTTGCCAGCAATTTCACGGTCCACATCCATGACCTTCTAAACTAACTTTCTCAGCACTCTTGTATGGATCCTGTCAAGTCCAGTAGACCTGTCCCTGTCCAATTTGTATGATGTATTGTTGCTAGCTAGCTACATAGGTGGTCAGTGCAAGTAGCATCAGCAAGCAGCAAGCAATATGTGAGAAGGATGATATGAAGTTAAATTTCCTTGTGCCAGGGTTCTCAGGATCCTTAACTGATGTTAACCAGCATATTGAATTTCTGAGGGTATGAGGACTGAGGCAGCTTCGCACTGTAGGCAGGCGTCGTTGTGGTCTCAAGGAACTCCTGAGTCCTGAGGGCTGTGCTTAGACCCAGAGTGTTCTGCCTCAATGAATTGCCAAGGAGCTACGTGGACAAGCTGGCAAGAAACCAGGCAGGGTTATGAAACCTTGCGTGGTAGTTAGGTTCCATTGTTAAATCATGGGTAGCAAACTGTTCCCAGTGCTTTGATTTCAATAAATGGAAATTCAGCACTAATGTTTTCTTACAATTGGCCTGAAGAGCTGTGTATTTTAATTATTCTATTTGTAATATCTTAGTCTCTGTGTATAAATGAGAATTTAAAAGGTCATATCCATTTCTGATTCCTCTGATTAAAATGGTTCATCTACATAGTTGAATTGGCGAAATGGTTTTAACATTTCTAAATTCACATAGTGATTTCAATACTTTAATGTGAAATTAATAAAAGTTAGTTTGATTTCCACATATTAACTCAATGAATCTTGTGTAGTTTTACCTATTTCCCTTTAACACTTTAAAACTTTGTGTCAGTACTCAAGTGTATTCTCCGTAACATTCTTTTCAAGAATTGACAGTATTTAGTGACATCTATGCAGGGCAAAGACCTGTGTTCCTGTATTCCTTACACTCCTTATTCTGTGTTAGATTGCTATGTCATCAGTTCTTGCAGAAATTTGACTTGCATGTAAGGCATATTTGATAGTTAAGAAAAGAAGGAAATAATTGCAAAGTTTTGCTAGATACTGTAGATCCTATTAGCCTATGACAATAACATTGACTTATAAATTGGGTGTAAAAATGTTACACTATGTTCAGTATCGTCACTGTGATGCTTGGATAAACATACAGGGGCATCTGTTGCCTTTTTATCCTAATGCAGAATTCTTTGCAGATTTACTTACATTTATTGACCTATATTCTCCCATTCTTTCTCCTCAGAAAAGGACACTTTAAGTCTTCAAATCTGAACAATATTGTTATTTCCCCTGGTACAGGTGGTTAATAAGAGTTACCCACAGTAATTTGATATTCCAGTATTTAAAGTAGCTGTATTCCAGCACTTCTGAGCATCTTCGACTCCCCCTTTGAAGTATTACTCATCAATGAAATTACACATATCAACCTGAAGCCAGTATCTGGGTGAAAAAGGATAACAGACTGGCATGGTTTGCTGTGTAATTTTTTATTGTGTACTGCTCATGATTGTTGTTCTGGGGAATCACAGTCTTGTGTATAGTTATAAAGGGAGAAGTTGCTTGATTTCACTGGAGGTTAGGGTGAGCTACAGATTACCATTATGCATTTTTCTTTATGTATTAGTATTTTTCTATAGCAGGGCTTAAATGAAATAGTCTGTTTTGAATGGCTGGATAGTTTTCCCAGCTCTGTCTGTTCTGATTTATATGAACTTTGTATGTCTTGCTTCTTACACTTATCGTACCAGAGACATACTTTAAAATACACAGTGTGTACTCCCCATTGCACCGCTGTTAGCAGGAGCTGACAGAGGGTCAGAACTTCAGTATATCAGCTACTTGAGTTGTCATTTCATCCTGAATCTTACCTACCAACAAGTCTTCACTAATAATATTTGTTCTTGGTTTTTAAGCCCTTCTTGATCATTTCATACCTTGTGGCTAGAAATAACTTTTTTGATTTTCTTTAATGCCCCTCATATCTTTTCCTTGACAGACTTTGTTGTGAATTCACTATTTTTCTTTTGAGTACTGATAAAGCAGCACCCTCATAGGGTTCTCCCTCCCTCTCCCTTTGCACTTCATTTCTTGTTTCCTTTCACTTCCATTGTGGAAAATCATCAGTGAATCATATTGTTGTGCTCCTGTTCTTAAGAGTTCAGCTACAGATTCATCCTTCCCTTTTCATTCCAGTTAAGTGTTAACCGTATCTCAGGTCCCATACAGAGGTTGTCTTACAGATGTAACTGAGCAGCTGAAGTAGGTGCTCCCTGTTTGAACAGCTTTCCCAGTCCCCCTGGCAAAAGAATGAAACCTGGTGGTACAGGTACAGCTTTAAGCAGTTTGTAAGCATACATTCAATCATAGTACCACCAACCATGTACATTATATTGTTAAATCTATTTAGTGAGGTTTAATACTGTAGGTTTTCCTTTTTTGTATAATTGGTTTCCTCTTCTTGACTTCTTTCTTTCATTTTGCAGGCCATATTACATTTTTTGTTTATGCATTCTTGACCCCATTATTTGGCTGCTTTCTCTGCATCATCCACAATTTTCTGCTGCTTTCCTGCCTCACATTTCCTTCCCCACTGGCTATCTGACATAACTGATCTTGTTTCTTCTTTCCATTCTCTGAATACCTGTTCACATTCACACATATGAGTAGTTCATGGTTATTCACACACTGTCTCAGTCCTGATGCTAATTCTTACGCTATTTTCGTTCCTCAGCTAAGCCCTTCAAACTGTAGCATTTCTGGACCCCCTTATGTTCAAAGGAACATTGGCTTCTAGGCAGTGCTTTTCATACCAGTGTTCTTCCCACTCCTAACCAGATTCATCCAACTTAACTTTGGATACCTAATGCAGGTGCCTAATTTATGTGCATGGTCATGTATGACTACTTGTGTGGCCAGCAGGAAGAGAAGGGCTTCTTCAAAAATGCTTTGGACCAGGAGGAACCAAACTAATCCGAAAACTATCCTGACTCTCTGCTGATTGCCCAGGGATCTTTGGATGAGCATCCTCCTCCCCTGGATTTGTAATAATCATTTTCAGTCAATCAATAATCAATCACATGCTTAAACTAAATGTCTCAGATTTGTAATAATCATTTCTGTTCGAAAGCCCACAGTGTGAACATGTGTTTTCAGTTCTGATCTTCTTCAAACATGATGGATTTTCAGGGGTTTTCCCTATTTTCCCTAAAATCATCAATGCATCCATGTATAGCACTATGGAAACAATTTAAGATAATTGAACTTGTGTGCTTAAAACAACCCAAGTACATATTCAACCTGGTGAGTTTGTGGGAAAAGAAAATTCTCTCCACTTCCAGGCCATTTAAAAATCACATTTTCGTCTGCCGTGTTCCTGCTCTCCGAGTGATCTGTCTTGTGCATTGAGCTCATGCACTGATGATTCTGCTGCCACTTTCCTCCCTCTGCTGGAATACTGATGTATTCACGACATAGAGAGAAAATACTAGTGCAAGAAGGATTACGGAAGGACAGCCTGAGGCCCAGGCTGCAGAATTAGGTCCTGAGTGGGAATATATAGGGAAGAAATAACAAAAGCTGTGAAAGAGGGAGGGAGAAAATGTAACAACCAGTTTGAAAGGGCAAAAAATAAGAGTGAGAAAGGGGATAATCAAAGTTGTATGAACGAAGAGAGGTGTGTGCTTTACCTGCTTGGCACTTTTAAAGCAAGAGGTGCTTTTGATTAACTTAAGGAGTGTCAGTCTTTGAAACTGAACAGTTGCTAATGCACTGGTTGGTTAAAGTAGTTGGCTGATTAATGTGATTCTGCCAGATGAGGCTATTGAATTTTTGTGTGATTTGACGTACATCCATCGGTAATATTTAAAGAAAAGAACCATGTGATGTGTGAAGGTTAAATTTATAAACCATGGTAAAATCTGATCACTATTAAAAGGTAGATGATGGTGTTCTGTGGCTTTCTCTGGTCACCCATCATTGTATTTGCTTTATGATCTATGTAAAATAAATAATAGGAAAAGCCTTTATGAATTTGATGGACACTCGGATGTATCAAGGACTCTTTTCCAAACTGCATCTGAGGCAGCTTTCTGTCTGCTTTCTCCAGACTAAAGGGGAGCAGTATGAGTGAAGTTTGTAATGTAAATGAGATTATTTGGTACAGAAGATACAGTTCTGTCTGTAATGTGCCCTATCCTATGGCTGGAGTCAGAATTCAGCTATGGATGTTGTTAGACTCCATTTGTGGAGCATTTGAAGAGCAAAGCTTGAAGGAAATCACAGTTTTTTGGTTTTTTTTTTTGCCTATCTGGTTTCTACACCACAAAAAAAGCTCTGTACAGGAATTGTTTAGCACCTGACTGACATTTTTCTTCCAGTCATGTTCTCAGCTTTGATTTTAAGCAGCTTTCTGTATTACAAAGCATACTGTTTGATAATTAATCAAGCAGTAATGCTCATCTTTCGTCATTTATCTTTAGATTCTACTTCCATAAACATCTTCACTCATGCTTAAACTAAGAGGAGGAATTATTTTACTGTTTTGGGAAGCTACAGTACAGTTAAGTGTGTAATTGTCTGAAAGGTCAGGGCTGAGCTCCAGAAGTTTATGGCCTTTGTTAATTAACCCTACTACAGATGTCTGCAGCAGGAGTCATTGTTGTTCTCTTAGTCTAAATCTCTTGCTGTTTGCCTTTTATTAGGGAGTTAACTTAGATTTGTAGTGATCAAGATGAGAGAAAAACCTCACCAGCTATTCTGTATTAGATCTACAATTCTACAAGATGCATTCCAAGTGTGATATAAATTATCAGTTGAGTGGAACACTGAAACTATTCTTACAATGACAGCCGATCCCATATGATGATTGATGAACTTGTATTTGTGCATCTTCTCTCTGCAAGAATTTGGGAAGAAACAGCTGAAACAGAGTAGATTTAGATTAGATAAAAGGAAGTTCTTTACAGTGAGGGTGGTGAGGCACTGGCACAGGGTGCCCAGAGAAGCTGTGGCTGCCCTATCTCTGGCAGTGTCCAAGGCCAGCTTGTACAGGGCTTGGAGCAACCTGCTCTTGTGAAAGATGTCCCTGCCGTGGCACGGGGTTGGAACTGGGTGAGCTTTAAGCCTTCCAACCCAAACCATTCCATGATTCTATGATCTGTAGTTTGGATAGTTCCACACTTTAAAGGAAACCAGTGAAGCCTTTACTAAGCCTGCATGTATACACACCTCTGCAGGACCGGGACCTTGTAGCCTAAACAAATTTATTTACAGCTTTTATTTCTGCTGCCTGGTTTTGCAAATACACCTATGGGATCTGTGATCAGTTTGAGTCCTGTGCTCTCACACTTACTACACATGGGCTGAGGACCTGTAGAGGAAGCAGCAAGTCACTTTTATCTAAGTTTTTAGCTGTTTGTTGAGGATGTTGTGAATGCTCCATCCCTGGCAGTGTTCAAGGCCAGGTTGGATGGAGTCTCGGTGACACGGTTTAGTGTGAGGTGTTCCTGCCCATGGCAGGGGGCTTGGAACTAGATTATCTTCAGGTCCTTTCCAACCCTTTTCTATGATTCTGTGATGTTGGCACTGATGGGCGCATCAAGTGTGGCCAGAAACCTTTGCAAATGTACTTGATGTTGTTACTAGAACTTTTTATTCTATTGAAGAGAGATCCCTATAATAAATAGGGGTTTAGAATCTATAGTTTAGAAACTGTAATAAATAGTTTCTAAACCGTGATGTTTTTTAGCAAATAACTCGATTTTGCTTAAACTTCGTAACTAGGAGTTGCCAAGCACGAAAGCATCCTTTAATCCGAGCTTTTATCGCAAAGTTTAGGCAAATAAAATACGACCAAAACCCTGTTGGGTAAAAAGAAATGTGGAATACCAATGACAAGACCCCCCGTGAGACAGGTTACGAGTAGAATGAAGGCGGAGGCCCCGCCCCGTTCCACCCCCCTCCAACGCCCGGGGGCGTTGGAGGTGGGGGGAACGGGGCCGGGCCTCCACCCGCCGGGAACTCGTTTCCTACTCTCCGCTGCCTTTAAGGAGGCGCTGCATTTAAGGTGGACCGGTCAACAGGGGAGGAGCTGCTTTTGCGTGTCACGCCCCCTTCAGCGTCGCGTTCCTCCGTTCCGCCCCCCCCTTCCCCCTTCTCCCCGGTGCCAGGCGGGGTTGTGATGCGGCCGTTGTTTTTGTAGGGTCACGGTGAGGCTTGAGAAAGAGCGGCCCATGGAGCCGGGAAGCGCTTGGAGGACGGTGTAACCCTCCTCTATCCCAGCTCCCTTCCGCCGCTTTGTTAGCGCAATAAAGAGGAAAGGGAGCGCTTCCCAGTACAATAATGGGAGCCCGGCTCCCTCCCCATGGGCCGCCGCTGAGGTGAGTGGAAGCCTTCCCTACAGAGATTCCTAGAGGAGAGGGGGGAGAAGGGGTTAAAAGCCATTAAAGCTGGTTGTCATCTCCTCGGCGCTTCCTTAAAGAGCTGGGCGCCACCTTAAAAAGCTTCCGATGACTTCCCCCCCCTTCCCCCCCCCATTACGTTCTATAGCAGCGGAAAGAATGTCGGCGCGGGCCGCGGGTGACGTCAGGAGGGAGCAGCGCAGCGCGGCGACGGCGGTTAGGCAACGGCAGCGGCGGCCCCGCCACGGCGAAGGAGGAGGAGGCGGAGGAGGCGGGAGCGGCGCCGGCCCCGCCGCCACCGCAGCGGCAATGGCGGCCGTCGGGGAGCGCAGGTCTCTTCCCAGCCCCGAGGCGATGCTGGGGCAACCCTGGAGCCATTGGGTCGATGCTGCTAAACTTCACGGGAACGATGGTGAGTGGCCGCCCAGACTCCCCTCCCCCCCATCCTCAACCGTTCTGCCGGCCGGGTTTGTAGTGGGGGTGGGGGGGTGCCCCGGGTGCGGCCCCGCCGCGAGGCGCCGGTGCGGCGCGGCAGGGTGCACGGCCGGAGAGCGCCGCGGGGACCGGGCCCTAGGAGGAGGTTGGGTCCGTTTCTGCGCCCGTCGCGCTTCCCCCTAACGTCGCGGCCGAGTTCGTTGTCCGGTGCGCGGTCCCTGGGGCTCGGGCGCTGCGCGGGGTGAGCCGCGCTTTGCCCCAGTTCCTTTAATCCGGGACACGGTGAGGGGAGATGTGAGCCCGTCCCCAGAGGTCGGTTGCTCCTGCCCAAGATTGAGCCCCGGCCTAGGGCGGGGGCAGGTCCCGGCTCAGGTGAGGCAGCACCCGCCGTGACAGCGGCTCCGCTGCCGGGGATGGGACGAGAGGTGTCAGGCTCTCGGTAAGCCGTGCATATTGCTGCAGCGACTCGAGCGCCTATTCCTGAGTTACCAGTTTGTTCCCGCGGGGGAGCGGGCGGCAGGTCAGTGGGGGGGGGTGTCAGCCCTGCTCTCTGACTTGTATGTGCATTGACATCTTGTGGCTTTTCGGTTTTAGGAACAGCATTAGAAGAAAGTTTCAAGGAATACGGCCGGAACCGAGAAGCAATGCTACTTTGCCGAGAAGGTGAGTTGATTCAGTCATGAAGAGAAGTGCGTGGAGAAGTCTTCCTTCTTGTAATGAGTTATGAGAGGATGCATGTGGGAAAGAGAAGGGAAACTTCAGTCCTATCACTTTGGATTTGGGACTTGCGGCCTGTCAGTGAGTGGTGTCATTGGCATTGTTATTAAATTAATATATAATCTCAAAACTACAAGGTAGGGCAGAGGTTACTTGTTGTCTTTACAGTGTTTCTCTTTGGATTATTATTTAAGACTACAAATAAGACTGTGTGACCAGCACTGATATTTTCTCTTGAACTAAAACATTTTGACTTTTAATGTAATCACTGTCAGTGTTTGAGCACTGATACCTTTACTTTGTCATGTCCATGTGTTAATGTTTATTTATTAGTGCACTCCTAAATGAGTGTGACCTTTCACCTGTGATTAGCAAAAGCCCATTAACAGCCCAGTTCATCTCAAGAGTAACAATGCTGCTTGAAGTTGTAAGCAGATGATGAATGAAAGCTATAGGTTGTTGGTAACTTTGTAACATAGAGTGGAAAAAGCCAAACAGTGATGAGTCTGATTTGTGGTGTTCAATTTCTGTTTGTTTGTTTTTCCAGTTTAACAGTTGTTTTATAGCAGAGAAATATTCTAAAACTTTCCTCCTGTTGTTGTTGCTGGCTCGGTACTGTTGGACTTTAAGAAGTATATCACAGAACAGGCTTTGCTGTTTTAAATACTAGATCAGTTAATTCCAAATAATTAATTTGATGCTGTTAGAAATGGAAGACTGAGTTTGTAAACTTGGCTTAGGACCTTAGGAGATAATCTGATTCAGCACTTACCTACTTGTGAGCTACAGACAGCAGGTGAAGTCTCAAGCAAGGTGGCACAGACTAGTAAGGTGGGGAGGCAGTGACACATCTTGAGGCTGAATCAGAATATGTTTGTTGTAGAATTCCTAATGTTGCTAACATTGTGGCAGAAATCAATTTCTAGGACCAAAGTCAGTGGTCAGTGACGTGTAAGAAAGATGTAACACGCAGCTGTGCTGTGGCATTCAGCATCTCTTGTGCCATTGTGCTAGCTTCTGAGTGTCTGCACAAGTTCCTAGGCATTTAAAAAATGACTTTATTACTTCACTGCCGAGTTCCAATCTAGTAGTAGTTGTGTTGGATATTTATTTTTCTGTATAGGCAAATCATTCAAGTGCTAGGGCAGCATTTGTAACAATAAGCGTACGCATTACCCTCATAAAGATTTTCCTAATAAGGATTTTCAGACATTCTTTCTTATTTCTACCTCTTAAAATGCAAGCATCTACAGTTTCCAGATTTCAAAGATTAGCTGGCAGGGTGAAGAATAATCTTTTTTTCTTTTCCTCTGGAGATTGCTCGTGAAACTGTTTTTGCATAGGCTGACCATGGAGACACAGCTTCTTTGCACTGACTCCAGCCATGCGAGTCATTTGTAGGGTTAGGAATTAAAGGAAGTTCGTAAAAAAACTGTGAGAATTAAAAGTGAAACTTAGTACCCCTGTCAGGCTTCCAGACCTCTGTTTGTTTTGGTTGCTTTATGACATAGGGATGAGACACTGCCTTGGTGTCTACCTGTAGCTAGTGTATAGGGAGCAAAATAAAGCAGAAAAAAAAGCTCAGTTTGCACTTAAAGAGCAGCAAAAGATGCCAGTATGTGTGTGTGTTGTGTTATTAAATACAATTTTGAGAATCCTGTAACTGATTCCTTTTCCCAGGGAGAATTTTGCTTTCAGAATTGAGGCACAAACATTAAATAATTGAACTGTCTAAACCATGGATCTTAGCATAGGAAGGTGAGCCAAAGGTATACATTCTGTCAAATCAACTCTAACCTCAAGATTTTGTCTTGGTACCACACAGTGTTTTAAATATAGCCAACAACAGAACTCGTTGTGTAAGAAAGTTATTTCTCTCCAGATCGGGAGTTGACTCAGAGGCCCAACTTCACAAAGGATTTCAAGGTTATTTAGTCTAATTTAACCTTGCATTGCAACTCTTCCAGTTTGCATAAAAGAATTAAATATTCATGGCCTGGAGAGGCAGTGAAGGAGGGAACATGACTTCACAGCCCACTTATTAGAATCAGGTTCAAACCCAAGAACTGCTTGCTTTATTTAACCATTGTCAGCTTTCAGGTCAGGTTCCCACTCGCCTGTGTACGCACTGGGTCGTGGCATGTAGTTGGTTCCTTTCCCACATGTGGTTTCTGTGTGTCTTCTAGTGGGTATGGCTTCATCAGTCTGCCTGGTGAGAGGTGGATTTCAGGCTGGTAGGAAGGAGTGTCTGTGCCTCCTGAGTGAAGAGTGAGTGTTCCTGTTGTCATATTAAAAAGGGGCTTAGAATTTCCAGCTCCTCCTTCTGTTATGCTTATAGGGAAAGAATAATGCTTGTTATTTCTTTAAAGGAATAAAGGACATAACTGTGTAATTCCAGGACAACGTTTGCAAGCTGTGGAGAGGGGCAGGATTTTGGGCACATCTTTGTCACTGGCAGTTCCTATTTGCTGATCAGGCAGCTCCTCTCAGCGTGCTTTTGGTTGTGAAGCCTAATGAGTCCTTAATACCTGTCAGTGATGCTAGTTCCATGTAGGGATCAGGAAACTAAAATTAGTTCATAGTCTCATATGCTTTTTTTTCTGTATCTAACCCTTCTTGATGTAACCAAGTTCACATCAAAGTAAGAACAAAAAATTGAGCTTCCCAAGCTCCCTGTGTTTGTCTCTTCTACTTCCCTGTTTCTTTTTCACTGCTCTTACATGCTCTCTATTCTGCTAATCCATAACATGCAGTCATTCCTGCTGGCATCTCACAGACCTTCACTAACTGAGAAACTTGCTGGATGCTTCTACCGCTTTTTGAGGCAGTAGCAGTCCACAATGTGCTTTGATGTAGAAATCGGAGATGCAGGAACAAGGTACAGGCCCGATGGACTAGGCTCACTATTGGCATGGAAAATGCGCAACAGATGGAAATGAGAAAGGAGCATCCATCATCATGGAAAAAATATTACTTTAAAGTACCCTTTAAAATTCACTTTTTACACTGAAATCTTCTTGTGATGAGCAGTGCTATCGATGTAAGAGCATGTTGGAAGCAGTTGTTTCAGTTATTTTCGTATGTAGTTCACATGACACAATCTTCACGCAGTCACTTAACTACGTGCTGCTTGTGAACCAGCTGAAGGTGTGATTCCTCTGCCACACAGCTTTTGCTGTGATGAAGCAAGTACAGCATGTTGCATTATAATCTGTATATGCATTCTAAAATGCCAAGGCAGAAAATGTAGTCTTCTTCATGCATTTTTTTCTTTTGTTTTGAAATGAAACGTTGCTGAAGTGCATCTTCAGGCTTGTGATTCTGGGAGCATGTGCCAGTGGATGCAGCCAGTGTGCTCACATATGCCCATTTCATTTTGGAGATGCAGCAGGTCTCAAAAGGAGGTTGGTGTGTCTGTAGTTTTCATTTGAACATGATGATTCTTACAAACATTGAAACATTTTGGCAAACAAGTTAATTTTCAGGAGATTCTTGCTAACTTTTGTTGAATTGGGTTTGCTTTTAAAAGTTTTTTTTAGCCCGTTACTGTTGTGAAGATGATCTCTAAATAGGACTGTGTGTGTAAGCATAGAGTTCATTCATGGTAACATTGGCAGTCTTCGACAGGGTGAACTTATGCTTCTTGCAGGATCTGACAACAGGTTCATTCCTTTCACTCTGTGGAAGAGTTTCACTCACTAAGTAGAAACAGATCTGAAGTTGTTTATTGGGATTGGGGGCTTAGCCCTCTCTCACCCCCTGAGAAACTGACTCTCCTCACACTAAACTTCTAGTTGCTACCAGTTATCTTGTATGTTGTGCTTTTGGTTTTGTTTTATTTAATACATATCACCACCGCCAACAGGCTGGATGGGAGATACAGAGGAAAGAACCTGTCTGCTCTTCACAGAGATCATAGTTACTTGCAGTAATAGTTACGTGTGCAACCCTTTTGACGTGGTTGGGGTGAAAGTCTGTTAGAATCTTATATTCACTTATCAAATAAGTTTAAGGTCTGTATAATAAGAAGAGTGTGAAGGAAATTACAGCATCTCAGAATGGAAAAAAAGTGTGGAGAAGATTTGGTTAGACAATTTGAAATTAGGTGTTTAATAATATATTTAGGGCATTCTGAAACCGTGGGGTATCTTTACTAGAGCTTAAACATCTCATTCTTTCAGTTACGTATACAGCCCCTTGTTTGTTTTGATGTGTTACATCCTTTGAGAGGTGAATCCCTTGGTACTGCCTATTTCAAGCACTTCACTAGTATCGTCACCATAGCTTATAGCTAACTGGCAACAAAGGATTAGGAGGAGTAGAGAACAGTTGTAACTTGGGTCTTGAGCTCAGTTTGATCAATCATCATTGATCAAGACTGCTTGAATCTTGGCTAAAAAGGTCTTGGCCACCCTTACAGCATCCATACAGGCTGCCAGTGATTTGTTCTGTTTGTACTTGGTGCTTCTGAGAATCCTGAGGAAGTGTGTGATTGCTTTCTATATGTAGCCAAGCTATTTTTGCTGAGATGGTCCTCAGATGGTTGTAGAGGGAGATGCAGAGGAGACAATTGCTTCATAGGTTTGCATCGGTTGAATGATGGTCACTGGTGCATCTGATGGTGCTCGAAAGGATCTGAATTTATGCTTGCTGTGTGGTGATGTAGCATTGAACCAGTCTTAATGGTTTTTAGACTATACTGGTCTTAATAAAGCAAGTGTTGAATATTCTGTGGGAGTGCAGGTCACCAGATTTTGGTGGTTGCCTTCAGAAGACACTTCAGAAGACCTTGTGACTGCAGGAATCCATCAGGATTGCAGGTGGGAGCAAATTCTCTTCAGCATCGTGTCACCTGATAACAGTTGAACTTTGGCTCTTGGACAGTTAGTATGTCCTCAGCATGGGGGAAGAGTCTCTGTGAACCTCTAGGAAGGGCATCCATTATAAGCTTTCAGATTTGATTACGTTAGTTGTTGTTAATGGAAGTTAACCAGAGCTGTGAGGGTACATGTGATGAACCCTTGTTCTTCTTGAACCCTGAGCTGGGCAGGGTTGAGCAGTGAAATCCAGGACCAGGCCAGGAGGGCTTACTAGGAGCATCTTTACTATGTAGACGCAACATCTAGAATTTTCCCAGCAGCAAGTGCAATAAATAATGAAGGTATTTGTGAAACTTCTGTTCCAATATTAAGTTGTAAATACAGGAGCATCTTATTTCATATTTATCTTTACTCAGCCTTGGGAGGTGCTCAATTGAGTTGATTTTTGTTGTGTTAAATCATGTCAAAGATGGTTAGAGGGCCGTATAGTTCTTGACTGCCTGCAAATACACAGTGAGAATTTGTAATAGATTGAAATACATATTTCAAGGTAGCAGTACAAAGTGTCATGCTTCTCTTTTGACATCCTGCATAGCTGTTCACAGTCTGTAATCAGATAAATCTCCTCCTCATTTCATTGCATTTTAATTGACTATTTACACGAAGTGGTGTAAGGATTTGTGGGCTGGTTATCATAAAACAATTACAAGGAGACTTTAAAAGTGCACTGAACTGTTTTAAGAAAATTGGAGAGATTTGATGAGATAGCTTAAACCCCATGCAGTGTGACAGGATATTGAGCTGATCTGCAGTGACTGGCCCTCATTTTCTTTTTTTTTTTCCCCCTCAAATCCAAGTTCTGTTTACAATATTTAATTATTTCTGCTGAGATGAGTCACATGTTATAAATAGAATATAGTGATGTTCGACTGCAACTTAGAACTGTGTCATCTTTTATGCTTTAAAGATACTTTGCAGGTTTTCAATATTGCCATAGTATTAGTGTGATATTGCAAAGCCTTGGGGACTTTCAGTGGAACTGCAGCCAAAAACCTGCCTCAATCTGTCTATATTATGTGAGGAATCAGGATATTTTTCTCTTTATAAGAACCTTTGAGACGGTTGTCTATACACATACATCGCTGTCAGGAACTCACTGTTACCTTACGCCTCTTAAGAGGTATGTATGATAAGCTGGGTTATCCCTGCATAGAAGAGGTGATGTCTTGATAATTCTTGATTAAATACTGCTTTTTATATAGTTTCTATTCTATATTTATCTACAGATGCTCAGTAAGAGAAGAGCAATGTGATAAATATGTAGAAATATGACTGTAATATTAGAGTTGATAACACTAGCATCTAAGTAGAGCAGGAAAGACACAAAGGCTTAGTGAAGGGTACTTTTAAATAAATTGGGTTAAGAGGATGCAGATTACTGTCTCTAAGGTAACTATTTTAAAAGCTATTGCTTCCATTGCAGTGGATCTATAAAAGAAAATGCATACGGTTCTTACACCTTCTCTAACTATGCTAGCGTATGGCTGTAACATCCCCAGGACAGCTGGGGATATGTGTGATGTCTTGGCACTTACAAAAACAGAAAAGATTTAATCTTTCACAAAGCATTACAGTATTTGATTTGTAATGAAGTATTCTAATTAGTCTGCAAGATGCTTTAAAATTGTTTCTCTTCTTTTTTAATGAATAAAATCACCACTGGTGTGCAAGTTGCTCATATGTAAGCCAACTGTATCCTGGGCTGCATCAAAAGGAGCGTGACCAGAAGGTCGAAGGAGGTGATCCTGCCCCTCTACTCTGCTCCTGTGAGACCTCCCATGGAGTATTGTGTGCACTTCCGGTGTCCTCAATGTAAAAAGGACATGGAAATGTTGGAACAAGTCCAGAGGAGGGCCACGAGGATAATCAGGGACTGGAGCACCTCCCGTATGAAGATAGGCTGAGAAAGTTGGGGCTGTTCAGCCTGGAGAAGAGAATGGCTGTGTGGAGACCTCATAGCAGCCTTCCAGTATCTGAAGGATGCTGGGGAGGGACTCTTCATGAGGGACTGTAGTGATAGGACAAGGGGTAATGGGTTCAAACTTAAACAGGGGAAGTTTAGATTGGATATGAGGAGGAAGTTCTTTACTGTAAGGGTGGTGAGGTACTGGAATGGGTTGCGCGGGGAAGTTGTGAATGCTCCATCGCTGGCGGTGTTCCAGGCCAGGTTGGACAGAGACTTGGGTGACATGGTTTAGTGTGAGGTGTCCCTGTCCATGGCAGGGGGGGTTGGAACTGGATGATTTTAAGGTCCTTTCCAACCCTAACTATTCTATGATTCTAAGATACCAAGGTTATTACCTGGGCATTCTTACAGTGTAGGAGATGAATGCAGCTTTGTAGAATCGTAGAATGATTTTGGTTGGAAGGGACCTTAAAGCTCATCCAGTTCCATCCCCCCTTCCATGGGCAGGGACACCTTCTCCACTAGAGCAGGTTTCTCCAAGCCCTGTCCAACCTGGTCTTGAACACTGCCAGGGATGGGGCAGCCACGGCTTCTCTGGGCACCCTGTGCCAGAGCCTCCCTCACAGTGAAGGATTTCTTCCCAAAATCTAATCTAAATCTTCCCTCTGTCAGATTAAGCCATTCTCCCCTTGTCCTGTTGCTACAGGTCCTTGTCAAAAGCCCCTCTTCAGCTTTCTTGTTGGCCCCTTTAAGCACTGGAGCCTGCCCTAAGATCTCCTCAGAGACTTGACTTCTCCAGGCTGAACAAGTCCAGCTCTCTCAGCCTGTCTCCAGAGCAGTGGTGCTCCAGCCCTCAGAGCATCTTTGTGGCCTCCTCTGGACTTATTCTAACAGTGTACTTACACTTCAAGTTTGTAACGGTAAGTGTTAA
This sequence comes from Myiopsitta monachus, assembly GCA_017639245.1. Lineage (NCBI taxonomy): Eukaryota > Metazoa > Chordata > Aves > Psittaciformes > Psittacidae > Myiopsitta > Myiopsitta monachus. The sequence goes on along the minus strand of CM029929.1, from coordinate 7,068,665 downwards.
AATCTGGCAAAGGTGATTCAAAGTGTATTGGAGCAGAGTAGCACAACTGTGAAAGCAGTTGTCTCGGAAGGCAAAGAATATATTGTAATCACTGTTCCCTTTGCTAGAAGGCTTTGCACAGTCAAAGTTCTCCCTGCTTGTGCAGGCTGTGTACAGCTGTAAGCTAGGTCCGGTGGTGCAGTGGTTGTGAGACTGATTCTCGTGGTAAGTTGGATACTCGTGGTAACCCCAGATACTGCAGGGATGACTTCATCAAAGTAAACTGCACTCACAGCTGCTGCCACATCACTTGGAGCCACAATCGCTAGCTTTGGAAATGGTCATCATGATGGTAAATATTCCAGGTTATTGGTTCAAGTAGATGAGAAGTAGTCAAGTGCTGAGTTACTTGTGTGTGAATGCTGCTTGTCAGCCCTTGTAGAATAAGCTCTTTTGTGGGAACCTGCTTTCCCATGAGAAGGATCATTTATTTGCAGTCCCACCCTGCCCTGATTTTGACTTTTGATAGCTTTAGCGTTGTCCACAGACAAACTTCATTGATAATAGAAAGTGAAAGGGAGAATTGGTTATGCCTCCCTTCTCTTCTGGTGGGTTATAACAGTCAGAAAACTTTGTCATCTTTCTATCACACTACAAACATTTAATGAAAATGCAACATTCTCAGCTGGCACTGAAAATGTATACACAAAGCAGCTGAAAGGCTAAAATCAGCAGGGAACAGCTTTGGGGTTGTAAGACTGTGATGTTCTGTGCGTTTTTGTTCTGACATCTAGAGCTCTTTATTTGCAGGAAAGTTGGTTGGACAGTTTAATGTTGATGAAGTTGCCTGAAAGTCCCATAACAGCTTGCATTAAAATGAAGCTTAAATTTGAAAAGCAAATAATATGCTGACTACGCAGTAATGTTTCTTTTCCTTTAACATCAAATTCAATTGTATTTTGCTCTTCATGAAAGCATTTTTTGCTCTACTGTCTTTTTCACTGACCACATAAACTCGGTGGCAGATATGGTCAGTGGAAAAATTTGGGTTCTGATAGTTTCGCAGGTAGTGTCCGGGGATGTGAGGTCTTGTTGAGCCACTGAGGTCTTGCTTGTGACTGGAAGGAGGATGCAGGACCAGGGTATGGGGCTTGACTGGTGAGACTTTGCCTGTGTGACAGCCACATTCACTACAACCTGTGATCAGCCAGCAAAGTACTTCTCTAATGCAAACGTTTTAATTGTCAGTCCCTGGATATTGTAGCCATTGCTTTGTCAAGATGTATGCAGCCTAAGTGATGCCCTCTGGCTATTGTTTCAGGCTAAAATACAGAAGAAAACCTGTATCAGTTTATACCTGGGGTGTGGTTCTGCAGTCTTCTTTTTTTCCTTCCAGTAATGTGGGATTCAGCAGCTCCTCCATCTCTGCTGAGTGAAACATTTGTGAAATAGTGGTTGCATTCTAACTGTCAAGTTGTTTCCAAAACAGGGCGATGATTGCTTAAAGAAGGTACTGAATTTTCCAGCACCTCTTAGGTCTGGTAATCCTCAAACCTGTTGGCCTGTGCTTGATGATGAATCATTTTGGAGTGAATTTGGTCCAGTTTTCACATGGCTACCTATGTGACTGTAGAGCATAGTAGATCTTGTATCTTGGGGATCTCTGTGAGATGATGTATCAGTGGATAACTGCAGTATATATCAGTTATGAGTAGTGTATTGTGAAAACTAAACAGCAAGCAAGAACTAGTTTATTTAACATACTGGTTTGTATATTTTAATTATTTATTAATTTTCAGTAATTAGCCCTGTCAGCCAGGTAATAGAAATCAAAAGGAGTTTTGACTGCAGTTCCTGAGGTGGTTCCCAGTAACTTTGTGAACTGGAGAAAATACCTTTTGAATGTGAGTTAATCTGCTGAGGAAGAGTTATGGCACCATTTATTTTTATCTCCTATTGTCAGGCTGTTGTGAATTATGCCAGAAGGAGAAAGAAGGATCATCTATACAATGTATGTAAGTGTGAGCCATGCCAAATATCCTTATTATCCCTTCAGAATACATCTATAGTAATGGGGAATATCCAGAGGCCTCAGACTGCAGAGGTTTGAGTTAACTGACTGTGGTTTTGATGACTATATCAGAGGAATGAAAAGTGTTCGCATTAGCCAGATAGTGAAGGGTGTTGGATTATTGAGACGACCATGTGAAATAATATGGAAAACAGCTTTCAAAATAATAAGTTTTCCCAGGATTTTTCCTACTTTTCCCAGGAAATACAGAAGTTGTCTATTTGATTCCTGTTCAATTAATGTGGCTCTATAAATGTATTGGAGAACTTTGACAACTAGAAGGCTTTGCTGGGCTTTGGTTTGTAAGGGGTATAATCTTGGGTTATAATCTTGGTTTTTAGTATGTTTTCTTCAGATAATTCATTTTTAAAAACATAGAATCTGTGTTTGAATGTGTCTGTTCTGCCCTGCTAGAGGGGTGGCAGTTGTCCTGCTCTTGCTGGGACTAAATGGAAGTGTTTGAGAGGAAAGGCTTAAGTGAATTTCCTGGTGGGCAGCCTTTACTTCATGAAAGTACTTAAAGTTGAATTTTAAAAGCAGTTTTGGTTTTTCTTCCCTTGTAAAGGTGTGTTACCCAGAGCATCTGTCTGGAGATCATGCTTGTTCAGGAGCTGCTGTTCCATGTTGTAGTTTGGAATTTACGGAGGAGTTTTGATCCAAATCCAATAGAACTGTGTTTCTTACCAAAGCAGGTGCAATATGTGCTTACAGAATAGACTGCAAATTATTGTCCTAAATATTCTTTTTTATCTTTCTTTTGTGACCAAGTCACTGAAGGAAGACTTCTACTACCAGTTGTGTTATGAGACTCTAGGGAAAATATCGATGTTTGAACTACTCATGATATGGTTTGATTATGTTTTGTATCTCAGCTGGGGCAGAGCCCTCTCCTTATCTGTTGTTCCTTTTCTCAAGCCTGCTTTAATAGCCAGCTGACTTGGTTTGCTTTGCCTGGCTATTTCAACACTGTTATTTCCATGGGGTGTTTGGAGAAGTCCAAAACACTTCAGCCTCTGTTTGGGAAATTTCCTTTTGTTCTACCTGACTATTAGCTCATGTCCTGAAATGTAGGGGCATAGACCACCATGTAATTTGCTGCAGTAAAACTTAGAAGACTCTTCTGTTGGTTTTGTAGCCTGAATTTAATGATCTGAAGTGTTAGCTTCATAGCCTTGGTGATAAGAATGCTATTCTTACCCATGGAGCAGGTAGAGCACAGGAATAAAATCTTCAGTGTGCTTGTCAGTGTGTCTCACCTGAGGCTTATTTACAGCTGCTTGGGAGGAAAAAGGGGTTCTCTGTGCAGCACTGCAGTTCTCTGTCCTCCTGCTGACACCATTGAGAGTCATTGTGGAAAACCACGGCGATGTGAAGAAAGACCCCTCTCTTGGGAAAGGACCAAAATCACAGTCTGGATAGATTGATGTTCTTCATTTTGAAATGGGAAGAAATGCTGGTAAGATGCAGCATCAGCAGTTTTATTTATAATTTAATCACACTAAGAGTTCTCCTGCACTCTACACTGTGAAATCCAGGCTTCACAGGAAGCCCCACATTGTTTTGTCATCGCGGTGACTCAGGGTGATGTCATCAGCTGACAGGAGCATTTGGGGTGTACCCACTCTTACGGTGGCCCTGTGATACCCTTTCTTGGACTCCTTTGTCATCTTTCCCAAAGTGCTCTGCACTGTTGCTGGAAGCAAAAGCTTTTGAGCAATTTCCAAACACAAAGCAATGCATTGTGGGCCAGCACTGGGAAGACTGGCTCAACAAGTTTGGCAGCTGAGGTTCTGGCTTCCTGCCTACCCTGGATAGGCACCAGTAGTCTCCAGGCTGGTTTGAGCTGAAGACCTCAGTGTAGGTCCTGAAATCCATGCGTGTGTGACTGCTGTGTCTGGTACAGGATCTGCTTCCATTGTAAACCACAGTCTTGACACCCTAGACGTGTTTGAAGTAGTTATCTTTTGTCTGCTGTAGGAAGGTGGATGTGTTGGTTCTTGTCAGCATGCTGGAGGGTGGTAAAAAAATTGTTATAATATCAAAGAATCCTGTTTACTTTTCAATTTTCTGTTACCTGTTTAACCTTACTTACCATTGTCATCCTGAGTCACGTAGGGGTGCGTAACTAGTGCTCTGAAATGTGCTTTTCCATGCCTTTTCTTAAATGCCAGCTTCAGATTTCCTTTGCTGTGCCTCTTGCTTATAAAACTGACTCCATATTTCTTCTAAAACATCTACTCTACAGGACTCTGCAAACAGGCCTAGTCTAACATGCTGCATCGGGACCACTGCTTGAGGTCTGTAGGGTTCTTGAGGGGGGTGCAGGACACTTCTTGCTCATTGCATGATCATACTCCAAATATATCTAATCTTCTTGCATCTGCATAAGGATGACTTTATCTTGCTGCCTGTATAGTCAGGTTTATTGGGTTTGTGTCCTTTTTGACATGAGATGACTAAAAAGTAAAAGTTGTGCCCAATTCAGTGCTTTTTTTTCCAAGGGCAGAGCATTTTCCTTCCTAGCTGGCCCACTAAAGAGATAAAAGTTTTTGTCACATTCCTCTGTGCATTTAAGTCCATTTCTAAATGTTCATATACCTTCTTCCCAAGTGTGACAAGAGAACTGCTAGCTGCAGAGGTACCAGAGGAGAGAATTAGTGTTAGAAATTTCTGTCAGAAACATGAGTTAGATGAAAACAGCTGAATCAGTACATTAAAAAGTCTGAGCAAATTCTTCTCTCCTTTGCTTTTGTTTTGTTTTGCTTTTGGTATTATCTTCTGTGTACATCAGAAGTGGGCTGGTGTTCTGCTTATGTTATAGAGGCCCACACCGTGAAAGAGCAGAAAAACTACTTTCAAGCGTGTCAGCCCTTTCAGGTCTTGTGCAGGTATGATACGTTCTAAGTGATCTTCAGTTTTGAATGTATTGAAATATAAAAATAGTAAAAGTTACAGTCCTTCCTATCCTGGATCTGTTGAAGAGTGTCATGGGTGATTTTAATAGCAGAGAACTAATGTCAGATACGGAAGAAGAATACCTGGTACAGATTTGTTCATGCTGTGTTTTCAAAGTCTCTTTCATTCTGTATCAGGTATCATGTATTTCATGTGTAATGTTTGAAGATGGAATTCTGGAAAATTTTGTGAAGTCAGGCTCCTAAAATAGGGTGAATCACTCTTAAGAGCCAAGAAACACATCTTGAAATAAGGATAGCAATGGGCTTATTCTAAAGGTGAAATGATGTGTAAAGGCAAACCCTAAATTTCATCTTTAGAAGAATTCAGAATTCCATAGCAATAAAACAAATTTCATCTCCATAAAGGTCTTTTAGGCTGCACTAAGTTTTTGTTGTATCACAAACAGCCAGCAGTGGGATTACTGACCTTTTACTGTGAATAGGTAGCTTGATTTTCTTCAGTGCTTATCTATTTAGTTAATACAAGTGTGTGTCAGAAGACAACTCACACTGTTTTAAAGCCCAACACTTTGGAACAGATAAATCTCTTCTTGATAGGGAAGGTCTGATGACTGTAGCTCAGTATATGCTGGAATACATCAATTGTGATAAGTAAAGACTTATTGGTTCATCATCTCGATAATTGAAAAAGTCATATTTGTTTGTCTAAAGGTATGCAATAGCCAAGTTTAAAATACTTTGTGGCACTACATGTGTCTTCAAATACAAAAGAGGTGAGTTAGCTCTTTCTACAACAAAAACATTGTTTTATTCTCCACTTTATCTTTTAATGCTATTAAATATCACAGTACTACTGTTTTATTCATTATAGTACATTCATACGCTTGTCGCTGTGCAACTTGCATTTTATTCTCTTTTAATTGTATCAAATCAACTGCTAGTAAATCTGTGAAGCAAAGCAAGTAAATTATAATGCAAAATCCATAGTACCTGCCAAATTGAGAGGGTTGTGGAAGTGTAAGTTGGTAAGTGAGAATTGACAGGCATAGGTTTCCTTAGAGCTATAATAGGCGTGATTGAAACAGTCTTACTTCTGAGGCTGATGTTCCAGTGCATGGAGAATGGGAGTGGCAGGGGTGGGGTGGTTTTAGGTAGTTGGGTTGCCTAATAAAATACTGAAATAGAATTCAGTTGACAGGTCATCTCTATAATTTTCCTTACTTCTTTTGGGGGTTCTTGCATATGATGGTTTGCTCTCTCAGGTATTATTCGAACAGTGTGAAATGATGCAAGATGAGCGCAACATGTGTCCTATGTAGCAGGGAGAGTAATGCAGTTTTATTATTACTAAGTTTTGTTGTTTTATCAGGAGCACACTGTATTCCTCCGGTTCTCAATAAGAAAATGTGTAAATCTGTAGGTGAATGGTTGTTACCACTCACCCAGTTACTGGATGCTGAGATGCAGCCAGCACCCAGTTGTGTTGCTGTGATTTGGACAGTTACATGGGGAAAGATGGCAAAACCCACGCATGCCAAATGCCATTCTCATTTCCTCAGAAGTATGTCTAGATGGGAGACGGGAGAGGATGAGGAGCTTTGGAACATCACTTGCAGTCATGACATATCAAAATACTTGTACTGCAGTGGGCAGTTTATGTAAACTGTGTGTTTAGGTTTAAATAAAACAGACTTCTTTTCCCCCACTACAAAAGTACAGCTGCTGCAATGTACACAGAGTGCTGTGTGTGAAAGAGAAGAACCAAACCTGTTGATGGTAATTCATAACAGTATCATGCTTCAGGGTATATGCCTTAAGATACAGTTTAGACTACTGTATGGATGTTTTATTTAATTGAGACTATGTGATTAATTGCTTATCCAGAACTTCTCCCTCCCATAATAGGCCCTGGTTTTCTGTTCAATAACTGGAATGGTTATGTGTACGCTTTTGTATTAAATTAGCCCAGATTTGAATTTTACTGTGTGAGCGCCCAAGTTTTTTTATTTCATGAGTTCTATTTAACTTTTATGTCATAATTGCAAAATTATACTCAACTTTGAGGGTTCCTTGAGCTATTTTGGTGTTGGGAAAATAGCAAATAGTTTTGTTTGGGATTCTTTTTGACACAAACCCATAAATAATAACTTGTTGGCTTCCCTGAAATACAGCAACAGCATGATGAGATTATGGCACCTAAAAATAATGCGTGACTTTGAATGAAGATTTTGAACATGACAAATTGGAAGTTCAACATTTACATAATATTATACAAATTGGCTGGAGAAATTTCACATATCTGTATCTTTGAAAACCCATTAATGAGGAAATGGGAATAGTTTTTGCAGCTGACTGATTTCATTCAAATTGCTGGTGAAAACCTGATGTAAGAGAATACAATGTGTGTGGGGAGACTTAATCTGCTGAAAAGCTTTAAATACACTATTTGTTTCATTGAGAAATGTATTAATCAGCCTCTTTGCAGACAATCTTCTGTGAACTTGCTCACTGAAATTTGGTATTATTCTGTGTAATAAACTTAGGAAACCCGTTTAATAGTTTTGAATTTAACAATTTGACATAGGTTTTGTGTTAGAATTTCCAACAGATTAATTGTGAGTAGCTGAATTCATATACAAAGAATTTAAATACTTTGATGTCTGCTTTAATATGTTGTTTTATATAAAATTACACGAACATTCAAATCTTGGGAGCCTAAAATTAGAACTCCCAGCTGCATGCTGGGCTGCAGGTGCACGTGTGCATGACACACTTCTCTTTGGTATCTGCTGCTCAGTTTTCATCAGTAGGCATGATGCAGAGATTTCCCAGGACTGCTGAATATCGGAGAACAGGAGATGTTGGTGACTGTCACTGTTGCACTCTGCATCTCACAGAGAGAGGAAGGAAAGGCTATGGGAGAATTGCAGTGATTGTGTTCTTGTAGCCTGCAAAAGGATGGTGTTTGGATTTATTGCCTGGGTACGCACACAGGAGCGTTAACTGCCTGCAGCATCAAACCTTTTTGCTGGAGGTGAAGCAGGAAGGGGTAGTACAGGGGAAAGGATATTGGAAATGCAGCGTAGCTGAGCCCATGGAAAATGGGAGCTGGGAGAGGTGGATCCTCCTTCACCCTTTCAGGTTTCACTGGGCAAGGTTCTGCTTGAATTTGGGAAAGCAAAGTCAAAACTACAGAACCATAGCTTTGGAAAAATAGGCAGGTTTGAGCTTTGAAAGGGGAGTGGACAGAGAGGGCTCCAGTTTTGGAGATAAAGTGTTCTAACAGTTGTAAAGATTTACAACGGTGATCAAATCTGGTAATGCAGCTCCTGTGCCCAGTTAAACTAGATTGTGGGGCTTTTTGGTGTTGAAGTGAAAGTAACTTCTCCAAGCTAAAAATTTGAGGTTTAGGTATTCTTAGGACTTCAATAAATTGCTGTATAATTGATGTTTTTGCCCAAGTGGAAAATGTAGTAAAACCATTTAATCAAGTCTTCAGCTGTTCCATCCTTCACCCAATCAATCAGCAACTGCACGGTGAAACAAAGTTCATGCACTTGTGCTGGGAACCCAAGGAGAGCGTGCCTTTCAAATGCCTTCCCGCATAGCTGGGCTTTCAAAGCTGAATGTGCAGAAAAGTGAGTTACTTAATGTACAGTGTGGAGCTGGCGAGGAATGGAAAAATAGGTAACCTTGCAGAAAATACTTCTGCCAATGCTTCCCTCCGAACCTAAACAAAATAGCAGCTTGGGTATGGGGATGTCCATTTCTTTTGCTTCATTTTGTATTAAAAGGTTCTTTTGTATCTAAGGCAGCATAAGCAGAAACCGTATGGGATACATTTTTAAGAAGAGTGCTTCTGTGTGTAAATTTAATCATCTTACGTTGGGTTTGTTTGACTGTGCCTATGTTCTTTGCAGGCACGAATTTGTTAGGCCTGCACATATGGTTCTTAAAATACTTGGGTTCTATTAATACAGAAGTGTTCATTACTTGAGATTTTGCAGAAAACCCTTAAGTATGTATATTTTACTAGAAATCTCTTGTTTTGGTTTAAAACTTGTATAAACCAGAGCACTCTGATTATTCACTTTGAGTTAGTATTAGTTTTACTTCCTTTGTTCACACTATCTGCTTAGGAATATTCTTTTTCTTATTACCATCTTGCAGAGTACATGGTAAAAGAATTGCCAGTAGTTTCATTTCAATACTGATAAGTATACAAAACCACACGTGTGTTCATGAATGATAAGCACTTGAGTGTTTCTGGAAAACAGTTTGGGAAAATAATGTGTAGAAAATAGTATTTCAGTTGCAAGAAGTGAAGTGTTTGTGGATGTAAGGTAAGTTTTGAGATGCTAACTTAGATCACTTTTAACCCGTTAAAATAAGGGATTATTTAACTTAAAATTGATGGGAGCTTTACGTAAGATAACTGAGTTACAATACCTTATACTGCTGTTTAAAGCAGTGTACTTTGCTTAAAGCTTGACCTAAGATCTTCCCTGCACCTGAAGATTGCTTGTTACTGACAACTAACATCAGCAGTAGGTGCAGCAGGACTCACACCCAGCGTGCAGATTTCTTGGGCAGAGCTTTAGCTGTTCGGGCTGGCTTTAAGCAGTTGGTCTGATTGTAACCAAGCTCAGCTTTCTTTCTGCAACCTGCCTGGGTTTGCTATTTCATGTGCTTCATTCCCTGTCCTCATGCCATGCCTCCAGATCACAGGCTCTTAAATATAGTAATTCTGCTGGTTTGGGGGAGGTTTTGTCTGCTTTCTGCACAAATGGCACTACAAGGTATCTTAACTAACAGTTATCCTCTTTGCCCATTACACTTGTCCCAGATACTGTCAGATCCTGTTAAAGTAATGGAAGTAATATATTCTTTTACCCTTTATGGTTGTGGAGAACATGGCTGTCATTTTCGTTATTACATGGTCAACAAATACTGCAATTAAGATACCTCAGAACTGCCTATGACACAGACTTGTTCCAGTCTTGCTAAAGAGTAGAGCAATATATAAAATAAAGTTACCTTTTAAAACCACCGTAACTAAGTTACACTTGAAAGGAGAAGTGAACTCTGGAGGTCACAATGTTCAGAGGTTTCATATTGTGGGGGTGAATGAAGTTGGTTTTCTTTACGGCATTAGTAGAATTAACATAACTAGGAGCTCTTATAATAGTATTTGTGTGTCGATACTGCAGAAATACTGCATTTATGGAGAAATAAATTGGAAGTTTGAGGTCTTGGTTTAAATTTTTAGTTTGACCTTGAAAAACATTCCCAGATGGAGAGAGTTAAATGAGCCTAGCTTTGAAAGAGGAACATATGAATCACGGTTGCTAGGCTCTTCCTTGAGAGGCACAGGCTTTACATGTACAGCGAAGTATTTCAAAAAGTAATCTTTAAACTCGGAGGAACAGTGCATTTGAAATTACACTGGCAAAATACTATAAACTTCATTAGACTTTTAAATAGAGAATTTGCATGTCATTAAATGAAATAGGTATACGGTATTAGGCATTAGAATATCAACCACAAGACTTGGGAACTTTCATAAGTGGTTGAGAGGGGAACAGAAAAATTAGGCATCCATCTCCTCCTCTTGGTAAGTACTTCTTATGTAAGTTCTGTTAAACTATTCTCTGCCATTTGCATGGTCTCATTTGTCAGTCTCACAGCAGTGCCACATAGGCTTTTGCCCTGTTCAAACACGCACTGAAGTAAGGTTTCCCTGAGACCTGCTCGTGTTCTGCTTGACTAAAGTGATAGTGAAGCACATTAAACACATGGGATGTGTTCTGCCTGAGGCTGAGGCTCCTGGGTTGGGAAGTGTGGATTCAGGTCTCTTGCAGTTGTCTTAACCAATCTTGGTTGAGTCACGTTCCTTATAGCTTCAAACCCTTTGTTAAAACTAATTTAGGTGAAGTATTGATACTACTTTTTGCCCACTTGTATCTGTTCTGTGACCCTTAGGTGCTGGTCTCATGTGTTCATGCAGCGCTCAGCATCATCAGGTTCTGGTGTTACTTGGGCCCTATGGATTTCCCGAACAAAAAGATTTGATTATGTCTATTTTAAATAAATGCTTTAATACTAGAGAAGCTATGGGTTATTTTACCTCATAAGAGAAAGCAAAAGGAATTGCATTTAGGACTCTAACCATCACTACTTCCTCACTGGTTACATTTAGATGCTGCTGTTACCAGTATCTGTATCAGTATAGTAGGAGAGAACTGGGGGCAGAAGATCTTTTACACTGATGTCTGTAATCTGACTGGAAGCCCTGTGTGTGACTTCCTTTGCAATCACAGTTGAGAATTTAGATGTGCAGCAAATCCTTTATTTCTGTTTCAAGTGGTTTTACTCTTAGAGTGGTTCTTTATGAGTTTATGTATTTCTTAGTATTTTGGTGTTACTTTCTGTCACTCAGAGCTTTGATTTTAAAACCCTGCATATGTGCTTCAGAGTGTAAAGGACACTTGTGAATCACTCATTTCTTGGTATCCCCAAACTGAAATAGGAAAACATTTTTATTTCCATCAATTTGCCAATTTGTTTCACTTGTTGTTTAAAATTGCAGCTTTTTATTGCCAGCAGATATTCATAGAAGGGTACTTAGTGAGTGGGATGTCTCGGACTAATGTCAAGGAGTGCTTTATCTTCCAAGAGGTACAGAAGTAGTCAATCCTCTTCTGGTGTAAGCAATTTCCCCCCGCATGCTGTACAAGCTGGTGTAAAGTCTGTGAACCCAGTGTTGTCTGAAAGGTACGATTATGGGAATAGGTAACAGGGTGTGGATTTACAGTTCGTTAGACATTATACATTAGTATCCTCTGTGTGTGCTATTAACAGTGTAAATAGCAGGCAGCGTGCTGTTATTGTCCCATTCATCATGGCCTATGAGTAGTCAGATGGAAGTATTTGATTGCCCTGTGGAAACTGTTTTACGCAGTCATACTCAAAAAGCTCCTGCATGAAATATTAGCATTTAAGTTTATACACTTTTTTTTTTTCTTATCTATCTTAATATCACATCACAGAAAGTAGATATTGAAAAGTAGAAGCTTATTAGTCCTATCTGGTGGGGGTTTTTTTTCCACCAGCATATATTTACTAGTTATGCCTAGCTTGCATTAAGTTAGGTGTGCCTGAGGTCTTCATACTTCTGTTAATAAATATCATATAAATAAATAAGCAAGAGTCACTACTTAATGAAGTGCAAATCAGAGTTAGTTATTCAATGTAAGCTCAGTTGCAAAAAGGTGCCAGTGACTTAGAGAAGTGCAGCTCTGATCTGTCACAGCCATGTCAGATGTCCATGGCCATTGTATTTGCATCCAGCGGCAAAATCCAGTTGCAGCTGTTATTGCAGGAAGCATGCTTAATTTTCATGTAGCACTAACAATATTTTTTGAAAACCAGGGATAAATCTTATTTTTAAAACAAAAGTAATTAATATGATGAATACTTACTACAAAGGAAGCCCTTCACTCTGGAAGCTGTTCCATGGGGATACGTTCTTTTGTCTGTGAGAAACAAAGTGTCCATGGGGCTCTGTGGGGCTGATGGTGTCATTCTGCCAGTGGTTACTTTGCATTAGGGCACATTCACTCTTCAAATGCAGCTTGCTTAATTTATGTCATAATTGGTGTTCCATTAATAAGCAAAAGTATGGATGTTGTTAAAAATACACATAGGCAGATTAGTATCTGTAAAGCAAAGCACTGATGTCAATTCTAGCATTGAGATAAATAAGTTTAACTTAATTTCTAAGTTACTGTTAGATAAATCTATAGCTTGAGTATTTCTTTTGAAGAAAATCAGGTTTTCTTATATCAGTTTTAAACCTTTAAATAGTGCTGTAGATCCCTTAGCCATGAGGTTGGCAATAATTAATTTATACTATTATGTTTGCAGTTTCCTATTTTGTATCTTCTGGTGCTTCAAGGTAATTTTTAGTTCTATAACTGCAATATACCTTGAAGTTATGTAGTAAATCTTGTATTTAATGCTCCAGTAGTCTCTGAATGCAGTTTGAACTGTTAAACTGTATTCATAAGACATTATATTCTTAAAAACAAAGTGGTAGAAACTAATTTTATTAGGAAAAGTCTGCAAGTATGTGTGTTATCTCTGAAATCCACACATGCTCTGACATACTGTTATCTCTGTTTCTCACTCTTCCATAGCTGTTACACAGATCTCTGGCAGCAGATGGCTGGACTGTAATGCATTGTTAAATAAATAAAACCATTAGGCATGTAATAGTGCCTGGTGAATGACTTTGTATTTTAACTGGTTTAAAAAAATTAAATAGAAAATAAAGTTTTTTTTTTTGAATGCATATAATGAAATTGGAATAAAATTCAAACTTCTTTCAGAATACATTAAACACCCCCTCTGATGTTGTGGTTGTCATTTAAAGTCAGTCTCTTTTTATTACATTCTTATATCTGGTATAAGATAATCAGTCCTAAATCAGTTTCCTCATAGATGTTTTCTGCAAGTAGTCGCTCATTTTACATTTGTCATTGTAGGAAGTTTTTTGCCTTTGTCATTCTCCAGCACAAAATTATCTCTTGCATTATATGCTCTTTTTTTTTTTTCTCATTTTCAAATTTGATACAAATGTATTACAGTTATGATTCAACACTAGTGTCATGGCTCTGTAATTAAACTGTTTCTCGATAATTGTCAGTAGCTGAGAGATGCCATTTTGTCTTTTTGTTTTTAGATATGCCAATATTTGGTCTTTGCCCGGCTCATGATGATTTCTATTTGGTGATGTGTAACCACTGTAATCAGGTCGTAAAACCACAGGCATTTCAATCACATTATGGTAAGTGCTTAACTATTTTTAATAATTAAGGGTGAGGTTAAATCAGGATTAAGCCTGGCAATTTTTTTTTTTTTGATGGTACATAGGTCATTACATTCTAAATAATGTCAAAGAACATAACCTATGTTTAAGCATTTTATATACATTGTGATGCAGTTACATAAAGATCTTGTTTCTTTGGATTTTTTTCAATGCCTTCTTGAAATGCTGAAGCCATACTGTTCTGTTTTGAAATGACATACGTCTGATGTGTTTCACAGACAGTACATGCAGTGTGCTTGTGGCTGTATGTGTCATTTTTCCTCATGTATTCACACAGGTTACTTTTACACAGGTTCTCTTACAATGTGAACTTAAGCTAAAAGCTAAATTTTCAGATTTGGTTGTAAAACACCCGATGGCCAGTAAGCTTATTTATTTATTTTCAGAAGTATCAATTTGTATTTGTTACACTGGTCTGATGGTTTTGTATATAAACTATGCTAAGGAAGCTCTTATTGTGTTGGTTGATGTCAGCCAGTGTTTGTAGAGGACTGAAAAAATGTGAAGTGCTGCACAAGTTCAAGTGCGCTGTTATTTCCTACAAACCTCGCTGGGGGAGGTTGGCAGTTCTTCCTTTCCACGCTTAAGGCTAGAAATTAACTTCAAACAGTTCCATGCCAGTGTTTTGATAGGAGGTATTTGATATGCAGCTTTTTGTTTCTTGAGAAATTTAGAGGATGTTTTCTGTCCCAGTACTAATAGAATAGATGGACAGAGCATCTTCTGAATTACTCCTTCCTCACACTGTATTTATACACATTCCCTCTTTTCTGAGCCTACTGATGGTGTTTAGAAGGGTAGGAGATGCTGGATACAACTTTTCTTGCATCTTAAATAATCCAACTGTTTGACAAGAAAAGAGATACTTGTTTCTGCTGCTTCCTAGAGACTGGGAAGGGGTCTTCCTATGCTGTGCAGAGGCTGAACTTCCTATCCTTTCCACCTCTCACTTGTTTGGGTTTGTGTTGTTGTGCCTTATGGATTATTTCCCTACCCTTGCTGCTGAATTCTGCGCTTATGTTGCACAAAGTGACTCGGAGAAGAATCTTAATAGGTTTTGTGATCTAAGTCTTACTAGTTTGCATGTTATTCTGTGGACGCAATACTAATAAAACATTTTATAAGCCCTACAGTTTTGTGGACATAGGTCTTCAGAGCTGTAGGGAGCCACAAGAAGAAAAGGGCGTCAGATTTTCTTACTCTGGTTGCTCTAAGCCTTTGTATCAGCCAACAGCAAGTCCACCCCTTGCCAGTGTTGGTTCCTCACCTGTCACTGAGTATCAGTTTGGGATGTCTAATAAATCCTTCTAAAATACCATATTAAATTGATTCTGACAGTTAAAAATAAACACTATGGGGGAGGACTGGATGGTACCCTGTTCTGAGTGCTGGCATATTGCATCTTCCATCTTAGTGTCACTAACATGGAACTGGCTTAGGTTGGTAATGATGAAGAGCAGTAGATATCTGCAGACACTTTGGGTTGTCTTTCTGAAATGAGCAGCTGATTGCCAAATACTGCCTGACAAACATGTATCTGTACTGTAGGAACCAGTACTGTAGTTGTTGGCATGACAGCCTTATGGGCAGATTGAAGGAGTGGTTTAGGAACTGGATAGGTACAGCATTGCTGCTTGACCATGGGCATGAAAACATGTAATACTGCTTGTATCAGTGTTAAACTTGTTAGGCGAAGTTAACTTAAACCCTTTTGTAAGCACTACTTGCAGTTTAAAAGGGACAGAGTAAAGAGGGAACTACAAAATGAAGGTATGGAAAATACTTTAAAAGAATAAATACTAACTATTCCCATCTGTATCACATTTTAGGAGCATGACTTCTAACCATGAACATTTCTCTAAGGTAAACCTTACATCAGTGGCAGGCACATACTTTGAGAGAAACGTGGAAGGAGGGGATGGAAACAACGAGGTTATTCTTAGTATTCCTTAAGTGCATTCTGAACAATGAAGACGCTCAGCAAGGCCTGTGGTGTGTAGAGGAAACAGGCGGGGTCATTCTGATGAGAAAAACAGGCTTGGGTGGGGTGAATGTCATTAAAGGACCTTAGTTTGCCAGACAGCCTCAGAAAGGTAAGAAGGCTGACTTAGTGATTTTTGGGTAGTGCTAGCTCTCGTTGCTTTCTATCAGCCTTTACGTTCATGAAATCCTTATGCAGTTGTCCCTTGTTTTAGCAAATTGAATGTGAAAGCTGATGGATATGGCAGGTGATTGATTACCAGGCAACAGTGTAGGGTTTATTTTGACACAGAAATTGCTGCAGTCCTCAAAACACACAGTGCTTGTAAATCAGAAAGTACACTATCATGATAGTGAGAAAGTAAAACAGTCTTCGGATTGATTACAGTTTGCCCCAAAGTAGTCTTCTATTTCTGGAATTATTTCAGGGATTGATAAAGGAGCGATTTTCTCATAACCTGTTGAAGTATTGCTGTGTGAAGCTGCACCTTCAAGATGTTCTTAGGGTCTTTTAAAGTTGTTCTTAATTGTTACCAGAGAAATAGTAATCTCTTAATACATTCTGCAACTCCTGGTGGTGTGTGTCGCTTGTACTCGGTGTTCTTTGAAACTTGTCATGTGGGATTTTGTTTTCTGAAGTAGCAGAATATGCTCTTTTAAAATGTCACTTTTGTCAAAGGAGGGCCAAGCAAACTATTAATTAAACCTAATGAGCTAATTAATTTCTTCCCAAAGCGTATTTGTGATAAACTACTTAACTAGGTAGGCTGAAAGTGTATTGCAGGACATATGCTGGGTTTTTTTCCCCAGACCACAAGTAGTCTCTATATCCACAAGAAATAACTTAAATGTAACCTAATTAATCATAATATTTGACCTTTTTAGTTAAATACTGTATTAATACAAATCACAGATTTTTGTATGTAACTGATACTTCTAACATTTCATGAACTTGACTAGAAGAGATACCAGTT
This sequence comes from Myiopsitta monachus, assembly GCA_017639245.1. Taxonomy (NCBI): domain Eukaryota; kingdom Metazoa; phylum Chordata; class Aves; order Psittaciformes; family Psittacidae; genus Myiopsitta; species Myiopsitta monachus. The sequence goes on along the minus strand of CM029929.1, from coordinate 7,051,853 downwards.
TAAAATGAACTTTGCTTTTTGAGGCAATCTTAGCATTTGGAGTATGAATTGTCATTTATTCTATACTGTTGGTATAAATACTTACACTGATTTGTAACATTTGGTGACGTATTTGGTACATACAACACCATGTGTAGGTTATTTTTTAAAAGCATTTTAATATAATGAGATACCCAAAGTCTTCTTGTGGTATTTCTTCTAGCCTGCGTTCAGGTGATGACCCTCAGTAACCACAAATGACTAGGGCAGCAGCGATGCTGGGGACCTAGTGGGGAAGGAACCAAAGAGGAATTGTGACAACACAGGATTTGTCTTGAAACATCTCAGCTGCTTCGTTTGTGGGGCTGGACAAGTGATTTATGTCCTTCATTGCTAGGATTCTTGCTGCTGCTTTTGGAATGGTTACACTTAGATGGTACCAGCATCTTCCTTGGATGGCCGTAGATCAATTCAGAGGTGAAAGATGATGAAAATGTGTAATGTTCAGGCATTCAGTCTTGTGGGTGAAACACCTGAGGTCACTTGTCATGATGATCTGTTCTGAGAAAACAGGTTTTTTCCCCAGTTGGACTATTTCTCTCCACTCTGGATGATCATATGCCAGCATCTCCAGCTTCCTTGCCACATAGACATTCCCTCTGCATTTAAATTGCGTATATTTGTGAGGTCCCTGCACAGTTTTGTCTCTTAATATATAAACTCTTACAATAAAAATAACTTAGCTGTCTGTCAAATTGCTAACTGCCACACTGCTCAAGGCAGTGGGATGTACCTGGTTTCCTTTTATTTCCTCTTTCTCCTTCCACTGAAAATATGCTAGAGACAGCTCTCGTGCCTCACTGGAAGGTTACTCTTTGAGGAATCTATTGTGACAGTTACTTCAGGGTGTTCATGGAGCCCTGGAAGTGATGTGGTTTTCAGCCTCTGTGAGATTTTGTTGGTATTTTGGCAGTTCCAAGGGTTTATCACATCTCCTGTGGTTATCAGCCTCCTGTCTGAGGAGAGCTGTCTCTCTGCACTGTCTCGGCTGCTTTATAGCTCAGGAGAGAAGAGATGGTTCAGTGTAGAGAGTAGCATCAGTGTAGAGATGTGGAGTTTCTTCCTTCTTATTTATCCTAGGTTTTTTTTTTTTTTTTTCCAGTTCCCTGTTTCCTCTGTACCTTGGTTTCTGTAAATACAAAGTGGGGATTAACTCTCAGCAGTAATACTGAAGGCTACCTGTAAAACTTAAACTTGAGAGTACCTGTGAGTCAATGTAGTGATTGTGAAAGCCATTAATACAGTACGTGTTGGAAAGAGATGATGATAGTGTGTTGGGCTGTTGAGTCATTAAAAAGCTATGTCTGGTGTTTTAACTTACATAGGTTGGGCACGCAGTGGCAAAGGTGAGCAACTACTGTGAGCCTTGTTGGCTACTGCTCTGTGAGCTGGGGGGAAATTGCTCAAGTGTTTCAGTTTCTGATCAGTGCACCTTTCAACCTCAAGCACAGGATTCAGAAGCAGGATAATAATACAGATTAGCCCACCTTGTGTGATTTCTAGGAGGTTGGGATACCCGATAGAAGAGGTCATCGCGCATTATACTCAGTCTGGTGAGGCTCAGAGAGCACATCCTAGTGGTAAAGCCAGGGATGTTCACTTGTGTAACTTACTTGGGTCCATCGTGCAAGTCAGTGTAAGGTCTCTTGTGATCTCCTTCATCTAATTGTATAACCGTGCTCCTTCCTCCCACAGCCAGTTCTCACACCCGCCTTTAGTTAGCAGGTTTACTACTTGGCTAGTCATAAGGGGGGTTTATTTTGGTGTTGGTGTTAAGTGCTTGGGTTTGGAGAGAACATGTGATATTTGTTATGTTTTTAATTGGGTAAATGATCTGTTAACTATCCCTGCCAATGTGCTGTTGTGTTTTGGATGCTATATTGTGTTATTTAAATATTGCAGTCCCTGCAGCATTTTGTATTTGGGTTCTTTTGACATACTGTGAATTGAACATAAATTTCTCCTACCCTCTTCCTGTTACCTCAGATTTGGCAGCAGCCAGTGGTTCTACAAAACCTGTCGTCAGTATTTCATAGTTTAAAGTTGTATTTTCACAGTTGTGCAGATGTTGCTTGTTTGCAATCCATGCTAAACACTCTCATTTGATTCTAAAGTCAAAGATGAAATATCTGCACAAGGCAGCTTTTGAAGCAGATGAGTAAAGAGAGGAATATACCGAATCTTGTTCCAAAGCCATTGGACCTGAGGATGGGGGTTTGTTTAGGGTAGGGGTTGATGTTTTTAGTTGTTGGGGTTATTTTCACCTCATAGGGGGTAGCCTGAGCTCATCCATATTTTGGGAAGGATAAACCCTCATTATAGCCTGTATCATTTTGGCAGTGAGCAGTTTGTTTCAGTAATCAAGTATCCACTGTTTGCTAATGTCTTCTTAAAGCAGGATGGGAATGTTTTATACGAATCATAAGAATTTTCTTGGGTATCAGTGATCTTCTGTAGTAGTCTAATTAACCAAAAAGAAAACTTGCGTATTACGTGCTGTGCCACAGATGTGCTGGAGTAATCTGCCAAGCATATTGCCAAACATTTGCAGGTGGCTTTTGGCATATTATGGCTCAAGTTAATATACTATGATTTAACGAATTATCACTGGCAGCTTCAGCAACTTCTGTTTAAATACCCAGTCTTCTTTCAGTAGTTCGCACAATCCAGATTCCAGCAGTTGGATCTTAGTCTCTGGGTTCAGCAACAAGTAGTTTAATTTCTTGGCAGTTATGTGAAATGCTGTACTTTTGCAAGACTCATCTTGGCATATTCCCAGAAGGGAATGGGCTCAGAGATCAGCACAGGATTCATTTCAGAAACAACAAGAATCCCCCCATTTCAGCTGGTTATTTAGTGATTTTTAAGTGATGCATCAGTAAATAAGAAAGCATGACCACTTGGAAAGAAAGAATGTGTGTGTGCATGAGATATATATATATTTCAGGCTTTGAAATGTGTACCTCAAAGCCATTAGGTGAATACTAAGTATGCCATGCAGATTTTAAGGAGTGCTGAAGTCAGGTGCTGCAGTTAATTGTAACATCACAAACAGTTTGTATGCAGAAGGTTATTATTGTAAGTGTAATGGCTGTGGTGCTTGTTTTATTACCTGGAAGCATAGGGAGGCTCTTTGAGAAGTTTATGGTAGTTTTCTAGTAAAACTTCCTCCTTTTTTGTGGGTACATGGATTTGTCAAGCTCTGGTTGAAGACGTAAAGCAGTTTTAAGTATCAGCTAACAAAAAGGTGATGGTCAGCTTCACAATTAAAGAGGAAATTGATTGTTCAGTTTACCATTTACACTTATCATGTAAAGCATGTTACATGCACTGTGTGTGCTAAAATGCTATTAACTTAAAGTGCTTTGGTGTGTTTTTCCCTTCCCTGTGGTTAGTGTCAATTGAATTTCATGCTGTTCTGCCGTAGATGCAGAAATCCTTGTGGTTTATTACTAAGAATGTTAATTCTGTTCTTACCCAAACGTTAAGGTATTTAAAACAAGCCTCAGCATACAAGGGTTCCATGAAAACCCTGCTCTTTTATGGTGATCTCCTTTCTTAGGTGTTTAGAGACTGGGACTGACTGCTCCCTTTTCAAGGTAAACATTGACAGAGGAAGAACAAGTGGAAAGAAAGAAAAACAAAGATATTTATCTTTGTGGAAAAAGAGGAAGCGGTGCCGCATTCACTGCTGTTTACCTAAATAGCTGTTCAGCAAGAGGGAGAAAGTGAGTATGTTGATCAATAGAAATAGAGTAAGCTCTGAAGAGAACAAATAGTTCTCATAAGAAGTATCTGTGGAGTGTATTTGGCTACCACTTCCCTTTGGAAGAAGCCAGCTGGGATATTTGCACCAGGTCTACAATTAAGTGATTGACAGTGAGAGAGTTAACCAGTCTAGAAGTCAGCGTGAAGTTTCATCATTCAGAACTGTTTCTGAGTGATGAAACGGCGCGTGGAGCAGAGCACAGCTCTCATAACCATAATTTCAGATTTTCTGGAGGTTCAGGGAAGGCCATTCTGCATCAGCTTATGTGCCTCTTATCCTTGGAAGGTTTCCTTCACGGCTAAAAGGGCTCTTTCTAATGCCTAAGCCACTCCTTCAAGCTGGAGTCCTGCCAGAGGAGGTGGCACACAGTGCGAGGGCAGGCCATGGGCGCTCAGGGTTTGGCATTGCAGCCCAAAGCTGAGTGCCGAAGAATGAAGCTGCAACCTGTTTAGGAGCTGGGGAGGTGGAAGAAGCCTGAATTGGAGTAGAAAAGGGCAGGATTTCTGCTGTTGTGGAGGAGAGTTGGGAATGCGTCAGAACTCTCTGTTGGAGAGTGGAGTTAGAAGTAGTTTAATTTCAAAAGCCAGCCACATGCAGATCAACTATAAGCACTTGCTGATTTGTTTTTTGGGGGAGAATGATGAGTTCTCATGAACTGTGTAGATTATTCTAAGAACTGCAAGCCTCAGACAAACACCACGGTGCTTTCGCGATTCCAGGGAGAAGTATTCTGGGAAGCTTATAAAACCGCATTGAGTATTCAACTGCCACAAAGAAAGCAGTTTGGGTTGCTTTTTGTCTGTTTTGTTTTCCTATTTTTTCCCTTCATGGGAGGACATAGTTTCAAGTTGCACAGACTGTACTCTCATCTCGCCACCCGACTCGCCAACAACCGCTGCATTTGGAAGAGGGAGGATTTGCGCATGGTCTCTCTTCCTCTGCAACACAGCTGTGAAGGTCAGATAGGAAATCTCATCAGTGACCATGACTTCCATGGCTTTATTTGCCAGGATACCACTGCTCACATCACAGAGCTGTGCAGCGCCCAGCCGGGGCAGCAGCACAGCAGCTTTGGAAGGGCTGGCTCAGCACAGCTAGAATTAAGTGGTTTGCAGTCTGGGTGTGTGTGTGTCTGAGAAGGGGAAAGAGAGGACACGGGGGAATAGCTAAAAAGAGAAATGTAAAACAAAGAACTTAAGTAAAAGACATATAAAAAGAGATGAAGACAATAAGGGGGAAACTAAATAAGGAAGGTAGGAGAAAATGGCCTTGCAGAATGAAGTAGGTACGGTGCTGATTTTATGACTCTCTATAGCGGGGGGGGGGGGGAAGTGAAAGAAAGGAGAGGTTAAACAGGGCAAAACAAACACAAGGGTTTTTTTCCACTAGTTTTTCCTCTCTGTGTTTTGGCAGCAATGCTGTTAGTGTGGCTTGTGTAACATCCTGACATTCTTGGATTTTGCATGTTTTGGCGGGGAGAGCAACAGTGTGTCCTACTTGAGACTCCTCTCCTGGCTTTACTAGGCACTCACCATAAAGAAAAGAGATAGTTATATGCATGCATATGCACTTATTAATAGGTCATTGTACTTTTTGTTTTACTTATATAAATTCCTTCTACTGTGTTTTGCTTAAGTTTATTTTTAAATTCTCATTTTCTATGCTCTAAATGTTATCTTTCTAAGAAAGTAGGATGTATGTGTAGCTTTCAGCAGTGTTTGCAGTGAGAGGAATGCCCACCAGTTCCCTACAAGTTGAGAGAAAAGGAGGTACTGTACTAGCTGTAGGAAAGTTACCCATGCTGGACCTACATAAAAGCAGTGTTTTTGTAGGAGCTTCTTCATCTGCCTCAGGAAAAGTAGGCAGCATTCTGAAAGCTGTATTGTCACCTACAGCAAAAGGGCACCAAAGGGTAACCAGGCAGCAAGGTGAGTGTTGCACTTTGGGGAAGAACTTGAGACAATATTATTCTTGGCAAATGAAAGAAATCAATAGCATTTTGGTTTTAGGCATTGCTGCAAGGCTAGCTGCTACCTAGTTTATATAGGCATTATGTCAAGTAATTTTCACCTGTTTACCCATTTTTGGTAACCAGTTTGCAGGCTTTTTAAAACCAAACTTTCTGATATTGACATGATACTGCTTTGTTCTTCTTCCAGGCAGTGTAATACACTTAAAATCTAACGTGATACACAGGCAGACTAGAAACTGTTTGTAAGGTATTCCCAGAAGAGAGAGTGTATAACACTTTGTATACACTGAAACCTTGTAAGTTTATTGATGAATAGCAGTCAATAATCTGATTAACCTAATAAGTTAAAATGATAATTGCAAGCTGAAATTCAGAAGAGCACAACTAGTGCCAACTTTTTAAGCTAGTCATTAGGCTTAATTCAGATTAACACTAATTAATTACATCAAAGTAATGTAAATGGCCTTGAAGTCAATTCAGATTCCTAAATGTGTCCACCTGTAACAAACAGCTTTTCAATAGCAGTCTTGGATTAGCTATTGCAGTACCCGGCTTTGTATGAGCTCCGTAACAATGTGAAACTTGAAAAAACACAGATAAACTACTTCTTAAAGTGTAGAAAATAACAAGCAGAAATAGATAAATATAAGGTGAAATTCTATGTAAGTCCCTGCAACTATTATTGACTAAATAGGCCATCATTAGCTATCTCGGGCAGTAACAGCCAAATACTTCCAAACCTTACTATCTACTGTTGATGAAACAAAAACATAACGTAGTGCTTGTATAGAAAATCAGTATTTTTACTCTGTAATCTATGTAGATGTTCCTCCAGTTGTCATGAAACAGGGGCAACAGGCTAATCCCTTGAATAACAGCAAAATGATGTAGGAGGAAAAGCCATCAGTGTGGCTTAACATGTAAACTCCTGGTAAATGTCTCCTGTTCTGCTGTCTCATACAAGTTCTGTAATGTCTGAGAGTGCTGCTGGCCACAGAGGTTGCAATTGCGTTTTGTTTCCCCAGGTTGTATTAAGAGAAAGAACAGCCATCACCAAGCAGTTCTTGTCCTCTTTTCTGTTCTCTGTTCACGTGATAACAAGTTGCCCATGTTGGTGTGAAACTCACTCTTTACGCTGCTTTGTAAAGGATGCAGTTAGACCAGGCTCCTGGAGAGTTGAAGCTGCTCCTACACAACTGATTCTTTTGCTTTGTTGTTTGGCAAGTTGGTCAGAAAACCTTTAACTCACAATTCTATATAGAGTAGCTTTTGAAAGGAAGCTGCCTCTTCTAGCCAGGTCACCTCCTTATGTTTTTACCTCGTAGGATTTTCTTCCTCTGCTAGGCAGTTGTATTGTGCCATGTGTCCTCTATGTGCGACCCTTCCAGTTGCAAAGAACCTGTTTGTCATGTCTGGTGGTTGGAAAAAGCCCTAGTATCTGGGTTGCAGCTAATTCTGTGCATTAGGTAGAAGGTGTATGTACTCTTTTCAGTGTGCCCTTCCACCTTTGAGCCTGAAAGCTTGTTTGTGGGTTATTCGTAGAGTTGGATTTGAACAGAAGTTTTGCATGATATACTTTGATAGTTTTAAGAGCTGCTCATTATTGTTTGTAGATATTCACATGGAATTCATGGCTCCTCTCCTTGCTAAGAGGAAAATTGGCTGTGTCTCCTTTGCTACTATGTGGCTGAAGTCTTCCTTTGAGTTTGTAGGCTGAGCATTTTGATGTTCTGCTGTGTCAGGGTGGTCTTAGTGAAGTAATTGTTTAATCTCTTTCACTTTTCTAAGTCATAATGAGAAACCTTGTAGTACTCTTTTAAGTACTCTGGCCATTCTCATCATTGGCACTGGGACTAGCAAGCGCTCACTTTCTTCAGTTTCATTTTGGCTTACAGCCTGTGAGGAACCACATGTAACCATGTATGTGCCTGGAAGCATGCCACATGGGCCCTCTCCTGGCTTCTAAGGTCTAAGGAGAAGTTTCTGACCTGCCACAGTTCGCGCCCCTCCCCTCGTAGTGCCATGTACTCTGAACAAAGGTCATCATGTGGGTCACAAAGCTATCCACTGGCCAGCTTCTAAAAATACCTCTGATTTAGAGATTATGTAACTTATATATGTGAGTAGTATTGCAAAGCTTGATGCTGGCATCTTGCTCTTCACAGATTGAGAGTGACCACTAGCGTTACTTGTATTTTGTGGTGGCCAGTTCCTTTCTCAGCTCAACTCTCCGTAGGCTCCATCAGTGTTCAGAACAAGGGTGGTTACTGACCTTTAGGACCACACTCATCACATTTTTCTGTGCTCACAAGAACGTACCAAGGGAGACTGAAGGCTTGACATATAGTTAGGACGTGGTGAAAGCCCATATTAGCTCCCGGGCTGCTTGCTATTTCCTCTGCCCTGTCCCAGTTGTCCAGGTGGCAGTGGTCCACAATAGCTGTGGTTGGACACTTGAAATCTAATGTACTAAATGTCTTTTCCTGGTTTAATTCCCTGATAATAGCATAAGTCTCTATAGAAGCCTTCCCTCTCTGTGTGTGCACACGTGTTATATGGGTAGCAGTTATATATCATATTTCTGGTATAAACAAGCACATTGTGTAAGTGGAGTTGATACTGAGGCATAAAACGCTGTCACTTGGTTGTGCACCAACAAGCCTGACAAGTTGTTCCTCTGTACTCATTTGAATTTGGACTCGCTTCACTTCTCTGAAATCTGAGGAACTTCCAAGCATGCCCACTTGGAAAAGAAAAGCAAACACCAAAACCAGAAATCTTGCCTGATACATTTGTGTTTTCTGTAGCATGTAACATGCTCTCCGAAGTGGCAGCTGCTGGAGAGAAAAGTCCAGTGATTGCAAAATCCTTTGTCCCATGCTTCTGGAGGTTCTAGGTATTTCATTCATGATGGTACTTTGGATCACTTGTTTCCTGCTTTAGAGAGAGGTAGAAAAGGCATACAAGGCCTTACAGTCAAGTTTGTAGTGCTACTTTCTGTGTGATTTTGCTGTTCCTTTCACTAAGGCTGGTTTCATGGTGTCACGTAGCACATGGTGGAGTTTTTTCTGTGCAACCACTATAGCAGCCAAGTAATTTTTCTAACTAACTACACTGGAGTTCTCAATTGATCAACTTTAAGAAGTTTGGTGTTGGCTCATGGCCCATCATTCTCTTCCTTCCAGGAAGAATAATAATAGTAGCCAGTAACCAAACAATCTCTTTAAAACAAAATATTTACAACAAAATCATTTTAGACAGTACTAGATGTAAACATAAGCAGGCTGCAGTGTAAGCAAGCCCAGCTTATGCAGTGTTGATATCAAGCAGATGAAATTCCATGGAAGTCTGAACTTTTTTGTTATGTACCCTCCAAAACTTCCAGGAACTGGCAAAGTAATGATGGCTGCAGCTCACAACCCAGTTCTTTGCCATCCCCAGTTGCTTAGGCCTCCAGCCCATTCCCTGGGGTCAAGTCACACTTTAATCCTTGCTTCTCCTAGCTCTGTTAGTTGCACAAGGAGGCCTTTGGTTTTGTGAGACTGCCAGGTCTGTGAGCTGATGGGTTTGCTCTTTGTTAGGGAGCGAGCAGATGCTGGGAAGGTTTGAAGGGAGCAGTTGGGATTGGGGGAGAGGGCAGGGATCTGCTGTGGCAGTATTAGCTTGCACCAGCCAGCTTAAAGTGATAGTGAAATTGGTGCCTGAGATTGCTGAATTTTGGGAAAGGATGAATGAGTTGTTTCATGTGCACTGCAGATAATGAAGCTTGGTCGTCTGTGGCTTTCCCCTGCGTGTTTTGCCATTGCGCACCCTCCTGTTGCAACACCTCCTGCCCTGTGTACATACATAGCTTTAGGTCTTGTGTCATGTTTTGTTCCTGGCTCCCTTCCTGCCCCCTTGGTTTGGTTTAGGGTTTTTGGTTGGGTTTGGTTTCTTTGGCTGCCAGATTAATCAGGCGTGTCATGGCACAGTTAAGCTGGAGTGTGCACATGATGACTGACAAGTGAAGATCTTCCTTCCTAGAAGCACTTGAAAGGTCTCACCTTTGCTGTTTCAATGCAAATTTTAATGCAAATGATAAACCCCAGTATCTCTACCTCTCTCAGCAGGGGGCAAGAGGCCACACCACTTTAAATACAGTTCTTCATTTGTCTTAAAATTAACCCAATTTCAACATACAGGAACACTAAAATGTAGACAAGTGGTAGCAGACATGGTAGAGCTGTATTCATCTTGCTTCACAAAGCCAGGTGAGAAAATATAATGTAAGTAAAATATCAGAAATGCTCTAGCCATTCTTAAAAGCAATTTTCTTGGCAGTGCAAAATGTGCAAAATACTTGCGGTTGTAGAATTTCTACTTATTTTTTGAGGCATTTCTAAACAATCTGCAGTACTCATTCATACCAGTGAGCTCCTGCATGTGTGTGCATCACAAATCATGTAAATATCTTTTCATGTTACCTGTGTCCAGCGAGGACAAGAGAAGGTGGATGCTGTTCTTCACCTTATCTTGAGTAGCAGGAAGCAAACTTTCTTCCATTGCAATGGTTTCAACACAAGTCCAGTTGACCTTCTTGGCTGATTTTGCAACACTGAAGACCTGGAAATTAAGTTCTCTGCAATGATTCACATTGAACTGCTGCTCTCCCTTCTGCTCTGCCTGTGCTGCCCTGGTGTTCGAGAAGGGTGCGAGCAGCATGTGCAGGTGTATGTCCCTTTGTGTATGGATCTGCACAAAGGATCCTCACAGCCTGCAAGGCTGATCTTAGAGCTCTGAGCTCAGGTATTAACTGATAGTATAAGTGTTTATATTATCTAATGTTGGTGGTGCTTTGGGGGATTATTTTTAATGACTTCAATTAGTGTTGATAGAAAATAAAACCTTTTGCAATACTTACACTGGGAAAAGAATTTTGGAATTTCATTGCCTTCTGTAATGGGTTGTTTTTACCACATTAAGTAAAATTACTCTTGCATTTGCCAGAGTACACTTGCAGCATGTGATTGCACTGTGGCAAGTGCACAGTCTGTTTCAAGGTGAAACTCAGTGAGTATTTACTGCATGGACTTATTTAGACTTTAGTCATTGGGAAACAGTAAATAAAACAAACTCACATTTGTTGTTGAGGCAGTTGGCATGTATGCTGCTTTTATAAGCAGGCATAAAATCCCATTGCATTCTCTCTCTGTCATTGTGTGCCTTCCCGTGGGCTGTTGTTTCTCCTCATGTGAATGTACTGTCATGCCTCTCCCTTCCATTCCAGCTCCTGCCTTGATGCCCAGCTCTTGGGGTTTCTTAGCAGTTGGGTTCTTTGTCCTCACTCTTCCTCAGAAGGAGGACAGAGTTCTCTATTGTTCCACTTGGGAATTAAATTGCCTGGTCTTGGTCAGTTTATTTGTGGAACAAGCAACAAAATAGAAGTTGCTTGTCCTCTTGGTCCTCGAATGAGGTTAAGCCAAATCAGAGACTAAAAAAAGATTAATTCTAGTTTTTAAGAAGACAAATACATCAGTGCTGGTTCCCCACATAGTAGTTTAAAGTCAGGAATTTTGTGAACCACTAAAATCTGATGGAGACTTAACCCGGTCTTAATTACGGGTGTCAAGTAGAAGAGTGTACAATAGAAACAAGTTCCTCCAAAAGCATGCATGCCTCTGGTACTAATTTTAGCTATGGAAGGAGATGTGTCTTAAAACCAGCATAATCTGAGGAAATGTCTTCATTTTCCTGAGTTGTCCTTCACGATTAATGGATAGGTGATATGAGCTGTCAACTTGAAATTCAGAGCAAACGAGGAGCTGGTTTCTGTCTCGTACACTGAGTGCATAGACATGGGGAAAGTTAGTATTTGGTATTTGTGGTTTAGGATTTAGTATTCATTTCTAAGCATGTTAATGGGAGCAGTAGTCTTAGGGTTTCTGCATGTTCCTTTAAAAAGAGAAAAAAACATCCCAAACAAACCCTAATCTGATGAAATGGTGCTCCCTGCTGCCGTTTAACCCTTCTTAATGGAAGTAATACGCTAACACACTGATACTAACACATAAAGGTGTTTGTACAGGCCAGCTGCCTTTCCTCTTGGCTAACTTTCTTTTAGTGAAAAAGTGATTTGCTTGATTTTAAAAGTGAATTTTGGTATAATTCGATAAGTGAGGAAAGACCAGAGAAATCAGCTCTGATTATGGTAATTTAAAACAAGAGCAGGCCACAAGCTGTTTCTTCTTCTTTTTCTGTCAGCAGATTTGCTGTCATTTTTATGAGTGATTACTTAGGAAATGGCCCGGAAATTTGGCAAAAATTAGATTTGGTATCTATGCACTGGCTTTGGGTGGAAATCAGTCTTTGACGTTCACACCTCAGAATCTGGAAATGTAGGTTGTCAAGACCTATCTGGAAGTTCAGGATAGTAAATATTGGAGTTAATTTTTGCTGCTGGAGAATCATAGAATGCTTTGGGTTGGAAGGGACCTAAAGGTCATATAGTGCCATATCCTCTGCCACAGGCAGTGACACCTTCCACTAGAGCAGGTTGCTCCGAGCCCCGTCCAACCTGGCCTTGAGCACTGCCAGGGACTGGGCAGCTTCTCTGGGTACCCTGTGCCAGCACCTCACCACCCTCACAGTAATGAACTTCCTCCTCATGTCTAACCTAAGTCTCCCCTCTGTCAGTTTAAAGCCATTTCCCCTTGTCTTGTCCCTATGGGCCCTTGTCAAAAGCCCCTCTCCAGATTTCTTGTAGGCCCTCTCTAGGTACTTGAAAAATCTTACAAGGTCTCCCTGTAGTATTCTCTTCTCCAGGCTGAGGAGAAGGCTCAGGGGAGCCTTCCTTCATATCAGCATCCATACAGCCTGCCAGCATGGCTGTACATTACTGATGCTGATGCCACCTTCGTGGCGACACTGCCCACCGTTGGTGAAGCTGAGCCTGGCCAAAAGGCTGAGAACAGCACTTTGCCACCAGCCTGGAGGTGGTCGGGGTGGACCTCGGTGTTGCCTGCAGGTGTCATGGGGCCTCGACAGGGCTCCCCGTGGATAATCAGTCTCACAGCGAGGGATTAAGGGCTGCAAGCAGCCTGCTGAGCCCTTCTGAAATGTCACCGGCGCGCTCTGGCCCCGCTCCAAGAGCAGGCAAGCAGCGTGTTCCCTGCAGACGAGGACAGCCCAGTGAGGGTGAGCTCTGCTCCATGCAGACCCTGCCAGCCTCTCTCTGGAGCTGCAGGGCAGGGTGTATGAATACCTGACCACAGGCTCTCTAAAGAAACTCAGATATCCCCAAAACCGCTCTAAAGGCACCGCTCTGGGAAGTTCAGAGGCAGAAAATAGCAATAAAGCCTTCAGGGCCTATTGCAATCCTGTCTAGGTTAATTTGTCTAGGTTAAATTGGCAGCTGTTAGTCAAAATGTTAATTAAATAAACTATTAAGACTGTGTTCGTTTTAGCTTGTTTTCCTGAATGTACTCACCCGTGTAATTTATAAATCAGGAGGGCAAATACATTCCTTGTTATGGCTCTGTGGAAGACTAGCTCTGGGCAGAATGGTCTGTGCTGTTATATCTCTGCTTGGGAGGAGATGGGAAATGCAGACACAGACTGGATGTGTCAGGTGCAGTTGTGTTATTTAAAAGGTTAAACTTGCACAAACATCTTAGCACATCCTAATTACAGCATTGCTTCATTCTCTCAAAGTGAAATGTGCAAAGGCTTGGTTATCTAATTTGAAAGACATTATTATGCAAGCACAGTAGCTTCATGCCCTAGTTTGACCGTATTTGTGATTTCTGTAAGACTTTGCTGTGCTAATGCTGCAGTAAAATTTTAATTAGGGTATTGTTAATGTGGTCAGTGTGTTTAAACACGAAACTGTTGTTTCACACCTATTCTGATTGATGAGTGTTAGTGAAATAAGCTGTAACGATCCTATTTTATAGTTGAAAAATGACTAATGCCTAGAAATGTTAAATGTTAAATGTAAAATAATGTCAGGATCTGACTTAAAACAAGAAACGAAATTACTTATTCTCCATTTTCCATTTGTGTGGCAAATTTGAGTATTTATGCTTCCAAGAAATTTCACATTTTTTGAAAGTTGTTTAGCTCTTGAAACATCCTTTAAAAATACCACTCTTCACCTGACCACAGGTTTGCTTCTCATCTTTCCTTTCCATTCTGATGAAGTTAAAGATCTTGTATTTAAAGCCTCAGAACAGAAGATGGGGTGTTACCCAGCCTGGATCCCTTCATTGCTCCATGATGTTTTCCTGCAAATGAGCACTGCCCATCGGTTGTAGAGGCCCAGCAGCACTTTCATCCTGTTTGTCTTAGGGAAGCACATGAGTTGTCACATTGGTAGGGTGCATGTGGTCGGTGCTGTACATACAGGGACAGAGGTGAGAGATGAGTAACATTAGAGACAACAATGGGAGCTTCCAACTCAGCTCCATCAGTGTTTTCGCTGTGAGCAGTAGTCCTTCAGGGGAGAGGAAGGGCTGTTGTAGTTGCTAGTTCTAAGTAGCCATGTGCATGTTTATTTTATTTTGTTAATCTTACAGAGCTTTCGTATCGTGTGGCAGTGGATATCTATCACTAGGTAGTTGTGCAGCATGTAAGGAAAGTATTTGTGCTCCATGTCTTTTGACCCTGTATTTTCTTAATGACAGAATCAAAGGACGTGATTTACTTAGCTGACACTGCTATTTTTGTGTATATCCAGTGATACTTCCTCTTATTCCCAGGCTCAAAGCAAAGTCAGTTCACTCTTCTTCATCTCTTTCATATAGAGAGCTTTCTATTTCAAGGTCTTGGTTTTTATACCCATCTCCAGAAGTTTATCCGTTAGTCCATCACCCACTTCATGTTTTGCTTCCTGACTGTGGCATGACTAGAAGCTGGGCAGGCATTGGGATATCTGAACTCATCCAAATGCATGACACAATATTAATGATATTATGTGATAAGGTCACATAAGGAGTATTGTTGATGCTGAAGGGAAGAATATGGTGATAAAGGTATAAACCTGATTTCTGGGTAGATAATAGGCAGAAAGAGAGAGAAAATGAGAAATTCAGTGGTGGTTATTCCCTTAGTTCTTTACTCACATGCTTTCAATGCACTGTTATCCATTAAACTTCTGTTTGCTCAACTTTTTATTAAACTTTGGAGTAATGGTTTCTTTTTTTATTATTGCTTTTAATTTGCTTTAGGCTTGTTTTGAACAACTGAAGCTTTTCTTTAGCGTCATTCAGAGTAAGCATACGTAAGACAGCAGTTTTCCATTGCGTTTTTGAGAAAGCTGACCCATGCTGTTTCTTGGTACACTGTGCATCTGTACTGTTTAACATTGTTGTATTTGATGCTTTTGTTTATTGTCACTGTGGCTTTTCTAAAGCTTATTTCAAATAATTGTATTTTTAATAGCAAAAGAAGAATGTATTCAATACCTGCTTTTTAATCAGACAGCACAGGTACTGTCATGTCATCCAAAGGCTATGCAGAAATTAGTGCTCATAATGTGGACGTTGTAATCTCTCTATGGCCTGATTACCATCTAAGGCACTCTACTGTCCTTCCATAATAACTCTGCAATGTTTATATGCCAGTGCTTGACAGATTTACAAGACAGCTACTGACCTAAAGGGCCAGGGGCTGTTCCCTGGTGAGAAATCTGTCCTTTCCTCCATCACTTGGCATGTTGAACAGGAAAGTGTACCAGAAGTTTGGTCTTGGATATTATGTCAGTCTTTTTGAGATGTTAAAGCCCTTGTGTTTGGGTTTACCTGAGTAAGAGAGGGATGGAGGAGGATGGGGAAAACATCCTTCTCTGGGTGATGAAGAGGGACCTCCCAGTGGTCATATCTCCATCAAGCTTGTGGTTCTGCTCCATGAATAATTTAATGCCCAGCCTTTATCAGTTTTCCCACAATGCTCTCAAGAGTTTGATCTCCACAGGGCTCTGAATAGCTGAAACAAACCCAGTGGGAGCATTCCTAATTCCAGTTTGCCACTGCATGAGGGAGCTGCACGATGCAGCAGGAACCTTAGTCTGTCTGCAGGCTTAGGGTGACAGTATGTATTGGTAGTTACTTCAAAGGGTGTTTTACATATCTCAGGGGAAAACCCTGTGTGTTTTAAAAAGGAATTTTAAATGCTGTGGAAATTGGTTATAGAACTGCTCTAGTGCACTGAATACAAGGGGGTTTGAAAGGATTAATAATCAATATGGAAAAATGGAAAAAGTAGCTTTAGTAGCATAGACCTATGGGGAGGCAGCAGTGGAGAAGTGGATGAACTTGAAGGCTATTAATTTAAATACATTTTAGTGTTTCTATTTTATTTTTTTTTTTGCTACATTCTTAATAACAGCAGTTTGCTCCTTGCTGTCCTTTCTGTGGTGGTAATCTTGAAGATCAGGAGAGGTGGTTTTGGTTTGGGGCCATCTTGCAGAAGTTACCATGGTGGAGATGGACGTACTGCCCAGTTAGCCTTGTGCTATTGGAGAATTACAGCACCCTCTTGGTCATACTGTAGGTGTACCAGTTTTTAAAGCATCGTTTAAATACCCTAAATCGTAGGTACAGAATCATCTCCTTTTTGAAATAGAATTTTAAAGTATTGAAGTTGGAATTCACAATCTTACTGATGAAAACAAAGTTTTTTTTTACTCCCTGTGTTTTTTCAATGGCAGATACAAAACTGTGACCCTACTTAACATGGAGTTTCATGCTCCTTTATCTAACATATTTTGCACAGTGATCACTTGGGAGTGGATTTTAGCTCTTGAAAGTAAATCTCTAGTAAAATAATAAACATACTCAACTTCCGATTTCTAAATATGTAATTGGTTTAACATCTTAAGAGTAGCCAGTGCTTCTGTGTAACTGCTGTAGTGAAGTGAACAAAATAATAGCAAAAGCTAACATTTGCCGTCTGTTTCTATCAGAGAGATGTGGTTAACTAACATTCATTACACCTCTTGGAAATCGAGTAAATAATTTGCAAATATTCAAATTTAAATGGTGGGAAGCTTCAGGTTGTTCAGGCAGAACACCTAATGCAGTGCAGTGAGGCTGGCAAAGACCAGAACCAGTATGTTTTCCAATTCCCAACTTGACTTGCAATTCCTGTGTTAAGTGCTTTGGTAAACCTGCTTATAAAAACAAACTAAAGTGCGAGTTGAGCCTAAAATCTGTCAGTCTCACACTTCTGCACTTTTAGAAATAGGCTACATGAAACTTCTAGTTAAAGTAGCTACTACAAACACATAATTCAAAGTGATCGGTGACTTTTAAGTGTACAAGACCATCATAAACACCCAGATATGTTTCCTTTACATGTCTTAAACCAGTGTGAATTACTATGGGGGGATTTTTGGAACTTGAATGTTACACTGAAATCCAAATATTTGTATATATGAGAGCTTAGGGTTCTGAATTGAGCATTTGTAAGCCAAGCATACCTTTATTTTTTTTCCTCTGTAATTAGGAGGTTTCGTAATAAATTGGTGCACCCTACTTAAAGCAGAGCCAGATTTTATACTCATTTTTTCATACTCTTTTATCCAGTGTATTTTATGCTTTTTAGGGAAGCTTTTAGTGTGTGTGTTGTGGAGGTGAATGACAAGGGAATGGTGCAGGAATTTGTACCTGCAACAGTGGAACCTTTGCTAGAATGAGGAGCAGTGGACAGCAGAGAGGGAATTAGATGCACCAGTGGTGTCATTTAAACAAGGATGCAGAAAACAGATGACAGACATGTAAAGCTTAGTGGTGATACAGCCCTCATGTGAGAAGTAAAAGTGTCCTAGGAACTGACAAATAACTTTGGGGCTTACCCAGTCAGCAATTAGAAAGGTCTTAATGTATTGGCTTTTTTTGTCTTTTGGCTTCAACAAAGGGTTCTCTGAGAGGAAGATCATTTTCTAAGTTCTCATTGTGGGTGAGGGTAAATGTTTTATGGCCCTTACCAAGCTGAAGACTCCATGAATTGTTTTAATGTGAAAGAACATTTTAAAGGGAATTTTAAAATCATCGATCTCAATAGTGTTTTTCTCTAGTGTATGACTTTAACTTAAATCCATCCTTTTGCTCCTGTTTTAACCTCTCAGGTATTAACCATCTCAATGTAAATGTAAGACTGTCTTTGAATAATGCTGTAGCACATATGTGGTGAAGGTGTAATGTAAAATATATATATAAACCAACATGTTTAAATCCGTGCTAGGCAAAGCAAACCTGTTAACATATCAACTTATAGATGAGAAATCTGGGTTTTAAAACATACTCTTCAAAATTGCCAAGGTATTGTATTTTAATAGATATTTGAAAGAGGCACATTTTAAGTAAAGCTTTATCATTGTAGCTTAACTGCCTCTTTATGTGGTGGTATCTATACAGGCAATAGAAATATTTGCTACTGCAGCTGTGCCAGGTATCTTTAAAATGAGGAAGTGCAGGACATAAGGTTGCATCAGTATTGCTAACTTGGCATAGTTATATACATAAAAGATACTATAAAACCCTAAATGGATAAATAAATGAATTATTTATACCTATTGCTGTTTATGTATAATACAGAAGATCTCTAGTCAAGTTAAGGCTATGGTGGCAATTGATGTAAATACATAAAGCAACATAATGCTTTTGTATGTGTCACCCTGACTTGCATTTGGTATGCCGTGATCCAAATGATACACTCTATTTTCCTTTCTCTTCTGTTAACCTGCTATTTTTTTTCTGTGAATGAAGTGCTGTAAGCATACATGACTATCCAGTCAGATTCTCTTTGTGGTTTTACTAAGACTGAGTGGTGAGCAATAATATCAGCTGCCAGCTGCAAAGCAGTGTGGGATTTTTTATGAAATAGAAGAATTCTCTTTAGAGACATGACAGATTGTACTGGTGCCAGTCAGGCCTTGGCAGTCTGTCGTACTGATAGCTTGGACTCTATAAATATTCTTTTCCATAACTTTCTTTACTGGAGTGAAGAATACAGCTTCATTTGGATGCTGTTTTGCTCAGAATATGTTTAAACACCGCAGGTTTGAAGATGGAGTGACCTCATCCTGATTTACAGTGCAAACAGAACTGATGGGGTGATTAAACGGACATCAGTGGAAGATTAAGGCAGAATCCTTGGTACCTAGCCCCTGTGATTCGAGCAGGATAATGAAGCAGCAATAAGTGAGTGAGCAGCGGATCAAAATCCCACACAGGCAATTGCTCCCGAGCAGCTGTGGCTGCCAGGGTGGTGTCAAAGGAAGAGTAATTTGCCTGCTATGCTCATGACTGTTTTAGCTCCCAGGTTTCCCCCGTGAAATCCTCATGGATCTAATGTTTTTCTTATTTCTGTGTCATGGTGGGTCAGAGCCCAGCCTGAGCATT